>CM049427.1:127050475-128300475 GCA_026929855.1 Poa annua | reverse complement strand
TTAACTGAATTTGAGCAAAAAGTTCAGAACTTGGACACGTATCTGAAAGGGGAAAAAATGAGTCAGCGCTGTGGGAGATTTGATCCAGCGATCTGATGGGTGCGAGAACTGGAGCACAGCCACCACGATGCACTGATGTTTACGATAGATATTGCAGATGCTTCATTAAGACAGGAAAACGTCGTTCAGTTTAACTAACGAAAACTGAAGAACCAGCGACACTACAGCGGAGCGAGCTGGGCGACGACCATCTCCGAGAGGCTCCGGCATGGACGAACAAGATCGGGCAAAGCTGGGGAGCGTGTGTGTGCTGGAGTGGTGCGGAAGGCGTGGGGTGCGTGTGGGCTGCTAGCGACGAGCGACTGGAGCAGCAGCTCGCACGGGAGATCGCAGCGATGGCTGCCATGGCGGAAAGGAACCGATCGGGATGGATTCGACTTCTACAGCCTACAAACGCAATGGGAAACGACGGGAATTGAACCGGGATCTCACCGGGAGGGTGTTGGAGGAGTCGTACAGCTCGGGGGCAAACGGAGGCGACAAATTGGACGACGGAGGGCCGCCGGTGCCGAGGAAGACGAGGACGAGGCCGACGGCTACGCGCGCTCCCGCCTGGATTCCTTGCGCCGAGAGGTGGATGACGACGCCGCGCATCTCCTGGTGCTGGATGACTCCCTTCGATGGCACCCTAGCTACGGTTCTATGGTGAGGAGGCTCCGATGGTGCTCAACGGTGGGAGGGACAGAGAGGGAAAGAGAGGTGGAGATAAGAGGGTGAGGCGGCGGCGTAGGAGGGGAGGAGTGGGGCGGCTAGGGTTCCAGGGAAGCAGGGGGGCGGCTTTAAGGTGGGGAAAAGGTGGAGGTGGGGGCAGCCATGGCTGCTTTTCTCTCTTTCCTCTCTGTTGACTGTACGAAGGAAAGAGACAGGAGGAGGAGGTGGGTTGGGCCAAAAAGAAAAGGGAGTTTGGGCCAGAGAGAGGGAAATAGGCCCAGGAAGGTTTTTTTTGTTCTTCTCTGAAATTTATTTCTTTTATTTAATTATTTTCTGTTTTTTTGTATTTTAAGACAAAAGAGAAAAAGAATTTGTATAGAGAAACTTTACAGAATAGTTTTTGTTTTAAAATAGGCAATTTAATTATTGTTTCCAATACACAATTTAATATATTAATTTGAATATTTGAAAAGAATTTAAATACCACATTTAAATTAAACTGATTTGCATTTAGATTTAAAAGGGGGAAAAGAATTTAAATGGAGTTGAATTTAAATGCAATAATTTCAAATAAGATTGACAAATGCAAATGATGCATGATGATGTCATGTTGATGCAAAGAGAAAAACAAACAATTTTCTAATTGGGAAAATTCCCGGGGCGTTACAATCGACACCACTAACAATGGATCGCGTCCCGCGATCCACGCCGAGACCACAAGAAGAGAGGGGTAACTACCGAGTCTACCGGTTTAGTGATGAACTTATCGACCCCACTAACAAGGGATTGTTGCTCCACCTTGAAAGTCTCGACACCACTCACAAGAAGAGTCGATCACGTCGACGAAGATTCGCGAAGATCGAACTTAATAGGATAAAAGGCAAGAAATCGTCCACCCACGTAGAATCCTAAACTTGAAAGTTTGGATAAGAGAAGAGAGTTCAAAAAAAATAAGGTAAGAGGAGAAATAGAGTAGAGGTAAGGAGTAAAAAGAAAACTAATGAGATATTTCCAAAATAATTTTAGTCAAATAGCTTCGACACTCTAGAAACAACGACCGTTAGCGAGGTTATCCTACATGCTTTTTGCGGACCCGCTGCTTTGATAACCAATCGTATCGAAACAACAAGGAGATCGAAACCAAGGCTCTGATACCACTTTGTGACGCCCGAAAATCGGTACTATGTAGATTTAAGCGATCCCGCCGAAATCCGCATAATAACGATTTTAGGTCGCCCTCCAGACATAATGTGCACGGCGAAGCATGCGCATTATGTAGGTGGAATTGTGATAACATTACAACAGTTCCGATACATCCACAAATACAATAGAAGATATAATACAACATAGACTCGGAGGAGTCAAGATACAAATGATACAATACAAAGATACAAATGACAGCGGAAGCAAAATAGTATCCGACTACGGATAAGATGCAAATTGGACTAAGAGTCTTGAAGATAAGCAATGGCGCCATATCCCTGCCCAGCCTAGCCGGAGGGATTCCCAAGCTAATGTCGTCTGACTTCAATCATGTTGACTACACATAAAGCACATCCCAAAAGAGGGTCAGGGCACTCCCTGGCAAGCAAAACCGACTTGCCTACTTTCTACACCATCTCCCAAAATATAGGAGAGGTGGACTTAGCGGCAGCAGCACTAGCAACCTAAAGAGACACGCTACAACTTCCGTCTAATCAGAGAGTGATAAGAGAGCGCATAAGATAAACATCTACAACTAACACCAAACATAACCCATTCTCGGATTAACCCCCTCAACCCGGTATGAGGAAGCAATTCGGGAAACTCACACATTGAACATTTTTAGTTACCAGTTATTGTGAAAGTAATTATATATTACTAGTCAGGTTAGTTAACAATGATTAGGTGTAAGTTGTCTGTGATCTTATTAGCCAGCATCATCACCAAGTCGTCCATAACCGTGGACACGGCTCATCGATAAGATTAAACCCTGCAGGGGTGCACTACTGGACCCGTACTCGTTCGATCAACCCCAAAAGCAAAGACAGAAGGTAGGGCATCTCAACACAGCAAATCTCTTCTCTACAACCCATCCAGGGAACCACATGATTGTGTGCACGGCTAATCAGGTCCAGTGCCCGCGGGATCGACCTTCATAGAACTCTAAGAACGTGCCACCCTATATGAGAATCGACTACTCCATCATCATGAGATCGTTAGGTAACCATATGCATGCATCAAATGGAAAGCCCGAACTACTTGCGGCGCCCTGGATAAGAAGCGGATTAGATCGAAGCCGCGGGGGGCTCCATAGGGCCTCCCACAAGCGGTTAGTGCGCTCAAAATTGTGTCCGAGGACAAGAACTGAGTTCCTAGGTCGACACTTAGCAGAACAAAGCACCTCGCAAGGCCTTCCGCCGGTGCCTTATCTTTTAGTTATAATACCCCAATATAAGACAACATTTTGAAGGGATCGTGCGCAGAAAACAAAAATTTTCCTACCAACGATATCCTAAAAGCATGCCAAGATCTATTCTATGCAGATATAGTAGTACGAACGGAGATCGGAATACGTACCCTTGTAGACCGAAAGCGGGGATTACGTTCCCGCACAAACGTTGTCGATGAAGACCGACGAAGCCGACCTCAAGGTCGTGTAGAGGAAGCAGACCTCCGAGTACCGCAAGCGCAACACCTCGCAGGGAGTCGCACACGTACGGTGGAGACGACGGCCTCCGAAGCTCCAGTCCAGGACGAGCAGCGGAAGACTTGGACCGGAACACCAGCAGCGCGACAGCGGGCTATGGTGGAAGAGATCCCCCTCCTCAGCTCGGCGCGGCTCCGACTTGGGAACCACGAGATCGAGAGAGAAATCGGGAATTAGTTGGTGAATTAAAAGGCCAGGGGTGCCCTTTCTTATATAGGCTCCCAGGGGGAGCCAACCTTGCCAGCCAGGCAATGTGGGACTAACCCCCACATGCCTGGTGCGGCATTGGAGGGTGTGCCGGCCCCCTAGTGGGCCCTTGGCCCACTTGGGTCGGCCCCTCCTGGCCACCACCGAATCCCCTAGGGATTTTTCCCCCTCCTCGGCCTTCTTTCGACCAGAAGGCCCATTTAGTGAAATCAGCCTAAATAAATTCGAAAATAAATATATAAAATCATATTTGCATATTAATTACACTAATTAATATCAAACATAATATATATAATTTTTCCTGGCTCCGAAAACTCTTTCGGCGCTGCCCGATCTCCATCGGACCTCTCCCGGGACGCTCCCGGTGATCTCTTTCCTTTCCGGTTGTCTTGTCGAAACCCCTTAAGTGTGTTACCCTAGCGGTTCGATATAATAACAGGTATGACCAAGACTCCTCTATGATCAACGACTAACTCGTAGGCCTGGACCCCGTGAACTAATCCTTGTGATATAACGAATGACTTTCATCTATCAAACCTGAACGCAAAGTCTTAAACCTTTTGCCATAGCGATACTTAGCATGTCCAAGCGTCGTTCCATAGATATCTCCATACCTAATCCCGACCTCGTTACCGACGACGCTACCTTCTACTCGTTCATGATCTCATGTCTCCGTGACCTAGTCACATGCTTGCAAGCCCATTAGACATGATCTCACCGAGTGGGCCCGAGAGTATCTATCCTGCTATGCGGACTGGCAAATCCCGCTCTTGACCCCTCGTCTCAACTACTCCTTTCCGATACCCAAAAGTATCACCGTTATTGTCATACTAAATAAGATACGACGTTTGGTGCGATCAAAGTATCTTCCAGGAATAACAATAAGAGTTGATCTCACGGTCAAAGGCGTAACGACTACGTTCTCCAAATCTGGGTATGTCCATCACATCGTTCTCCAACGATATGACTCCCATTGCCGACCGGCGCCATGCCCCATGACCGGGAAACCTCGATCATCAATCGCGCAACGAAACTAGTCTTAGTAGAGGCTACTAGGGACCTGGTTGTTTACATATCACACCCGTATTATTGTTTCCGCTTAATACGGTTCTAGCATGACACAAAAATCTATTATGAACAAACGAGATATGATAAAGAATACACTTTATTAATTGCCTCTAGGGCATATCTCCTTCAGTCTCCCACTTGCACTAGAGTACAACTTAATCTAGATTACAACTTGGTAGAAGCTTAACACACATAGCTAACTGGTGCTTTTCATGCTTATCAAGCGGGAGAGGCTTCGTCAGCGGATCTGCCACATTCAGATCCGTATGCACTTTGCAAATCTTCACATCGCCTCCTTGTACGTATTGACGTATCACATGGAAGCGTCGGAGAATGTGTTTGGCGGTGGAGTGAGACCTTGGCTCCTTGGCGTTCGCAATGGCACCCGTATTGTCGCAGAAGAGGATCACGGGGTCTTGCACGCTCGGGAACACTCCAAGTTCGATGACGAACTTCCTCAGCCACACAGCTTCATTCGCGGCTTCGCAAGCAGCGATATACTGCGACTCCATTGTAGATTGTGCGACTATGGGTTGCTTCCAACTTCTCCAGCACACGGCGCCTCCATTCACCTTGAACACGTAACCTGTCTGTGACTTACAGTCATCGGGGTCTGAGCAAAAACTTGCATCGACGTAACCCATTACGCCAAGTTCTTCATCGCAGCCACCATACACAAGGAACATTTCCTTTGTCTTATTGAGATGCTTAAGAATGCTCATTACAGCTATCCAATGCGGCATTTCAGGATTACTCTGGAACCGGCTTGTCAAACTTAGAGCTAATGCCACATCCGGTCTAGTACTCAACATTGCATACATGATCTATACTATGGCTGAAGCATAAGGATGTTTGGTCATTTCGGCCTTACCCAGTTCCGTTACCGGACACTGTGCCTTCCGCAATATCCTATTCTTGATAACCGGCAGAGAACCCTTCTTTGCCTTCTCCATACGGAAACGCTTCAGTATTTTATCAAGATAAGTACTCTGACTTAGTGCTAATAGGCGCCTTGATCTATCGCGATAGATTTTTATGCCTAAAACATATGCAGCTTCTCCTAAGTCCTTCATGGAAAATTTACTGTTTAAATATTCCTTCACGCTATTCAGAAGTTTCACATCATTCCCAATCAGCAATATGTCGTCCACATACAGTGCTAAGAACACAACCGAGATCCCACTCATTTTCTTGTAAATGAAGGTCTCTTCCACATTTTGGATAAATCCAAAACCTTTGATTACCTCATCAAAGCGAAGATTCCAGCTCCGAGATGCCTGCTTCAATCCATAGATGGATCGCTGAAGCTTGCACACCTTGTTAGCATTTCCTGGATCGACAAAACCTTCCGGCTGTACCATGTACAACTCTTCCTCAATGTTTCCATTTAGGAAGGCCGTTTTGACGTCCATCTGCCAGATTTCATAATCATAATAGGCAGCTACCGCTAACAAAATCTGAATAGACTTAAGCATCGCTGCCGGTGAAAAAGTTTCATCGTAGTCAATTCCATGAACTTGTCGGAAACCCTTTGCGACAAGCCGAGCTTTATAGACGGTCACATTACCATCAACATCAGTCTTCTTCTTAAAGATCCACTTATTCTCGACGGCCTTGCGCCCTTCGGGAATATCCATCAAAGTCCACACTTTGTTATCATACATGGATCCTATTTCGGATTTCATGGCTTCAAGCCATTTCTCGGACTCTAGACTCGCCATCGCCTCCTTGTAGTTCGTAGGTTCGTCTTGCTCGACTAGCATGACGGTGCAAACCATGTTGCCATACCATTCTGGTGCGATCCGAGATCTACCAGACCTACGAGGTAGAACATCTTCCTCGACAGTTTCTCCCACTCCTTCCACGGAGGACGTTTCCGGAATTGCTTCCGTTGCGCCACTCGGAATCTCGAGTTCAGGATCAACGATTTCATCGAGGTCTACCTTCCTCCCACTTATTCCTTTCGCGAGAAACTCCTTCTCTAGAAAAGTACCGGTCTTCGCGACAAAAGTTTTGCCCTCAGCTTGGTTGTAGAAGGTGTACCCAACGGTTTCCCGCGGATATCCTACAAAGACGACTTTCTCCGACTTCGGTACGAGTTTGTCGGGCTGTAGTTTCTTAACGTACGCCTCGCAACCCCAAACCTTCAGAAACGATAACTTAGGCTTTTGGCCATACCATAACTCATACGTCGTCGTTTCAACGGACTTGGACGGAGCCCTATTTAAAATGAATGCGGTTGTTAACCCCAGAAGGACACTGGCAAATCGGTAAGAGACATCATAGATCGAACACTATCCAGTAGAGTACGATTACGTCGCTCGGACACGCCGTTACGCTGCGGCGTTCCGGCTGGCGTAAGTTGGGGTACTATCCCACAACTCTTCAGATGTGTGCCAAACTCGAAACTCAAGTATTCTCCACCGCGATCGGATCGGAGATGCTTGATTTTCCTATTAAGCTGATTCTCAACTTCACTTTGGAATTCTTTGAACTTTTCAAACGTTTCAGACTTGTGTTTCATCAAATAGATATAACCGTATCTACTCAAGTCATCAGTGAAGGTGACGAAGTAACGATAACCATTGCGTGTCGAAACGCTCATCTGTCCACACACATCTGTATGTATGATCCCCAACAAATCCGACGCCCGTTCAACAAAACCTTTGAACAGTGTCTTGGTCATTTTGCCCATAAGGCATGGTTCGCATGTATCGAGGGATCCGAAATCCAACGAGTCCAAAAGTCCATCGTGGTGGAGTTGCTTCATGCGCTTTACACCAATATGACCAAGACGGCAATGCCACAAATACATGGCGGTATCGTCACTACACTTAATCTGTTTGGCTTCTATGTTATGGATGTGAGTACTACGATCGAGATTCAACGAGAATAAACCGTTATTCTCGGGAGCATCAACATAAAAGATATCATTCATATAAATAGCACAATTGCTTGACACTGATTTAAATGAATAACCGTCTTGTAACAGGCAAGACCCACTTATAATGTTTACACTCAAGGATGGCACAAAATAACACTTATTTAAAACCATAACTAATCCCGATGGTAGATGCAGAGGGAGCGTGCCGACAGCCACCACGTCGACTCTCGATCTGTTGCCGACGCGCATCGTCACCTCATCCTTCGCCAGCCGCCGTCTATTACGTAACTCCTCCTGAGAGTTTCATATATGAGCAACAGAACCAGTATCAAATACCCACGTGTTGCTCCGGGCGGATCTAAGGTACACATCTATAACATGTATATCAAATATACTTTTCTCTTTGTCGACCGTCTTGCCAGACTTCCTATCCTCCAGATACTTGGGGCAGTTGCGCTTCCAGTGACCCTTCCCCTTGCAGTAGAAACACTCCACGCTAGCTCTGGGACCAGACCTGTTAGTCCTGGGCTTGGCAGCCAACTTTGCATCCCTCCTGGACTTCCAGCTCTGCTTTCCCTTGCCACCGGACTTCTTGAAATCAACGGTCTTGTTGACCATCAACAGCGTGTGCTCCTTCTTAATCTCTACCTCAGCAGCCTTGAGCATCACGAACACTTCACCCAGGGACTTAGCCATGCCCTGCATGTTGTAGTTCATGACGAAGCCTTTGTAGCTTGGCGGCAACGATTGCAACACCCTGTCAATCGCCAGCTCATCGGGAATCTTGCATTCCAGAGCATTCAGGCGTTGAACATAGCCAGACATCTTGACTACATGCTCGCTCACACTGCTATGCTCTTCCATCTTGGCCGAGAAGAAAAGCTCAGAAGCCTCATATCCCTCAGCCTTAGCCTGCGGCGCGAAGACAGCCTTAAGATCCGAAATGATCTCAAAGGCGCTCATCTTCTCAAAGCGCTTCTGCAGGTCGGCTTCCATGGCGTAGAGCATGCCACTCTGGACAAAGGCAGAATCCTCCGATCGGGTCTGGAAGACCTTCTTCTCATCCTCAGAGGCATCATCTGCGGGAGGGTCACCTATGGCAGCCTCAATGACATAGGCCACCCTATGGGGAGTGAGGAGGATCCTCAGGTTGCGGAACCAGGCCATGAAGTTTGACCCATTGGTCTTAAGCTTTTCTTTCTCAAGGAACAGACCTAGGTTGAACGAGGGGCGAGACATCTACAATGGAATTTGCAACAACATAAGACTTTGTTCATAATAATTTTGAGTTATAGTATTTTAGAAAATAACTAACATAACTCCCACTCAAACGAACATCCCTCCTGGTCGTTTAAGCGATTACACGACCCCAGTCCATTGCACCACCCCTCATCATCAGAGCCGGCGGCACAACTTCAAGAGTAGACAAAATCGTCCGCCACACCAATTTTGTGACTCGTGCTCGACCTTTCGGTCTTCCTGTTCCGAGGCCATATTTCTGAATATGCTAGGCTCGCCACCAAAGACCTCCACGCTGACGCTTGTGCAACATGGCTTACACCCACTGTATGCAAACGACGAGATGTCTGACACCCGATCATCACGACCTGCCTCGTAACGTAGAACTTTCTTGGTGGTGCGCGTTGGAGGGAGAACATTAGTGGTATTTTGAAGGGATCATCTTATACAGCTACCGCCGTGCAACTAATGTATACTATACACACAATCACACAATATAAGATGCACACAAAACATCAAATGTAATGCAATGTGATATAGTCCATCGCGCCATGGTCTTCTTGGCGCCCGCAGTTTATAAACAATTTAATAAACCTACCTTGACCATATCACATAGCCCCTGCAAAATAAAATTAGACGCTTCTACTTTATCTTTTGCATATTTGACGTGGCTTGGGGCTTTCGTAAATAGAACCGCTTCATACCTACGAATCTTATGACCACAACAACGATCCAATAATTGCATGTTTAAGCATCCCTTTCGGGCCTTCCAATGAAAATGCGAAGACCAACTAAAGAGAGAGAAACTGACACCCGCCAGCCACATATACGGTACAAGCCGTATGTCAGTAGTGGAACCAGTCTCGCGTAAGCGTACGCGTAAAGTCGGTCCGGGCCGCTTCATCAACTCAATGCCGCTGGAATACACAAGTGCACGCTAGAGGGTAGCAAATAACAGGAACGGTGCCCCCGTACAAAACACGAGTTCTAACAGCGTACAACTATATCTACGATAGATCGGCTCTGATACCACTGAAGGGGATCGTGCGCTGAAAACAAAAAATTTCCTACCAACGATATCCTAAAAGCATGCCAAGATCTATTCTATGCAGATATAGTAGTACGAACAGAGATCGGAATACGTACCCTTGTAGACCGAAAGCGGGGATTACGTTCCCGCACAAACGTTGTCGATGAAGACCGACGAAGCCGACCCCAAGGTCGTGTAGAGGAAGCAGACCTCCGAGTACCGCAAGCGCAACACCTCGCAGGGAGTCGCACACGTACGGTGGAGACGACGGCCTCCGAAGCTCCAGTCCAGGACGAGCAGCGGAAGACTTGGACCGGAACACCAGCAGCGCGACAGCGGGCTATGGTGGAAGAGATCCCCCTCCTCAGCTCGGCGCGGCTCCGACTTGGGAACCACGAGATCGAGAGAGAAATCGGGAATTAATTGGTGAATTAAAAGGCCAGGGGTGCCCTTTCTTATATAGGCTCCCAGGGGGAGCCAACCTTGCCAGCCAGGCAATGTGGGACTAACTCCCACATGCCTGGTGCGGCATTGGAGGGTGTGCCGGCCCCCTAGTGGGCCCTTGGCCCACTTGGGTCGGCCCCTCCTGGCCCCCACCGAATCCCCTAGGGATTTTTCCCCCTCTTGGGCCTTCTTTCGACCAGAAGGCCCATTTAGGGAAATCAGCCTAAATAAATTCGAAAATAAATATATAAAATCATATTTGCATATGAATTACACTAATTAATATCAAACATAATATATATAATTTTTCCTGGCTCCGAAAACTCTTACGGCGCTGCCCGATCTCCATCGGACCTCTCCCGGGACGCTCCCGGTGATCTCTTTCCTTTCCGGTTGTCTTGTCGAAACCCCTTAAGTGTGTTACCCTAGCGGTTCGATATAATAACAGGTATGACCAAGACTCCTCTATGATCAACGACTAACTCGTAGGCCTGGACCCCATGAATTAATCCCTGTGATATAACGAATGACTTTCATCTATAAAACCTGAACGCAAAGTCTTAAACCTTTTGCCATAGCGATACTTAGCATGTCCGAGCGTCGTTCCATAGATATCTCCATACCTAATCCCGACCTCGTTAACGACGATGCTACCTTCTACTTGTTCATGATCTCATGTCTCCGTGACCTAGTCACATGCTTGCAAGCCCATTAGACATGATCTCACCGAGTGGGCCCGAGAGTATCTATCCTGCTATGCGGACTGGCAAATCCCGCTCTTGACCCCTCGTCTCAACTAATCCTTTCCGGTACCCAAAAGTATCACCGTTATTGTCATACTAAATAAGATACGACGTTTGGTGCCATCAAAGTATCTTCCAGGAATAACAATAAGAGTTGATCTCACGGTCAAAGGCGTAACGACTACGTTCTCCAATCTGGGTATGTCCATTACATCGTTCTCCAACGATATAACTCCCATTGCCGACCGGCGCCATGCCCCATGACGGGGAAACCTCGATCATCAATCGCGCAACAAAACTAGTCTTAGTAGAGGCTACTAGGGACCTGGTTGTTTACGTATCACACCCGTATTAATGTTTCCGCTTAATACGGTTCTAGCATGACACAAAAACCTATTATGAACAAACGAGATATGATAAAGAATACACTTTATTAATTGCCTCTAGGGCATATCTCCTTCACATTTTATTAAGGTAGAATAACCTATCATTCTAAGCAGGTGAAATTAAATAAGACATACAGACGACTCGCATAAACAACTCTAAGCATGCGCTACGACTCGCAAGGCCAACAGATAAACATGCAACAGGTATTAGGATGTGGGGATAAAGTTGTATGGGCTGCAGGATAAACATGTGATGGGATCGCAATAAAGAATCGTAAACTAGGGTAGCAGAGATCAACAGCAGGAATGAAAGACAATGTATAGGTAAACAAGCAAACTTTGTTTGCCTGGAATCCCGCATGGAAGCAGATCTTGTCGTTGCTTACACATCTCAACGTCATATCCGCGAAGAAGCAACAAACACTGGAAAGCGTAAAAGATGCATTTTACAACTACGGCAAAAGATTCAGCATGATCATACGGGAATGATGCATGGCATGGCAAGATGCAATACAGTGCAGGTAATCCAAATTAAGCGGGAAAGTAACCCCGGCAATTAATATTTAGGTGCAATTTATTTATTTACCAGCAATATTAAATGTTGGTTAACATGGCGACACATGGCATGGGTGATCTAATTAAATTAAATGGAATAGGGCATTATATATTTATTACCCCTAACATTCCATATTTAATTAATTAGTTGCAATTAACAAACTATACTAAGCAATTAAAATAAAAATGCAAAATGGCATACAAATGGCATATTAATGTTTATTGCATCTTTCTGATAAATAAACATATAAAGATTATTAAATTTGGAGTTATAGAATTAAAGTTATTGCATATATAGTGCTAGGGGTGTTTATGCAATTAACCAGGGACTTATCTGTGATGGGAAAGAAAATCAGTGAGGGGCTCTGCATGAAACCAGAGAGCACAGGGGGCTAAGGGAAAATTATACAGCGCCTTACCTCTAGGAGAGAATGACAGGTGGGACCCCATGTCAGGGATGGAAAGAAAAGAAAAAAGGGGTGATTTTAATTGGCACGGAGGGGATTTGAACCCGGCTCTGCAAGGTGGAAGATGGAATGCTCAGCCACTGGGTTCGGGATGTGTTTGATGCATGTATAGGATAAACAGAGAAGATAAGCCATCAGTATTGCGTTAACTGAATATGAGCAAAAACTTCAGAACTTGGACACGTATCTGAAAGGGGAAAAAAATGAGTCAGCGCTGCGGGAGATTTGATCCAGTGATCTGATGGGTGCGAGAACGGGAGCACAGCCACCACGATGCACTGATGTTTACGATAGATATTGCAGATGCTTCATTAAGACAGGAAAACGTCGTTCAGTTTAACTAACGAAAACTGAAGAACCAGCGACACTACAGCGGAGCGAGCTGGGCGGCGACCATCTCCGAGAGGCTTCGGCATGGACGAACAAGATCGGGAAAAGCTGGGGAGCGTGTGTGTGCTGGAGTGGTGCGGGAGGCGTGGGGTGCGTGTGCGCTGCTAGCGACGAGCGACTGGAGCAGCAGCTCGCACGGGAGATCGCAACGATGGCTGCCATGGCGGAAATGAACCGATCGAGATGGATTCAACTTCTACAGCCTACAAACGCAATGGGAAACGACGGGAATTGAACGGGGATCTCACCGGGAGGGTGTTGGAGGAGTCGTACAGCTCGGGGGCAAACGGAGGCGACAAATTGGACGACGGAGGGCCGCCGGTGCCGAGGAAGACGAGGACGAGGCTGACGGCTACGCGCGCTCCCGCCTCGATTCCTTGCGCCGAGAGGTGGACGACGACGCCGCACAGCTCCTGGTGCTGGACCACTCCCTTCGACGGCACCCTAGCTACGGTTCTATGGTGAGGAGGCTCCGGTGGTGCTCAACGGTGGGAGGGACAGAGAGGGAAAGAGAGGTGGAGATAAGAGGGGGAGGCGGCGTCGCAGGAGGGGAGGAGTGGGGCGGCTAGGGTTCCAGGGAAGCAGGGGGGCGGCTTTAAGGTGGGGAAAAGGTGGAGGTGGGGGCAACCATGGCTGCAATTCTCTGTTTCCTCTCTGTTGACTATACGAAAAAAAGAGACAGGAGGAGGAGGTGGGTTGGGCCAAAAAGAAAAGGGAGTTTGGGCTAGAGAGAGGGAAATAGGCCGAGGAATGTTTTTTTGTTCTTCTCTAAAATTTATTTATTTTATTTTATTCTTATCTGTTTTTTTGTATTTTAAGACAAAAGAGAAAAAGAATTTGTATAGAGAAACTTTACAAAATAGTTTTTTTTTAAATACGCAATTTAATTATTGTTTCCAATACACAATTAAATATATTAATTTGAATATTTGAAAAGAATTTAAATACCACATTTAAATTAAATTGATTTGCATTTAGATTTAAAAGGGGGAAAAGAATTTAAATGGAGTTGAATTTAAATGCAATAATTTCAAATAAGATTGACAAATGCAAATGATGCATGATGATGTCATGTTGATGCAAAAAGAAAAACAAACAATTTTCTAATTGGGAAAATTCCCAGGGCGTTACAGATCACGACGAGGAGGCATCTGTGGGGTTTTTCAGCATAGATGAGTAAAAGATAGATAGAACTAAAAGAAGGAAAATCCTACCCATGCAATAAACAAACAAGTCAAAAAATCAACAATCAATAAACGACTTAAAAAATTTCTTCCTTAGCAATTAAAAAAGGACATTTTAGGTCGATTAAAATTAACGACAAGTCTGCAAACCAAAACATTCTAACATTGTCACACCACAAGTTGGAGATCAATGTTTTAAAAAAAAGACGAGCTAAACGAGGATAAAAACATGGTGGTCCAACTACTAAGTCTAAACTTCGTCCATGATATCTCCTTCATCTTCTTCGACCTCCTTGATGGTGATGTCTTCCTTCATGAGAATCTCCTTCTAGTCGTTCACCTCCTGCTCTAAAGATTCATTCTTCTCCTGAAGCAACGTCTTCTCACGGCGCAGAGTCTCGATCTCTTCCTTCTCTAGGGCTTCAATCTTCTCTTGTAGCATCCTCTTCTCATGGCATAGAGTCTCGATCAGATCTCGATCAGCTTCAAACTCAACGTTGTTGCTCAGAATTTAATCCTTCAAGTTTTTGATCTCCTTGTTCTTGTCTCTAACTCTCTTCTCTTGATTTTGGAACTTATTCTCTTGAGCCCGAAATTCCTCCTCCTGAGCGTTGGCCACTTCTTCTTGGGCGTCAATCTTCTTTTGAGTCTCCTTGACTTGGGCCATTATTTCATCATTCTTCAGCAGTTCATCGCGCATATCTTCTTCTAGTTGCCAGAGATGAATTTCTAAGTCTTGAAGATAAGGGTGCAAAGGATCTGGTTTGCGTTTGTCTTCCTCATTTACAAGGTAGGGTATCCCATCTTCATCACGTTTTCCTAGGATAGAAAAGTAGTGGTCCTTTAACTCCTCCTGGAATTGCCCACAAAGACGTCCTATTAGCTCTTGCGTGACGAGGTTAAGTCCTTGCTTCAAGGAGTCACTAATCGACTTGTACTGGATGTCTTCGGTCTTGAGTTCAGTCTGGCGCCCTTGTTGAAACAGGCGAACTCCCCATAAGTCATCTTTGTTGAAGTGCTTCAGCTGACTTGCCTTGATGATGGGTGTTGGAAGCGCTAGTAGTTCCACCAACTCCAGAAGATATCTTCCAAAACGCATGTTCTTGAAGTCCTCCGTGGTTTGATACATGAAGAACGACATCCTTAAGTTATAAGAGTAAAAATTGTTAAAACAGAATACATAAGGTAAGAAGTACTAGTCGCGAAATAAATAACTACTTAGAGAAAATAAGGGTTCTATTATACAAGGTGATCAACACTATTATCAACTCTTTGTAAATTGGATATTCACTATAGTAAGAGAGATATACACCCGGCCACCCACTTATAATTGTGGAACAGTTCTCATGTACGCGGACATGTAAGGTTAGTCTCTGGGCCGCTTCATCTCACTATGCCACTAGGATCCAACATACTTCAAAGATGGTAATATTATGATAAAAAAGAGCTTAACCAATCCTACGGCTCGAACCTACATGCAACACTTTTCTATGATACCATTTTGTAGCGCCCCATCTTTTATTAAAGATGGAACACCTGTGTTAAGTGCTAGTCCCTGGATCACTGCCAACACCACAGTACAAAATATAAGGTATCATTGCATAAGTATCAAAATACTACAACGAGATCCAAAAATAGCTAAGCACAGCTTTATTACAAAGTGCTTAGCCATGAAGGCTAGCTAGAATATTCAGAGTTCACAACAAAAGCAAATAGCAATGAGCCTCATCTTCAAGCATGCGCCACAGGCAGACATATTGGGTGTAGACTCGAGTCCAAACTTATTCTTTATCTGAAGTACCTGCACATTTTAATATGCAGCCCCCGAAGGAGGTCAATACAATGAAGTATTGGCAAGTGACTATGGTGGATAAGAAACGACAAGTCTAATTCTATATGCATATTTGGCTTGGTGGAGTTGTAGGGTATTTATGCAGAAATCAAGTTTTCTCCTATCCTTTGTAAACACTTTTGTTTTTCAAAGACTTGGCACCATGGGATGAAGCCCAAGTGCAACAACATTTCTTTCCTTAGTCAAATTTTACTTCATGAAAACGGTGTTGAGATTCTTCCGTCCATCCTTGTCCAGCTGCTCGAATTAGTCCATCACCGGGGACACGGCTAAGTACTCAGGTTGTCGACTCTGCAGAGGTTGTGCACTTTCACCTTTAGACTCAATTAACCCAGACATCCTATACACGCGGAGTGCATTAAGGAAAGGAGAGAATGTGTAGCGTACCTGCACTTTAAATAAGGCAGATACCTTTGTATAGTGCAAATCCCTGGATCGATTCATTTGCACACACAGTTTACGATGTAATATCACAACAAAACGTCAATTTTATTACATTGATGATCCAGAATTAATAAATATTTGATACAAGTTGCATAGCATAAAGCTAGCATTGAAAAAGTACACAGCGGACATACAATAGCAGTGGGTCTCCAACAACTTCATGTTGCCACAGGCGAAAACATGTTGGTTGTAGACTCAAAATCCCTTAACGAAACCTCACTCGTCATTTGAATAACCTGTAACAAATAAAATTTTGCAACAGAGTGGGTCAGATTCCATTAAAAATGGAGTCTGGCAAGTGACACTATGGTCGACACTTAATGGAATAACTCTAAAGCCTATATGCATATTTGGCCGGTGGAGTTCAAGGCTATTTTGCATAAAGCCAATTTTTCCTATCTCTTTGGAAAACACTTTCTTCAAATCAAGACAAGTATGGCATGAAAACCATAAATCTCATCTTCCCTTGTTCACCCATCAAGTTTTATTTCTGAAGTTGGAATGATGGAATCCTCCGTTGAGGTCCGTGATCAGCTGCTCAAATTGTCCGTACCGGGGACACGGCTAAGTACTTAGTTTTACACTCTGCAGAGGTTGTGCACGTTCACCATTGTACCCATTCAACCCAATTTATCCTTTACACACCATTTGTGATAAGGAATGGAGAAGAATGAGACGAGATCTTTCAGAAGCATTTTCCCTCCCACTCTGGCTTGACCCGTTCCACCTAACATCCCCCTACATCTGCTTGTCAAGCGGGATGCACTGGAAGCAATCGTCACTCGGAGTTCTTCAGATTCCTCTGTTCCTGGGTGGCCATTCACAAGTGTACATACTCCAGGAACCATGGACATGGACCTGAGTAGCCACTCAACATAAACCATACAACCACTTACCACCCAGGTGTTTCATTAACTTAGTGGATGTGTACTCCCAGGTTGACAACCACCATGCTCACGACCCTAAGTAGAATAGAAATTCATCTTAGGCGACGACAACCATGAGCACAGCCCTGAGTAGTCACTTAACATTTTGTAAAACTTTTCATCAATTGCATAGCATCAATATTTCTGCTAAGTATGATATAGGAACCTAGACACAGGAGTAAGGAATTCTACACACGTTTAGCATAGCAATACTATCCTACACATGCATATAAAAATACACTAAGTAATGCATATAGAAATAATAGGAAATTTATGAGGTGTGCCACTTGCCTTTGAATGTTGTCGTTGTTCACAACTCTTTTCAACGATACTCGGGACTCTCCGTTCAATCTAACAGTATGGACAAGCAACAATACAACAATCAACAGCAAGCACAACTCCACAATGCATACAAACACATACTAGATGAATAATTAAGTTTTATAAAATTTTCTAAGGAAAATATGTTTATGCATGATGCGCAAAATATTCCTAAGGGCTAGAAATACTTTTTCATGCCATGAAAATCTTTTAAGTTAATACAAGGCAAATAGGGTGGTCCAGAAGGACTAAGGGCTAAGGTCATAAGTTGAGTAAAAATATTTTTGTTTTATATCAACTTGAATAAGCCCTCTCATGGCTTAGTCTTGATGTGTAGAAATATTTAGAGTAAATACTAAGTCATTTGTTCAAGATGATCAACAATTATTATCAACTCTTTGTAAATTGGATATTCACTAAAGTGAGAGAGACAGACACCTGGCCAGCCACTTAAATTGTGGAACAGTTCTCATGTACGTGGACATGTAAGGTTTGTTTCCAGGCCGCTTCATCTCAGCATGCCGCTAGGATCCAACAAACTTCAAGTGGGTAATAACATGATCAAAAATTGTTTAAGTCTTAAGTGAAAGACAAGATTAGGAAAGAGGGAAAGATAGAAAGAAAAAGGTAATTGTCCTCCAGGCTTCATGTAACATCCCAATACTTTGGAATGTTTAAAAATCACAAAAATTTAAAACTTTTGTTTTGATTAAAATAAAATATTAAAATGCATAAGGGAACCAACTATAAAAGACTTCAAGCATCATGAAAAGATTTAATATTTCAAATATCTCAGTTCATCATTTCTTTCAAAAGTTGTTTCAAGTTAAACAATTTATTATCCATTGTAGTTATTAAACCTCAATATGAAATTTGACAAATGTTTTACAAAATTTCAAACCATTTCATTATAATAAAAAATTTCAATATAAGTATTAGATTTCAACCACTTAGCCATAGCTATTCATAAATTAAAATAATATTTAGAAGTGTTATTTTAAACAAATTAAAACATGATCTATTTACCAAATGGTTTTTAATTATTTCAACTAAGTTCAAAAACATAGTGTTGAAATTTCAACCCATGGTTTATAAATTTAACAACCTCATATATTTTATAATAAATGGATTATCCAAATAAACATTTCATTAGCTTAAAATGTTTTTTCATTTATTTTCAAAACATAAAATGATTTTCATGAATATATATTCTCTATATAAGAAAAGAATTAAATCTAAAATCTATTTAATATTGGAATATGAGTTTAAATAACTTAAATTCAAACATATTTTGAATATGGGTATCCTACAAATTTTATTCATCCAAAAGAAAATTTAATTAAATATAATTTCAAATTTGAATTTAAGTGTCAAATTTGTATTTAATGAATATTACAAAATATTAATTTTCAAACTTATTCAAAACATGCCCACTAATGTTTTAAAACATAGATATTAATTTTACAAATTTTTAGAAATATATTTGACTTCTTTTGGAGTTATAAATCAAAAGTTATAAAAGAAATAAATAAAACAGAAAAGAAAAAAAAACTGACATTGGGACCCACCGGTCAGTGGGGGACGTCGTCTTCAACCTCGGGCCGGAAATCGCTCCCGAGTTTCCTCTCCAAATCCGTTTCCAAATTCGGCGGGATTCGATGCGGGATTTGCTCCTTCTCCTGCCCTACTTAAAAACCCCGACACCGCCGTCCTTTTCCCCCTCTTTCCCCTCTAAATCGCGCCGCCGGGCCGTCGCGGTCGCTCGCCGGAGTCGTCCGGCCGTCGCCGCTCGTTTTTCTCAGTTTCCCGGCGAGGTGAGCTCCCCTCTTGTCCGAGGTCGTCCCCCCCTGTCCCCCGCGTCGTCGTCACCTCCTGTTGCCCTTCCCTCTCTTTTTCCGCAGCAGTTCGTCGAGAACGAAACCGACCGAAGCTCGCCGGCGTTTAAAGAACTCCGACCGCGCCGCGCCAACGCCCGAGGACGCACGAGTTTACGCCGTCGCCACCTTTGAGTCCGCCGCGCCGCGCCGCGTCTTGCCGTCGCCTCCGCGCGTCCGAAGCACCACCGGAGCGTGGGATTCGTCCACGCCCTAGCCGCCGCGCCGTCGTCGTCTTGAACTCCGGTCACCGGCGCCACCAGGTAATGGTCGACGCTCCCAGATCCGTCGGATCTAAAACGTGCGGCCCCGATTAGATCGCTTCGGATGAATCGGTACGGATGAGTCAGATCCGTCCGATCTGGATCTGACGATCCAGATCGACTGGAGCCGAGTCGAGCCGCGACATAAGTCGAGCCAAGCCCGAGCCCAGCCAATGACAGTGCGCCACGTGGCCGGCCTTTTTCTGTTTTATTTCCGAATAGAATTAAATTGGCTGTTTTGCAGAAAAGCCCCTACCATTTAGAATTATCATAACTTTTTAACCCTTGACCCAAATTGGACAAATTTTATATCAAATTGAAGCCCTCGACAAGTCGAACCTGCTGGAACTTTTAATTTCAAATTTTACCTATTTTAAAATATTCAAATTTCAAATGGTGAATTCGAGTATTTTTGTAATAACTTTAGATCAGTAAATTTTAAAATTTGCAAATAAAATTGTTTTAGACACTCTATAAAATGTGTAATATGTTGCATCTATTATAAAATAATTTTGAGAATTATTTTGATGATTAAATTGTTGTATGTTTATTTTGAATAGTTTGACTATTTTGGACATAACTACTAATGGAAATATTATTTTCGATTTAATCAAATTACTATGAACTTAATTAAATGCCCTCTGCTTATTAACCCCATTTATAAAATTACGTTATAAATAATGTTTGAACATTTTAAAATGAATTTAAAGGTCAGAGACATATTTTGATTTATTTTAGCACATTATAAGGTTTATTAATTTAAAACTTATTACTCTGTACCAAGGCATAACTAATCGTCCTTGTCCGGAGAAAGCTCAAATTCTTGTTTATTAATATATTTCATAACATGAATAAGTAAGTTTTGTTAAAACCTTTTAAATAGTTCTAGTTCCTTTACAAGGGTTTTAAATGGATTTGGTTAATTAGGTGTTACTAAAAATGTGATTTAAAACATTATAACAATTTAAATAACTAAGTTATTATTAATACTACAAACTTTGAAGTTGGGAATTAAAAATGTATTGATATGAGAAAAGTAAGAAAAAATTTAAATTTGATTTTGGTTAAGTTTAATTCTAAACATAATCTTGGGTAAATGAAATTAAATGTTTACAGTTGTACTAAAGTGTTAAACCTTGCTTTTAAATTGTGATTAAGTCTTCATGATATCCCTTGGGGGCAAAATTTTGAAGACCATATCATTATAAAATTTGGAAACCCCCATACAACCTTCTCGAGTTGAAAGTGTTCTTGACTCCAGACCATCCCTTGGCAAAACCCTAAAACCAAACACGTTAATTCTTTTTGTATATTGAATTAGGTGACGCCTTTGACCAAACCCTTCCAAGAAGACTCTTTACGCTTGTTTTGTTCAATATGTTTTGTGTTTGTTGAATTGCTTGTTTATTGGGTGTCCTTTTTACTATATAGTTTGAAACGGGGAGCACCCATTGACTTCGACAAGAGTGTGAGAGAAACGACAACTTTCATAAGGCAAGTGACTTCATAAAACACCTACTATTTTATTCTATTGCATATCTAGTGTTTTTCAAACAGTATTTGCAAAAGTAGTATGCATGATAGGTTTTGGAAGATTGTAGTATGCTATGCAAACCTTTTAGGTTTCCCCTTAGAAATTCCAGATTAGACCCCTATTATAATTTAGTGGAAACAACTGCTGCAAAAATGAATGTTTTATGGTTGATGTGATAAATGAAAATTTCCACTAAATTAATTTAACGCCTGGGTGGATTGGGTCGATCGAGGAGGTTTCAAGTTGAGTGGCTTCTCAGGGCCAAGTGTCATGGTTGTCTTCGCCCAGGGTAGTTTCTACTTACTTGGGGCCATGATATGCGGTGTTAACCTGAGTAGCTCACTTGTGGTAGGCCACCCAGGGCTATGCGATTTAATTTTACACTGAGTCTAGTTGCTTATCGTGCAACCATTGGTCAATATGGGCTCTGTCTTGATGGAGTAAGTTGATGTGGACCTGGGTCAAGAGATTGATGGTGGTAGAGGTGATAGGATGGTGGTAATCTCTTAGTATGATCATGGGAAAGCAACTTCTGAAAAGTCTCGTCTTGATCTTATCCTTTTCCTTCTCACTAAAGGAGTGTAGAGGATAGTTTGGGTTGATTAAGTCTAATGGTGAAAGTGCACACCCTCTCGAGAGTTAAAACCTAAGATCTTAGCCGTGTCCCCGGCATCGGACAATTTGAGTAACTACACAAGGTTGTGTTCTGAAAATCTCCTCATCTCAAATTTCTTAATAAAACTTTGTTGGGTGAACATGGGTAGGAGACATGGACTTGTCTCGAGATTTGTCTCTGAAGGAAAAGATATTGATTTAAGAAAATTGTTTATCAAAAGTAGGAGAAAATTTGCTTTGCGCAATAGCCTTGAGCTCCACCAGCCAACATAAGCATATAGTTATAGTTTAATAGAACATTAGGAATTAAAGTCACTTGCCACCACAATTCAATTATGCTGACCCTTTATAGCTGGGCTGCAACTAAACCTTGCAGAATGTCCGAATGAGGAGTAAGGGGATCGTCTTCGAGCTACAACCAACATGATTTGCCAGTGGCTTCATGGATAATATGTAGCTCCATGCTACCTTTAGTATTGCGTTTGAACTCTGAAATAAAGTGTGAACTATTTATTCAGCTAGCATTTCCTCTATGCTAAGTTGTAAGGATATTTGTTTTTGGATCATTCGTCTCGTTCTATAATAAATTATGACATTGTACTGTGATATTACATCTTATTGGAGAATGTGAGACTTATGTGATCCAAGTCTTTGCATTATTCATATATGCCATTGCTTTCGTAAGCAAGGGCACTAAACTTCATCTCCAGACTTGTAATATTCTCCTTGGTGATGTCTTGATTGAAGTTTTGATAGACTTGAGAAATCTTCAGACTTGGTGGTTCTTGTATCCTCAAGGCTGGTCTTGGATTTAACTTAGTCATCATGAGTTCTCAGAGATGAAGAAGAGACAGAGAGGAAGGCTTAGAGAATAAAAGGGGGCTGGCCTTCTTGAACTTCTTCTCACTTTTCTTCTAAATGCTTGACATCTTGAGGCTGCTTCCAGAGTCTGTTTTCTTCTAAGTCCTTCATGAAGTCTCAGAGAAAAGAAGGAGAGAGAGAGCAAGACTTGGAAAATATTTGCTGGTTGGTCTTCATGAACTTCTTCTTGATTTTCTTCTAAGTTTTTCTACTCCTTGAAGATCCTTCTGAAGTCTTGTTTTGGCTAACTCCTTCATTGGCCTTCTAGCTCCATGATGAAAATCCTAAGTGTCTAGTACATAGCACTTTACCAAAATACTAAGTTTGAAAATAATCTTAACTTAGAGAAAATGGGGGAGGAGTTTTCTTATGTAATATATAACTACAAAATAAAATATGCTATGCATTAAATGCAATTTTTTTTAAACACAAAGAAACAGAATACTAATTTTTGTGATATTTATAAAGTATGCATTTGGCTATAAATGCAATCTAATTAATTTCTATTTTTGGAACATATAATAAAAGGAATAATTATAATATTAAACTTTTCTATGATTATATTTTTATAATATAATTTTATAAGTAGTGTTAATAGACAGGGGCATTTTATTTAAATTTATAGCAATTTACTTTAATTAAAATTAATATTTTTATTAATAGTTATGTTGAAAATACTCAAACTATTCAAATTAAATATATAACTATGAATTCATTCAAAACAATATTCAAAAATACTTTATAGCAGTGGCATTAATTTACAAATATTCTAAAGTTTCCAAAACAATTTTATTTGTAATTTTGAAATTACAGATTAAAAGTTATGACAAAAATACTCAAATTCACCATTTGAAATTTGAATATTTTAAACTAAGTCAAATTTGAATTTTGGCTGATCTAAAATGTTCTACATGTCGAGGGCTTTCCAGAAATATAAAGTTTGTTAAATTTGGATACGTGGTTAAAAAGTTGTGACAGATCTAAGTGGCAGGGGTGTTTCTGTAAAACTGCCCAATTAAATTTAAATAAGAAAATCTTTTCTCACGTGGCAGCTGACTGGGCAGTGACATGGCTGATGACTAGGCGCTGAGCTGGATAAGTGATCAGATCTGATCCGCACGTTCTAGATCTAACGGTCGGTAACCAACCATACCGATTCAAAGATGGATCTAATCGTGGCCTCTCGTTCTAGATCGGACGGTCACGATGGGTTGACCAGCCCGTGGCGGCGGGGCTTACCGGAGCTGGAGAGGACGACGGCGCCGGCGGCTCGGGAGTGGACGGAAACGAGGCTCTGGTGGTTCCCTGAGTGCGCGGAGGCGATGAAGACGATCAACAAGACGCGGCGAACTCGATGGAGGCGGTGGCGTCGTCGAACTCCTCCGGGAAGCAGCGGGGACGCGCGGACGGAGCAGCTTCCACGCCGAAGAGCTTCGGTGATCTTGCTCCGCTTCAACTGCTGCGGAAACAAATCGAGAAGGGGTTCAAGAGATGCGCACGGCGTGGGAAAGGAAGTGGGGTGGTTCTCGGGCTCAGGCGGTTGCTCACCTCGTCGGAAAGGAGGAATCGGGCGGCGGCGGCAATGGCAGCGACGCGGAAAAATTTATGCAGCCTGGTGGCGACTTCTGTTTAGGGTTTGAGGGAAAAGGAGCGGCGGCGATGGGAGTTTATATGGAGGGGGCGCGAGGAAACGTATCCCGCGAGAATCGGCAAGATTTTTGGTCCAGATTTTCGGTTCTGTTTCAAGTTCGTTCGTAGCACGATTTGAGGAAGGAGATGACAGGCGGGTCCCGCACGTCAGCGACAGAGAGAAGCGTTTGGGCTGCTGTTGGGCCATTGCGGCTGCGCGTGCGGCATATAGAAGATGGGCTTCGGCCCAATGGCTCGGGAGGCTGGTCTGTTTCCCCTTTGTTTTTGTTCTTTTCTTTTTCTGTTTTCTGTATTCTTAAATAACTTTTAAAATATAAATCCAATTCATCTCAAATTAGATTCTAAAAATTTGTAAAATTAATATCTTTGTGTTAAACCAGTTGTGGGCATGTTTTGAAAACTTTATAAAATTAGTAAATTTGAAAAATTGGTTTAATACAAAATTGATACTTAATATCAATTTTGAATTTATAACTTAACTAAATTTTCTTTTTGCTAATTAAAATTTGTAAAATACCCACTTTCAAATATGTTTAAAATAGAGTTATTAAAACTCATTTTCTGTAATTATTCATCTTTATTTTGGCATCAGAGTAGAATAACATAATATAAATATTTTAAAGTAATAGAAATTATAATGGATTCAAATTTAATTCAATTTTATTTTGTGCACCATTAAGTTTTATATTATGATAAATCATTTGAAAACTTCATAAACAACTTTGGAAAAGATTTTAGATTTAATTCATTTCTTATTTAGAATATATTAATCAGTTCATGCTTTGAAAATAAATGAAATTCATGTAAGCGAAAAAAAAATTTACTTGAGGTATTTGAAAATTTTTAACTCTTTCAATGTGTTTGAAGTCTTTCATAGTTGGTTTTCTTATGCATTTCATATTTTATTTTAATGAAAAGAAAAGTTTTAAATTTTAGTGATTTTTGTACATTATAAAATATTGGGATGTTACAGACTACCACCCTTAAAAGGAATCTCGTCCCCGAGATTCGGAGAGGCTAGAAGACAAAGCAAATACTTGAATGATTCTGATAACTCGAGAGGTTTGAGAAATGTAAATGTTTGGACATGGAAACTTGGGAGCTGGCAGAGAATGAGTTTTCTGATTCGGGAGGTCAGAAAGAAAGATAGTTTGGAATCTCTGGGTTTAAGCGAATGGGTTTGAATTATCTAGGTGGCTACCACCCTTAAAAGAAAAGTTTTGTTGATAATTAAACATTCTAATGCACAACCGAAAATCAAGGTAATCCATTACAAACATCATCTAACAAACATCAAGCAACAAGGTTCAAACACAAGCAACACATACGTGAAAATTTTCAAACTTATTTTGAGAAATCGAACTAATCGTTTATCGAACGAAACACATCAAAGTCGTGGGAATACGAAAGCAACAGTACTGCCATACCACAATTTGATAGGTCAATACACTAAATCGATACGATAAGCTAAATAAGATAAATGGTGGTCCCTCTAACGTGGTTTTGATTGCTTCCTTCATTCCTCTTTGTTCTCACGCTTGCGCTTCATCGCGTGGTTATTTGCCACATGGGTGACTTCTCCCTCAATTGACTCTTCAGAAGGCACCTCCTCGGGGTCTCCTTTCTCCTTTTCTTCCTCCTTTACAGCTACGGGCACAGTCACATTTCCAGTACCTTGGTCACCCCCTTCTTCAGCTGCTGGCGGTGGTGGAGGTGGGTTGAGTTGCGCCTCAAGTGTGGCAATCTGCTCATCCTTGTCGAGGTTCTGCAAGTGTAGGTCATGGATGAGTTCCTCCATATGGCCAACAAGGGTTTCAGAAGTCTGGAGTTCTTGGGTTTTTGCGTGTATGACGGCTCGGGCATGATCCGCGATGTCATAAGCTTGTTGAACCTTCCTAGTCAGACAGTTGACGACAAAATCCAAGTCTTCAAACATTTTGTTAATGATGGGCAGGTCCAAGCGATTTCCCGTGTGAGCCATCGAGAGACCATGTGCATCCCTCTTCCCAAAGGCACGGAAGGGCGATCCTGGTGCTAGCTTGTTGCGATACTTGTAACACGAACGAGCCATTAAGTCCACCATAGCTATGTTCACTCCCTCAATCCACTCGGAGTAGTAGGTGACATAGTCCACGGGCTCGAAGTCTGGCATCGTGGGATCCGGGATCATGATGGTGCGGATTTCCCAACGTGTCACATTGGGTATGTCGGTCTCCTCTTTCCTTCCTCGGAAATAGGGCGGTGGTAGCTTCAATTGACTTGTCAACCTGGACAGCTGCCTCCCAAAGATGAAACCTGACAAAACTTCGGCATACGCGGTCTCAGTGTACTCTCCCATCTAAAATTTTGAACAGGTAAGAGTATTAGAATTTAAAAAGAAAGGGAAAGATGCAAGACAAGATAATTAATGTAAAACAATATTAAAGGAAATTTCAAAATTCACTCAAGTTTTGGAAACCTAGTTTATTTAACTATTTAACCTTTGGGGTCTCCGTCCAATCCTAGGGGTTTCGAACCTACAGGCAACACAGTGCTCTGAGACCATCTGTAGCGTACCTGCATTTTAAATAAGGCAGATACCTGTGTATAGTGCAAATCACTGGATCGATTCATTTGCACACACAGTTTACGATGTAATATCACAACAAAGCGTCAATTTTATTACATCGATGATCCAGAATTACAAAATATTTGATACAAGTTGCATAGCATAAAGCTAGCATTGAAAAAGTACACAGCGGATATACAATAGCAGTGGGTCTCCAACAACTTCATGTTGCCACAGGCGAAAACATGTTGGTTGTAGACTCAAAATCCCTTAACGAAACCTCACTCGTCATTTGAATAACCTGTAACAAATAAAATTTTGCAACAGAGTGGATCAGATTCCATTAAAAATGGAGTCTGGCAAGTGACACTATGGTGGACACTTAATGGAATAACTCTAAAGCCTATATGCATATTTGGCTGGTGGAGTTCAAGGCTATTTTGCATAAAGCCAATTTTTCCTATCTCTTTGGAAAACACTTTCTTCAAATCAAGACAAGTATGGCATGAAAACCATAAATCTCATCTTCCCTTGTTCACCCATCAAGTTTTATTTCTGAAGTTGGAATGATGGAATCCTCCGTTGACGTCCGTGATCAGCTGCTCAAATTGTCCGTACCGGGGACACGGCTAAGTACTTAGTTTTACACTCTGCAGAGGTTGTGCACGTTCACCATTGTACCCATTCAACCCAATTTATCCTTTACACACCATTTGTGATAAGGAAAGGAGAAGAATGAGACGAGATCTTTCAGAAGCATTTTCCCTCCCACTCTGGCTTGACCCGTTCCACCTAACATCCCCCTACATCTGCTTGTCAAGCCGGAGAGAGTCCACGCAACGTAATTGATCAAGCCAGAGCCCATATGGCAATGGCTGCACTGGAAGCAATCGTCACTCGGAGTTCTTCAGATTCCTCTATTCCTGGGTGGCCATTCACAAGTGTACATACTCCAGGAACCATGGACATGGACCTGAGTAGCCACTCAACATAAACCATACAACCACTTACCACCCAGGTGTTTCATTAACTTAGTGTATGTGTACTCCCAGGTTGACAACCACCATGCTCACGGCCCTAAGTAGAATAGAAATTCATCTTTGGCGACGACAACCATGAGCACAGCCCTGAGTTGTCACTTAACATTTTGTAAAACTTTCCATCAATTGCATAGCATCAATATTTCTGCTAAGTATGATATAGGAACCTAGACACAGGAGTAAGGAATTCTACACAGGTTTAGCATAGCAATACTATCCTACACATGCATATAAAAATACACTAAGTAATGCATATAGAAATAATAGGAAATTTTATGAGGTGTGCCACTTGCCTTTGAATGTTGCCGTTGTTCACAACTCTTTTCAACGATACTCGGGACTCTCCGTTCAATCTAACAGTAAGGACAATCAACAATACAACAATCAACAGCAAGCACAACTCCACAATGCATACATACACATACTAGATGAATAAATAAGTTTTATAAAATTTTCTAAGGAAAATATGTTTATGCATGAAGTGCAAAATATTCCTAAGGGCTAGAAATACTTTTTCATGCCATGAAAATCTTTTAAGTTAATACAAGGCAAATAGGGTGGTCCAAAAGGACTAAGGGCTAAGGTCATACGTTGAGTAAAAATATATTTGTTTTATATCAACTTGAATAAGCCCTCTCATGGCTTAGTCTTGATGTGTAGAAATATTTAGAGTAAATACTAAGTCATTTGTTCAAGATGATCAACAATTATTATCAACTCTTTGTAAATTGGATATTCACTAAAGTGAGAGAGACAGACACCTGGCCAGCCACTTAAATTGTGGAACATGTCTCATGTACGTGGACATGTAAGGTTTGTTTCCAGGCCGCTTCATCTCACCATGCCGCTAGGATCCAACAAACTTCAAGTGGGTAATAACATGATCAAAAATTGTTTAAGTCTTAAGTGAAAGACAAGATTAGGAAAGAGGGAAAGATAGAAAGAAAAAGGTAATTGTCCTCCAGGATTCATCTCCAGACTTGTAATATTCTCCTTGGTGATGTCTTGATTGAAGTTTTGATAGACTTGAGAAATCTTAAGACTTGGTGGTTCTTGTATCCTCAAGGCTGGTCTTGGATTTAACTTAGTCATCATGAGTTCTCAGAGATGAAGAAGAGACAGAGAGGAAAGCTTAGAGAATAAAAGGGGGTTGGCCTTCTTGAACTTCTTCTAAATGCTTGACATCTTGAGGATGCTTCCAGAGTCTGTTTTCTTCTAAGTCCTTCATGAAGTCTCAGAGAAAAGAAGGAGAGAGAGAGCAAGACTTGGATAATATTTGCTGGTTGGTCTTCATGAACTTCTTCTTGATTTTCTTCTAAGTGTTTCTACTCCTTGAAGATCCTTCTGAAGTCTTGTTTTGGCTAACTCCTTCATTGGCCTTCTAGCTCCATGTTGAAAATCCTAAGTGTCTAGTACATAGCACTTTACCAAAATACTAAGTTTGAAAATAATCTTAACTTAGAGAAAATGGGGGAGGAGTTTTCTTATGGAAAATATAACTACAAAATAAAATATGCTATGCATGAAATGCAATTTTTTTTTAAACCACAAGAAACATAATACTAATTTTTGTGATATTTATAAAGTATGCATTTGGCTATAAATGCAATCTAATTAATTTCTATTTTTGGAACATATAATAAAAGGAATAATTATAATATTAAAGTTTTCTATGATTAAATTTTTATAATATAATTTTATAAGTAGTGTTAATAGACAGGGGCATTTAAATTAAATTTATAGCAATTTACTTTAATCAAAATTAATATTTTTATTAATAGTTATGTTGAAAATACTCAAACTATTCAAATTAAATATATAACTATGAATTCATTCAAAACAATATTCAAAAATACTTTATAGCAGTGGCATTAATTTACAAATATTCTAAAGTTTCCAAAACAATTTTATTTGTAATTTTTGAAATTACAGATTAAAAGTTATGACAAAAATACTCAAATTCACCATTTGAAATTTGAATATTTTAAACTAAGTCAAATTTGAATTTTGGCTGATCTAAAATGTTCTACATGTCGAGGGCTTTCCAAAAATATAAAGTTTGTTAAATTTGAATAAGTGGTTAAAAAGTTGTGACGGATCTAAGTGGCAGGGGTGTTTCTGTAAAATTGCCCAATTAAATTTAAATAAGAAAATCTTTTCTCACGTGGCAGCTGACTGGGCAGTGACGTGGCTGATGACTAGGCGCTGAGCTGGATAAGTGATCAGATCTGATCTGCACGTTCTAGATCTAACGGTCGGTAACCAACCATACCGATTCAAAGATGGATCTAATCGTGGCCTCTCGTTCTAGATCAGACGGTCACGATGGGTTGACCAGCCCGTGGCGGCGGAGCTTACCGGAGCTGGAGAGGACGACGGCGCCGGCGGCTCAGGAGTGGACGGAAACGAGGCTCTGGTGGTTCCCTGAGTGCGCGGAGGCGATGAAGACGATCAACAAGACGCGGCGAACTCGATGGAGGCGGTGGCGTCGTCGAACTCCTCCAGGAAGCAGCGGGGACGCGCGGACGGAGCAGCTTCCACGCTGAAGAGCTTCGGTGATCTTGCTCCGCTTCAAGTGCTGCAGAAACAAATCGAGAAGGGGTTCAAGAGATGCGCACGGCGTGGGAAAGGAAGTGGGGTGGTTCTCGGGCTCAGGCGGTTGCTCAACTCGTCGGAAAGGAGGAATCGGGCGGCGGCGGCAATGGCAGCGACGCGGAAAAATTTATGCAGCCTGGTGGCGACTTCCGTTTAGGGTTTGGGGGAAAAGGAGCGGCGGCGATGGGAGTTTATATGGAGGGGGCGCGAGGAAACGTATCCCGCGAGAATCGGCAAGATTTTTGGTCAAGATTTTCGGTTCTGTTTCGAGTTCGTTCGTAGCACGATTTGAGGAAGGAGATGACAGGCGGGTTCCGTACGTCAGCGACAGAGAGAAGCGTCTGGGCTGCTGTTGGGCCATTGCGGCTGCGCGCCCGGCAGATAGAAGATGGGCTTCGGCCCAATGGCTCGGGAGGCTGGTCCGTTTCCCCTTTTTTTTGTACTTTTCTTTTTCTGTTTTCTGTATTTTTAAATAACTTTTAAAATATAAATCCAATTCATCTCAAATTAGATTCTAAAAATTTGTAAAATTAATATCTTTGTGTTAAACCAGTTGTGGGCATGTTTTGAAAACTTTTTAAAATTAGTAAATTTGAAAAATTGGTTTAATACAAAATTGATACTTAATATCAATTTTGAATTTATAACTTAACTAAATTTTCTTTTTGCTAATTAAAATTTGTAAAATACCCACTTTCAAATATGTTTAAAATAGAGTTATTAAAACTCATTTTCTGTAATTATTCATCTTTATTTTGGCATCAGAGTAGAATAACATAATATAAATATTTTAAAGTAATAGAAATTATAATGGATTCAAATTTAATTCAATTTTATTTTGTGCACCATTAAGTTTTATATTATGATAAATCATTTGAAAACTTCATAAACAACTTTGGAAAAGATTTTAGATTTAATTCATTTCTCATTTAGAATATATTAATCAGTTCATGCTTTGAAAATAAATTAAATTCATGTAAGCAAAAAAAATGTTTACTTGAGGTATTTGAAATATTAAACTCTTTCAATGTGTTTGAAGTCTTTCAAAGTTGGTTTTCTTATGCATTTCATATTTTATTTTAATGAAAAGAATAGTTTTAAATTTTAGTGATTTTTGAACATTATAAAATGTTGGGATGTTACAGAATGGAGACAAGAACTTTCAGAAGAAGAATTCAACCATACTAGCAAGACTCGTTCCACCTACCAACTCTACATCTGCTTGTCAAGCTGACAGGTTGAACTCTCACAACTTAATTGTTCTAGACAGAGCCCATTGTCAAAAGGCTGCACGGAAAGCATCTAAACTTGGAGGGACTTAGTAATCTCTTTGTTCCTGGGTGGCCATCCACAAGTGTACTTTTGGGTGACAACCACCAAACTCATGGCCCTAAGTAGAATAGAAATTCATCCTAGGCGACGACAACCACAAGCATAGTCCCAAATAGCCACTCACCATAAACCAATCCACCCAGGGGTGTATTTTAAGTTTAACACTTAGAATTATTCCCATCACATGGCATGTAAACAATTTTATAGCATTGCTAAGCATCTAATTAAACTTTTAATTGGTTGCATGGTGAAGGATGGCTACACACTACTAGGAATTTTGCAAAGCATATAGCTAACTTAGCATAAGAAAATAGTCCAAAATTACTATCATGCATACTACTCAAAATATACTACTAATGCATATAGGAAAATATTGGGTAGTTTTTGAATGTCACTTGCCTTGGTAACAGGAGGAGCAAGCACAACAAGAATAACAATCACAAGCAAGTCCTTCCTCCTCTTCACAATCTAGAACAAGCAATACAAACATAAAATAAATAAATACACACACATTACAACACTTAAAACACCAAAACATAAACATGTTTGCATGCACACTATGCTATGAGTTTAACAAGACACACTTATTTACATTTTATACTTTTTGTTATCAAATGCATGAAATGCAATTTCTAGGAATTTTTTATTTTAATTATCAATCAAATATTGGAAAACAATATAACAAACATTCATTCTTTTATAAAAAGTTTTCAAATAAACTCAAATTGCACTTTCTGGTCAGAGGACAATAATGCAAATCTAAAACAATTATATTTATTAGAAAAACATTTTTATTATTTAAGTTATGAATTTAAATAGCCGAAATACTATTCTGATAATTACACGAATTAAAAGTTATCAAAAGTAAAAACAAATGATGTTGAAATAAACTACACTAGCAGGGCTATCCGTGCATATAAAATTTATCAAATTTGGACTTACAGATCAAACGATATGAAGTTTCTAAGTTTTGCATATTTTCTGTTTTATTTATAAAATTCCTGTGAAAAAGATAAATAAATCTGCCACGCGGCGCTCGTTGATTTGCTCGTACCGCTTCGCGCGGATCGCGAACGCGCATCGTCCGCTCTAACAGAAAGCAACGGACGCGATCTAATCTACCAAAACACGGGAGCAGGTGGCACCGGTGTGCCGGAATTGCTCCGGCTGCGGCGGAGCCATCGCCGGCTTCGAGCTCTGCGGCTAGTAGAAGGAGAACGGGGAGAGATTTGATTACCGATCGATGCGAGGCGACGAAGGAAATCGATGGCGAGGCAGGAGCTATCGCGGTGGTCTGCTACCCCCCGGGTTGTTCGCCGGAGAAGAACCGCGGACGGCGGTGTCGGTCGTGGATGGCTGCGTCGATCTGGTGCACGAGCCGAGACGGCAGCGAGTCCGTTAGATGCGCACGAGAAAAAGAAGAAGTAGAGGGAGGTTTGGAGAAGCACGGGAGCGCTGCACTCACGAAGACGGGGAGGTTTGCGGCGGCGGCAATGGCGAGATGCCGAGCTCGGTTGCGGGCAGCCCTGTGGCGTAGAGGCTAGGGTTTTAGGCAGAAACGAGAGGCGGAGTCGCGGGATATAAATAGGGGAAGAATCGGGAACTAAAAGCAGAAGAAACACGCTCGATTCGATCCGAGTTTGAATTGAGCTCCGGGGCAGGAAAATCGGATGGAGGTTGAAGACGCGTTCGTCAGGGAGTGGGGTCCACCCGTCAGCGTGAGAGGAGAGGGGCGCGGGTTGCTGGGCTGGCTTGCTGGGCCGATGGCAGTACGCGCGCGGTAGATAGGGTATGGGCCGGCTCGTTTTAATTATTTTTCCTATTTTTTTATCAAAATAATTTATGTTTCCAAAACTGATTTTTAAACTTATTCAAAACATTTCAGAAAAATTCATAAAAATATATTTTGAAAAGCTTATTAAATTTATCACCTTTTTGTATCATACTTGCCTATCAGATAAATTGATAAATAGAAATATTATAAGGAGTATAAATAAACAACTTTATGGAGTTATAAATTATTTAAACTTATAATTGAATTTTTATTTACTACTCTTGTGATTTAAATGTCATGCCTATATGATGAATGATGCATGAATGCAAAGTTTTAAATTTTTTAGAAAATTTGGGATGTTACACAGGTAAATCTTCATCTTTAAAATCTTCACTGGGTATCATCAATCTCTTTATTACTGGGTGGCTCTCCATAGGTTGATCCATACTCCCGACTCTGGAAAATCACGTATGATCTATACTCCGGTGGGGGGAATCACCTTCTTCTAGCACTTTATACTCCTAAAAATGGGGAAAGGCTTACATCCATATACACACCCAGGTAGTTCATTGACTTAGTAAAAATTAACTTTCTTAAAACAAAATTTTGTATAGCATCAATATTTGTACTAAGTTACCCATAGGATTCTAGACACAACTAGTGTAAGGGAAATAGTAGTTCCAGCATAGCAATACTATCCAACACATGCATATAAAGAAATACACTAATTTATGCATAGACAAATACTTAGGAAAATTTATGAATGTGCCACTTGCCTTGGCAGCGAGAAGAGCAGGTGTAGCAGTTGGAAAAGTCTTCGTTTTTCTCCGAAAATTCTAACACATGAAACAAGCCACAATTTAACACACCACAAATAAAATATGATATGCATGAGATGCAATTTACACATACAACGTTTACCCAAAAAGTTTTGGTTCAAGAAAAAGTTGTACTTAACATATTGTCAAAAGTTCCAAGAGTCATAAAATAGCATTAATTGTATTTAAAGCATTAGAAGGTTTTTAACACAATTTAAACTAAAGATTTATAAAGTAACCTTTCATAGGCTTTTAATACAAACTTGATTGGTTAAGTTTTAAATTGCATTGATAATCATGGCATTTAGTCTCTCTAGTCAAAAGTCATTATTTAGGATATTTCTTAAAAGAAAACATAATAAAATCGTTTCTAGGATTTAAACTATAACACCAATACTCAATTTAAGCATATGATTTTTAAATATTAAAAATAATGCTCAAAATATTTTCTAACATAGGATTCATGTCACACATATTCTAAGGTTTCTAAAACTATTTTATTTGCAATAATTAGATTTACAAATATTCTAAAGTTTCCAAAACAATTTTATTTGTAATTTTTGAAATTACAGATTAAAAGTTATGACAAAAATACTCAAATTCACCATTTGAAATTTGAATATTTTAAACTAAGTCAAATTTTAATTTTGGCTGATCTAAAATGTTCTACATGTCGAGGGCTTTCCAAAAATATAAAGTTTGTTAAATTTGAATAAGTGGTTAAAAAGTTGTGACAGATCTAAGTGGCAGGGGTGTTTCTGTAAAACTGCCCAATTAAATTTAAATAAGAAAATCTTTTCTCACGTGGCAGCTGACTGGGCAGTGACGTGGCTGATGACTAGGCGCTGAGCTGGATAAGTGATCAGATCTGATCTGCACGTTCTAGATCTAACGGTCGGTAACCAACCATACCGATTCAAAGATGGATCTAATCGTGGCCTCTCGTTCTAGATCAGACGGTCACGATGGGTTGACCAGCCCGTGGCGGCGGAGCTTACCGGAGCTGGAGAGGACGACGGCGCCGGCGGCTCGGGAGTGGACGGAAACGAGGCTCTGGTGGTTCCCTGAGTGCGCGGAGGCGATGAAGACGATCAACAAGACGCGGCGAACTCGATGGAGGCGGTGGCGTCGTTGAACTCCTCCGGGAAGCAGCGGGGACGCGCGGACGGAGCAGCTTCCACGCCGAAGACCTTCGGTGATCTTGCTCCGCTTCAACTGCTGCAGAAACAAATCGAGAAGGGGTTCAAGAGATGCGCACGGCGTGGGAAAGGAAGTGGGGTGGTTCTCGGGCTCAGGCGGTTGCTCACCTCGTCGGAAAGGAGGAATCGGGCGGCGGCGGCAATGGCAGCGACGCGGAAAAATTTATGCAGCCTGGTGGCGACTTCCGTTTAGGGTTTGGGGGAAAAGGAGCGGTGGCGATGGGAGTTTATATGGAGGGGGCGCGAGGAAACGTATCCCGCGAGAATCGGCAAGATTTTTGGTCCAGATTTTCGGTTCTGTTTCGAGTTCGTTCGTAGCACGATTTGAGGAAGGAGATGACAGGCGGGTTCCGTACGTCAGCGACAGAGAGAAGCGTCTGGGCTGCTGTTGGGCCATTGCGGCTGCGCGCCCGGCAGATAGAAGATGGGCTTCGGCCCAATGGCTCGGGAGGCTGGTCCGTTTCCCCTTTTTTTTGTACTTTTCTTTTTCTGTTTTCTGTATTTTTAAATAACTTTTAAAATATAAATCCAATTCATCTCAAATTAGATTCTAAAAATTTGTAAAATTAATATCTTTGTGTTAAACCAGTTGTGGGCATGTTTTGAAAACTTTTTAAAATTAGTAAATTTGAAAAATTGGTTTAATACAAAATTGATACTTAATATCAATTTTGAATTTATAACTTAACTAAATTTTCTTTTTGCTAATTAAAATTTGTAAAATACCCACTTTCAAATATGTTTAAAATAGAGTTATTAAAACTCATTTTCTGTAATTATTCATCTTTATTTTGGCATCAGAGTAGAATAACATAATATAAATATTTTAAAGTAATAGAAATTATAATGGATTCAAATTTAATTCAATTTTATTTTGTGCACCATTAAGTTTTATATTATGATAAATCATTTGAAAACTTCATAAACAACTTTGGAAAAGATTTTAGATTTAATTCATTTCTTATTTAGAATATATTAATCAGTTCATGCTTTGAAAATAAATGAAATTCATGTAAGCAAAAAAAATGTTTACTTGAGGTATTTGAAATATTAAACTCTTTCAATGTGTTTGAAGTCTTTCAAAGTTGGTTTTCTTATGCATTTCATATTTTATTTTAATGAAAAGAAATTTTTTAAATTTTAGTGATTTTTGAACATTATAAAATGTTGGGATGTTACAGAATGAAGACAAGAACTTTCAGAAGAAGAATTCAACCATACTAGCAAGACTCGTTCCACCTACCAACTCTACATCTGCTTGTCAAGCTGACAGGTTGAACTCTCACAACTTAATTGTTCTAGACAGAGCCCATTGTCAAAAGGCTGCACGGAAAGCATCTAAACTTGGAGGGACTTAGCAATCTCTTTGTTCCTGGGTGGCCATCCACAAGTGTACTTTTGGGTGACAACCACCAAACTCATGGCCCTAAGTAGAATAGAAATTCATCCTAGGCGACGACAACCACAAGCATAGTCCCAAATAGCCACTCACCATAAACCAATCCACCCAGGGGTGTATTTTAAGTTTAACACTTAGAATTATTCCCATCACATGGCATGTAAACAATTTTATAGCATTGCTAAGCATCTAATTAAACTTTTAATTGGTTGCATGGTGAAGGATGGCTACACACTACTAGGAATTTTGCAAAGCATATAGCTAACTTAGCATAAGAAAATAGTCCAAAATTACTATCATGCATACTACTCAAAATATACTACTAATGCATATAGGAAAATATTGGGTAGTTTTTGAATGTCACTTGCCTTGGTAACAGGAGGAGCAAGCACAACAAGAATAACAATCACAAGCAAGTCCTTCCTCCTCTTCACAATCTAGAACAAGCAATACAAACATAAAATAAATAAATACACACACATTACAACACTTAAAACACCAAAACATAAACATGTTTGCATGCACACTATGCTATGAGTTTAACAAGACACACTTATTTACATTTTATACTTTTTGTTATCAAATGCATGAAATGCAATTTCTAGGAATTTTTTATTTTAATTATCAATCAAATATTGGAAAACAATATAACAAACATTCATTCTTTTATGAAAAGTTTCCAAATAAACTCAAATTGCACTTTCTGGTCAGAGGACAATAATGCAAATCTAAAACAATTATATTTATTAGAAAAACATTTTTATTATTTAAGTTATGAATTTAAATAGCCGAAATACTATTCTGATAATTACACGAATTAAAAGTTATCAAAAGTAAAAACAAATGATGTAGAAATAAACTACACTAGCAGGGCTATCCGTGCATATAAAATTTATCAAATTTGGACTTACAGATCAAACGATATGAAGTTTCTAAGTTTTGCATATTTTCCGTTTTATTTATAAAATTCCTGTGAAAAAGATAAATAAATCTGCAACGCGGCGCTCGTTGATTTACCGCTTCGCGCGGATCGCGAACGCGCATCGTCCGATCTAACAGAAAGCAACGGACGCGATCTAATCTACCAAAACACGGGAGCAGGTGGCACCGGTGTGCCGGAATTGCTCCGGCTGCGGCGGAGCCATCGCCGGCTTCGAGCTCTACGGCTAGTAGAAGGAGAACGGGGAGAGATTTTATTACCGATCGATGCGAGGCGACGAAGCAAATCGATGGCGAGGCAGGAGCTATCGCGGTGGTCTGCTACCCCCCGGGTTGTTCGCCGGAGAAGAGCCGCGGACGGCGGTGTCGGTCGTGGATGGCTGCGTCGATCTGGTGCACGAGCCGAGACGGCAGCGAGTCCGTTAGATGCGCACGAGAAAAAGAAGAAGTAGAGGGAGGTTTGGAGAAGCACGGGAGCGCTGCACTCACGAAGACAGGGAGGTTTGCGGCGGCGCAATGGCGAGATGCCGAGCTCGGTTGCGGGCAGCCCTGTGGCGTAGAGGCTAGGGTTTTAGGCAGAAACGAGAGGCGGAGTCGCGGGATATAAATAGGGGAAGAATCGGGAACTAAAAGCAGAAGAAACACGCTCGATTCGATCCGAGTTTTAATTGAGCTCCGGGGCAGGAAAATCGGATGGAGGTTGAAGACGCGTTCGTCAGGGAGTGGGGGTCCACCCGTCAGCGTGAGAGGAGAGGGGCGCGGGTTGCTGGGCTGGCTTGCTGGGCCGATGGCAGTACGCGCGCGGTAGATAGGGTATGGGCCGGCTCGTTTTAATTATTTTTCCTATTTTTTTATCAAAATAATTTATGTTTCCAAAACTGATTTTTAAACTTATTCAAAACATTTCAGAAAAATTCATAAAAATATATTTTGAAAAGCTTATTAAATTTATCACCTTTTTGTATCATACTTGCCTATCAGATAAATTGATAAATAGAAATATTATAAGGAGTATAAATAAACAACTTTATGGAGTTATAAATTATTTAAACTTATAATTGAATTTTTATTTACTACTCTTGTGATTTAAATGTCATGCCTATATGATGAATGATGCATGAATGCAAAGTTTTAAATTTTTTAGAAAATTTGGGATGTTACACAGGTAAATCTTCATCTTTAAAATCTTCACTGGGTATCATCAATCTCTTTATTACTGGGTGGCTCTCCATAGGTTGATCCATACTCCCGACTCTGGAAAATCACGTATGATCTATACTCCGGTGGGGGGAATCACCTTCTTCTAGCACTTTATACTCCCAAAAATGGGGAAAGGCTTACATCCATATACACACCCAGGTAGTTCATTGACTTAGTAAAAATTAACTTTCTTAAAACAAAATTTTGTATAGCATCAATATTTGTACTAAGTTACCCATAGGATTCTAGACACAACTAGTGTAAGGGAAATAGTAGTTCCAGCATAGCAATACTATCCAACACATGCATATAAAGAAATACACTAATTTATGCATAGACAAATACTTAGGAAAATTTATGAATGTGCCACTTGCCTTGGCAGCGAGAAGAGCAGGTGTAGCAGTTGGAAAAGTCTTCGTTTTTCTCCGAAAATTCTAACACATGAAACAAGCCACAATTTAACACACCACAAATAAATATGATATGCATGAGATGCAATTTACACATACAACGTTTACCCAAAAAGTTTTGGTTCAAGAAAAAGTTGTACTTAACATATTTTCAAAAGTTCCAAGAGTCATAAAATAGCATTAATTGTATTTAAAGCATTAGAAGGTTTTTAACACAATTTAAACTAAAGATTTATAAAGTAACCTTTCATAGGCTTTTAATACAAACTTGATTGGTTAAGTTTTAAATTGCATTGATAATCATGGCATTTAGTCTCTCTAGTCAAAAGTCATTATTTAGGATATTTCTTAAAAGAAAACATAATAAAATCGTTTCTAGGATTTAAACTATAACACCAATACTCAATTTAAGCATATGATTTTTAAATATTAAAAATAATGCTCAAAATATTTTCTAACATAGGATTCATGTCACACATATTCTAAGGTTTCTAAAACTATTTTATTTGCAATAATTAGATTTATGGAATCAAATATATGCTAAAAATACTCAAATCACATATTTGAAATTTGAATATTTAGAAGTATGTCAAAATTGAAACTTAACAGTTCTAAAATATTCTACATGCCAAGGGCTTTCCAAATATATAAAAATATTTCAATTTGGTTAAACAGATAAACAGTAATGATAAAAACAATATGCAGTTTTTTTTTGTAAAACTGCCATTTAATTCAGTTTAAGAAAATCGCAGAAAATCCTTCTGCCTACGTGGATCCGACGTGGCGCTGTCAGGGCGCCACGCGGCGCTGACTGTGCGTACCGATTTGGTTTTAGAAGATCTAATCCTAGATGTACACGGGAGATCTAACAGTCTAGATAAAAAAGACGAAAATCGAGCGACGCGACTCGCCGGAAACCTAACCGGGGCCTGCGCCCACGGTGGCGATGCGCCAATGTCTCGTGTTCGACGCGTTCTACTTCCTACAGAGATGTCTCGTTGGGGCGGAGACGATGGTGAGTTGGCGGCGACCGACGTGTCCTCTGCTTCCCGGAATCGCTTGCCAGAGTTGCGTGTGGCGGCGGTTTGCTTCAGGTGAGGATGAACGCGACGATGTGCTATGGGAAAAATCATGCAACCTTGTCAAACAGCGTCGCATAAACGGAAGGAAACGAAAAGCAAGTTCACCGTAGCTCACCGGATTTGAGAGGACTCGGTGTTGCCGTAGCTCACCGGAAAAGCAAGTTCTCGCCGGCGGCAACCCCAGGGCTTCGAAGATGAATGCGCACGGCCCGGTGGCTCTCGGGGGGTCTGGATTGGGGAAAACGGGGAGATCGGTGCGGGCCATTAGTAGAGGGAAGCGAAGATCAAAACGGCCGAGTAAATCGACGGATTGAAGGGAACTGAATTTGGGCGTTTTCTCTGTTCATAACGCGGCGAGTTAAGAGTGAGTCGTTGCTCACTGGGAGGGATGATAGGTGGGCACCACCTGTCAACGTCTGTGAGGGAGAGAGAGCGCGCTGGGCTGCTGGTGTGCTGGAAAGCGTTGCACGCGCGGTGGTTAGCCAGTGGGCTTCGACCCAAATGCTTGGGGTCTGGCCTCGTTTATTTTATTTTTTCAAATGATTTTCTGTTTTAAAACTTTTGAATTTGGAATAAATTCAAAACGTTATCAAAACTTCTCAGAAAAATTCATAAAAATACTTTTTGAAATGCTTATGAAAAATAGAACTTTTTGGTAGATTTTTTGTCTAAAATAAAATTAATTAAAATGGAAAATGATTATAAATTCAATATAACAACTTTATGGAAATAAAATCAATTTAAACATACTAATAAAATTTAATTTAAACCTTATTTGATTTAAATTTCATGTTTATATGATGATGATGAAAGCAAGGTTTGATTTTGGGTTCCAAAAGAAATTATATATAGTTTTCAAAAAGTTTTTGATTTTTCTAAATTTTCAAAATGTGAAAAAAAATTCATAGGATATTACAGACTACCACCCTTAAAAGGAATCTCGTACTCGAGATTCGGGAAGGCTAGCAAACGGTTGTGACTAGGATATATGGGTAGGCTACTGTGAGGACCCCTCTGACTACCAGCCAGAGATGACCACGTTATGTAAACAGATCACGATCCCAATGATCAGTGCATCGCGATCACATAACCAACATGGTATACAAAGTTACATCATACAACTCGAATAGCATAAGACTTACATAAATAATGGTCTCATGACCAAGTCAGCAAACATCGTCGCACTTGACGAATATTAACTAAGGTTCAGCGGAAGCTTCGGCTAGCGTCGACCCTCGTCACGTCCTGACGCATTCCCACAGAGCAGTTGAGCGGGACACTAGTTGGCGCAGTCGTCGGCGTACTCCTCCTTCTTGTCGTATCTCCCCTCATTGAAAACCTGGACGTTTGAATATCCAGGGATATAGCCATATGAGTACATTTACGTACTCGCAAGACCACCTCTAAGGCTTAAGTTTTCATGATAATGAAATAAAACACTTTTCGAAAACTGGGATAGCTGCTATATACGACTATAGGGCTTAGTTTTTGATTACCATGATTTTAGACATAGAGAATACGACATCTCTGTATCTTTGTTGAAGAAAACATTTAGAGATAGAATTCTCTTCTCTTAGATATAGCAAAGACATATCCAAGTTTCAAACTTTCTTTTGTAAAACCATTGAAAACACTAGGATGGGGATACCCCTTTTTGTTTCTTTGAGATTGGATTGATTGTCTCCCCGAGACCAATCATCCTCACCCAAATTCCGTACCTCCCAGGTACCTCCTTATTCCACATAACACTTTCCTTTTTATAACAACTTCTTTCCCCAGGCGCCCAGTGTGGCCTTTCCAACCGTACATGACCGCGGACGCGGCTATTCGAATAGATTTACACTCTGCAGAGGTTGCACACTTTACCCACAACAATCGGTCCTTCCGCCGTGTCTGCCACGGCCCGTCAAACGACAGCATGCGGGGGTCCGGATAACACGATCAAAGCTTTCCACTATGACCACCCTAGTATCGGGGCCTCCCGGTAGGTTTGTTCTCCTCGGCACCGTGTGCTCCACTAGACCTCTTGGTCTTTCCTCGGGACACCACACCGCCACGTCAGGAGACCTGCCGTAATCGTCCGGCTGCTGATCCGCAACAGTGTATTGTCTCTTCCGGACAACAACCCGGCTTCGAGGGCCCAGCCCTCATAGAAAGTATGAGAGCCCCAACACTAAAACAGACAAGCTTCCGGCTAAGCCCTACCCATGTCAGGTAGTGTGGTTGCACGGGTTAATTGTTTAAGCGGCAGCAGGGACTTCGAAATTAAACCTCCATCTCCGACTGCTCCCAGCAGGTCGGGTTTTCGCAACATCTCCGAATGCTCTCAGCATCTCGGGTTTTCGCAACATCTCCGAATGCTCTCAGCATCTCGGGTTTTCATAGAACATTTCTTTCTCGCTGATTGCTCCAAGCAACTCAGGTTTTCCTCCATAAAACAGTTTTATCAAACAGGTTACTATCCTATAGTTTTGAGGTAAGTAGTTGAAGGTAGACTACTAGTAAAATTAATCTTTTTGATGGAGCCTTCAACAACAAGGCTCACCAAATAAACTCTTTTTGTAACACCTATAATATTCTAGTAGATAACTTTGGCCAAACAATATTTTGTAAAAGAGTTTTCGGGTGGCAAGGTGCCACAAAAGAAGTAAAACATGCATTATTTTATTTTTAAAGCAAAACATGCTTGATAAAATAATAGGATTCATTTTAATGGTGAGGTGGGCTTGCCTGGCTCAGCAATATGTCCTTGGTCTTGGTCTTGATGCTCCTCTTGTTCACTCCTCACTTCCAGTTCCTTCCCGATCGTATCTAACGTCGTAAACAGAAAGAGGAACAACACTCAGAATACAAGACAATGCCACAAGGACATAGCAAACATCAAGCGTTGCACAAGACATTAAGCCAACAATAAAAAACAAACAACTCCTTTAGCTAAACAACAACAAACAACAAAGTCCAAAGAGCTAAGATAAACAACAGATCCTCCTAAGGAAATATACGCAACAACTCTGAGTATTAAAAAGGTAGTTCTACAGAACACTAAAACAACACCTCACTTAGGGTTAGTATATCATTTAACAAGAGTTGTTATAATAGCTGCAGGAAACACTTCAGACAGAAGTATCTTAGTAGTTCAGGAAATACTTCAGACAAAAGTATCTTAATAGTTCCGGAAATACTTCAGACAAAAGTATCTTAATACACAAGCAAGTGTTAACATTAACACTAGCATTGAGCACACTCACATCCAAACATGTTACTAGCTCCAGAAACACCTACTATCAAGTAACTAAGCGACAAACAATGGTAACACCATTGTCCAAACAAGTTTATGAGTAAGAGCTAAAGTGGTGCACTAGGCCTATTTAACAGGACACCACAATCAAGGTCACCTCAACCAATAAACAAACAATCACATGGCAACTTAGTGTTGACAACTATCTAAGATAAGAAAATCATATATTAAGCATTGCAAGACACAAGGAACTACTGGATATAATTTAACACCAAACAATCATTCACATGCATAACACACAAATGAAATTAGAACAACCCCTAGGAAACAAGATGAACTATGTGAAACTCAAAAGTGAATGTGCTAACAATACTTTTAGGAAATTCATTAAGGTTATTAAAGGGTAACCTAAGTTTCTGTACTTATGAGTTACTAAGAACACCAACACATAACAATTGAGGTAAAACAGGAATTTATCTCATCACACTTATTAGATAAATAAGATGATGTTTAAAGAGATTTAACATAACACACCAACATACCCACAAGCAAAGCTTATAAACACAATTGACGTTATTATTAGGGTACAAAGTGAATAACGCTAAACATAAGTAAACAATGCACCAGACATTATAAAAGTGTTTCAACCAAATTATTATGGTTGAGTTAAGGTCCTGATCTTCAAGAGTTGATTAGCAATATTTATACAATTCACATTTGTTAGGAATAGATAATTAAAATCTAAGACTCCTATTAGCCAAATGTTGCTGCTTTGGGAGATAAGTTATAACTCCAATAATATTGTTCAGAAATATAAGTTCTTCTACCACAGTACACCTAGTAGCTATAGGAAGCTAGGTAAATTGGATTTGCATCAAAAGTTATTACTGAACATGAGTTAAAAATCATACAAATGCTACTGGTCTTAAAATCATAATCAATATAGTTTCAGTTTTAGGAATCCCCTACATGCAAGGTTAATTTCTATGGATAGGTATTGACTTAAGCTTTCTATAGAAAGTGGATTCACTCAATTTGGAGACTCCTAGCTCAAGATATTCCATTTTAAGTGAAGAACATACTTTTTACTTGCTTTAAGGTGCAACTTGAGACAAGATTGGACATAGAGCACACATAAAAACATATTGTTGAGAAAGGCTAGTGCCACATGATTAAAAAAACTCATAGCTACTCAAAATAATTTGAATCAACCAATTTGGATAAGTAAATCTCCCAGAAACAAATTAAAGGTAAGCTAGTTATTCTCTGGAATTAAAACAGAGAAATGGATAAAAATAAATAAAAAGGATCGAATCCGCAGCCGGGCCGAGCTCACGGTGCTGGGCCGGCCCACCGGTGCCGCGCGCGCGGCGAAGCGGTAAGCCGTCGTAGATCTGCTGATAGACGGCCAGGATTAGAAGGAAAAGCGTTCAAAAGGGACTGTTGATCTCAGATCCGACGGATCCCACGCGTCTTCTTCCTCCAGACTCGAAGGACTGTGCCAGAACACAGAGCAAGATGGCGAGCACGAGATGCTCACCCAAGGGCTCGTTTGACGACCAGGAGGAGCGGAGGAGGATGCGCAGAGGCAGGGCATCCGAGGGGAGGTCACGGCTCGGGCGGAGAAGCTCCCAAATGACGGCGGCGCCGAGCGTGTCCGCGCCGGGCACGGTGTGGCCCCGGCGGCTTCCCTGCATCAAAACGAACGAGGAGATGTCTCAGAGGAAGCCCTCAGAGAGGGGAACGAGATAGAGGTGAGCGAAAAAGTAGAGGGGGACGGAGGCCATGGCGCTCGTGCTCGAAGGAGCTCGGGACCGAGCGGCAAATCCTCCCCCATAGCGAGAGGAGAGGAGAGAGAGCTCAAGAGATATGGTAGGGGGTGAGTGAGAGGGGGTTTGGGAAAGAAATGGGCATGGTGAGAGAGGTTGGGGAGCGTCGTGTTTCCTTATCTGAGTTGGGGCTAGCTTTCGGGCGGTCACGGGCATGGGCAGAGGAGGAGAGGCTCGAGCCAGGGATTGGGCGAGAAGGGCGATGGGGGGAGTGTCTGCACGGGCTGCAGAGGTTTTGGAAGCTTGCCCATGTCCCCTGGTCGATGGAGGGAGGTGAAATAATGGAGATGATGTTCCTGCCCGCCAGGTGTTTGCTGAAAAGCCTCCAAGAGGACAGAGAGAGGGAAAATGACTAGGGTAATTAGGGTTGACGCCAAAAGGGTCCAGGTGTGTGTGGGTGTCCAATGTGAGTCTAAGACCAGAGTATGAGGAGAGGTGTGTGTTGGTTTAAGGTTTAGAGAAATTTTGCGCTGATTAAACTTAGCCACAAAACCATGATGGATTAGTCAACTCCTTGATAGGAAAATTATAACACAAGCTGGGTTGGGTAGAGGGTATATAGGTTTAACATTATATTTAAAAGTTTAGGTCAAATGGGTTCAGTAACATCTAGATACAAAAATGTCGAAAAGCTACTCTATAACACAACATATGGCCACCTTAGGTTTAAGCACTCAACACAAGCAAGAGTTAGTGATCAAACATTTTTGTAAGATTTAAAGGAGGCTATAAATGGAAAGTAGAGGTGATGTAGATCATACCAGAGGTTTTGTATTTCCAAGATTAACAAAAAAAAACCTAATTGTCATGCTCTAGAAATGCTAAAAATTAATGGAAATGAAGATAGCTATTTCCTATTTGAAAAAGGATAATATTTGAGTTTCTCCTAAAATCAAACATAATAATCAAAAGTTAAACACACCATAAACATATGGCACAACATTAAAGCATGAATGATCTCAATTAAATTATATAAATAAAATTTTGTATCATACACCACCACATGAACACACATAAAATAACACACTCATGGGAAACAATTTAAACACATAACAAATAGGTCAACCACACATAAAAATAGATAAACACCCACACAATTGGATTAATAGCCATACTTTTAATATAGATCAAAAATATTTGTGAGGAGGTGATCAACATAATCAAAACAGGGTATTTTGGGTAGGAATAGAATTAAACCAATATATGGTGAGGTGGTGATCATAATGATCCAGACATGGTTCTTGGTATAAATAGAATTACTCCAACATGCTGAGCATTGATTTCCAGAGGCTAATTAAATTGGTGTTTTGGAAAAGAGAGTTGGTGATGCTTGCAACATATTAACATCCAAATATAATTTAGGACTTATTATATGGTCCTATATAGCTTTGTAATCATATAGCTTTTGGAAGTACTTTTATTTTTTTAAACAAATTGTCTTTGGGTAATTGCTTAAATCATGGTAGATAGAGTTTATTAAAAGGAAATTAGGAGAAAGTACATGCACCATTTTACTTGTCATAACAGTGGAATCAGATGTCATATTATAACTAGGTTGAGTTTTAGGGTTGATAGCTAGAGAGGTTATCAACACAGACACAAAACACAACATGACCAATAGAGAAATCAGAGGATAAACACATCCATTAACAAGACATTCCAAAAAGTTTTTGTTGCCTCAGAATTTTGGATCTTTTATAATTAAGTTTTTGTTGCTTCCAAATTTTGGGGTGTTACAGACCTTCCCCCCTTAAAAGAATCTCGTCCCGAGATTCCTAAGTGTGTATTAAGAGAGTGCAAGAAAAGAGGATCTGATGATTCTTCATCTTATGGGGTTGTTAATTCTTGACTGAGGTTTTCTTGTTGATGTGGTGTCTGATTTCTTCTGGAAGGCTTGGGTCTTTGTTGAAGATGTTGACACGTTGGTATATGCTAATGCAGGGTTTTTGTTGAGCTGACTACAAAAAATCCAGGGTTCTAGGGCGCACGGAACAACTTTGTCACAACTATCTAATAAAACTAGCATGTTTCTTCCCCCCTTAGAAAGGGGCACACATGAAGGGTTAAAGTTGATGGTTAAAGTTGTTGCCGACTTCAAAAGTGTCATTGGTATTGGGTATCCTGACGATCTTCCTCTTGTCGTAGCTCCTCGGTGCTTGGGGCTGATGAAGATACTCGTCTTGATATTGCCGTCTTGAGGGAGTTAGCGGTAAGATACGCGCAAACAGTTTTCAAGACTCACAGGGCGTCAGGTCGAAAGACTTGACTCTCTTTCTTATTATAAAAGAAAAACCACGGGTGTTAAGATCTGCTAAAGACGTCTAAACTTGCTTGAGGTTAGGTATTGTCAACTGCAACAGTCGTCGGTCTTCTCCTCGTTCCTGCACCTTGTTGATGATGTTATATTGATTTGTGTCCTCCTTCAGTGTAGCAGACAAACCAAGTTGATGATGACATCCCTGGTTCTTGGGCTCCGTAAAGCTTAGCACCAGTCTTCAGAGGTCAGTCGGATCTAAGTTAATCTATAAGTCAGTTCCCTCTATAACACTCAGGTCACGGCCAGCTGAGTTAATGAAGTTGACCCACAGAAGTCACTGACGACACTAGCTTCATGGCACATCTTCATGTAGACGATCTTCTGTGATGGTTGTCTCCGTTGTTGCTGACGTCGATCTTCTTTGCACGTCACAGCTTGAGGGTTTCATAAAGTCTTCAAAAAGTCGTGGCTCCGGGTGTTATTCGAGTCCTCTGTGTTGCCATCTGTAAGAGAGACTTCTGTTGGCACTTCTCTTCTGATCTTGGTTTGTAGGTCTTGAAGAGGTTAGTTAGTAACCAGCCATGTGTGTTAGATGTTACTTAAAAGTAAGATATGTTAGGTTAGTGATGGTATACGTGTAATTCAAATAATCCATTAAACTAGGCAAGGCTTAACACATTACGGGGACGGGCTTTATTTGGGGCTTCGGTATCATATGTAGTTTATAACTCTCACATGTACAACTTTATAAGTGCATTAGGGTACATTTGTGGAAAAAGGTAAGAAAAGTTTTTGTGTAGAGAAATCAAGATGTTTTAAACAAATTCAAAGTATGTGCCTAATATGCATTGCTTACAAGGGGTGTTTGTGAAAAATACAAGAGAACAACATATCAACAACAAGCTAACAAACAAGGCACACATAAGCAACAAATATACCAGCAAATCAGCACACAAGACACCTATAGAACAAAAATGACACTCAACAATCGCGTTAGTCGGAGAATCCAACCAAGGTTCATATCCTAGAAGTCCTATGGGTCTTGGTCATTCCTACTCTCTGGAGTCTACACTTGTTCAGCTGGGGCTCCTGCTGGTAAGCTTGAGTTTGTTGAAGTTGCAACTGGAGCCCATTGCTGTGGTTGAAGTCTTGATAGTGAGACTGCTTCGGCAAGCAAGGGTTGCTTTGTAGTTTGTTTCTTCACTTGACGACCACCTTGATGTCGTATGCTGAAGTATTGAGGCTAAACTTCGCCTTCTCGGTACTGGTTACTTAGGTCTCATTTGGGCTCATCGTCAAGTCTATACAAGTTTTTGAATAGAGACAGAATAGTGGAGAAGAGTATTTTGAAATAATTTAAAATAGAGATGTAAGGTCAAGATTTTTTGGAGAATAGATGAGGAGTGGAAGCCATACTAAGCTTACCTAGAAGAAAATAGATTTTTGTCGAAATAGGTTTTAGCAGAACATTTCCTTTCTAAGCTAACGACCATGCTAACTAAGATCTCCTAAGGTCAACGATGGCTCTGATACCAAGTCTGTGAGGACCCCTCTGACTACCAGCCAGAGATGCCCACGTTATGTAAACAGATCACGATCCCAATGATCAGTGCATCGGGATCACATAACCAACATGGTATACAAATTTACATCATACAACTCGAATAGCATAAGACTTACATAAATAATGGTCTCATGACCAAGTCAGCAAACATCGTCGCACTTGACGAATATTAACTAAGGTTCAGCGGAAGCTTCGGCTAGCGTCGACCCTCGTCACGTCCTGACGCATTCCCACAGAGCAGTTGAGCGGGACACTCAGTTGGCGCAGTCGTCGGCGTACTCCTCCTTCTTGTCGTATCTCCCCTCATTGAAAACCTGGACGTTTGAATATCCAGGGACATAGCCATATGAGTACATTTACGTACTCGCAAGACCACCTCTAAGGCTTAAGTTTTCATGATAATGCAATAAAACACTTATCGAAAACTTGGATAGCTGCTATATACGACTATAGGGCTTAGTTTTCGAATACCTTGATTTTAGACATAGAGAATACGACATCTCTGTATCTTTGTTGAAGAAAACATTTAGAGATAGAATTGTCTTTTCTTAGATATAGCAAAGACATATCCAAGTTTCAAACTTTCTTTTCTAAAACCATTGAAAACACTAGGATGGGGATACCCCTTTTTCCTTCCTTGAGATTGGACTGATTGTCTACCCGAGACCAATCATCCTCACCCAAATTCCGAACCTCCGAGGTACCTCCTTATTCCACAGAAACACTTTCCTTTTTAACACAACTTCTTTCCCCAGGCGCCCAGTGTGGCCTTTCTAACCGTCCATGACCGCGGACGCGGCTATTCGAATAGATTTACACTCTGCAGAGGTTGCTCACTTTACCCACACCAATCGTTCCTTCCGCCGTGTCTGCCACGGCCCGTCATACGACAACATGCGGGGGTCCGGATAACACGATCAAAGCTTTCCAGTATGACCACCCTAGTATCGGGCCTCCCGGTAGGTTTGTTCTCCTCGACACCGTGTGCTCCACTAGACCTCTTGGTCTTTCCTCGGGACGCCACACCACCACGTCAGGAGACCTGCCGTAATCGTCCGGCTGCTGATCCGCAGCAGTGTATTGTCTCTTCCGGACAACAACCCGGCTTCGAGGGCCCAGCCCTCATAGAAAGTATGAGAGACCCAACACTAAAACAGACAAGCTTCCGGCTAAGCCCTACCCATGTCAGGTAGTGTGGTTGCACGGGTTAATTGTTCGGGCGGCAGCAGGGACTTCGAAATTAAACCTCCATCTCCGACTGCTCCCAGCAGCTCGGGTTTTCGCAACATCTCCGAATGCTCTCATCATCTCGGGTTTTCGCAACATCTCCGAATGCTCTCAGCATCTCGGGTTTTTATAGAACATTTCTTTCTCGCTGATTGCTCCAAGCAACTCAGGTTTTCCTCCATAAAACAATTTTATCAAACAGGTTCCCATCCTATAGTTTTGAGGTAAGTAGTTGAAGGTAGACTACTAGAAAACTTAATCTTTTTGATGGAGCCTTCAACAACAAGGCTCAGCAAATAAACTCTTTTTGTAACACCTATAATATTCTAGTAGATAACTTTTCCCAAACAATATTTTGTAAAAGAGTTTTCGGGTGGCAAGGTGCCACAAAAGAAGTAAAACATGCATTATTTTATTTTTAAAGCAAAACATGCTTGATAAAATAATAGGATTCATTTTAATGGTGAGGTGGGCTTGCCTGGCTCAGCAATATGTCCTTGGTCTTGATGCTCCTCAGGTTCACTCCTCACTTCCAGTTCCTTCCCGATCGTATCTAACGTCGTAAACAGAAAGAGGAACAACACTCAGAATACAAGACAATGCCACAAGGACATAGCAAACAGCAAGCGTTGCACAAGATATTAAGCCAACAATCAAAAACAAACAACTCCTTTAGCTAAACAACAACAAACAACAAAGTCCAAAGAGCTAAGATAAACAACAGATATTCCTAAGGAAATATACGCAACAACTCTGAGTATTAAAAAGGTAGTTCTACAGAACACTAAAACAACACCTCACTTAGGGTTAGTATATCATTTAACAAGAGTTGTTATAATAGCTGCAGGAAACACTTCAGACAAAAGTATCTTAGTAGTTCAGGAAATACTTCAGACAAAAGTATCTTAATAGTTCCGGAAATACTTCAGACAAAAGTATCTTAATACACAAGCAAGTGTTAACATTAACACTAGCATTGAGCACACTCACATGCAAACATGTTACTAGCTCCAGAAACACCTACTATCAAGTAACTAAGCGACAAACAATGGTAACACCATTGTCCAAACAAGTTTATGAGTAAGCGAAAGTGGTGCACTAGGCCTATTTAACAGGACACCACAATCAAGGTCATCTCAACCAATAAACAAACAATCACATGGCAACCAAGTGTTGACAACTATCTAAGGTAAGAAAACCATATATTAAGCATTGCAAGACACAAGGAACTACTAGATAAAATTTAACACCAAACAATCATTCACATGCATAACACACAAATGAAATTAGTGCAACTCCTAGGAAACAAGATGAACTATGTGAAACTCAAAAGTGAATGTGCTAACAATACTTTTAGGAAATTCATTAAGGTTATTAAAGGGTAACCTAAGTTTCTGTACTTATGTGTTACTAAGAACACCAACACATAACAATTGAGGTAAAACAGGAATTTATCTCATCACACTTATTAGATAAACAAGATGATGTTTAAAGAGATTTAACATAACACACCAACATACCCACAAGCAAAGCTTATAAACACAATTGACGTTATTATTAGGGTACAAAGTGAATAATGCTAAACATAAGTAAACAATGCACCAAACATTATAAAAGTGTTTCAACCAAATTATTATGGTTGAGTTAAGGTCCTGATCTTCAAGAGTTGATTAGCAATATTTATACAATTCACATTTGTTAGGAATAGATGATTAAAATCAAAGACTCCTATTAGCCAAATATTGCTGCTTTGGGAGATAAGTTATAACTCCAATAATATTGTTCAGAAATATAAGTTCTTCTACCACAGTACAACTAGTAGCTATAGGAAGCTAGGGAAATTGGATTTGCATCAAAAGTTATTACTGAACATGAGTTAAAAATCATACAATTGCTACTGGTCTCAAAACCATAATCAATATAGTTTCAGTTTTAGGAATCCCCTACATGCAAGGTTAATTTCTATGGATAGGTATTGACTTAAGCTTTCTTTAGAAAGTGGATTCACTCAATTTGGAGACTCCTAGCTCATGATATTCCATTTTAAGTGAAGAACATACTTTTTACTTGATTTAAGGTGCAACACAAAGTATAAATATTTTTGAGACAAAACCAGTGTGGTATGATAAAAAAAACACATAGGTACTACACAAAAATGCTCCTAAATCATTTACATAAACATATAAAACACTAACAATTAAAACTAGATACATGCAAATAACAGAAAATAAGAATATCCATTTTAAAGTGTAATAACCTACTGTTTTAGCAAATAATCTACCAAGAGCAAAATATAAGATGAAAAATTCTACCAATGTAGTATATGATAGCTAATACCAATATCTACCACATGCAATTGGATTTACTCCAAAAAGAATTTTAAATAAAGATTTAAAATTCATCAAATAGCTACTGATGTCATTTTTTAACTTTATAGAACTTTATTTAGACACATCTTCTGCATGCAAGGCTTATAGATCTAGGTAGGTATTCTCCTGGGCTTTCCATAGAACTAAATTTTGCTAATTTTAGATCTACAAAACTCAAGTTATTAAGTAAATGGTAAAAATTCCACTTTTAACTAGATTGGACATAGAGCACACATAAAAACATATTTTTGAGAAAGGCCAGTGCCACATGATTAATAAAACTCATAGCTACTCAAAAAAATTTGAATCAACCAATTTGGATAAGTAAATCTCCAAGAAACAAATTAAAGCTAAGCTAGTTATTCTCTGGAATTAAACCAGTGAAATGGATAAAAATAAATAAAAAGGATCGAATCCGCAGCCGGGCCGAGCTCACGGTGCTGGGCCGGCCCGCCGGTGCTGCGCGCGCGGCGAAGCGGTAAGCCGCCGTAGATCTGCTGATAGACGGCCAGGATTAGAAGGAAAAGCGTTCAAAAGGGAACGTTTATCTCAGATCCGACGGATCCCACGCGTCTTCTTCCTCCAGACTCGAAGGACTGGGACAGAACACAGAGCAAGATGGCGAGCACCAGATGCTCACCCGGGGGCTCGTTTGACGACCAGGAGGAGCGGAGGAGGACGCGGAGAGGCAGGGCATCCGAGGGGAGGTCACGGCTCGGGCGGAGAAGCTCCCAAACGACGGCGGCGCCGAGCGTGTCCGCGTCGGGCACGGTGTGGCCCCGGTGGCTTCCCTGCATCAAAACGCACGAGGAGATGTCTTAGAGGAAGCCCTCAGAGAGGGGAACGAGATAGAGGTGAGCGAAAAAGCAGAGGGGGACAAAGGCCATGGCGCTCGTGCTCGAAGGAGCTCGGGACCGAGCGGCAAATCCTCCTCCATAGCGAGAGGAGAGGAGAGAGAGCTCGAGAGATATGGTAGGGGGTGAGTGAGAGGGGGTTTGGGAACGAAATGGGCATGGTGAGAGAGGTTGGGGAGCGTCGTGTTTCCTTATCTGAGCTGGGGCTAGCTTTCGGGCGGTCACGGGCATGGCCAGAGGAGGAGAGGCTCGAGCCGGGGATTGGGCGAGAAGGGCGGTGGGGGGAGCGTCTGCACGGGCTGCAGAGGTTTTGGAAGCTTGCCCATGTCCCCTGGTCGATGGAGGGAGGTGAAATAATGGAGATGATGTTCCTGCCCGCCAGGTGTTTGCTGAAAAGCCTCCAAGAGGACAGAGAGAGGGAAAAAGACTAGGGTAATTAGGGTTGATGCCAAAAGGGTCCAGGGGTGTGTGGGTGTCCAATGTGAGTCTAAGACCAGAGTATGAGGAGAGGTGTGTGTTGGTTTAAGGTTTCGAGAAATTTTGCGCTGATTAAACTTAGCCACAAAACCATGATGGATTAGTAAATTCCTTGACAGGAAAATTATAACACAAGCTGGGTTGGGTAGAGGGTATATAGGTTTAACATTATATTTAAAAGTTTAGGTCAAATGGGTTCAGTAACATCTAGATACCAAAATGTCGAAAAGCTACTCTATAACACAACATATGGCCACCTTAGGTTTAAGCACTCAAAACAAGCAAGAGTTAGTGATCAAACATTTTTGTAAGATTTAAAGGAAGCTATAAATGGAAAGTAGAGGTGATGTAGATCATACCAGAGGTATTGTATTTCCAAGATTAACAAAATAAACCCTAATTGTCATGCTCTAGAAATGCTAAAAATTAATGGAAATGAAGATAGCTATTTCCTATTTGAAAAAGGATAATATTTGAGTTTCTCCTAAAATCAAACATAATAATCAAAATTTAAACACACCATAAACATATGGCACAACATTAAAGCATGAATGATCTCAATTAAATTATATAAATAAAATGTTGTATCATACACCACCATATGAACACACATAAAATAACACACTCATGGGAAACAATTTAAACACATACAAATAGGTCAACCACACATAAAAATAGATAAACACCCACACAATTGGATCAATAGCCATACTTTTAATATAGATCAAAAATATTTGTGAGGAGGTGATCAACATAATCAAAACAGGGTATTTTTGGTAGGAATAGAATTAAACCAGTATAAGGTGAGGTGGCGATCATAATGATCCAGACATGGTTCTTGGTATAAATAGAATTACTCCAACATGCTGAGCATTGATTTCCATAGGCTAATTAAATTGGTGTTTTGGAAAAGAGAATTGGTGATGCTTGCAACATATTAACATCCAAATATAATTTAGGACTTATTATATGGTCCTATATAGCTTTTTAATCAGATAGCTTTTGGAAGTACTTTTATTTTTTTTAACAAATTGTCTTTAGGTAATTGCTTAAATCATGGTAAATAGAGTTTATTAAAAGGAAATTAGGAGAAAGTACATGCACCATTTTACTTGTCATAACAATGGAATCAGATGTCATATTATAACTAGGTTGAGTTTTAGGGTTGATAGCTAGGTAGGTTATCAACACAGACACAAAACACAACATGACCAATAGAGAAATCAGAGGATAAACACATCCATTAACAAGACATTCCAAAAAGTTTTTGTTGCCTCAGAATTTTGGATCTTTTATATTTAAGTTTTTGTTGCTTCCAAATTTTGGGGTGTTACAGCTACCACCCTTAAAAAAATTGCTAGTAGTCAAACTTTAAACATGATACATAAATACGAACATACCATTTACCATACTGGGCTCATTATAATTTTTTCCCATATGGACATGGTTCACATATGCTTTATCGAAGGGATTTGGTTTGGCAACTCCTTCCTTCTTCCATTCAGGACAATCACTAAAATAATGTCCCATCTTCTTACACTTGTAGCATTGCACCTGACTAAGATCCTGCTTGCCTTGAGAAGGGTGTTGACCATTACCATTGTCTTGACCATTGTGATTGTTATCTCTGTGGAGATCATTGTTTCCCTTAAAGTTTTCATTGTTGCTAAGTCCATGATGGTTGTGGCCATAACCATTTCCAGTTTTGTGATAATTGTGCACACCATTTCCATCATGATGTCTGGGTTTATTGTGGGAGTGACCTGAGTTGTACTTGTTATCACTGTGCTTCCTCTTCCCGTTCTCTGCTTTCCCGATGCTATCTTCCAATGTCATTGCTCGGTCCAGTAGGGCTTGATAGTTTGGGGCGTAAGCGACTGTCAAAGGAATTTTCAGCTCATCACTCAGACCCTTGAGAAATTTTTCCTTCCTCTTACCATCAGTGTCAATATCTTCTGGAGCATAACAAGACAATGCGTGGAAGTCATCCATATACTCCTTAAGTGTTTTGTTCCCTTGCCTTAGGTTTCTGAAATCTTCTTGCTTCAAGTTCAAAATGCCCGAGGAGATATGAGCATTGCTAAAACCTTCCTTGAAGTTCTCCCAGGTTATGGTGTCAAGGGGGTGGGTGATTTGATAAGTTTCCCACCATTGGAATGTTGGTCCCTGCAACAAGTGGGTAGTGAACCTCACCTTCTCGGCATCACTGCACTCACAAGTCACCGGATCTCTGTCTACTGAGCGCAGCCAGTCATCTGCCACTATTGGTTCAGCTGCATTGGAGAACTTGTTTGGTCTAAGACTAAGGAACCTGGCAAGTCTGTCCACTTGGGGAGGTGGTGGCGGTGGCGGATTGTTGTTGTTGTTGTTTTTGTTGTTGTTGTTTTTGTTGTTGTTGTTGTTGTTGCTTGCAGCAATAAACTAAGTCATCATTGTCATCAACTGGGTTTGGGCGGTCATCAGCTGCTGCATAGCATCATTGTTGTTGTTGTTGTTCTCGGGAGCACGACGGGGAGGCATCTGTGGTTTAGCATAGATTAGGAAAAGATAGATAGATCTAAGGGTAAATATTCCTACCCATACAAGCAAATAACACAATCAACCACAACCATCAAATTTCTAAACATGATTTTAAGAAAACCGAACTAATTATTTTGGAACGAGTACACCGAGATTATGGAAAAAAACCATAATACTGCCATATCACAATTTGATAGGTCAATACATCAATTAAGATCTCGTTATTCTAATAATAGGTGGTCTAATTTATTTCCTTCCTGAGTGCATCGAGTTCCTCCTCTATTTCCTTGAGTTCATCAAGGTACTTCTAGGTGTTGTGAAGTCTAAATTGAAGTCTTTCTCCAAGGTGTTTGATGGCCTCCCAAGCTGCACTTCTTGCTGAATCATAGAATTATGTGTGGACTATTGTGTTGGTGAATATGCAGCAACCTTTGGTGTTGTGCTCATCTTCTTTGCTTTTGTATATATGGAGTTGCACCCACCAGTACTCTTGACTTTTACCCATGAAAGGGAACCCTTTGTATATTGCTTCTCCTTCATACCCCAAGCTCTTCATGTTATCCTTAAGTGCTCTTGGAAACTCAGTCTCGCATTGTAGGGTCATAGTCATCACTGGTCCCTTCTTGATGGATTCAATGAGGTTGGTCATCTAAAAACAAGGGAAGATACTTAGAAAGGAAATAGTTAAGATAATTACAAGAATGATGTTTGAAAGTTTTCTTTTTACCAAACTGAATAAAAACAGATTTCAATCCTGTGGCCAAACCTATTTCTATCCAAACTTAGGGTTTTTGAACCTACAGGCATTACTATGCTCTGATTCCATCTGTAAAGGACCTGCACTTAGAAAATGGCAAGTCCCTGTGTATAGTGCAAATCACTGGATAGATTCGTTTGCACACACAGTTTACGATGTAATATCACATCAAAGTATCAATTCTATTACATCGATGATCCATACTTAGAAAATATTCGATACAACTTGCATAGCATAAAGCTAGCATTGGAAAGAGTAAACAACGGAAATAACATAGCAGTGAGTCTCCATCATCTTCATGTTGCCACAGGCGAAAACATGTTAGTTGTAGACTCGGAACCCTTAAACGAAACCTCACTCGTCTTTTGAACATCTGCAATAAGAAAACATTTACGTACTCGCAAGACCACCTCTAAGGCTTAAGTTTTCATGATAATGCAATAAAACACTTTTCGAAAACTGGGATAGCTGCTATATACGACTATAGGGCTTAGTTTTCGAATACCATGATTTTAGACATAGAGAATACGACATCTCTGTATCTTTGTTGAAGAAAACATTTAGAGATAGAATTCTCTTCTCTTAGATATAGCAAAGACATATCCAAGTTTCAAACTTTCTTTTGTAAAACAATTGAAAACACTAGGATGGGGATACCCCTTTTTCCTTCCTTGAGATTGGACTGATTGTCTCCCCGAGACCAATCATCCTCACCCAAATTCCGTACCTCCCAGGTACCTCCTTATTCCACAGAAACACTTTCCTTTTTAAAACAACTTCTTTCCCCAGGCGCCCAGTGTGGCCTTTCCAACCGTCCATGACCGCGGACGCGGCTATTCGAATAGATTTACACTCTGCAGAGGTTGCACACTTTACCCACACCAATTGGTCCTTCCGCCGTGTCTGCCACGGCCCGTCATACGACAGCATGCGGGGTCTGGATAACACGATCAAAGCTTTCCACTATGACCACCCTAGTATCGGGGCCTCCCGATAGGTTTGTTCTCCTCGACACCGTGTGCTCCACTAGACCTCTTGGTCTTTCCTCGGGATGCCACACCGCCACGTCAGGAGACCTGCCGTAATCGTCCGGCTGCTGATTCGCAGCAGTGTATTGTCTCTTCCGGACAACAACCCGGCTTCGAGGGCCCAGCCCTCATAGAAAGTATGAGAGGCCCAACACTAAAACAGACAAGCTTCCGGCTAAGCCCTACCCATGTCAGGTAGTGTGGTTGCACGGGTTAATTGTTCGGGCGGCAGCAGGGACTTCTAAATTAAACCTCCATCTCCGACTGCTCCCAGCATCTCGGGTTTTCGCAACATCTCCGAATGCTCTCAACATCTCAGGTTTTTGCAACATCTCTGAATGCTCTCAGCATCTCGGGTTTTCATAGAACATTTCTTTTTCGCTGATTGCTCCAAGCAACTGAGGTTTTCCTCCATAAAACAGTTTTATCAAACAGGTTCCCATCCTATAGTTTTGAGGTAAGTAGTTGAAGGTAGACTACTAGAAAACTTAATCTTTTTGATGGAGCCTGCAACAACAAGGCTCAGCAAATAAACTCTTTTTGTAACACCTATAATATTCTAAAAGATAACTTTGGCCAAACAATATTTTGTAAAAGAGTTTTCGGGTGGCAAGGTGCCACAAAATAAGTAAAACATGCATTATTTTATTTTTAAAGCAAAACATGCTTGATAAAATAATAGGATTCATTTTAATGGTGAGGTGGGCTTGCCTGGCTCAGCAATATGTCCTTGGTCTTGGTCTTGATGCTCCTCTTGTTCACTCCTCACTTCCAGTTCCTTCCCGATCGTATCTAACGTCGTAAACAGAAAGAGGAACAACACTCAGAATACAAGACAATGCCACAAGGACATAGCAAACAGCAAGCGTTGCACAAGACATTAAGCCAACAATCAAAAACAAACAACTCCTTTAGCTAAACAACAACAAACAACAATGTCCAAAGAGCTAAGATAAACAACAGATCCTCCTAAGCAAATATACGCAACAACTCTGAGTATTAAAAAGGAAGTTCTACAGAACACTAAAACAACACCTCACTTAGGGTTAGTATATCATTTAACAAGAGTTGTTATAATAGCTGCAGGAAACACTTCAGACAAAAGTATCTTAGTAGTTCAGGAAATACTTCAGACCAAAGTATCTTAATAGTTCCGGAAATACTTCAGACAAAAGTATCTTAATACACAAGCAAGTGTTAACCTTAACACTAGCATTGAGCACACTCACATGCAAACATGTTACTAGCTCCAGAAACACCTATTATCAAGTAACTAAGCGACAAACAATGGTAACACCATTGTCCAAACAAGTTTATGAGTAAGAGCTAAAGTGGTGCACTAGGCCTATTTAACAGGACACCACAATCAAGGTCACCTCAACCAATAAACAAACAATCACATGGCAACCAAGTGTTGACAACCATCTAAGATAAGAAAATCATATATTAAGCATTGCAAGACACAAGGAACTACTGGATAAAATTTAACACCAAACAATCATTCACATGCATAACACACAAATGAAATTGGTGCAACTCCTAGGAAACAAGATGAACTATGTGAAACTCAAAAGTGAATGTGCTAACAATACTTTTAGGAAATTCATTAAGGTTATTAAAGGGTAACCTAAGTTTCTGTACTTATGAGTTACTAAGAACACCAACACATAACAATTGAGGTAAAACAGGAATTTATCTCATCACACTTATTAGATAAATAAGATGATGTTTAAAGAGATTTAGCATAACACACCAACATACCCACAAGCAAAGCTTATAAAAACAATTGACGTTATTATTAGGGTACAAAGTGAATAATGCTAAACATAAGTAAACAATGCACCACACATTATAAAAGTGTTTCAACCAAATTATTATGGTTGTGTTAAGGTCCCGATCTTCAAGAGTTGATTAGCAATATTTATACAATTCACATTTGTTAGGAATAGATGATTAAAATCTAAGACTCCTATTAGACAAATGTTGCTGCTTTGGGAGATAAGTTATAACTCCAATAATATTGTTCAGAAATATAAGTTCTTCTACCACAGTACACCTAGTAGCTATAGGAAGCTAGGGAAATTGGATTTGCATCAAAAGTTATTACTGAACATGAGTTAAAAATCATACAAATGCTACTGGTCTCAAAACCATAATCAATATAGTTTCAGTTTTAGGAATCCCCTACATGCAAGGTTAATTTCTATGGATAGGTATTGACTTAAGCGTTCTTTAGAAAGTGGATTCACTCAATTTGGAGACTCCTAGCTCAAGATATTCCATTTTAAGTGAAGAGCATATATTTTACTTGCTTTAAGGTGCAACACAAATTATAAATATTTTTGAGACAAAACCAGTGTGGTATGATAAACAAAACACATAGGTACTACACAAAAATGCTCCTAAATCATTTACATAAACATATAAAACACAAACAATTAAAACTAGATACATGCAAATAACAGAAAATAAGAATATCCATTTTAAAGTGTAATAACCTACTGTTTTAGCAAATAATCTACCAAGAGCAAAATATAAGATGAACAATTCTACCAAGGTAGTATATGATAGCTAACACCAATATCCATTTTTACAAGATTGGTCATAGAGCACACATAAAAAAATATTTTAGAGAAAGGCGAGTGCCACATGATTAATAAAACTCATAGCTACTCAAAACAATTTGAATCAACCAATTTGGATAAGTAAATCTCCCAGAAACAAATTAAAGCTAAGCTAGTTATTCTCTGGAATTAAAATAGAGAAATGGATAAAAATAAATAAAAAGGAAAAAGGATCGAATCCGCAGCCGGGCCGAGCTCACGGTGCTGGGCCGGCCCGCCGGTGCTGCGCGCGCGGCGAACCGGTAAGCCGTCGTAGATCTGCTGATAGACGGCCAGGATTAGAAGGAAGAGCGTTTAAAAGGGACTGTTGATCTCAGATCCGACGGATCCCACGCGTCTTCTTCCTCCAGACTCGTAGGACTGGGCCAGAACACAGAGCAAGATGGCGAGCACGAGATGCTCAATCGGGGGCTCGTTTGACGACTACGAGGAGCGGAGGAGGATGCGGAGAGGCAGGGCATCCGAGGGGAGGTCACGGCTCGGGCGGAGAAGCTCCCAAACGACGGTGGCGCCGAGCGTGTCCGCGCCGGGCACGGTGCGGCCCCGGCGGCTTCCCTGCATCAAAACGCACGAGGAGATGTCTCAGAGGAAGCCCTCGGAGAGGGGAACGAGATAGAGGTGAGAAAAAAAGCAGAGGGGGGACGGAGGCCATGGCGCTCGTGCTCAAAGGAGCTCGGGACCGAGCGGCAAATCCTCCTCCATAGAGAGAGGAGAGGAGAGAGAGCTCGAGAGATATGGTAGGGGGTGAGTGAGAGGGGGTTTGGGAACGAAATGGGCATGGTGAGAGAGGTTGGGGAGCGTCGTGTTTCCTTATCTGAGCTGGTGCTAGCTTTCGGGCGGTCACGGGCATGGGCAGAGGAGGAGAGGCTCGAGCCGAGGATTGGGCGAGAAGGGCGGTGGGGGGAGCGTCTGCACGGGCTGCAGAGGTTTTGGAAGCTTGCCCATGTCCCCTGGTCGATGGAGGGAGGTGAAATAATGGAGATGATGTTCCTGCCCGCCAGGTGTTTGCTGAAAAGCCTCCAAGAGGACAGAGAGAGAGGGGAAAAGACTAGGGTAATTAGGGTTGATGATAAAAGGGTCCAAGGGTGTGTGGGTGTCCAATGTGAGTCTAAGACCAGAGTATGAGGAGAGGTGTGTGTTGGTTTAAGGTTTAGAGAAATTTTGCGCTGATTAAACTTAGCCACAAAACCATGATGGATTAGTCAACTCCTTGACAGGAAAATTATAACACAAGCTGGGTTGGGTAGAGGGTATATAGGTTTAACATTCTATTTAAAAGTTTAGGTCAAATGGGTTAAGTAACATCTAGATACAAAAATGTCGAAAAGCTACTCTATAACACAACATATGGCCACCTTAGGTTTAAGCACTCAAAACAAGCAAGAGTTAGTGATCAAACATTTTTGTAAGATTTAAAGGAAGCTATAAATGGAAAGTAGAGGTGATGTAGATGATACCAGAGGTTTTGTATTTCCAAGATTAACAAAATAAACCCTAATTTTCATGCTCTAGAAATGCTAAAAATTAATGGAAATGAAGATAGCTATGTCCTATTTGAAAAAGCATAATATTCGAGTTTCTCCTAAAATCAAACATAATATTCAAAAGTTAAACACACCATAAACATATGGCACAACATTAAAGCATGAATGATCTCAATTAAATTATATAAATAAAATGTTGTATCATACACCACCACATGAACACACATAAAATAACACACTCATGGGAAACAATTTAACACATAACAAATAGGTCAACCACACATAAAAATAGATAAACACCCACACAATTGGATCAATAGCCATACTTTTAATATAGATCAAAAATATTTGTGAGGAGGTGATCAACATAATGAAAACAGGGTATTTTTGGTAGGAATAGAATTAAACCAGTATAAGGTGAGGTGGCGATCATAATGATCCAGACATGGTTCTTGGTATAAATAGAATTACTCCAACATGCTGAGCATTGATTTTCAGAGGCTAATTAAATTGGTGTTTTGGAAAAGAGAGTTGGTGATGCTCGCACCATATTAACATCCAAATATAATTTAGGACTTATTATATGGTCCTATATAGCTTTGTAATCATATAGCTTTTGGAAGTACTTTTATTTTTTTAAACAAATTGTCTTTGGGTTATTGCTTAAATCATGGTAAATAGAGTTTATTAAAAGGAAATTAGGAGAAAGTACATGCACCATTTTACTTGTCATAACAATGGAATCACATGTCATATTATAACTAGGTTGAGTTTTAGGGTTGATAGCTAGAGAGGTTATCAACACAGACACAAAACACAACATGACCAATAGAGAAATCAGAGGATAAACAAATCCATTAACAAGACATTCCAAAAAGTTTTTGTTGCCTCAGAATTTTGGATCTTGTATAATTAAGTTTTTGTTGCTTCCAAATTTTGGGGTGTTACAGCTACCACCCTTAAAAAAATTGCTAGTAGTCAAACTTTAAACATGATACTTGAATACGAACATACCATTTACCATACTGGGCTCATTATAATTTTTTCCCATATGGACATGGTTCACATATGCTTTATCGAAGGGATTTGGTTTGGCAACTCCTTCCTTCATCTATTCAGGACAATCACTAAAATAATGTCCCATCTTCTTACACTTGTAGCATTGTACCTGACTAAGATCCTTCTTGCCTTGAGAAGGGTGTTGACCATTACCATTGGCTTGACCATTGTGATTGTTTTCTCTGTGGAGATCAATGTTTCCATTAAAGTTTTCATTGTTGCTAAGTCCATGATGGTTGTGTCCATAACCATTTCCAGTTTTGTGATAATTGTGCACACCATTTCCATCATGATGTCTGGGTTTATTGTGGGAGTGACCTGAGTCGTACTTGTTATCACTGCGCTTCCTCTTCCCGTTCTCTGCTTTCCCGATGCTATCTTCCAATGTCATTGCTCGGTCCAGTAGAGCTTGATAGTTTGGGCCGTAAGCGACTGTCAAAGGAATTTTCAGCTCACCACTCAGACCCTTGAGAAATTTTGCCTTCCTCTTACCATCAGTGTCAATATCTTCTGGAGCATAACAAGACAATGCGTGGAAGTCATCCATATACTCCTAAAGTGTTTTGTTTCCTTGCCTTAGGTTTCTGAAATCTTCTTGCTTCAAGTTCAAAATGCCCGAGGAGATATGAGCATTGCGAAAACCTTCCTTGAAGTTCTCCCAGGTCAAGGTGTCAAGGGGGTGGGTGATTTGATAAGTTTCCCACCATTGGAATGTTGGTCCCTCCAACAAGTGGGTAGTGAACCTCACCTTCTCGGCATCACTTCACTCACAAGTCACCGGATCTCTGTCTACTGAGCGCAGCCAGTCATCTGCCACAATTGGTTCAGCTGCATTGGAGAACTTGTTTGGTCTAAGCCTAAGGAACCTGACAAGTCTGTCCACTTGGGGAGGTGGTGGCGGTGGCGGATTGTTGTTGTTGTTGTTGTTGTTGTTTTTGTTGTTGTTTTTGTTGTTGTTGCTGTTGTTGTTGTTGTTGTTGTTGTTGCTTGCAGCAATAAACTAAGTCATCATAGTCATCAACTGGGTTTGGGCGGTCATCAGCTGCTGCATAGCATCATTGTTGTTGTTGTTGTTGTTCTCGGGAGCACGACGGGGAGGCATCTGTGGTTTAGCATAGATTAGGAAAAGATAGATAGATCTAAGGGTAAATATTCCTACCCATACAAGCAAATAACACAATCAACCACATCCATCAAATTTCTAAACATGATTTTAAGAAAACCGAATCAATTATTTTGGAACGAGTACACCGAGATATGGAAAAAAAAACATAATACTGCCATATCACAATTTGATAGGTCAATACATCAATTAAGATCTCGTTATTCTAATAATAGGTGGTCTAATTTATTTCCTTCCTGAGTGCATCGAGTTCCTCCTCTATTTCCTTGAGTTCATCAAGGTACTTCTAGGTGTTGTGAAGTCTAAATAGGAGTCTTTCTCCAAGGTGTTTGATGGCCTCCCAAGCTACACTTCTTGCTGGATCAAAGAATGATGTGTGGATTATTGTGTTGGTGAATATGCAGCAACCTTTGGTGTTGTGGTCATCTTCTTTGCTTTTGTATATATGGAGTTGCACCCACCAGTACTCTTGACTTTCACCCATGAAAGGGAACCCTTTGTATATTGCTTCTCCTTCATACCCCAAGCTCTTCATGTTATCCTTAAGTGCTCTTGGAAACTCAGTCTCGCATTGTAGGGTCATAGTCATGACTGGTCCCTTCTTGATGGATTCAATGAGGTTGGTCATCTAAAAACAAGGGAAGATACTTAGAAAGGAAATAGTTAAGATAATTACAAGAATGGTGTTTGAAAGTTTTCTTTTTACCAAACTGAATAAAAATAGATTTCAGTCCTATGGCCAAACCTATTTCTATCCAGACTTAGGGGTTTTGAACCTACAGGCAACTCTATGCTCTGATACCATCTGTAAAGGACCTGCACTTAGAAAATGGCAAGTCCCTGTGTATAGTGCAATCATCGGATAGATTCGTTTGCACACATAGTTTACGATGTAATATCACATCAAAGTATCAATTCTATTACATCGATGATCCATACTTAGAAAATATTCGATACAACTTGCATAGCATAAAGCTAGCATTGGAAAGAGTAAACAACGGAAATAACATAGCAGTGAGTCTCCATCATCTTCATGTTGCCACAGGCGAAAACATGTTAGTTGTAGACTCGGAACCCTTAAACGAAACCTCACTCGTCTTTTGAACAGTCTGCAATAAGAAAAATATTGCAACAACGTGGGTCAAACAAATTTTCAAAATGGAACTGGCAAGTGACACTATGGTGGACACTTAGAAGAAAAACTCTAATAACCTATATGCATATTTGGCTGGTGGAGTACAAGGTTGTTTGCAGAAAGCCATTTTTTTCTTAACTCTTTTGAAAACACTTTTCTTATACTCGAGACGTCCTCTGTGGCATGAAATCCACTGTCTCTACCCTTGTTTCCTCATCAAGTTTTAACTTAGAAATTGGAATGGTGAGATTCTTCGTCGTCTTCCTTGGTCGGCTGACAGTTTGATTTATCCTCCTGTATTCTAGGGAGTCACGTATGACCCATACCCCAACAGGGAAATCTTCATCTTCAAAATCTTCACTTGGTATCTTCAATATCTTTATTCCTGGGTGGCTCTCCATAGGTTGATCCATACTCCTGACTCTGGAAAATCACGTATGATCTATACTCCGGTGGGGGGAATCACCCTTTTCTAGCACTTTATACTACCAAAAATGGGGAAAGTCTTACATCCAAGTACACACCCAGGTAGTTCATTGACTTAGTAAAAATTAACTTTCTTAAAACAAAATTTTGCATAGCATCAATATTTGTACTAAGTTACCACATGATTCTAGACACAACTAGTGTAAGGGAGATAGTAGTTTCAGCATAGCAGTATGTAGCGTACCTGCACTTTAAATAATGCAGATACCTGTGTATAGTGCAAATCACTGGATCGATTCGTTTGCACACACAGTTTACGATGTAATATCACAACAAAGTATCAATTTTATTACATCGATGATCCAGACTTACAAAATATTCAATACAAGTTGCATACCATAAAGCTAGCTTTGAAAGAGTAAACAGCGGAAATACATAGCAGTGAGTCTCCATTAACTTCATGTTGCCACAGGCGAAAACATGTTGGTTGTAGACTCGAAACCTTTAAACGAAACTGGAGTCAGATTCCATTAAAAATGGAGTCTGGCAAGTGACACTATGGTGGACACTTAGTGGAATAACTCTAATAACCTATATGCATATTTGACTGGTGGAGTTCAAGGCTATTTTGCATGAAGCCAATTTTTCCTAACTCTTTGGAAAACACTTTTCTTCTATTCGAGACTTTCGTGGCATGAAAACCACTGTCCCATTCTACCCTTGTTCACCCATCAAGTTTTATTTCTGAAGTTGGAATGGTGGAATCCTCCGTTGACGTCCATGATCAGCTGCTCAAATTGTCCGTACCGGGGACACGGCTAAGTCCTTAGTTTTACACTCTGCAGAGGTTGTCCACGCTCACCATTGTACCCATTCAACCCAAACTATCCTTTACACACTTATAGTGATAAGGAGAAGGAGAAGAATGAGACGAGATCTTTCAGAAGCATCTTCCCTCCCACTCTGGCTTGACCCGTTCCACCTAACACCCCCTACATCTGCTTGTCAAGCCGAAGAGAGTCCACGCAACATAATTGATCAAGCCAGAGCCCATTGGCAATGGCTGCACTGGAAGCAATCGTCACTCGGACTTCTTCAGATTCCTCTGTTCCCTGGGTTGCCATCCACAAGTGCACATACTCAAGTATACACCATAGAAATGGTCCTGAGTAGCCACTCAACTTTGCCTCCGTATACAACCAATCCACCCAGAGGTTCTTTATTAACTTAGTAGAATTTAGATTTTCACAAAACAACATTTTCATAGCATCAATAATTCTACTAAGTATTCCATAGGAGCCTAGACACGGGAGTAAGGGATTCTACACAGGATTAGCATAGCGATACTATCCTACACATGCTTATATAAAAATACACAAAGTAATGCATATAGAAAATAATAGGAGGTTTATGAGGTGTGCCACTTTCCTTTGGATGAAGTCTTTACTCACAAACTATTTTCAACGTTATTCGGAGCTCTCCGTTCAATCCTACAATATAGGCAAACAACAATACAACAATCATAAAACAAAACAACACAACACATACAAGCATACATAATGAACAACAAGTTTTATAAAACTTCTAAGTAACATATGTCATGCATGATATGCAAATTATTTATAAGGACTAGAAATGCATGTCATGCCATGAAAAATCTTTTAAGTTAATGCAAGGCGAATAGGTTGGTCAAAATGACTAAGGACTAAGGTCAGAAGTAGGAGAAAATAACTTTGTTATAAATTATCTAGAATAAGCACTCAAATGGCTTAGCCATGATGTGCAAAATACTTAGAGAAAATACTAACTCTATTCTTCGAGGTGATCAACAATTATTATCAACTCTTTGTAAATTGGATATTCACTGTAGTGAGAGAGACAGACACCCGGCCAGCCACTTAAGTTGTGGAACAGGTCTCATGTACGTGGACATGTAAGGTTTGTCTCTAGGCCGCTTCATCTCACTATGCCGCTAGGATCCAACAAACTTCAAAGATGATAACAAAAAGATCAAAAATTGTATAAGTCTTAAATGGCAGACAAGATTAGGAAAGAGTGAGAAGAAAGAAAGATGTAGTTGGACTTCCAGACTTCATCTCCAGACTTGTAACTTTCTTCTAGGTGATGTCTTGATTGAATTTTTGGTAGACTTGATGATTCTTGTATCACCGAGGCTGGTCTTGGATTTAACTTAGTCATCAGGAAGTCTCCGATAAGAAGGAAGAAAAGAGAGAGAGCAAGAAAGACTTAGAGAATAAAGGAGGTTGGTCTTCTTGAACTTCTTCTTGATTTTCTTCTAAGTGCTTCTGCTCCTTGAAGATACCTCTGAAGTCTTGTTTTGGCTAAGTCCTTCAATGGCCTTCTAGCTCCATGTTGAAAATCCTAAGTGTCTAAGTGCATAGGACTTTACCGAAATACCAAGTTTGAAAATAATCCTAACTTAGAGAAGATGGGGGAGGATTTTTCCTATAAGGAGTATAAATATATAATAAAATAAGTTATGCATGAAATGCACTATTTAATCATAAGAAACATTATACTAATTTTTGGGATATTTATAAAACATGCATGAGGTTATAAATGCAATTTAATTAATTTCTATTTTTGCAAAATAAATAAAGGAAAAACTTATACATTAAAGTTTTAGGTGAATAAATTTTCATTACACAATTTTATTATAAATGGTGTTAATGGACAGAAGGGATTTAATTAAATTTATAGCAATTGAATTTACTCAAAAATAATGTTTTTATTAATAGTTATGTCAAAAATATACTCAAATCATCCATTTTCCCTACTGTATCCTTTGTTTTGTTGAGAAAATAGAAAATTAAACAGTAGGGATTTTCCCTACTGTTTTGTGCCTCAAAACAAATGTCAAAAATATTCAAACTATTTAATTTAAACATATAAGTATTAAATCATAAAAATAATACTCAAATTTTTTTATAACAGAGGCATCATATTACACATATTATAAAGTTTCTAAAACAATTATATTTGCAATTTTTGGATTTATAGATCTAAAGTGATGACAAATATACTCAAATCATCCATTTGAAATTTGAATATTTTAAACTAAGTCAAATTTGAAATCTAACAGATCTAAAATATTCTACATGTCAAGGGCTTTCCAAATATATAAAATTTATCAAATTTGGATAAGTGAGTAAAAAAGTTATGACAATTTTAATTAGCAGGGGTGTTTCTTTAAAACTGCCATTTTAATTTTATTCGGAAAATTATTTTCCACGCTGGCGCTGACGTGGCAAGCGCTGATTGGCTCTTACCTAGGGTTAACAGGGGCCGTAGGATTTTATGAGGATCAGATGGATCAGATCTGGAGATACCTCTTCGGGGGCGATCTGATTTGGGCCGTTGATCGGAGATCGAACGGTCTCGGTCGCATTGACCAGGACCGAGAGGCGCATGTCCGCCGGCAACGTAGAAGACGGCGGCGACGACCTCGGTCTGGACCGCGATGGCGTTGCGGGGCTACCCTGGGCAATAAGAGGCGACGGCGGCGCGTAACTCGTCGCGGCGGTCTTGATGGACTCGGTGGCGGCGTCGCGTGCGTCTCGGAGGGGCGTGGGGGGCGTGGCCGAAGTGCTTCGGGCGCCGGCGAGCTCCAACTCGTTCTCCCCCTCCTGATTTCCTGCGAAAGGAGGTCGGGGATGCGGTTAGGAAGGTGCGCACGGGAACGAGGAAGAGGATGGGGGGTTCTCGGGCTCGGGCGGGGGCTTACCTCACCGGAAATCGAAGAAAATGGCGGCGGAGGCGGATGAACTCCGGCGAGCTTTCCCGGCAGCCTGGGGGCGTCCTAGCGGTTAGGGTTTGGGGCAAAAGACTGCGGGGGTTGTGGAGTTTATAAGGGGATGCTCCGGGAAACAAATCACGGAGAAACCGCGCTTGATTTGATCCGATTTCGGGAGAGAGTTTCGGACGTAATTACCGGGCGGAGGTTGAAGACGATGCTGACGTCTTCGTTTTTTTTTCTGATTTTCTAATTTATTCATATCTTTTGACTTAAGTGTCCAAATGATGTCATATTAATTTCTAAAAATTTGTAAAAACAATATCTTTGTGTTAAACCAGTTGTGGGCATGTTTTGAACAATTTTCAAAATTAATAATTTTGAAATATTGATTAAATACAAATTTGACACTTTATTTTAAATTTAAAACTAGGGTTTAATTAATTTTAGTTTTGGCTAAAGTAAAATCTATGAAATACCCACATTCAAATATGTTTGAATTTAAGTTATTTAAACTCATATTCCAATATTAAATAAATTTTAGCTTTAATATATTATTAAATAACATATTACAACTATTTGTAATCAAAAGAGAAAATGTAATGTAATCATTTTTAATTTAAAATATTTTGTTCACCATTAAGTTTCATAATATGATAAATCATTTGAAAACTCCATAAATACCTATGGAAAAGATTCTAGATTTATTCCATTTCTTATATTGAATATATTCATGAAAATCATTTTACGTTTTGAAAATTAATGAAATGCCTATTTGGATAATTCATTAATTATAACATCTATGAAGTTTTATAGTTATAAACTATAGACTTGTAATTTCTAAAACTATGTTTTGAACTTAGTTAAAAGAATGAAAAGCATTTGGCAAATAGATCATGTTTTAAATAGTTTAAAAGAACACTTGTAAATATTATTTTAAATTATGAATAGCTATGGCTAAATGGTTGAAATCAAATACTTAAAAGAAAACTTTGTATTATATGAAATTGGCTTGAAAGTTTCTAAGACATTTATCAAATTATATATTGAGGTTTTTAACAAAATACAATGGAATAATAAATTGTTTAACTTGAACAACTTTTGAAAATAATGATGCATATAGATATTTGAATTAATAAACTCTTTCAATAAGTTTGAAGTCTTTCATAGTTGGTTTTCTTATGCACTTTATGTTTTATTTTAATCAAACACAAAAGTTTTAATTTTTAGTGATTTTTAAACATTACGAAATGTTGGGATGTTACAGACTACCATCCTTAAAAGGATCTCGTCCCCGAGATTCGGAGAAGCTAGAAAGACAAAGCAAATGCTTGGAATGATTCTGATAACTCGAGAGGTTTTGAGAAATGAAATTTACATGGAAACTGGAAAACTAGCAGGGAATGAAATTTTTTTTTTGATTGGGGAGGCCAGAAATAAAGATGATTTGGGATCTCTGGGTTTAAACAACGGGGTTTGAAATATCTGGGTGGCTACCACCCTGAAAAGAAATTTTTGTGGTCAGTCTAGGAACTTTGTTTAATCTTGTTTACTTTTCTGATGAGGAGTGTACAAGTATTCAAAATACAATGGTAGGTGGTGATACGGCAAGTTATAGTACTTACGTTTTCCACTCGGTCCTTGGAGAGATTTATCCTTCTTCCACTCAGGGCACTTACCAGCGTAATGTCCCTTATCTTTGCACTTGTAGCAACTTATGTGGCTAAGATCTTTCTTGGATTTAACCTTTTGTCCTTGTTCCTCCAGGGTCTTCATGAGAGACCGTTGAATTCCTTCCTTGGTTTGCTGGATAACTTGTTGCACCAAGGGATAAAGTTGACACTGTATTGGGACATGATTTGTTCCTTCACACAAGAAGCAAGTAATCTGACTTGTGGGACATCCCTTAACTAGATGTCTAGTGTCACCATGGGGCCACTCATCAGGACATTCTTTGGACGTATGTCCTATCTCTCCACAAGTTTTGCATGCCTTTGGTTTGGTCATAAGGACCTCTTCAAAATTACTATGGTTTTGATCAATCTTAGGCAGTTGGTCATTGATCTAATTCCACAGCTGACTCTGGTTCTCTAATAGTAGTCGCATTGTTGTGTGCAAATCATTGGTGTTGGTCTTGGGGTGAGACATTTGTTTGGTTTAGAAAATAAATGAGTTGATTATAGGTACTTTGGAGGAATCCTAGTTCAATAAATCAGAACAAGGAAAGCAATATCTAACAAATCAATCAACATGGTTCAAACACAAGCTAACACAAACTTAACAAAAACTTCAAACTTCTTTTGAAAAACCAAACTAATCGTTTATCGAACAAAAATACACCAACGTCATGGTAATACAGAAGTGACAGTACTACCATACCACAATTTGATAGGTCAATACATCATCGGGTCTTGTTATTTTAAGTGATAGGTGGTCTAATCTATCTTTTTCTTGAGTGCCTGGAGTTCCTCTTCTACTTCCTTGAGTTCTTCAAGATACTTCTGGGTGTTGTGAAGTCTAAAACGAAGTCTTTCTGCAAGGTACTCGATGGCTCTCCATGCTGCATTTCTTGCTGAATCAAAGAATGATGTGTGAAGTATTGGGTTGGTGAACATGCAGTCAACCTCAGTCTTGTGGTCATCTTCTTTGCTCTTGTATAGGTGGACTTGTACCCACCAGTACTCTTGGCCTTCATCCATGAAAGGAAAACCTTTGTATACTGCTTCTCCTTCAAAACCTAAGCTCTTCATGTTATCCTTAAGTGCTCTTGAAACTCAGTCTCACATTCCAAGGTCATGGTCATCACTGGTCCCTTCTTGAGTGATTCAATGAGGGCGGTCATCTAAAGAAAACAAGGGAAGATAATTAGAAAAGAAAACGTTAAGATAATTACAAGAATGATGTTTGAAAAGTTCTTATTTTCAGCAAACTGAATGAAATATATTTTCAATCCTATGGCCAAATCCTATTTCTATCCAAACCTAGGGTTTCGAAACTACATGCAACGCAGTGCTCTGATACCATCTGTAGCGTACCTGCACTTTAAATAAGGCCGATACCTGTGTATAGTGCAAATCCCTGGATCGATTCGTTTGCACACACAGTTTACGATGTAATATCACAACAAAGTATCAATTTTATTACATCAATGATCCAGACTTACTAAATATTCAATACAAGTTGCATAGCATAAAGCTAGCTTTGAAAGAGTAAACAGCGGAAATACAATAGCAGTGAGTCTCCATTAACTTCATGTTGCCACAGGCGAAAACATGTTGGTTGTAGACTCGAAACCATTAAACGAAACCTCACTCGTCATCTGAACAATCTGCAATAAGAAAAATATTGCAACAACGTGGGTCAGATTCCATTAAAAATGGAGTCTGGCAAGTGACACTATGGTGGACACTTAGTTGAATAACTCTAATAACCTATATGCATATTTGGCTGGTGGAGTTCAAGGCTATTTTGCATAAAGCCAATTTATCCTAACTCTTTGGAAAACACTTTTCTTCTATTCGAGACTTGCGTGGCATGAAAACCACTGTCCCATTCTACCCTTGTTCACCCATCAAGTTTTATTTCTGAAGTTGGAATGGTGGAATCCTCCGTTGACGTCCGTGATCAGCTGCTCAAATTGTCCGTACCGGGGACACGGCTAAGTACTTAGTTTTACACTCTGCAGAGGTTGTCCACGCTCACCTTTGTACCCATTCAACCCAAACTATCCTTTACACACTTATAGTGATAAGGAGAAGGAGAAGAATGAGACGAGATCTTTCAGAAGCATTTTCCCTCCCACTCTGGCTTGACCCGTTCCACCTAACACCCCCTACATCTACTTGTCAAGCCGGAGAGAGTCCACGCAACATAATTGATCAAGCCAGAGCCCATTGGCAATGGCTGCACTGGAAGCAATCGTCACTCGGAGTTCTTCAGATTCCTCGGTTCCCTGGGTTGCCATCCACAAGTGCACATACTCAAGTATACACCATAGAAATGGTCCTGAGTAGCCACTCAACTTCGCCTCCGTATACAACCAATCCACCCAGGAGGTTCTTTATTAACTTAGTAGAATTTAGATTTTCACAAAACAACATTTGCATAGCATCAATAATTCTACTAAGTATTGCATAGGAGCCTAGACACAGGAGTAAGGGATTCTACACAGGTTTAGCAAAGCGATACTATCCTACACATGCTTATATACAAATACACTAAGTAATGCATATAGAAAATAATAGGAGGTTTATGAGGTGTGCCGCTTGCCTTTGGATGAAGTCTTTACTCACAAACTCTTTTCAACGTTATTCGGAGCTCTCCGTTCAATCTAACAATATAGGCAAACAACAATATAACAATCATAAAACAAAACAACACAACACATACAAGCATACATAATGAACAACAAGTTTTATAAAACTTCCAAGTAAAATATGTCATGCATTATATGCAAATTATTTCTAAGGACTAGAAATGCATGTCATGCCATGCAAAATCTTTTAAGTTAATGCAAGGCGAATAGGTTGGTCAAAATGACTAAGGACTAAGGTCAGAAGTTGGACAAAATAACTTTGTTATAAATTATCTAGAATAAGCACTCAAATGGCTTAGCCATGATGTGGAAAATACTTAGAGAAAATACTAACTCTATTCTTCGAGGTGATCCACAATTGTTACCAACTCTTTGTAAATTGGATATTCACTATAGTGAGAGAGACAGACACCCGGCCAGCCACTTAAGTTGTGGAACAGGTCTCATGTACGTGGACATGTAAGGTTTGTCTCCAGGCCGCTTCATCTCACTATGCCACTAGGATCCAACAAACTTCAAATATGATAACAAAAAGATCAAAAATTGTGTAAGTCTGAAATGGAAGACAAGATTAGGAAAGAGGGAAAAGAAAGAAAGAAAGATGTAGTTGGTCTTCCAGGCTTCATCTCCAGACTTGTAACTTTCTTCTGGGTGATGTCTTGATTGAATTTTTGGTAGACTTGATGATTGTTGTATCACCGAGGCTGGTCTTGGATTTAACTTAGTCATCAGGAAGTCTCAGATAGGAAGGAAGAAAAGAGAGAGAGCAAGAAAGACTTAGAGAATAAAGGATGTTGGTCTTCTTGAACTTGTTCTTGATTTTCTTCTAAGTGCTTCTGCTCCTTGAAGACACCTCTGAAGTCTTGTTTTGGCTAAGTCCTTCAATGGCCTTCTAGCTCCATGTTGAAAATCCTAAGTGTCTAAGTGCATAGCACTTTACCAAAATACGAAGTTTGAAAATAATCCTAACTTAGAGAAGATGGGGGAGGAGTTTTCCTATAAGGAGTACAACTATATAATAAAATAAGTTATGCATGAAATGCACTATTTAATCATAAGAAACATTATACCAATTTTTGTGATATTTATAAATATGCATGAAGTTATAAATGCAATTTAATTAATTTCTATTTTTGCAAAATATAAATAACGGAAAAACATATACATTAAAGTTTAAGGTGAATAAATTTTCATAACACAATTTTCTTATAAATGGTGTTAATGGACATAAGGGATTTAATTAAATTTATAGCAATTGAATTTACTCAAAAATAATGTTTTTATTAATAGTTATGTCAAAAATATTCAAACTATTTAATTTAAACATATAAGTATTAATTCATCAAAATAATACTCAAAAAAAAATTATAACAGAGGCATCATATTACACATATTATAAAGTTTCTAAAACAATTTTATTTGCAATTTTTGGATTTATAGATCTAAAGTTATGACAAATATACTCAAATCATCCATTTGAAATTTCAATATTTTAAACTAAGTCAAATTTGAAATCTAACAGATCTAAAATATTCTACATGTCAAGGGCTTTCCAAATATATAAAATTTATCAAATTTGGATAAGTGAGTAAAAAAGTTATGATAATTTTAATTAGCAGGGGTGTTTCTGTAAAACAGCCATTTTAATTTTATTCGGAAAATTATTTTCCACGCTGGCGCTGACGTGGCAAGCTCTGATTGGCTCTGACCTAAGGTTAACAGGGGCCGTAGGACTTTATGAGGATCGGATGGACCAGATCCGGAGATACCTCTTCGGGGGCGATCTGATCTGGGCCGTTGATCGGAGATCGAACGGTCTCGGTCGCATTGACCAGGACCGAGCGGCGCACGTCCGCCGGCGACGTAGAAGACGGCGGCGACGACCTCGGTCTGGACCGCGATGGCGTTGCGGGGCTTCCCTGGGCAAACGGAGGCGACGGCGGCGCGTAACTCGTCGCGGCGGTCTCGATGGACTCGGTGGCGGCGTCGCGTGCGTCTCGGAGGGGCGTGGGGGGCGTGGCCGAAGTGCTTCGGGCGCCGACGAGCTCCAACCCGTTCTCCCCCTCCTGATTTGCTGCGAAAGGAGGTCGGGGATGCGGTTAGGAAGGTGCGCACGGGAACGAGGAAGAGGATGGGGGGGGGGGGGTTCTCGGGCTCGATCGGGGGCTTACCACGCCAGAAATCGAAGAAAACGACGGCGGAGGCGGATGAACTCCGGCGAGCTTTTCAGGCAGCCTGGGGGAGTCCTAGCGGCTAGGGTTTGGGGCAAAAGACTGCGGGGGTTGTGGAGTTTATAAGGGGATGCTCCGGGAAACAAATCACGGAGAAACCGCGCTTGATTTGATCCGATTTCGGGAGAGAGTTTCGGACGTAATTACCGGGCGGAAGTTGAAGGCGATGCTGACGTCAGCATGATGTCAGCGATTTTTTTTTTGATTTTCTAATTTATTCATATCTTTTGATTTAAGTGTCCAAATGATGTCAAATTAATTTGTAAAAACAATATCTTTCTGTTAAACCAGTTGTGGGCATGTTTTGAACAATTTTCAAAATTAATAATTTTGAAATATTGATTAAATACAAATTTGATACTTTATGCTAAATTTAAAACTAGGGTTTAATTAATTTTATTTTTGGCTAAAATAAATTCTATGAAATTCCCACATTCAAATATGTTCGAATTTAAGTTATTTAAACTCATATTCCAATATTAAATAAATTTTAGCTTTAATAGATTATTAAATAACATATTACAACTATTTGTAATGAAAAGAGAAAATGTAATGTAATCATTTTTAATTTAAAATATTTTGTGCACCATTAAGTTTCATAATATGATAAATCATTTGAAAACTCCATAAATACCATTGGACAAGATTCTAGATTTATTCCATTTCTTATATTGAATATATTCATGAAAATCATTTTATGTTTTGAAAATTAATGAAATGCCTATTTGGATAATTCATTAATTATAACATCTATGAAGTTTTAAAGTTATAAACTATATACTTGTAATTTCTAAAACTATGTTTTGAACTTAGTTAAAAGAATGAAAACCATTTGGCAAATAGATCATGTTTTAAATAGTTTAAAAGAACACTTGTAAATATTATTTTAAGTTATAAATAGCTATGGCTAAGTGGTCGAAATCAAATACTTAAAAGAAAACTTTGTATTATATGAAATTGGCTTGAAAGTTTGTAAGACATTTATCAAATTATATATTGAGGTTTTTAAGAAAATACAATGGAATAATAAATTGTTTAACTTGAACAACTTTTTAAAATAATGATTAAACATTGAGATATTTGAATTAATAAACTCTTTCAATAAGTTTGAAGTCTTTCATAGTTGGTTTTCTTATGCACTTTATGTTTTATTTTAATCAAAAACAAAAGTTTAAAATTGTAGTGATTTTTAAACATTACAAAATGTTGGGTTGTTACACAATACTACCCAACATATGCATATAAATAAATACACTAATTCATGCATAGACAAATACTTAGGAAAATTTATGAATGTTCCACTTTCCTTGGCACCAAGAAGAGCAGGAGTAGCAGTTGCAAAAGTCTTCGTTTTTCCGAAAATTCTAACACATGAAACAAGCCACAATTCAACACACCACAAATAAAATATGATATGCATGAGATGCAATTTACACATACAAGGTTTACAAAAAAAGTTTTGGTTAAAGAAAAATTTGTACTTAACATATTGTCAAAAGTTCCAAGAGTCATAAAATAGCATTAATTGTATTTAAAGCAAAATAATTTTTTAACACAATTTAAACTAAAGATTTATAAAGTAACATTTAACAGGCTTTTAATATAAACTTGATTAGTTAAGTTTTAAATTGCATTGATAATCATGGCATTTATTCTCTTCGGTCAAAAGTCATTATTTAGGATATTTCTTAAAATAAAACACAATAAAATCTTTTCTAGGATTTAAACTATAACACCAATACTCAATTTAAGCATATGATTTTTAAATCTTAAGAATAATGCTCAACATATTTTCTAGCATAGGATTCATATTACACATATTCTCCGGTTTCAAAAACTATTTTATTTGCAAAAATTGGATTTATGGAATTAAAGATATGCTAAAAATACTCAAATCATAAATTTGAAATTTGAATATTTTGAAGTATGTACAAATTGAAACTCAACAGTTTTAACATATTCTACATGCCAAGCGCTTTCCAAATATATTAAAACATTTTAATATGGTTAAACAGATAAAAAGTAATATTAAAAACAATATGCAGGGGGTTTTCTTAAAACTGTCATTTAATTCAGTTTAAGAAATCACAGAAAATCCTTTTGCCTACGTGGATCCGACGTGGCGCTGACGCGGTGCTGACTGTGCGTACCGATTCGGTTTTACAATATCCAATACTAGCCGTACACGGGATATCCAATACTAGCCGTACACGGGAGATCTAACGGTCTAGATCAAAAAGACGAAAACCGAGCGGCGCGACTCGACGAAAATCGAGCGACTGCGCCCGTGGTTGCTATGCGCCGGCGTCTCGCGTTCTACTGCCTACGGAGATGAACGGGACATACCCGAGCATGCAGGACTATGGGGCGGAGACGATGGTGAGTTGGCGGCGACCGACGCGTCCTCTGCTTCCTGGAATCGCTCGCCAGAGTTGCATGTGGCGGCGGTTTGCTTCGGGTGAGGACCAACGCGACGATGTGGTGTGGGAAAAATCGTGCAACCTTGTCAAGCAGCATCGCATTAACGGAAGGAAACGAGAGGACTCGGTGTTGCCTTAGCTGACCGGAAAAGCAAGTTCTCGCCGGCGACCACCGCGGGTCTTCGGAGATGAATGCGCACGGCCTGGTGGCTCTCAGGAGGTGTGGTTTGGGGCAAATGGAGGAGATCGATGCGGGCTATTAGTAGAGCGAAAAGAATATCAAAACGGCCGAGTAAATCGACGGATTGAAGGGAATTGAATTTGGGCGTTTTCTCGGTTCATAACGCGGCGAGTTAAGAGTGAGTCGTTGCTCACTAGGAGGGATGACAGGTGGGCCCCACCTGTCAGTGTCTACGAGAGAGAGAGCGCGCTAGTCTATTGGCGGGCTGGAAAGCATTGCGCGTGCGGTGGTTAGGCAGTGGGCTTCGGCCCAAATGCTTGGGGTCTGGCCTTAATATTTTTTATTCAAATGATTTTCTGTTTTAAAACTTTTGAATTTGAAATAAATTCAAAACTTTATCAAACTTCTCAGAAAAATTCATAAAAATACTTTTTCAAATGCTTATGAAAAATAGAACTTTTTGGTAGAATTGTTTTCTAAAATAAAATTAAGTAAAATGGAAAATTATTATAAATTTAATATAACAACTTTATGGAACTTAAATCAATTTAAACATATAAATTAAATTAAATTTAAACCTTATTTGATTTAAATTTCATGTTTATATGATGATGTTGATGATGATGATGAAAGCAAGGTTTGATTTTTGGTTCCAAAAGAAATTATATATAGATTTCAAAAAGTTTTTATTTTTCTAAATTTTCAAAATATGAAAAAAAATCTAGGATGCTACACCACTCGTGCACTAGTGACAAGCATTAAACATAACAAGATTGCAGCAACATTAACTTCACAAAATTTTATAGATAGACTGATCATAATGTAACAATTTATCGGGTCCCAACAACCACAACACGGATTACATCGTATGGATCTCAATCATGTAAGGCAGCTCATGAGAACATTGTATTGAAGTACATGGGAGAGAGAGTACCAACTAGCTACAACTAGAACCCGTAGTACATGGGGAAACTACTCACAAACCATCATGTAGTCGAAGTGGAGGCGGTGGAGTCGATGGAGATGGCTCCGGGGGTCAATCCCCGTCCCGACAGGGTGCCAGAACAGGAACTTCTGACCCCCGAAACTTGTCGGATATGGAGGTAGCGCTCGGGGCCCGTGGAGGAAAATATGGATATTGTGATGTTTTTGGTCCAGGGGGTATTTATGGGCGAAAGGGCGATGTCGGTGGGCGCCCGAGGGGCCCATACCACCTCCTCGCGCGGCCAGGAAGGGAGCCGCGCCACGGGGTGGTGTGGCCGCCTCGTGGCCCCTCTCTGTCTCGTCTTCGGTGTTCTTGAATGTTCCTTTTCCAAAAATAATTCCAGGATGTTTTATTTCCAATTCCGAGAATATTTCCATAAGTACTTTTCTGAAACCAAAAACAGCAGAAAATAGGGAACTGGCACTTTGGCATCTTGTTAATAGGTTAGTCCCAGAAAATGCATCAAACTATATAAAATGCATATAAAACATGTAATAACATGGTATAACATAGCATGGAACATAAGAAATTATAGATACGTTGGAGACGTATCAACATCTCCATGTACTATAATTTCTTATGTTCCATGCTATGTTATATCATGTTATTACATGTTTATATGCATTTTATATAGTTTTATGCATTTTCTGGGACTAACCTATAACAAGATGCCAAAGTGCCAGTTCCCTGTTTTCTGTTGTTTTTGGTTTCAGAAAATTACTTAAGGAAATATTCTCGGAATTGCAAATAAAAGATCCTGAAATTATTTTTGGAAAATGAAGGTTCCAGAAGACCGAAGACTTGACGATGTGGACGACCGAGGAGCCACCACCTCGTGGCACAGCCAGCCCTATGCCCGCGCGAGCAGGTGGTGACGCGGCCTCGGCCACCCACCGACCTCGCCCTTTCGCCTATAAGTACCCCCCAAAACCTGAAAATCATACGATGTTCGATATTTCCTCCACGGGTCCAGAGCGCCGCCTCGATCGAAGACAAGATTCGGGGGACAGAAGTCTCTATTCCGGCACCCTTCTGGGACGGGGAATTTGCCCCGGAGCCATCTCCATCGACTCCACCACCATCTCCATCGCCGTTGCTGACTCCTACGATGAGGAGTGAGTAGTTCTCCCCCGGGGTTGCGGGATCTACGGTAGCCATGTGGTTTATCTCTCTCTCCCATGTGATCGTTATGTGATCATGAGCTTTGTAATCTATTTGAATATATGATGCTACCCTTTATCTATTATGCACTCTAGAGGTAACTTTAATATGAACTCGGGGGTTATTCACGTGTGTAACGGTGACAGTGTGTGCATCGTGTGTGGTTCCCTTTATGACGTTGTTGGTGTTAGTTTACTCTGACTTTGAGGGTGCTCTTGTAGCCCTACACAATGGATGGTGCTTGTTATCCAACATGAGAGTGTTTGAGAGTAGTGTTTATTTATTTAACTTTGATGTCATTGTTGAGAATGTCCACTAGTGATAGTAGGATCCCCAGTCCTTGTTTCTAAGCACTAAAAAAATGTTTCCAACAAGTTCCGCTACATGTTTACTTGTTGCCATTTTTATTACAGATTGCAACTACTTCTTATAATCATCCATGTTAATTGTATTTCACTATCTCTTCGCATAACTAGTGCACCTATACATCTGACAAGTGTATTCGGTGTGTTGGGGACACAAGAGACTTCTTGTATCTTATTTGCAGGGTTTCTTGAGAGGAATATCTTTGTCCTCTACCTCCTTGAGTTCGATATACCTTGTGTGATCCACTTGAGGGAAACTTGCTGCTGTTGTACAAACCTCTGCTCTTGGAGACCCATCATTGTCTACAAGAATAGAAGCGTGCGTAGACATCATATGGCCTGATCTTGTTTGGTGATGCTGCCTTTGGCGAGTCGTCGCCTGTGGACCGTGAGTGGTCTGGAGTTGTTGATGTGCATCCCTTTGATGGAGTCGCCGAGTTGCCGTTTGCGATCTGGACCAAAAAATCCGTGGATCCAACACTACTTGTTCCCACAGACGGCCCCAATTGACGAGGGATGCCCCCATCAATACCCATGGTTACTAGCCTAGGGTAAGAGTTACGAGGTAGAGAACGCGTAGTGTTGGTAGATTCGTCGGCTGACAAGCGGGATTTACCCAGGTTCGGGGCCCTTGAGTGAGGTAACACCCTTGCGTCCTGCTTGTCTGTTATTGATTGTGAATATGCGGCGAGTACAAGGGACTAGCAAGATGTTGATCTTGCTAGGGTTTGGTGATTATGGTTTGGCCTATCCTTGGTTGGCCACCCTCCTGTCCTTTATATAGTGGTACAGGTCTCGGGTAGTAACCGACTAGAATTACAGATATGGTAGGAACTACCGACTATGCCTATCTATGGTAGAGGTATTCGACTTGGGCTTCGCTTGTTGGGCTTCTTCAGCCTATCAACAATTGCGCTTTAGTCATTACATGCACCAGGTACCCACACGAAGGGGTACCCGTTTGGTATAACCTCGTCACAAAATATCATAATTTTTTGTGCACTAACCCTCTAATGAAATTACTCTAATTTTCGTGTGGCGGAAGTTTTCAAGGATCAAGAGAGAAGGATGATATGATGTGATCAAGAGGATAGTAACGCCAAAGCTTGTGGATGCCCCAGTGGTTCACCACCAATATATTTCAAGAATACTCAAGCGTCAAACCTTGGGGATGCCCAAGGCATCCCCTTCTTCATGAACAAACTATCAGGTCCTTTCTAGTGAAACTATATTTTATTACCGTCACATCTTATGTGCTTGCTTGAACTGTCTGTTTGTGTTTGTTTTTGTTATTGTTATTTTCATTCTCTGAATAAAATGGATCCTAGCATTCCTTTGGTTGGGAGAGAGACATGCCCCGCTTTTTCTTATGAATACTCGTATTCTTGACTTATATTTGTTGAGTATTCTTCATTTGCTATTGTTTGGTTTCTAGCTCTTGTTTTTCATGCATCTCTTGCTAGAGCTGTTAGCTTTGTTATATCATACTCTCATATCTCATTGTTTAAATACTTGGATAGTTTATCTTTTAAATAAGTGTATTGGTGTTTGGTTGAGAACAGAAAATGCCAAATGTGGTAGATGGTATAACTAAATGATACATAATCTTGTAGATCATTAAATTGTGTCACTTGAATCATTTATGTTGTTTTGAGATACTAATTTGCTTAATGGTAAACATGATGGTTTACTAAAGTGGAATGATTAATGGTTGGTCTAGAAAAACTTGAAGTTGTGCCACACTTAAATTTCCAGTTGATTGCATAATGGTATATGTCTAAGGCAACCGTAATGACTTTATGTTATGCGCTACGGTCGGGTCCCCAACAGTGACTTGTTAATTTACCACAGCACCCCTAGGAGTAACTTTCATTATGCATTGTAAGATCATATTTTTATTTGGAATCTTTTTACTTGTGGGTTCTGAAACTGCGGTTTTCATGGCACTTCCACCACCATATTGCTAGCCTCTTTGGTATTTGCATGCCCTTTCTCACATTGAGAGTTGGTGCATTTTTCGCGGGTACATCCAAACTCGTGGGAGATCTTCATCTTGTTCTCCGACACATAAGCCAAATATCTTCCTCAAAACATCCACCATACCTACCTACTACAGTATTTCCATAGCTGTTCCGAGATATATTGCCATGCAACATCCATCTTACATTACATGACTTGTTGTCATTCATTACTTCTATATTGCTTTGTGTGTTTCTATAAAGCTGATGTGTGGTTTTACAAATTTTACGCTAGATCATTGCATAACCTGCTACACTAGCAGAGGCACCGTTGTCATATGCATATTATGGCACATCGTATAAGTTACTTGTACCATCAGTATGTTGTCGTGTCATCATTAGTGTATTGTCATATATCATATATCATATTAGGATGCTTGTCCCTAAAAGCGAAAAGAGCCATGGAGGCCATGAAAAAGAGAAACAGAAAAAGAAAAAAAATAGAGAAAAAAAAGAAAGAAAAAAATAAAAAGGGGGCAGCATTACTATTCTTTATCACACACTTGTGCTTATGTTACAGCACCATATCATTTTTAGTCATCACTTCTGCTCATGTTATACCACCGTATCATTTATGATCATCATTTGTGCTCATGTTTAGCACCTTTGCTCTATATGAGAGAGTTTTCATGTCTTAGTAGCATAACTATGTGGGGAACTTTACACTATAGACTTGGCTTGTATATTCCATTGATGAGCCTCCTCAAAAGTGCTCTAGGTCTTCGTGAGCAAGCAAGTTGGATGCACCCCCACTAGTTCCATTGGAGAGTTTTCATATATATATATATATAGCTCTATGTGCATCCGTTGTGTGGCAATCACTACTCCTTGCATCGCTTCGATTGTAAGACTTTCTCTTGCCTAATGATCACTTGCAGCTTTGTGAGCCTTTCTTCCGTTGGCCTTTGAAACTTCCGTTAACATTTTCTTAACCAAAACATCCTGGTGCCAGGAACCAACGTTGAACGTTTGCTTGTTTCTTTTGAACAAATAAGGAGTTGATCTTCTATGTGCATATTGATATTGCTTGACTTCATCCTTTGACAAAGTTGTCATGTTTGTTGGAAGCATTAGATGATTATATTGTTGTGCTTGAAGCTTAAATCATCTCTAATATGTACTTTGCACAGTTGATTGTTGTCTAGTACTATATCATTGAAAGCTCTACTTGCTTTACCTACATGTTTATTTATTACTCGTTTGATATCAATATAAACTACAGCCCTTATTCATTTGATCTCAGTTTACAAGCCTTACATTATTACGTGATCAAGATTGTGTTGAAGCATGTCACTTCAGAAATTATTCTTTTTTATCGTTCTTGCCTACTCGGGACGAGTAGAACTAAGCTTGGGGATGTTGATACGTCTCCAACGTATCCATAATTTCTTATGTTTCATGCTATATTATACCATGTTATTACATGTTTTACATGCATTTTATATAGTTTTATGCATTTTCTGTGACTAACCTATTAACAAGATGCCATAGTGACAGTTCCTTGTTTTCTGCTGTTTTTGGTTTCAGAAAAGTACTTAAGAAAATATTCTCGGAATTGGACGAAAAACATCCTGGAATTATTTTTGCATCGGGAACGTTCCAGAAGACCGAAAAGGACACGAAGTTGGGGCACCGAGGCGCTCCCACCTGGTGCTCGCGCGGCCAGGAGTGGGCCCGCGCCAACACGTGGTGGGGAGCCCTCGGGCCTCCACCGACCATGTCCTTCCGCCTACAAGTACCCCCGCCCCAAAAAAAAATCTAAAATCGCATGGTGTTCGTATTCCTCCACGGGTCCCGAGCCGCTGCCGTCGTCAACACCAATTCGTGAGAAATCAAAACTTCTCTCCGACACCCTGTCGGGAGGGGGAATCATCCCCAGAGGATTCTACGTCGCCTTTACCGCCTCCAGACTTATGCGTGAGTAGTCTACCCTTGAGTACAGTTCCATAGCAGTAGCTAGATGGTTGTCTTCTTATCTTGTGCTATCATGTTTAGATCTTGTGAGCTGCCTATATCATGTAATTCCTCATGTTGTGTTTGGTGGGATCCGATGAATATTGAGTACTAAGTTATTGTTTCATAATATATCATGTGTGTGCTATTTAGTGATCTTGCATGCTCTCTGTTACTTGTGTATGCTTTGGCCAAGTAGAGGCTTGTAACTCCAAGAGGGGGTATTTATGCTCCATGGTAAGTTCTTGTCTCTATTTAATCTGGGGCAGTGACAGAAATCTCTAAGGTTGTAGATGTACCGTTGCTACTAGGGATAAAACATTAGTACTTAGTCTAAGGATGATGCTACTTACTTACTTTACACACAGTGCTTAACGTGATAATCTGTTGCATGCAACTTAATACTTAAAGGTGTGCGGACGCTAACCGGAAGGTGGATTATTAGTCATAGATGCGGTTGGAACGGTTTATGTATATTGTTGTAATGCCCGAATGAATCTCACACTAGACATCATAACGTTAGTATATGCATTTCTTTGCTCATCATTATTCTATCAATTGCCCAGCTGTAATTTGTTTACCCGCATGAATGAATGTTATTATTATTTATGGAGAGACACCACTAATGAACTGTGGAGCCCGGTCCTACTCTTTAATCTGATAAAACCACAAACTGCAAACTTGTTACTTTCTGCAAACAAAAATCTTTCTTACACACATACGTTTTATCCTTTGTTACTGCAAGCCGGTGAGATTGGCAACCTCACTGTTAGGTTGGGGCAAAGTATTTTCATTGTTGTGTGCAGGCGCCAGGTCAACTACGTCAAGCACTTTTCTGGCGCCGTTGATACCTCGGTGGAATTCTCATTTCCTACTGGTTAGATAACCTTGGTTTCATACTGAGGGAAACTTTCCGATGCACTATTTCACACCTTCCTCTTGGGGTCTCCCAACAACACACCCACCATGTGCACCAGATGTCCCCATCAATACCCTTGGTACTAGCCTAGGGTGAGAGTTATAAGGTAGAGAACGCGTAGTGTTGGTAGATTCGTCGGCTGACAAGCGGGATTTACCCAGGTTCAGGGCCCTCGACTGAGGTAACACCCCTACTTCCTGCTTGTCTGTTATTGATTATGAATATGAGGCGAGTACAAAGGTCTAGCAATATGTCGATCTTGCTAGGGTTGGTGGCTCTGATTGGCGTGTCCTTGATCGGCAACCCTCCTTTCCTTTATATAGAGGTACAGGTCTCTGGTAGTAACCGACTAGGATTACAGATATTGTAAGTATAACCGACTATGTCTATCAAGTCTTTGACTTGGGTTTCGCTTGTTGGGCTTCTTCGGTCTATTGAAAATTGGGCTTTAGTCATTACGTGCACCAGGTACCCACACGAAAGGGTACCCGTTTGGTATAACCTTGTCAATAGCCCCCGAGTGCTTGGCTAATTCGGAGAATCAAGCATGGACTCACTACATAGTGCACGTCTCATGCTTATGCTTTTGATAAGATATCTCTGTGTTTTGTCTTTTGATTATGAATTATGCCAAAGGATTTCGACTGAGTAGGCCTGGGTTTATTCGATGAGTCGAGATCAGTTAACTTCACTTGGGCAAAAACTTACTAGTCTTCAATCAGGTTTCGAGTCCTTGGGCTCGAGCCTGGAACATACTGGACAGACTCGTCTCAGTCCAGTCGATGGACTTTCTGATATCGTTTTGCAGTTTCAATTTTCTACCCAGCAGATTTTCATCGTATCTGTTGATTCGGAAAATTCAAGGACTTAACACTGCTGGAGTGGTCCTTGGCCCTATTCGACTGATCTATGGGTCTTACCTTTGCACTTTATGTATGCAGCATCCGAGATATTATAGGCTGATTTTTACTCGGGGATCTTTATGATTTTGTGCTTTCGAATGAGGTTTTTAGTCTTTTTATTGACTAATTGCCTTTATGCTTCTTAATTTTGATTCTATCGGGTGCACGACAGTGCTCCCGATGGGAGTAGCCCCGAGATTGTGTTTTATTGCTTGTAATAGAGGATAATCTCAATTTTTTGTTTTTATGATAGTCGAAGAATTTTTGCCTTCTCCCGATGGGAGTTTCCATTCTACCATTTTCTGTGTATACAGTTTGATTTTGCCTTTAGTCGCAAGACTTTTGATTTGTAGTTTCCACTTTTGTCCAGTCGAAACTACATCGCCTTTTGGTTTTAGGGGGACAATTTTACCTCGGATGTCTTTGCCATAAGACATCTTGCATTCTTGATGATGGGTCACTCATTTGGTGAGGAGAAGATTGATGGAGGTGTAGAAGAAACGGCTATGGCGGCCACTTGCGTTGGGGTGTCCTCCTTGTCACTATCTTCATCATCGGTGGGATATTGCTCTTGGGTCACCAAGACAATCTTTTGGTTTTTCTTGAATAAGGGCTTCTTCATGGGAATAGGCCCCTTACCCTTCGACTTGTCCACGAGCCTCCCACCATGGTCATCTATTCTTTCCCATTGGCAATCTGCAACAAAGTGGCTTTTTTCATCACAATTATAGCAAAGGCTCACCTTGTTGCTTGGCTTTCCTCCATTGGAGGGGAACTTCTTGTCAATCCTAGCTTTGGCCCCTACGGGGTTCTTCCAAAAAGTTCTTGCCACAAGACCCATGTGCTGTGTGAGAGTACTTGCAAGAGTCTCACTAGATAGCTCGAGTTGATCATCATACTCATCTTCATCCTCTTCTTCAACGGTGGCCTGGAAAGCAATTGAGGCATGCTTGTACATCCCAATGGCTCTTTGTAACGCCCTGGAATTTATCCCCCTTTAGTGTTGTTCGTTTTATTTTTTGCATCAACATGACATTGCATTTGATCGCATTAAATTGAATTCGTTGCATTTAAATTAAATTCCCACGATTAAATTCAAATGCATTTCAAATTAATTAAAATTATGATATTCAAAAATATTTTTCAAATGTTAAAAATTAGTTTATTAAATTATCCATGTGAAACTCAAACTATTTTGTAAAGTTTTCGTATTCAAATTCCCTTTCAATTTCGTTTTAAAAATATATAAAAGAAACAATTAAAAAGGAGAGAAATAAAAGCCCAAAGCCCACCTAAGACAAACCCTAGGGTTTCCCCTGAAAAATTATTTCCCACCCCTTGCCTTTTTGCAGCCACCCTCCTCATTTTTCTTGTTTTTGCAAAATAATCCTCCCACCTCTCTTTTCTTATTTTTCCCCTTCCTTTTTCCTTTCTTTTCTTTTTTCCTTTCTTTTCCTTCCTTTCTTCTTCTTTCCTTCTTTTCTCTCCTTTCTCCTCCCGCACGTCCCACACGGGAGAACCGCCTCCACCCCCGTGCTCCCGAGCCGAGCTCCCCGAGCAAGCCCGGCCTCCCGCGGCTCCGGTGTAACGCCCCGGGATTTATCCCCTTTTGTTTTGTGAGTTTTTCTTTTTGCATCGGCATAGCATCGCATTGCATCGCATTAATTTAATTGTTGTATTTAAATTTAATTCCCACAATTAAATTCAAATGCATTTCAAATTAATTAAAAATGTGTTATTTTCAAATCTTTTAAAAATGTTAAAAACTAGTTTATTAAATTGTCTATTAAAAACTAAAAATATTTTGTATAGTTTTCGTATTCAAATTCCTTTTCGTTTTTGTTTTAAAAATAGAAAAAAGAAAAGAATAAAGGGAGAAAAATAAAAGCCCAAGCCCACCTAAGCAAACCCTAGGGTTTCCCCCTGGAAACTTCTTTCCCACCCCCTAACTTTTTGCAGCCACCCTCCTCCTTTTTCTGGATTTTGCGAATTAATCCTCCCACCTCTCTTTCTTTCTTCTTTCCCCTTCCTTTTTCTCTTCTTTTCTTTTTTCCTTTCTTTCCTTCCTTTCTTCTTCTTTTCTTTCCTTTTTTCTCTCTTCTTTCCTTCCTTTCTTCTCCCGCACCGCACGGGAGAAACTCCCGCAGCTCCTCCTTCCTTCTTCCTCCAACCTCCCGAGCCCGAGCCCCTATGCCCGACGCCTCCACAGCCTTGTGCCTCCTCCGGCCGCCCCGCTCCCCGCCACCGCCGGCCGCCTCCCGCGCCGCCGCCGCCTGCGCTCGCCGCGCCGTCCCCTGCCACGCGCCCCGCCACGCCTCCACCGGCGCCGCGCGCCCCCGCGTCGCCGCCCCGCCTCCGGTCGCCTCCTCCGGTCGAGCCGCAACCTCCTTGCGCCTCCGGCCGCGCCGCCGCGCCAGACGCCGCCTGCGCACGCCGCCACCACGCACCGCGCCTCCCCAGCGCGACGGCCGCCTCCGCGCTTGCCGCCCCCGTCGCCCCTGCTCCGGCCACCGTCCCCGCCTCCGGCCGCCTCCAGCGCCGCCGCCGCGCGCCCCTGCCGCTGTCCAGCCGCGCCGCGCTGCCCCTGCGCCTCCGGCGTCCCCGGCCTCCTCGCTGCCGCCGCGCACCTCCACCCCGTGCCCCGCACGCCCGCTCCCCGTGCGCCGCACGCCACCGCCGCCGTGCGCATCCGCGCCGCCGCCTCGCCCACGCCACGCCGTCCCCGCTGCCTCCTCTTTCCGGTCGCGTGCACGCCGCCGCCCGTCAGGTGTTCGACGCAATGCTTGAAAGAACCCCGGCGTCCTTTTTTTGTTGTCCGTTTGTCCACCCTTCGTGGTGTTGCTACGTGCACCGCGCGTGACTCTTCCGGTGCCGCGTTGCTGTGACATCCGTGCCCGTGTTGCGTGCCCGCCCATGCTCGCTTTCTTTCCGGTGTCCGTTGCCGTGCTCCTACGTGCCCGCGCCCGTCAACGGGGATGACCGAGTACGACTACTTCCCCGACCACTTCCACGACACCGACAAACGACGATGCCCCCGTTCGGCGACGACTACTTCCACGACGACGACTACTTCCTCTACGAACCGAAGACGTCGGTTTCAAACCCTAGTTCACCCGATCCGACGTACGGACCCAAACCCTAAGCCTAAAACCTATTTTTATTAAATGTCATCTATCTTATGCATATCGCATCATAATTGCATTTGTTGCATCTCTTGGGTTTGCGGGTGTAGCAAATCACCTAAATAATAAATATGGAATATGTGGTGCAAATCACTATATGTATTGCCCCATTCCATTTAATTTGACTAGATCATCTTTGTCATGTCTTGCCATGTTAATGAACATTTAATTTGTGGAGTAGATAAATAGCTTGCACCTAAGTATTAATTGTCGGAACCCCGGTTCCGCTTAATTTGAGTTAAGTGCATCTCAAATTGCATCTCCCCATGCCATGCATCATTCTCATATGATCATGCTGGATCTTTTGCCGTAGTTGTAAAATGCATCTTTTACGCTTTCCAGTGTTCGTTGCTTCTTCGCGGATACGACGTTGAGATGTGTGAGCTACGACAAGATCTGCTTCCATGCGGGATTCCAGGCAAGCAAAGTTTGCTTGTTTACCTATACATTGTCTTTCATTCCTGCCGTTGATCTCTGCTACCCTAGTTATCGATTCTTCAACTGCGATCCCATCACATGTTTATCCTGCAGACCATACAGCTTTATCCCCACAACCTTATACCCGTTGCATGTTTATCTGTTGGCCTTGCGAGTCGTAGCGCATGCTTAGAGTTGTTTGTGTGAGTCGTTAGTTGGTCTTATGTTTCATCTGCTTAGTATGATAGATTATTCTACCTTAATAAAATGTTGTCTTATATTGGGGTATTATAATTAAAAGATAAGGCACCAGGCGGAAGGCCTTGCAAGGTGCTTTGTTCTGCTCAGTGTCGACCTAGGAACTGAGATTTTGTCCTCGGATCCAACTTTGAGCGCACTAACCACTTGTGGGAGGCCCTATGGAGCCCCCCTCGACTTTGAACGGATCTACAGCTTGTCCATGTGCCGCAAGTAGTTCGGGTTTTCCATTTGCTCATATGCATGATGATGATGATGAGAGGTTATGTGATACGGGGGGTCATATAGGTGCGGCAAGTAGGTCTGTCATATTCCATAAACATGACCTTCATAACAAGATTGTCGTAACAGATAGTGTGAAACACAATCTCGTACGCCTACGTTCTTTGTATGAGCTCAGAGCATCATGATCTTGTATCTTCAGCTTCTTTCAAGCTGTGGAGCATGATACCGAACACACTTTTGGTTGCGCCAGTCTGATGTCTGCAGAGAAAGTTCATCAACTTTTCCTTGCTCTACTTTCTTTCCCACTTATACCCTTGGACAAGAAACTATTTCTTTCGTAAGGTATATTTCGGCAACGATTTTTCCTATGTCGTGAGACATGTACCCAACTAACTCTTTAGGTACGGTACACTACAAAGATTAAATGGTTTCGTAGATTTGATCACATCAAAACACTAAATTGCTGAAACGGCAATCAAGGCTAAAAGCCATGCCATGACTCATATGGTAGTGTCTCCATTGATTAAATGGTTTCCCTATTATCTAACGTGAATGTTACGTTTATACCATATGACTCTAATGATTACAATAATTCGATAAGAGATTTATTTACCACACACTATCCGATAGGGTGCGATTACGACGTCCTAACATACCATAACACTATGGTGTTCCATGCGACGTAGTTTGTGGAACTCTTCTCACAAGTCTTCCAATGATGTGCCAACATTATAACTCAAATCTTTATTTACTCGATCTGTATCGCAGGAATTTGATTTTCTTGTTAAATTTATTTCCTACTTCATTCTGAACTTGTTTGATCGAATCAAAATTTCCAGACTAACATTGCCAAAGTGGATATCAATAGATCTACTCGGAATATTCAAGAAGTCTATGAAATAAAGACTACCACTACTCGTTAAAGTACATTATTGATTCACATACACCCATATGCATGATTCTCAACAAGTTATACTCAAAACGTTCAGTGAAGTTTACGAAATAAAGGTCTCCACTATCCGTCAATTACTTCATTGATGCACATACATCTATATGCATGACTATCAATAAGTTATATGCCCGTTTTCCGAAAACGGTGTCTTAGTTATTTTGCAAGTGTCAAAAGATAAAATCTAAGCACTTGTAGATCCATCCATTATGGAGCTAATTCATTGACTATAACATTGGCATGAATTAAACGGCAGTGCCACACATATGTGGTGTCTTTATTAAGTTTGTATCCTTTGGCATTTATATTATGAATGTGGGAGCTTCTACCATCTAAATTCAAATCGGCATATGATCATTACTTCATAAATATAGGACAACGAATGTGTCACTAACATATATGAACAATTGTCTCGCTAGAGGAGACACACTTATAACGATCATACTAACAGGCGATCATAAAAGAATTTATTCAAATGGTAGATATAGATGGAGAGTGTCTATGGCCATCACAACAATTTGTCTGCCATTATCAACACGCAATGTCGCCTCATCCTTCCAAGCTACTCAAGTAGTAAATCTGGTTTTCATAAAACATAACTAGTATCAAAACTTAGTCACTACTGCGAGTACTTGCTTAGGTAAAACATTCATAACGTGTGTATCATATCTACACCATCATCATTGATGACTTCCGGCGATCTGTTTCATCTTTCTACTTCCAACATTATCAAGAACCATGAAGGTGAACGATTCTCCTTGCATGACATAGTCTATGACAAAGCATTTGCACTTGGCAACGACGTCTGTCATCAAGTGATCGAGCTGAGCGAGGCATCTCAATGTTCATCAAGTATGACCATATGTCATCAAGTATGACCAATGTCATCAAGTATGACTGCCACGTGCTCCTTCAATGTGTGTATTCTCTTCATCTTGGTTGAGAAGACAATCAGTCAACGTACTGATAAACTTCATCAACTCAACTTTAGGGGTATCCCGAGTTTAGCAGTCATCTCATATGTTCGCGATCTAAAAACTAGTACCGACCTTTAGTTCTCTATGGCAGAGATCATAGCATACACTGGACTATGATAATCTCATCCGCACAAAAACTTGATTATCCAAATTATCCTTTTGTTAGCGGAATCTCCGGGTTTATGTCCTAGCGGGTATTGAATCACAAAGAGCTTATGTAGCGTACCTGCACTTTAAATAAGGCAGATACCTGTGTATAGTGCATATCCTTGGATCGATTCGTTTGCACACACAGTTTACGATGTAATATCACAACAAAGTATCAATTTTATTACATCGATGATCCAGACTTACAAATATTCAATACAATTTGCATAGCATAAATCTAGCTTTGAAATAGTACACAGCGGAAATACAATAGCAGTGAGTGTCCATCACATTCATGTTGCCACAGGCGAAAACATGTTGGTTGCAGAATCGAAACCTTTAAACGAAACCTCGCTCGTCATCTGAACAATCTGCAATAAGAAAAATATTGCAACAACGTGGGTCAGACTCCATTGAAAATGGAGTCTGGCAAGTGACACTATGGTGGACACTTAGTGGAATAACTCTATAGCCTATATGCATATTTGGCTGGTGGAGTTCAAGGCTATTTTGCATAAAGCCAATTTTTCCTATCTCTTTGGAAAACACTTTCTTCAAATCAAGATAAGTATGGCATGATAACCATAAATCTCATCTTCCCTTGTTCACCCTTCAAGTTTTATTTCTGAAGTTGGAATGGTGGAATCCTCCGTTGACGTCCGTGATCAGCTGCTCATATTGTTCGTACCGGGGACACGGCTAAGTACTTAGTTTTACACTCTGCAGAGGTTGTGCACGTTCACCATTGTACCCATTCAACCCAAATTATCCTTTACACGCTTATAGTGATAAGGAAAGGAGAAGAATGAGAAGAGATCTTTCAGAAGCATTTTCCCTCTCACTCTGGCTTGACCCGTTCCACCTAACATCCCCCTACATCTGCTTGTCAAGTCGGAGAGAGTCCACGCAACATAATTGATCAAGCCAGAGCCCATATGGAAATGGCTGCACTGGAAGCAATCGTCACTCGGAGTTCTTCAGAATCCTCTGTTCCCTGGGTGGCAATCCACAAGTGCACGTACTTCAGGAACCATACACATGGACCTGAGTAGCCACTCAACTTCGCCACCATATACAACCAATCCACCCAGGAGGTTCATTAACTTAGTGGATGTGTACTCTCAGGTGAAAATCACCATGCTCACGGCCCTAAGTAGAATAGAAATTCATCCTAGGCGACGACAACCATGAACACGGTCCTGAGTAGTCACTTAACATTTTGCAAAACTTTTCATCAATTGCATAGCATCAATATTTCTACTAAGTATTATACAGGAGCCTAGACAATGGAGTAAGGAATTTCTACACAGGTCTAGCATAGCAATACTATCCTACACATGCTTACATAAAAATACACTAAGTAGTGCATATGGGAAATAATAGGAAATTTATGAGGTGTGCCACTTGCCTTTGAATGATGTCTTTGCTCACAAACTCTTTTCAACAACGAACGTTTGCTCTCCGTTCAATCTAAACAATATAAGCAAACAACAATGCAACAATCAACAAACAACAATCATCAAATATACATGTACCAACATAGTGAACAAACGGGTTTCATAAAACTTCTAAGGAAAATATGTTTATGCATGAGGTGCAAAATATTCCTAAGGACTAGATTTGTATGTCATGCTAAGAAAATATTTTAAGTTAATGCAAAGCAAAAATGGGTGTCAAAATGACTTTAAAGATGACAACCTCATGATCAAAATTTGTTTAAGTCTTAAAAGACAAGATTAGGGAAGAGGGAAAAAAAGTAGAAAGAAAGATGTAGTTGGTATTCCAGGCTTCATCTCCAGACTTGTAATATTCTCCTAGGTGATGTCTTGATTGAATTCTTGGTAGACTTGAATAATCTTCAGACTTGATGATTTTTGTATCACCTAGGCTGGTCTTGGATTTAACTTAGTCTTCAAGAGGTCTAAGAGAAGAAAGGAGAAATGAAAGAGAGAGGGAGCAAGACTTAGAAAATATTTCTGGTCGGTCTTCATGAACTTCTTCTTGATGTTTCTTCTAAGTGCTTTTGCTCCTGGGAGGTACTTCTGAAGTCTTGTTTGGCTAAGTCCTTCATTTGTCTTCTAGCTCCATGTTGAAAATCCTAAGTGTATGTGTATAACACTTTACCAAAATGCTAAGTTGAAAATAATCCTAACTTAGAGAAAATGGGGAAGGAGTTTTCTTATGGGAAAAATAACTACAAAATAAAATATGATATGCATGAAATGCAATTTTTAATCACATGAACAATTATGCTAATGCAATTTAATTAATTTCTTTTTGGAAAATATAATAAAAGGAATAATTATAAGATTAAAGTTCTCTATGATTAAAACTTTATAACAAAATTTTATAAATAGAGTTAATAGGCAGGGAGCATTTAATAAGTTTTATAGCAATTTGATTTAATCAAAAATAATATTTCTATTAATTGTTATGTTGAAAATACCCAAATTATCGAATTAAATCTATAACTATGAATTCATTCAAATATTACTCAAAAATATTTTATAGCAGTGGCATCAATTTAAAAATATTCCAAAGTCTCTAAAACAATTTTACTTGAAATTTTTAAATTTACAGATTTAAAGTTATGACAAAAATACTCAAATTCACCATTTGAAATTTGAATATTTTAAACTAAGTCAAAGTTGAATTCTAACAGATCTAAATTATTCTACATGTTAAGGGATTTCCAAATATATAAAAATATTTGAATTTGGATATGTGAGTAAAAAGTTATAACAAATCTAAATAACAGGGGTGTTTCTGCAAAAATGCCAATTAAACTAATTAAAAGAATTCAATTTCCACGTCACCGCTGACTGGGCTGCTGACTGTGTGCTGACTGGGATCCCGCGTGGCCTCCTATGATTGGAAACAAAAGGCAGGAGCCGTTGGATCAAGATCCAACGGTCCAGATCTAACGACCAAACGCGGGCGGCGCTAGGTCACCGGAGACCTCGCCGGAGACGATGCCGATGGCGGCAACGCGGCGTTCTACACGCTCTATGGTGTCCCGGGATGAATGGGTCATACCAGATCGAAGAGGAGGTCGCGAGGGTGGCGGTTGCGAAGTGGCGGAGGCCGGAGCGTCTCGGATTCTCTACTATTTCTCGCCGGAGTTGCGCACGGCGGCGGCGAGCTTCGGTTACGAGCGCACCGCACGAACTGGCACGGAAAAACTGGGGAAAACAAGTCACCGAGATGCGCACGAAGGTGCAACGAAGAATGAGAGGGAAAGGAGGGTTCGGGGGGGGGGGGGGGGGGGGGGGCCTCGGTCGTTGACGAAAACCTCGAAACTTCCCGGCGGAAATGGCGGACGGCGGTGGAGAACTACGGCGGCCTGGTGGCGGGATTTCTTGGGTTTTGAGGGGGGAAGCGAGAGGAGGAGCAGGGCTACTTATGGGGACGCTCGGAGGAAACTGAACGCGTTGATTTCGCCCAGATTTTGGAAAGGGAATCGCCGGCGAGATTTCCGGCCGGAGAAAGACGACGATGACGTCACGCTGACGTCATCCTTCCTTTTTCTTTTCTGATTTTTATTTTATTAATTCATAACTTTTTATTTAAGTGTCCAAATGAACTCAAATAAATTTCTAAAAATTTGTCAACTTAATATCTTTGTGTTAAACCAGTTGTGGGCATGTTTTCAACATTTTTGAAAAATAATATCTTGAAATATTCATAAAATACAATTTTGCCTATTTTAGGTAATCTTTGAAATTAGGGATTCAATAATTCATTTGAGGTTAAAGAAAATTTATGGAATTACCCACATTCAAATATGTTTGAATTCAAGTTATTTAAACTCATTTTAAAATACTAAAATCATTTTAGGCTTTAGTATAATACTAAATAACATAACATATACTATATGATAATAAAAGGGAAATTGATGTATTTATTTTAACTCAAAATTATTTGTGCACCAATATATTTTATATTAAGATAATTCAATTGAAACTTCATAACAACCTTGGGAAATATTTTAGTTTTAATGCATTTCTTATTTAGAATATATTAATCATTTCATGCTTTGAAAATAAATGAAATTCATTTAAGCAAATGATATGTTTATTTGGATAATTCATTAATTATATAATCTATGAAGTTTTAAAGTAATGAATTATAAACTTATAATTTCCAAAGCTATAACTTGAATTTAGTTAGATGAATGAAAAACCATTTGGCAATTATACCACTTTAAATTGTTTTGAACTTATGAATATATATGGCTAAGTGGTTGAAATTAGTTTCTCATAAGGAAACTATTTTATTAAAATGCAATGGTTTGAAGTATTTACATATTAAGGTTTTTGAAATACATTAAGAAATGTAATGTTTAACTAGAAACAACTTTTGAACATTATGTTAAACAGATATATTTGAAATATTAAACCCTTTCAATATGGTTGAAGTCTTTTATACTTGTTTTTATTATGCATTTAATGTTTTATTTAAATCAAAAACAAAAGTTTTAAATTTTAGTGATTTTCAAACATTATAAAATGTTGGGATGTTACAGCTATCGGTTCAAACAAGGAGTATCCTCAAGCTAAAGTATAAAACTATGTAGTTTGGACCCAACCTTTTAAGTTTCTCAATCGTAGGATTGCTCCTAATTTTAAAGAAGGTATCACATTGGTTAATATCTACAAAGGTTTTACAAAACAGACTATGTTCATTATATTTTGAGTTCTAGTATTTTAGAAAATAACTCCAAGAAATCCCACTCAAACAAACATCCCTCCTGGTCGTTTCAGCGATTACACGACCCCCATCCATTGCGCAACCCCTCATCATCAGAGCCGGAAACACAACTTCAAGGGTGGACAACGAATTGTCGATCACAACAACTCTATGACTCATGCTCGACCTTTCAGCCTCTATGTTCAGAGGCCATATCTGCATATGTTAGCCTCGCCACAAAAACCTTCAACGAACGCGCGTGCAACATGGCTTACACCCACTGTATGCGAACGACGATACGTCTGACACCCGATCTTCACAGCCTGCCTCATAACGTAGAAATTTCTTGGTGGTGCACGTCGAAGGAAGAACACTAGTGGTATTTTGAAGGGATCATCTTATATATAACTATCGCCGTGTAACTAGTATATATTAATATATATAATCACACAATATAAGATGCACTTAAAACATCAAATGTAATGTGATGTGATATAGTCCATTGCGCCATGGTCTTCTTGGCGCTCGTAGTTCATAAACAATTTAATAAACCTTCCTTGACCATATCGCATTGCCCCTGCAAAATAAAGTTAGACGCTTCTACTTTATCTTTTGCATATTTTACTGCTTATGGCTGTCGTAAAAAGTACCGCTTCTTACCTACGAACTTATGACCACAACAACAATCCAATAGTTGCATGTTTAAGCATCCCTTTCTGGCCCTCCATTGAAAATGCAAGACCAACTAAAGAGAGAGACAGACACCCGCCAGCCACACATACGGTAGTAGCCGTATGTCAGAAGTGGAACCAGTCTCGCGTAAGCATACGCGTAAATTCGGTCCGGGGCGCTTCATCAACTCGATGCCGCTGGAATCACAAGTGCACGCAAGAGGGTAGCAAATAACAGGAACGGTGCCCCCGTGTAGAACACGGGTTCTAACAGCGTACAGCTATATCTACGATAGATCGGCTCTGATACCACTGAAGGAGATCGCAGGCAGAAAACAATAAATTTCCTATCGGCGATAACCTTAAACTAGCCAGAATCTACACTATGCAGATATGGAAGTACGACGGAGATCGGAATACATACCCTCGTAGACCGAATAGCGGGGATTACGCTCCCGCACAAGCGTTGACGACGAAGACGACGTAGCCGACCTCTAGGTCGCGAAGAACTCAGCACGACGAAGCCGACGAAGATGACCTCCAGGTCGGGTGGAGGAAGTAGGCCTCCGAGCACCGCTAGCGCCGCACCTCGCAGAGCACTACACACACACGGTGGAGACGACGACCTCCAAAGCTCCTGTCAAGGACGAGCAGCAGAAGACTTGGACCGCAACACCAGCAGCGCGGCAGCGGGCTATGGGGGGGAGATCCCCTCATCCTCCTCGGCGCAACACCGACAAAGGGAATCACAAAATCGAGGAGAAATAAGAGAATTAATTGGTTGAATTAAAAGGCCAGGGGTGCCCCTTTTTATATAGGCTCCCGGGGGGAGCCAACCTTGCCAGCCAGGCAATGTGTGACTATCCCACATGGCTGGTGCGGCCAAGGAGCATGCGTCGGCCCTCTGTGGGCCCCATTTGGCCCACCTAGGCCGGCCCTCCCCCAATCCGAAGCCCTGGGGGGACTTTCCCCCCCCCCCCCCCCCCCCCCCTCATGGGCCTTCTTTCCACCAGAAGGCTCATTTAGGGAAAACAGCCTTTAAAAATTCGAAAATAAATATATAAATCATATTTAATCATTAATTACACTAATTAATATCAAACATATTATATATAATTTATTCTATCTCCGAAAACTATTTCATCGCTGCCCGATCTCCATCGGACCCATCCTGGGACGTTCCCGGTGATCTCTTTCCTTTCCGGTTGTCTTGTCGAAACCCCTTAAGTGTGTTACCCTAGCGGGTTGATATAATAACAGGCATGATCGAGAATCCTCTCTGATAAATGACTAACTCGTAGGCCTAGACCCCATGAATTAATCTCTTTGATATAACGAATGACTTTCATCTATCAAACCTGGACGTCGAGTCTTAAACATTTTGCCATAGCGATATTTAGCGTGTCCGAGCATCGTACTTAGATATCTCCATATTTAGCTGACATCGTTACCGACATCGCTATCTTCTACTCGTTTATGATATTATGTCAGTTGGTGACCTAGTCACATGTTTGTAAACTCATTCTACATAATCTCACCGAGTGGGACCTAGAGTATCTATCCGGCTATACGGACTTACAAATCCCGCTATTGACCCCTCGTCTCAACTATTCCCTTCCGATACCCAAAAGTATCACCTATCATTGTCACACTATATAAGATATGACATTTGGTGCGATCAAAGTATCTTCCAGGAATAATGATAAGAGTTGTTCTCACGGTCGAAGGCGTAATGACTACGTCCTAAAAATAATGGGTAAGTCCATCACATCGTTCCACCTACCGATATGACTCCATTGCCGAATGGCGCCATGCCCCATGATCGGAAATCTCGATCATCAATCGTGCAACGAAACTAGTCTTAGTAGAGGCTACTAGGGACCTGGATGCTAATCTACCACACGTGAATTAATGTTTCCGCTTAATACAGTTATATCATGGTATAAAACCTATAATGAACAATTGGAATATAACCAATAAACTATGTTTATTAAGTGCCTCTAGGGCATATTCCCTTCAGCTGGGCCAAGTCTTCCTAGACATCTAGGTATCGGCTTACCCACCTTCCATGCCCTGGAGACGGCGGTGAATCCAGCGACTAGGTGGCCATGGAGGGCGACCATGGCGTCTCGGCAGGCCTGCTCGCTGGAGCGCGCGTGCGTCTAGCTGGCTGGACCACGACGCGCTCGTGGCCTGCCTAGGGTTTCTCCTCTCCGGCATCTATATCACGCCGAGCGGCGGCTGCGACGACCGCAGCTACCCATACTACTTCAAGGTCCGGTTTTCGATGCCCTTTCCTCTCCATCTCTCTGATTCGGATGATTCTGATGGGGGTTGGTGTTTTATCTATATCAGACTGATCGCAGTTGCGGTGCCAGAACTGCGGGGAAACCAGTGCCAAGACCACCTGCATCTGCGTCGACGATGTCGTCGAACTGTCCAGCGGCAAAAGCACCGCCAACCTCGTCTAGAAGGTGCATCACACCTCCTCTCAACTCATATGTGCAAGAACTGTGGGGATCTTATCTTGATGTTTGTGCCTAAAGTCATAAATGTTGTGATTCTTGTGTTTTGTTGAGAATAGACTGAGATTGAGACTTACTATTTTCTCTGTTTGAGAACTGTGAGTTGAGACTTGTGCCACGAATTAATATTTTCTTTCAGTGTTCAACATTTTTATGTGATTTGGAGAGTTAATTCCTAAGTGTTGTGCTGTCATTTTGTGTCATTTAAATGCTCCCAAGTTCCACCATTTGGTGTTGGTCTCCCTGTTGTGTTTTTCTGGTTTAATATATACTTGCTATGTGTTTAATAAATGCCTAAATGATCAATGATAGGCATGAGCAAAACTCCATTTTCTGTTTATTGTTTGGTCACTGAATGTACTATGTTGAAGTAAAGATTTTGTGCTTCTTTCTTACTTGGAAAGATGAATTATTATATACCCACACAATAAATGAATGATATTGTCTTTTCTATCTGCTCCCATTGTATCCAGGGGTTGTTCTAGAATTCTCAAGTGGAGATTTTCTTGGGAAATGTTGTTCTATTGCCTAGTTTATGTGATAGAAATGTAGATACTTGCTTGCTTAATTGTAGTAAACATATCAAGCTGAATTACTTGTTGTCACTCTGGCATAAAATTATGATCATGTGATATGTCTCACTGTAAAAATGGATATGGTAGATGTTGTCAATTCTTTAATCTATAATTGATTGAGTGTTTTTCTTACATAGTAGCCTAATTATTCTCCTTTGTCTAATATGCAAGCTATTTCTATTATGTGAGGTACGTAAGTGCATGAGGTGTGCCGCTTGAAATGGCCATTGTCACCTGGCTTGTTTGGTTCAGCTTGGAGCTGCCAACCGTGGAGTGGGAGGCTGACACGTCGTGAACATCAAAGCCAAATCATGTAATATTGTGCACTGCGGCCTTTATTTAAGCTTTGCTGTTCTTTCACTAGTTGTGCAGAATGGTTCTAATTATAACTTTTTCTAAATGCCATGGACAGGTATTGAGGCTAGTTTAGTGCAAGTATTCAGTATACACCTGAGATCTTCAAGTACTCCCATCCGACATGTCGCCATTAAGTCAGGTATGCACTGTCTCTTGATGTCGACTACTACGTACTCGAACTCTTGAGTAGATGTTCTGTACCTGTAGCATCATGGAGGTATAGTTCAAGAGTATTGTAATATATGTGGTAGACTTTATTTGATTTCAAGAGTTACTGAAGTCGTTAGCTCGAGCCTGCTCTGTTTTACTGATTGCTTGACCTACTCCATTTTAGTTCTATCACCAATTAGTTTCATTAGATTATGTGAGTTAAAAACTGGGTTGATGGTACTTTGTGCCTAGTTCTACTGTTCAACCATTTGTACCTTGTTCAGGGTATATTTTACATTGTTTACTAGAGTTCTCAGCCCTAAAATTATATTTGCTTGTACAGATGGAGCTTCCAAAGTGGGTTGACATTGTCAAGACTGGTATTACAGGGCTGGTGAGTAGACCTGTTGTGCCCTTTTCATCTAGTATGCTTATTGCATGTATGTTTGACTTCCTGACATGATAATTAAGTTTCTGCAAGTTTAGCTGATAGTTCTAATTGCAATTTGATAGTTCTGTTAAAATACATGGCACTTTGTAGGTGATAGTTCTGTTTGAAGTCTCTGCGGGTGTCTAGTCTTCGTTGTTTAACATCGTCCTATACTAGTAATACAAATTCTTGTGGTAAATTGGTATGAGACATCCCTGTATTATGATTGAAGTGCTTATAGCTTAGATGTAGTAATCAAGTAGCTATATGTTGAGTCTCTCGCTATTACTTGCCTATGTATTATGATTGATCATTGGTGTCTTTCTCAGTCATATGTTGTTGTCTCAGCTACATTGTACTTACATTCATGCTACTTACATGTGGCTATAATCCTGTAGCTACATATATCACAAGTAGTCTGGACATGAACGTGAGATGCCGCATATGCAAGATGACGGCCCTAGAGCATGTGTGTTCGTTGCAACTTCGACAACAAGATCAAGTAGAACCAAGATATATCACAAGTAGTTATCTCTTCTAATGGACATATTTGTGTCGCAGTATATTATGTGAAGATTGTAATAGCCAGTTTTTAATATTTGTGTTATATGATGAATTTTATGTTGTTGTTCACTTTTCAAAATTATTCATCTATGTAATCTTGACTGGTGCAAAATGCAAATTTGGAAAGCTATCAGTAGGATCATTTCTATAATATTTGAAATTTTCTGACATGTGGGACCATTGGGTCCATCGTTGAAAATAAAAAAACTGTAAAAGGTCACCATATTTAAAAAGGCTGAATATTGGGCTTGGCCCATTTAATCAGTCGAATTAAATAGAAAAAAGTTAAAAAGGCTGCCTTGTTGGGCTTGGCCCATTTAGATGAGTCAACTGGATTGGGCTCAGTCTGTCTGTTATCATCGAATTTGGTCACTGATCCACGCACCACGTCGGATGAATGTCAGCTCAGCTTTCTAACGTGGCCTGGCTAGGATTGCTAGTGACCAAACAGTAGGATTGGTCACAAACAAATCTATGACCAACTGAAAAAAAAGGTCACATACTGCCATTAGTGACCCTTGGTATGTGACCTTCCTGTTTTGGTCACAAAAAGGTCACAAATGACTTATAGTGACCTTTCTGTGATCAAAATTGAGGGTCACCAGTGGACATATTTCTTGTAGTGCACCTTTTGTTCTGCGACTGACGTTTTTTTTTCGCCCAGGGGAAAAGGATGCTCTTGCATCCCGACTTGCTGATGCGGAGAAGGCCCTCTCTTCCCAGCAGTTGATTGCCAAGAAAGAGCTTGATGAGGCTCGCGCTGCCGTGCTTGATTCTGAGGAAGAGCGTGCCAAGCGTCTACTTGGTTTCGTGCATTCACTTGAAGGTAAAGACAGTTTGTGTCTTGTTTGGGTGTTTTCATTTTTCTCCTCAGCTCCCTTCTGAGATGTTGCTTTTACTTTGCAGGCTCCTCCTCGGGCTCTGGTGATGCGGCGAGTGGCACCTTGTCACTTGACCAAGTTATCAGTCAAGTCGGCGTGGGCCATTCAGTATGCAAAGACTTCCCTGGATATTTCGACCTAGACTCTTGGTGTTGTTTTAAAGGAGGTGTTGCCGTCTGTCGAAGCTCCTTCGACTATCGCCGAGTTCGCTGTACAGAGTCGAACACTTTGAAGGCTTTTGCGTAGGAGCTGACGGTACGCCGCTTGAAATCCACCGTCAAGATTCTTCTAGGACATGGCGTGTGATGAGCGATGCCCCCATCAATACCCATGGTTACTAGCCTAGGGTAAGATTTATGAGGTAGAGAACGCGTAGTGTTGGTAGATTCGTTGGCTGACAAGCGGGAGTTACCCAGGTTCAGGGCCCTCGACTGAGGTAACACCCTTACTTCTTGTTTGTCTGTTATTGATTGTGAACATGCGGAGAGTACAAGGGTCTAGCAAGATTTTGATCTTGCTAGGGTTTTGATGGTTTTGATTGGGCGTGTCCTTGATCGGCCACCCTCCTGTCCATTATATAGAGGTACAGGTCTCGGGTAGTAACCGACTAGGATTATAGATATGGAAAGTATGATCGACTATGTCTATCTATGGTAGAAGTCTTTGACTTGGGCTTCACTTGATGGGCTTTTTAAGTCTATTGACAATTGCGATTTAGTCCTTACGTGCACCAGGTACCCGCACGAATGGGTACCCGTTTAGTATAACCTCGTCTTTAGCCCCCGAGTGCTTGGCTAATTCGGAGAATCAGACATGGACTCAATACATAGTGCACGTCTCATGTTTATGCTTTTGATAAGATATCTCTACGTTTTGTCTTTCGACTATGAATTATGCCAAAGGATTCCGACTGAGTAGTCCTAGGTTTATTCGATGAGTCGAGACCAGTTAACTGCTCTTGGACAAAACCTTACTAGTCTTCAATCAGGTTTCGAGTACTTGGGCTCAAGCCTAGAACACACTGGACAGACTCGCCTTAGGACAGTCGATGGACTTACTGATATCGTATCTGTTGATACAGAAATATCAATGATGTAACACTGCTGGAGCGATCCTCGGCCCGTTTCGACTGATCGATAGGTCTTACCTTTGCATTTTCTGTATGCAGCATCCAAGATACCATAGACTGATTTTTACTCGGGAATCTTTTATGTTTTTGTGCTTTCGGATGATGTTTTTAATCTTTATATCGACTACATACCTTTATGCTTTTGATTCTATCGGGTGCACGTCAGTGCTCCCGATGGGAGTATTCCCCGAGATTGTGCTTTATTGCTTGTAATAGAGGATAATCTCAATTTTTTTTGTTTTTATGCCAGTCGAAGACTTATACCCTCTCCCGATGGGAGTTTCTTCTTTATTCAATCGCAAGTCATTTGATTTGCAAAATCTTCCTTTGTTCAGTCGGAGATAACACTTTTTTTGTTTTTGTGCTCTTGACCCGTCTGCCAGGCGAATGATGTCATGCGTGACACTCTTGGCGTGCGAATAATACTTTGATGGGATGTGACATAGTGGGTCCATCCCTTTGACCATTGTGGACGCCGGTTCAGTTCTGATTTGACCTGACGTGGCGAGATTTTCGCAAGAGTGATGATAGTCTCCTTGATTTGCGCGCGTAGTGGGCGGCGTGGCCTGCGACGGTTGCTCTCTGATTTCACCACGTGTCGTGGTAGTTTTGCTCAGACGGCCACGATGAACTTCTTTGTCTTCGGTAAATACGAGTTTGCCTGGTGCGAATTATTTTAGCTTGCCATTTTCCCCTGCTTTCCTTGCTCCATCTTCTTCCTCTCGCACGCCCTTGCTCTGTTTTTGCACCTACATCCAATCTTCGTTTGCGCGCCTGTGTGTTCTTGTTTCGCTTCTGCTTCCCACTCTAGACATGGCGACAAGAAAGAGCTCCGCGGCGTCTGCCTCTGCTACCGTGGCCGCGACCGGAAAGAAGATGAAGGAGCCGGCTGCCGCCACCGTCCCCGCCGCTCTCAAGAAGGAGTCTGGCGGCTAGTCTTCGTCGATCATGACGGAGAAGAGGTTGGCACTCCTTCGCAAGGATGGTATGCTTCCTCCGGCCGAGGAACTCGCCGTCCGCGCTCCGGTAAGGAGAACTTCCTCGCGCCACTCCTTGGTGAGCGGGTGTGTTTTGCTGAGTTTATTCCTAGCGGTTTTGGTTTCCCGTTGCATGATTTCGTGCGCGGGCTTTTGTACGCCTATGGGATACAGATCCATGATCTGGTCCCCAATGGCATCTTGCACATTGCCTGCTTTATGATGATGTGTGAGTGCTTTTTGGGGATATCCCCTAGCTGGGCACTTTGGAAGTCTATCTTCCAAGTGCGTCACATGGCCGTAATAGCTGTGTGAACCCAGTCGGCGGCGTCGGCTTCCAGGTCAAGAGTGGCTGCAAATACTTCAGTTTGAAAGCAGTCGACTCTGCTCAAGGGTGGAGGACCAAGCGGTTCTACATCCCTGTGAGTCAGGTTGTCCTTCCCGCCTTTTCAACTGGAGCCACGCCTGAGAAGACGAAGGAATGGGGGCATGTTCTCTCGCGAGAGGAAGAGCAAGAGGCTGCCCCCCTTTTGAAGAAGATCGAAAGGCTGCTGGGTACCGTCTCAGGTATTCAGCTGATATCCACCTTCCTGAAGCTTCGTGTGTGCCCCTTCCAGCAGCGTGCTCACCCGATGTGGGAGTATGAGGGCGCACATGATGCCACCAAGATGAGGGACGTGGAGTTGTCGGCTAACGAGCTCGACGCACTTGTGAAGTCGGTAACCAGCTTCAAAGTTGATCATGTTATCGACTACACATTCTCCACCGCTCCATTTAGCTTGGCGAATCCTCTTCCTGCAGTAAGTATTTCTTTTATATGTGTACATTTGCTTTTGTCGACTGGAACTTGTTACTTATGCTCAATCGTCCTTGTTTTGCTTCACTTTTCGTAGGGGCATTCGACTGCGTCATCGCTCCCTCCCCTTCCTGAAGATGGTCCTTTCGAGGAGATGGTTGTGCGGAAGGAAGGAGAGAAATCCATGGACTCCTTGCCCAAAGCCAACTCCTCCTCTTCGGAAAAATCTGAAGTGGATGGGAAAGGCGTAGAGGAGCAAGAGGTTGAGGCTGCTGCTGAACCTGTCCTCAAGCGTCATCGTCTGCGACATGCGGGTGAGGACAAGGAAATGGCAGACTCTGGTGCATCCTCACCTGTGAGGGATGTGCCACCTCTGGCCCAACGGTCACTACCGCCCTCTACTCGCCAGTCTGGCTCCGGGGGCCCTCGCTTCGATGATGACTTGTGTTTTGATGATGACGAGCAGAGGTAACTTCTGTCAACTGTATAAGGATGTGCTTCCTCTATTGTTTTGCTTGTGCTGCTCCTCTGATTTTTGTCTCTCTTCTGTCTTTTCCTTTTTAGCGATGACCGGGTGCTCAGTCCTCCAGCTGCCCCGACGACTGCGACCTCTGCTCCTGCTGCAGAGACGGTAGTCATTCCTTCTTTGACTGTTGTTCTTGCACTAGAGGTCCCAGCGCCAGCTACTATCGCTTCAATTGCCACGCCCTCCTCTTCATCAATGTCATCCTGGCTAGAGCATGTTAGTCTTCTTTCTTGTGTTGGAGTGTGCCTTTATATTATCTTGAACTTTGTGTGTGATATGTGTGTTGTGTCTGCAGCCGGCCGTGAGCGGCCTTGCTGCTTTTGGCTAGGCCTATGCACCGTCGGATGAGGAGCGAGGTGCTCTCCGTTCTCGACGAGATGAGCTAAGCCGTAAGTACTTGCTTTCCTTTGTATGCGCTTTTGTTTTTCCGACATGTTTTGTTCCGCGACTGAGTTTTCCTGTTTTGCTCCGGGGATAAAGATACTTTCGAGTCTCCGCTGGCTGATTCGAAGAAGGCCCTCTCCCACCAGCAGTCGGCTGCCAAAAAGGAGCTCGATGAGGCACGTGCTTCCCTTCTTGCTACTGAGGGAGAGCGTGCCAAGTGACTCCTTCGTTTTGTGCATTCCCTTAAAGGTAAAGACAGTATGCTTCTCGTGTATGAGTTTGCCTTTTCCTCTTTAGCTGCCCATGTAAACGCTAATTTTGTTTTGCACGTCCTTCTTCTAGCTCTGATGGCATGGCGAGTGATACTTTGTCACTTGACCAAGCCATTGATCAAGTTCGAGTCGCCCTACAGCATGCCAACAGTTCTCTGGAGATGTCAACCCAGACTCTTGACGCTGTTTTCAACGAGGTACCGCCATCTCCCGAAGCTCCTTTGACTGTCGCGGAGTTTGCTCCCCAGCTTGGCCCGAAGTCGAAGACTTTGAAGACTTATGCACATGAGCTGATGGTACGCGGCTCGGAATCCACCCTCAAGCTTCTTCTAGGTCATGGCGTGCCTGCCGACTATGAATCGATCCTATCTGACTTCCCTAAGAAGCTAGATGGGAAACCTTCAAACCTGAAGAAGCTAGGGACGCGCATATCCTCTCTTTCTAAGACTAGTATTGTGACTATGGAGCGCCGCTCAGTAGTCGTTGCCGCTGCTCGTTGATCCACACGGTGGGTGTGTTGTTGGGAGACCCCAAGAGTAAGGTGTGAAGTAGTGCAGCAGCAAGTTTCCCTCGGTATGAAACCAAGGTTATCGAACCAGTAGGAAATGAGAATTCCCCAAAGGTATCAACGGCGCCAAAAGAATTCTTTGTGGTAGTTGTCGTGGAGGCTACACACAACAATCAAGATACTTTTCCCCAAATTAACAGTGGGGTTGTCAATCTCACCGACTTGCTGTAACAAAGGATTAAACGTATGTGTGGAAGAAACATGTTTGTTTGCAGAAAGTAACAGGTTTGCAGTTGTGATTTTATCCGATTAAAGAAAAGGACCGGGGTCCACAGTTCACTAGTGGTGTCTCTCCATAAATAATAATAACATTCATGCGGATAAACAAATTACAGCTGGGCAATTGATAGAATAATGATGAGCAAACCAATGCATATAGTTATGTTATGATGTCTAGTGTGAGATTCATTCAGGCATTACAACAATATACATAGACCGTTCCAACCGCGTCTATGACTAATAATCCACCTTCCGGTTAGCGTCCGCACCCCTTTCAGTATTAAGTTGCATGCAACAAATATCGCCTTAAGCACTGTGTGTAAAGTAAGTAAGTAACATTATCCTTAGAAAAAGTACTACTGTTTTATCCCTAGTAGCAACGGTACATCTACAACCTTAGAGCTTTCTATCACTGCCCCAGATTAAATAGAGACATGAACCTACTATCGAGCATAAATACCCCCTCTTGGAGTTTCAAGCATCTACTTGGCCAAAGCATACACAAGTAACGGAGAACATGCAAGATCATTAAATAGCACACACATGATATATTATGAAGCAATAACTTGAGTACTCAATATTCATCGGATCCCAGCAAAGACAACATGAAGAATTACATAACGGTGATCTTGATCATGATAGGCAGCTCACAAGATCTATACATGATAGCACAAGAGGAGAAGACAACCATCTAGCTACTGCTATGGACCCGTAGTCCAAGGGTAAACTACTCACGCATCAGTCCGGAGGCGGTCATGGCGACGTCGAGGCCTCCGGGGACGATTCCCGTCTCGGCAGGGTGCCAGGGAGAAGTTCTGATCTCTCCCGAATTGGTGTTGACGACGGCGGCGGCTCGGGCCCTTGGAGGAAAAAATGAACACCGTAATTTTTAGTTTTTGGGGGGTAATTGTAGGCGAAAGGGCGAAGGAGGTGGACGCCCGAGGGCTCCCCACAACGTGCTCGCCCGGCTCCACTTCTGGTCGTGCCAGCACCAGGTGGCGGCGCCTCGGTGCCCCCACTTTGTGTACTCTTCGGTCTTCTGGAACGTTCCCGATGCAAAAATAATTCAAGGATATTTTTGTCCAATTCCGAGAATATTTTCTTAACTACTTTTCTGAAACCAAAATCAGCAGAAAACAGGGAACTGGCACTGTGGCATCTTGTTAATAGGTTAGTCCCAGAAAATTAGTAAAACTATATAAAATGCATATAAAACATGTAATAACATGGTATAATATAGCATGGAACACAAGAAATTATAGATACGTTGGAGACGTATAACTCGTAGGGATGGATCTGAGTCTGCTGCCCAGCCTTAGGCAGTGCTTTCTTCTACTTTTTCTTTTTGTAATGTACGATGTGTTGCATATTATGAATATCTTTTGGAAATATAGCCTTTCTGGATCCTTGTTGTGTGCTCATGTGACCTTTGTTTTCGATATATTCTGCTTTCCTTGTCTGAGGTTTGTGATTGTGTCACAGTCGGACGATTCTGCTTCTAAAAAGACTCTTCGACTGGACGATGATGTCCGTTTTCCTGGCCAGTTGAAGAACGATGTCAGGGTTCTGGATTATGCGAAGAAGAAGGTTACGCAATTGGAGCAGGAGCTAAAAGCGGCTCACGCGAAAATAAAGGCCCTTAAAGAAAGGCTTCTCTTTCCACCCAAAGAGAAGTATACATTCCTGGGGAGATGGAGCACTCGAACAGGTAGCTCGAAGGTAAGCAACCGATCGGTTGTTCCTGTCTTCCCCCGTCGTGTCTTATCTCTTTCTTCTGCTCTGTCCTTTAGTTTTTGTGGATGACCCCGTGGCCGAGGCTATGCGTGTAAAGGATCGTCTTGACAAGGTGACTATGGACGTTGTTACTGGTCCTCAATATTTTTCTCTTTACAAGTATCATGCCACCATACTTTCTACTTTGAAGGATCGTGTGTGGCGCGGCGCCATTCTACTTGAGCGTTGTCGGGCCACTCTTATGCGGGTGAACCACTATATGTTCCCTGAAGGTCCACAACCTCAAAGGATTCATGCTCTAGCCGACTTGTTTCGTGTTGCGGAGCCAATCCGGGAGGTTGTGACTCGACGGGTTATCCTTGTGGATAACCCATCGTTTGCGTATATGCGGAGTCAAGATTCTAGGCGTGCTTCTTCCACTTCATCCCGATCCGACCTTTGACTGAAGAGTGATGATTTGGAACGAACTCTTACTCATGCTGAAAGGCTAGTAGGTCGAGTGCATAAGCAACTAATCGACTCTAACCTGTCGTTGAAGGATGAGGATGGCTAGTTTTTTTTGCTTTGGCCTGCCCTTAACCCGTATGGGGGTGAATGATGTATAGTATACGAATCAAGCCCCCGAGTGTATCGAGTGGGGCTTTGTTGCGAAATATGTATGTTCTGATTTTATGATAGGATGAGATGACAGGAATCTTGTCTTATGCTCCATCTTCCGTGATTGTTGAGTGTTTGATGTGTGTTCTTTGATCAAGGTGCAACCCCTGAGCATATCGAGTGGTTGCTTTGTGTTCTTTGATCAATGTGCAGCCCCCGAGCATATCGAGTGGGGTTTTTCGTTGTAACGATAATTTATGCAAGGAGAGTATGGACAAGAACTTTTCTTTATAAATGTTGACCATCAAGCCGGCTCATTAAAAATCTTCCAATCCCCTTAGGTACCTTGGTAAAGAAAAGAGCGTCTGAAACCTGCTGGTCTTTTTGGTACATAAGCTTTTTGCTACATCGACTGGGTATGTTTTCTAGACATAGGTGACCTTAGATGGTCACGCCCTTTGAGTTGTATGTTATCCCTTGCCGCTGCAGTGTTTTTGAATTCCACTTCCATGCTAGGGGCCCTCTTGACTGTTGTAACCGAAGTATCAGGGTTTCTCCGTGAAAGGAGTCTATTCGCGATGTTACGATATGTCTTGTTGATGAAGCTTCGAGTGGCAGTGATACCTTTATGTCCTCATCCTCTTGCTTGTACTTGCTATTTTGCGTCAGGCAATTTTTGATGATGCAGTTTGGGATCCCTTGATTGAAGATAATAGTGATATACTTTCTAGTTACCATCGTGTTCTTGTTTGATGTCGTCAAGCTGGTTGTAGATGTAGTTGTTCCGAGTAGAGGATCATCTTTATCTGGTTCCTTGCTGGGGATAACTGTTCCTCGAGTAGTCTGTGGATGCCATCTTTTGATTGATCTGTAGTTCACTCTCCTGAAGAAAATACCCGACGGTACCTGCGCCTTTGCCGCCCCAATGTTGGCCAACTTGTTTGCCTGTTTGCTGCGAGTGCGTGCTATATGTTGTAGTTCGCAACTGCGGAATCTTCTTTGCAATGTGTCAAAGTAGTCTTTATATCTGGCCAGTTTGTGCATGTTCATCCTACTTGCTCCTGCTGCGTTTTGTGTGATTATGCATGAGCTTCCTCGAATGAGGATGTCTTATGCTCCGGAAGCTTTGGCCAGTCGCATGCCTTGGAACAGACCTTCGTAATCGACCTTGACTTTGGATGGAGATGGGAAGTCTATCTATAAGACAAAATTTACTCGCTCCCTGTTGGGTGTTATGAGTATCATACCTGCGCCTGCGCCTCTGCCCCCTTTTGATCCATCAAAGTATATTATCCAGTTGTTTGTGGTGTTCGGCCCTCCATCTGATTGTGTGCTTTCTTCTGCTGGCTCGACTATCCATATGGCGTGTACCTCATGCATTATAGTTGTGATTGTCTGTCTCTTAGGCTATGGCTCCATTGTGGGTCTCTCTCGGGTTGTAGCCCTTCTGGGAGTTGTTATGCTCCGAATGATTCTGAGATTCTGCAGAAATCTCTGTCGCAGGCATCCGATTTCTGGAAGTTACCATTGATTGTGATTACCCCTTTTGGTCCTGGGATTTCATGTTTAAGATATGCGTAATGTGGTACAGCCATGGATCTTGCGAACGCCGGCCGTCCCAGTATGGTGTGGTATTGCGACTTCTAGTTGACGACCTCGAAGTCGATCAACTCGTTTCTGAAGTGTGTTGCATCTCCGAACGTGACGTCGAGCTGGACCGTTCCTTCTGGCCGTATGGCTTTGCCTGACACAATACCACGGAAAGTATTTATAGATTGTGAAAGATTTCCGACTGACCAGTTCATCCTACGAAGTGTGTCGGCGAATATTATGTTGACGCCACTGCCTCCATCCATGAATATTTTTGTCATGGCGTACCCTCCGATTTGAGCTTCGTGTACTAGAGAAGCATGTCCCGGCCGATAGATGGATGGCGGGTGATCTTCTTGATTGAAGGCAATTGTTGTTTCTGATCCTCGCAAAAATTCAGGTACAGGGGGTGGTGCTAGAACTGTCATATTGACGTTTCTGGTGTGGCGTTTCTGTTGTCTATTGGAAGGACGCCCCTTTTGGATCATATACATCTGCCCCTTGGGTTGTTGGTATAGGTTGTCCATGTTGTGTGGTATGTAGTGTATGGCGCCCGCCATTTGATTACTTGTGTCATGTGATGGTTGTGGTGGTGGTAATGTCGCGACTAGTTGTGGTGGTACTGCGTATGATGACGGAACAGTTGGTGGTTGATCCCTCATGAGCCGCTTCATGTAATCTGCTGCCATTTGTTTGAATTCACGGCAGTTTCCCATTGTATGATGTGACGTCAACCGTCCAGTCGCCGGATCTTTGAACATATGGAGTCTCCACTCGTCTTCCATTTTTTTCTTGAAGTGACTTTGCAATCCTTGGATCTGAGCGTCTCTGCCAGTCTTGTCTTATGTAGCCTACATGCTGATCACGGTTTCTATTGTCACGGCGATCGACTGGTCTGTCGTATGGGTAGTTGTTGCTTCGTGTGTCTCGACGATCATCTTGTCGACTGTTACGATGCTCGTCTTGTTTTCTATCGTCTTGAGTGCGATCGTCTTGTGAGAATCCGGCTGCCACGAATTTGACCTTATCTTTACTTCTGTGATCGTAGTCGTGCCTTCTTTGTGTGTCGTCTCTGTCGCGACGGTCTCGATTGTCTCGATGATGTTGCGGTGAATGTGGGATTTTTTTTTTGAACTGCATCTTCACCATCTGCCCACTCAGTCGCCAATTTAATGAGTTATGCCATATTTTTTGGCTTTTGTCGACCAAGCGCCCCTTGAAATCTTTTCTGTATACCCCCAGTGTGAAAGCATCCATGGATCTATCTTCTGATATTGTGCTGACCGAGTTTCGTATTGCGGTCCATCTTCTGATGTATGTTCAGAGTGCCTCGTCTGATTTCTGCTTGCATGCCCGCAGCTCTTCGAATGTTTTTGGTCGGTCGCAGAGAGGGTCGAAATATTTTATAAAGTTCTCTTTGAAGTGGTCCCAAGAGTCGTAGGCTCCTTCGGGTAGTGATTTCAGCCAGTCGCGAGCTGTGCCTTCAAGCATCAGTTGCCAATATTGTATCGTTGTTGTGGTCGTTCCTCTCTGGCATGCGACTGCCAGCTTGTAGTCTTCGAGCCAGCATGAGGGCTCTTGTGTGGAATTAAATTTTGGCATGGCGGGTAGACCAAACTTCTTGGGTAATTTAGCTTCTTGGATTCGTCGAGTGAAACATTGTGCTCCACATGGACCTATACCGTGATTGTCAGGTGAGTCCCGGCTATTAGATCTTCTGGGTCTGCTCCTTGAGAGGCTTCTTGACCTGCGGCGGCCAGAACTCTTTCAAGCACTACTTCTTGGAGGGCTGCGACTGCGGTGCACTCGCGAGTGACTTCTGCTAGATTCTTGCCTCCTTCCATCTGCTAGTTCTTTCGCCGCGATTTCCAGAGCTTTCATCTGCTGGAGGTACATCTCCTCAACTGGGTCACCTGCTGGTGGTTTTTGTGCTTGGATGTATGCTCCTATGGATATGAGTGCGCCCTCGGCTGTCTTAGGTATGAGTATGCCTCTTGAGTCGATTGTCATGAATGAGTGCTCTAAATTTTGAGTGACCCTTGTCCTTCCCTCCTCGGGGATCCTATCGAATCTGGATCTGGGTCTTCCTTCTGTTGCTCCTTTAGAGCTGATAGACAGTTGTCGTCTGCGAGCACTTGATATGCTTACTTGCTTCCTTCTTTCTTTGAGTGTCGCTCAGTATTGCTTTAGACGTTGAGTTTCCTGCCAGTTGAAGTAGTTGTACGCCGTTAACTCGTGTGGAGTTGCGTCTGCTGGCATCATTATGCCATCCTCGATGACCTTTGTTATCTTTGTGGCCATCTCGACTGTGATAACCAGAGTAGTCGTCCCGTCTGGCGGAGTGACTGTGCAAGGATATTTGACTGGTCGCCGATTTGCTATTGTTGCTGATGTTTCCGTGGTAGTCGCGACGCAAACCTGTCGAGGTATGGGTGAAGGACATGTGTAAGTTGTGCGGGTATCAGGCCTTGCTTCAGTGTCGTCATCCCTGTCAATGTCTGCATTTTTATTCTTGCTATTTTGAGCGCTATACGAATGCTCTACGAGTTCGTCATAACCGCTGAAAGCGTCGAGTGGAGTTTGGATTCCTGAGTCGGTGAAGTCGGTCAGACGTATGATGTATTCCGGAAGTTCGTCATGCTCAGAAAAGTGGAAGCTTTCTTCCAGACCATCGATCTGCATATGATCGTTGACTTGGTCGGTCTGGAGTTTCGACTGTACTTCGTCTTCTAGCTGGTTTGGTGTTATGAACTCGTTGAATTCCCTTGTGGATATGGATTCTGCCATGGATCCTTATAATTGGATCGGATCGATCTGTGATGCAGTGGCTCTCATGTCTTCTGTTGATGCTATCGATATGACCAGTTTTTCGACTGATTTATGTGGAACAGCCGACTGACCTTCGTGTTCAGGGAGTTCATCTGCCATGAATTTGTTGAACTATGCTGATGACATCGACTTCGTGGGAGATTTGGGTGCACGGATCAGATCGAGTTGTGATGAGGTTGCCTCCTTGTTTGCATACGATGTGATCGCCATCGATCTCTCCTGGAGTCGCGATATGTTCGGCTAGATCCTGCACACCAAACCTATCAACAAAAAAGCTATGTTCCCCGATGGTTAGATCAAATCCTGAACTGAGATTGGAGTAGATCTCCTGAGATTCAGGTGAATATGGCATGATCCTTTTTGGCAATGCTGGTTTCGGCGATTGGTCGCCTATGGACTGGATACGACTTGAAGTTGCTGTTGTGCATCCCTTTGATGAAGTCGGCGAATTGCCGTTCGCGACTAGGACCGAAAATCCGTAGATCCAACATTACATGTTCCCACAGATGGCGCCAATTGACGAGGCATGCCCCCTTCAATACCCATGGTTACTAGACTAGGGTAAGAGTTATGAGGTAAAGAACGCGTAGTGTTGGTAGATTCGTTGGCTGACAAGCGTGAGTTACCCAGGTTCAAGGCCCTCGACTGAGGTAACACGCTTACTTCATGCCTGTCTGTTATTCACTGTGAATATGCGGAGAGTACAAGGGTATAGCAAGATGTCGATCTTGCTAGGGTTTTGATGGTTCTGATTGGGCGTGTCCTTGATCGGCCACCCTCCTGTCCAGTATATAGAGGTACAGGTCTCGGGTAGTAACCGACTAGGATTACATATATGGAAAGTATGACCGACTATGTCTATCCATGGTAGAAGTCTTCGAATTGGGATTCACTTGTTGGGCTTCTTCAATCTATTGACAATTGGGATTTAGTCCTTACGTTCACCAGGTACCCACACGAAGGGGTACCCATTTAGAATAACCTCGTCAGCGTGGCTGTCGACTATGAATCCATCATGTCTGACTTCCCTAAGAAGACAGATGGGAAACCTTCAAACCTGAAGAAGCTAGGGTCGCGCGTATCCACTCTTGCAAAGATTAGTATCGCGACTATGGAGCGTCGTTCAGCAGTCGTTGCCCATGCTCGTAGGGATAGATCCGAGTCTGCTGCTCAGTCTTAGGCAGTGCTTTTTGCTACCTTATTATTTTGTAATATATGATGTTTACTTTGCACATTTGAATATCTTTTGGAATATGACCTTTGTGGGACCCTTTTGTGTATTCGTGTTTCTTTTGTCTATGGTATATTCTGCTTCCCTCGTCTGAGGTTTATGATTGTGTCTCAGTCCGGCGATTCTGCATCCTGGAAGACTCTTCGACTAGGCGATGATGCCCGCTCTTCTGGACTATGCGAAGAAGAAGGTGATGCAACTGGAGCAGGAGCTAAAAACAACTCATGCGGATATAAAGGCTCTTAAGGATAGGCTGTCGGCCCAGTGGGAACTGGGGTATGGAGAGCCCACTCCCCCCAGGCCTAGCACGTGGGCTGATCAGACGAAACGACTAAGGACCAGGCCTCGCCACCTGACGGGACCCTCGAGAGGCGATTCCCCTCGAGGGAGTGAAGAGGAAACGAGGGCCTCAAGGGGTCCCTCGCTTCAAGAGACCCTCCCGAGGCGCCAGCGCGCCTGGAGGGAAGTCAACGGGAATCCCACCACAGGCCACCCCAGGCCTGAGGGCAAAAGTCGCGGCCAAGGAAGCACGGCGAGACGCACATGGCCTCTGCCACGCGCACGTGGTGACGCAAGCACCCTCGTTGCCGTTTTGGTGATAAAGGAGTCAATAAAGTTGCCCCGCCTGCGGTAGGACTGCCAAGACCTTCCACTCTGGTGATAAAGCAGGTGGACGGCACAACCCTCCAAAGAGTACGTCATCAAGGGCTCCACCTCAGAGACTGCCCTCCCTGCGGACAGTACAGTGCGGTCGGCCGCCTGTCGGCCACAGCGCCCACCTTTATCAGTGGTGGACCGCGTCCATGGACGAACGGGCCGAGGTGGACTCCTGCACCTCCACGCCACTGCCGTGTGGGAACCACCTTGAAGACCAAGCAGAAGGAGAGCGCCAGAGGCGCCTTTAAAAGTACCAAGACATCCATTGTAGGAGGGGTCGGCCAATTGCTTGCAACCACGCTTGTAAACCCTAGCAATACCAAGTAGAATAGCCTCGGGCTGGAGGAGGAAGAAGATCATCGCTTCCCTCCCCAGGCAAGAACTGCCTCAAGGGGGCCCTCGGAAAGCTCTGATGTACTGTAACCACCATAATCCAATACAGACAAGCAGGAGTAGCGGTCTTACCTCCTCACGAGGGTCGTGAACCTGGGTATGGGCCGGTGTCTATCTCTGTCGTGGGTGTTTCTTTTTCAGGTCCGGCGAGCATCATCGCCCTGTCCCTCGAGGGTCTTGACCTCCGCGTTCAATCCCCTTCACGAACTACACTTCAGCAAGTGACTACCCCCGATTCTAGGGACTCATAACCCGACATTTGGCGCGCCAGGTAGGGGATTGAGGCGCTTCAACGACCTTCGAGCCGTCTCCGCGCCATCGCGAACAACCGCGCTACCCGCGCCGCCCGCGTCAACCGACGCGCGCCTGAAGGAGCACGCGCCCCGCCAGGCACCGCGGCCACCCGCGCACGACGGGGCCGACCCCGCCATGAAGAGTGCGCCCCCTCGGGCCCTCATGCAGAGGAGCCAGAACGCAACTCCGAGCACCAGGAGGAAACACAGTCGTCGCACCCGACGCAGCGCCCGAGAGGCTCCGGCCCTGGCAGGACGGACCCTGCGCCTCACACCGCGCTGCTCATGGCGCAGGAGCTTCTCCGTACCAGCCCACCGCTGAGGCCCACGAGCAGTGGCTCAAGCGCCTCAACCACCATTGTCGGCATCGCCACGACGCGCCCCGCCCCGTCGTAGTCCAACGTGCACCCAACAAACGCACCGCCGCCCCCCGCCAGGGCCTGCACCGGATGCGACGCAGAGGGCTGCCTCGCACGCGTCCTCGCCGCACGATTGCTTGATCGTGCAGCGCACCGCGCTCGACGCTCGCGTGGGGATGGAGCTCCAGCGCCCCCTTTCAGAACAGGCTCGTGGAGGAGATCGGCCAGGCGGGCCAGCAGAACCGCAGCGCGCTGCAGTACGGGGTCGCCACGTACGCCACAGGCCGCATGGCGTTCACGCGCTCCCTGCGCCGCGTGGTCTGGCCCCCGAAGTTCAGGTCGGGTCTCCCTAAGGGCTACGACGGCTCCAGCAACCCCATCGAGTTCCTGGAGCATTACACCACCTCCATCCAAGCTGCAGGTGGAGACAGCAAGGTCATGTCCAACTGGTTCTCCCACGCGCTTCGCGATTTTGCGCTGTCGTGGCTCCTGAACCTCCCAGAGGACTCCGTGAACTCTTGTGAGGAGCTCTGCAAGCAGTTCGTCTCCAACTTCAAGGGGACGTACGAGCGCGCCCTCACCCACAACGACCTGCGCGCGGTGGTCCAGAAGAAGGATGAGACGCTTCACAAGTACATCCAGCGCTTCAGCCAAGTGTGCAACAAGATCCCGAACATCCCTGACACCCAAGTCATCGCCGCCTTCCGCGAGGGCGTCACAAACAGCAGGATGCTCGAGAAGCTGGGCATCCACGACAAGCTCACTTCTGTGGTGAAGTTGTTCGACCTGGCGGACAAGTGCGCCAAGGCTGAAGAGGGACTCCTCTTCGTCAAGATGTCCTCGAGAGGGGACGAGCTCGCTGAGGGGTCCAGGAGCCAGAAAAAGAAGGAGGAGCCCAAACGCAAGGAACCCCCGGTTCTCGCGTCAGAGCCTGACGCGAAGGGCACCCGCAGGGACTCCCCTGAGGAAAGATGACCACCGCTCGTTCTACATCTACCACAACAGGCGCGGTCACTCTACAGAATCTTGCTTCGACCAAGAGGTTGAGCAAGGAGCGAGAGCAAGCAGAGGGCAGTGGCGGCCGCGGCCGAGGAGTGGCGGCCACGGCCGAGGTTGTGGCTACCGCGGGAGCGGACGCAAGAGCGGCTACCAGAAACCATCTGGCAATCAGGCCAACGCCACGGAAAAGAACGGAAATCTCCCTGACGAGGAAGATGGTGGCTACCAAGCCACAAGAGGCGCCATTGCCTGCATGCTTGGTGGGGCGCAGGCGCCAAAGTCGAACAACCAGTTCAAGCAGTTCGCCCACGAGCTCAACGCCGCCCTCCCAAGCACTGAGACCTCCAGGCCCCTCAAGTGGTCGCGGTACACAATTGCCTTCGACGCTCAGGACCACCCCAAGTCCACCAAGACTGTTGGAACCCTCCCGCTGGTCTGCAACCCTACCATCGACAACGTTGTTGTCTCCAAGACTCTCATCGATGGTGGAGAAGGCCTGAATGTTATCTCCACAGATACGTTCGAAGCGCTTCAAGTGCCCTACGAGCGGCTCATGCCCTCCAGGCCCTTCACGGGAGTCATCAGCGGTTCGATCGAGCCTCTGGGCCGGGCCAGGCTTGCCGTCACCTTCGGAAGCAAGGAAAATTACCGTATCGAGCACATCGGCCTGCCGTACAATGCCATCCTCGGCTACCCCGCGCTCGCGAAATTCATGGCCGTCACGCATCATGCCTACAACATGGTCAAGATCCCCGGCAGCGCTGGCACGATCACCATCCGTGGACATGTTCTGGATGCTACGCGCGCCGTCGAGACGGCTTACAAGGCCGCCGCCATGGCATTCCCCGCACACGAGGACATGGAGCCTCTAGAGAGACCCAAGAAGAAGAAGCAGTTGTTCTCCCAGGAGACACCCGCTACGAAGATCACTCTAAGCTCCAGCAGCTCGGGGGCTGAAGGCTCGGGGGCTAGCGTCACCATAGGCGCCGCGCTGCCTCCCAAATAGGAAAGCACGCTCGTCGCCTTCCTCTAGGAAAACTCTGACATGTTCGCATGGACACCGTGGGACATGTCTGGTGTACCGAGGGAGGTGATAGAGCACCGCTTAGCCATGTGACCAAACGCGCGCCCCGTCAAGAAAAAAGCAAGAAAACAAGCTCCCGAGAAGCAAGCATTCATCGTCAAAGAGGTCGAAAAGCTCAAAGCAGCAAAGGTTGTCCGCGAAGTCGCGCACCCTACTTGGCTCAATAACGGTGTGGTAGTCCCAAAACCCGCGTGAGGAGGCCGCCTCTGCATCGACTACACTGATGTAAACAAGGCCTGCCCCAAGGACCCTTATCCCATGCCAAGAATTGACCAGATCGTGGACTCCACGGCAGGCTGCGACCTCCTCTGTTTCCTCGATGCCTTCTCTGGTTACCATCAGATAAAAATGGCTAAAGAAGATGAGGAGAAGACGGCTTCCCTCACCCCTTGCGGTGTGTATTGCTATGTTTGCATGCCCTTCGGCCTAAAAAATGCCGGAGCCACCTTCCAGAGGCTGATGAGGATAGCGCTTGGCGAGCAAATGGGGAGGAACGCCGAGGCATATGTCGATGACATCATCGTAAAATCATGAGAGGGTAATACTCTCCTCGGGGACCTTGAAGAGACTTTCGCCAACCTGCGCAAGGTGAACATCAAGCTCAACCCCGCCAAGTGCGTCTTTGGAGTACCTTCAGGAAAATTTCTTGGGTTCCTCGTGTCCCATCGAGGCATAGAGGCAAACCCAGACAAAATCAAGGCCATAGATGGCATGCAACCTCCACGCAGGCTCAAGGACATGCAACGCCTAGCAGGCTGCATGGCCAGCTTGGGTTGATTCATCTCCAAGTTCGGCGAAAGAGCCCTGCCGTTCTTCAAGATCATGAAAAGAACGGGCACTTTCAAGTGGACCCCTGAAGCTGAAAAAGCGTTTGAGGACTTGAAGAAGTACCTGGCCAGCCCACCAGTAATGGTCGCACCAAGGTCAGGCGAGCACCTGAAGTTGTACCTATCAGCTACTCCACAGACAGCCAGTTCCGTCCTTGTGGTAGAAAGGGAAGAGCCAGTACTCCACAAGAAGAGTGCAACCACTCCAAAGCAAAAGCCTCCTGATCAGGAGCTCGACGAAGGGGCAGCCCTCACAAACCCACCGCCAGGCCCAAAGCCCCAAGAGAGGCCCACCCCAAGTCGACTGCTGCAAGAAGATCCTGCCAGGGAGCCTGACGAGCCCCCTGAGGCCAACCCCCTCGAGGCCAATGATAAGCCCCCTGAGGCCAACACCATCGAGGCCAATGATAAGCCCCCTGAGGCCAACCTCCTTGAGGGCCAACCTGAGCCCCCTCAGGCAAAAGACGCCAAGGCTACAGAAACTACCCTCGTCGAGCATCCAGTCTACTTCGACAGCACAGTACTGCGTGATACTCGCGAGTGGTATACAATGCAGCAGAAGCTGCTCCTCGCACTACTCAACGCCTCAAGAAAGCTGCGACACTACTTCCAGGGGCACCCCATCACGGTGGTCACCTCTTTCCCCCTGGAGCAAATCCTGCGCAACCCAAACGCCACAGATCGTGTCGCAGGATGGAACATAGAGCTACAGCCATTCAATTTGCGCTTTGATACCACAAGGGTAATCAAAGGAAGAGCGCTGGCAGACTTCGTTGCCGAATGGACTGACCCAACCCCTGAAGAGCCTTTGGGAGAAGAACAAGAGCCCCTTGGAGATAAAATGCCCAGCCACTGGACCATGAAGTTTGACGAAGCTTTCGGTTGTCGCCACAGTGGGGTTGGCGTGGTCCTGATCTCACCGAAAGGCGACAAGCTATATTACGCGGTCCAGCGGTGCTTCGGAATCGACAAGATCTCCAAAAATATCGCTGAGTACGAAGGCCTTCTTGCTGGCCTACGCGCCGCAATCGCCCTAGGCATCAAGCATCTGCTCATCAAGGGCGACTCCCAGTTGCTCGTCAATTTCTCTAACAAAAGCTACAAGCCCAAGGACGACCACATGGCCGCATACCTTGAAGAGGTCCGTAGGCTTGAAAAGCACTTCAGGGGAATGGAGCTCATGCACATCACAAGAAAGGAGAACCAAGAGGCTGATGACATCGCCAAGCGCGCATCAAAGAGGCAAGCCCAGCCACCAGGCGTCTGTGAAGAAAGGCTCGTCAAGGCATTCATAAAGCAGCCTCAAGAAGCCATGCCCGCAAGCACAGACGAAGCACTCCCGCCACCACCTACAAACGGAAGCTCCAGATTGTGGGCCCCCTACAGGGGAGCGTCTGTTGCTCACAGCGGTGCATCAAGAAACAGAATGGATTGACGAGATCAAAGGCTACCTCGACAAATGGATCCTTCCCGAGGAAGATGCTGAAGCGGAGCGAATCGCCCGCCAAGCAAAATCTTACAAAATTCTCGAAGGGAATCTCTACCGCAAGCGCCCAAACGGCACCGCGCTCAAATGCGTTCCTCCTGAAGAAGGACAATTGCTGATCAAGGACATCCAAAGCGGGGAATGCGGCCACCATTCGTGCGCCCGCACCCTCGCAGGCAAAGTCTTCACGAGCGGCTTCTACTGGCCTCAAGCACTTCAGGATGCAGTGGACATCGTCCAAGCATGTGAAGCTTGCCAATTCCACGCCAAGCAAATCCACCAAACTTTGCTGAGGCTACAGACCATTCCGCTCTCCTGGTCGTTCGCGGTCTGGGGGCTGGACATCTTGGGACATTTCCCAACAGCGCAAGGCGGATATCGCTACCTCTTCGTGGCCATTGACAAATTCACTAAGTGGCCCGAAGTGGAGGCGACGCGCACAATCACAGCAGGCGCGGCGGTGAAGTTCATCAGAGGCCAAGTCTGCCGCTTCGGAGTGCCTAACCGCATCATCACCGACAATGGCTCGCAATTCACCAGTGGCATCTTCAGAGCCTATTGCGAAAGAATGGGCATCAAGCTCTGCTTCGCCTCGGTCGCTCATCCGCAGAGCAACGAACAGGCTGAGCGTGCAAACGCAGAAGTCTTAAAGGGCCTGAAGACCAGGACCTTCGACATCCTCAAAGGCCACGGCAAGGGCTGGCTCGGTGAGCTCCCTTCGGTGCTCTGGTCCATCCGCACAACGCCACCCAAGCCTACGGGGGAAACACCGTTCGCCCTCGTCTATGGAGCCGAAGCAGTCCTCCCAACAGAGATTAAGCATGGATCCCCACGGTCCTTGCCTTTAACGAGGACCAGCAAGAGGACCTCCACAACGACGACCTGCTGCTTCTCGAGGGACTACGACGCCACGCTGCAGTACGAGCGGCAAAATACCAGCAGGACCTGAGACGCTACCACAGCTGCAACGTGCGCTCGCGTACCTTGGAGGCAGGCGATCTCGTCCTCAGGCGGATCCTCTCCAGGGAAGGCCTCCACAAGATGTCCCCGATGTGGGAAGGCCCCTACTGGGTCACTGTAACATCCCAAATTTTGCAAAAATTTAAAACTTGCATTCAAGCATCATGCATCATTGGGCATAAAACTACATCACAAAAATATTAAATAAAACTTCAAATTATAAATATAAAATAACCTATAAATCCATAAAGTGCTTATTTAAAACTCCTTTAATAAAAAAAAATTACCAATTTATATATGGACAAGTATAATGTTAAAAAGTTCCATTTTTAATAACCTTTCCAAAACATATTTTTATGAATTTTCTGAAATGTTTTGAATAGGTTTAAAAATCATATTTGAAATCAGTATTTAAAAACAGAAAAGGTTTTAAATAAAAATAATTGGATTTCTGAGTCGAGTGGGCCGTGGCCCGTAGCTATCTGCCGCGCGCGCGTAGCCGATCAGCCCGCCAGCGGCCCAGCGCCCCGCGCGCTCGCTCGCAGTCGCTGACAGGTGGGACCCACCTGTCATCTCCCCCGCGGAGCCGTTCGTCCCCAAATCACGCCCACATCTCCGACCGAAACGCCCGATTTGATTTCGTTTGAGTGCGGCGATTTACTACTCCATTTACCTCGCTGTTTTCCCCTACTAAAAGCCCCCGAGCTCCTCCGTGTTTTGCCCCAAACACCTCCTCCAAAGAGCCCCTGGGCTGGCCGCTAGAGACCCCGCTTTTCCGTCGTCGCCGTCGGTGAGAACCTCGCCGTGCGCGCAACCCTAACCACCCCGTGCCGTATCGTTGCTCCCTCTCGCTTTAACTTGTCCTTGCGGAGCTTTTTGACACGGTTTCGAACTTCTTCCCGCAGTGCAACGCCGTGTCCGTGCTCGCCCGAGGAGAACCGCCGCCTCGTGCTACTCCGGCGAGCGATTACGCGAGGAGGAGTTCACACCGGAGACCGCCACCTCGCCACCGTCCCCGCATCGAACTTCTCCACGTCTCGGTAAGACCCATCCATCCCGTAGGTCCCTAGGATGCGAGCGCGTGCAATGCCGGCCGTGGCACCGCCGCGGTCGGGAGTTTTTCCGGCGAACCGCACCGCCCGCGCGTGGTCTTTGTTTTCGGACCGTTGGATCTAGATCTAACGGATCTTGATCCATTTAATCCCGAGCGCTCGTTATTAAGGAGATCGGACGGCCCACGCTGCCGATCCGCGTCGAATCGGTACGGACGAATCAGATCGCGCCGCGTGGCCGATTCTTTTTCTATTTCGAATAAAATTTAGAAATTAAAACAGAAAACTATTAAAACTTGCAAAATTCATAACTTTTGATCTCTAAGAGCAAAATTGATAAACTTTATGTCATTGGAAAGCTCTGCTCATTTAGTTTGTTTCTTTTCCCTTTGACAAATTATAATTTGTATAATTATCAGAGGAGTATTTCGGCCATTTAAATAATAACTTAAATAATAAAAATGATTTAGAAATAAATGTAATTGTTTTAAGATTGTATAATTTCCCTCTGTCCAGCAATATTAATAAATGTCCAAATTGAAGATGTCATAAAAACAATAAAAGTTGTAATTATAGAAATCAAAGTTTTACTATATTATTTTAAAATTATTTAATTGATAAATAAAATAAGAAATACCTAAAAATTATATTTCATTTATTAATGACAGAAAATAAGAATTATTAATAAGTGTGTCTTATCATCATAGCATATCATTCATGCATACATGATTATGTTTAGTGTTGTGATGGTATTGTGTTGGTATTTATTTTATTCATTGTTTGTGCTAGATTGTGAAGAAGAGGAAGGACTTGCTTGTGATTGTTATTCTTGCTGTGCTTGTTCCTCCTGTTACCAAGGCAAGTGACATTTATACTAAATCCCATATTTCTATATGGTTAAGTAGTATATTTTGAGTAGTGTGCATGATAGGGATTTTTGATTTATTTTATAATGCTAGGTTAGTTTGTGTTTCACAAATATCCTAGAAGTGTGTAGCCACCCTTTTCCTAAGCAGCCATGAAAAGATTTTATTAGTTGCTTAGCCATGCCATAAAAATGTTTACCATGTTATGGAAATGTTTCTAAGTGTTAAAAATCTAAAATACTCATCTGGGTGGAATTGGTTGATATGGTTTATGTTGAGTGGCTTTTGGGACTATGCTTGTGGTTGTCATCGCCTAGGATGAATGTCTATTCTACTTAGGGCCATGAGTACGGTGGTTGTTACCCAGAAGTACACTTGTGGATGGCCACCCAGGAACGAAGAGATTACCAAGTCCCTCCAAGTTTAGTAGCTTCCCATGCAGCCTTTTGACAATGGGCTCTGTCTAGAACGATTAAGTTGTGGGAGTCCAACCTGTCCGCTTGACAAGCAGATGTAGAGATGATAGGTGGAACGGGTCTTGCTAGTATGGTTGCATTCTTCTTCTGAAAGTTCTTGTCTCAATTCTCTCCTTTCCATAATACACTCCGCGTGTATAGGATTTCTCGGACAAATTGAGTCTAAAGGTGAAAGTGCACAACCTCTGCAGAGTCGACAATCTGAGTTCTCAGCCGTGTCCCCGGAAATGGACTACTTGAGCAACTGGACAAGGATGGGCAGAAGAATCTCAACACTGTTTTCATAAAGTAAAATTTGACTAAGGAAAGAATTGTTGGTGCACTTGGGCTTTATCCCTCGGTGCCAAGTCTTCGAGAAATAAAAGTGTTTTACAAAATGATAGGAGAAAACTTGCTTTCTGCAAATAGCCTTCAACCCCACCAAGCCAAATATGCATACAGATGTTAGACTTGCCAGAATATATCCACCATAGTCACTTGCCAATACATCATTGTATTGACCTCCTTCGGGGGCTGCATATTCCAATGTGCAGGTAATTCTGATGCTGAATGATTTTGGCTCGAGTCTACACCCAACATGACTGCCTGTGGCGCATGCTTGAAGATGAGGCTCAATGTTATTTCGCTTTGCTGTGAACTTTGAACTTTAGCTAGCCTTCATGGCTATGCAAATTATAATAAAGCCATATTGGCTATTATTTTTGGATCTCGTTGTAGCAATTTAATACTTATGCGATGGTACTCTATATTTTGTACTGTGGTGCTGGCAGTGATCCAGGGACTAGCACATAACACAGGTGTTCCAACTTTAATAAAAGTTGGGGTGCTACAGTCACCCACATCGCCAGGCCTGGCGCGGCCCGCCTCGAGACTCAAGACGGCATCCCCGTCAAGAATCCATGGAACATCATGGACCTACGCAAGTTCTTCCCGTGATCATCGTCACGCACGTGATCATTGTCGCGTCAAGACATCTAGCGGAAGAGTCAGCTTACGGCTCAACCTTCAAGCATTTTTGTCTCTAGAGGTTATAAGCTCACGGCTTAAACCTCACAGAATTTTTTGTATCCAGAAGGAACAAACACAGAATGTGATCATCCTCACGCCTGTGATCATTGTCACGTCAAGACATCTGGCGGAAGAGGCAGCTTACGGCTCAACCTCCAAGCACTTTTTGTATCTAGAGGTTAAAAGCTCACGGCTTAAACCTCCAAGCTCCAAAGGCTTCCCTCGAGGGTCGACCCTCCGAGCTCTCCTTGTAACGAGCCACCTCGGGCCGTTGATAATCTCTGCCACTAGTGGGTGGTCCCCATGCCTCGACATGGTCAAAACATTAACTTGGCAACCCCAAGCATAATGATACAATTTTGTTCCCAAGTGAACTTAGCGCCTCAGCGCCGATATGTAATGTATGGTGGTGAGTTTTATTTACGCATTACTTTGTTGAAATGTGCGCTTATATCTCTCCACATGCGTACCTCACGAGCGGGGGCTGAGTACAGTGCCAGTGCCTCAAATGACACACCAGCAGCACTGCAAAACCCAAGGATCCGAGCTCTGGCTGGAGGGCAAGATCCCACAAACACGCCATCTCTACAGAGGACCTTGGTACTTACTCTCCTCGTGAGGAACGCCTAAGGGGACCTATAAGCGTGCACGAGTCCCATGCACCGTGTTCCTGCGTTTGGGTTCGCCCCTCTAACGTCTACAGGGAAGAAATGCCCCCGTAAGCCTGAGGAGGCATCCAAGAAATATCCATCAAGAGGAACTCCTCGCCAGGCAAAAATCCTCTACAGGGCGGAAACCTCGAGAAGCTAAGTCTCGCACCCACGCCTTGAGAGCGTTTTCTCCCCCTCTAGCGCACGTTTGCCCCTCAAGCGACTTCGCTTTCCCTTACGCTTCATGGACTACTCGCACGTCTAAGGGGGGCACTTGAGCATCGGGACTCAGGGCTCTTACCTCTCCAAGGCCTAAACTCCCCCCGGCCTTGCGGAGTCATTGCTCCTGCATACCGAAGTGGCGGAGTCATGGCACGAAGAGATGGGTCCTACCGACGCAGAGAACAAATAGACATGAAGATGAGTCCAAAGAGACCTCTCGAGGGGCAAGCCGGCTAAAAGCAAATAGCAATTAAGAGTATATTACAGGCCAAAAGGTCTTAAATATCTAAACACAAGATTGTTTCAGATACAAGCGCACGCAGGCGCAATAGCGTGCAGCTCAAGCGGAGGTGTCGTCGTCTTCTACCTCCTCTACGGCGCCCTCCTCGGTCTCGGCAGAGGCGGCCTCCTCCTCGCTGTCCTCCTCCGCAGCCTCCGCATGCCTGAAGAGGTTGCAGAAGGCGTCAACTTGCTCGCGGAGGGAATTGGAGACCCGATGCGCCTCCTCGCCTTGGGCGGCCTCTGTCACCGTAGAGAGGTCGAAGCCCGGCGTGAGGAGCCTGTTGGTGAAGATGCGGTCAACAACGACCCCCAAGAGCTGCCGGCTCTCGTCCTCGATCATCTCGCGAAGCTCGCGCTGCTGCAGTTCTTTCTCCTTGAGGGCCAGCCGCTGCTCGCGCTCGGAGAGGCCCTTGCGGACCCCTCCAGGGTAGCATGCGCAGCCTGATGGGCAGCGAGCAGCTGAGCCTCCAGTTGGACAAGCTCGCGGCGCTTCTGTGGCAGCGAGCCCTCCATCGCCTCGCGCTCGGCCGTGGCCTCGTGCTGGAGCTCCGAAGCGGCGTCGCGTTCCGCTTGGAGGGGCGCGAGAAGTTCGTCGGCGTCACGGATGGCCCCCTCGCGGACCTCCTTGGCAAAGCGGATGGCCTGCTCACGGGCGGCCTGCAGCGCATGGCCCTCCAGATGGCGCGCCTCGACCGCCGCATGGTAGGACGCCCACGACCTCGCCAGCTCCTCCTGCTGCTGGGCGAGCTGAATGTCCCCGAGGGCGAGGTGCGCCTCCAAGCCCTCCAGGGACTCCCTCACGAGGTCGAAGGCGACCTCGCGGCGCCCCGCGCTCCAGTCCCAGCCTCGGAGGACCAGCTCCTGCTTATGGAGGGCCTGGCTCCGGCGTCCAGCCCCGAGCACCCGACCTCGGTGAGAGCTCGGGGGCTAGCCTGGGGTTCGCCCGTGCCCGCGCCGGCGTCCTCTTCGGGGCCCGCCGCAGCAGGGCGCTCATCACCTCCAGCTGGGCGAGGAGGTGAGGAATAATCTCCCCCTACGGCCGCGCCCGCGCCCGCTGGCGCCTCGTGCGTTTTCGTCGCAGGCTGAACGGGAGCCGTGGCGCAGACGGCGGAGTGGGCGCACACGGTGGCGTCAACACGCGCGCGGCGTTGGTTCGCGCGGCGGAGTTGCCTCGCGCGGAGGCGTAGCCGCGCGAGGGGGAGTAGTAGCGCGAGGTGGCGTGGAAGCCCTCTCCTCCGTGGTTTCCACCACCATTGGCGCGGGGGGCGGTGTAGGTGCCTCCGGGCGAGGCGTTTCCTCCTCTGCCTGAGGCTCTGCCGCCCCCGCCTGAGGCGCAGCCGCCTCCACTTAAGGCACCCCCTCAGTGGGGCCCGTGGAGGCCGTCTCCATAGGCCTCGTGGCCTCGTCAGCCACGGCCTCAGTCGTGGCTCTCTTCACATCAGCTGCCTTACGAAACCTACGGCGCTTCGCAGGCACAAGATCACTGACGGAAAACCCAAGGAAAGATCTTCAGTAAAGGGCAAAATGGTAAGAGAACAAAAAGCAAACGACCAAGCGTCATGAACACTCACCATGAAGGGGGGCGCCAGCATCGACCCACGCCAAGCCTAGCGAGCGCCATGAGGAGAATGTCTTGGCAACAGACCCCTCCGGTGGCGTCACCGCTTTCCTCTTCGAGGGGACGTCAGGTGGCCTCGCCCCCGTGTGGTCCACGGCGGCCTTGGTGCGGGGCCAGCGCCTTCCTGGGGAGTCCTCCGCGCCAGAGGCCTCCCTTTCCTCAGCCTCCTTCTCCACGGGGCGCGAGGGAGCCACCACGAAGGCATCGTCATCACCTGACGAGATGTCGCAGGCCTCGTCAGTAAATAGCCCGGCCCTCGAAGAAGACACCTCCCCTGCCGTGGCCTCCTCCTCACCTAGGCCAGCTCCTGAGGCCGAGGGAGAATCTGCCCCTTCCGCTCCCCGCATGGCAGGCGTCGGCACCTCCAAGTACGCCTGGCCAGTCGGGGTGAACGGAGGCATCCCCTCCAGGATGGCCATGCGCTCCGTCAAGTTGTACTGATGGAGAGGCCGGAGCGGCGCAGGGAGCAAATCCACGGCAGGCACCGCCGAGCTGACGAAGAGCGCGGACAGGACATTGTCGACGGTGTCCTGATCATTGTCCTCCTTGTGGAGCCGCATCTTGTCGTTCGGACCCGAGTACATCCACATGGGCACCGAATGGGCTTGGAGGGGCGCGATGCGGAGCGTCACAAAGTCCGCCACGATGATCTGCCCCGTGAGGCCCTCCTCGTGAAGGAAACTCAGGCGCCCCATCAAGCTCGCGTTCCTCGCGCCTTCGAAGGTCGCCTTGCCCCAATGGGAGTTCTTCAGCGGTGGCTCGTCAGGGACCTCGAGGAAGGCGCAGGGGTGCTCCACCCCGATGAAGAACCACTTCTGGCGGAAGTCGTCCACCTTCTTCGTCACCGAAGTGATGGCCTTGTTCTCGCTCCAGGACATGGGGATGTAGACGCTCCCCATGCCGTCGACGATGCGGAATGAGACGCACCCTGAGCGCTCATTCTTTGCCGTGCTCAGAGGCGCGTAGAAGCACTGGAACAAGCCCACTGTGGGCTCCAAGCCCAGGTACGCCTCGCAGAGGTAGGCGAAGACGGCGAGGATGAGGATGGAGTTGGGGTGCAGATGCAGCAACTGCACCTGGTAGAACGCCAGGACCGCCTCTAGAAACGGCGAGAAGGACGGCACTAGCCCGGCGGCGAGGCAGTGCTGGAATATTGGGAAGTACCCTCGCGGGCGCTTCCCGTGCATCGTGGGCTTCAGGGCGGTGGCGCCGTGCTCGTTCGTCCGGTCCGCAACCAGATACCGGACCTTGGCGAGCGCTTTCTCGTTGACGCGCACGCCCAGCAGCGCCGCGACCTGTACGACTTCAGGAGCATCCGCCTGGGAGGAAGAACCCACAGCGGCCTTGCCCTTTCTCTTGAGGGGACTCATCGTCGGGGGCTCGGAGTGCTGAGGAAGACGGAAGGGGGAGAATCGCAGGAGAGAGCGGAGGCGGAGAGCTCTAGGAGGCGAAAACTTCTGCGAGAAAGATTGGAAACGGTAACGGCTCCCTGCTGTGACGCTCGGGCTTTATATCCCCTCAAGGAGCAGTTACCGGGGCGTGGTGGGACCCCCCCCCCCCCCACGACTCGCGCCCCGGATCGTGCGAGACTGTTACTCGTCTGAGTGCCGCGTAGCTCGGGCTGGCCGGGCACTAAGGGCCCACGACGCTTCGCCTGAGCCCATGGGCTCAATCGTGCCCATCGCGGGCCCGGGGGCTACTGTCGGCCCAGTGGGAATTGGGATATGGAGAGCCCACTCCCCCAGGCCTAGCACGCGGGCTGATCAGACGAAACGACTAAGGACCAGGCCTCGCCACCTGGCGGGACCCTCGAGAGGCAATTCCCCTCGAGGGCCTGAAGAGGAAACGAGGGCCTCAGGGGGTCCCTCGCTTCAAGAGACCCTCCCGAGGCGCCAGCGCGCCTGGAGGGAAGTCAACGGGAATCCCCCCACAGGCCACCCCACGCCTGAGGGGAAACGTCGCGGCCAAGGAAGCACGGAGAGACGCACATGGCCTCTTCCACGCCCACGTGGTGACGCAAGCACCCCCGTTGCCGTTTTGGTGATGAAGGAGTCAATAAAGTTGTGCCGCCTGCGGTAGGACTGCCTAGACCTTCCACTCTGGTGATAAATAAGGTGGACGGCGCAACCCTCCAAATAGTACGTCATCAAGGGCTCCACCTCAGAGACTGCCCTCCCTACGGACAGTACAGCACGGTCGGCCGCCTGTCGGCCACCGCGCCTACCTTTATCAGTGGTGGACCGCGTCCATGGACGGACGGGCCGCGGTGGACTCCTGCACCTCCACGCCACTGTCGTGTGGGAACCACCTTGAAGGCCAAGCAGAAGGAGAGCGCCAGAGGCGCCTATAAAAGCACCAAGACATCCATTGTAGGAGGGGTCGGCCAATTGCTTGCAACCACGCTTGTAAACCCTAGCAATACCAAGTAGAATAGCCTCGGGCTGGAGGAGGAAGAAGATCATCGCTTCCCTTTCCAGGCAAGAACTGCCTCAAGGGGGCCCTCGGCAAGCTCTGCTGTACTGTAACCACCATAATCCAATACAGACAAGCAGGAGTAGCGGTCTTACCTCCTCACGAGGGTCGTGAACCTGGGTACGGGCCGGTGTCTATCTTTGTCGTGGGTGTTTCTTCTTCAGGTCCGGCGAGCATCGTCGCCGTGTCCCTCGAGGGTCTTGAAATCCGCGTTCAATCCCCTTCACGAACTACACTTCAGGAAGTGACTACCCCCGATTCTAGGGAGTCATAACCTGACAAAGGCCTGCCCTTTCCACCCAAAGATAAGTGTATATTCTCGGGGAGATGGAGCACTCGAACAGGCAGCTCGAAGGTAAAAAACCTATCGACTGCTCTTTTGATTATGCATGATTTTCCCTGATGTGTCTTATCCTTTTTTCTGCTATGTCATTTAGTTTTTGTGAACGACTCTGTGGCCGAGGTTGTGCGTGTAATGGATCGTCTTGACATCGCGACTGTGGATGCAGTCACCGGTCCTCAACATTTTTAGCTTGATAAGTATCATGCCACCATACTTGCCACACTGAAGGACCGTGTGTTGCTTGGCGCCATTCTACTCGAGCGTTGCCAGGCTACTCTTATGCGGATTAACCATTACTTGTTCCCTGAGGGTCCACAGCCCCAAAGGTCATGCCTTGGTTGATATATTTCATGTTGCAGAACCAATCCGAGAGGCCGTGATTCGATGGGTTGTCCTTGGAGCTAACGCGGTGTTCGCATATATGCGGAGCCAAGATCATGGGCGCGCCTCTTCTTCTCGATCTGATCTTCGACTGAGGAGTGATGATGTGGAACAGACTCTTGTCCCCGCTGAGAGGCTGATTGGTCGAGTGCATAAACAGCTAATCGACTCTAACTTGCCGTTGACGAACGAGGAAGCCTAGTTTTTGCTTTGACTAGCCTTCAACCTGTATGGGTGTGAATGATATATAATATATGAATCCAGTCCCCGAGTGTATCGAGTGGGGCTTTGTTGTGATATATGTATGATCTAAGTTTATGATAGAATGAAATGATACAAACACTGTTTACGATTTAGCCTCTGCGATTGTCGAGTGTTTGATGTGTGTTTTTTTACCAAGGCGCAGCCCCCGAGTGTATCGAGTTGTTGCTTTATGTTCTTTATATGCATAAGGTTTAGCCTTCGTAGTCCCCATAGCGTTTGGGCTATTTGTTTGTACTTTGATCAAGGCGCAGCCCCCGAGCGTATCGAGTGGGGTTTTAGTTTTATCTTTGTTGAAACGATAAATTATGCAAGGAGAGTATGGACAACATTTTTCTCTTTGTAGATGCTGACCAGCAAGCCACCTCATTAAAAACCTTCCAGTCCCCTTAGGTACCCTCGTAAGGAAAAGAGCGCGTCTGAAACCTGCTGGCCTTTTTTATACATAAGCTTTTGCTACATCGACTAGATGTGTTTGCTAAACATTGGTGACCTTTGATGACCCACAAGTATATGGGGTGTATTGCAGTACTTTCGATAAATAAGAGTGTCGAACCCAATGAGGAGTAGAAGTTGTTGACAAGTGGTTTTGATGAGGATTTCACTATAGCACTAGCAGACAAGTTTTCAGTAGACTTTGATAATACAGAGATAGAGCGCGGCAAATATAATTGCAGCGAGTGGCCCAATCCTTCTGAGAGCAAAGGAAAAACCAGTTTGTTTACTTATGATGACCAAACATTCTTGAGGACACACGAGATTTCAGTCTAGTGCTTTCGCTTCATATTGATGAATAATATGTAGTGTATAGATAAGTGTCATGTGGGTGAACCTATGCAAATGCCTTCCTAGGACTAATACATACTTACGAGTATACCCCTTGCAAGCATCCGCAAATACAAGAAAGTAATTAAAATAAATCTAACCATAGCCTTAAACTCTGAGATCCTGCGATCCCTCGTGCATCGGAATACCAATGGGGGTTTAGGTTTCTATCACTCCGGCAACCCCACAAATGATAATCGAGTACACGATGCATTCCCCTAGGCCCATAAGGGTGAAATGTCATGTAGTCGACGTTCACATGACACCACTAGAAGAATGGCACCACAACTTAAATATCAAATCATCAAATATTATTCAACATAGTTCACTACTAACATCTAGACTTCTCCCATGTCCTCAAGAACATAACGAACTACTCACAACACATCATATGGAACATGATCAGAGATTATATAATGATGGATAACAATCTGAACATAAACCCTAATTCAACGGTTTCACTCAATAGCATCAATAACAATAGTAATCAACACCGGGAGAGTTTCCCCTATCAAACACATGGAGTTTAGCCCTAGATGTTACAGCGGGAACGGAGTGGATGGATGGAGATGACGGCGTCGGCGGTGGAGATGGTGGTGTTGGCGATGGTGATGGAGTGCAGCTCGATGACGATGGTGTTCCCCCCTCCGGGAGGGAATTTCCCCGGCGGCAACGCAGCCTGCCGGAGAGCTTTTTTCTCTCTGTCTTCTCCGCCTCGTGTTGGCGGAGGAGATGGATTCTGGACAACGTAGGATTTTCAGGTCATTGGGGGGATGAAGTACGCGAAGGGGTACGGCAGGAGGTGGGCCAGGGTGGCCTCACCCCCTGCTCGCGTGGCCAAAAAGGCTGCAACGCCAGGAGGTGGTGAGGGCCCCCTGGGCCCCACCTCACGCTCCCCTTTTGGCCTCCTTCGTGATATAATTGTAAAATAATTCCAAGATGTTTATTTTGTTCTTCTGGTCTTCGCCAATATTGTATCTTGTCGATGCTTTTTCCAGCAGAATTCAGACTCCGGAGTTCCATCCCCCAATGATCATCAATCATGCAAAATAGATGAAATAACATAAGTATCATCTCCAAATACGAAATATATCAATGAATAGCAGTAAATTATGATATCAAATAGTGATGCAAAATGGACGTATCAACTCCCCCCAAGCTTAGACCTCGCTTGTCCCCAAGCGAAAGCTGAACTCGGTAAACATGACCACTGGTTTATGGAGTGAAGTGTCGATATAAAATATACGGACAAAAAGCATCACATGTATAAATGCACAAGTCACCTTAGATATTAACTCCGTTCATGTATAAATCAACTTGCAACAAGTAGAGGAAAACCACAGTAAAGTACATAGAGAAAACTGTAGTTGGTGTTGGCAAACTTAGTCCTTGGTCAGAGAACAATGAGCAATTGAGCTTAGTTTATAAAAAAGCCCTCTTTATTGGTTTATAACTCCAAAAATCAAATTCATTAGATGCCAACAATGTGCTAAGCAAGAAAGAATAAAAGACATGATCAACAATGCTAATGTATGAATGGTTGAATCACAATCAACTCAAATGCTTGCTTAAGATAGAAGGAGATAGGTTTACTAACTCAAAATAAAATAAAAGATAGTCCCTTCGCAGAGGGAAGCAGAGATACAAGCATGTGCTAGAGCTTTTGGTTTTATAGCTTTTCAAAATCAGACACAAAGCATAAAATGAGTTTTGAGCGGTGTTTGTCGTTGTCAAAAATTTGTAACAGAGTTCTTGTCATATTCCATACTAAGCAAGTTAGGGGTGGTTCCGATTATTATTTAAAAAAGCCTTTATGATATTCATCTTCTTTTGTCTTTGCTCTTACAGCCATGACACTCCTCCCCCACCTTTTAATCATACCATAGCTAGCCGAATCCTCGGGTGCCCACCAATCAATCTCAAACCATGGAGGAGTCCCTATATTTTTGAAAAACTCAACCTTTGATATTATAGTGGTCGGACCACCCCTTTGCAAAGTTAATGACGAGCAGATGTAGCATGCAAGTCATGGGTTACTTAATTAGTATGGAAGATAACAAACCCAACTATTATTTCCTCATGAGTTAGTGAACATCGACACAAACAAGGGATAATTTAGAATAAAGATAGCACAAGAAGTATTTACTTGGAGTGGCACAAAATACCACATGGTAGGTAGATATGGTGGACATAGATGGCAAGGGTTTTGGCTCAAGGTTTGGATATATGAGAAGCATTCCCTCTCGATACAGGTCTTTGGCTAGCAAGGTTGGGTAGCAAGCATAAGAGTTGATGGATACAAACAAACATACACGTAGTAAAGACAATCATGCAATTATTACTTGAAAGCACACACAATTTTAAGTTGTGAATACTAAGCTTGTCATCGACAAGTGAGAAAAATCAATGAATGATATATTCTACATGTAATTCTTTTTCCTCTTAAGTCTCAAAGTATTGTAGCTACGGACCAATGCTAAGTTTGCCAAAGCCAAAAGATTTACTATATGTTCCCAAAGTGATTACCAATACTCAATGACAAGATCAATCATACATGATAAAAGTTGCAAACTAAAATAAAGTGTGCAGAAAATAAATGATGACACTTCTCATTCATATTCCATAACGGCATCTCATACCAAGGGATACATAGATAACCAACTAAAAGAGAGATACTTCCACATTGCAAACCATCATATAAGATAACTTCCCTACTCATGATATGACACTACTAAAAAGGTAAAAGATGAAAGATAATGGTGATACCGCGGCAATCCCCCAAGCTTGGAACAAGCTAAGGGAGATGCCAATACCGATGATGAATTACTCCTTCGGGGGCGATGGTGGAACGACTTGAAGTGGAGTAAGGTAACGCTCCACGATCTTGCAAAGCCTGTTATTCTCCTCTTGAAGTATATCCACTTCCCTCCTCAGGACGCAGTACTGCTCGAAAAACTGATCCGTGACTCGGAGAGCTTCGGTTGCTTCTGGAAAAGAGCTAAGATCCGGAACAGGTGGTATTGGTCCCTGCATGTTATGAGAAAAGGCAGGTTGGGCGTTAATTGATCCCACAAAGATGGGCTTGCTGGTTCCCGTCCTTGCGCGATCCTTCTTGGTCGCTTGCATCTTCTTCACCTCGTTCATGGCGCTTTCGTCCATGTCCTTGCGCCTAGCCTTCACCTTCTCATCGTCCGCCCATCCAACAAAAGACCCTTGGTCAAGATCGTGAAGGAGTTCGCGTTGGCGACGAAGTGCATAGTCTTCGGAGCAAGATCCTTGAGACGACATCTGGACAAAAATAGCTCGAAACAAAAACGCGTCAAAAACACGATATACGGACCTCTAGGGCTCCGGGTGAATATATAGCAAAAAAATTACGAAATAAAAGGAAGGCAACAGGGCGAAACCGAGTAGAGAGGAGCTCCGAGGCCTCCTCACGAGGTACTCGCGTGGCCAGCATGGGGCTCGTGCCACCACGTGGTGAGAGCGCCTCGGACTTCGTGTCATGTTCGCTTTTGTCTCATATTTTTTCTTACCGAAACTGTACCTTTTCAAAATTAGGTTCAGCAGACTCAGCAATATTTTCCTTAATGTACTTTTCCGGAGTAATTGCTAGAATAATATCAACATCTTCATTATAGGAATCTCTAGAAATATAATGCTTGAGTCTTTGTCCATTTACCACTTGTGTAGAGTCATCCTTGAGCGAAGCAATTTTTATGGCACCCGAACGAAACACCTCCACAATGGCATATGGTCCTTCCATTTGGAGAGTAATTTTCTTGCAAAAAATCAAAGACGAGAGCTATACAATAGAACTTTCTCACCAATGTGAAACTCTCTCTTAAGGATTCTCTTATTATGCCATCTCTTAACTTTTTCTTTAAATAGTTTAGCATTTTCATAAGCTTCACTTCTCCATTCATCTAAAGAACTCAAATTAAGTAATCTTTTCTCACCAGAAGTTTAAAATCTCTATTTAGTTCTCTCACTGCCCAATAAGCTTTGTGTTCTAATTCTAAAGGCAAGTGACAAGCTTTTCCATAAACCATTTTATAAGGAGACATACCCATGGGATTGTTATAAGCAGTTCTATAAGCCCACAATGCATCATTTAATTTACTAGCCCATTTATTCCTTATTCTATTAACAGTCTTTTGCAAGATAGATTTAATTTCTCTATTTGATAGTTCTAGTTGCCCACTAGTTTGAGGATGATAAGCTGAAGCAATTCTATGATTAACACCATATTTAACAAGAACTTTTCTAAAACCACCATGAATAAAATGAGAATCTCCATCAGTCATAATATATCTAGGAACACCAAACCTAGGGAAAATAATATCTTGAAGCATTTTTTATGATGTTTCACCATCAGCACTTTTAGTAGGAATAGCTTCTACCCATTTAGTAACATAATCAACAGCAACAAGTATATGTTTATTACCTTCTGAAGAAGGGAAAGGACCCATAAAGTCAAATCCCCAACAATCAAACGGTTCAATAACAAGAGAATAATTCATAGGCATTTCATTACGTCTAGAGATATTACCAACTCTTTGACATTCATCACAAGATAAAATAAACTTTCTTGCATCTTTAAAGAGAGTAGGCCAATAAAACCTAATTGTAAAACCTTTTGTGTCCTTCTATCTCCAGCATGATGTCCTCCATAAGCTCTACTATGGCATTTTCTCAATATCTCTTTTGGTTCATACTCCGGGACACATCTTCGCATAATACCATCAACTCCTTCTTTACATAAGTGTGGGTCATCCCAGATATAATGACTCAAGTCATAAAAAAAGTTCTTCTTTGTTGAGCTGAAAAGGTTGGAGGCAAATATTTTGAAACAATAAAGTTAGCATAATCTGCCTACCAAGGACTATCTCGTGAACTCACCCTTATTGCAGCCAATTGTTGATTTGGAAAACTATCATTAACAGGTATAGGATCATAAGCAATGTTTTCCAATCTAGATAAATTATCAGCAACAGGATTATCAGCACCTTTCTTATTGATACGTCCAAAACGTATCTACTTTCCCGAACACTTTTGCTATTGTTTTACCCCTAATTTGTGTGTTTTGAATGCAACTAACACGGACTAACGCTATTTTCAGCAGAATTCCCTGGTGTCTCCTTTTTGTGCAGAAATATAGACTTTAGGGAAAAAGCCCGAAAGACATCGAGAAGTTATTTTCCATCCGAGAGGGACCATGAACCACGAAGAGCAAACGGAGAGGTGCCACGAGGGCTCCTCGCCATGTGGTGGCGTGGGTGGGCCCCTGCCGCGCCAGCAGGTGGTGAGGCCCACTCGGCCACCTCCTCGCGACCCCTCGCGGCTACATAACCCCTCTGACCTAAAAACGTTTGGGGGATATCCATTTTTCCAGAGAACACAACCAACGCCACCGCCATCGCGAACCCTAGTTCGAGGACCAGAAGTCTCTGTTCCGACAACCTGCCGGGACATGGAATCGAAGGGGATCATCGCCATCATCATCACCAACGCCTCTCTATCAACCATCCATGTTTCCCCCATCCATGTGTGAGTAATCCACTGTTGTAGACTTGAGGGGATGGTAGGGAATGGATGAGATCACTCATGTAATAGTTGTAAGATTGTTAGGGCATGGTGCCTAGTATCTGTTATCGGTGTTTTACGTCATTGTTGCAACTTGTTATGCTTAATGCTTGACACTAGGGCCTGAGTGCCATGATTTCAGATCTGAACTTGTTATTGTATCATGATAATAATTATTATTTTGGATCACTATGAGTTGTATACACATATTATTGTCCAGAACCGATGGCTCCAAAGTGAGAGCAATTGGGACAACAGTAGGGAATGGTTATGATGTGAGGATCACATGTGTTCACGGAATGTTAATGCTTTGCTCCGGTACTTTATTAAAAGGAGTACCTTTATTGCCAGTAGTTTCCCTTGAGGCCCCGCTGCAAACGGCTGGCAGGACAAAAGATGGTGTGCAAGTTTCTCATTGCGAGCATGCACAACTAAATTGGAATACATGCTTATGATTAATTAGTTAATACTTTGATGCTTTATATTATTTATCTGCAAATGCCTATCTATGTTATTACATGAATTATCCTATCCATGCAACGCCTACAGTATTTTAATCACGCTGTCTACCTCAATCACAATCGATGTCTTAATTCTCCTACTACTGTTATTTCACTACTGTCTCTGCTATAAAACGGTTGCTACTGATAATCTGTCTCGAGCAAGTCTATTCATAGGCGCAGCTGATCTGACAAATCATCTGTTAAAGCTTATAAATATTCTTTGGCCCCCCTTGTGTCAAATCAATAAATTTGGGTTTTACTTCCCTCGAAGACTGTTGCGATCCCCTATACTTGTGGGTCATCAAGACTATTTTCTAGCGCCGTTGCCGGGGAGAATAGCTTTATTTGTAAGCCCACCTGAGTGTGATATTGTTCGTTAGAATTTATTCATCATGGGAAGAAATACTGATAAGAAGTTTCCCATCGTGCCATCCACTTCAAGGAAAGGTACAACTCTGAACTCCGCTGATGCACTTGATTCTCTGTCTGTGTTAAGTAAGCTTGTTACACCACCACAACCTACACGCTCTGTTACTACTGCTTCTACTGTTCTTGATGAAACTGGTTCATTAGGTCCGTTTTTAGATGCTACTATTGCTAAATCTAACAAATAGAAAATGCTGAAATTCCTGATGAAAATGTTGAAACACTTGTTAATTCACCTGAATTTACTCGTGATACTTATGATGAGCGTGATGATATATATGTGGATCTTGATGATGCTTTTGTTAAATAAAATAATACTATGAAAGATACTAGTGCTTCTTAAAAACTTGTTGAAAAATGTGCTAATAAATATAAATTATCACCTGATGTTGAATTTGCTACATATCCTATAAACATAAAAGATAAAGCTTATGATTTCTCTCTTGATTTGGCTCATATAGGTATTGTTAAAAGAGAACCTTTCTGTGGAACTGAAAATGAAAGTGTTGTAGAACACATGAATGTATTGTCTGATTGGAGTGGAATATTTGCTGAGGACATTAAAAGACGCCCTTACTTTGTTGCTAAAATATTTCCTTTCTCATTAAAAGGAGAAGCTAAAACTTGGTATAATAATTTGTCTCCTGGTTCCATCACTATTCCTAAGGGTTTGCTTGATGCTTTCTTTCAAAAATATTTTCCTGCTAGTGCTCAACATGATGCTTTGTTAAGAATCTATAGTTTTAATCAAGATGAAGATGAGAAATTACCTATGGCTTGGACACGCTTTTTTTGCATATTAAGAGGCCAGCCGAAACATGATTTGGATGAAAATGATCTACTTTATATATTTTATATTGGACTAACTGCTGAATCTAGGACAAAGCTGGATAGTTTTGCTAGTTGTGTTTTTAGGAAAAGGACTCCCGAAGAAGCTGAATAATTATTGGCTACGGTATGCAAGAATAATGATGATTGGGATATTCCTGAACCTACTCCAACACCTCCACCAACACCGAAGAAGAGAGGTATGATTGAATTAATGAAAGAAACAATGAGGGAAGCTAAAAGATCTCTTCAAGAAAGTAGTATTAAATCTGAAGATGTGAAGTATTTACCTCCTGTTGAAGAATTATGTAAGCCTATTCCTCCTTCAACCGTAGTTTAGGTACACTCTCTCCAAAGGTTTGATGATAGAGATATCCCTTATTCTAAACCTCCTGCTCAATGTTTAGATGAATTTGATGATTTTATTGTTAAGCAATGCAATTTTTATACGAGTATAGAGAATCATTTAATGGAAAATTCTCGTGCTATTAGTGATTTGCATGATACTGTTGATAGAACTGCTAATGATGTTAAAGTGCTTATTAAGCACTTTCATATGGTTCAAACTCAAATAGATCAACTCACTAAAGTGCAAAAAGAACTGCTAGTAAATAACTCTATAGCAAAAGAAAAACTTGTTTGTGAAGTAACAACTAGAGGTGGTAAATCTACTCAAGATCCTTTGTATCCTGAAGGACATGATAAAAGAATTGAACAAGATTCTCAACGAGTTAATGAACCTAGTACTCATGTTAGGAAAAAGAAAAAGAAACATAAAACTGTTGTAGAATCCTCTGAACCTGTTAATGATCCTTATAGTATATCTGTCTCTGATGCTGAAACTAGAAGTGTTAATGAACAGAACAATGATAATGCTAATAACAATGATAAGGATAAAAATGCCAATTTGGATCAAGAAGAAATAGAAGAAGAACCTGAAAAGCATGCTAAAAAATATATACTAAAGAAGATTTTATTGCTAAGAAACATGGTAATGAAAGAGAACCTTGGGTCCAAAAACAAATGCCTTTTTCTGCTAAGCAACTTAAAACAAAAGAGGAAGAACATTATAATAAATTTTGTGATTGGATGAAACCATTGTTCTTGCAAATTCCTTTGACTGGTGCTATTAAGTTGCCTCCTTATTCTAAATATATGAAAGATATTGTGACTAACAAAAGGAAAATTCCTAATGAGGAAATATCTACTATGCTTGATAATTACTCTTTCAATGGTAAGGTTTCAAAGAAGCTAGGTGATCCAGGTATACCAACTACTCCTTACTCTATCAAAAATAATTATGTTAAAACTGCTCTATGTGATTTGTGAGCTGGAGTCAGTGTTATGCCTTTCTCTCTTTACAAGAGACTTTACCTTGATAAATTGATACCTACTGATATATCTTTGCAAATGGCTGATAAATCTACTACTGCTCCTGTTGGAATTTGTGAGGATGTTCCTGTCAAAATAACTACCAATTGTTTAATTATGACTGATTTTGTTGTTCTTATAATGCCTGAAGATGATAGCATGTCTATTATTCTTGGAAGACCTTTTCTAAATACTGCAGGGGCTGTTATTGATTGCAATAAAGGAAAGGTTACTTTTAATGTTCATGACAAGGAGCACACTGTTTATTTTCCCAAGAAAGTTGATAGAATGCCTTGAATTAATACAATTACCAATTTGAGGTCTATTAGAGAGGGAAGTATTGATTGCCCATATAAATAAGAATACAAAACTCTCATGATTGGATCCATACCAATTCATTATAAGGTAACATGAGTGTCTCATATGGTTTAAAATCTTTCATGTCATATAAAATTCATTTGGTGGCAAGACTTGATCAACCTTGTTAACAAATGCATTTTAAATGCATAGAGAGGCTAAATAATTTTCTTTCTCGTATCCTTGTTATACCTACTGTTATGTTATTTAGTTTGCAATTTTTAGTTGAATTTGTTGTAAGAAAATAATTTTTCAATATTGAATTTAATAATGCAAAATACTAGAAAATGAAAAAAATAAAGTTTCTCAGAAAATTAAAAATTTTATATGAAAAATCATATTTTTCGTGGAGGCTCCTGGAAGTGCCAGAGAGCCACCGGGGGGACCCACAGGGCCACCTCACCACATGGTGGCACGGCAGCCCTTTGGCCGCGCCAGCACATGGTGTGGGGGCCACAGCCCCCCCCCCCCCCCCCCCCCACACACACACACACACTTGCTCTCTCTCCTTCCCCTGCCTTCCTCTTGCCCGAAAAACCAATCCTGGATATCTCAAACTCGTGTTCTTTCTGCTCATCTCCTGGGATTTCGATCTCCACATTCAGCCAATTTCTGTTGCTAAAATTTGGTGCATCTGCTGTCTGGTATGTGACTCCTCCGAATATCCAAGTAGAATTTTGTTTAGTGGTGTATATATAGAGTATTTTGCTGTTGTAGGTATCTTGTTTAGTGAGTTTGAATGCTTGTTCTAAGTTGAAATAACTAGTTTTGATGCATGCTTAAGCCTCTAGCAGGTCACTATAATAGTTTCCCCTCATTTAGTTGGCTAAAAATCGATTTTTATGATGTTTGTTGAAAATTTCAGAACATGGAAGGAAATGCATTTGCACTAGATCCTAGTGAGATAGTGGTGCAAGGGAAGTTCAAAGTTTGTAGGGAAGAAGGAGTATACCCTGCCATCTACCCGTGCTCGCAATTCATGGAAGTTGCAGGGATTATGCAAGATTTCCATACTCTCATGTCAAATGCAGGATTGGAACATTTTCTTGAGGATCAACCTTTCCAATATGCTATTTTCTCTATGTCAGTGGTGCAGGATTTCCGCTGCAATTTGAACTCATCTAACCCCACCGTGCATTACAAATTTACAACAAATATGTGGACTTGTCTTTTGGTGTTTTCTGTTCAGCGATGAGAGTTCCACATGGAGGATCATTGGAGAAGCCAAAGGGGAACCCAAGGCAATTGATGGATTTGTATGAAGAGATTTGCTTTTGGGAGGAGTTTTCTAAGAAGGATGGTAAAATCAGGAGTATTCATCTCCCTTCCATTCGTTATTTCGCATACTTCATTGCTAAATGTGTTCTAGCTAGGAGATCAGCTGGTAAATTAGGCTTGTCTGATTTAGCTTTTCTAGCTGCTGCTTTGCGTCGTGATAGAACTTATAACTTGGGTGCTCTGATTTCTCACCGTTTCGCTACTAACCTCAAGAAGGGAGGAGTTTTGGAGGACTAGTCGCTTCACGATTATTAGGTTTCAATTGTTTGGAACCCCATCCTAAGGATATTCTGCTACCTATAGAAAACTTGATAATGATTCAGCGAAGAATCATGAATTTATTGCTGAAGATGGTAGCTTGCATTATCTCCCTTATATCAAAACTTACCAAAGATGAAATACTATATAAAGTATCTACCATTGAGAGAATTGATATCTTGCATGCGCCTCTTCTTAACCTTGTTGGCAGGGAGAACTTGTCAGTCTCAGAGGCTGAGTTGGACACACTTGGGGAGCAGCCCGGCCCGGATAGTAGGGTCAATGATGAGGATTATGGGGGTGGCTTCATTCAGCCTCCGGAGACACCTAGTTTCGTGTATCCAGATCCGGGGTACGCAGGACCTTCAGGATCTTCCTCCACCGCAGCCGATGCGGAGTACGACTACACGGGGCATAACCACCGAGTTGGGGTGATTATTCACCTTGGGATTGATCTCCACTTAGACCAAAAGACTAATCTTGGGGGAGGTATACCGATAGCACACTCATTTAAATATCATTATCATTCGGTACTTTGTATATCCATGTTTCATTTTAGTTTCCTTTCTTCCATTTGTTTATGCTTTGTTTGCTTTCTATAAACTCAAAAATATCAAAAATATTTTTGTTATTTCTCTTTCTGGTTTGTTTTAGTATCTAGTATTAATATGCTTAATATTTATTTCAGTTCAATATGCAAAAACACAAACATATTTTGCTTTGTTGCGTGGTGTTTCGCGTAGGGACAGATTTCTGCTGTCCACCGTTAAATTCATAACTTTTCACAGGGATTTCAGAATGACCTGAAATTTCGTGTGTATATTACTGGGATGTGTTCGCAACTTTCATTAGATTTGAGTTTTCTGATCTGGACATGTTAAGGTCCTCGAAAAAATTCGTCTTTGCTGGTTGTTCTGTTTATAGTGCCTAAATCTGAAAACCCAAAATTATTTAATGTTTCTCTTTGCTTTTGTATAGTTTGTTTCAGAGGTCATTACCTTCAGTTACTCTATGGAGATTTGTTATTATTTCATATCTTTCAAGAACACAAGTGATAAGGCAATTATGATGATCTATGACAATTTCGAGTTGGGTAAGAGGCTGGTAATGAACTCTATTTCTTTCTCATTTTTGTACATATACTCATTCATGTGAGCATGCTTAGATGGTTCGCATAAGGTATATGTTGATTGGTGGATGCTTAGTAGTTCGTGATCTCTTATGATCATTTCCAATTTATTTATGATGGATGTCATGTTTCTAAGGATATTTGCTTGCATTGTTTTGGTCATAATGGAATATGACATTGTGCTATCCTTCTCTGAATAATTCATTTGAATTGACTTGGCACATGTTTATACATGTTATGACTGAAAACAAAAAGTCAATTAAGCCTTGATGACATATTTTGACTCAGAGTTCTTGTATCTTTATTATGACTCCGTTAATTCTATTTCGTCGCAAGCATCATTATGATGGTTATTGCACTTGTACTAAGCTGAGATAATGGTTGTGCTTCCCAATCCCTGAAAACCAAGTTATTCCAAAGAGTCCACTATAAATAACTATGCATGGCATTTCAAACCATTCAAGTAAATTCACATGTGCTACCTAAAAACCTTCAAACACTTCTCAATTTGCGCCACTGTTTTGAGCTCATGAGGAAGTGGTAGGTGGTCTTGTTATCTTCCATACTAATTAAGTAATTGACTTGCATGCTACATCTTCTCGTCACTAATTTTGCAAAGGGCTGGTTAGACCATTGTAATATGAAAAAAGGATTTGAGAAAATAAAAATAGGCACTCCTCCATGGTTTGGGATTGTTTGGTGGGCACCCGAGGGTTCGGTTAGCCATGGTTTGTTAGCAAGGTGGGAAGGAGTGTCAAGCTATCAAAATGAATATAAAGATGCATATTATAAGTGCGTTGTTTTAAAAATAATCGGAAACACTCTCAACTTGGTTAGTATGGAAGATAACAAGAACTCTATTGCCATTCGTTGACCTAACAACCACCACTCAAAAAAAAATTACCTCTGTTTTCAAAATAATAAGAAGCTCTAGCACATGTTGAATCCCTACTTCCCTCAATGAAGGGCATATATTTTAATTTACTTTTGAGTCACCATCCTTCTTTGAGCACCTTCTTGAGAGCATAATTGTAATTCTTAGTGTAATGTGATTGTCCCTTAATATGTTAACCGCGGTGTAATCTATATGCTTTTATCTTTGATACATTTATCTCTAGTCTTCCCTTGAAACTCAGAGGTGCCTGGGCATTTATGTTTTGTTGTTCCATTCGGGCAAGCGAGATACTAATTTATCATACTTTCTTATGATCCTTGCAATCATGTGAATTGATATGTTTCATGCTATTTATCATCGGTATAATTGGCATCATTTTATGGTTTGCATAACTATTGGGTGACACCGTTTATATATGTCTTATTATGAATAATCAATGCATTTGTCCTCATAATGAGAATATTTACATCACATGAGCAAATGAGTTCGTGAAAGTTCTTTTATTGCACTCAGTTGTTAACTGAATTGCTTCAGGACAAGCAATAAGCTAAGCTTGGGGGGAGTTGATACGTCCAAAACGTATCTACTTTCCCGAACACTTTGTTATTGTTTTACCTCTAATTTGTGTGTTTTTAATGCAACTAACACGGACTAACGTTATTATCAGCAGAATTACCCTGTTATCTCCTTTTTATGCAGAAATATCAACTTTAGGGAAAATGCCCGAAAGACATCCAGAAGTTATTCTCCATCCGAGAGGGACCAGGAACCACGAAAACCAAACGGAGAGGAGCCACGAGGGCTCCTCACCATGTTGTGGCATGGGTGGATCCCTGTCGCGCCAGCAGGTGGTGAGGCCCACTCGGCCACCTCCTCGTGACCCCCCTCGCGGCTACATAACCCCTCTGACCTAAAAACGTTCGGGGGATATCCACTTTTCCAGAGAACACCACTGTACGCCGCCGCCATCGCGAACCCTAGTTCGGGTACCAGAAGTCTCTGTTCCGGCACCCTGCCGGGACGGGGAATCGAAGGGGATCATCGCCAACGCCTCTCCATCAACCATCCATGTGAGAGTAATCCACCGTTGTAGGCTTGAGGGGATGGTAGGGATTGGATGAGATCACTCATGTAATAGTTGTAAGATTGTTAGGGCATGATGCCTAGTATCCGTTATCGGTGTTTTACGTCATTGTTGCAACTTGTTATGCTTAATGCTTGACACTAGGGCCCGAGTGCCATGATTTCAGATCTGAACTTGTTATTGTATCATGATAATAATTATTGTTTTGGATCATATCTATGAGTTGTATACACATATTATTGTCCGGAACCGATGGCCCCAAAGTGAAAGCAATTGGGACAACCGGAGGGAATGGTTATGATGTGAGGATGACATGTGTTCACGGAATGTTAATGCTTTACTTCGGTACTTTATTAAAAGGAGTATCTTAATTGCCACTAGTTTCCCGAGAGGCCCCGCTGCAGATGGGCTGGCAGGACAAAAGATGTTGTGCAAGTTTCTCATTGCGAGCACGCACAACTAAATTGGAATACATGCTTATGATTAGTTAATACTTGGATGTTTTATATTATTTATCTGGAAATTCCTATGCTATGTTATTACATGAATTATCTTATCCATGCAACGCCCGTACATCTGTCCCCATGTCTACAATATTTTAATCATGTTGTCTACATCAATCACAATCGTTGTCTCAATTCTCCTGCTACTGTCATTTCACTACTGTCTCTACTATAAAACTTTTGCTACTGATAGTCTGTCTCGAGCAAGTCTATTCACAGGTGCAGCTGATCTGAAAAATCATCTGTTAAAGCATATAAATATTCTTTGGCTCCCTTTGTGTCGAATCAATAAATTTGTGTTTTACTTCCCTCGAAGACTGTTGCTATCCCCTATACTTGTGGGTCATCACCTATCTACAATGTGTAAGTCGAATTCTTGCAACAGTAATACCCATCTAATAAGCCTAAGCTTTGCATCTTTCTTTTCCATAAGATATCTAATTGCAGCATGATCAGTATGAATAATAACTTTAGAATCAACAATGTATTGTCTAAATTTATCACAAGCAAATACAACAGCTAGAAATTCTTTTTCAGTTGTAGCATAATTCTTTTGAGCAGAATCAAGAGTCTTACTAGCATAATGAATAACATTTAACTTCTTATCTATTCTTTGTCCAAGAATAGCACCAACATCAAAATCACTAGCATCACACATAATTTCAAATGGTAAATTCCAATCAGGTGGTTGAACAAAAGGAGCAGTTATTAAAGCTTTCTTAAGAGTTTCAAAAGCTTCCTTACAATCATCATCAAAAACAAATGGTATATATTTTTGCAAGAGATTGGTAAGAGGCTTTGATACCTTAGCAAAGTCTTTGATTAAACTTCTACATAAACTAGCATAACCAAGAATACTACGAATACCTTTAACATCTCAAGGGCAAGGCATTTTCTCAATTGCTTCCACTTTAGCTCTATCAACTTCCATACCTCTTTCAGAAATTTTATGTCCCAGAACAATCCCTTCATTAACCATAAAGTGGAATTTCTCCCAATTAAGAACAAGAATAGTTTTTTCACATCTCTGCAAAACCTTATCAAGATTGTGCGAGCAATTATCAAAAGAAGTGCCATAGACGAAGAAATCATCCATGAACACCTCCACAATTTCCTCACAAAAACCATGAAAGATAGCAGACATACATCTTTGAAAAGTATCGGGAGCATTACATAAAACAAAAGTCATACGTCTATAAGCATAAGTACCATAAGGACAAGTAAACGTGGTTTTCTCTTGATCTTGAGTTTTATCAGCAATTTGAGAGAAACCAGAATAACCATCAAGAAAGCAAAAATGATTTTTATTGGCTAATCTCTCCAACATTTGATCAATAAAGGGTAAAGGATAATGATCTTTCTTAGTTACTTTATTAACCTTTCTAAAATCAATGCACATTCTATAACCAACAACTACTCTTTGAGGAATAAGCTCATCATGATCATTAGGTACAACGGTAATTCCACCTTTCTTACGGACACAATGCACAGGACTAACCCATCTACTATCAGCAATAGGATAAATGATACCAGCATGAAGAAGTTTTAATACCTCATTTGTTACTACTTCCTTCATCTTAGGTATTAAACGGCGTTGAAGTTCAACAACTGGCTTAGTACGTGTGTAACGCACTGCGAGTTGTTGTGCTAGCGGTGTTGTGAGGTCTAGTTCCACTACACGACCTTGAGGTCGGCTTCATCGTCTTCATCGTCAACGTTCGTGCGGGAACGTAATCCCCGCTTTCGGTCTACAAGGGTATGTATTCCGATCTTTGGTGTACTTCTATATTTTTTCATAGTGTAGATTCTGGCTAGACTAAGGATATTGTTCCTAGGAAAAATTTTGTTTTCTGCCTACGATCCCCTTCACCCTCGTGCATGGGAATACCAACGGGGGTTTAGGTTTCTGTCACTCCGGCAACCCTACAAATGATAAACGAGTACACGATGCATTCCCCTAGGCCCATAAAGGTGACGTGTCATGTAGTCGACGTTCACATGACACCACTAGAAGAATGGCACCACAACTTAAATATCAAAACATCAAATATTATTCAACATAGTTCACTACTAACATCTAGACTTCTCCCATGTCCTCAAGAACACAACGAACTACTCACAACACATCATATGGAACATGATCAGAGATGATATAATGATGGATAACAATCTGAACATAAACCCTAATTCAATGGTTTCACTCAATAACATCAATAACAATAGTAATCAACACCGGGAGAGTTTCCCCTATCAAACACACGGAGTTTAGCCCTAGATGTTACAGAGGGAATGGAGTGGATGGATGGAGATGATGGCGTCGGCGGGGGAGATGGTGCTGTTGGCGATGGTGATGGAGTGCAGCTCGATGACGGTGACGATGGCGACGATTTCCCCCCTCTGGGAGGGAATTTCCCCGGCGGCAACGCAGCCTGCCGGAGAGCTTTTCTCTCTCTGTCTTCTCCACCTCGTGGTGGCGGCGGAGATTGATTTTGGACAACGCGGGATTTATAGGTCTTCGGGGGGATGAAGTACGCGAAGGGGTACGCCAGGAGGTGGGCCAGGGTGGCCTCACCCCCTGCTCGCGCGGCTAGAAAGGCTGTCGCGCCAGGAGGTGGTGAGGGCCCCCTGGGCCCCACCCCCGGCTCCCCTTTTGGCCTCCTTCGTGATATAATTGGATAATAATTCCCAGATGTTTTTTTTGTTCTTCTGGTCTTCGCAAATATTGTATCTTGATGATGATTTTTCCAGCAGAATTCAGACTCCGGAGTTCCATCCCCCAATGATCATCAATCATGCAAAATAGATTAAATAACATAAGTATCATCTCCAAATACGAAATATTCAATGAATACCAGTAAATTATGATATAAAATAGTGATGCAAAATGGACGTATCAACCTTATATGGTCACGCTCCTCAAAATGTACGGCACTCCTTGTTGCTGCAGTATCTTTGACTCGTGTGCCCCTGCTAAGAGTCCCTTTGTCTGTCTTAGTCGAAGTATCAGGTTTCTCTGGCCAAAGAGCCTATCCATGGCAGTATGATATGTCTTGTTGATGAAGTCTCAAGTGGCGGTAATGCCTTTGTGTCCTGAGCCTCTTGCTTGTGCTTGCTGTTTTGTATAGAGCTGCTTATCATGATGCAGTTTGGGATTCTGTGGTTGAAGATAGTAGTGGTATCTTTTGTGGTAACCGTCGTATTCTTGCTTGGGGTTGTCGAGTTGGTTGGGGTTGCGATTGTTCTGAGTGAAGGATCGTCTTTGTCTGGTTTCTTTCTGAGGACGACTATCTCTCGAGTAGTCTGCGGATGCCATCTTTTGATTGATCTGTAATTCACTCGCCTGAAGAAGGCACCTGGTAGTACCCGCGCCTTTGCCGCCCCGATGTTGGCCAACCTGTTTGCTTGTATGTTGCGAGTGCGTGCTATATAGCGCAGTTCTCAACTGCGGCATCTTTTTTGTAGTGTGTCGAAGTAGTCTTGATACCTGGCCAGCTTGTTCGTCATCATCCTTCTTGTTCCTGCTACATTTTGTGCGATTATGCAGGAGTTTCCTCGAATGATAATGTCTTGTGATCCTGAAGCTTTGGCCAGTCGCATGCCTTGGAACAGGCCTTCGTAGTCTATTTCGACTTTGGATGGAGATGGGAAGTCTATCTGTAGGACATAATTAACTCGTTCCCTGCTGTAACATCCCAATATTTTGAAATGTTTAAAAATCACTAAAAAATCAAACTTTTGTTATAGATTAAAATAAAACATTAAAAGCATAAGAAAACCAACCATAAAAGAGTTCATAGCAATTTTTAAATTGTTTATTTTTTTAATTAATCACTATTTTCATAAGTTGTTTCAAGTTAAACATTTTACTATCCATTGTTTTTCTTAAACTTCATTATATATTTTGAAAAATGGCTTACAAACTTTCAAACCATTTTCTTGTAATAAAAAAGTTTCTTTATAAGTATCTGTTTTCAACCACTTAGCCATAGCTATTCATAAATTAAAATAATATTTACAAATGTTCCTTTAAACTATTCAAAACATGGTCTATTTGCCAAATGGTTTTCATTGTTTTACCTGAGTTCAAAACATAGTTTTTGGAAATTTCAAGTCTATAGTTTATATCTTTAAAACCTCATGGATTTTATAATTAATGATTTATCAAAATAGGCATCTCAATAACTGAAATTATTTTCATCATTTTGCAAAACATAAAATGATTTTCAAGAATAATTTCAACATAGGAAATGAAATAAAGATATATTTTTTTCCTATTGTACTATAGGGAGTTTTCAAATGACTCATTATAAAATAAAACTTAATGGTGCACAAAATATTTTGAATTAAAAATACATTCATTATATTCCCCTTTTTATTTCAAATAGTGGTGTTATGATATTTAATGTTGTACTAAAGCCAAAAATGATTTAATTTTGGAAAATGAGTTTAAATAACTTAATTTTAAACTTATATAAGTGTTTTATTTTTATAAATTTTATTTAGCCAAAAATAAATTTTATTAAGCCATATTTTCAAATTTGACATAATCTGGTAAATTTGTATTTAATCAATGTTTCAAAATTTTGATTTTTCAAAAGTGTTCAAAACATACCCACAACTGTTTTAACACAAAGATATTGTTTTTACAATTTTTTAGAAATTTATTTGACTTCATTTAGACACTTAAAACAAAAGATATGAAATAAATAAGTAAAAACAGAAGAAAAAAATGTTGACGTCGGCGATGACGTCAGCGTCGTCTTCAAGCTCCAGAATGAGAAACGTGCACGAACAGCTCACATCTCACGTACGTTTCTTCCCGAATTGATTGCCGGCGTTTTACTCGACCAATTGACGCACTGTTTCTTCCTACTTAAAGCTCATGACCTCCTCTTTCATTCCCTCACAAAAACCCCATCTGAAACGTCCTAAAATGCTCCAATTTCGTCCGCCATTAGACACGGCTATTTTTGGTCGAAATTAATCTCCGATTGATAGCAGGCAAATTACTGCACCAAATCAAGCACGGTTGGTTGCTACAGATAGCCTTCGACCTCCTCCTCCATCCCCCCCCCCCCCCCCCCCCAAAAGCCCTCTCCAATACACCCCCAGGCCGACGAATTCTTGGCCGGAGTTTCGCTCGACCACCACCATATTTCTTTGATTCCGGCGAGCAGAGTGAGTCCCCGCCGCCGATTCTTGGTCTTTCCTCTTTCCCACGTCTGTGTGCTCCTTTAAACACCATCCTTGCTTCATTTCGTGGAGGCCGAGCTCGACCTGAAGGTCATCGTCGCCGTCGCCACTCCGTCCGCCTCTCCACGCAGCTCCGGGAAGCGCCGCTTAACTCCGACACCGTCTTCCTCTCCGCCGTGTCCAGCCGCGCATCGCCGTCATCTCCCTCGCGTCCGGGAGCTTCCGAAACGTCATCGCCGTCAACACCCATCGCCGGCGACCACAGCAACGCCGACCGTCCGCATCCACCCACGATGGCCCGGCTGATCCACCGCCGCCATCATCTTCTCCAGCCGGTGAGCTGCTGTTATGCTTCCTTCTATGTTATTACGTATAGATCACTTGATGAAGGTTAGCAGCCATTAGAAAAACGTCATAGGTCACCTATTCAATATTTTCGTTTTTCTGCCTAGATATAACTTCCAAAATTCATATTAAATCAACCGTAACTCTGTTTTTGATGTTTTTGCAGTTTATGGAATCGTATGAACGTGTAGAAAATAGTGGTATAATAAAAACTTGTATTTTAGTCGTGCACTAACTTGGTATTTACAGAAACATGTAAAACATTATTTTAATTATAGTTTTAATTCTATAAGGTCAAAATTTGTAAATAAAATATCTTTGAAAAGCCCATGACCTGTGGATTGTGTTAGCTCTGTTGTTTTCCAACCTTGAGAAATTTAGATTTATTCAAATTTAAAATATGATGTTTTAGTTAATTTGACATAACTTTTGATATAAACATTATTTTTTGGTAAATCCAATTGTTAAAAAATTGATAAAACGGCCCCTGCCCATTAGCACTATTTATAAAATTTTGTTATAAATCACAGAAAACTTTAATCTTGTATTTACCCCTTTTATTATATTTTCCTATAATAGAAATCAATTAAAATTGAATTTATAACTTCATTTATATTTATAAAAATCACAAAAGTTGTTATGATGCTTTCTTATTAAAAATTGCATTTCATGCATAGCATATTTTATTGTGTAGTTATACTCCTCATAGGAAAACTTCTTCCTTATTTTCTCTAAGTAGGATTATCTTCAACATAGTTGTTTTGGTAAAATGTTCTACACTTGGGATTTTCAATAGGGAGCTAGAAGGCCAATAAAGGACGTAGAAGAAAAACCAAGAGGAAGTTCAAGAATACCAACCCCCTTTATTCTCTAAGTATTTCTCTCTTTCTTCTCTTATTCTCTGAGACTTCATGATGACTAAGTTAAATCCAAGACCAGCCTCGGTGATACAAGAATCATCAAGTCTGAAGATTTATCAAGCCTACCAAAAATTCAATCAAGACATCATCAAGGAGAAAGCTACAAGGAAACAAACAGAAGATTCATGGAAGACCGACTACATCCTTGGGTCTATCTCTTCCCTCTTTCCTAATTTTGTCTTTCACTTTAGATATAAACAATTTTGATCATGTTATTATCATCTTTGAAGTATGTTGGATCTTAGCGGCATAGTGAGATGAAGCGGCCTGGAGACTAACCTTACATGTCCACGTACATGAGACCTGTTCCACAATCATAAGTGGTTGGCCGGGTGTCTGTCTCTCTCACTATAGTGAATATCCAATTTACAAAGAGTTGTTAATAATTGTTGCACATCATGATTAAGCCATTAGAGTGCTTATTCAAGATGATTTATAGCAAAGTATTTTGTCCAACCTATGGCCTTAGTCCTTAGTCATTTTTATCAACATATTTGCCTTGCATTAATTTAGAAGATTTTCATGACATGACATGCATCTATAGTCCTTAGAAATATTTTGCACGTCATGCATAAACATATCTTTCCTTGGAAGTTTTATGAAATTTTTTTGTGCATTTTGTATGTGTTTGTATGCGTTGTGTTGTGTTTTATGTTGATTGGTGTATTGTTGTTTGTCTATATTGTTTAGACTGAACGGAGAGCTCCGAATTACGTTGAAAAGAGTTTGTGAGCAAAGACATCATCCAAAGGAAAGTGGCACACCTCATAAACTTCCTAATATTTTTCTATGCTTGAGTAGAGTATTTTTCTATAAGCATGTGTAGGATAGTATTGCTATGCAAGCCATGTTTAGATTTCCCTATTCATGTATCTAGGTACCTATATCATACTTAGCAGAAATATTGATGCTATGCAATTGATAAAAAGTTTTACAAAATGTTAAGTGACTACTCAGGGTTGTGCTCATGGTTGTCTTCGCCTAGGGTAGTTTCTACTATACTTAGGGCCATGAGCATGGTGGTTTTCACCTGAGAGTACACATCCACTAAGTTAATGAATCACCTGGGTGGAATGGTTGAATGGTTTATGTTGAGTGGCTACTCAGGGCTGTGCTCGTGGTTGTCTTCGCCTAAGATAGTTTCTACTATACTTAGGGCCGTGAGCATGGTGGTTTTCACCTGAGAGTACACTTGTGGATTGCCACCCAGGAACAAAGGGATCTGAAGAACGCCGAGTGAAGATTTTTTCCAGTGCAGCCATTGCCAATGGGCTCTGGCTTGATCAACTATGTTGCATGGACTCGCCCCGTCTTGACAAGCAGATGTAGAAGGTGTTAGGTGGAACGGGTCAAGCCAGTATGGGGAGGGAAAATGCTTCTGAAAGATCTCGTCTCGTTCTTCTCATTTTCCTTATCACTTCCAGAGTGTGAGGATAGTTTGGGCTGAATGGATACAATGGTGAACGTGCACAACCTCTACAGAGTGTAAAACTAAGTACTTAGCTGTGTCCCCGGTACGGTCAATTTGAGCAGCTGATCAAGGACGTTAATGGAGGATTCCACCATTCTAATTTCTAAGATAAAACTTGATGGGTGAACAAGGGTAGAATGAGACAGTTGATTTCATGCCACGGATGTCTGGAATAGAAGAAAAGTGTTTTCCAAAGAGTTAGGAAAAAATTGGCTTTATGCAAAATAGCCTTGAACTCCACCAGCCAAATATGCATATAGGTTATTAGAGTTATTCCACTAAGTGTCCACCATAGTGTCACTTGCCAGACTCCATTTTTAATGGAATCTGACCCACGTTGTTGCAATATTTTTCTTATTGCAGATTGTTCAGATGACGAGTGAGGTTTCGTTTAAGAGTTTCGAGTCTGCAACCAACATATTTTCGCCTGTGGCAACATGAATGTGATGGAGACTCACTGCTGTTGTATTTCCGTTGTTTACTCTTTCAAAGCTAGCTTTATGCTATGCAACTTGTATTGAATATTTTGTAAGTCTGGATCATCGATGTAATAAAATTGATACTTTGTTGTGATATTACATCGTAAACTGTGTGTGCAAACGAATCGATCCAGGGATTTGCACTATACACAGGTATCTGCCTTATTTTAAGTGCAGGTACGCTACACCTGCTAGGTGTTATGAGTATCATACATGCGCCTGCGCCTCTGCCCCCCTTTGATCCATCGAAGTATATTGTCCAGTTGTTGACGTTGTTTGGTTCTTCTTCTGGGTGCGTGCTTTCTTCTCCTGCTGGCTCGACTGCCCATATGGCGTTTACCGCATGCGCTATGGCTGCGACTGCTTGTTTTTTATGCTCTGGCTCCATTGTGGTATCTCTCTCGAGTTGTTGTTCATCTGGGAGTTGTTCTGTACCGAACGCTTCTGAGATTTTGCAGAAGTCTTTGTCCCAAGCGTCTGACTTCTGAAAGTTTCCATTGACTCTGATCACCCCTTTTGGTCCTGGCATTTTGAGTTTAAGGTACGCATAATGTGGTATGGCCATGAATCTTGTGTACACCGGCCGTCCGAGTATGGCGTGGTATTATGATTTCCAGTCGACGACTTCGAAGTGGGTAGCGTCTCCAAACGTGACGTCGAGTTGTATTGTACCTTTGGGTCGTATGGCTTTGCCTGGTACAATACCGTGGAAAGTATTCACGGATTGTGATAGGTGTTCGACTGACCTGTTCATACGACGAAGTGTGTCGGTGAATATTATGTTGACGTCGCTGCCTCCGTCCATGAATATTTTTGTCATAGCGTACACTCCGATTTGAGCTTCGAGTACCAGAGCGGCGTGTCCCGGCCAATAGATGGATGGCGGGTGATCTTCTTGATTGAAGGAAATTTTTGTTTCTGATCCCCGCAAAAATTCCGGTACGGCGGGTGGTGCCATAACTGCCATATTGACCTGTCGAGTGTGGCGTTTTTGTTGCCTGTTGGAGGGACGTCCCTTTTGGATCATGTACATCTGCCCCTTAGGTTTTGGGTATTGGTTGTCCACGATGTGTGGTGTGTGGTGTATGGCGCCTGCCATTTGATTACTTGTGTCATGTGGTGGTGGAGGCGGTAGGGTCGCGACTGGCTGTGGTGGTACTGCATATGATGACGGAACGGTTGGTGGTTGGTCCCTTCCAAGCCGCTTCATGTAATGTGTTGCCATCTGTTCGAATTGGCGGCAGTTTCTCATTGTATGATGTGATGTCAACCGCCCAGTCGCTGGATCTTTGAACAAATGGAATTTGCACCCGTCTTCCATTTTTTCTTGAAATGACTTTCAATTCTTGGATCTGAGCGTCTCTGCCAGTCTTGTCTCATGTACCCTCCGCATTGGTCACGGTTTCTGTTGTCACGACGGTCGACTATTCGATCGTATCTGTAGTTGTTACTTCGTGTGTCTCGACGATCATCTTGTCGATTGTTATGCTGATCGTCTTGTTTTCTATCGTCTCGAGTGCGATCATCATGTCAGAATCCGGCTGCTACAAATTTGACTTTATCTTTGCCTCCATGATCATAATCGCGCCTTCTTCGCTTGTCATCCCTGTCCCGACGATCTCGACTGTCTTGATGGTCACAATTGTTCCACCGGTCACGATGATGCTGCGGGGATTGTGGGTTTTTGCTTTGAACTGCTTCTTCACCGTCCGCCCACTCAGTCGCCAATTTCATGAGCTCCGCCATGTTTTTTGGCTTTTGTCGACCAAGTGCTTCCCTGAAGTCTTTTATGTAGACTCCCATTGTGAAAGCGTACATGGCCCTGTCTTCTGATATTGTACTGACAGAGTTTCGTATGGCTGTCCACCTTCTGATATATGCCCTGAGTGCTTCGTCTGACCTTTGCTTGAATGCCCGTAGCTCCTCGAATGTCTTTGGTCGTTCGCAGAGAGGATCGAAATATTTTATAAAGTCTTCTTTGAAGTGGTCTCAGGAGTCGTAGGCTCCTTTGGTAGTGATTTGAGCCAGTCGCGAGCTGTGCCTTCAAGCATCAGTTGCAAATATTGCAGTGCTGTTTTGGTTGTTCCTCGTTGGCATACAACTGCCAGCTTGTAGTCCTCGAGCCAGCCTGAGGGCTATTGTGCGGTGTTAAATTTTGGCATGGCGGGTAGACCAAATTTCTTTGGTAATTTAGCCTCTTGGATCCGTCGAGTGAAACATTGTGCCCCGCTTGGACCTATACCTTGGCTGTCAGGTGAGTCTCGACTGTCCGTGGAGGACTACGACTGCGATGACCTCGCGAGTGACTTTTGTTGCGTCCCCTTCCTCTCCCATCTGCTAACTCTTTTGCTGCGATCTCTAGAGCCTTCATTTTCTGGAGGTGACTCTCCTCGGCTGGATCTCCTGCTGGTGGTTTTCCTTCAGATATGAGTGCGCCTTCGGCTGTTTTAGGTAAGAGTATGCCTCCTGAGTCGAGTGTCATGAATGAGTGGTCCAGGTTTCGAGTGACTCTGGCTCTTTCCTCTTCGGGGATCCTTTCGAATCTGGATCTGTGTCCTCCTTCTGTTGCTCCCGTAGAGCTAATAGACAGTTGTCGTCTGCGGGCGCTTGATATGCTTGCCTGCTTCCTTCTTTCTTCGAGTGCTGCTATGTATTGTTTTAGGTGTTGTATTTCCTGCCAGTTGAAGTAGTTGTAGGCCGTCAACTCATCTGGAGTTGCGTCTGCTGGCATCATTATGCCATCCTCGATGACTTTTGTTATCTTTGCATCCATCTCGGCTGTGAAGACCAGAGTGGATGTGCCGTCTGGCAGAGTGATTGTGCAAGGGTATTCGGTTGGCCTTCGATTGGTTGTTGTTATTAACGTTTCTGCGGTAAACGTGACGCAAACCTGTTGAGGTATGGGTGAAGGATATGCGTAAGTTGTGCGGGTATCAGGCGTTGCTTCAGTTTCATCGTCCCAGTCCATGTTTGTGTTTTTGCTTTTGCTATTCTGAGCGTCACATGACTGCTCTGCAGGTTCATCGTAGTCGATGAAAGCATCATGAAGAGCTTGGATTTCTGGATCGACGAAGTCTGTCAGACGTATACTGTCTTCTAGAGGTTCGTCATATTCGGAAAGGCGGAAGCTTTCTTCTGGATTGTCAATCTGCATGCGATCCTCGACTGGTCCGACTTGGAGATTCGATTGTACTTCTTCTTCTAGCTGGTTTTGCGCTATGAACTCGTTGAATCCCCTTGTGGACATGGACTCCGCTATGGATCCGGATAATGAGATCGGGTCGATCTGTGACGCAGTAGCCCTCGTGTCTTCTACCGATGCCGCCGAGATATCCAGATCCTCGACTAGTTTATGCATGATAGTCGATTGATCTTCGTCTTCAGGGAATTCATCTGCCATGAATTTGTTGAATTCTGTCGATGACATCGACTCCGTGGGAGACTTGGGTGGGTGGGTCAGGCCGAGCTGTGATGAGATGGCCTCCTCGTTAGTTGAAGATGTGATCGTCATCGGTTTCTCCTGGAGTGGCTCAGTCGCGATCTGTTTAGCTAAGTCCTGCGCACCACACTTATCAACGAAAAAATTATGTTTTCCGATGGTTAGATCAAATCCTGAACTGAGATTGGAGTAGATCTCCTGAGATTCGGGTGAATATGGCCTGATCCTGGTTGGCGATGTTGGTTTTGGCGAGTGGTCGCATGTGGACTGGATATGATCTGATGTTGCTGATGTACATCCCTTTGATGAAGTTGGCGAGTGGCCGCTTGCAGCTAGGGCCGAAACATCCGTAGATCCAACACTACCTGTTCCCACAGACGGCGCAAATTGACGAGGGATGCCCCCATCAATACCCATGGTTACTAGCCTAGGGTGAGAGTAATGAGGTAGACAACGCGTAGTGTTGGTAGTTTCGTCGGCTGACAAGCGGGATTTACCCAGGTTCAGGGCCCTCGACTGAGATAACACCCCTACTTCCTGCTTGTCTATTATTGATTGTGAATATGCCGAGAGTACAAGGGTCTAGAAAGATGTCGATCTTGCTAGGGTTTGGTGGTTCTGATTGGGCGTGTCCTTGATCGGCCACCCTCCTGTCCTTTATATAGAGGTACAGGTCTCGAGTAGTAACCGACTAGGATTACATATATGGTAAGTATAACCGACTATGTCTATCTATGATAGAAGTCTTCGACTTGGGTTTCGCTTGTTGGGCTTCTTCAGTCTATTGACAAGTGGGTTTTAGTCATTACGTGCACCAGGTACCCACACGAAGGGTTACCCATTCGGTATAACCTCATCAGCCAGCGCGCGGGAGGCGATGGAGCTCGGAGCAGGACGATGATTGGAATCAGTGGATTAATTTGAAATGTTTTTAGGTGATTAGGACTAAAGTGTAAACTTATATTTATACAACGCTCGCGACACTAAGGGTGTGTTCAGTTTTGGAATTGGGTGTCATGGAACGGTTCCATTCTTGTGTTTAGTTTCGGAATTGGATGAGAATGAAATGGAACGGGTAAGAATGGAATCATTGCTAAATTTGATTAATTAGTTATAAACTTGATTATTTATTTCTAATCTTGATTAATTATTCATAAACTTGATTAATTTTTCCTAAACTTGATTATTTTTTGCTAAACTTAATCATAAACTGGATGATTAGCCAGCCGTTCCACCTCGTCCGGCCGAATCGGAGGAACCACTCCATTCCGGATCTAGAGGGAATATTCCATTTTGATAAACCACTCCATTCCATTCTTTAACCGAACAGAAGAATGGGCTCCAAGTGAGGAATCGTTCCATTCCCTTCCACCTGGTTCCAAAACTGAACACACCGGAGGGAGTAGTATTGTATTGATGTGGAATCTGCTCTATAGATTCGAAAACAAACCTACTTTTTGACATCTGAAACAAATCCAGTGTGCAGTAGTATCATTCTGCGATCTCTTGGTTTTGTAGATGGACGCGTCTAGGGAGTGCCCGGGCGCTGCTTTTGCACTACGCGGTGCCCACCCTGTCAGAAAGGAATCTTTCCCAAAACGGAAAGATGGTCCCCGCGCTTTCCAAAACTGGAAATTTCATATGTCCCTCGCCCCCCCCCCCCCCCCCCCCCCGCGGCATCACGCGCGCTTGGCCCAGGCACATCTGGACCACGATCCCTAGGCAAAAGTAGCGATAACAGACAAAAAGGCAGGAAAGCACATCTGGACCACGATCCCCATGCAAACCCTACCTGCTACTTCTTCTCCTCTCCTCTCTTCTTCCACCTCCATGAGCCGCCATTGCCACCCCCTACATGGATCTGCTGTGGATGTAATTAGCAGAAGCAAACCAGAAACACATGCATACACCTCTCCCCCACCCCCACACGCCACCTTTCAGAACCTTACCCCATGCCTCCAAAAATCGACATCTGAACCCAGCGAAAAAACACCCCAGCTCCACAGGAAACTACAGAAACAAAGAGAGATCTCCACAGCATAAAGTAGGGAAACTGGCAGATCTCCATACGAACCTACATCCCCAGCTTGTAAGAACCTACAGGTAATTAACATAGTACTATCTGCTACTTGCACTAGTTCTTAAAAAGCACAGAAATTCACTTGGGTTTTCAGTTTTGCACTTGGTTCCAGTTCAACAATTGCCACTTGATTCTTCTCCCAAATAGCATGCAAACCCACCCAAAAAACCTTGATTCTTCTCCCAAAAAGACATTGACTTTTTCTTGCTACCTGAACATTGTCTTGTTAGTACAGTTACCTGAACATTGCTTAGCATTGTTTCCTGTAAACAAATAAAGAATAAAAATCTTGAGGTTAGTTACATGTTGTAGATTACTAAAACACACACATAGAAGCACATGTAAGAAACCTACTAGTAATTTTCCCTGCAGACATGAACACTGAAAAAACACAAAATATGTGTCTGTCTTTTCAAAAACAGGTGTGCACATGGATTAGTTTTCGAGGATGGGAATTGATTTGAACATCCCAGCAGAAGAAACTGGTAACCAACCATTTGTGGATATAGAGGCTGAAAGGTTTTTTGTAACTGAACCAGCAAATACATCTGTCAAAAACACAGTGCCTTCTGGTGACACGGGAGCAGGAACAGGTGGGAAAACATTATCTAGTGATGTTGATGAGGGGAGTGACGATGAAGTCCAATCTACACCTTGTAGCCAAAATAACATCCTGACTCCGTATCCCGACATGATCTTTGACAATTGGCAAGAAGCAAAGCTGCACTACAACAAATATGTGAAGCGTGGTGGGTTTTCTATCAAAGCAAGTACATCCAGGCAATCAGCTTTGGACAAGCAGAGGGATAAATGTTTGTTTGTTTGCAACAAGAGTGGAAAGACAGAGGACATCAACGAGCAAGATGTCCCACCTGTGAGGAGTTGGAACCGGAGCCTAACTAAGAAGACAGACTGCAAAGCTCGTTTGCGGGTTAAGAAGAGAGGCGAGAAATGGCATGTCACAATGTTTGTTGAGGACCACAACCACCCTTGCATCAAAAAGTTCAGTATGAAAAGATACTTAAGGTCACATAGATCCATCCCAAGAGAGGAGAAAGAATTCATCAAATTGCTCCATAAAGTTAAGGGTTAACCTCTCTGCTGGCAGGGTTATGACAATCATGTCTGAATTGTATGGGTCACTACCTAATGTACCATACATCAAGAAAGATGTCACTAACTGCATGGCTTCAATTCATGAGGAACACACCAACAAAGACATGAAGCTGTTGGTTGATCAATTCAAACTAATGCAGCAAGATGATCTAGATTTCATGTACAAAATACATAAAGATCATGCTAATAGTGCAGACTGTATCTTCTGGGTCGATGGGGAAGCAAGGCATGCATACAAGTCATACAACGACTGTTTGTCATTTGACGCCACCTACATGACTAACACCTATAAAATTCCCTTTGCGCCATTCATAGGGATAAACAGATATGGTCATTCTATTCAGCTAGGGTGCGCGTTCCTCCGTCATGAAACTGTAGCAGATTATGTTTGGATGTATGAAGTGTTTCTTGAAGCTATGGATGGTGTTCAGCCACAAAACTTCATCACGGATCAAGATGGAGCGATGAAAGAGTGCTATACTGGTCGCCTTTCCAGATACATGTCACAGGAACTGTCGATGGCACATAATGCAAAATGAACAGAGTGTCTTGGGGAACTTCCTATCAAAACGTGATGAGCTAAGACGAGAATTGAATGAAACAATTGATCACAGCATGACCGTTGATGAGTTTGAGACGAGGTGGAAAGAAATTATTTTGAAGCATAATGTTGGAGATTACAAACATTTGGCTGATCTGTATGATCTACGCTCATCTTTTGTTCCAGTTTTCTTCAAGGATCGCTTCTTTCCGTTTCTTCAAACTACTTCTCGCTGTGAGGGTTTCAATGCAGTTTTGAAGAAGTATGTTAGCCCAAACAACAACCTTACCCATTTCTTCCATCAGTATTTGAAAGTACAGGAGAAGATTGAAGTTGCAGATGATCTAGCTGAATTTGAGATGTAAGACAAGGTACTAAGGGTCTGGTCAGACTACCCTATGAAGAAGCAAGCACTCGAGGTTTATAAGCGTGACATATATTTACGTTTTCGAGCTGAGCTTCGGAAAGTTACATCTTATAATCTAAATCATGTGGATGGGCAGTTCTTTGATTTCGTTCCAATTAGAAGGTTTGTTTTTGGGTATGGAAGGAGGAGTTACAGTGTGGCTGCTAGTCCTGAGGATGAAACTTACATCTGTGAGTGCTCAAAGTTCAACAGGGATGGGCTTCTGTGTTGCCATATTATGAGAGTGATGGTACAACTGAGTGCTGCTGATTACATTCCAGCCCGCTACATTCTTCCTAGATGCAGCACCCCCAGAGGAAATCGTGGCTACCAAGATTGATTTGCCTGAACTACCTACAAATAGAAAGTTGACAAAGAAAGAGAAGAACCTTCTACGCTATGGGACGTTGTGCAACGACTTCACAGATGTTGCAAAGATAGCATGTACATCCGACAAATCCAAAGCGATTGCTGATAAGTACATGCAAGATTTAGTGAAAGAGTTGAAATCGCTAAAAGTAACTGAATCGGCAAAACGCAAGAACAAGAAGAAAGCTACCCCAGCTGAAGGTGGAAGTGTACCTCCTGAGGTGCAGAATGCAGAAGTACCTGATGAAACTCTTAGGGATCCTACGGCTACTACATCGAGGGGGCGTCCGGGTGAGAAGAGAAAGAAGTTAGGGCTACATCTAAAAGCTTCGAAGCCTGTGAAGTGCTTAGTTTGTGGCTCAAACCAACATACTTCACCCAACTGTCCAACAAAAAAAACACCTGGGCCTGAACCAATGGAGCATAATTTCTTGCGGGACATGTTTACCTAGAACAGATATGTAATTTATTGCGGGGATATGTTTGCAGGATAAGGAGATGGACATGATATCCATCTGTGTAATTTATTTTCCATGCATTGAAAGTACTTTTCGGTATTGAAACTAGTTGTTTTATCTGATTTCTACATATGTGCTGTAGCACCCCCAAGAGCCACGCTAGACAAATCTGAGACCTTAATCTGAGATAAGCCTAACCGAGATCTCGGAAGCCAACAGTTGAAATCGGTAGCACAACAGAGATCCTACAACACAAGAAACAATTTATTAAGCTCTTAACAGAGCGAAGAAGCAAATATCACCAAAATAAGGTCACTGATCTGTCAATCACCAATACAACGGAAGGCAAATTATGCTATTAGACATAGCAAGATAGCAAAAGGCCTAAGAGGCCAAAGCATAACGCGACGTCCCAGTCCATAGATTCCAGGCTGCCGTCTGGGAACCCCAACCTACTCGTCGATGTCGATGTTCGGAAAACACACTTGTCCAAATAATTGTGCAAGGCTTAGTACAGGAGGTACTCAACAAGACTTATTTAACCTATTATATATCTGCTCCGAATGTCTTTTGCATAAAGCCATCTTTATTTTCAAATTGAGGGAGGAGAGAATCTCGCATCAGTAGACTTTCTAAAAAGGGATAAGAGAGTGAAACATAATCTTCATCCACATCTTCAGTCTCCACCTGATCATCATGAGTTGTACCACCCACCAGAATCACCCCCTCGCTCAACCCGAGGAAGCAATTCTCCCTTAGTTGGCAAGTTTTATACTTAGATTATAGTTGTCTATGATCACCGAAATAAGGTACCAAGTAGTCCATAACCTTGGACACGGCTTTCCGAAAAGATTTCCCCTGCAGGGGGTGTAAGTACCCACACGCGCCAACCAACCGATACGCCAGACATTAGCACTCTACCTGGGAGTGCCGGCAGGAGGGTTGGCAACGACCATTCCCAAGCTTCGCCTATGTGCATGAGCCACAACTGTAGGTCAGACCGCCATCTCAGCGATCCCTAGTGCGGGTTGCCAGGGTCAAGATCAGAGCGTCACACTCTCCTGACCCGAGCCCTAATTTTTCTCCTCAAACCATTTTACCGCACACGCAAATGGAACACCCGAACTAGTGGCTTCACTTAGTAGGCTAGGCAAGTTGGAGTCGAGGGGGAAATGAATACCCCGTGTGGATGCACGAATAGTCTTGGTTCCATACCCAGGAACTCAGTTCCTAATGTCGACGAGAACGAGACAACCCACCACAATCCCAATGTGGCCTCTCGTCCAAGTCTTTAGAGATAATAATAAATAAATCATGCACACCAATTCCACTTCAACCTTCTCGACTGGTTAGAGAAAGAAACAACTAAACAAGTCTAGGCGGCGATGCAACGCAAGTGACACTCTATACCTCGACCAAAACATCTTTGAACCCTTTGCATAGCACAAGAATCAAATACTTTGGAAATCTTATATGTGCAAATAAGAGGTTATGCTTGCCTTGCTCATCGATAACAAGATATAACGCTTTTGGAAATCTTTGGCTTCACTTGATCGAGATAACCAAAAATAACCCTTCATGAATTCCCGCTTGAGTATGTCGTCGATGATCAAACACTGTCCTTCGATATTGTCAATCTCCACTTCAGATTCGCATTCTACCGCGAAGAACCAAACCCGGAAAAGAAATGGGAAACAACATTCAACCATGGCATCGATGCAATGCACACAATGTATGCATGACAAGTTAAAAGATTGAAATGTAAATCCTACACATGGAAGGACATTTTAAATGGAGTGTGGATGCCCCGAGAGGTGCCATTCGACAAACTCCTTAATTAAAGGAAATGGTGTAATTTGTTCTTCTATTATGAACATGGTTCAAAGTTGTTTAAATATGCATGATTTGGAGATAATTAGAAAGATCTTCTTTTTCTGCAAATTTTAATATATTAATCACATTTTTCTGATTTAAAATGAATTACTTATGAATTTCCAAAGTTTAAACAATTTAATTCAATTTAAAACATTTATGAAATTAAATAAATAACTTTTCTAAATATTTAACAATTTAGAAAATCATATTTGTAAAACATTAAATTTCTGACAAGGGGACCCACATGTCATAATTAAATGAATTACATAAAAAGAATAAATGGTTTTCAGAAATTAAAAAAAAATGATGACGTCAGCTGACGTCATCAATGGCCAAATCCCCACTGCCGAGCACGAATCGCTCGAACCAGAAGGAATTGGAGCGATTGCTTTGCAGCAATCGATAGAGGAGCCCAAGGCAGACCATAAGGTGGCGGCGGCGCTCGAAATTGGTCACCGGAGTTGCTCCGGTGACGAGCGGGCGCGGCGGCCGGAAGAGGACCACGGCGATCCGAGCAACCCGAGGGAGAGGAAGAATAGGGAGAGGTCCACGAGGACCGCAAGCTCACCAGGAGCGCGATGGATAGGTCGGAGAGGCGAGGAGAGGCCGGAGTTCGCCGGAAACGTCTGTGGAGGCTGGCGGCCGAACTTGAGGATGATGCGGACGCGGCGGCAAAATCTGTCGCGCTAAGAGCTTCCCAGCATGCACAGCTCACCGAGGAGGGAGAGAGGAGCACGAAGCTTCTCCAGAGCATCTCGCCGGAGCAAGGCATTGCCGGAATCGCCGGTGAAGCCGGAGCTAGGGTTTCAGCCGTGGTGAGGGAATTGGAGAAAAACGGGAGAGGAGAAGTAGCAATGGGCTTCTCCCGGCGGTGGAGGAGGTACTTGTAGGGGGCGCGGCGTCGGTGGCGTGCATCTTGGCGCAGGGGAGAGCGACGGACGACGGAGGAGACGACAGCGCGCGCGCCGGTGAGAAGGAGACGACTCGGTCGGTTTTGCAGAAAACCCCCTGGCTCTTTGAAAATCCACAAAACCTTTGAAAACAGGTCCCTGTCTTGGAAAATAAAGAGTTTGAGGGCCTTTTTGCAAACATAAAATTTGTGCAAAAATACCTTTAGATTCATAATTTCACAAGGAAGCCACTGGCAACGTTGGATTTTGAAAATTTTGAAATCTTTTTAATACATTTAAAAAAACAAGTGGTTTAGGCCACTTTAGGGTTTTCTCTTTTATTGTTGAACTCGAATTTTGTGCAAATTTCTAATTAGATGCAAATGATGCTCATGATGCACAAAACAAATCCTAGTTAACACTTAAGCAAATTTTGGTATGTTACAAATCTATCCCCCTTACAAGAATCTCGTCCCCGAGATTCCTAAGGTAGGAAAAGAGATACAGAGAGGAGGGCTACACCGGTCTTGGATGATCTTGTCGATCCCCCGACGATCTTCTTTCTCGGAGAGGTTGATCCTTTACTGTATGGATGATGGTAACGCTTCATCTTCCTTCGGACTGTTCTTCAAATTCACCAAAGAAACGAGGGAAATAAATCTAGAACGATGATCTTCAACAAGATCGAGTATTTCATGGTCAAATCAAGGGAGGAGTGTGCAAAACAACTCTTGAGCTAGCAAACATGAAACACATCAAGGTAACAGATGGAATTGAAGATGTTTCAAGCTGGTATACAACTGTTCTGCGAAAGGATTAGAATATGAACTTTGCACAAGGCTAAAATGGATAGATAAAGAAATCTTGATACAAGAAAAGGAAGAACCCTTTTCAGATTTCAACCACTTGGCTTGCAAGATGTTTGCCACATGATTAAAAGTCCAGGGCCCTAAGATGACTGACAAATTCACACAATGTGTGAGTTGAGAATAATTCAAGTACAATCTAAAGGAAGGAAGAATTGATCAACACAACGTTGAAGATCACCTTGAAAAGAGAATTCTCATGATGGATATGTTATCAAAAGGTAAGAAAAGGATCAGGAGTATCAATCGAGAGACATTCAGAATCTCCGAGATCGTCGGAGGAGGGAGCTTCTTCTTGACCTTCTAGATACCAATTTCAAGCTCATGGTAAGCCTTTAATAGGTGAGGAGGTGAACATCGGGCTTTGGAAAGAGAAATACCATAAGGGGCAACTTTTAGAACAAGTCGCACAACAATCCTCGTGGGGAGTGGTTGTTCTTGAAGATTCCAGGGAATTTCGGCGATAGTCCTTCCGACTAATTGTGTCAGCCACAGCATCAATCTTGTCGGAGTTACAAAAATACCTATTTCAAAACCCTTGAGGAACACCAACCATCATTGCTGCTTGAGCTTCAGCTCTGGTTAGTTGTAACAATAATCCTGACTCGATATGTTTGAAGGAAAGTTGCAACGAATACCATAAAGGCAAGGTGGATTGATTCTCAAGATATGGACAACAATGTCAAACTCGAAGAGATGAGCAAGACTGCAGAACCCATGTATTTGCAATCTGTCAGAGGACGACTGCACCTGCATGAATTGTATGCAACAAACACAATTGAGTCCTTGTGGGGGAAACAATAAAGAAGATAATGAAGTTTTTGATTTCTTCTCATTCTCGAACTAATCAGTCAGTGGCTTGGGTGCATAAATGACTTCTTCAAGGAATGGAGGTAAGAACTTATCATCCCATGAATAATCCGCACATGCATGACCGACTAGAGATTATTCCCGAGGAAACAAAGGAAGACTCTACTTGGATTCACGGCGACATCTTTCTGAAAATGCACGTGAACCAGAAGAGGTTACTTCCAACATCCATAACACATACTTCGTGATGACACGAGGATGGTTCTTAAAAGTTTCCAACATTATTGCCAAATGGTCATAATGATCCTCTTCAAACATGGAGGCAATAAGGATGTTATCGATGGACTCAACAACAAGCTTATCAGGATACTCCAAGAAGATGCGAATCATATGATACATGAACAAGGAAAAAAGTATTGGTCAGCTCAAGGACATGAAGATGTAGGCTGGCGAAACACCATAGATAAAACATCATCAAGATGGTCCTTGGGACTGAGTTTGATTTGACGATAGCCCAAATCAAATCAAAGATTTGGAAGATAGCAGATCTGTAGGATATACCATCTTGCTTCAACACGACAACACCGGTAGACAGGAGTCTTGCTTATCAAAGCAAAACGATGTGGCTTTAAGAGCGTTGGTAAAACCTAACTCTTTGACCAAGTATGTGCACCAGAACAAACGGACTTGGTAGCGCAGTCAACTTCACTTAGCGATCGGTTAATCAGTCACACAAGGAAGGAATCAAATGTCCTCATATGTCAAAGCAATGAAAACTGCTAAGAATATTTGATAATCACATCAATACACTCGCCATAGCATTCCGAGTATGAGCAGCTCAGAGAAAAGCGTGAGTAAGGACATGAAAAGCATCACTTCATCAATAAAGTCATGAGACACAACACGACCTGTTGATATACAAGAGGGTGATACTTTGAGATGGAACAGATTAGAAGCAAACAAAGCTTCTTTATCTGCGGCCTACAACACTTTGACCTGGTCCTGGACATGGACGTGGTACGGGAGTTTATTTCTCCCTGATATCCCGAAATGGAATATCACGACGGACCCCAAGAGCAACATGCATTACTACACCAATGCACATTTACAACTTGGATGCCAAGTGGCATACATGGGTCAGAACATGACGGAAGAAAAGAAACATACTCAGGAAAATCTTGGGATGCAGATGATCAAGTTAGCATACATATGATATCCTTTTCTGATAAGAAAGGTGTGGCAGAGTCACCAACTTAGATGTGAGACTCATAAAGAGCACTCTTGTCGTGATCCTTTTGGTTCCATGACACAACTTCTGCCAAAGCTAGTAGAAGGAAAATACCTTGGATGTAGCAAGTCAATCACGATAAACCACGAGCTTGAAGGCTAGCTAGAATTGATATTACTAGCCCTTCTGTGGTTGCAAGCATTCCTCAGGGTTCAAAAAACGGATCTTGGGTTAAAGGTCAGCATATAGGGTGAGCATCACATGGCTAGCAACTCATATGACTCAACACACCACCAACAGCACAATCTAGGACCTTCTGTTCAAGTCCAGGATGAAAACCAAAAGGAGTAACTACCATTCGAGTGTCACAAAGGCACAACGATGTAGTAATCACGAGATAGCTTCAGAGACCAACATAGCTTCCGAAGTATCAAAAGAAGAAAATGAGATCTTAAAGGGGAAATAAACCTCAAAGACTAGAATAGAATGAGGTCAAATCGACTAAGTTGAGAGATCTTGATGGAAAGGAATCTCTCATGTCCAATAAGAAAAGAAAGATCAGAGAACACACCAGACTCTAGAACACTTAACACTAGGTCAACTTGGCTGAGAGACGACCTGCACTTGATGCACCTACATTTTGAATGATCGTAGGAGAGGAGAGCAAATGTTTTCAACCAAAACAAGGTAAGATGACCCAATAGTTTTCACAACAACTAGACTCAACATCGACCAGTAGAAAGGTTTACCTACAGGCGGTCCTGCTTTGATACCAAAACCTGTAGCACCCCCAAGAGCCACACTAGACAACTTTGAGACCTTAATCTGAGATAAGCCTAACCTAGATCTCGGAAGCCAACAGTTGAAATCGGTATCACAACAAAGATCCTACAACATAAGAAACAATTTATTAAGCTCTTAATAGAGCGAAGAAGCAAATATCACCAAAATAAGGTCACTGACATGTCAATCACCAATACAACGGAAGGCAAATTATGCTATTAGACATAGCAAGATAGCAAAAGGCCTAAGAGGCCAAAGCATAACGCGATGTCCCAGTCCATAGATTCGAGGCTGCCGTCTTGGAACCCCAACCTACTCGTTGATGTCGATGTTCGGAAAACACACTTGTCCAAATAATTGTGCAAGGCTGAGTACAGAAGGTACTCAACAAGACTTATTTAACCTATTATATATCTGCTCGTTCAGAGAGTATTCATGAATGTCTTTTGCATAAAGCCATCTTTATTTTCAAATCGAGGGAGGAGAGAATCTCGCATCAGTAGACTTTTTAAAAAGGGATGAGAGAGTGAAACATAAGCTTCATCCACATCTTCAGTCTCCACCGGATCATCATGAGTTGTACCACCCACCAGAATCATCCCCTCGCTCAACCCGAGGAAGCAATTCTCCCTTAGTTGGTGGGTTTTATACTTAGATTCCAGGAATCTATGATCATCGAAATAAGGTACCAAGTCGTCCATAACCGTGGACACGGATTTCCGAAAAGATTTACCCTGCAGGGGGTGTAACTGTAGGTCAGACCGCCATCTCAGCGATCCCTAGTGAGGGTTGCCAGGGTCAAGATCAGAGCGTCACACTCTCCTGACCCGAGCCCTAATTTTTCTCCGCAAACCATTTTACCGCACACGCAAATGGAACACTCGAAGTAGTGGCTTCACGTAGTAGGCTAGGCAAGTTGGAGTCGAGGGGGAAATGAATACCCCGTGTGGATGCACGAATAGTCTTGGTTCCGAACCCAGGAACTCAGTTCCTAATGTCGACGAGAACGAGACAACCCACCACAATCCCAATGTGGCCTCTCGTCCAAGTCTTTAGAGATAGTAATAAATAAATCATGCACACCAAGTCCACTTCAACCTTCTTGACTGGTTAGAGAAAGAAACAACTAAGCAAGTCTAGGCGGCGATGCAGCGCAAGTGACACTCTATACCTCGACCAAAACATCTTTGAACCGTATGCATAGCACAAGAATCAAATACTTTGGAAATCTTATATGTGCAAATAAGAGGTTATGCTTGCCTTGCTCTTCGATAACAAGATATAACACTTCTGTAAATCTTTGGCTTCACTTGATCGAGATAACCAAAAATAACCCTTCATGAATTCCTGCTTGAGTATGTCGTCGATGATCCAACGCTGTCCTTCGATATTGTCAATCTCCACTTCAGATTCGCATTCTACCGCGAAGAACCAAACCCGGAAAAGAAACGGGAAACAACATTCAACCATGGCATCGATGCAATGCACACAATGTATGCATGACAAGTTAAAAGATTGAAATGTAAATCCTACACATGGAAGGACATTTTAAATGGAGTGTGGATGCCCGAGAGGTGCCATTCGACAAACTCCATAATTAAAGGAAATGGTGTAATTTGTTCTTATATTATGAACATGGTTCAAAGTTGTTTAAAAATGTATGATTTGGAGATAATTAGATAGATCTTCTTTTTCTGTAAATTTTGATATATTAATCACATTTTTCTGATTTAAAATGAATTACTTATGAATTTCCAAAGTTTAAACAATTTAATTCAATTTAAAACATTTATGTAATTAAATAAATAACTTTTCTAAATATTTAACAATTTAGGAATTCATATTTGTAAAACAATAAATTTCTAACAAGGGGACCCACATGTCATAATTAAATGAATTACAGAAAAAGAATAAATGATTTTCAGAAATTAAAAAAAGAAATGATGACGTCAGCTGACGTCATCAATGGCCAAATCCCCACTTCCGAGCACGAATCGCTCGAATCAGAAGGAATTGGAGCGATTGCTTTGCAGCAATCAATTGAGGAGGCCGAGGAGGACCATAAGGTGGCGGCGCCGCTCGAAATTGGTCACCGGAGTTGCTCCGGCGACGAGTAGGCGCGGCGGCCGGAAGAGGAACACGGAGGTCCGAGCAACCCGAGGGAGAGGAAGAACAGGGAGAGGTCCACGAGGACCACAAGATCACCAGGAGCGTGATGGAGAGGCGAGGGGAGGCCGTAGTTCGCCGGAAACGTCTGTGGAGGCCGGCGGCCGGACTTGAGAATGATGCGGACGCGGCGGCAAAATCCGTCGCGCTAAGAGCTTCCCAGCATGTACAGCTCACCGAGGAGGGAGAGAGGAGCACGGAGCTTCTCCAGAGCATCTCGCCGGAGCAAGGCGTTGCCGGAATCGCCGGGAATCATCGGCGAAGCCGGAGCTAGGGTTTTGGCCCTGGTGAGGAATTGGAGAAGAACGTGAGAGGAGAAGTAGCAATGGGCTTCTCCCGGCGGCGGAGGAGGTACTTGTAGGGGGCGCGGTGTTGGCGGCATGCATCTTGGCGCAGGGGAGGGCGACGGACGGCGGAGGAGACGACAGCGCGCGCGACGGTGAGAAGGAAGGAGACGACTCGGTCGGTTTTGCAGAAAACCCCCTGGCTCTTTGAAAATCCACAAAACCTTTGAAAATAGGCCCCTGTCTTGGAAAATAAAGAGTTTGAGGTCCTTTTTGCAAACATAATTTTTTTACAAAAATAGCTTTAGATTCATAATTTCACAAGGAAGCCATTGGCAACGTTGGATTTTGAAAAAATTGAAATCTTTTTAATACATTTAAAATAACAAGTGGTTTAGGCCACTTTAGGGTTTTCTCTTTTATTGTTGAACTCGAATTTTGTGCAAATTTTTAATTAGATGCAAATGATGCTCATGATGCACAAAACAAATCATATTTAACACTTAAGCGAAACTTGGTATGTTACATGTGTTTTCTATGAGAACTGCTCTGTTGGACGTGAAAATCAAGACCATATCTTTTGAGCACAAAACAAAGCATGAACTGTGCACCATTTATTAAATACACAAACCAAAAACTATAATAGAAGATGCGGAAAATGAAAAACTGTTAAGAATTTGTAGGCAAAACCAATTGTACCTAGTGTTTCCTTATTTCTGGAATAACAGATCATTCCGTGCAATGGTGTTCTCTTCCCATTCCAGCCACTTTTTCATCATAAGCTTCCTGATAATGGGAATGTCCACCTTATTGAAAGGATTTGTCATTCTCCTCCCATCCCATTCTTCAATGAACTTGAGCACGAAATATCCGCAGTCGTGTCTAGTGGGGAGAACAAAGTTAATAATTAGTGCTTTTAGTTCCCAACAAAACAAATAGTTGCATTAACTAAAAAGCTACAAGCAAGTAGAAAGATTAACAAAATAATGTAGGGGAGGGAGATGTATTTCACAGTGTTCTCTGCTTAGGAGTCGGCGATGAACACAGTTTGGAATGAGGAAATGTCTATTTTGGATTCGTAGTAGTTCACCGCCCACAATTGCTTGATTGCATTGATAATGGCTGAAGAATGGGACGCCAAACTTGGAGTTCCTACCGACCTCATCGAATCCATAACTTGAAATCTTTTTGCCTTCAGGTTCAGTGTTATAAGGTAGTAGTGGCCAGTGAACTTATCAGTTTTTGGAGTAAGATCTTGGAGAATAGAAAACATGAGCTACGTGTGATAAACAAAAGGAACAAATTGAATGTAAGTTACATGCAAGTTTCGCAGGATCAAAAAATGGAATGTAAGTTTATAAAGTGATGCAAAACAAAGTTTTAGCACTAACCAGTTCCTTGTGGTCTACGCGATTTTTATTGGAGAACTGAAAAGCTTTCTGAAGAGCACGGTCTCCCATGAAGGTGGGGCTCCTCAGCTTTCTCTGCATTTAAGAGATATGATTTGCTCAGAGAAATACAAAATGTGCAAAACCTAGTATAAAAAACATGAACCCTAGTTGTTGAGAACTTACACCAATACTTAGAGGTATCACGCCTTTCTTCTGACTAGGTAACTCTTTGTAAAGGATCACCAGGGCAGTCTCGCATGTTGAGTTGCTTATCCATCCATTGGGCTTAACGGAATCGGCAAGATCACCCAGGTAAATGTACCATGGACCAATGTTGATGATTTTATCATCATTCCTTGTATGATTTGATCTGCAACCAAATGATCATACCTTGTTGTACATATCACATGTGGGCTTCGATGCAGTCTGTTTCTTTTTTGCTAGCAGGAAAGGCGACTTCTGAGCAGGAGCTGTCTTTACGACCCTTTTTTGATGTGCTTGAGGTATTGGAGTGTAACTATTTGGGGCAGAAGGTGGAGTTGTATTTTCCTTGAGCTTAGTGTTCACTGGTATAGTTGCAGGCATGGGGATTTTTGTGAAAATTTCATCATATGAATCACCGCTTGCCTCCTTGAAATGACAATAGGTGCTTCTTCCTTCTCAACTGGTTGTTGGTCTGATGAAACAGCTCCATGAACAATCCCCATTGTTTTGGTGCAAGATGGTTCTTGATGAACAGTAACAACTTCCACTAGGGAATCATCAAACCCCAGGTCAAATGTAGGGCAGTCATCTATTAACTCTTGCCGCTGCCTCTCCCTTCTTTGTTGTTTTGTTTCTTGTAGTAACTCTGTGCTGCAAAAATCATTCTCTAGCTTTCTGCTTGTTTTGTCCCACAAGATGTTAGGCCCTGTTAGCCCATGATGATCAACACCGGAACCTAGAGGATGGTTCGGCAAAATTGTGCTAGCCCTTACTTTCGCAGTAACATTCTAGAGATTAGTAGAAGAAAAAACTTTGCTATTGCATTTCGAAACTACTAATATCTTCAATTTTTAGAACCTACAAACTACATGTGGATACAATATAGAAACTTAAATGCTAAATCATATCTAGCTAAACTACACATAAACACAAACTGGGCAGGTATCACAAAAAAAAGAATGTCAAACTACTTCTGGGATTGCACGAATATCATCTCTAAAACACAAACAACGAAGAAAAAATGGGGCTAAAAAAGCTATATTAACCAGAAATACAAATGGGCCTAAAAATATATTTTACATGACTAAACTACAAAATAACTTCCGCTATATAGATAAGGACCATGATTTCAACTACATAGATAGCACAAAATGTTTCATTCAGACTAGTTTCTCTATCAACCATAACATGTAATTTATATGACATACCTACATCTGAAAGAGTGCACTCACACACAAAATTTTGTACACCAGGTGTAAAAGAAGCATGATTCAAACTCCATCAACAAATGTACAAATACTGTGCGTGAACATTTTAGGCTCACCAGTAACAAAAGCACTTGAATGAGCTTGCTAGACCTTCTGACCCTGTAAACCAAAAAGTACATTACAAAAATAGAATCCTAAAAAATCCCCAAAAAGTTACATGCAAAAACACAACATCTACGGTGGAAAAATCGTGATTAGGGTTCTAGCTAGAATCACCGCTCTTGAGTAGGTCGCCGCGCTTGAGTAGTTCGCCGTGCTTCAAACCTGTGGGAGGGAGAGGTCAGCACCGACGGGATTTGGCGACGCTAAGCTCCACTACGAAACAAAAGCACAGCAGTTCGCGAGGGGATGGTGGGGGGACTGGTACCAGGAAAACATATCAACCTCCATCAGACGATAGAGAAGGACGCGGCGAGTCTCTCACCTAGATTTGGAGTAGAGCGGCGTCAGGGAATAGCCGCGACGCCAACGAATCGCACGCGCGGCGACAGTTGAATACAGCCTCGTCCCGCGAGATGAGGAAGGTCGAGCTCCACCAAACACGGATGTCGCTGCGAGGCTCTCAGCTAGATTGGAAGTAGAGCGACGCCGGGGAGAGCCGCGACGGCAGCGCTGTCGCTAGATCCTTGCCGGCGAGATGGGGAAAAGGTGAGGAGACAAGCTACACGAGTTTCAAAATGCTGCTTAATTTGTCTGGACCCGGAAAAAACAGAAGAAAACGTTCGGCGCAGCATGATGGCAATCCAACGACGCGGCAGGGTGAGCACTCTCATAAGCCCAATCGGTACGCAGTCACGGAATAGATTTCTCCTTTGTAGATTCCCAACCGACCCAGCGACCGCACGGAGTCTTCTGACACGCAGCAGATCCTGACCGGACCGTCGTCCAACCCTATCCACTCCCGAACACCGGGACCTCTGCTCCAGTTGCGCCCCCCACGGCGCACGAACACCGGGTCCTCCCTCCGCTTCCACTGCGACACACCCGTGCACCCGCAGACAAGACATATTCACCTTTAGAGTTTACCTAAATTACATAAAGGTACCTGCACCAATCATTATCTCTTCACCTCGCTCAGCACTCCGCTCCAGTACGAACTCTTGTGCGAATGAACGATCGTTTAGGGGGCCTCCTGCAACTGTCGTTTGCTGCATGAAAATATCCTTTTTCTCGCCCAGGACCAGCTCGCCCACGCCACTCTCGCCTCGCTCCTCTTCACTCTTCCCCCCTCGGCTTCGAGGGTATTTTTCTTTTTCTTTATTTTTATTTTTTTCGGTTCTTCTCCATTTTTTCCCTTTCATTTCGATTTCCTTCTTCCTTCCTTCCTCCCGTCTGGGTTGGAAGGATCAATCCCCGACCCGCACCGTAATAATCGATCTCCCTGACCCTGAAGGCGGGCCGGGGATCGATCGCTTCGCCATGCAGCAGCGGATGAAGCAGGCGGCGGCGGTAGCGGCGCAGCAGCAGCAGCAGCAGATGATGCAGCAGGCGCTGCTCATGCACCAGCAGCAGCAGCAGGCCGCCGCCGCGGGGCCGCCCATGTTCCCGGCGCACCCGGGCCTCCTCGCCGCGCCGCAGGTCGGCTCCTTAATCACCTTTCCCCCCGTGTTCCTCGCCTCGATCGATCTCGTCTGCGCCATGTCGGTGGTATTCGGGGCTCGATTTGGGGGTGCCCGCGGGGGTGGTGCGAGTTAGGTGTTTCGGTGCCATGGCTTCATATTCTAGTAGGGTTGAGGTCTCTCGATTGGACGGGGATTCGGCCGCTTCGATGTTGGGATTTTCCATTCTGTGGCTTCCACTCGGGAGAGCGCGAGTTTTCTTCATTTGGAGCGTGCCCGTGCGGGAATTTGGTTCGTTTTTTGTATGATTTGTGGAACTCTAGGAGGTGATTCTGAGTGGATTTCAGATCTTCTCTGGTATTCTAAGCTAAGTAGCTAGTGTACAAATTATTATTATGTTTTTGAGTGTTGCTCTTTATTCAACTTACACCTAATCCGCGTGGAATTAGGTGCATGGCGCTAACTGCGTGCTCTTGTGATTTGCAATTATTTTTATTTTTGGTCGTTACAAGTGAGATAATGGACATGTTTTGTGAATGAGTAATATGTTTGTGCTGGAGTCTTACGTGATATTGTAAGCGACTTAGTGCTGCATAATTTCATGCATTTAGTGTTAGAGCAACTATAGCATATCCTCTAAAGCCAATTTAGAGGATATGTAGGATGCAACATTTTTCAGATACTCTGAAAATGCATCCTCTATATCTTGCTTCCTCTATTTTTCACAGTGTGCATATAAACTTTATTCAACCCCCAATGCTATATCAATTTAGACCAAATCTTTTACACGTCAATTAATGCAGCATTTGAAATTGAATATAACATATGAACATAGTTCAAATTCACACATAGCGTACTAAACATGGTTCAGATTGAAACAAATATAGCATAGTTCAAAATTAGAACATCACATAGCATTGTACTACTCGTACTTCCTCTATTCTTTTCTCGAAGGAGTCTAGATGCCACTTGTACTCTGCCGGAGGGCGGCAGCTAATCACTTCCAGCATCAGATGATGTCTTTTGCACCTAGGAACGGCTTACCGTCGTTGTCGTCCTCGAAGATGAACTTGTCCTTCTCGTCCTCATCCTTCCTCGCTTACGTTGGCCATTTCCTCGTCCTCATTGAAATCCATGGCAACCTTTTGATCAGCCTCGACAGTGGAAGCCGTGAGCACCGTCTTCACTGCCTTCTCATTCTTGACCTTATCACCAGATGCAGCCTCGCCTTTGAAGCGGCGATTGTCTTGGCAGCTGGGAGTCATCGTCCTCATTTGAGGACTACGCAAGCTTATCCCAGTCAATGGAGTCTTAGTACATGATCAATAGGGCTACATTCTGGTTTTATTCTTCTATTTGATCATAAGCAAGTGTGTATTCTGTTCACTGACATGTGAATGTACCAGAAGTATGCTGAAGTTTTTATTCCTTTTATTTGCCATGTTGATCTGTTCAGAGGGCACTTTAGTCTTGAGTCTTAGTGCATAGCTTGCATTAATGCTCAACCCAATATTCTGTTAATACTTATATGGTATGGTTACTTATACTTGACTCTGTTCCGAGTGCTAGCTAGTGAATACAATTGCATCTTTTAGGAGTTAGTTATGCAAAGCTCGCTAAACCTTTTCAAAATAGATTTATTTGCAGTAGTGCAAGTACTGCCTTTCATTGAGGACATTCAAGTGCTCCTAACATGCTGATAGTATCGTGTATCTCTTCCTTTCAGCTTGTCTCCACATATATTTAATCAGTGCAAGAAATCTACAGTAAATTTAAAGTTTGTAACCCTTAATGCGTGGAAGCTCATACTGGCAAATCATACATGCAACAAGTCAACAACATATTGTAGATCTGTATAGCTTTCCTGAATTATGTATCTTTTGGGCAAGGGAACGAGCTTGGTGTCCTTTGCGTACCTTTATGCATTCATATTGTTTCACTTGATTTTGATGTTGATTTAGATGTATTTACTTTTAACTGTTTGTTTTAACCCTTTTCCCTTCATAATGTTTGGTGCTGTATTGTGTTTGTGACACCTGTAATTTTGCAGATAGAGCCTATCGTTAGTGGAAACCTGCCTCCTGGCTTCGATTCAAGTACATGCCGCAGCGTGTAAGTTTGGAATATTTGAACCTTTTGGTTTTCTTGTACCCTAAATAACGTGTCATTGAAAAATAATACTCCGAATACCTTATACAAACAAGATACTTATATGTAAAATGTGGACTCTTTTTTTACATTCTCAAATTGAATATGTTATTCGTATCACCTGATTATCTAGATCAAGTTTTCTTCTGTTTATTTTACGCCAAGTTGCACACATTTTCTCTTTGCTAATCATTAGTATTCTGAATAGGTATGTTGGCAATATCCATCTTCAAGTCACAGATTCACTACTTCATGAGGTTTTCCAAAGTATTGGTCCAGTAGAAGGGTGCAAGCTCATCAAGAAAGAAAAGGTAACTTGTGCTCTTTCAAACAAAACAAGCTGAGCTTTTCTTTTCTGTGTGAACCATGTTTTCCTTGCAATATACATCATTTTCTTACTTTGTAAATGGTACTAGTTTAAGGCGTTTGTCTAATAGTATCAGACAACTTGAACGTAGTATGTTGCATTCTGACATGACATAGACAGACAGCCATGACGCATGTTCTAGAAAAAGGGTTTATGCTGTCAATACTGAATATTTGATTTGTCAGTATAATAAGTGTTTATTTTGCGCATTATGGTTGAGATTTGAGAATCTTTTTGTGTGAGCTTTATGTCACTGTTTTGGAGCATTTGTTTGGATTGGCATGGTAGCTTAATACCACAAACCCTAGTTTTGAGCAACCACCTGCAAGAAGCTTTCAGATTTTGCCTGGCTATGTTTTATTAATAACAAATGTTCACATGGGACGGATAGATACATAACTCAGTTGACATCTTGTTAGTACCATTATGTCACGTGCTTGGGAATCAGAGGGCTGAATCGTAGAGCGCAGTTGGTAGTTGTGAGAAACCGGTGGCCGAGGACGGTAGTCCCGGCGGCCCGTGGCGGCAGCAAGGGTGAGATAGGGCGCACAGGGCGCAGGAGCACGAGGTGAGAGTATAGATTGGTTTTTCTGCTTATCCATTGATCCCGTAAGGGATGGCCATAAATAGCCAATTACACTTGGGGATACAACGACCTAATTGAAAACAGACTTGGACTCTGAACCTAATTGGAAACAGACTTGGACTCTGAACCTAATTGGAAACAGACTTGGACTCTAATTCTAATCCCAAACTTCTAGTCTGATACACCCTTACGCCTGTATGTTCGGCCCCACATGACATCTCCCCCTCCATTCTGAAACAGCTTGTCCTCAAGCTGGAAGCTTGGATAGCGATCCTGGAATGCAGGAACATCCTCCCAGGAAGCATCAGATGCAGATTGGCCTTCCCACTGGATCAGAACATGTTGAAGACCTCTAGCTATGCGAGCACGTAGCGCCTTGCTTGGAGTAGGGTGTACGCGTCCCTGGAATAGCGGAGGCAGTACCGGAGGACTGTCAGGAGGCGTCCCATGATACTTCTTCAACAAGCCAACATGGAAAACATCATGAATACGAGCACGAGCTGGAAGTTCAAGTCGGTAAGCTACCGAGTCAATTTTGGCGACAACTTTGAACGGCCCATAGTACTTAGGTGCTAACTTGCCCTTAGCACCGACACCCAGGAATGCGGTTGGTCTATGATGAAGGCGCAACCAAGCCCATTCTCCTATGTCAAAGGACAGAGGACGATGCTTGCCATCATAGTAATATTTTTACTTTTGCACCGCCTGGAGAAGCCTCTCACGAACATCCATGAGGAACTGGTCACGGTCGACAATTTGTCGTTCCACAACTTGGTTGCGAATCTCCCCGGGTGTGTAGGCTCGAAAAGAAGGGGGATCTCGACCGTAGACAACCCGAAAGGGAGTATCCTTGAGCGTCGAGTGATAGGAGGTGTTGTAGCAGTACTCAGCCCAAGGAAGCCACTGAAGCCACTGGCGAGGTCGATCTCCGGTTAGACATCTTAGGTACATGCCGATTACCCTGTTCACCGCCTAAGATTGGCCATCCGACTGAGGGTGAAAAGCAGAGCTCTTGTGTAGACGAGTTCCAGCGGCAGCAAACAATGCCTTCCAAAACCCCGAAGTAAAAACCACGTCACGGTCGGAAACGATAGAAGCTGGAAATCCATGCAAACGCGCAATGTTGGAGAAGAACGACTTGGCCACAGACTCAACTGTATAAGGGTGTGCCAAGGGAATGAAGTGTGCATATTTAGAAAATCTATCAACGACTGTAAGGATAACACACTTGCCACCTACTCTAGGCAGCCCTTCGATAAAATCCATTGCAATGTCCTCCCAAATGCGAGATGGCACCATCAGGGGCTGAAGCAAGCCAGCTGGTTGTAGCTGCTCCGTTTTGTTGCGTTGGCACACGGTGCAGGCGCGGATATAATCTTGAAGTGCCGCACGAGCTTGAGGAAGGTGAAAATCTCGGCGTAGCCGATGAAGCGATTTTTGAATACCCTCATGGCCCATATCGTGGGCAGTAGCCAATACATCAGCCACAAGTGAAGAGGTGGCAGGAACGTAAGTGCGCTGGTCAAACGTGACGATGCCGTCGATGAGTGCCCAAGGGGAAGTCAGCTCACCGGCTTCTAGCTGCTCTCGTAATGCCACCAAAGCCGGGTCAGTGTGTGCGGCCTCTCGTAAGCCGTCAAAGAGATCGAATGAGGGTCCGGTGATAGCGCACAAAGGGTTCTCGGACACATTACGGCGAGAGAGAGCGTCAGCGACGACGTTCTGGCGACCTGGCTTGTATTCCACGGTGAAGTCAAAGCCCAACAACTTAACGACCAAGTGATGTTGAGGGATGGACGCAAGCCGCTGGTCTAAGAGGAACTTGAGGCTGTAGTGGTCAGTCTTGACAATGAAGGAACGCCCCCAAAGGTATGGCCGCCAGTGGCGCACTGCCTGAACCAGACCAATCAGTTCCCGCTCATAAGCCGCTAGGGAGGCGTGTCGTGGGGCGACTGCCCGACTGAAGTACGCTATTGGACCGCCATCCTGGTGGAGCACCGCGCCAAATCCGGAACCTGAAGCGTCGCACTCTACAATGAATGGCTTGGTGAAATCGGGAAGCTGCAAAATAGGTGCAGTTGTGAGAGCAGTCGTTAAGGCATCAAAGGCATGGCTTGCATCCTCAGACCATAAGAAACCCTCTTTCTTTAGGAGTGCCGTCAAAGGTGCTGCAATTATGCCGAAATCGCGGATGGATTTCCGGTAGTAACCAGCCAATCCCAGGAAGCCACGCGCTGCACGAACCGTTCGTGGAACGGGCCAATCAATTACGGCTATTATCTTAGCGTTGTCCATTGCGACACCATCAGCAGAGATGATGTGACCGAGATATGCCACCGACTCCTCGCCAAAATAACACTTGGAGCGCTTGAGGTAAAGCTGATGTGCTCTCAACGCCTCAAAAACGAGCTTGACGTGGCGTAGATGGTCGGACCAAGAGGAGCTGTAGATCAGGATGTCGTCAAAAAATACGAGCACAAATCTGCGTAAGAAGGGACGAAGCACATCATTCATTAATGCTTGGAATGTGGCAGGAGCATTGGTTAGACCAAACGCCATCACCACGAACTCGAATAGCCCTTCATGCGTACGAAATGCCGTCTTGTGAATATCTTCTGGAGCCATACGCACTTGATGGTATCCAGAACGGAGGTCCAGCTTCGTGAAGAAACAAGCGCCTTTCAGCTCATCTAACAACTCATCAACAATGTGAATAGGGAACTTGTCCTTGATGGTGACACCGTTGACTCCCCGAAAGTCGATGCAAAATCGCCAAGTACCCTCATGTTTCTTTACCAGTAGCACCGGTGAGGAGAAAGCCGAGGAACTACGTCGTGTAAGACCACGCTCCAACATCTCAGCACATTGCCTCTCAATTTCATCCTTCTGAATTGCTGGATATCTGTATGGACGAATGGCCACTGGTTGTGTTCCTGGCAACAGTCAGATGTGGTGGTCGTGTGCACGCTGCGGTGGAAGCCCTGTTGGCTCAGCAAAAATGTCAACGAAGGAGGAAAGCAGGTCATCCAAAAGCTCCCGACCGACACATATGTGGAGCTGGCTAGGATGTCCCGTGGAGGCCAGTCCATGCCACTCAACCCGATGGTCAACACGCCAAAAGGACATCCAAAGGGTGGAGAAATCCCACATAATTGGCCCAAGCGTCTTAAGGAATCGCGTGCCGAGGATGACGTCAAACCCTCCCAAGGGTATAGCATGGAGGTCCACAACAAAACTCTCCTTGTCAATGGTGAGTGAAGCACGGCGAAGAAGCCCTCGACAAGTGACCTGGTCGCCATTGGCGACTGTGACACGAAGGCGGCCCGCATCCAAGAAGGGTGAGCCGACCGAAGTGGCGAGATCCTCATTGATAAAATTGTGGGTGCTGCCTGAGTCGATCAATGTGACTAGTTGTTGAGTACCGATGTGCACGACGACTTGCATGGTGTCACCCGTGGGAACGCCGGTGACCGCAAGGAGAGAGATTTGTATCTCTTCTGAATCCTCATCGAGGTCGTCATCATCAGCAACAGACTGGATGTAGAAGAGGCATTTGCAACGATGCCCGCGGATGAATTTTTCATCGCAATTGAAGCAAAGCCCTTTAGCACGTCGATCATCCAGCTCAGTATTGGTGAGTTTCCTGAAGGCTGGAGTCGGAGCGGAGCTGGCAAGGTCGGATGATGTCGGGACTGATGTCAATGACGGTCTTGATTGGCGGACCGGACGAGTCGGTGAGGCCGTAGCAATTGTCGACACTGTGTTGAGATGCTCGAATGAAACAGCCAGGTCCATGGCTGCTTCCAAGGTGGCGGGCTTCATCATCTCCACCTGTGTCTTCATGGGTTCACCTAAGTTGTTGGTGAAGATGTCCCGCTCCTCGGCATCAGGAATTGGCGTCACGCGGGTCAAGTGTTTGAGGAAGCGCTTGGTGTAGTCTGCCACCGTACCGGAGCGACGAATCGAGATCAACTCGCCAAAAGGATTTGCGCGTGTCGGTGGACCGAAGTGATTCGAGATGAGTGTGCGGAACTCTCCCCAAGTCGGTCGGCCGATTTTCTCCTCCAGATGGCCGTACCACAACGCGGCGATGCCTGTGAGATGGTAGGAAGCCAGCCAGGTCTTGTCAGACTCTTGTGTGCGCTGACCAAGGAAGAACAGGTTGCATCTAGTGAGCCAGGGACGTGGGTCGCTTTCCCCGTCAAATGTAGGAAAATCAATTTTGTAGAGGCGCGGGGCTCGCTCAGACCCGTTAGCGATGATTGGCGACGTAGACTTCGCCAAGGACGGTGCAGGCAGCATGCCAAGACCACCCAAGCGAGGCGCCGAGCTTCCTTGCTCCAGTCAAAGTATAGCGAGGTTTTGGGCGCGTTGTTGTTGCGATGCCTCAGCCGCTTGGTCCTGAAGGGATTTGAGCGCAGTGGCGATTTGGGCAAGCGTGGTATCGAGCTTCTTGCTATCAGCACGTCGTTCGTCATCGGCCGATTGGAAGTCTGTGACTAGCCCGTTTAGGGCAGCGACCACACCATCATGATCCCCACGTTGTCTGGTGATGAGTTCGTCGAGGGTTGTTGGCGGTGGCGGCGGCGATGTTTGCACAGGCGGAACCATGTGTGCCTCCGGGATCGTAGATGAATCTGATACCAAGTTGTCACGTGCTTGGGAATCAGAGGGCTGAATCATAGAGTGCAGTTGGTAGTCGTGGCCGAGGACGGTAGTCCCGGTGGCCCGTGGCGGCAGCAAGGGTGAGATAGGGCGCACAGGGCGTAGGAGCACGAGGTGAGAGTATAGATTGGTTTTTCTGCTTATCCATTGATCCCGTAAAGGATGGCTATAAATAGCCAATTACACTTGGGGATACAACGACCTAATTGAAAACAGACTTGGACTCTGAACCTAATTGGAAACAGACTTGGACTCTAATTCTAATCCCAAACTTCTAGTTTGTGACGCCCTAAAATCGGTACTATGTAGATTTAAGCGCTCCCGCCGAAATCTGCATAATATCGCCCACCAGACATAATGTGCACGCCGAGACATGCGCATTATGTGGGTGGAATTGTGATAACATTACAACAGTTCTGATACATCCACAAATACAACAAAGATATACTTACAAGAACGACTCGAACGAGTCAAGATACAAATATTACAATACAAAGATTCAAATGATAGCGGAAGCAAAATAGTATCCGGCTACGGATAAGATGCAAATTGGACTAAGAGTCCTGAAGATAAGCGATGGCGCCAAGGTTCTTGAGTCGACAAGTCGACGAATCGTTCAGGGGTAGCGACTCTTAACTAGTCGTGACTAGTCAAGACTCATGGTAGACTAGTCGACATGAGCCGTTTAGCAATAGGTAGTATAAAATTTCCATATTATATGTATAATTGTATATAACTATATACTTATTAATAGTCTATAATTGCTGGCCTACTCTTAGGATCTTTGAATGGGTCATATTGCTCATCAGCTTCTGCTACAGCTTGAGCTGAACGAACAACCTGGGCTATCTCTGGCTGGGACTGGCTCCGTGAAAAAAGAAAAATAACTTCACTCAATTGTTTGTTGACCTAATCAAGCCCTAAGCATGTGGTCGATATAGGTTTTCACAGGGAGCTGGGCAACTTTGAGTCGTGTTTGACTCAAAAACATGGACTAGTCAAGACTAGTCGAGACTAATCGATTGAGTCACTCGACTCAACCGATGAGTCGAGTCGAGATGCCGAGTCGGACTTTGTATTGCGACTCATCGAGCGACTCAAAAACAGAGGATGGCGCCATATCCCTGCCCAGCCAAGCCGGAGGGATTCCCAAGCTAACGTCGTCTGACTTCAAACCTGTTGACTGCACATAAAGCACATCCCAAAAGAGGGTTAGGGCACTCCCTGGCAAGCAAAACCGACTTGCCTACTTTCTACACCATCTCCCAAAATATAGGGGAGGTGGACTTAGCGGCAGCAGCACTAGCAACCTAGAGAGACACGCTACAACTTCCGTCTAATCAGAGAGGGATAAGAGAGCGCATAAGTAAACAGCTACAACTAACACCAATCATAACCCATTCTCGAATTAACCCCCTCAACCAAATATGAGGAAGCAATTCGGGAAACTCACACATTGAACAATTTTTAGTTACTAGTTATTGTGAAAGTAATTCTATATTACTAGTGAAATTAATTAACATTAATTAGGTGCAAGTTGTCTAGATCTTGTTAGCCAGCATCATCACCAAAGTCGTCCATAACCGTGGACACGGCTCATCGATAAGATTATATCCTGCAGGGGTGCACTACTGTACCCATACTCGTATGATCAACCCAAGCAAGCATCAGGGCCTCTCAACACGACTCATTCGTTCACTACAGCAAGTCCAAGTGCCACCCATATGAGTTGTTACCTGCGTCAAGAGTCCGGCCGAATCTCAATTGCGGACTCATTAGTTTGTGCCTGCGCGCCATGCGGCTCAAACCACAGTTGGAACTGTCCGCTTCGCGCGCACCGCCCCTATATGACCCCCCCGTATCATGTAACCTCTCATCAATCATCATCATCATGCACATGGATATGAGCAAATGGAAAAACCCGAACTAGTTGCGGCACATGGACAAGCTGAAGATCCGTTCAAAGTCGAGGGGGGCTCCATAGGGCCTCCCACAAGTGGTTAGTGCGCTCAAAATTGGATCCGAGGACAAAATCTCAGTTCCTAGGTCGACACTGAGCAGAACAAAGCACCTCGCAAGGCCTTCCGCCTGGTGCCTTATCTTTTAATTATAATACCCCAATATAAGACAACATTTTATTAAGGTAGAATAATTCTATCATACTAAGCAGATGAAACATAAGACCAACGGACGACTCGCACAACCAACTCTAAGCATGCGCTACGACTCGCAAGGCCAACAGATAAACAGACAACAGGTGATGGGATGTGGGGATAAAGCTGTATGGGTTGCCGGATAAACATGTGATGGGATCGCGATAAGAATCGAATACTAGGGTAGCAGAGATCAACGGCAGGAATGAAAGACAATGTATAGGTAAACAAGCAAACTTTGCTTGCCTGGAATCCCGCATGGAAGCAAATCTTGTCGTGGCTCACACATCTCAACGTCGTATCCGCGAAGAAGCAACAAACACTGAAAAGCGTAAAAGATGCGTTTTACAACTACGGCAAAAGATCCAGCATGATCATATGAGAATGATGCATGGCATGGCGAGATGCAATTTGAGATGCACTTAACTCAAATTAAGCAGAACTAATTAATACTTAGGTGTAAGTTATTTATCTACTCCACAAATTAAATGTTCATTAACATGACAAGACATGGCAAAGATGATATAGTCAAATTAAATGGAATGGGGCAATACATATAGTGATTTGCCCCACACATCCCATATTTATTATTTAGGTGATTTGCTACACCCGCAAACCCAAGAGATGCAACAAATGCAATTATGACGCGATATGTACAAGATAGATGACATTTAATAAAAAATAGGTTTTAGGGTTAGGGTTTGGGTTTGTACGTCGGATCGGGTGAACTAGGGTTCGAAACCGACGTCTTCGGTCCGTAGAGGAAGTAGTCGTCGTCGGGGAAGTAGTCATCGCGGAACCGGGGCATCGTCGTTTGTCGGTGTCGTGGAAGTGGTCGGGGAAGTAGCCCTACTCAGGTATCATCGTTGACGGGCGCGGGGACGCAGGAGCACGGCAAACGGACACCGGAAGGGGCGCGCGCACGCGCACGGGGCAACACCATGAAGGGTGGACAAACACGGACAACAAAGCGACGCCGGGGTCTTGCGGACGTTTTGTCGAACACCCGGCGTGCGGTGGACGCGGGGGGACACCGGGCGGAGACGCCGTGCACGCGACCGGAAGAGGAGACAGCGGGGACGACGCGCTGCGGCGCGCGGCGGGCGCGCAAGGGAGAGGAGCGCGGGGTGCGGCGTGCGGCGGCCGGGGCGTGCGGCTCGGCCGGCGCGGCGGCGGGGAGGCAGAGTTCGGGCCGGGAGCGGGCGGCGCTGCGGCGCGGCTCGGCTGGCGGGCGAGGGCGGCGGAGAAGGCGCGCGACCGGAGGGGAGAGGCGGCGCGGCGGGAGCGGGCGCGCGGCGGTGCAGGCCGGAGGGCGGCGGCGCAAGGGGCGGTGGGCCGGCGAGGTGCAGGGCGAAGGCGCGGGCCAGGGAGCGGGCGGCGCGGCGGAGCTCGGCCGGCGGCGGCCGGCGCCGTGGGCGAGGCGCAGGAGGCCGGCGCGAGCGCAGCGGCGGCCGGAGGAGGGGCGTGGGGGGCGGCGGGAGGCGCAGGCGGCGGCGGGCCGGAGCCGCTCTGGGGCGGGGAGGGCGCACGACGCTTGGGAGCGAGGCGTGCGGGCTCGGGAGTTGGACGGGAGGAAGAAGGAAGGAGAAAGAGAAAAAGAAAAGAAGAAAAAGGAAAGGAAGGGGAAAAAGGGAAAAGGAAAAAGGGGGAAGTGGAGGGGGGCGGCTGCAAAAATGCAGGGGGGTGGGAAACAAGTTTCCAGGGGAAACCCTAGGCTTTGAGTTAGATGGGCTTGGGCTTTTATTTCTCCCCGTTTAAACTTTACTGTTTTATATTTTTAAAACAAAAACGAGAAGGAATTTGAATATGAAACCTTTACAAAATATTTTTAGTTTCAACTAGGGAATTTAATAAACTAGTTTTTAACATTTACAAAAGATTTTTAAATATCACATTTTTAATTAATTTGAAATGCATTCGAATTTAATTGTGGAAATTTAATTTAAATACAACAAATTAAATTAATGAGATGCAATGCGATGTCATGTCGATGCAAAAAAGAAAACTCACAAAATTAAAAGGGGATAAATCCCGGGGCGTTACAGTCTGATACACCCTTATGCCTGTATGTTCTGCCCCACATGACACATTAGCTTTCTATTTTAGTGATGCCTGTCTTCTTTTTCTCGATAAATCTATAGCATGGATTTTTGTTTGTCCTTCACTTGGTCCACTACTATCGTTCTTTGTTGAACAGCTAACACTGTATTTATTCTGGCTTCTTTTAATATGCTATTCTATTCACCTGTGTGCTTCTAAACTCGCAGTCATCTTTTGGATTTGTTGACTATTATGACCGTAGATATGCTGCACTTGCAATTGTGTCACTCAATGGTCGACAACTGTAAGTGTTTGCTTGATATTAAGTATTTATGTACAGGCACTGATGTAATGACCGCCTTTCATATTAATATTTCTTATGATACTGAATAACCAGATTTGGCCAGCCAATAAAAGTCAATTGGGCATACACAAGTACCCAGAGAGAGGATACATCAGGTTTTGAACTGAAAGATGGTCTAAATGTTCTATTGTATTTAAATAATTCTTCTTTACAATGTCTGTGTGCATCCTCATGCATATGACTGCGAGACTCCTGAAACTCATCTCTAATCTGTTTATTCTTGCAGGTCATTTCAACATCTTTGTCGGGGATCTTTGCCCGGAGGTCACGGATGCTGCTTTGTTTGCTTTTTTCTCGGCATATTCTACCTGCTCGTGAGTGTTTGATAGCTCTTCATCTCACCCCATTTGCACACTATATTCTGGTGTATCGCTTATCTTATTGACGTGTGCAGAGATGCTAGGGTTATGTGGGATCAGAAAACTGGACGATCCCGAGGGTTCGGTTTTGTTTCTTTTAGGAATCAGCAGGTAGTATTACTTTGTTAACTTAACTATTAGTATGGACTATGGAGTATCTTTAGTCCTACTTGAAACACTATTTCATCCTCTTATTTTGATCATCGACAGGATGCACAAACTGCCATAAATGAGTTGAATGGTGCGCTTCCTTTTGCTCATTGCTAGCCAGTTCTCATTCCGGAGTTAACAAATTAGGTTCAGTGATGTGATGATGATAGCTGTTTGTTTATCTTGTGTTCAGGAAAGTGGCTTGGCAACCGTCAAATTCGTTGCAATTGGGCAACGAAGGGCGCTAATGCCGGTGAAGAGAAGCAAAGTACAGACTCCAAGGGTATGGTAGAGTTGATAAATGGAACATCAGGTGAACACATGGACTTATTATTCACGAGGTTCTTTTTTTAGTTTAATAATTTACTCCCTCCATAACAAAATGTAAGACGTTTGGGTAGTTCAGTTTGAGCTACCAAAACATCTTATATTTTGATACAGAGGAAGTACATGATTGTATGATATGGAACAAGTTGATGAGTAGCTTAGTTCTGGCTGTACTTCGTTTGTTGTTCAGATTATTAGGAGAAGTGCTAGATTTTGTGGCTCACTGTCGTACCAAGTTCACTAGCAAGCATATTGGAACTGTGAGGTGGCTCATATCGAGTCCCTAGTTTTCTTGTAAGCAGCCTGCATGCTGACTGTACCAGAATTCTGTGATTGAATGAAACCTCCTGACTTTCCTGCAAATAAGTAAATTGACCCTTGGAGTTGAATTTACTTTTGAAAGTAACATAATGGTTCCATTCTTAATCTTTGATAGACCAGGAATTAAAATATGCTTGCTTCTCACATAGTCCATCTACATAAATTTGTGCAATCCCCTGTGTGGTACATTCGGTCACGGTCTAGTAACGGACTAGCGAAGTATTTACAATTTAACATTATTCTTGTTTTGCAGAAGCTGGCCAGGAGAATGCAAACGAAGACGGTCCTGGAAATAACCCACAGTATACAACTGTTTATGTTGGCAATCTTCCCCATGATGTAATTTCTATGTTCCAATTAAGTTTTGCTTTGTTCCTTTTGGTTGTGCATATTGTGCTTCCTTGTACTTATGGCTAACTTATTGGCTCCTTTTTACTAGATCAACAGCAATGATGTACATCGATTTTTTCATTTACTTGGGGCTGGCTCAGTTGAAGAGGTCCGTGTAACACGTGATAAAGGGTTTGGGTTTGTGAGGTATAGCACCCATGAAGAAGCTGCAGTAGCAATTCAGACGGGTAATGGCCAACTTATTGGCGGGAGGCAGATCAAGGTGTACTTTTGTCTTCAGATATTGCCTTGCTCATAAATATGATCAAATTTTCACCTATTTACTGAAGTTTATTGGGCATACCAGAGGTGACTGAATTTCCATTTCTGTTTAAATATTGCAGTGCTCTTGGGGAAGCAAGCCAACTCCACCAGGGACAGCATCTGCGCCTCTGCCCCCTCCGGCATTAGCGCCATACACCCCTGGCGTGTCGGCAGCTGACCTTTTCTCCTACGAGCGATCCCTCGCTCTGAGCAAGATGGCTGCCAACCCGGCTCTGATGAGTCAGCACGCTGCCCTGAGGCAGGCTGCGATGGGTATGGGCGCCGGAGGCAGCCAGGCCATCTATGATGGTGGCTTCCAGAGCGTCAACCCTCAGCAGCAGCAGCAACAACAGCAGCAGCAGCTCATGTACTACTGAGTGGTTTCATGAAGCAAGTATGATGGCGACGATGACAACTATCGCCTCCCCTCCTAATATAATATATATATACATAGTACATGAAGCCCCACCAGGGCTTTCTTTCTTTTTCTATAAATCCTTAATCCTTATTATCCCCATGTAGTAATTTACTATCCATGTTGCCTTTGATTGGGTCGCCCGGCTATATATATGTTACGACTGTAGAACATATCTATTCCTAACGTGTCAAGATTTGGTTAATTCCCTTGCTTATACATTCCCGTGCCTTGTTTTTGTTCTCGTTGATAGATCTCATGCAGGCAATCTGTCAAACTGTTTACATAAGCTACTGAACTGTGCAGTTCACATATACTACTCCGTAGCAGACTAGCTGATATATGTCGACTCTGTCTGGGAATGTGCACGAACGCATATTCAGTGTCATGTGCGAATGTCGTTCTGCACATTAGGTTCTACATAAAGAATTGTCGTCCTTCATTGTTGAGATATATTGTGCATGTATTACTTGTATGGCAAGTCTACTCCTTACATGTATAGATTAGGATACGGCTACCTCCCTTGTACCTATATAATACGTGCTATGCACCCGATCAATCTATCGAGAGTTGCATCCTATTCTTCTACATGGTATCAGCCCACTTTCGGTCCTCTCTCTCCTAAACCCTAGCCGCCGCCACCAACTCTCCACCCCGCCGCGTCGCCTCCTCAACCACGCCGGCCTCCCTTCCCACCTCGCGCCGCCGCACTCTCCCTGCGTCGCGCCTCCAAGACCTCTCCCTTGCACCGTCGCCATCTACGCCTCCAACCCTAGCCCAACGCCACCATGTCCGACATCTCCAACAGCAGCAACCCCTTCGCCTCCTCCTCCGGTTCTGAGTCCACCGGCCCCAACCCGGACTATATTCGCGAAGTCTCCATCCACAACCACGTTCCCGTGAAGCTCTCTCATACCGCCGCCAACTTCTACGCGTGGAAGACGTACTTCAACCTCCTGTTCCGCGAGTATCGCCTCACCGACCACGTTGACGGCTCCATCGACCTCCTCTCCATACGCGACGCCGACTGGCTCGCCATCGACGCCACCATCATCCGCTGGCTGTTCCTCACCGTCTCGCCGGACATCTTCCACACCATCGTCCACGACGGCGACGATGCTCGCACGGTGTGGACCAAGATCACGGGCCTCTTCACCAACAACAAGCTCCAACGGGTCGTCTTCCTGCAGACGGAGTTCTTCGGCTGCCGCCAGAACGATCTACCCCTCGACGCCTATAGCTTGCGCCTCAAAACCCTATCCGATGAGCTTAATGATCTTGGTTTTCAGATTGGTGACGAGATGCTGCTAACCACCCTCACCGCCGGTCTAGGCGAAGACCTCGGCAACGCCGCCTCCAACCTCACCCTCATGGCCGACCCCACCTTCGAGAAGGCCATTGACTACCTCCGCCTCGAGGATCGGCGCCTGAAAGTAGGGCGGGGCACCGCCCTCGCCGCCGGTGTCAGCCGCGGCGCCCCTGGCTTCGCGGCACCGGCCCCGCGCCCGCCCGTGCCTGCACCTGCGGCTCCAGCCGCCACTCCTCCGCCTCAGCAACCGTGGCGTCGCCGTGGCCGTGGTGGCCGTGGTGGTGGACCTCCGCTCGGCCCCCACCCCGTCAACAGCTACCCCACGCCGCCGTGGAGCGGCGGCCACAACCCATGGACAGGGGTGGTGCACGCCTACACCATGCCCGTGCCGCGCGCCCCTGCTCCCGACATCCTCGGCTCTCGCCCCCAGGCTCACCATGCTTTCCTCGCCGCGCCGCAGCCGGGCCCCGGTGCCCTGCCCTACTACGCCATGTCTCCGTATGGTGGTGCCACATCTCCGTATGGTGGCGCGCCGCTGGGCTACTTTGGAGGATCACCCGGCTATGCTACACCATCACCGACCCCGCCGGCACCCGTGGACCCCGCGCTCTTCGCCGCTCTTCAGCAGGCTCCTCCTCCATCCTCCTACAACGGCGGCGGCGACTATTTCATGGACACCGGCGCCTCCGCTCACATGGCTGCGCACCCGGGTAACCTATCTGTTTCTACCCCCACCTCCACCCCGTCTCGCATCATTGTCGGTAACGGTGCTGGTCTTCCCATCTCTCACATTGATTCTACTAATTTTCCCTCTTCTTCTAAACCACTCTCTCTCCGTAATGTCATAGTCTCACCACACCTAATTCAGAATTTAGTCTCTGTTCGTTCTCTTTGCCGTGATAACTCTGTTTCTGTCGAATTTGACACGTTTGGTTTTTCTGTTAAGGATGCCCGTACCCGAGTGGTGCTCCACCGATGTGAGAGTCCCGGCGATCTCTACCCAGTCCAGCATTCACCTTCGTCACACGCTGCACCTCGGGCCCTCTCCGCCGGCGTAGATCTTTGGCATGCTCGTCTAGGACATCCCAGTTCCACCACACTACATCAAATCATGAGGAGTTTTTCTTTTACTTGTAATAAAGCGGAGGCTCACTCCTGTGAAGCCTGTCGTATCGGCAAACATGTTCGTCTTCCCTTTAGTTCTTCCTCCACCATAGCCACTTTTCCTTTTCAGTTAATTCATAGTGATGTTTGGACCTCTCCTGTTCCTAGTAATTCTGGATTCTCATATTATCTTGTTATTTTGGATGATTACTCCCATTTTGTGTGGACTTTTCCTCTTCGCAAGAAGTCCGACGTTCCCGCCACGCTTTCCGCATTTTACGCCTATGTGTCTACACAATTTGGTCGCCCCATACACACTCTCCAAACAGATAATGGAAAAGAGTTCGATAACATCACTACTCGCACCCTCCTAACCACCCACGGCACTATCTTTCGCCTCACTTGCCCCTACACCTCCCAACAAAATGGCAGGGCTGAGCGCATCCTTCGCACCCTTAACGATTGTGTCCGCACCCTCCTTTTTCATGCCCACATACCTACCCAATTCTGGCCCGACGCTTTAGCCACCGCCACCCTCCTAATTAACCTACGCCCCTGCCGCACCCGATGGCATTATGCACCTCATCATCTCCTATTCGGCTCCCCTCCCTCATATGATGATCTTCGGATCTACGGGTGCCGCTGCTAACCTAGCATCGCCGCCACCGCTCCTCATAAACTTGCCCCTCGCTCATTGCCTTGCGTCTTCCTCGGTTACCCGGCTAACACGAAAGGCTATCGCTGCTATGATCCGGTGTCTCACCGTGTCATCACTTCCCGGCACGTTTACTTTGATGAAGGTTGTTTCCCGTTTTCACAGGAACAGGTGATGGATCCTCCCTCGCCCGCGGCTGACTTACCGTGGCGCCGCGCTCCTTCCTCGGACGCGCCCTCACCACTTGCTGCTGTGGCCCCCTTGCCCACGATCACCCCGGCTCCCTCCGCGTCGCCCTCGAACTCTACCTCGAGCGCCGCATCTCCGACTCTCTCGACCAGCTCATCGTCGGCTGCTCCCTCTCCGCCATCCTCGGTGGATGGCGCTGTGGCCCCTACCGCCCGTGTTCGCCGCCCGAGCACGCGGTATCCTGCGGATGCCTACGTCTGCACGGCCTCGACTACAGCTCCCTCGACATCGCCTTCCATCGCCGCCCCGTTGCCGACCTCCGCCCGGGCGGCGCTCCGAGACCCTCTATGGCTCGCGGCCATGCAGGCTGAGTTCAACGCGCTGCAGCGCAACCAGACCTGGCAGCTCGTGCCGTGACCCCCGAACGCCAACGATCACCGGCAAATGGGTCTTCAAGCACAAGTTCCACCCCGACGGCACTCTGGACCGTCACAAGGCGCGGTGGGTGGTGCGTGGCTTTCGTCAGCGCGCCGGTGTCGACTTCACCGACACTTTCGCTCCGGTTGTCAAACCCGGGACGATCCGCACCATTCTTCAGCTTGCGGTGTCTCGCTCATGGCCGGTACATCAGATGGACGTCTCCAACGCCTTCCTCCACGGTCATCTCGACGAGCAGGTCTACTGTCAGCAACCTACGGGTTTCCTTGACACCACTCATCCCGACCGTGTGTGCCTACTTTCGCGGTCCTTGTATGGGCTCAAGCAGGCTCCTCGCGCCTGGTACCAGCGCATCGCGGCGTTCCTCCATCAGATTGGCTTCCGCTCCACGCGCTCCGATGCCTCGCTCTTCGTCTATCGACAGGGCGACGCGACCGCCTACCTGCTGCTTTACGTCGACGACATCATCCTGACGGCGCACACCACCAACCTTCTTTGACAGCTCACCGCCCGTCTTCATGCTGAGTTTGCTCTCAAGGACTTGGGTCCTCTTCACTATTTTCTCGGCATCGAGGTGGTGCGGCGTCCATCAGGTTTCTTTCTTCATCAGCGGAAGTATGCTTACGAGCTTCTAGACCGCCACGGCATGCTTAACTGCAAGCCTGCGTCCACTCCTGTCGACACGAAGGCCAAGTTGTCTGCGACTGATGGTTCTCCGGCTAAGGACGCATCCGAGTACCGATCCATTGTCGGTGCCCTGCAGTATCTCACTCTTACTAGGCCTGAGTTGCAGTATGTTGTCCAGCAGGTGTGCCTCTATATGCACGCTCCTCGCGACACTCATTGGACAGCGGTGAAACGGATCCTTCGATACATCTGCGGCCACATGGACCTTGGCCTCTCACTCCATGCCTCAGCCGCCATGGACATCATCGCCTACACGGATGCTGATTGGGCCGGCTGCCCTGACACGCGGCGTTCCACCTCAGGGTATTGTGTCTACCTCGGACCGTCCCTCATCTCGTGGTCGTCCAAGCGACAACCCACGGTCTCTCGCTCGAGTGCTGAAGCGGAGTACCGCGCCGTCGCCAACGTCGTTGCAGAGTGTTCCTGGCTTCGGCAGCTTCTCCAGGAGATCTCGGTTCCAGTCGACAAAGCCACCGTGGTGTACTGTGACAATGTCTCCGCCGTCTACCTCTCAGCGAACCCGGTCCATCATCGTCGCACCAAGCATATCGAGTTGGATATTCATTTTGTCCGAGAACAGGTTGCTCTCCGGCGCGTACGTGTGTTACATGTACCCACCTCCCAGCAGTTCGCGGATATCATGACGAAGGGCCTGCCGACGGCGTCCTTCGAGGAGTTTCGTTCCAGTCTTTGCGTCGGATCACCAGACGCTTCGACTGCGGGGGGTGTTGAGATATATTGTGCATGTATTACTTGTATGGCAGGTCTACTCCTTCCATGTATAGATTAGGATACGGCTGCCTCCCTTGTACCTATATAATACGTGCTATGCACCCGATCAATCTATCGAGAGTTGCATCCTATTCTTCTACATTCATTACGTTCGTTATTGCCGATATACATCAAGAGTAGGAACTCTGGTAGTTTCAAAAATAAAAGAGTAAGAACACTGGCATTCTGGAGTTGTTTTTTTTTTTGAAATTTTCTGGAGTTGTTGGATGCGGAGACACGGAGAAGTTATGCGAAACAAAAATAAAACTCAGTTGGGACTCAATGGGCCTACTAGCGCTACAAGGATTCGAAAGTATCGCCGGCCCAAAACATAGCCGGCCCTTCCTAAGAGAAGAAGACCTTCTCCCCATCGTCGCCGCCCGCCGCCGCCGATGTCCCGTTTCGTGCGGCGCCTTGCCGGCCTCCCGTGGCGCGCCATCGCCGGGGATGTCATCACCCGCAGCGTCATAGTCTTCTGCGGCGTCAACCTCATCCACGAGCGCGTTGTTGGCCTCACATACGTACGACTCCCGCCTCTCTCCGCCCCTCTCTGTCCGCGCGTCTCTCTGTCCGCGCGTTCTCGTTGCCCTGATGCGCTCTCTCAATCTCTCTGCCCTCGTCGTTGCAGCCACGCGGACCGAGCATGCTGCCGGCGCTCAACATAGCGGGGGATGTGGTGGTCGCCGACAAGCTCAGCGCACGCCGCGGGTGGGTGGCGCTCGGGGACGTCGTGCAATTCGTCTCGCCCGACGACCCTCGCAAGATGGTCATCAAGCGCGTGCTCGGGATGGAGGGCGACGCCGTCACCTACCTCGTCGATCCAGAGAACAGTGATTCCTCCAAGACCGTCGTGGTAAGCTACTACTATTACTTGATGTCTGGATCCAAGGCAAGAAGAGAACCGTTTGGGTCGTCTCATGACCTTCCTGGCTTCTTTGCACCAACTAGACTGGATTTCGAAGTTCCTGCTATTGTCGTAGGAAAATTTGAATTTGGTCTAGTGCACTGACGCAGGAGTTTTGGATTTCCATCCGCCACATGCCTGACGCCATCTTCTGCAGACTTAGGAAACCATAATGCCAGTGTTATTTTGTTGTCCTCTAGATATATGACTCGTGATTCCAGATTTCCTTGATATATAGAAACTTCGGTATCACCTAAAGGAGAATCACTTATGCTATTTGTGGATAAGGGTATGATCCTGCTAAATTAGGATGTGATGGAAATATTTAGGTGCTAATAAGACACCAGCACTATTAATCTGTCAGGAAATGTACTTCCTAATCCTTATCCTTGAGTTGATGATCTGTAGCACAAAATCCGGCTTGTTAAATATCCCTGTTCATGTTCGTTGCAGTTTTAGTGATGTCTAGGTGAAGGTTTGGAACATGACAAGTTGCATTCTTTGTCCACGCTTGAATTCCTTTTGTTATGGCCGTTTTCTTCTCAAATGCCCTTACTTTCAGTTTTACATAATTGTAGGTACCACAAGGTCATATTTGGGTGCAGGGTGACTATATTCATAATTCTCAAGACTCGAGGAAGTTTGGACCTGTGCCTTATGGTCTGGTAAATGGGAAGATAATATGTCGGGTATAATACGTTTTTCTCTGTTTTGCTTCCTCATTAACTTAATAAAAGACTGATGTAAGCTTTGGTGTGGTGCTGTATCTTGTTGTGAGATTATGTCTGCAGCTTTAAGAATCAAGGTCAACCTTTGTTGTTGGCATCGTTAACTAGCGATGATTCACAATTCATTTTTTGAGTAACGAATGAAACTGAACATGTTACAGCTTTATACTCCTTGCTATGCTTTTTTGGGGCAATTAGCGGTAATACATTTATTGGGGGCCAAAAATGAGTTTCATGTCTCATGATGGTCATTTTTATATTTCCATCTTTTATTACCGTAGTCAGTGATATTGACCAAATTTGACTAATGGTTATCATCTGGAGCAAACATAGGTTGACTTATATTAGTACATATTGTCATGCTCTCGGACGACTATAGTGATCTTTTTGTGTGATTTGAGTACTTTGGGTTTTGGTTGAGCTAGTGACCAGGCTCTGAAGAAATTCCCTTTTCAGAAACCTAGGGGGGAATATACCCGCAATGTATCACAAGTATTCTTCAATACTACTACCTCTGTTACAAATTATAAAATGTTTTAGTTTTTTTCTCAATCACACGTATCTAGACACGTTTCATTGTGTAGGTTCACTCAAATTGAAATATCCAAAACATCTTATAAATTCGGAATGAAGGGAATAGAATTTACTTGAGGGACTCTGAAGATGCTGAGTTTTTTAGATTCTAGTGTCTATTAGAATTCATGTAAGCTGCCCAGTTGTAACCAGTACAGTAAAGAATTACTAGGATAAAATAGAGGTTAGGCTTTTTGTTTGAACCTGAAAAATGATTCTGTCAGCTATCAATGTTATTCAGGTACTGCATTGGCAATATTATTTAGCTACTCCATAGTCCATTATCGTTTTCAACTTGGCACACTGGATATCAGTGTAGTGTAATTTCACTTGAAACTTGTAAGCTATAAAGTTACTTAGTGCATGATTTGGACGTTGAACAATTTAGTGTTTCCTCACTCAGTGTGTGAAAGGAAAGACGTCGCCTAGAGGGGGGGGGGGGGGGGGGGTGAATAGGCGAGGAACACTTTTTACAATTTAGGCTTGATAAACACGGAATAAAACTTAGTGTTTAACTTATCAATGACACAACCTAAATATACTAGGTTCGCCTATGTGCACCAACAACTTATGCTATGCAACACAAAGAACAATGGGATAGCAAGGTAAAGGACCTCAATCACGATGGCTATCACAAAGTAAAGTGCATAAGTAAAGAGCTCGGGTATAGGGATAACCGAGGCACGCGGAGACGAGGATGTATTCCCGAGTTCCACCACAAAAGGTGTACGTCTCGTTGGAGAGGTGTGAGCAACCACAACAGGTTTGCTCAACGCCACAAAGGCTTCACCTTCTTCTCCGATGAACTCGACCACAAAGGTCCGAGTCCACCTTCCACTATGAACTCATTTGGGGCGGAGAACAATCCCGTACAACAACCTTAGGGCACACACCCACAACCGAATTGGGGGCTCCCAAATGACCACAAGAGGTTTTGACCACAAAGGTCCCAACTAGCCACAAAGGCCTTGACCACAAAAGGTCCTATGCCACAAAGGCGGCCACTAAGGCGTCTAGGGTCCAAGACCCAAGAGTAACAAGCTCACGAATTTCACCACCACGAATCCTCGTGGAGGGCTCAAACCGATGCAAGATGCAATGGCAAGAAGCACACAAAGTGCTCAAGTCCTTCACACTCAGATTCCAACAAAGCAACAAATGCTTATGGGGGAATAAGAGAGGAAGAATCAAGAAACCACAAAGGAGATAAATTCTACACTCCCAAATCCCACCACAAGCAACTAATGCTTATGGGGGGATAAGAGAGAGCAAGAACAAAGGGGAAGAACCACAAAGGAACTCAAAGATCTAGATCCACTATGTTCCCCTCACTTAGAGGAGAGATGGATTGGTAGAATTGTAGATCTAGATCTCCTCTCTCTTTTCCCTCAAAGATATGCAAGAATCATGAGAGGATTTGAGAGGGGGCAAGCTTTCCCAAGGTCAACAATGGCAAGAGAGAGAGGGGAAAGTCGTCAGCTCAAGGAAGAAGAAGGGGAGGGGTATTTATAGCCCCTTCCAGATTTCTAGCCGTTGGGAATCTCTAGTCCGGAAATTTCTGAACTGAAGGCCGGAGATTTCCGGACCCCGGAAATCTCCGGTAGGAATTCCGACTCGAGCTGAGATAAGATCAGTGCTGAAGGCAAATAAGACTTGGCGAAAAACTGCAACTAGTGACCGGAAATATCCGAACCAGGGCCGGAGATTTCTGGACCCCGGAAATCTCCGGTAGAAAATCCGATGGAAAACTGAACTGAGTCAGTACGCAATTGAGTTCTGGACTTAGCAAAAATCTTCCGTCGCTCGGAGATCTCCGGACTGGGGCTCGGAAATCTCCGAGCGCCGGAAATCTCCGAGCAAGGTCCAGACATTTCCGCCCTTTTGAAAAACTGCAGAAACACCAGAACTGAGAGATCTTTTGCAAATAAACTCCGAATGATTTGAGACCAACTCCGTTGGAAAGGCACTGCCAAGGAGTACCCAACAAAAAGTGGAAATATTGCAAACCATAAATAGAGCAAAGTCCTCACACATGTGAAGGTGTGGAACTTTCCTCAAGGTTGAACCGGTAATATTTCCACACCGAAAACGCAACGAGTTTTCCAAACTAAAACCGTTTTCGAAGAACTTGGTCTTGTTATGAAGATCACGACAAGAACCAAAAACCAACAAGGAGAAAAGACAAATAAGAACCAAGAAAGATGATATGCCAAGCATGCAAAAGTTTGAGCTCTCCACAAAGATGCGATCAAGTTACTCACTCGAGAGCCCCTCTTGATAGTACGCCTATCTATCCTATAGCCCTATCAAGATCATACATTTGCCTTGAGCAATCCACTTGAGCTAAATGATGACGATCTTGATCTCTTCAAGTGGACCACCTTTCTTGATTGCGCTTGCTAGCACATGCTTGATGAAGACTCCTCCATATACTCCCCCATACTCCAACATGGGAGAGTCTCGCTTAGCTTCGTCTTCATGTCTCCGACAGCTTCCCTTGGTCGACTCCTCCATATACTCCCCCATACTCCATCATGGGAGAGTCTCGCTTAGCTTCGTCTTCATGTCTCTGACAGCTTCCCTTGGTCTTGCACTAGTCAACCTTGATGACGATCATGGCATGACATCATCCTACATGAGCTATATGAATTGATCTTCTTGTTGCAAGCTCATGGAAGATACCATCTTTCTTCTTATAGGTGATGGCTTGACAACTTCAAGCCATACTTGCAATATGCTCAAAATACACATTAGTCCTTAGGGATTGTCATTAATTACCAAAACCATACATGATGGCACATGCCCTTTCAGTGTGGACTAGGGCTTATGTTGCTTGTATTTAATAGTTACTTAATGTTTATGCCTTATGGTAGGAAGCCAACTTATGGGCTCCAGTTCTTTTCGTTCTACTAACTATTTAACACATTAGCCAATGTGATATTCGACAGCATTTGCATGAGAATTGGGGTCTTCGTTCTAGAGTTCTATCTTTCTGAGTTTTCCTTGCTGGTGAAAGTGTGAATATTGACAGGTTGTTTAATCTCAGATTTGGCCACCAAAAGGATTTGGTCGGATTGATTCAAAGGTGTAGCACAGAGGTAAGTTGAACTTTATTAACTCTTATTTAAAATATTCCTTCCTCTCTCTATCTCCCCTTTCTGTATATTAACTTATTGTTTGCTATTTTTTCCACAACTTTTGAAGTCACAGATCTAAGTTACCATATCTGGGAATCCATAGGATTCAAAGAGGCCCTGCAACTGTGGGTGCATCTTGATGTCTACCATTCGATACTTCGCAATTTTTATCCTGGATAATTTCGTGTTGTAACTTTTGGTCAGTGATTCGTGTAAAGTAAATGGTTTGCTGGAAATGCAAGTTTTGGGCATAGTTGACCAGCCATCCTGTTAACATTTCGGTTCAACTAAACTTGTTGGTGCGCTCGAACCAAGCTTGATCAGTTGTGCATTGAAGCATTTGCTTATCTCTATCTATCTTCTACTATATAATATCCGTAGCTGCCGTGATGGTATGTTCGGTGCGCTACGTTGTTGGATGTTTTGCAATTTAGTCCTCCCAGTTTCTAGAAAAGAACCCGCCATCCAAAACTTATTGGGCCGAATCGTTGTTCCAATCAGATCCTTTATTTGTTTGTAAATTATCCAGCAGTCCCCGTGATGCTTCGTTCCCGAGTGAGCACTTTGTTCCCGAGCGAGCACGCAGCTCCTCGTACCGGCTAGGGTCTGCCGTCTTCCTGCAGCGCGGTTCGTGGGCTGGAGGAGAGTGTGAGCGAAGGGGCGGCCAAGGTTGAGACGCGGATAGCGGGGTTCCTGCGCAGTGACAGAGAGAGGGATGGTTAAGGTCTGCCGACGGCAGGTGGCTGCGCTCGCCGGCCTGGGCGGCGCGAAGACGCCGGCGTGGAACTCAGGAGCAGAGGAGGCCGTGTAAGGCCAGCGGCGACCCGCTCTCTGATCTTATCTGGCATGCCCGGAACTCTTGGCCGCCGTCCGTATCCAGCCATGACGGGGCGAGGTGTCGGGGGTGGACGAGAGCAACCGACGGCAACCTTACACGGCGGCGTACCTCGGCGCTCGGTGCTGGCGGAGCAGTTCCAGTAGCCAGAGAACCAACGGGCTAACCTCGCGTAAGTACGCACGGATGGTCAGGGAGCAATAATGCTACACCTACGTAAAAATTCTACGCAAAACTCTTACGCGCTGACGTGCCGTCCGAGCTGGCCACGATTTACTCCCGCGAGAATAGAAGGAAGTGGCCAGAATAATTAACTGCTCCAGCGATTTACTTCCCGTAGTCCCACAATTTGCTCCCGTGAAAATAGAAAGAGTTGGCGAGAAAAAAAAACTGTGCGAGAGAAAACAGAGAGAAGGGCGGCTGCTGCACAATTGTTCTGGTTCAAGATTGATCGGAGATTTCCGGTCAGAATTGATCGTGCCTCGTCTTTTATTCTTTCTTGTTGGGGATTGATCGACCATGCAAGACGCTGTCCTCTGTTCCTGCTCGTAAAATTTCTTAACGACCTTTGGGCAGCAGCACACATATTGATCAGGATAACAGGTAATCCTAGTATCTGTGTTCTAATGATTTTCAGTCGATGTACTTATCATTGAGTGGTTGCCTAAGTATTGAGAAAGTTTCATTGATTTGTAGGAATGGATAATTCAACTAGTGGTTTTCAAGATTCAAGTGGCATGTCGATCTCCAGCGATGAAGATGGCTTTGAGCAAGAGAAGGCAGGCATTGTGGAACTCGAAAAGGATCATGCTGACGCACAACCAGAAGCGTTACTTCAAGACCCTGAGTTGGGTATGACTTTTGATGGTGTGGATGATGTCCGAGAATACTACAATAATTATGCCAAATCTAAAGGATTTGGTGTAACAAGAAGAAGCTCGCATGCTGATGATGATGGTGGACTAAAGTACCTTACATTGTGTTGTTCTCGGTACGGTAAGAGTCAGTCCCACTCAAAAAATTTGTTGAAGCCAAATCCCACGGCTGGGCTAGGATGTAAAGCTAAAATTAATATTACTCGCCGTCCTAGTGGAAAGTTTCAGCTTTCAAAGGTCATTTTGGATCACAATCATATATTAAGTCCACTCAAATCTCGGTTATTTAGATGCAACAAAAAGTTGGACTTTCATGTTAAGAGGAGGCTATTATTGAATGACCGGGCTGGAATAAGAGTAAACAAGAACTTCAATTCTTTTGTTGTTGGAGCTGATGGTCATGAGAACTTGACTTTTGGTGAGAAAGATTGTCGCAATTTTCTAGAGAAAGAAAAAGAAGGTTGAAACTTGGAAGTGGTGATGCTGAAGCTGTCCGTGAGTATTTTGCGAAAACGCAATCAGAAAATCCCAACTTTGTTAGTGTCATGGATGTTGATGATGAATCTCGACTAAGAAATGTTTTTGGGCTGATGCAAGAAGTAGGGCAGTATATGACTCTTTTAATGATGTTATAAGTTTTGACACGACATATCTGATGAACAAATATGATATGCCTTTTGCTTTATTTGTCGGAGTCAATCATCATGGACAATCGGTGCTGCTAGGATGTGCTTTATTATCAAATGAAGATACTAAAACATTTGTTTGGTTATTCGAAGCATGGCTTAGATGTATGTCAAATCGTCAGCCAAAAGCTATTATCACTGATCAAGCAAAAGCAATTCAGAATGCTGTAGAGAAAGTTTTTTTTTGATTCTCGATATAGATGGTGCTTGTGGCATATAATGAAAAAGGTACCCGAGAAGCTAGGTGGATATGAGGAATATGATTACATTAAGGTTGCTCTTGGTAATGCAGTTTATGATTCCTTAACAGTTAAAGAGTTTGAAGTTTCTTGGATGCGTATGGTTGAGAGATATAGTATTGCTGATAATGAATGGCTTCGCGGGCTTTATGATCATCGGCAACGTTGGGTTCCAGCATTTGTGAAAGACGCCTTTTGGGCAGGTATGTCTACTACACAACGTAGCGAGAGTATGAATGCCTTCTTTGATGGTTATGTCAACGCAAAAACTACATTTAAGCATTTTGTTAGCCAATGTGAGAATGCTCTTCGTGACAAAGTTGAGAAGGAGAATCTTGCTGATTTTCATTCTTTCAGTTCAACCATACCTGTTGTCACACACTTTGACATCGAGAAGCAATTTCAGTTAGCCTATACAAATTCAAAGTTCAAAGAATTTCAAGAAGAGCTCACACACAAGATATATTGTGATCGGAAGTTCATATCGAAAGAAGGGGCAATAGAATTGTATGAAATAACAGAGGATGTGTTGATTAACGTGGAAACTGCATGGCGAAAAGATATTGTCTATCATGTATATTTTAATGATGAAGAATTTGAAGTTAAGTGTTCATGTCGCCGGTTTGAATTCAGAGGTATTCTCTGCAGGCATGTGTTAAGTGTGCTCACACACAAGAAAATAAAGAAGGTTCCTTCACAGTACATCCTTGATCATTGGACAAAAGATGTGAAAAGAAAGCATAACTTCATCAGGTGTACGTATGCTGGAATGGAAGATAGTCCTGTTGCAATACGTTTTGATAAGTTATGCAATTTTTTCCACCCAGTTGCAGAGATATGTGCCATGTCAGATGATGCATGCAATGCTTTGACTGAAGAGCTTCGAGGCTTGAAAATTAAGTTTCCTAAAACCTCAAGTTATGAAAATAATGAGGAACATCTTGGTGCAGAGGAAGGTGCACTATCCAAGATGACAGCATGCAAAACTATATTGAGCCCAATAGCTGTCAGATGTGCTGGATGACCTCCTACATTGAGAAAGGAATCAAAGGTTGATAAGCTAATTCGTGAAGCAAAAGAAAAGAAGAAGAAAGCTGAACAAAATGAGAAGAAGAAAGCTGCACAAGAGGAGAAGAAGAAAGCTTTTCAAAAGGTAAATTTACCTACATAACTTTATGTTCAAAAGCACTAATCCCAGCATCGCTAATTTCTGTATTTTAGGCCTGCTCCACAAATTCCAGGAAGAAAGGGTCCAGTACAAAAAGGAAATCACCAGAGTATGACACTCCACAACAAGATGATGTGAGGAAATTTTGTTTCCCAACTATTCAACAATATGGTACTTTCTTGTATAACTCTTAATAGTTATTTTGCACTGTGAAGCAGGTTCAGCATGTAGTTAATTTGGATAACCAAGCGTGTGGTACCACTATTCAGGTATGTTTGTTTCTCATCCTTTCACTACCAATAAATATTTGAACACCCATCTCACTCCATGCCTTAATGTGCAGCAGGAATCGTTTGATTTAGGCATTGGTATTGGCAACATAAATCCAACAATAACCACTACAGTACCATATGGAGTAATGTCGGTATGTTTCTTTCCGATCTCTTTATTTATATATAGTTACTTCAACATTTAATTCAAACCATGCGTTTTTTGGAACATGAAGCATTTGACTTGGGCATTACTACTGGAAACATAAATCCAATGATTACAGCTCCAGTACAATCAGGAGTAACATCGACAATGGTTATGCCATCAATTTTTGGAAATTATACAAGCTTGTTGCTTGAAGTCCAAAAAACCTCTGCTGGAGTGTCAAGTTCTACAGAGATACAATCTGAGGGAGCTGGAATGTGGAACAATAGGATGAATCAGAGTTAGAGATGCATCATTTCACTTTTGTAGTTGCAAGTTCATTGTAATAAGTAGTAGGTACCATAGTACTTGATCGGAAAGACGACTACTCATATATAACCTTCACAAATCAAAACTGAAATGAAATACTCCATCACATTTCATTTCATTATTCATGATCAGAACAAGTCACAAGGACAGGCGACACACTATATATGTAATTCATTCTTATATATTAACTGAAAATAATCAGTACAGGTACAACGTGAAGACTGTAAAGTGCATACATAGGATGAATGAATAAATCATACACGGACACACCCAGCACAATGCGTACATATTTTTTATCCTATGATATTGTCGTTTCTCCCAATGACATTGATGCAAAGCTTCTGCTTAACTTGGTCTTCACAAAGCTATACTGAACATCAGTAGCGATGCATCACTGTTGAAGTATCTGAACTTTTCCCTGCTCGTCGTCCCTGCACTCGTACACGGAAGTAGTTGAAGCCTTGGCTGTCACACATGAAGTTGACATACTTGGCATGCTTTGAGACCAGGTAGGCCGCCGTGGGCGCCGCTGGAACCTCGCCGGCCTTGGATCTCGCTTCGTCCGCCTCGACGGAGGCTGTTGTGCCGCCCAGGAAGAAAGCGCCACGGCAGAACACCACAGGAGTGCTCAAGGAGTTGCGCCGCGACGGGGACATGGCCTTTTGCGCCGCCACAAAGGTCTTCGCCACCGCGCCAAGACGTGTCGCCGCTTGCGCGGTGCCGATCTGTACGGCCGCCGTCCGGCCGTTGCTTGGAAGAGAAAAAAGAGATGGGGAATTGTTAGTTTCTGTTTGCGCGAGGGAGACGTAATTACTGGGTCGATTCCTCTTATTTTCTGGCCACTTCCTTCTATTCTCGCGGGAGTAAATCGTGGCCAGCTCGGACGGCACGTCAGCGCGTAAGAGTTTTGCGTAGAATTTTTACGTACGTGTAGCATTATTGAAAATTAATCTTACCTTCATCACTAAGGAAAAACAGAGTCTAACCGGCCCAGTCAATGTCTTTCATGTTCGCTATACGTCATAGCGCATCGAGCGACGGAAATAGCCGATCAAAATACGAATCGTTGTACAACTCTAAACCCAGGGGCGAGTCGGGGGGTGGGGGGCTGGAAGGGGTCCGAGCCTCCCCCAACCTTTCGCCCCCCTCAAGAAAATATTACAGCAGCGAGTATTCAATGTTTGTTCAGATCCTTCATTTTTACCCTCCATCATCCATTAGATGCAAAAGAAATCAGAATCCCTGTTGTAGCCTAGTGGAGGCGCTACTAGTACTTCACCCTCTAGACCCAAGCTCAAATGTCAGCTACTTCTTCTTTTTGTCTGTCTGTGATAGATTTTTTTTATTTCGTAAATTGTGACTATATTCATATCTTTTATTCTATACCTTAATATGAAATATGTTATATATGAATTTTGATCAAAAAAAATATAATGAATATTAATTTTCCATCCATGAACATGTTTACAGCTTGTATCTCATTCTTTAGTTGTATTTTAATAATTCACCTAAATAATAATATAAAATGTGTTGGGTACTTATTTATTTATTTATTGCTCTATTCCATTTAATTTTGAATAGATCATACCAATACGTACTAAACTACTAATGACCATAGCTAATCATTGTATGCTGTAGTACGTATGCAAAAATTAAATTAGTAAAATCGGGGATTCAGTACCATTATGCGTATATTTAAAGTAGTGAAAATAATAGCTACATTATTGCTACACGTATGACGATTTGCTGGCTAATTTTAGTGTTTGTGATAATATATATACATATTAGTGATAATATATATACATATTAGCTTATAGTCAAAAATTTGTTTGATATTAAATTTTGTTTTAGACTTAGATATCTTAATATACTTAACCTAGTGGTGCCATCGTGATCGGTCGCCTCGCGGAGACATCGGCTAGCTCCGAGGTTTTCATTGCTCACCCCCCTAAGTCCAAATCCTGGCTCCGCCTCTGTCTGAACCTTCTTCGACTAGATCATCCAGCGCCCATGGGGACGAGTATAAATAAACTCATGATTATGCTTCACTATATAATGTTAGGCAGCGCCGAGTCCACCGCCGTGTTCTGCGACCTTGTCAATTAAGCAGTACGAACAATCTGACTCCAAACTGCTGCACGTTCTGCCGATCTAGAGAAACATCGTCTGTCTCAATCTCGCCCTTCCGTCAACCTTGCCGGAATCCCGCCGTATCACCGCCGTGCTGGTGTTCTATTTTATATTTCTAAATGAAGGTAAGTTTAACTTATATTGTTCCATAGTATTTTAAATTGTTATACGGCTTAATTTTCTATTTCACCCTAGGGTAACTATATTTATTCAGATGTCAGAGGCGAAACAATATACAGATAAGATAAGTACGATGGCGTACCAGCTCACGATACTCAATAATTTCAGTAAATAGTACACTCAAGTCATCTCATCCAACAAATCCTGGAGAAACTGAAAACGGTACCCTCCTACACCAATGCATTCTAAGCATCGAACCAATCTGAATATAGTTAATTATCGACCAGATAGATTCATGAACTCTTATAACATGTAATAGTGTTATAATAATGTAGTTTTTTCTAATAGGTGAAAAACTTGAACTTCCTTGCTCCCTTCCACTGCGCGAGGGAACACCAAACATGTGTGAACTCATTTTGACAACCTCGATTGATCATGAAGACGACGCAATTGCAAACATAAGAAAATTCAGAAATCAAGTAAGACGGGAACGTGACAGAGCACGACGAAATAGCTTAACAGCCAAAAAAAGGGAGGACATGAATGCCCAAAGAAGAGTAGCTAGGCAAAAGAAAACAATAGATGAGAGAAATGCTCGCCAAAGACAGGCAAGGTGAAATGTATCAGCAAAGGAGAGAGAAGAGATGAACGCTCGTCGAAGAGAAAGTTGGCACAACATACCACCTGAGAAAAAGCAGGCACTGCTAGCTCAGCGCAATGCAAGACTCACCGATAGGCGGAACACACGCCAAATCCATTGCGATGCCATGTCCGTACGGAGCTAGTGTGTCATCCTATTCTTGGAATTGAATTGTTTGCTTATTTCATGATGTAGTACACATAAAGTTTGAGATAAGCATGTGGAGATCTGACTAGAATAAAGTTAGATATAAGTAACGATACAAAATAGGCCGTTACAATGCACGGGTATTTTACTAGTTAGTATAAGGCTATTTGATCCCTTTATCCTTTCCGCATCAAGAGATTTGAACCAAGGAATTTGCATTATCGGGGAGTGTTATTTGTGTGAGACTATTCAAATCCAAACCGAGTAAGCTGATTTTATAAAAGAAAAATTGAGTGGGTGTACGAGTGCGACGACTCAGAAGAGTGTAAGTGCTTGTTTGATCACTTTATATCCTTTCCGCATCGACCTGTCCGTCGCTCTCAACTCAAATGTTTTCCTTTGTGCATCGCCCTGTCCGTCTCTCTCAACTCAAGTGTAATACTTTATGTATCCCCCTCAGTAATGTATTTAACAAATATGATGGAGCCCACGGAACGGAGATGTATGTGCTTTGTTCGGTTCGTGAGCCTTCTACTTATGTCCCTAGGCTGGTCATGTTTGCGCCAGTGGGGGAACGCGTGCTCATAAAATCGACAACATCATCCATCTGAACTCCATGCTTGGAGAACCGGCCGCCATGTCTGGATCAACACGCTTCTCCCATGCCTGCTGAACACCTCATCTCGTAAGTCCATTCCTTACTAAACTGCCCGTAGGTGTAGCATTACTCGCAAGTCACCATGGTCTTTTATCGCCTTACGCTATATATTGCACAGAACAAACAAAAGTGGCACAAAAAGAATTGATCCATGTCATTTTCGTTCTTTTGATACATTTTAGGTAACAAAAGCCATCAGCAATATCGATGACGTATCCTTTGTTAATCTTGTCGCAAGGAGCACGTGAATCACGCAAGAACTGTCAGCATTCAGAATTGATACCATTGTAAGAAACACACGTTGATCTTTAAAAGATCTATATTTAAGCATTCTGAATACTTTAGTTGCGCAAATAAATGTAGCAATAATCTAAGACATTAGCTTGTGGAGATAATAACTACTAGTCTACTATATAATATTTCTTAGGGTCACCGGTCGTACGTCGTGGCTATTTTATGTTTTAACCCTTCAAAACCTGAGAATCAACCCGCAGTCCAACATAATCGATAATTTTACATTCTAACCCCTCCACCCACCCTATCCACTCGCCTTCTCGCGTAGCACGCCCGCCTACTGCGCCGCCGCGGCACCCCTGCATCAGCTTCCCCACGCCCCCTGCATCCCAGATCGGTGGCATCCTGCCCTCCCTTGCATTTGCGTGGTCCGACGGCAGGTCGTGCAGCGCCTCCGTCCTACCACCCAACACGGCGCCCCCAGCGTCTCCACGTCCTCTTGCGCCGGCGGGATCTAGCGCCGCCACGCCCTGCCCATCCTCGGCATCAAGGTCATCCTCGCGGACATCCAGGATGACGTCGGCCGCTCCGTGGCAGCCGAGCTGGGACCGGACGCCCAGTACACCAATTGCAACGTCACCGATGAGGCGCAGATCACGGCTGCGGTGGACCTCGTCGTCGCGTGCAAAGGCCGGTTCGACGTCCTCTACAGTAATGCCGCCATCTACAGGTCCGGCACGGTCTGTGTGCAGCTAGACGTCCGGCATGTGGGCGCGACACAACCAGCAAGGCGCGGTGGCATGCTCATGCCCGATGGCCAGCAGTGAAAGCCGGACGGTGGTGGCTCCCGCGGCTGGCCGGGGGCTGCCGGCGTTCCCGACGGCCAGCAGTGTAAGCAGGACGGTGGTGGCTTCTGCGGTAGGCCGGAGGGCTGCTGGCGTTCCCGGCCGTCAGCGTTGAGAAACACGACGTTGTCAATTACTCTACAGTTAGCTCATGAACCGCAAGATCTAAACATGAATGCACATCCTGGGAAGAATTTCAGTAATGAGATCATGCATCTAGAGTAATGCCCGTGCTTAGATTGTGCTGGAAACCATGGGCTCATCATCCTGTAGCAGAGTAGCTGAAAATAGAAAAGTAAGCCTCCACACTTGAACTGACTGAGAGATTCAATGCTATGCAATTGGTTGGCAGCCACATTTGATTCTGTCTTATACAACTTGTAAACAGTCAGTAGAATTTTGCAAAATACAAAGCAGATCAACACGCCCAAAAGCTCCTACTTCTTGGTAGTGCCAACTTGCTTAAATCAAAGACACATTTCTTGTGCCCAGTTATCAATTCTATCTTGACACTTCACTGGTTTAGAAAATTAAATCTCTGTAATTAAGTTCATTTCTGCTGGACTAGGTTGTCTTGCACAGTTCCCGTTGCTCCTATGGTTTATCAACAGTTTGAAAGTGGTTGGTCATGCTATGGTTTAGAAGACTCTAACATCTGAATCATCACTTAGAAGTACCAGACTTTCAACACAGCTTCAAATAGTGGGGATCTAAAGAATATTTTATATAATCAACGATTAGAGTTATCATATATTCAGAATTTACCTGAACTCCAGGAGCAGAAAAAGAGCAATGTGGAAAGCAAACATGTCAAAAGATAAAGTTTCGATTTTAAGGTTTCGGTCCACATAGCTATCACAGAGGAAAATAGGTTGAACGATGTTAAAAGCTAGCAAAGTAGCATAGATCAATGTGTCAATGACCAATGCATGTCCTGGACATTCATGCTTGCAGAGATGAGTCGATCCTAAATGAATTCTCTTTTATGGTAACTGATAAATATTGCTTGGATTCATATGGTTACAAGAAGAAAATAACGACTTTGCACTTGTCATAGTAAAAGCAAAATGAGAAATACATGAAGCCAACGGGAAACAAACCATTTATAACGTGTTGATAGTAGCCTAACTAACAGTAGATGGAATGGAGCGGTGATATAAACCAATTTTTTTTTCTCAAACCGATTATTAAGATCTTAGTTAAGTATATTGGTTGGTCTCTTCTCTGTTTTATGTTTCTTATTCCCTCCAGCATGCTCATGCATATTGTCCAATTCTTGCATGGGCTTCGGGTGTGATGTAGCAAGAATAAGCACCAATGATGGAGGGCGGTTACACAAATTGATTTTTTTATGTCCATAAATTTGCCACACGGTTATATGGATGAAGGAGAAGAGCTAACAACATTAGTGTAGCGGTGATTAAAAAAATAACGGAAGAAACTTGTGTTTCAGCTTTGCAAAATGTCAGTTGATACTTCAGAATGTGTCATTTCTTTGTCATGGTTTTTTACTCACATATTGCGGAAATGAATACTTAAATCTTTTAGTTATAGCAGTTTGTAGATCTTAATTGAATACTCCAATGTACACGTGGAATGGCTTTCATAAGGGTTCTCATGATAGGTTCATCTTATGTGGAAGGATCTTAGTTACACATAATATATGAAATGACAATCTCATAATTTATAACCCGCTGAATTTCTTTTGGTAAGAACGATGTTGTTTGGACCGGTTTAGGGCATGCAACAATTACGATACTCACCTTTAAAATTTTCTGCGTTATATATCAAACCGTAGCAACGTATGTTCATATTTTGTTATTAAATTTCGTCGTCAGTTGCAACGCACGGGCATTTTGTAGTAGTATGTCAGCGATGTTCCTGACGACGAAGGTCCAGCAGCAGTAGCATATCGTGAGAAGCGTGACAGGAAGGAAAGCACAAGATATCCGAAGCACACGTGGACCTGAGGCTGAGCTGTCAACGCGCGATTGAGGATGGCGTCGACAGAGGATACGGTGGCGAATAGTTGGTGGCTTCGGCCTTGCCTTGCTCTGCTTTTCCTTCTGCTTCTCCCTCTCTGCTCCAGCTCGAGAAGAGCTTGTAATTCGAATTGAGATCTAGAATCGTTGCTACCAATTGAATCTGTGTTCAATCGTAGTAGGCTGTTAACATTTGGTATCTAGAGCCTATAATTTTTCCACGCGAGCGCTGGCGACAAGGGCGCGGGCGGCGGCGGAGCGAGTTCGGCAACAAATCATGGAGGCGTTATCTGTGGAGGGGCGCGCGATCTACAACACGGTGACGAAGGAGGCGGAGGATCGTCATGAGCGTCAGAAGCAAGAGCTGCGCGAGCTCATCGCCAAGTCCGTCAACGACGCCATGGATTCGGCGATGGAGCGCCGGGTCGACCCCTCGATCCGCTCCTACATCTCCAAGGGGCAGGCGGATATGCAAGTCTACACCGATGGGGTGGAATCGACGGTTCAGCAAAGCTTTGATTCGTTACGATCTCAGTTGGGTCTCGCTGCAGCCGAGGATCATACAACTACTCTTCCTCGACCCACGGGCTGGCGACGCGGAGACCGGCCCGGATGGGCACCGCAATACCACCGCTACATGGAGGCTTGGAGTAGGTGCCTCTGGTCCCTACATTCCGCCTCCGGCAAGAGGTATGCGCCAGTCCCACATCCAGCCTCCTCCTGCTCCTCGTCCATTTGATTTGGATGATGATACTGCTGACGCTGCTGTTCGTCACCGCATGCCACGGATGGATGTTCCAAAGTTCAATGGTGATCAGCCGAAGTTATGGCAAATACAGTGCGAGGATTATTTTGAGATGTATGGGACAGCACCTTCTCTCTGGGTCAGATTGGCGTCATTGCAGTTCTCTGGTCCTGCGGCTCGCTGGTTATCATCGATCAAGTCTTCGATTCACAGGTTCACCTGGCGGGAATTCAGTCAGGAGGTGGTAGTGCGTTTTGGCCGTAATCAACATCAGTCCTTGATTCGACGCTTGTACAATTGGTGCAGACATCAACAGTGGAGGTGTATGTAAACCAATTTGCAGAGTTGATTGATCAGCTATGTCACGCCCTCTAGTGTGGTGATGGCGGACGACGAGTCACTGGGTTGAGCTGGCGAGCTACTATTAGCCCAGCTGAGTTGTGGACCCATGGTCCACCTGTAGGTGTGAGTTCCGGGTACAAGTACCCCGACGTGTAAGGAGTCATCCATGCCTGAATAGAATTCGGAACTATCTCTCCTTCCTTGCGTCTGAATCTCACCTCCTGTTCGTCTCTCCTCATCCCCTATTCTGTGTGATTTTCCCTGTGATCTCCTGTGAATGAACCCTCTATCATTAGGGACACTACAATCTGGTATCTAGAGCCTAAATCGCTGCCCCGCTCGCGCTTGTATACTCGAGATCGAACCTGTAAAATTCCACCGAGAAAGGTGTGGTGTTGCTTTGGCGACGCCGCGCAAAATCCTCATCGGGGTTAGGTTTGATTCAGAGGAGCCGCGACGGCGCCTGCGCGGCCTGTCGTTCCTTCGACGCAGACGAATTTTGTTTTGGAGAAGATGGAGGGAGTCCAGAAATCCATGGACGAGATGCTCGCTCGCTTCAACACCGTGTCCTCGGAGATCAAGGGCGTCTCGGAGGAGGTCCGCGGTCTCCGTCAGCAACTGGAGGATTTCGGCGAGGATCTCGATGGCGTGAAGCGTCGCCTGGTCGACAAGGCCGCACCGCCGCCGCTTCCACGCGTGGAGATACCGTTGGCGGACAAGGGTCCGGCAGCAGCGCGCTTGACAAACCACCGGCCGCCGCTGCTCGCGAGACCGGCGGACGGGACGGAGTTCCACTCAGCTCCATCATCACCAACGGATCCGGTGGAAACTGGACACCAGGGAGACTACGTCGTGCGACCACGCCGCCACGATTTTCCCCGGTTTTCAGGTGACACTCCGTTGCTCTGGATCGATCTGTGCCTCACCTATTTTGAGATGTACAAAGTACCTGAACATCACTGGGTTGGTAATGCTACGTTGCATCTGGATGGACATGCGGCATTATGGTTTCAGTCTTTTAAGCGTAGGAATCGTTTGATTGCTTGGGATACGTTTATGCAAGCTATAGTTGAAGAATTTGGTCAGGATGAGTATGATGGGCAAATGACCAAATTGTTGCAATTAAAACAGATAGGCACAGTAGCTGAGTACCGTTTGGCGTTTGAAAAGTGCATGTATCATGTGATTTCGCTGGATGATTCTCTCAGTCAACGTTGGTTTGTAACTCAGTTTGTCTTTGGGCTTCGGGATGATGTCCGTTGTGCTGTTCAGTTACAAGCTCCAACTAGCATCACACGAGCATCATCTCTGGCTCGTATTCAGGAAGAAGAAGCTGAGCATTTCCGGCCCCGATCACGACCTAATGCACCAACTAAGCATCCTCCAGCAACACCAGCAATTGTTACCACCCATGTTGCTCGCACTGATTGGTCCAAAAGGGCAAATACTGATGATTTCCAAAGAGAACGGCAGTTAAGGGATTTCAGACGTGTTAATGGGCTATGCTTCAAATGCGGGGACAAATATTCAAAAGAGCACCAATGCAAACGTTCTGGTCAATTACTCACTATTGAAGTTGGTGATTTTGGAGAGGTCATTTCTGATGATGCGGAGCAGGCTTTGGAGCTTTTAGATGAACCAGTGGTGACTGCAGCTTGTTGTCAGTTATCTGTTGATGCATTGGCAGGTACTGAAGGTGGAGAAACCATTAGACTGCGAGCCTTGGTGGGAAATCAAGTGATGCTGTTACTTGTTGACTCAGGAAGCACACATACATTTGTGACAAGAGCTTTTGCTGAAAGGGCTAGCTGTGTGATTTCTGAGGCACCAACTCTTTCTGTTAAAGTTGCTAATGGTGAGATGTTGATTTCACAAGAACAAGTATCAGTTTTAACTTGGTGGACGCAGGGCCACACTTTCACCACAAATATGCGAATTCTTGACTTGGGTGGATATGATGCAATTCTGGGAGTTAATTGGTTGAAACAGTTTGGCAGAATGACCATTGATTGGCACGAGAAATATTTATCCTTCCAACACTTGGGCAAAGAAATTACACTACAAGGTGTGGTGCAGCCACAAACACAAGCACTTTCTATTCTATCAGCTGAGCAGTTGCAGAAATGGTTGTCAGGGAATGAAGTGTGGGCTCTGGCTGTTGTAGACCCAGTCTCTTCAACCATTGAAACAAATTCAACTGCTGTAGCACCTGACTTACAGAATCTATTGGACAAGTTCAATGATGTGTTTGATGAACTGAAGGAGCTTCCTCCACAACGTGCACTGGATCATGCTATTACCTTGGAAAATGGTGCTCAACCAGTCAATTCTAGGCCTTATCGATATTCACCACTTCAAAAGGACGAAATCGAAAGGCAAGTACAAGAGATGTTGTCTGCTGGAGTCATTACTGAGAGCATGAGTCCTTTTGCATCGCCAGTCACTTGTGAAGAAGAAAGATGGTTCATGGCGGTTTTGCATCGATTATCGCCGGCTGAACCTGCTAACTATAAAGAATAAATTTCCCTTACCAATTGTTGATGAACTTTTGGATGAGTTGGCTGGTACCAAGTTCTTTTCTAAATTAGATCTGAGAGCAGGATATCATCAGATTCGCATGAAACCAGAGGATGAAGCGAAAACAGCTTTTAAAACCCATCACGGTCACTTCCAATTTCGTGTGATGCCCTTTGGGCTAACCAACGCGCCTGCAACTTTTCAGTGCATCATGAATGCTGTTTTTGCACCTTTTCTCAGGAAATTTGTGATAGTGTTTTTGGATGATATATTAGTCTATAGCAAATCCTGGGTAAAACATTTGCAGCGTTTACAGTTGGTGCTTGAAAAGCTTAGGGAAGCTCAGTTCTATGCCAAGATTTCGAAATGCAGCTTTGGGCAGACAAGTATTCAGTACCTTGGCCACATTATTTCTGACAAGGGTGTGTCTACTGATCCTGAAAAGACCACTGCTATGGCAAATTGGCCTCTACCTAGGGACATTACAGAACTGCGAAGCATTCTTGGCCTCACTGGTTATTATAGAAAGTTTGTGCCAAATTATGGGTTGTTAACTAAACCTTTGACCCAACTACTCACTAAGAAAGGTTTTAGTTGGACACCTGAGGCAACGGAAGCATTCAACAAACTGAAGGCTGCTATGATTTCAACACCAGTCCTTGCTTTACCTGATTTCACTATGCCTTTCATAGTCGAAACCGACGCATGTGACACTGGTATCGGTGCGGTGTTGATGCAAAAAGGACATCCCATTGCGTATATGAGCAAAGCCCTGGGGATACTTAACCGAAAGTTGAGCATTTATGAAAAGGAATTCCTTGCAGTCATTATGGCAGTTGACAAGTGGAGACAATATTTGCAAAGAGGGAAATTCACAATTATTACAGATCATAAAAGCTTGTGCAACCTGACTGATCAACAACTTAATTCAGAGTTGCAGAGAAAGGCAATGGCTAAACTAGCTGATCTCCAATTTGATATCAAATACAGAAAGGGTGTGGAAAATAGTGCAGCTGATTCCCTCTCTAGAGTTGGGCATCTTCTGGATATTCAAGCTCTATCAGTTTGTCAACCAGTATGGCTCCAGGAGGTGGTGAACTCATATATTACTGACAGTGTTGCTTCTGCGTTGCTTCAAGAACTGACAATTCAATCTCCTAATGAAAAAGGGTATTCTCTAGAAAAGGGCTTGATCAAATACAAAGGTCGTTTGGTGATTGGGAATAATTTGGCCTTGCAAACAAAACTGATAGCATCTTTACATGAAAGTGCAGTGGGAGGACATTCAGGTATTCAAGCTACTTATCAACGCATCAAACAGTTGTATTATTGGTCAGGCCTCAAATTAGCAGTGGAGAACTATGTGCATCAGTGTCTTGTGTGTCAGCAAGCTAAACACACACATCAGAAACCTGCAGGTTTACTACAGCCCTTACCACCACCTAAAGGAGTTTGGCAGGAGATAACCATGGACTTCATCGAGGGTTTGCCATTATCTGATGGTGCCAACAGCATTTTAGTGGTTGTGGATCGTTTGACAAAATATTCTCATTTTCTACCACTAAAACACCCTTACACTGCAGCCTCTGTGTCCACAGTCTTTGTTGACAACATAGTGAAATTGCACGGGGTGCCTCTGGCCATCATTTCTGACCGAGATAGAGTGTTCATCAGTCACTTTTGGAAGGAGTTGATCACTTCCTTGGGAATTAAATTGAACTACAGTACATCATATCATCCTCAAACCGACGGTCAAAGTGAGCGTGTAAACCAATGCTTAGAACAATATTTAAGATGTGCTGTTCAGGACAATCCAAAGCATTGGCGGAAGTGGTTAGGACTTGCAGAATTTTGGTACAACTCAAGTTTTCATACAGCTTTGGGTTGTTCACCATTCAAAGCACTATACCGCACTGAACCAAATTTTGGAGGGATGCCCAATCTTATGGTGTCAGCAAATTCGGTTGCAGCGGACACCACACTGGAATACCAAGCACAAACTGAACTGTTACGTGCTCACCTCATTCGAGCACAGCAGCGCATGAAGAGCTACGCGGATAAAAACAAGACTGAACGTCAGTTTGCTGTCGGTGACCAGGTTTTACTGAAGCTTCAACCCTATGCACAACAGTCTGTCGTCAATCGACCTTACCCTAAGCTATCTTACAAGTACTCTGGGCCGTATTCTATTCTGGAGCGAATTGGTGAAGTAGCCTACAAGCTAGCACTTCCATCTGCCTCACAAATTCATCCAGTTTTTCACGTTTCACAACTTAAGCCCTTCACTGCAAGCTATTCTCCTGTTTATGCTGACATTCCAGTTGTTCCCAGTATCTCTGCTGCCAAACCAGTGCCGGTAGCAATTCTGCAACGCCGTTTGGTACGTAAAGGTAATGCAGCGTCACCACAAGTGCTGATCAAATGGGCACACCTGCCAGATGATATGTCAACATGGGAGGATTACTATGTTCTCAAAACTCGTTTTCCTGCTGCTTCATTATGGGATGATGAACAAGCTCGAGGGGAAGCTTCTCATGGGGGGAGAACTGTCACGCCCTCTACTGTGGTGATGGCGGACGACGAGTCACTGGGCTGAGCTGGCGAGCTACTATTAGCCCAGCTGAGTTGTGGACCCATGGTCCACCTGTAGGTGTGAGTTCCGGGTACAAGTACCCCGACGTGTAAGGAGTCATCCATGCCTGAATAGAATTCTGAACTATCTCTCCTTCCTTGCGTCTGAATCTCACCTCCTGTTCGTCTCTCCTCATCCCCTATTCTGTGTGATTTTCCCTGTGATCTCCTGTGAATGAACCCTCTATCATTAGGGACACTACAAGCTAGCAGCATATGAGGATAGACCTGATCCTCTCCATTATGTGACTCGTTTTATTGATGGACTGAAGCCTGATGTACGTGTGTTGGTGGCAGTGCAATTACCTCAGGATTTGGACACAGCCTATACGGTCGCATTGGTGCAGGAAGAAGTGGGGGGAGGTCTGAATCCGATTCAAGCTGGCAGTACTACTGGTCGTCGGCATGCTAATATGTCTCAGCTAGTACCTAGACAACAAGATGATCACCGTAGTGTGGATAACAAGAGTTCTGAGATATCTAAAGCACCTGAGGATAAGATGACAGCATTGAAGAACTACAGACGTGCCAAGGGCCTATGTTTCACCTGTGGCGAGAGATGGTTTCGTGATCACAAGTGTCAAGCTACTATGCAACTTCATGTAGTTCAGGAGATGGTGGATTTCTTATTATCTACTGATGATGTGTCACCTTCTCGATCGGAAACTTATGAGGATATGGAGATCAATCAGATAAGTTCAGACAATAATCCAGATGCTGCACCTGAACGTTCCATTATATTGGCTTGCACGGTACAAGGGCAAGAGGTGGTGTTTCTGTTAGATTCTGGCAGCAACAATTCATTCCTTAGTGAAAAGTTAGCCAATCAGATACAAGGTTCAATTCCACTAAACAATCCTAAGAGAGTAAAGGTTGCTGGTGGGGGTATATTACACTGCAGTCAGTGGATTCCTAATTGCAAATGGTCATGCAGTGGGGTGGAGTTTTGCTCTTCATTCAGAATTTTGCCGTTAACTAGCTATGATGGCATTGTTGGGATGGATTGGTTGTCTACCCATAGTCCACAGATGGTAGATTGGCAACATAAGTGGCTTGCATTTCAATATATGGGATCTTGGATTTGTTTGCAAGGACAATTGCCAACCGAGTTTACATGTGCTGTCATGTTAAATTTGCTCTCTGAAACCCCTGGTGTTGTCGAAGAGTTGCCAGTGGAAATACAACAGTTGTTACAGGAATTTTCAGTTGTATTCTCAGAGCCTACTGGGTTACCTCCACAGCGAAGTGTGACACACTCAATTCCTCTTTTACAAGGAGCTAGGCCAGTGAACATTAGACCTTACCGCTATGCTCCAGCTTTGAAAGATGAGATTGAAAAGCAGGTGACATACATGCCCAAATCTGGTGTGATTCGTCCTAGCATTAGTAACTTTGCTTCCCCTTTGATCATGGTAAAGAAAAAGGATCATACTTGGCGACCTTGTGTTGATTACAGACATGTTAATGCTCTAACAGTTAAAAGCAAGTACCCACTGCCTGTTATAGATGAATTGCTAGATGAATTGCATGGAGCTTTCTATTTCTCTAAACTGGACCTACGAGCTAGTTACCATCAGATTAGACTCACGGAAGGAGATGAGTATAAAACAACTTTCCACACACATCATGGGCATTTTGAATTTACTGTTATGGCCTTTGGGTTGACAGGAGCTCCTGCAACATTTCAGGCTGAGATGAATCGAACACTAGCGCCAGTACTTCGTAAGTGTGCTATAGTTTTCTTTGATGATATATTGGTCTACAACTCTGGTTATGCAGAACATGTACAACATTTAAAGCAAGTGTTGCAATTGCTGGCGATTAATGAATGGAAGGTGAAGTTCTCTAAATGTGCTTTTGCTCAACCTAGTATTCATTACTTGGGTCATGTGATCTCAGCTACAGGAGTAGCAACTGATGAGAGCAAGATTGCAGCTATTAGGGATTGGCCTGTACCTGCGGATGCTAAGCAGCTAAGAAGTGTGCTTGGGTTAATGGGATATTATAGGAAGTATGTGGAGAATTATGCTTCCATTAGTTATCGTTTGACGAAAGTACTGCATAAGCATGTGCCATTTGTGTGGACTACTGAGGCACAACTAGCTTTTGATACTCTGAAGAATGCACTAATTACAACTCCTGTACTCGGATTACCGGATTTCTCTTGCACATTTATAGTTGAAACAGATGCTTGTGACAGTAGGATTGGAGCAGTCTTAATTCAGAAAGACCATCCTTTAGCCTTTGTCAGTAAAGCATTGGGTCCTCGCAATCGTGGGTTAAGTACTTATGAGAAAGAGTATATGGCTATTTTGCTGGCAGTTGAGCAATGGAGACCATATTTGCAACATGCCGAGTTCTTGATCCGTACTGATCATGCTAGCCTAGCACATTTATCTGATCAGATGTTACATACACCTTGGCAACACAAAGTGTACACCAAGTTGATGGGCTTAGAATTGTGTATAAGAAGGGAAGTGAAAACAGAGTGGCTGATGCTTTATCTCGCCGACCACATCTTGAAATGGAGTTGAATGCTATCTCCAAGTGTCTACCAGTGTGGATTCTTAAAATTGTGGATGCTTATCAACAAGATACTCATGCTAGAGATTTGCTACAACAATTAACAGTCAGTGCTGCACCAGTGGATAAATACACTCTAGTTAATGGAATTATTTGCAAACAAGGCAAAATTTGGCTTCCAAATGACAGTGCATTACAACATACTATTATTCAAGAATTGCATGCTAGTCCAATGGGTGGTCACTCTGGTATTCCAGTGACACTACGCCGACTGAAACAATTGTTTGCTTGGAGAGGTATGAAGAAGACTGTGCATCAGTTTGTGAAGCATTGCTTAGAGTGCCAGCAAGCAAAACCTGACAGGAGTCGTTACCCTGGGCTTTTTCAACCGTTACCTGTCCCAGATTCAGCATGGCAAGTAATTTCAATGGACTTTATTGAAGGCTTACCTCGATCTGGTCGTTACAACTGTATACTTGTGGTGGTGGATAAGTTTAGTCGTTATGCACATTTTATTCCTCTGGCGCATCCCTTCTCGGCCGCAGATGTTGCAATGGCCTTTATGGACACTGTCTTCAAGCTTCACAGTCTACCATAGCAGATCATTTCAGATCGAGATAAGATCTTTAACAGCTTGTTCTGGCGTCAATTGTTTGCTTTGACAGGAACAACACTTAAGATGAGTTCATCGTATCATCCTGAAACGGATGGTCAGACAGAACGAGTAAACCAGTGCTTGGAAGGCTACCTTCGTTGCTTTACTCATGCGTGCCCGACTAAGTGGATGCAATGGTTATCGCTAGCGGAGTACTGGTATAATACAAGTCTGCACTTAGCTTTGGGAAAATCATCATTTGAGGTACTGTATGGACGTTCTCCTCGTCAGATAGGTATCTCGCCTGATACTACTTGTTCTGTGGCAAATTTGGATGAATGGTTGCAAAGTCGTCATCTGATGCAAGAACTATTGCGGCAACATCTGGAAAGAGTGAGGCTGCGTATGAAGCATCAAGCTGACAAGAAACGCACATAGAGGGTTTTTGCAGTGGGTGATCTGGTGTTCCTGAAGCTACAACCGTATGTTCAGTCTTCGGTTGCTCTACGTGCTCATCACAAACTCATGTTCAAGTACTATGGACCATACAAAATTATTGGTCGCATTGGTGAAGTCGCTTATCATTTGGACATGCCTTCAACAAGCCGTATACATCCCGTGGTACATGTTTCACAACTCAAGAAGGCTTTGGGTGCTAATGTGGAAGTGCATACAGTGCTGCCTTCGCCTTTGGATGTGTTGCAGGTGCCAACGCGTGTGCTTCAGCGCCGTTTGCGACAGAAAGGCAATCTGGCAGTGAGCCAAGTGTTGATTCAGTGGTCTGGGCAACCTGAGTCATTGGCCACCTGGGAAGATTTTGATGAACTGAAGCAAAGGTTTCCTGGATCATCGGCTTGGGGACAAGCCAGCTTCCAAGGAAGGGGGAGTGTCAGCGATGTTCCTGACAACGAAGGTTTGCTGCTGCATATTGTGAGAAGCGTGACAGGAAGGAAAGCACAAGATATCTGAAGCACACGTGGACCTGAGGCTGAGTTGTCAACGCGCGATTGGTTCTCTATATGAGGATGGCGTCGACAGAGGATACGGTGGCGAATAGTTGGTGGCTTCAGCCTTGCCTTGCTCTGCTTTTCCTTCTGCTTCTCCCTCTCTGCTCCAGCTCGAGAGGAGCTTGTAATTCGAATTGAGATCTAGAATCGTTGCTACCAATTGAATCTGTGTTCAATCGTAGCAGGCTGTTAACATAGTACTACCTGGTATTAACATCTACTTAGAAGATAAACTTGTAGGCTCAAGTTAGCTACGAGGAGGGAAGATTTGCAGCCAGCTCCTTGTGGAATGAAGGGCAGCTTTTCATCAGATATCCAAAGCCGTCGCTCACCATTACCGCCTTGAGGTTGCCTGGCGACTCGAGGAACTTGAAGCATGCGCGCTTGAGCTCATGTTGCTCGGCCAGCGCCAATGTAGTCGCTGTGGTGGTGGTGTCCATGAAGCGACACAAGGTGGCTTCGCAGATGGACTTGAGCTTTTCCAGGTTATACCTGTCCGCCACTGCAAGCAAATGCTGAGCCATCGCAACTGCATCGTCGCTCTCCTCTACATGTGGCGGCGAGTCCGTGGAGATGAAGTGGAGCTTCGCCTTGAAGACCTTGGCTTCCATATCCTTGATGTTAAGGTCCCACTCTATATCATTGATACACTCCAGCATACGAGTTCAGATACATTGCTATTGATCCAAGATAGAAGGGGATTGGGATAATTAGAGTAGCAGCAGCAGGAGGAAGAAGGTGGAAGCAGGAGACGGGGAAACGAGAGTTCGATTACACAATGGTCAAATGACAACCACCACCTACTACGGTTTCCCATCTTAACCACCAACCTCGGACAGCCTGTCACTTGTGTGCATCGACCAGCCGAGGTGTCCATCCGGGATTGGTCTTCACTTGGTCCATTCAGGTCCAGCGATCCTAGCTGGCCGCCTGCCAGCCCTCCGAAGCCTTCTTCTCGTTTTGCCGGACGCCGATTGGGCCACGTCCATCACTGGGTCCATGACATTACCCTCTCCTTGTGAACCAGCTTGACCCCAAGCTGGATGTTCAGGTAACTTGGCCTTGAGCTCTTTTCGATCTTCCCACGTCGCCAACGAGTCTGGAAGCCCATGCCAACGCACCCGCACCTGACAACGATTGTCCGAGCCTTGCTTCCGCCATCTTGTTCCAAGGATCATCTCTGGTTGCAGGATGCCTTGATCAACTTCAGGTAACTGAGCTTGCACCGGGGTTTCCTTGCCAATGGCCTTCTTGAGTTGCGAGACATGTATCACTGGATGGATCTGACTTGTAGCTGGCAAGTCAAGTTTATACGCCACCTTGCCCACCTTTTGGATCACATGAAAGGGTCCATAGAAACGAAAGGCAAGCTTTCGCGAACCTTGATCAGCTACAGAGGTTTGAACATAAGGGTGTAGTTTTAGGTAAACCCAATCTCCTTCGTCAAAGTGTCTCTCCGTGCGATGCTTGTCAGCTTGGTGTTTCATGCGCAGCGCCTGCCTTTCCAAGTGTTGGTGTATCATTTTTGTCATTTTTGCCCTATCCCGCAGCCACTGTGTCAAATCAGGAACAACACATGATTCCACCACATCCACACCGAAATGCCCGGGGTATGACCATATAACACTTCAAAGGGGGTTTTTCCTAAGGTGGAATGAAGAGTGGTATTATACCAAAATTCTGCTAATGGAATCCATTGTACCCATTGCTTTTGACAAGAGCTGATAAAGCAGCGTAAAAACCCCTCCAAACACTGATTTACCCGTTCAGTTTGCCCGTCCGTTTCCAGATGTCTTGCTGAGCTCATTCTCAATTTGTCTGAGTAATCCTGAACAACTATTGCCAGAGATTACTTGTGAAGACATGATCCCTATCCGAGACGATTGCCAAAGGCATCCCATGGAGTCGATACACTTCCTTCACATACAACATGGCCACAGACATCGCTGTAAATGGGTGTTTGAGAGGCAAGAAGTGTGCATACAGTGAAAATTTATCCACCACCACCAAGATGCAATCATAACCCGAAGACTTCGGTAATCCCGTAATGAAATCCATGGTAACCACTTGCCAAGCTCCTTCTGGCGTTTTGAGTGGTTCCAGGAGACCAGGATAAGGCACCCTCTCTGTTTTTGCTTGCTGACAGGTAGAACATTGTGCCACAAACTGCTTCACATGATTCTTCAGACCAGGCCAGGAAAAGGCATGCTTAACTCGATGATAAGTGGCATGGAATCCTGAATGTCCACCCACTGGAGCAGAGTGTAAGGCATGAAGGATTTCTTGCTGTAATTTGTGATTAGACCCAATCCATATCCTCCCTTTGTATCTGATAATCCCTTGCTGTAACGAGTAACTGCCCTGCGGTGATTGTATAGCTAGATGTGCTGTCTTCTCCGTTGCTATCTTGTCTTGCATATACCCCTGTACAACCTGTTCCAACAAGACTGGTTTACACTGAGAAATTGCCAATAATTCTTCAGTCTCAGCATGTATGTGACGAGATAATGCATCCGCCACTCTGTTATCCACTCCTTTTTTGTACACAATTTTGTATGTCAATCCCAGCAGTTTTGTTAGCGCCTTGTGTTGCCAAGGGGTGGTGAGTCTTTTGTCGTCCAAATGCATCAGACTGCGCTGATCCGTTCTGATCAGAAATTCACTGTGCTGAAGATATGGCCTCCATTTCTCCACCGCCATGAGAATGGCCAGGCACTCCTTTTCATAAGTTGACAAACCTCTGTGGCGTGGGCCCAAAGCCTTACTGATGAACGCCACAGGGTGATTGTCTTGCAACAAAACAGCTCCAACACCATTGCTGCAGGCGTCAGTTTCCACCACAAAAGCTTTTGAGAAATCGGGCAGCACTAAGACTGGTGCCGAGACCAATGCTTGTTTTAATGCTTGGAAAGCGGCTTCTCTTTCTGAAGTCCAAACATATGGCACTCCCTTTTTTAACAACTCCGTGAGAATTCTGCTAATAATGCCATAGCTTTGTATGAACTTTCTGTAGTAACCACACATGCCCAGAAAGCTTCTTAATTCCTTCAAGTTTCTTGGCTGCTGCCATTTGAGAATTGGAGCTATCTTCGATTTGTCGGTTGAGACACCAGCAGCACTGATCACATGCCCTAAATACAAAATTTCCTGCTTGGCAAAGGCACACTTTGATTGTTTCACTTTCAGCTCATGTGTAGTTAAGATACCCAGCACAGTTTCTAAATGTTTAGCATGTTGCTCCAATGTCTTGCTGTAGATGAGAATATCGTCCACAAAGACCAGCACAAACTTCCGAAGCAGTGGCGCTAAGATATCATTCATGAAACCTTGAAAGGTAGCAGGTCCTCCTGTCACTCCATACGGCATAACTTTGTACTCAAAATGTCCATTATGCGTTTGGAAGGCTGTTTTGTACTCATCAGCTTCAGCCATTCGTATTTGGTGATAACCTGCCCGTAAATCTAGGCTAGTGAACCATTTGGCTCCCGCTAGTTCATCCAAGAGCTCATCTATTACCGGCAACGGATATTTGTTTTTGATTGTCAAGGCATTCAGGTGCCTATAATCCACGCAAAGTCTCCATGTAAGATCTTTCTTGCCTACTAACAAGGCAGGCGAAGCAAATGGACTGGAACTTGGTTGTATCACACCTTGAGCAAGGAGCTCCTTGACCTGTTTTTCTATCTCATTTTTCTGCATCGGACTATATCGATAAGGTCTCAAGTCTATAGGACTAGCACCAGGGAGCAATGGTATAGTGTGGTCGTATTTTCGGTGAGGTGGCAGTCCTTTGGGTTCTTCAAAAACTGAAGAATATGTGTCCAACACCATGCCAATGATCTTGGGAACAGTTTCTGTGTCGTTTTGTCCTTCTCAAGGTTAACCTGCACCACATAATATATGGAATCTTGTTGTTGCATTGCCTTCAACTCCTTGACCGAAATCACTTCACAGTTTGTAGTATCAGCTGTCAGTCCATTTAGGCGGCATTGCTTACCTTGCCATTCAAACTGAAACCATTTTTGCGCCCAATGTGTCTGCATCAGACCGAATTGTTCCAGCCATTTCATCCCAAGTATGACATCATAACATTGCAAAGGCAAAACCTGCAAGGTGGTGTTGAATGCATTGCCCTGACATGTCCAGGCACAGTCGGGTATTTCAGAGGTGCCATATAGAATACCTCCACCAGCCACTCGTACTTTCACAGATTGTTCCAATGGATGCACCCCCTTCAATTGAGAAGCTAACTCAGCACTCACAAAGTTGTTAGAAGAACTAGAGTCAATCAAAATCAAACATCATGACCTTGAATCTGCCCCATCAATCTCATAGATTGAACATTCTCTGAGCCATTGATTGCTTGCTTACTAATAGACATCAGTTGAGCCTTAGCTGTTCCCCCGGCAGCTTTTGCTTGCTTACCACTGGGCTGAAGTGGTACCTCGTGAACATCAGCAAGAGCATCCTCAAAATTTTCTGCATCACTCCTTGGGCTCTCACTGTCGGATTCAGACGACTGTATCATGGCTAACAGTTCTTCTACAACATGCAACTGGACTGTAGTGTTGCATTTATGCCCGGGTGAAAACCTCTCGCCACAGGTGAAACATAGTCCTTTGGCCTTGCGAAAAGCTTTCAGTGCGCTCACCTTGGAACTGACATTGGTACCTCTGTCATCAGGTGTTGCATAAGAGATTGGTCTGTTATATCCCGTGCTTGAAGATAACCCAGTCTTGACCGCATATCTAGAAACTGATGATCTATTGGGTAATTTTGGTTCATCATCTTCAATCTCCTCCTGCAACAGAGCCAACGAAACAACAGTTTCCAAATCTTCTGGACGTTGAATCATAACAACAGAACGAATGTCTCGACCGAGACCCTCGATGAAACGAGTGGTGAAAAAGGTGGGATCTAAATCAGGTTTATAGGCTAGCATATGATGCATGAGATTATCAAATTTCTCAATGTAAGATATGACAGAACCAGTTTGCTTAAGTTTAAAGGCTTGTCTATACAATAACTGGTATTGCCCTCTGTCAAAGTGCTTATTCAGCAAATCACACAAAATTTCCCACGTGAAACTGGGAAGTTTGTCCTCAACCCGCTGCAACCAAAGAGCTGCATTACCCTTGAAATGCATCGTTGCATACTCAACATGAAAACTGGCGTCTACCGAAAACAGGCGAAAGTATTTTTCTGCTGCTTTTTGCCATAACTTGGGGTTGTCACCGTCAAATTTAGGGAAGTCGGTCTGTGGTGGCGATGGTGAAAACTGAGCAACAGGTGCAGCAATCCTGGTTTCCTCAACAGGTACCAGCGAGAGGTGGGATAGGTCTGCTGAATTACCTGCAACCGGGGCAGACACAGGGAAAGGCGAATCCCCCTGAGTCTGACCCCGGTGGTGGTGTTGATGACGGTGGCCATCGGGCCCGGAGTGTTCCGTCTGCAGCGGCGGCCCCGATAGGGTCGCGAGTTGCAGCGCAGACGGCTTTGCTGCTCCTGAACCATGATCTGGTCTTGGTCCCAGGGCGCCGAGACCGACTCCCACGGCCACTCGATCCACTTGCTTCCGAAGATCACTCATGGACGCGTTGAGATCCGCTAGCTGTGTGTCGATGTCGTTTTTCCAGTTGTTGAGCGAGCGGATGAGCTCACAGCATCATCCATCGTGACTTGATTTGCCTCCAGCTTGTTTTCAACCGAGGATAAACCCGTTTTGACATCCAGCGATAGCGCCTCCAACATCTTCTGAATCGATTCCATGTCGGTGGTCAGGGTGTCGATCCGCGCCGACGTGGTCCACCTCGTTTGATGTTGCCGCTCCAGGGCGAGATCCGAGCACGCTCAACCGAAATCAAGCGACCGAATCGAAGGCGTTCCTCGCGGAACTTTGTGCTCACTTCCGCAACGATGAGCGCCCCCGATCTGGAATTACTCTCCCAAAATTGGAATTTCACAAACGAAACACGGATCACTGGCAATCTGATACCAATTGTTAAGGTCCCACTCTATATCATTGATACACTCCAGCATACGAGTTCAGATACATTGCTATTGATCCAAGACAGAAGGGGATTGGGATAATTATAGTAGCAGCAGCAGGAGGAAGAAGGTGGAAGCAGGAGACGGGGAAACGAGAGTTCGATTACACAATGGTCAAATGACAACCACCACCTACTACGGTTTCCCATCTTAACCACCAACCTCGGACAGCCTGTCACTTGTGTGCGTCGACCAGCCGAGGTGTCCATCCGGGATTGGTCTTCACTTGGTCCATTCAGGTCCAGCGATCCTAGCTGGCCGCCTGCCAGCCCTCCGAAGCCTTCTTCTCGTTTTGCCGGACGCCGATTGGGCCACGTCCATCACTGGGTCCATGACACTTGATGTGGGCACAAGCGTCCGTCTTCTCCTTCATCGAGCCATGGAGCTCCGCTTTTAAGACCGACGACCGAGCAGCGAGCACACACCTGTGTGCAGCGAAGGTCTCGGTGCCAACCTCCAGCGTCACGTCGGTCCCCTGACCATCAGCGAGGAGCTGGCCGAAATGCAGCTGCATGTCAGACGGTGGCAGCACCGGCACGCCGTACGTACGACTCCGGCAGGGCGAGCTCAGCGGAGATGCTTACCGCTGTGACATCACACCTGACACTGAACACTGTTGGCTTTGGACCGATCTTCCGCCACAATCGTCTAGTACTTTCTGATGATACACGGACGTAGCACAGCTCCTTGATAAACTTCCGGCAACGCTCACCTAGCTAGGCTGGAAGGAGCTGATCGGTACACTCACGCACGTAGCTAGCTGGGCTAGATTACTTTCCTAGCTGCAGCTCACGTACACGATGTAACTCAATCGCTATACACGTGAAAGACTTAATACGGCTCGGAGGATCGATCTGATTACTAGAGGTGCATATCGCACCTCTCTCCTTTCTCTATTTATTGTCGGCCCAGTGAGGACCAGGGTGTGCCGAGCCCACTCTTCACAGCCCTCGCACGCGACAACACCGAAGAAACGACTAAGGATCAAGACATCGCTTGCAGATACTCTTGAGAGGAACATCTCGATAGAGGATGAAGAGGAAGCGAGGGACTGAAGAGTCTACTCCCGCTTCAACTACTCTACAAGACTCCCCTCGCCTGGAGAGGAGTCAACTCCAATCTCTCCACAAGGCCACCAAGGCCCTGTGGAAATACTTCGCTACGAAGCAACTGCTGCAGGACGCACATGGTCTCTGCAGCGGCCACAGAGTGACGTACGCGTCTGCGCACGGTGACGCGGCGCCGCAGTTGCCATCCTGGTGATTGAAGGAGTCAACAAAGCTGCGCCGCCCGAGCCGGACTACGAATTTTTCCCCTTTGGTGATAAAGCGGCTGGACGGCGCAACGCTCCAACGACAACGTCACTGTGGGCTCCGCCACGACCTATACAGCGCCTGCTGGCCGTCCTGTGCGGACGGTGGTTTGCCGGCCACTACGGCTGGCTTTTGGACGGATGGACCGAGTCCATGGACGATTCGGCTATGGTGCACCCTAGTCCTTCACGCCACTGCCATGTGGGAACCCATCCTCTGCATAAAGTGCAGGGATGAGGCCCCGGGCGCCTATAAAAGGAGGAGGAGCACCTCCGCAGCAAGAGATCAATCTTTGAGCACTTGAACACAAGTCAAGAGCATAGGATAGACAACTGCTCGAGGAGGAAGAAGATCCTAGCTTCTTCTCTTTGAGCTGCGCACTGCCAAAAGAGAGCCCTCGGCAAGCTCATTGTACTGTAACCTCTGCATTGTAATACATACAAGCAGGAGTAGCGGTGTTACCTCCTCCTGAGGGCCGTGAACCTGGGTACGGGCTGGTGTCCTTCTCTGTCATATTGTTCCTCTTTAGGATCGACGCGCACCGTCGCCGTGCCTCTCGAGGGTTGCTTGACCTCCGCGTTCAGTCTCCATTGGAACACTCCCTGAAGAGTGTGACTATCCCTGTTTCGTGGGAGTCACTCTCCGACATTTGGCGCGCCAGGTAGGGGACTGAGGCACGTCTGCAACCTTCGAGCCGCTTCCGCGACATGACGGACACCCGCGGCACCCGTGCCGCCTGCGCCAACAAGCGTACACCTGGAGGGAATCACACCGCGCCCGGCGCCACCGCCACTCGTGCTCGTCGGGGCCGCCCCCGCAGGGAGGAGCGCGCCAACACCGGGACGCATGTGGAGAAGCCTGAGAGCGAGGCCGAACGCGACGGTGAGGAGCTCTCCGAGCACCCTGATGACGCTGATTCCTTGCACCCGTCGCAACACCAAAGCGCGTCCTCCCAAGGACGTGCAGAGCCCGGTCCGCACACCGTGCTGCTCATGGCACAGGAACTTCTCCGCTACCGGCCTAACCACGAGGCCCACGAACAGTGGCTGGACCGCCTCAACCACCTTGTCGGCATCGCGACGACGCGCCCCGCTTCGTCACGGTCGATAGTGCACCAATCCCTCGCGGGAACGACAACGCCTGACGCACCACCACCTCCTCCGAGACCGCCTCCGGCGCGACACCGAGGGTCTTCTCGCACGCATCCTCGCCGCGCGACTGCCAAATCGTGCAGCGCACCGCGCCCGACGCACGCGTGGGGATGGAGCCAGAGAGACCACCAGAATCACCTCGTGGAGGAGATTGGCCAAGCGGGCCAGCAGAACCGCGGGGCTCTCCAGAATGGGATCACCACGTATGCCACAGGCTGCATGGCGTTCACCCACACCCTGCGCCCCGTGGTCTGGCCACAGAAGTTCAGGCCGGCCCTCCCCAAGGGCTACGACGGGTCCAGCAACCACATCGAGTTCCTGCAGCTCTACACCACCTCCATCCAAACTGCAGGAGGAGACGACAAGGTCATGGCCAACTGGTTCTCCCACGCGCTTCGCGACCACGCGCTGTCATGGCTCCTGAACCTGCCCGAGGACTCCGTGAGCTCTTGGGAGGAGCTCTGCAAGCAGTTCGTCGCCAACTTCAAGGGCACGTACGAGCGTGTGCTCACCCACAACGACCTTCGTGCTGTGGTGCAGAAGAAAGATGAGACTCTCCGCAAGTTTATCCAACGCTTCAGCCAAGTGCGCAACAAGATCCCCAACATCCCTGACACCCAGGTCATCGCCGCCTTCAGAGAGGGCGTCATAAACCGTAGGATGCTCGAGAAGCTGGGCATCCACGACAAGCTCACCTCTGTGGTGAAGCTGTTCGACTTGGCTGACAAGTGCGCCAGGGCTGAAGTGGGACTCCTCTTCGTCAAGATGAGCTCGCGGGGGGACGACCCTGCCGAGGGTTCAAAGAGCCACACGAAGAAGGAGGAGGCCAAGCGCAAGGCCACCACAATCCTCGCGGCCGAGCCATACGCCAAGGGCTCCCGCAGAGACTCTCTAGAGCCTGGCGAGAAGAAGGAGGACAATCGTCCATTCTGCGTCTACCACAACAGGCGCGACCACTCTACAGAGACCTGCTTTGACCTAAAGAGGCTGAGCAAGGAGCGTGAGCAGGCAGAGGGCAGCGGAAGCCGCAGTAGAGGCCGTGGCTACCACGGAGGCGGACGCAAGGGCGGCTACCAGAAGCCACCAGACACTCAAGCCAACGCCGCCGAGAAGAACAACAACCTCCCTGACGAGGAAGATGGAGGCTACCAAGCCCCGAGAGGCGCTATGGATTGCATCCTCGGCGGGGCACAAGTGCCCAAGTCGAACAATCAGTTCAAGCGGTTCGCCCACGAGCTCAACGCTGCGCTCCCCAGCGTCGAGGTCTCCAGGCCCCTCAAGTGGTCTCAGTACACCATCACCTTTGACGCCCAGGACCACCCCAAGTCCAACAAGAATGTTGGAACCCTCCCCCTGGTCTACTCCCCACCATCAACAATATCGCCGTCTCTAAGACACTCATTGATGGGGGCGCAGGCCTGAACTTCATCTCTGTCGAGACCTTCGAGACTCTCCAAGTGCCCTACGAGTGGCTCTTGCCCTCCAGGCCATTCATGGGGGTCACTAATGGTTCAACCGAGCCTCTAGGGCAAGTCCGGCTCGCCGTCACCTTCGGCACGCAGAAGAACTACCGCACCAAGCTCATCGACTTCGACGTCGTGCACATCGTCTTGCTGTACAATGCCATCCTCGGCTACCCCGCCCTCGCGAAGTTTATGGCCGTCATGCATCATGCTTACAACATGGTCAAGATTCCCTGCAGCGCTGGCATCATCGCCATCCACGGTCACATCCGCACTGTCGAGAGCGCCTACAAGGCAGCCGCCATGGCATTTCCGGCTGAAGAGGACACGGAGCCTCTCGAGAGGCCCAAGAAGAAGAACCAGTTGTTCTCTCAGGAGCCAGCTTCCACAAAGAAGGTGTCGCTGAGCACCAGTGGCTCGGGGGCTGAGGGCTCGGGGGCTAGCGTCACCATTGGCGCTGCTCTGCCTCCCAAATAGGAAAGCGCGCTCGTCGCCTTCCTCCGGGCAAACTCTGACATGTTCGCATGGACTCCGTCAGACATGACAGGTGTACCAAGGGAGGTGATCAAGCACCACTTAGCCGTGTGTCCAAACGCACGCCCCGTCAAGCAAAAAGCAAGAAAGCAAGCCCCCGAGAAGATAGCGTTCATCGTCTAGGAAGTAGAGAAGCTCAAAGCGGCAAATGTTGTCCGCGAAGTCGCACACCCCACTTGGCTCTCCAACGGCGTGGTCGTCCCAAAGCCCGCCGGAGGAGGCCAACTCTGCATCGACTACACTGATGTCAAGAAAGCCTGCTGCAAGGACCCATACCCCATGCCAAGGATGGACCAGATCATGGATTCCACTGCAGGCTGCGACCTCCTCTGTTTCCTAGCACTAGTGGAAAACGGACCAGCAGTACCGGTCGGGGAGGGGCATCAGTACCGGATTTGCAACCGTTACTGCCCAAGCGAGACTGTTGCCCCCCTAGCATCAATACCGAGCGTGTTGCGACCGGTACTAAAAGGGCTCCACGTGGGGCGCGGAGTGAGGTTTCATGAGGAAAACCTTTAGTACCGGTCGGTAATACCGACCGGTACTGAAGTTTTGTTTTTTTTGTTTTCTACTTTTTCCATTTTATTTTCTATTTTCTTTTCTTTACTGCAATTTCTCTTGGGTACTGCAATTTTATTTTTATGTTTTCTTTTTCATCTACTGTTGTACATATATACGGTACACATTTGATGCATACACATAATATACTATTCGTATAGATATTCTACGTACGCTACTACAAATAACATACGAAACATATTGATATATATATAATACAATTTACATATAACACATATTCATACTACGCTATTACATACATATATATAAACAAGCCAAGTTCTCGACATCGCATTATTTATGTACATCCTCCTCATTACGTCAGGAGTTGTTTTCATGTGGGATAGCTATATTTTGCATCATGGTATTCTCCCTTTGGTGACATGACCTCCTCAAGAATAAATCCCGCCAACTTCTCTTGAATTGCTTCTACGCGCTGATGTGGCAGGATGGAAGCGCGCATGTCGTTAAGCTTTAAAGGAGATAAGTATGAATATATTAGTTGCGTGTATATATATTAAATCATAATAAGATTGAAATATAGTGCAAGACAGTCACACTCACATCCATTCTTTTATCACGCGATGCCTGCTCAACGCTCAAATTCCTCATGAACTCGCAAACCTAGAATCCACATAATTCATTTCTCGGGGGTTGCGTCAAGGTCTTCACAAGAATATAAATTAAGTAAATAATAATCCAAAATGATGATGCATTAAAGAGACTATGTTTAATAGTAGTACTCTTACATCAATATGTTTAATTGTCAGCTTTGGTTTCCATTTACCAGGCTCTGTCACGTTGTATTGTTTCCAAACCCTACTCGCAAAAGAAAATGAATAATGAGAGTTATTGATTACTTCATATCATGAAATGGATTAATGGTTGAATTTACCTCTGAAGCATGTCAATCAAGTGGTAGTTTGATTCTGGTTTGCGTCATGAATCAAAGACTTCGACTAATCCCTTGTCAATGATAATGTCCAGCATAATCCAATGGTAGCTTCACACATTTATATAGTGGGACATGCGTAGAACTCATGAATTAAACTTAGCATCTAGTAGTTAGCAATATAGAAATGTGTTCAAGACAGTCACACTCACCCGAAGTTGTAAGGAAGAAGTATATCTGCTGCCTGAGTTTGCTTCAATAGCCCGGTCAACAATGCATCCTCGCAGTCTTGGGGCTTCCGCACTAAGTTTTTACAGTTAACTATGAATGGGTCAATGAACCCAACTTCATGGACTCTTTTCCTTTTGCACTCGACAAGCATCAACCTGCATATATAATAGCATACAAAAGAATATAGTGAGGATAATTACAGGCTAAACTAGTGAGGATAATTACATGCTCAGCTAGAGACTTAGAAACAATCACTTACAGAACATAGCAACTCATGATAGTCGCGTTGAGAGCACGCCGGTTGAATAACTGCCATAATTCTTCAAATTCGACACATATATCGTTCTCGATGAAGAATTGGTCGGCCTTGTATGTCACGTAAAACACTGACTGCCCCCTCTTTGTGCATTTCTTGTACAAGTCATGCAATTTCCGCATTTGATAAGTTAGACGCACTATCTCATCAGGAGGGAGAAGATCTTCCCCGTAGACAAATTGTCGTGCTATCTCATCGTCTCGGGGAACATTGCGTTAAATGCATTATCATACAAGTAGTCCCCGGCAACACCAATATTTTTCTCAATGTTGGAACCCTTGTCTGTTTGTATCTTCAGCGGGGCGAGGGACTGTGCTTTCGGTTCTCCGAGCTGGGGAACCTGCTTCCCCTTCTTTTTCTTTGCAGCTTGCCGCTTCTTCTTATTTTTCTCTTCTTGGTTATAACTCTTCGAGATAGAGCGTGCATAGTTATCATTCAAAGTTCGACGGTTAGGATCATACACCATGTCTAGAATGTGTTTAACACCCTTAGGGTTTAGTACCTGCTTTGGTGGGAGGACTTTCTTTGCAGCGCTTGCAGCGGCCCGTGCGTCCATCTCAGCTTTTAACGCTGGAGCATTTTCCTCAACTGTGTGTTCCCAAGTTAACACCGGAGCAGGCTTCAACGAAGGCCCGTACTTGAAGTTGTCCTTTGGAGCACCACTCGGCGCACCGGCAAGCACCCTCTGCCTCATTGAGAAGGACCTACTGCTGGTGGGCGGACTCTTCGCACGCTCCGGCGTGGACTCATGCGTAGGGGGACTCTTTGCACGCTCCGGGGTGGACTCCCGGTGGGTTGGTCTCGTGCACCGGGGAGATGGAGTCGCGTTGGGTTCCCTCTCCATTTATCAAAGTGTGGACTTGTAGGTTGATTGCTACTCGGGGGGGGGGGGGGGGGGGGGGGGTTGGTGGCCTACGCGTCGATTCTGGAAAAACGATGAGTTCCTTTCTCCATAGAATGATTCCACGAAACACTTCTCCCAGTGTCATCTCCCCTTCTGCTGCAGCAATGTCAAGCTGCAGTTCCTCATACCCCGTAACAATTTCATCCACACCGACTCGAGCGTAGCCAGCTGGAATCGGACGGCCATGGAAGGTTACTCCGGGCGTATTCTCCAAAGCAATGCCGACGACCACCTTCATGGATAGGTTCTTCATTTTGGTGTGGAGCTCACACATCGTCCGAACCTTAATCTGATCCACGGGGTATATTGCGTCATCGGCCTGAATATACGGCGTGGAAGCCACGCTGCTTCTCCGCTGAGATGCCATATCCAGTTGGTCCTCCGGCGGCTGAGATGACCTTTCGTCCCTCTGTGCATTCTGCTGCTGCAGCTCTACTATCATGTTTTCCAATCTGACATACTTGTCGGACTCCTGTTTCTTCTTCCTATCGCGGCTCCTGTAACTGTTCTTATACTTGTCGAACCCAACCTTCCAAGGGACGACGCCCACGCCTCGTACTCGTCCTGTGTGTTCGTCATTCCCGAGGACGAGTGTCAACTCGGCATGCTCTCTATCAGGCTTGAAGCTTCCCTCGTGAACGGAAGCTACTACTTCATCAAGGTCTTTGAGAACGTTGAAAATTGTTTCTGTTTCTTCGGCTGCTTTGGCTGCTGTTTCATTATCAATTTCTTCTGTGCGGCCTCGTTTAACTTTTGGCCTAAAGACAAGACTCCCTATTTCTGGGTTGGGCTCCATCCCTAAGGCGTACACCCAATTTTTGACCCTTGTGGGATGTCTCGATGTAGATGGAGTGACCCCGTTTTCAATTAACTTGACGTCTTTTGCTTCCCACAAAGGAACGACTATCCTGTAACCACCGGGCCCCAAACGTTGGTGATATATCTTTTTGTCCGCGTTTAACTTATTTTTCTTCGATTTTTCTAGAGCTTCTTCTGATTCCTTATAGGCCTTGAAATCTGCCCACTGTTCTTTTATCTTCACGTACTGTCCGTCAGCAAAATCTGGAGTTTTGCCCACCTTGATAAAATCCCGGTATAACCTTTTCTTGTAGTTCATGAATTGTTCGCCCATTTTCTGAAGAGTCCATACGAAGACTTTCTTTTTCTCGGCATTTGCGAGGCCTGTCGGTAGGTGGTAATGCGCATATAGCGACTGAAAGTGCATGGTTGCCCCCATGCGTGGTTTTGGTAATTAATGACAATCCTTATAGACTAATGTTTACATTGAGATATTCTTATAGATCTTGTCCATGGGAAATTATAGGAGTTCATGTGTTGGACTCTTCAAGATGACTTAATGACCAATGCTCTATTCAAAGGGTTTATATGAAGAATGGTCATGTGTAGAGTTGAGCTCATTGCAAGTATGGCTTGGAATAGAAGATTGAGTGAACAATCATGTTTAACCCCAAGCCATCATACATATCAAGAGAAGAAGATGAAGTGCAAGTTCAATATGATGCATATCGGAAGATATCCTTTGATTGAGTCTTGCAAAGGAAACATGAAGACAAAGCCTAGCGAGTCCCTCCCATAACGGAGTATGGGGGAGCATTTGTAGAAGTCTTCATCAAGCATGTGCTAGCAAGCACAATCAAGAAAGGTATTTCAACTTGAGAGAGTCAAGATCTTCATCATCGAGCTCAAGTGGAATGCGCAAGGCAAAGGTATGATCTTGATAGGGCTATAGGTTAGATAGGCGTACTATCAAGAGGGGCTCTCGAGTGAGTAACTTGATCGCATCTTTGTGGAGAGCTCAAACCTTTGCATGCTTGGCATATCATATTTCTTGGTTCTTATTTGGTTTTTCTCCGTGTTGAGTTTTGGTACTTGTCGTGATCTTCATGACAAGACCAAGTCCTTCGAAAATGGTTTTACTTTGGAAAACTTGTTGCCTTTTATCCATGTGAGGATTTAGAGCTTGGTTTATCTCCATACTAAGCTCTAGTTCATCAAAAACAGATTTCGTATGAATATCTTGTTGCGTTTTTGATGAAGGAGTTTTTACTGGTTTGCATTGTTTAGGAAAGTTCGACCTTTCCCCATTTGGTTTTATCCTCACATGATGTACTGTGATGTTTCTATGCACATTCAAGTAGAGCTCGTTGTAACGATTCCAACGAGCCAAAAATCATCGAAAACGGAGTCCGGATGGAAAAGATATTGACGTTTTCGTTTATCAGTTTCTGCTGTTTTTTGCTGTAGCGGTAGTACCGCTGCGGTACCGCCCGAGGTACCGCCGGAGCTAACAGAGAACTGTTTTCGGCGGTACCGGGAGCGGTAGTTCCGCCGGGGCGGTAGTACCGCTGCCCGGGGCGGTAGTACCGCTACGGAAGCCTGTTTTCAGCCCGTTTTGATGCCCTAACTCCCTAGGGGGGCGGTAGTACCGCTAGGGCCAGCGGTAGTACCGCTACGGCGCGAATCTGCACCCAACGGTTGGAATTTGGGTTGACCTATTTAAGGGGCCTTCTTCCCCAATGGTTCCCTAACCTTTCTAGCAAGTTTTGACCTCCATTGTTGACCTTCTTGAGCTTGCTATCTCTCCATCCCTCCAATGATTCTTGCTAATTCTTGAGGGAAAAGAGAGAGGAGATCTAGATCCACCTTTCCACCAACCAATCTCTCCTCTAAGTGAGGGGAACCTAGTGGATTTAGATCTTGGAGTTACTTTGTGGTTCTTCTCCTTTTTTCTTCCTCTCTTCTCCCCCCATAAGCATTAGTTGCCTTTGGTGGGATTTGAGAGTGAAGGATTTGGCTCCTTTGTGGATTCCTTGTTCTTCCTCTCTTCTCCCCCATAAGCATTAGTTGCTTTTGGTGGGATTTGAGAGTGAAGGATTTGAGCACTTGTGCTCTTGCCTTTTGCATTTGGTGCATCGGTGTGCTCTCCACGAGGATTCGTGGAAGTTGAAAGTTTGTGAGCTTGTTACTCTTGGGTCCTTGGACCCTAGACGCCTTTGTGGTGGTTGGACCCTTGTGTGGTCACTTGAAGCCGTTCGGGAGCCCCCAATCCCATTGTGGGTTGTGCCCCGGATTGTTGTTGGAGGCCGTTCGGGAGCCCCCAATCCCATTGTGGGTTGTGCCCCGGATTGTTGTTGAAAGGCTCCGGATTCCGCCTCGAAGGAATTCCGATAGTGGAAGGTGAACCAAGCCTTTGTGGTGCGGTTCATCGGAGAAGAAGGTGAAACCTTTGTGGTTGTTGAACCGTTGTGTCGGTTCACACCTCTCCAACGAGACGTACTCCCTTAACAAGGAGGAACTCGGGAATACATCCTCGTCTCCGCGTGCCTCGGTTATTTCTATACCCGAGCTTTTACTTATGCACTTTGCATTGTGATAGCCTTCGTGCTTGAAGTATTCTATTGCTATCACCTTGTTGTTTATCTTGCTTAGCATAAGTTGTTGGTGCACATAGGTGAGCCAAGTTTATTTAGGTTGTCGGCTTGTTAATTTAAACACCTAGTTTTATTCCGCAATTATCAAGCCTAAACCGGAAAAGTTTTAAACCGCCTATTCACCCCCCCTCTAGGCGACATCATTGTCCTTTCAATTGGTATCAGAGCCTGGGTTCTCTTGTTGGGCTTTACCGCCTAAAGAGTAAAAGATGTCGTTTAGAGAATTAGTGCACGATCCCACTTTCATATTCGATGGCACAAATTATGATGTTTGGAAAATTCGCATGCTTAATCTATTTAGGGCCATGGGTCCAAATTATGTTAAGAGGATTGTAGATGTGTGTTTATCTCCTCCAAAGGATTATCATGAATTATCTTTAGAGGATGAGATAAACTCTCATCTCGAGACTCAAGTTACTAATGGTCTTATGTGTGCTTTGACCGATGTAGTTCTTGCTTCAATCATGCCTTTTCGAAATGCACATGAGCTTTGGACCAAGCTTCAAGATATATATGAAGTGTCCAAAATTATTGAGGATGATTGTTCTTCCTCCACCTCCGGCCGTGATGAGTTCACAACTTCTTCCACTTCACCATCATGTGATTTGTCACACGGTAACGATATGGTGAGTGGCGATAGAAATTGCATTGGTGATGGTGAACTTACTATTGATTATACCTCTTCTCTATCACATTGCAATCTTCTATCTTTGGACTTAAAATCTTCTAGCACTCAAAATGGCATACATGCTAGAGTTGATTGTCCTTGCATATCAAGTAATAGTTGCTTAACTAAATATAATGATGATATGCTCTCTATGTCTTGTTGTGATGAAAATTACTCTTCCATATCCTCTAGTATTTGCATGACTAACAATGTAGAGGAATCCCAACACTTGTTGGAACAAGACATGGACCTCAATGGAGCTTCAAGTATTTCTTCATCCTCCTCACCCAGTAATCATGTTTGCCTTATGGCTAAGGATTCCGAGGTATCTCCCACCTCGAATCCAAATTGTGATGATGTGGATGAGGATTCTCATGAAGAAGGTTTTGACTTTGAATCCTTAACCAAGATGGGTGAGATGGTACTTGGTGCTCTCCCCAAAGGTAGTAAAGCTATCCCTCCTCTTTGTGAAATCATTGATTATGTTACTAATAGTAGGGAATTCATTGAGGATTTGGAAAGTCAATTTGATGAGAAATGTCAAATTGAGAGAGATGACTCTATCATCATAGCTTCTTTGAAAGCTTCTCTTGAAGAGGAAGAAGAGCTTAGGGTTTCTCTTGAAGAGAAACTTGAATCCCTTGATGAGTCTAATGATCTTATTATTGCTAAAATCATTAAGGAAAGAGATCATGCTATTGCTAAATATAAATTGCTTAAAAAGGAAAAAGTTGAATTTGATGTTGGCAATGCTAGACTAAGTGAGGACATAGAGAGACTTGACAAAGCTCACAAAATTTTAGAAAGTGAACACTCTCTCCTTATCATGTCTCATGATCAACTCCAAACTCAACTATCTAACAATGATAAGCTTTCCAAATTGTCTCCTTCCATTTCTACTGTTAATGATGCTTGTGCTACTAACTCCACTTCTCGTGAAGCATCTATTTTGAAGGAAAATGTTGAGCTAAGGGCTCAACTTGAGTTTCTATCTAGCAAGTATGGGAAATTGGAAGAAACTCATGAAAGGCTCTCTAGCTCTAATGACGATCTTCGAGCATCCCATGCTAAGCTAAAGTTAGCTAATGAGGCGATTATGTCAAAGGTAACATCTTGTAAGCCTCATGTGGAAAATGGCACAACGTCTTCTCTTAATGCTATATCATCTTGTGCTGGTCCTTGTGATTCATCCACTCATAATGTTGCTACATCTTGTGATGAATCACTTTCCATACCTTGTTGCTCTAACAATGAAGTTTCTACTTCCTCTAGCATTTGTGTTGATACTAACCATGTAGAGGAATTAAAAGAGCTCAAGGCCCAAGTCACTTCTTTGAATAAAGACTTGAAAAAGCGACATGTTGGGAAGTCCACACTTGACAATATGTTGAGTGTTCAAAGACGCCCCAATGACAAGAGTGGACTTGGATTCAACTCCAATAACAAGAACAAGTCCAAGATCATCAAGAAGAAAAAGGGCCAAGAACAAGTCAAAGATTCGGCCAAAATTGTTTGCTTCAAGTGCAAAGTTGAAGGGCACCATGTTAGATCTTGCCCTTTGAACAAGAAGGCTCTTAGTGAGAAGCAACAAGGGAAGAAACCTCAAGTTCAAACTCAAGCTCCTCAAGTTGAAGAACAGTCTCTTCCCAAGAAGAATCAAGCTACCCCTCCTCAAGTCAAAACTCCAACTAAGAAGAGAGGAGGAAGTAGATGTTGCTACCTATGTCGTGAGAAGGGTCACCTTGCTTCTTCATGCACAAATGGTACCTTATCCAACCCCATTATAATTAATGATGTTTATTCTCTTCGGAAGGATAAGGTTGGCAATGTGTTTGCCAAATATGTTGGTACTCAAAGTGGTGTCAAGAAAAGAACCATTTGGGTTGCCAAACCTATTGTGACTAACCTCTTAGGACCCAACTTGGTTGGGGACCAACAAGTTAAAACTTGATCAATAGGTGTTGTTGGAGGCATTGGAGACTTGGCTACATTATGAAGAATTAAGGGATCTTCATCAATTATATTCTCTCAAGTCAAGTCATATGGATCATATTGTTCTATCTCATATCCAATGTTCCTCCTTGCGGTAACTTTTATTTAAATCATATATACTTTGAAAGTTGCTTGCACCCTTGCATGTGTTTGGTTTTGTACCTTGCTAGTGTTTGTATGTGTTGTGCTCTCTACTTACTTATCTTGAGAAATCAAGTATGTGTATGTTGGTTTGCACACCATTTACTAGTTTTGAGCCTTATTGTTTTTATTTGATATCTTATCTTGTTGGCTCTCTTTGAGAGATTAATGGACTATCATATTTTCATGGAGTGATATGCTTCGTGCACTTCACAATCCTAAAATTGTGTATTCATGAGAAATACAACTTAGTGTTGATATATTTATATTATCTACTATCTATGTGGTATGTCATTCTCATGAGAAATTCAATTTCTATAATGTCCATTAATTTTTCGAGTTGGTTTTGTTTTCCTCTTGCTTTAAATAAATGGATTATCACATTATGGGGAAGTAATAAGCTATGTGCATATTACAAGCCTAGAAAATGTGAACATATGAGGTTTTGCCACCTAGAATTGATATTGCTAGTTATCTTGTTCCTATGTGGCATGTTGCTCAAACAAGTTTCCATTTACTTAAATGTTTTTTGGCTCTCACTCTTTTGGATCTTGTTTGTGGAGGATGTTCTTGGTATGGCTTTCCCAAATATGTTCTCATGTATCTTTTGGGAAGCCAATTGTTTCAAGCTACTCCTTGGAGTTGCTTTGCACCTTCGCATGATTTGTGAAGCTATCAAGAATATCTATCTATCTAAGCATGTCTTTTAATTCCTATCATTTGCCATATGCTTATGTTTTGTGAATATGATCTTGAATATATCTTTGCAATCCACCCCCGAGAAATATCTCCATACATTACTTGTATTGACAAGTAATAATTTTTTATGGTAAATATATTGATCATATTCGCTTTGGCTCTTGCTTTGAATTGCTTTATTTGATTGCCAAGGATTTGTTTTGATCTAACTCTCATTTGTCTTCATTGTATCTTTTGGATCCTTTATTGCTCTACTTAAAATTTATTTAGTGCTTTCTTGAGTTGGGAAAAGCAATGAACCAATTCTTGTGCATTGACATTCAAAAGTCATACTTCTTGATAATGCACTATTCTTTGGGAAGCTATCTTACTTTGAGTAAAACACCGTTCTTTAATTTGGTATTGCAATTTCTTGCCTTTCTTGAACATGACTAGTGTTTGAATAATATATATGGAGAGTGATGATCTCATTTGTGTGCATTGTGTATTCAAATGCAAAATCATAAATAATGCACACATCGTGGGGGAGCAATCCTATATGCTTTTTGAACATTAGTTGTCTTCGTTTTATATTTCATCCCGATGAGGTGTCTCCTTGGAAGACAAACATTTTTCGTCTTGGTACCTTGTGCCATCATGAAAAGTGTAGAGGGTTTGGTTTATTCCTTGATGATATTTTTCATCAATTGGTCTCTTGTTTTCATTGGTATCTTTTCAAAGTGGTATCTTCAATCATGTGTTGTTTTGGGTATTTGATATAATTTGGACAATTTGTTTTCTTGTCACACTTGTGTGTGCTTTGTTGGTTTACTTGGTGTTCTGTCTAAATTATATCTCGCTTGGTTCTTGAAAGTCTTGTGCATGCATATTTATTATATGTATATCTTATGGCATGCTTACTTTCGTTGATCCAATATATAGGATAAACTCCATCAAATCCTAAATGTCTAAGATGTGAATGAAATTCAATTTCATATCAATATGCACATATTTATGTGGAGTTTGTCCTATGTGTTGTAGTTGCTCTAACTACTTTGGACCCAATTAGTTTGGGCACCATGTTGTACTTAAATTTGTTTTAGGTACACTTGAGATGCATTGGAAGCTTGTCTCATATAAAAGGAAGGTGTTGTCACCATGTGCTTATTGGAGCCAAGCTTGGATGATCATGAGATCCTATCTTCTACATCACCAATGCTATCTCGGTAACAAGTATCTACCTCATGCATTCATTTCTAGCTTTCAACCTTGTGTAGGTTGTATCTCGGCATGAATCTTTTGTTGCAATTAATTTGGTTCTTGCAAAACATCTTTATTGCAAATGTGGGCAAGCCAGGATGATTACATGTGAAGGGAAATATATATATAATCATTTTCATGATTCACCAATCCCAAATATGTTAATCTAGCACTTTCTACTCTATGTCTCGCATATGCAATATTGATTGTTTCTTCAAATCATTTGCCTTTTGTGATACTTGTTATCTTTCTCGGAGCATCCCTTTTATCACCTTATCCCTTGTGGATATTTTGATGCTATGATGAGTGTGTGTTGGAAGTTCATCTATATCCCTTTAATATAAAATTGAGCTTTGTGCTATGCTTTTAAGAAAAGATCTTTTGGTGTATTTATGACTTCGTCTTGGATATCATGGCCTTTTCCCTTGTACCTATCTTGTGTGTACATGTTTATTGGTAGACACATATCTTAGTGATTCGTGTCTACTTAGTAACTTATACACATGAGATTAGTTACATCTTTTATTGATATTCCAATTCTTTAGTGACCACCTCTTTTTGCTTTTGGTTATTTGGTGGTTTCTAAAAGGACAAGCTTTATTTTTCATGTGTTATGCTTTTTGCATTTTACTAAGCTTGTGGAGTTATTTGCTATACCTCTTTTGGTGTGTGGGTATGGGAAAGACACGATATGCACTATGTGCAACTCTTCTTGAAAGACTATGGTGATGCTATCATCCTTGTATTAGTCTCCTATAATGTCTTTTTATCTCACACCCATTATTTGATTTACCGCTCCTTGCTCTTGTTGCAAAACATTTTATTAGGTGAAAGTTGTTTTGCCTCCTTTATCATTTACATTCTCTTGCATGAGCTTGTGTTCGAATTTATCTAGGAGGGAGTGAGGATTCCATGTTGTGCACACTATACTGAAACACAAATCCTATTTGTGCACGTACCTTGGGGAGTTCCCTCATGATATTTAGAACATTTTTTCGGATCCTTTTGATTGCTTGCTTCTTTCGTTGAAGTATCTTTCCGTTTGAAATTCTTTTGCAATCTTTGGATCCTCTATATAGTTTGATCTCCCTCCATCTATTCGTCATTGGATATGTGCATTTGATTTCACTCATATTATGAGAAATGCACACATTATGGGGGAGCTCTCACTATATTTGCGTTCTAAGTTTTTCTTCCTATTTCGGCAATCGATGCCAATGGGGGAGAAATTTAGAGGCTTTAAGGGAATATGGGTTTATTCTCTTACGGTTCTCTTGCATCCTTACTCTTTGTGTTGCATGGTTTCTTAAATTCATTATATAAACCCTCGTAAAAGGGATTGTCATCAATTACCAAAATGGGGGAGATTGAAAGTGCATGGTTGCCCCCATGCGTGGTTTTGGTAATTAATGACAATCCTTATAGACTAATGTTTACATTGAGATATTCTTATAGATCTTGTCCATGGGAAATTATAGGAGTTCATGTGTTGGACTCTTCAAGATGACTTAATGACCAATGCTCTATTCAAAGGGTTTATATGAAGAATGGTCATGTGTAGAGTTGAGCTCATTGCAAGTATGGCTTGGAATAGAAGATTGAGTGAACAATCATGTTTAACCCCAAGCCATCATACATATCAAGAGAATAAGATGAAGTGCAAGTTCAATATGATGCATATCGGAAGATATCCTTTGATTGAGTCTTGCAAAGGAAACATGAAGACAAAGCCTAGCGAGTCCCTCCCATAACGGAGTATGGGGGAGCATTTGTAGAAGTCTTCATCAAGCATGTGCTAGCAAGCACAATCAAGAAAGGTATTTCAACTTGAGAGAGTCAAGATCTTCATCATCGAGCTCAAGTGGAATGCGCAAGGCAAAGGTATGATCTTGATAGGGCTATAGGTTAGATAGGCGTACTATCAAGAGGGGCTCTCGAGTGAGTAACTTGATCGCATCTTTGTGGAGAGCTCAAACCTTTGCATGCTTGGCATATCATATTGCTTGGTTCTTATTTGGTTTTTCTCCGTGTTGAGTTTTGGTACTTGTCGTGATCTTCATGACAAGACCAAGTCCTTCGAAAATGGTTTTACTTTGGAAAACTTGTTGCCTTTTATCCATGTGAGGATTTAGAGCTTGGTTTATCTCCATACTAAGCTCTAGTTCATCAAAAACAGATTTCGTATGAATATCTTGTTGCGTTTTTGATGAAGGAGTTTTTACTGGTTTGCATTGTTTAGGAAAGTTCGACCTTTCCCCATTTGGTTTTATCCTCACATGATGGACTGTGATGTTTCTATGCACATTCAAGTAGAGCTCGTTGTAACGATTCCAACGAGCCAAAAATCATCGAAAACGGAGTCCGGATGGAAAAGATATTGACGTTTTCGTTTATCAGTTTCTGCTGTTTTTTGCTGTAGCGGTAGTACCGCCGCGGTACCGCCCGAGGTACCGCCGGAGCTAACAGAGAGCTGTTTTCGGCGGTACCGGGAGCGGTAGTTCCGCCGGGGCGGTAGTACCGCTGCCCGGGGCGGTAGTACCGCTACGGAAGCCTGTTTTCAGCCCGTTTTGATGCCCTAACTCCCTAGGGGGGCGGTAGTACCGCTAGGGCCAGCGGTAGTACCGCTACGGCGCGAATCTGCACCCAACGGTTGGAATTTGGGTTGACCTATTTAAGGGGCCTTCTTCCCCAATGGTTCCCTAACCTTTCTAGCAAGTTTTGACCTCCATTGTTGACCTTCTTGAGCTTGCTATCTCTCCATCCCTCCAATGATTCTTGCTAATTATTGAGGGAAAAGAGAGAGGAGATCTAGATCCACCTTTCCACCAACCAACCTCTCCTCTAAGTGAGGGGAACCTAGTGGATTTAGATCTTGGAGTTACTTTGTGGTTCTTCTCCTTTGTTCTTCCTCTCTTCTCCCCCCATAAGCATTAGTTGCCTTTGGTGGGATTTGAGAGTGAAGGATTTGGCTCCTTTGTGGATTCCTTGTTCTTCCTCTCTTCTCCCCCCATAAGCATTAGTTGCTTTTGGTGGGATTTGAGAGTGAAGGATTTGAGCACTTGTGCTCTTGCCTTTTGCATTTGGTGCATCGGTGTGCTCTCCACGAGGATTCGTGGAAGTTGAAAGTTTGTGAGCTTGTTACTCTTGGGTCCTTGGACCCTAGACGCCTTTGTGGTGGTTGGACCCTTGTGTGGTCACTTGAAGCCGTTCGGGAGCCCCCAATCCCATTGTGGGTTGTGCCCCGGATTGTTGTTGGAGGCCGTTCGGGAGCCCCCAATCCCATTGTGGGTTGTGCCCCGGATTGTTGTTGAAAGGCTCCGGATTCCGTCTCGAAGGAATTCCGATAGTGGAAGGTGAACCAAGCCTTTGTGGTGCGGTTCATCGGAGAAGAAGGTGAAACCTTTGTGGTTGTTGAACCGTTGTGTCGGTTCACACCTCTCCAACGAGACGTACTCCCTTAACAAGGAGGAACTCGGGAATACATCCTCGTCTCCGCGTGCCTCGGTTATTTCTATACCCGAGCTTTTACTTATGCACTTTGCATTGTGATAGACTTCGTGCTTGAAGAATTCTATTGCTATCACCTTGTTGTTTATCTTGCTTAGCATAAGTTGTTGGTGCACATAGGTGAGCCAAGTTTATTTAGGTTGTCGGCTTGTTAATTTAAACACCTAGTTTTATTCCGCAATTATCAAGCCTAAACCGGAAAAGTTTTAAACCGCCTATTCACCCCCCCCTCTAGGCGACATCATTGTCCTTTCAGCGACTTCAGAAGTTCCTTCTTTACACGATTGTCAACAAAACTAACTGATCCTCAAGACTTCGACTTGTGCCATTCTCGGATGGTGATCGGGATGGTGTCCCGAACAATAACTCCGCACTGACTGACATATTTACGTGCGTGCTGCTCGGGGGCAATCGTTGCACCCGTTTCAGAGCAGATTTCTTCGATATCAAAACTTTCATCTTTCAACTTTTTGGCCGGGCCTCGTTTTCTTTTACCAGCTGATTTACCAGACTGGCTCGGTCCCGATCCGGAGGGCTAAAAGAAGAAATATTTTGTTAATCTATGTATATGTATACATATCTCAAATTATTTATCACCAGAGGCTATGTATACCTCGACGGTAGTCGTCGATACATTCTCATCGGCGTTAATGTTCGGTCCGAAGGGAATATCTTCTGTGTTAAAAATGTCGTCGTCCTACTCTATTCCATCCTCATCCATTCCATCGCCGGACATGTTAAGATATTGCGAGCCATCATCTTCATGATCACTTTGTCTGATAAAGCTGAACAATTCCTCTTCACCAACTCTGCCGTCCATAGCTTAGCTAATACAAAAAAGATACAACAATTTAGTGCCAAATCGGGCGGCAACATGTGCATGGTACAAACTTAACATTCTCAAATTTAACATATATACAAAACATGTACATAAAACATTGCATTTCCATATATTCAATCAAGAAATAACAATAGAATTTCATATAAATAACAATATAAAGTCTAACTACAACTTCCTAGCAAGTATAACTAGCAAATATAACTTAAATTTCCTAACAATAGCTAAATTCTAATTAAACCTCTAAATGCACACACTAAATACTCCTAAATACTACTAAAACAATTGCATTTTCTGGAAAAAAACACTGACATCAACATGACGTCAGCAATGACGCTCTGCTCCCCTACCTGCTTCTTTTCCTCGATTGCACACCAAATCGGAGCCAGTGACCCGCCCCCAACCGTAATGGACGGTGGCGCCGCCCTAGAATGGTCACCAGAGGAGGGCGCAACGGCTGCGGGCGGCAATGCTTCGGCGGCGGCGGTTTTTCTAACCCTAGCTACGGTGGCGCCGAAGAGGAGGGTGGATTGAAGGGGATCTCACCTCGATGGAGTTGGAGGAGACGAGGACGACGTCAGGGAGCAGCACAACACGACGTCTCCGGCGATGGCGTGGGGGAGCGGCGTAGTGAGTCAAAGAACACGGCCGTGGCCCGTCGGGAAGGCGCGCATGGAGTCGGAGAACGGCGCGTCGGGGAGGCGCACGGAGTCGAATAGCGGCACGACGTCGCCTCTCACGACGGCGGCGCGGTTGGAATCGACAGCGGCGCGGTGGATGACGTCGGGGGGCGACACAGCAGCGGGGAGCAGCACTTCCTCTCCGTCGATGGTGTCTGTGGGAGTGAACTGCCAATCTGGGCGAGGAGGCATATAAGCACCCACCTTTAATACCGGTCCGTGCCCTCGACCGGTACTAAAGCACCTTCAGTACCGGTTGGTGGATGCAACCGGTACTAAGGATTTGACGATACGCCAAAGAAATAACTGGCGCAAAACGAAAACCTTCAGTACCGGTTGGTGGCTAGAACCGGTACTGAATGTCTTTTCTTTTCTCTTTTCTCTTTTCTGTTTTTCATATGTATAGAGTTAATTGTTCAAACCAATTAAACTTAGTTTCTAATAATTTGATAACGACCGTTTTGACCAATTAAATAACCAATTAAATAATTTTTATAAATATCATCTCCATTTTATGAGTGCAAAAAATGACATTTTTTGTGAACAAAGTACCAAAATATGATGCAAAATGGAACCCATTTAATTTTCATGGAAACTAGTACACACATTACACATCACAGTATTCAACATCACCAAAGTAGTGTTATGTTTAATAGTACAATGTTACACATCACCAATATTCTCATATGTTGTATTATTCCTCCTTTTCTTCGATTGCTTACCATTAGGTCGGAACCACGGGGAATCCCCATGATTTAACGTGATGCTTGGTTCAGTGTTGACTTTGAAGGGCGGAATTTCAAAAAACTTATCATAATCTTCTGACATGTCTGTCTTGTCCTCCACCCCCACGATGTTTCTTTCTCCTGAAAGAATTATGTGGCGTTTTGGCTCGTCCGATGTATTCGCTTCCATGTCTTTCACTTAGAACACTTGAGCTACATCATTTTCTAGGACGAACGGTTCGTCTTTGTAATCAAGATTGTTCAGATCCACCGTCGTCATTTCGTACATCGGGTCTACCTTTACCCCGCCTGCATTCAGCTTCAGCCATATACACCGAAACAAAGGGACCTTAAAGTCAGGTCCATACTCAAGTTCCCATATCTCCTCTATGTAACCATAATATGTGTCCTTTTGCCCATTGTTGTTTATTGCATCAAAGCGGACACCACTGTTCTGGTTGGTGCTCTTTTTATCTTGAGTGATCGTGTAAAATGTATTCACATTTATCTCGAACCCTTCGAAAGTGACTATAGTTGAAGATGGTGTCCTGGCCAACAAGTACAACTCAACATCAACTTTGGTGTTACCCATGAGATGTGTTTGCAACCAACCGCTGAATTTTGCCTTGTGTTGATCTTTAATCCAAAACTCATCCTCCACTTGGTTCTGAGATCGTAAAATATTCATGTGTTCCTCGATATACGGAGCTGCCAACGAGTAATTTTGTAGAACTGTGTAGTATGCTTCACTGAAAGAAGGTCCGTCCCTACATACTAATACTTTTTTCCCTAAAGTGCCTTTGCCACTCAGTCTCCCCTCATGTCGCGACTGAGGAACACCAATCGGATTTATATCAGGAATAAAGTCAACACAAAACCAATGACCTCCTCGGTTCCATAGCCCTTGGAGATGCTTCCTTCAGGCCTAGCACGATTATGAACATATTTCTTTAAGACTCCCATGAACCTCTCAAATGGGAACATATTGTGTAGAAATATGGGACCGAGAATTTGAATCTCTTTGACTAGGTGAACCAAGACATGCGTCATAACATCGAAGAAGGACAGCGGGAACACCAACTGAAAACTGACAAGACACTGGACCACATCAGTCAGCAACCTTGGTAGGATCATTGGACCGATTACCTTCTGAGATATTGCATTGAAAAATGCACAAAGCTTCACAATGGGTACTCGAACATTTTCCGGCAAAAGGCTCCTCAATGCAATCGGAAGCAATTGCGTCATAATCACGTGGCAGTCATGAGACTTTAGGTTTTGAAATTTTTGCTTTTCCACATTTATTATTCCCTTTATATTCGACCAGAAGCCAGATGGGACCTTGATACTGCTCAGACATTCAAAAAAATATCGCTTTCTCTTGTTTGGTTAGAGCATAGCTGGCAGGACCTTCATAGTGTTCTGGAAGCAGGCCGTCTGGTTCTTTCAAACATTTCTGGTCCTCCCGTGCTTCCTTTGTGTTTTTTTCTTCCCATACACGCCCAAGTGGCCTAGCAGGTTCACGCAAATATTCTTTGTCACATGCATAACGTCGATTGCAGATCGGATCTCCAGGACTTTCCAATATGGTAGCTCCCAAAATATAGATTTCTTCTTCCACATGGGTGCGTGTCCGTTAGCGTCATTCGGAACCTGTAGTCCTCCAGAACCCTTTCCAAAGATTACTTTTAAATCCTTGACCATATCAAATATTTGATCACCGGTGCGTTCCATAGGCCTCCTATGGTGATCTGCCTCACCTTTGAAATGCTTGCCTTTCTTCCGTACGTTATGCCTGACCGGAAGAAATCGACGATTCCCCAGGTATACGCACTTCTTACATTTATCCAAGTATATACATTCAGTATCATCCAAACAGTGAGTGCATGCATGGTATCCCTTAGTTGTCTGTCCTGAGATGTTACTAAAAGCAGGCCAATCGTTGATCGTTACGAAAAGCAACCCTCGAAGGTCAAAATCCTCCTGTTTGTGCTAATCCCACACACGTATACCTTCTTCCCGCCACAACTCTAAAAGTTCATCAACTAATGGCCTGAGATACACATCAAGCTCGCTGCCAGGTTTCTTTGGACCTTGGATGAGCACTGGCATCATAATGAACTTTCTCTTCATGCACAACCAAGGAGGAAGGTTTTAAATACATAGAGTCACATGCCATGTGCTATGACTGCTGCTCTGCTCCCCAAAAGGATTGAAGTCGTCCGTACTTAGACCGAACCTTAAGTTCCTTGCATCATCTGCAAAGTCCGGGAACTCTCTCTTGATTTTTCTCCACTGTGACCCATCAGCGGGGTGTCTGAACATCGCGTCCTTCTTACGGTCCTCTTTGTGCCATCGCAATATCTTGGCATGCTCTCTGTTGCTGAACAAATGTTTCAACCGTGGTATTATAGGAGCATACCACATCACCTTGGCAGGAACCCTCTTTCTGGGGCGCTCGCCCTCAACTTCACCGGGGTCATCTCGCCTCGTCTTATACTGCAGTGCACCGCAAACCGGGCATGCATTCAGATTCTCGTACCGCTCACCGCGATAGAGTATGCAGTCATTAATGCATGAATGTATCTTCTGCACCTCTAATCCTAGAGGGCATACAATTTTCTTTGCCTCGTATGTACTGTCGGACAATTCGTTATCCTTTGGAAGCATCTTCTTTATCTTTTTAGCAACTTTTCAAACCCCTTGTCCGATATACCATTCGCAACCTTCCATTGCAACAAATCCAGCGTGGTACCCAACTTTTTCTGGTCATCTTTGACACCCGGGTACAACTTTTTTTTGTGATCCTCTAACATGCGCTCCAACTTCAACCACTCCCTCAGATTTTTGCTGTTTCTCTGTGCATCAGCAATGCCCCGAGCAAGATCATCAGCGGGCTCATCCGGCGCCTCTTCGTCAGGCGCGTCTACCCCAGGTTCCCCCATTGTAGTACCGTCGTAGTCAGGAAACTCAGGATAGTTGTCGGCGTCCTCTTCTTCTTTATTGTCTTCCATTATGACTCCTGCTTCTCCGTGTTTGGTCCAACAATTATAGCCGGACATGAAACCAGACTCAAACAGGTGGATGTGAATGGTTTTTGATTTGGAGTAACCGTTGATATTCTTACAAGCAGAACATGGACAGTACATAAAGCTATCCCGCTTATTTGCCTCAGCAACACGGATAAAATCCTGCACGCCGATCATGAACTCCGGTGAGCGTCGGTCAACGTACATCCATTGTCGATTCATCTGCATTATGTAAATATATCTAAAACAATTACACAATAGATATATATATTTCATTAATAGAGAGATAATTGACCAATGCATTAATACAAGTTCACCATATTTAAAGAAATCTAATACATAGTTCTCATAAACATTCATTAATTGAAACTAACAAAGAACTAGTTAAAGAACTTAAATCCAACAACAAATGCGATTAAAATAGCAACTAAGGTAACTATTGAACCAACATCATAATGATACTAAGACTCTTTACTAATGACATATTTTCTAAACTTTTTAAGTTTCAAGCGCATTGCATTCATCTTGATCTCGTGATCGAAGTGCATTGCCTCCATCTTGATCTTGTTATCATCGACGACGTCGGTGATCTTAACTCCCATTTCATCTTCCCTTCGAGACGAAAATCTTCACTTATTTTCAATTTTTCTTTCAAATCATTGTTTTCTTTTACAAAAAACTCGACAATAGGGTTGGTTGGAATTTCCGGCTCAACTACCTCCACATCCGAATAATAGAGCGGGCGAGAGCAGGTGTGAACAGATGTCAAAACCATGACACTATATATATATAAAAACAAATAAGAAAATTATAGAAGTAATAATTCTATAACTAAGATTTATTAAAACGAAATAAAAAAACAAGAGGCTCACCGAGGTGGTGTCGGTGACGGGACGACGCGGGAGATCGACGACGGTGACAAAGTGGACGAAACAACACTAGCAAAAACCACAAATCATATTTTAATTTGAGCTCAAAATGCATATAAAACAAATGAAATGCCTAAGTTAAGCATTTCATCAAACACCTTGCTAGTACTACAAAAAAAAATGAGCTAAACTAGCAAGCAAATGAGCTAAACTTGAAACGCCGGAGGAGAAGATGAAGGTGCTAACCCTTGTGTAGATAGATGTGCCACCAATCTAGACAAATGTTGGAGAAAAATGTGGTGAACTAGAGCTCTTGAGAGATGTAAGAGAGCAAAAATGGAGTGTGTGCTCGAGCTGAAAAAATGGAGTGTGTGGCTCGGGGGTGGGAGATGCTCTAAATACAGTGACCAATTCAATACCGGTTGGAGACACCAGCCGGTACTAAAGGTGCTTGTCCTACCGCAGCTGATTCCTCAAGACCTTTAGTACCGGTTGGTGTCTCCAACCGGTACTAAAGTTCACTATGAACCGGTACTGCTGCCCCCCTCGCCTCTCGCTGTTCGGACCGGTACTGATGCCACACTAGTACCGGCCGCAAACCTGGCCGGGACTGATAGTCTGGACGTAAAGTCCTTTTTCCACTAGTGTAGACGCCTTCTCTGGTTATCACCAGATCAAGATGGATAAAGAGGACGAGGAGAAAACAACATTACTCACCCCTTGTGGTGTTTACTGCTATGTGTGCATGCTGTTCGGCCTGAAGAACGCTGGCGCCACCTTCCAGACGCTCATGAGGATAGCTCTAGGAGAGCAAATGGGTAGAAATGCAGAGGCTTATGTCGACGACATTGTCGTCAAGTCTCGAGAGGGAGACACTCTCTTGAAGGATCTCGAGGAAACCTTCGCCAGCCTGTGAAAAGTGAACATCAAGCTAAACCCCGCCAAGTGCATCTTTGGAGTACCTTCAGGCAAACTTCTCGGATTCCTCGTGTCCCACCGTGACATAGAGGCAAACCCTGACAAGATCAAGGCTATAGAGGAAATGCAGCCTCCTCGCCGGCTTAAGGACATGCAACGCTTAGCAGGCTGTAGGGCCAGCTTGGGACGCTTCATCTCCAAGTTCGGCGAGAGAGCCCTGCCGTTTTTCACGATCATGAAGAGACCTGGCACATTCAAGTGGACACCTGAAGCGGAAAAAGCCTTTGATGACTTGAAGAGGTACTTGGCCAGCCCACCAGTCATGGTAGCCCCAAGGACATGCGGACATCTAAAGTTGTATCTCTCAGCCACTCCTGACCTCCAGCGCCGTCCTGGTGGTTGAAAGAGAAGAGCCAGTCCTCCCCAAGAAGAGTGCAACCACTCCAAGTCCAAAGCAGCCTGACGAAGATCTCGGTAAAGGAACCGACTCCGTAGACCCACCGCCAGGCCCAAAGCCTCAATCCGAGTATGTACCAAGCACCCTTGCCGAGACCCCTCCACAAGACGATCTCGACAAGGGCCCTGAAGAGTCTCCAAAAGACGATCTCGACAAGGGCCCTGAAGAGCCTCCACATGCCGATCTCGGCAGGGGCCCTGAAGAGCCTCCTCAGACAGCCAACGATGCACCTAAGCTGACAACCCTTGTCGAGCACCCAGTCTACTTCATCAGTACAATACTACGGGACGCTCGGGAACGGTACCCAATACAGCAGAAACTCCCCATTGCGCTCCTCATCGCCTCCAGGAAGCTGTGACACTACTTCCAGGGCCATTCCATCACGGTGCTCACCTCATTTCCCCTATAGCAGATCCTTCGCAACCCGAATGCTACATATCGTGTCACGGGATGGAACATAGAGCTGCAGCCATTTAATTTACGCTTTGATACCACAAGAGTAATCAAGGGAAGAGCACTGGCAGACTTTGTCACCGACTGACCCAACCCCCGAAGAGCCTCGAGGAGAAGAGACAGAGCTCTCTGGAGACAAGATGCCCAACCACTGGACCATGAAATTCGACGGAGTCTTTTCCTGCCGCAATGGTGGGGCTGGCGTCGTCTTGACCTCGCGCAAAGGCGAAAAGATCTACTACGCTGTCCAGCTGTGCTTCGCAATCGACAAGATCTCCAACAACATTGCCGAATACGAGGGCCTTCTCGCCGGCCTACGGGCCACCATTGCTCTAGGCGTCAAGCACCTACTCGTCAAAGGCGACTCCCAGTTGCTTGCCAACTTCTCCAACCAAAGCTACACGCCTAAAGAGGATCACATGGCCGCATACCTCGAAGAAGTCTGCAAGCTTGAGAAGCACTTCAGGGGCATGGAGCTCATGCACACCCCGAGGAAAGAAAGCCAGGAGGCTGACGAAATCGCCAAACGAGCATCGCGAAGGCAAGCTCAGAAGGTAGGCGTTTTTGAAGAAAGACTCATCAAGGCGTCCATAAAGTAGCCTCAAGAGGCCGCAACCGCAAGCACAGACGAAGAACTCTGACCACATCCTACAGATGGGGCTCCCGATTGCGGTCCTCACATAGGGGAACGCATGTTGCTCACAGCGGCACATCAAGAAACAAGCTGGATCTACGAGCTCAGAGACTACCTCGCCAAGAGAATCCTCCCCGAGGAAGATGCAGAAGCAGAGCGAATCGCTCGACATGCGAAATCCTATAACATCCTCGAGGGAGACCTCTACCACAAGAGCCCGAATGGGATCGCGCTCAAATGCGTCCCTCCTGAAGAAGGCAGAAGGCTGATCAAGGACATCCACAACGGGGAGTGCGTCCACCACTCGTGCGCACGCACCCTCGCAGGCAAAGTCTTCAGGAGCGGTTTCTACTGGCCGCAAACACTTCAGGACGCGGTCGACATCGTCCAAGCTTGCGAGGCCTGCCAGTTCCATGCCAAGAAAATCCATTAGCCGGCGCTGGGGCTCCAGATCATCCCGCTCTCCTGGCCGTTCGCGGTCTGGGGGCTGGACATTTTGGGACCATTCCCGACGGCGCAAGGGGGCTATCGCTACCTCTTCATGACCATCGACAAGTTCCCCAAATGGCTCGAGGTTGAAGCGACGGGCACCATGCCAGCAGGTGCAACGGTGAAATTCATCAGAGGCCTGGTTTGCCGCTTCGGAGTGCCTAATCGCATCATCACCGATAATGGCATGCAATTTACCAGCGACATCTTCAGGGCCTACTGCGAAAAACTTGGCATCAAGCTCTGCTTTTCCTCGTTGGCTCATTGATGTCTACGCACGCTTCAATTCTCGTAGACAGTGTTGGGCCTCCAAGAGCAGAGGTTTGTAGAACAACAGCAAGTTTCCCTTAAGTTGATCAGCCAAGGTATATCGAACTCAGAGAGGTAGAGGTCAAAGATAACCCTCTCGAACAACCCTGCAATTAAGATATGATAAGTCTCTTGTGTCCCCAACACACCCAATACACTTGTCAGATGTATAGGTGCACTAGTTATGCGAAGAGATAGTGAAATACAAGTAGTAGGAACTGCAATCTGTAATAAAAATGGCAGCAAGCAAACATGTAGTAGAACTTGTTAGAAATGGTGTTTTAATGCTTAGAAACAGGGCCTAGGGATCCTACTTTCACCAGTGGACATTCTCAACAATGACATCAAAGTTAAATAAATAAACACTACTCTCAAACACTCTCATGTTGGATAACTAACACCATTCATTGTGTAGGGCTACAAGAGCACCCTCAAAGTCAGAGTAAACTAACACCAACAATGTCATAAAGGAATCACACACGGTACACACACTGTCACCGTTAGACTCGTGAATAAACCCGGAGTTCATATTAAAGGAACCTATAGAGTGCATAATAGATAAAGAGTAGCATCACATATTCAACTAGATTACAAAGCTCATGATCACATAAAAGATCACATCAAGGGAGAGAGAGATGGACCACATGGCTACTGTAGATCCCGCAGCCCCGGGGGAGAACTACTCACTCCTCATCATAGAAGTCAGCAACGACGATGGAGATGTCGGTGGAGTCGATGGAGATGGCTCCGGGGGCAATTCCCCATCCCAGCAGGGTGCTGGAACAGAGACTTCTGTCCCCCGAATCTTGTCTTCGATGCCGGTGGCGCTTTTGACCCGTGGAGGAAATATCGAACACCGTGCTGGGGTTTTGGCCGAAGGGGTATATGTGGGCGAAAGGGCGGAGGCGGTGGCGCCCCGAGGGGCCCACACCCTGTCCTCGCGCAGCTCCAGGTCTGGCCGCGCCTGGACCAGGTGTGGCCGCCTCGGTGGCCCACTTCGTCTCGTTCTCAACTTTCTGGAACGTTGCCGATGAAAGACTGATTCCAGGATAAAAATCGTTCAATTTCGAGAATATTACCTTAAGTACTTTTCTGAAACCAAAAACAGCAGAAAACATGGAACTGGCACTGTGGCATCTTGTTAATAGGTCAGTCCCAAAAAATGCATAAAACTATATAAAATGCATACAAAACATGTAATAACATGGTATAATATAGCATGGAACATTAGAAATTACAGATACGTTGGAGACATATCAACATCCCCAAGCTTAGTTCTACTCGTCCCGAGTAGGCAAGAACGATAAAAGAAGAATAATTTCTGAAGTGACATGCTTAAACACAATCTTGATAACATAATGATGTAAGGAATGTAAACTGAGATCAAAGACTACCTCGCCAAGGGAATCCTCCCCGAGGAAGATGCAGAAGCAGAGCGAATCGCTCGACAGGCGAAATCCTACTACATCCTCGAGGGAGACCTCTACCGTAAGCGCCCGAATGGGATCGCGCTCAAATGTGTCCCTCCTGAAGAAGGCAGAAGGCTGATCAAGGTCATCCACAACGGGGAGTGCGGCCACCACTCGTGCGCTTGCACCCTCGCAGGCAAAGTCTTCAGGAGCGGTTTCTACTGGCCGAAAAAGCTTCAGGACGCGGTCGACATCATCCAAGCTTGTGAGGCCTGCCAGTTCCACGCCAAGACCATCCATTAGCCGACGCTGTGGCTCGAGATCATCCCGCTCTCCTGGCCGTTCGCGGTCTGGGGGGCTGGACATTTTGGGACCATTCCCGACGGTGCAAGGGGGCTATCGCTACCTCTTCGTGGCCATAGACAAGTTCACCAAATGGCTCGATGTCGAAGCGACTGGCACCATCCCAGCCCGTGCAGTTGTGAAATTCATCAAAGGCCTGGTTTGCCGCTTTGGAGTGCCTAATCGCATCATCACCGATAATGGCTTGCAATTTACAAGCGACATTTTGAGGGCCTACTGCGAAAAACTTGGCATCAAGCTCTGCTTCGCCTCGGTGGCTCATTGATGTCTACGCACGCTTCTATTCTCGTAGACAATGTTGGGCCTCCAAGAGCAGAGGTTTGTAGAACAACAACAAGTTTCCCTTAAGTGGATCACCCAAGGTATATCGAACTCAGGGAGGTAGAGGTCAAAGATAACCCTCTCGAACAACCCTGAAATTAAGATATGAGAAGTCTCTTGTGTCCCCAACACACCCAATACACTTGTCAGATGTATAAGTGCACTAGTTATGCGAAGAGATAGTGAAATACAAGTAATATGGATGATTATAAGTAGTAACTGCAATCTGTAATAAAAATGGCAGCAAGCAAACATGTAGTAGAACTTGTTGGAAACGGTGTTGTAATGCTTAGAAACAGGGCCTAGGGATCCTACTTTCACCAGTGGATATTCTCAACAATGACATCAAAGTTAAATAAATAAACACTACTCTCAAACACTCTCATGTTGGATAACAAACACCATTCATTGTGTAGGGCTACAAGAGCACCCTCAAAGTCAGAATAAACTAATACCAACAATGTCATAAAGGAATCACATACGGTACACACACTGTCACCGTTACACTCGTGAATAACCCCGGAGTTCATATTAAAGTAACCTCTAGAGTGCATACTAGATACGGAGTAGCATCACATATTCAACTAGATTACAAAGCTCATGATCACATAAAAGATCACATCATGGGAGAGAGACATGGACCACATGGCTACCGTAGATCCCGCAACCCCCGGGGAGAACTACTCACTCCTCATCATAGGACTCAGCAACAACGATGGAGATGGCTCCGGGGGCAATTCCCCGTCCCGGTAGGATGCTGGAACAGAGACTTCTGTCCCCCGAATCTTGTCTTCGATGTCGGTGGCGCTTTTGACCCGTGGAGAAAATATCGAACACCGTGCTTGGGTTTTGGCCGAAGGGGTATATGTGGGCGAAAGGGCGGAGGCGGTGGCGCCCCGAGGGGCCCACACCCTGTCCTCGCGCGGCTCCAGGTGTGGCCGCGCCTGGACCAGGTGTGGCCGCCTCGGTAGCCCACTTCGTCTCGTTCTCGACTTTCTGGAACATTGCCGATGAAAAACTGATTCCAGGATAAAAATCGTTCAATTTCGAGAATATTTCCTTAAGTACTTTTCTGAAACCAAAAACAGCGGAAAACAAGGAGCTGGCACTGTGGCATCTTGTTAATAGGTTATTCCCAAAAAATGCATAAAACTATATAAAATGCATACAAAACATGTAATAACATGGTATAATATAGCATGGAACATAAGAAATTACAGATACGTTGGAGACGTATCAACATCCCCAAGCTAAGTTCTACTCGTCCCGAGTAGGCAAGAACGATAAAAGAAGAATAATTTCTGAAGTGACATGCTTAAACACAATCTTGATAACATAATGATGTAAGGAATGTAAACTGAGATCAATGACTACCTCGCCAAGGGAATCCTCCCCAAGAAAGATGCAGAAGCAGAGCGAATCGCTCGACAAGCGAAATCCTACTACATCCTCGAGGGAGACCTCTACCGCAAGCGCCCGAATGGGATCGCGCTCAAATGTGTCCCTCCTGAAGAAGGCAGAAGGATGACCAAGGACATCCACAACGGGGAGTGCTTCCACCACTCGTGCGCACGCACCCTCGCAGGCAAAGTCTTCAGGAGCGGTTTCTACTGGCCGCAAACACTTCAGGACGCGGTCAACATCGTCCAAGCTTGTGAGGCCTGCCAGTTCCACGCCAAGCAAATCCATTAGCCGACGCTAGGGCTCCAGATCATCCTGCTCTCCTGGCCGTTCGTGGTCTGGGGGGCTGGACATTTTGGGACCATTCCCGACGGCGCAAGGGGGCTATCGCTACCTCTTCGTGGCCATCGACAAGTTCACCAAATGGCTCGAGGTCGAAGCGACGGACACCATCCCAGCCGGTGCAGCGGTGAAATTCATCAGAGGCCCGGTTTGCCGCTTCAGAGTGCCTAATCGCATCATCACCGATAATGGCTTGCAATTTACCAGCGACATCTTCAGGGCCTACTGCGAAAAACTTGACATCAACCTCTGCTTCGCCTCGGTGGCTCAGTGATGTCTACGCACGCTTCTATTCTCGTAGACAGTGTTGGGCCTCCAAGAGCAGAGGTTTGTAGAACAACAACAAGTTTCCCTTAAGTGGATCACCCAAGGTATATCGAACTCAGGGAGGTAGAGGTCAAAGATAACCCTCTCGAACAACCCTACAATTAAGATATGAGAAGTCTCTTGTGTCCCCAACACACCCAATACACTTGTCAGATGTATAGGTACACTAGTTATGCGAAGAGGTAGTGAAATACAAGTAATATAGATGATTATAAGTAGTAATTGCAATCTGTAATAAAAATGGCAGCAAGCAAACATGTAGTAGAACTTGTTGGAAACGGTGTTTTAATGCTTAGAAACAGGGCCTAGGGATCTTACTTTCACAAGTGTACATTCTCAACAATGACATCAAAGTTAAATAAATAAACACTACTCTCAAACACTCTCATGTTGGATAACAAACACCATTCATTGTGTAGGGCTACAAGAGCACCCTCAAAGTCAGAGTAAACTAACACCAACAATGTTATAAAGGAATCACACACGATACACACACTGTCACTGTTACACTCGTGAATAACCCCGGAGTTCATATTAAAGTTGTAGTGTACCTGCACTTAAAATATGGCAGGTACCTGTGTATAGTGCAAATCACTGGATCGATGCGTTTGCACAAACAATTTACGATGTAATATCACAACAAAGTATCAATTTATTACAACGCTGATCCAGACTTAGAAAATATTCATTACAAATTGCATAGCGTAAAGCTAGCAGTGAACAGAGTAAACAACGGAAAATTATTCTTCATGGAGTCCCCATCATCAGCATGTGCCACAGGCGAGTATGTTGGTTGAAGACTCGAAACCCTTAGCGAAAAATCTCACTCGTCATCAGAACAGTCTGCAATAAAAAAATATATTGCAACAACGTGGGTCAGAACCATTTAAAAATGGAACTGGCAAGTGACACTACGGTGGACACTTAAAGGAATAACTCTATAACCTATATGCTTATTTGGCTGATGGAGCTCAAGGCTATTTTGCGGAAAAGCAAGTTTTTCCCTAACTCTTTGAAACAACTTTACCTAGTAGAGACAAATATGGTATGAAAGCCATAGTCTCATTCTACCCTTGTTCACCCTTCACGTTTTAATTTAGAAGTTGGAATGGTGGAATCCTTCGTTGACGTCCTCGTTCAGCTGCTCAGATTGTCCGTACCGGGGACACGGCTAAGTACTTAGATTTTAACTCTGCAGAGGTTGTGCACGTTCACCATTGTTCTCATTCCACCCAAACTATCCTATACACTCTGGAAGTGTTAAGGAAAAGGAGAAGAATGAGACAAGATCTTTCAGAAGCATTTTCCCTCCCATTGCAGGCCTGACACGTTCCACCTACATTCCTCTACCACCATCTCTCAAGCCAGGGCGAGTCTACGCAACTTAATTGATCAAGCCAGAGCCCATATTGGCAATGGCTGCACGGGAAGCAATCTTGACTCGGAGTTCTTCAGATTCCTCTGTTCCTGGGTGGCCATCCACAAGTGAATATCCCACAGGTAAAACCCATGGGGACAACACTCAACTCATACAGCCAAGCAACTAATTCCACCCAGAAGTTTGATTATAACTTAGTAGAATTTAACAATTTATCAAAATAGTTTTGCATAGCATCACAATTCTACTAAGTATTTTCATAGGAACCTCGACACAGGAATAAGGAAGTCTAAACAGGGCTTGCATAGCAATACTATCCTACACATGCTTATAGAAAAATAATCTACTCATGCATAGAAAATACTAGTACTTTTATGAGGTGTGCCACTTGCCTTGGCAACCGGGGATGCAGCAGTTACAGTTGCAAAGACTCTCGTTTCCCTCCGAATAGTCTAACAAAATAAAGTGCCACACATAAACATACAAGCAATATAATCATACAAAAATATGCTATGCATGAGATGCAATAATTTAATTTCAAGAAACTAATATATTTATCTCTTAGAATTTTTATGAAGTATGCATGATGATAATCTTAATTTGTTTTTAATTATATACACTTAATAAAAAGGGTAACTCAAACATTTTAGTTTACTGTAATAAAATTTCATAACCAAAATTTGTAAAAATGGCTATTGGGCATAGGGAATCTAAACAAATTTTTAGCAATTTGATTTACTCAATAAAAAATTTTCTAACTAAAGTTATGTCAAAAACACTTAAACTACCCACATAAATATTTGAATTTTTTGAATGTGTCAAAAAATAAAACTAATTAAGCCAAAATATTCTACTGGTTCTAAGGATTTCAAATATATAAAAATATTTGAATTTGGCTAAACAGATAAAAAGTAATGATTAAAACAGTATGCAGGTTGTTTTCTGCAAAACTGCCAAATAAAATGATTTAAGAAAAATTCGCAGAAATTAATATCTGACGTGGCGCTGACTGTGTGCTAACGCGGCGCTGATGCGGCGCTGACTGCGCATGCCACGCAAGCGTACCGATTCCGTTTTTAAGTGATCTAATCCTAGCCGTGCACGAAAGATCTAACGGTTCAAATCAAATTGACCAAAACCGAGCGGCGCGGCCGGCCGGAAGAACTCCGACGACCGAAGCGCACGGCGGCGCCATCACCGGCGTTCACGTTCCCGTCGTTCTACTGCCCTAAGAGGCTAGCGAGGCATACCCTGACGAAGAGAAGATCGCAGCGAGGTTGGTGGCGCGATGGAGACTAACCGAGTGTCCTCCTCCTATCATAATCACTCGTGAGAGATGCGCACGGCGGCGGTCCTCGTCGGTGGTGCACGGATGCGAGGTTTGGCTGCGTATAAAAACACGAAACCTTGTCACGAAGATCCGCAATGTGAAAAGAAACCGACTGGGAGAGAAGGGAGGGCTCGAGGAGAGCGCAGCTCACCGGAGTTTGCAGAACTCGCCGGCGGAGACGGCGGAGCTCCGGGGATGCTCGTGGGCGGCCTGGTAGCTCTCGGGGAATGGGGCTTGGGGCAAAAGAGAGAGGGGATCGAGGGGGTCTTATAGGAGGAAACAACGGGGTAAGGGGGGGGAGTAAATCGCCGTGAAATCAAAGAATTGATTTCGACCGTTTCTCGGCTAGGTCGTGGGCGTGATTTGGGGAAGAAGGAGTCGTCGCGACGGGGATGACACGTGGGGTCCACCTGCCAGAGAGAGAGAGGGACGCGCGGGCGGGAGTGGGCTGCTGGCGGGCTGAGGCGCTGCGAGCGCGGCAGATAGCCAGTCGGCTTCGGTCCACTTAGCTAGACCGACTCTGTTTTAAATCTTTTTAGTATAAAGCAATTTCAAAACTATATCAAAACATCCCAAAAAATTCATAAAAATATTTTTTGAAAATCTTATTAAAAATAGATCCTTTTGGTAGTATTTTTGTCCAAGGTAAAAATAAATAAAAAAGGAATATTATTATAAATTCAAATAACCATTTTGTGGACTTAAAATCAATTTAAACATATATAAGTAATTTAATTTAAATCATATGTGATTCAAATGACAAGTTTAAATGATGATGAATGCATGAATGCAAGGTTTTAATTTTTTTTCTGAAAATTGGGATGTTACAAAACTAACCCCCTTAAGATGAATCTCGCCCTCGAGATTCGGATTGGCTAGAAAATAGGTGAGGGTGGTCTTCTTTTAGGTCATCTTATCTTTCCCAAGTTGCTTCTTCCTCTGAATGGTGATTCCACTGTACTTTGCAGAATTTGATGGTCTTGGTTCGGGTGACACGTTCTGCTGTCTCCAATTTTTTTTATAGGTTTCTCTTCATAAGTGAGATCACTTTCTAGTTGTACTTCCTCTAGTGGCACCGTATCTCTTAGTAGTGTCTCAGCCATTTCTGGGTGACATTTCTTCAGCTGGCTGACATGGAATACATTGTGAACTACGGAAAGTGCTTCCGGAAGTTCCAATTCATAGGCTACCTCTCCTTTGCGGGATAATACCTTGAAAGGTCCAATAAATCTAGGTGCCAATTTTCCTTTGATCCCAAATCTTTTAACTCCACGCATAGGTGAAACTCTAAGATAGGCTCGATCGCCTACTTCATAAGTGACTTCCCTTCTTTTGGAGTCGGCATAACTCTTCTGTCTGGATTGTGCTATCTTTAAACGGTCCTTAATCAGTCTGACTTTTTCCTCAGCCTCCTTGATTATGTCTGGTCCGAACAAACTACGTTCTCCTATGCCACTCCATAGTAGCGGTGTAGTGTACTTCCTTCCATACAGGGCTTCAAATGGCGACATCTCTATGCTCGCTTGATAGCTGTTGTTGTAAGAGAACTCAGCATATGGGTGTAACACCCCGGGATTTATCCCCTTTTGATTTGTGAGTTTTTTCTTTTTGCATCGCCATATCATCGCATTAAATTAATTGTTGCATTTAAATTTAATTTCCACAATTAAATTCAAATGCATTTTAAATTAATTAAAAATGTGTTATTTTCAAATCTTTTAAAAATGTTAAAAAATAGTTTATTAAATTGTCTATGAAAAACTAAAAATATTTTGTATAGTTTTCGTATTTAAATTCCCTGTCTATTTTGTTTTAAAAATATAAAACCGAAAAGATTAAACGGGGGAGAAATAAAGCCCAAGCCCATCTAACCCAAACCCTAGGTTTTGTCCCCTGAAAACTTTTCCCAACCCCTGAAAATTTTGCAGCCGCCCCCCTCCACTCTCTTCTTTTTTTCTTTTTCCTTTTTCCTTTTTCCCCCCTCCTTCTCTTTTTCTTTTCCTTCTTTTTTTTTCTCCTTCTCTCGTTCTTCCCATCCCGCACGGGAGATCCCTCCGGCCCGAGCCCGTGCTCCCCCACGCCCCCGCACGCCCCGTGCCCACCGGCCGCCGCCGCCTCCGGCCGCCGGCCGCCTCCCTGCCGCCCCCCGCGCGACCGCGCCCGCCGGCCGCTCCCCGCCGCCGCGCCTTCCGGCCACGCGCACCGCCCCGCCGCTCGCCGCTCCCCGCCACCGCGCCTTCCGGCTGCGCGCGCCGCTCCGCCACTACACGCCATGGCCGCCGCGCCTCTCTCTGGCGGCCGCGCCTCGCCCCCCCGGCGCCGGCCGCCGCCGGCCCGAGCTCCTCTGCCTCCATGCCTCTGGCCTGCGCCCGAGCCCCCGCGCGCGTCCCCTGCTCCGGCGCGCCGCCGTCCGCGCCCACCTCCGCCTGCGCCGCCGCGCGCGTGCCGCCTCCTTCTGCTCCCGCGCCGCCGCCGCCGCCGTAAGGCCGCGCCTCCCCGCACGCCCCCTGCCTCCCCTGCGCGAGCGCCTCTGCCTGCTCCTCTGCCTCCCCGCCGCGCGCCCCCGCGTGCTCGCGCCTGCGCGCCTCCGTCTCCTTCCGCCGCCGCGCGCCCGCCGCCGGCTACCTCCACCCGTCGCCCCGCGTCCCCGACTGCCGTCGCCGTCGCCGCGCGTTTCGCCCGCGCCGGGTCGCCGTCCCCGCTGCCTCTTCCGGCCGCGTGCGCGCCGTCTCCGTCCGGTGTCCCCCCGCGTCCGCCGCACGCCGGGTGTTCGACGCAATGCCCGCAAAAACATCCGGCGTTGCAGTTGTTGCCTGGTTTGTCCACCCTTCGAGGTGCTGCCCGTGCGCGCTTCTTTCCGGCGTCCGTTCCCATGCCCCTCCGTGCCCGTGAACCGACAAGATCCGCCACAACGACGACCGTGACAAGTACTACGTGCTCGTGACCGTCGACAAGGACTCGTCTTCGTGTCCGTCTCGTCTGTGTTCGCTTTGCGTTGGCCGCCTTCGTGCGTGTCCAGGAAGACCGTGATCCGCAAATGATGATGCTCGAGTACAGCGACTCCGACCACTCCCACGACACCGACAAACGACGATGCCCCGGTTCCGCGACGACTACTTCCACGACGACGACTACTTCCTCTACGGACCGAAGATGTCGGTTTCGGACACTAGTTCACCCGATCCGATGTACGAACCCAAACCCTAACCCTACCTATTTTATTAAATGTCATCTATCTTGTGCATATCGCATCATAATTGCATTTGTTGCATCTCTTGGGTTTACGGGTTTAGGAAATCACCTAAATAATAAATATGGAATGTGTGGGGGCAAATCACTATATGTATTGCCCCATTCCATTTAATTTGATTAGATCATCTTTGCCATGTCTTGCCATGTTAATGAACATTTAATTTGTGGAGTAGATAAATAACTTGCACCTAAATATTAATTGCCGGGGTTGCTTTCCCGCTTAATTTGGACTATCTACATTGTATTGCATATTGCCATGCCATGCATCATTCTCATATGATCATGCTGAATCTTTTGCCATAGTTGTAAAATGCATCTTTTACGCTTTCCAGTGTTTGTTGCTTCTTCGCGAATAAGACGTTGAGATGTGTGAGCAACGACAAGATCTGCTTCCATGCGGGATTCCAGGAAAGCAAAGTTTGCTTGTTTACCTATACATTGTCTTTCATTCCTGCCGTTGATCTCTGCTACCCTACTATTCGATTCTTTATCGCGACCCCATCACATGTTTATCCCGCAGCCCATACAACTTTATCCCCACATCCCATCGCCAGTTGTTTGTTTATCTGTTGGCCTTGCGAGTCGTAGCGCATGCTTAGAGTTGTTTGTGCGAGTCGTCCGTTGGTCTTATGTTTCATCTGCTTAGTATGATAGATTATTCTAACTTAATAAATGTTGTCCTATATTGGGGTATTATAATTAAAAGATAAGGCACCAGGCGGAAGGCCTTGCGAGGTGCTTTGTTCTGCTCAGTGTCGACCTAGGAACTGAGATTTTGTCCTCGGATCCAATTTTGAGAGCACTAACCACTTGTGGGAGGCCCTATGGAGCCCCCTCTACTTTGAACGGATCTACAGCTTGTCCATGTGCCGCAAGTAGTTCGGGTTTTCCATTTGCTCATATGCATGTGCATGATGATGATGATGATGATGAGAGGTTATGTGATACGGGGGGTCATATAGGTGCGGTACGACACGAAGCGGACAGTTCCTACTGTGGTTTGAGCCGCATGGTGGCGTAGTCGCAAACTAATGAGTCCACAGTTGAGATTTGGCCGGACTCCTGACGCGGGTAACAACTCATATGGGTGGCACTTGGACTTGCTGTAGTGAAGGAATGAGTCGTGTTGAGAAGCCCTGATGCTTGCTTGGGTTGATCATGCTAGTATGGGTACAGTAGTGCACCCCTGCAGGGTATAATCTTATCGATGAGCCGTGTCCACGGTTATGGACGATTTTGGTGATGATGCTGGCTAACAAGATCTAGACAACTTACACTTAATTAATGTTAATTAAATTGACTAGTAATATAGAATTACTTTCACCATAAATTATAACTAAAACTGTCCAATGTGTGAGTTTCCCGAATTGCTTCCTCACATTTGGTTGAGGGGGTTAATTCGACAATGGGTTATGTTTGGTGTTAGTTGTAGATGTTTATCTTATGCGCTCTCTTATCCCTCTCTGATTAGACGGAAGTTGTAGCGTGTCTCTCTAGGTTGCTAGTTCTGCCGCTAAGTCCACCTCCCCTATATTTTGGGAGATGGTGTAGAAAGTAGGCAAGTCGGTTTTGCTTGCCAGGGAGTGCCCTGACCCTCTTTTGGGTTATGCTTTATGTGCAGTTAACAGGTTTGAAGTGTGACGACATTAGCTTGGGAATCCCTCCGGCTTGGCTGGGCAGGGATATGACGCCATCGCTTATCTTCAGGACTCTTAGTTGCATCTTATCCTTAGAAGGATACTATTTTGCTTCCGCTGTCATTTGTATCTTTGTATCGTACCTTTTGTATCTTGACTCGTTCGAGTCATTGTTGTAATTATATCTTTGTTGTATTTGTGTATGTATCGGAACTGTTGTAATGTTATCACAATTCCACCCACATAATGCGCATGTTTCGGCGTGCACATTATGTCTGGTGGGCGACCTAAAATCGTTATTATGCGGATTTCGGCGGGAACGCTTAGATCTACATAGTAACGATTTTAGGGCGTCACAATGGGAGATTATCATCCCATCTAGACTTATAATCTAGAGCGCATGCTCTTAGCATATTTTCTAGGATTTGGTTTACTCTTTCTGTCTGTCCATCCGTCTGCGGGTGGCATGCTGTGCTAAACTCTAATCTGGTTCCCAATGATTCATGTGATTGATTCCAGAAATGAGAGGTAAACTGAGTACCCCTATCCGACACAATTTTCTTGGGAACACCATGTAGACACACAATCCTCTTCATATAGATGTCAGCTAGTTTGGCACTAGTGTAAGTAGTCTTTACGGGTATAAAGTGAGCTACCTTCGTCAGACGATCGACTATAACCCAGATGGAATCATACCCTGATTTAGTCCTGGGCAGACCAGTGATGAAATCCATACCAATCAGTTACCATTTCCAATCTGGTACTGGTAAGGGTTGCAGCAATCCCGCTGGTTTTTGGTGTTCTGCTTTCACACGACTGCAGACGTCACACTTTGCAATGTATTCAACAATATCTCTCTTCAAATTGATCCACCAATACCTCTTCTTTACATCCATATACATCTTGGTGTTACCCGGATGTATGGAATATGGTGAGTCATGAGCTTCTTGAAGTATTAACTTCCTAAGATCAGTATTATCAGGAACACATATGCGTTCTTTATACCATACAGTTCCTTCTTCATATTCTCTAAAATCCCTGGCCTTGCCTTCACTTAGGTTCTTCTTGATTTCTTTTATTGCTTTATCCTCTAACTGAGCTTCCTTGATTTTGTTAAACATAAGAGGTTGAACTTCTAAGGATGCTAAGAATCCTTCAAGCACCACTTCCAATCGGAGGTCCTTAAATCCTTTACATAGATCTTCAGGCAATTCTCCTGTCGTGAGTCTGTTTACATAAGTCTTACGGCTCAAGGCATCAGCCACTACGTTGGATTTCCCTGGGTGGTACTGTAGACTTAAATCCTAGTCCTTGATCAACTCTAACCATCTCCTTTGTCGCATGTTTAATTCCTTCTGAGTAAAGAAGTACTTGAGGCTTTTATGATCTGTGAATACTTCACATCGCTTTCCCCATAAATAAGGTCTCCATATTTTCAGGGCATGAACTACAGAAGCTAACTCTAGATCGTGAGTGGGGTAGTTTACTTCATGATTTTTGAGTTGCCTTGAGGCATAAGACACTACTTTGCCTTCTTGCATCAATACGCTTCCTAGACCACGAGATGAAGCGTCACAATAAACTTGGAAATCTTTCTCTAGATCTGGTAGGCATAAGACTGGTGTAGACACTAAGCGTTTCTTTAATTCTTGAAAATTGGTCTCACAAGCTTCTGTCCACTCAAACTTCTTTCCCTTCTTCAGTAATTCAGTCAAGGCCTTGGCAATCTTGGAGAAACTTTCTATGAATCTCCGGTAGTATCCTGCCAGTCCTAGAAAACTGCGGATTTCTCCCACATTTTTGGGTGATTCCCAATTTGTCACAGTAGCAACTTTTTCAGGATCCACTGCTATTCCATCTTTAGACACCAGGTGTCCTAGGAATCCTACTTGTTCTAACCAAAATTCACACTTGTTGAACTTTGCATATAACTTATGCTCTCGGAGTCTTTGCAACACCAGACGTAAATGTTCTTCATGTTCTTTGTGACTTTTGGAGTAGACTAAGATGTCATCGATGAAGACAACGACAAACTTGTCCAGAAAATCCATAAATACCTTATTCATCATATTCGTGAAATAGGCTGGAGCATTGGTTAACCCAAAAGGCATTACTGTGTACTCATACGAACCATACCTTGTAACAAAGGCAGTCTTGGGTATATTCATCTCTCTAACTTTCATCTGAAAGTACACTGATCTGAGATCGATCTTGGAGAACACAACGGCTCCTTCTAATTGATCGAAGAGTCCGTTGATTTTGGGTAGCAGATACTTGTTCTTGATGGTATGCTCATTTATGTACGGTAATCAGTGACTAATCTCTGTGTACTATCCTTCTTCTTGACGAAAGGATTGGGGCTCCCCAGGTGATGAACTTGGACAGATAAAGCCTTTCTGCATAAATTCTTCCAGTTGCTTCTTGAGTTCTTTCAGTTCATTAGTTGCCATCGGGTAGGGTATTTTAGCAATTGGTCCTGTACCCGGCTTTAGTTCAATGAGAAACTCTACATCTGTATCGGGTGGCATTCCCGGTAGTTCTTCCGGAAATACTTCAGGGTATTCCTTGACTATAAGAACATATCCGAGGCTAACCCCCTTAAGAGAATTAAGCCTAACCTTCTTTAGCTCAAACTTTGATCTGAACTTGATTTTCAATCCTTCTGGAGTAGTGAGAGTGATGGTTCTATTTACGCAGTCTATGATTCCTTCAAAACGAGACATCCAATCCATTCCTATGATAACATCCAAGCCTTGTATTTCTAGGATGATCAAGTCCGTAGGAAACTGATGCTTTCCAATCTTCAGACTCAACTGTCTACAACCTGAGGTTACTAACATTTCTCCGCCAGGAGAACTTACCCTAACAGGATTTCCCATGCTTCTAACCTCTAACCCATGTTTGTTTACAAATGCTTTCATGCCAGATGAAAGAATGCGATGCTCCAGTATCAAATTAAACTAATGCTGGACATGAATTGAGGAAGAACGTACCAATGACAGCATCAGGTTCACCGTACACTTCTTCCACATTGATGTGGTTCACATGTCCCTTATGGAAAGGGTTGTGCTTGGCAGTTTCTGCAGTCTTCTTCTCGGGGCAGTCAGTGGCATAGTGGCCCTTGTTATTGCACTTGAAACATAAAATTTGGCTGATATCTTTCTTATATTCAGGATTTGGGCGATGATGTCCATGTTATGGTTAGGGCCAACATGTCCATTCCCTTTGTGACCTCCATTGTTTCCTTTGAAACCTCCACCATGGTTGTGACCATGATGTTTGTGGTTGTTTTCTCCACTAGGATAGTTCCCATGCTTAAGACTATGGTTTGTATCTTGGGGAAAGTTCCTTTTAAATGAAGGTTCAGAATGGAGTTTGTGAATATTCAACTTTCTCTTCCTGCTTTCAGCCTTCTTGATGTTATCCTCCAGTATGATAGCCTGATCTAGGAGGGTCTGATAATTTGGGGCATATGCTGCTGTTAGAGGAATCTTCAGTTCGTCACTCAGCCCATTTAGGAATTTTGCCTTCCTCTTAGCCTCAGTGTTGATGTCTTCAGGGGCATATCGAGACAGGGCATGGAAGTCATCCATGTACTCCTTAAGGCTCATGTTTCCTTGCCTCAGGTTTCTAAATTCTTCCTGCTTCAAGTTCATAATGCCCGAAGATATATATGGGCATTACGAAAACCTTCCTTGAAGTTTTCCCAAGTCAGGGTTTCCAGTGGGTGAGTGATCTGATAAGTTTCCCACCACTGATTTGCTGGTCCCTCCAACTGATGAGTAGTGAATCTCACCTTTTCAGTGTCGGTACATTCGCAGGTCACTAAATCTCTGTCCACTGAGCGCAGCCAGTCATCTGCCACAGTTGGCTCAGTTGCATTGGAGAACTTGTTAGGCGAAGCCTCAGAAATCTGGTAAGTCTATCCACTTGGGGAGGTGGTGGCGGTGGCGGGTTGTGGTTATTGTTGTTGTTATTGTTGTTGGTTGCCGCAGTGAACTGGGTCATCATTGTCATTAGCGGAGCTTGAGCGGCCATCAACTGTTGTATAGCATCATTGTTGTTGTTGTTGTTGTTGTTGTTGTTGTTGTTGTTGTTGTTGTTGTTGTTGTTGTTGTTGTTGTTGTTGTTGTTGTTGTTGTTATCGGGCGCACGGCGGGGAGGCATCTGTGGTTTTTAGCATAGATGAGTTTAGATGGAAAGGTCTAAAGAGAAAAATACCCCAACAAACAGACAACTTATGAACAACCAACACACAAGTCAAAACCTTTGGATTAAAAACAATATGAAAGTTTGGAAAATAAACTCGCGAGGTTCCGGGGATACAAGGGAAAGTACTGCCTTACAACAAGTTGGTAGGTCAATACGAGACTAAAGATAACAATGAGGTGTAAGGTAAATGGTAGTCTCACTTACTAACTACTCGACCGTGTCATCATCTTCTTCTTCAGTTTCCTGAATCTCGATTCCTTCATTGTCGAGTACCTCCTTGAGTTCCTTCACTTCTTTCTCCAGGGCAGAGTTCTTTTCTTACAGCTCCCTCTTCTCAGTACGAAGCCGTTTGATCAAGTCACTATCAGCTTCAAACTCGACTTCATTGCTCTCGAGTTCTGCCTTCTGTTCTCTAATAGTCTTGTTCTTCTCTTGATCCCTTTTATCCTGTCTCTTGTACCTCTCCTCTTGTGCAGCAAACCTCTCTTCTTGGGCCTTAGTCACTTCCTCTTGAGTCTTCACCTTCTCCTCGTTCTCCTTGAGTAAGGCACATAGCTCATCGTTCTTCAGGAGCTCAGTGAGCATATCTTCATAAAGTTCTGTGACGAGGATTTCCAACTCCTGGAAATAAAGACTAAGGGGCTTTGCTTTGCCTCTATCTCCACCCTCAAAAAGGTAAGGTTCTCCATCCTCGTTTCTCCTTCCAAAGAAAATGGAGTAGTGGCCCCTCAACTCAGTGTTGTAGCGTCCGCAGAGGCGCCCAATCAGGTCTTGCATGACTAGTCCTTTATCTTTGGAGTCACTAACAATTTTGATCTCTAATGGGGGCTCTTCTCCACGTCCTGGCTGAGTTGCTTTTATTCCCCAACAACCCTCTTTGTTTAACTTCTTCAGGATGAAGCCTTTGACTTGAGGTAGCGGTAACCCTATCTTCTCGCCGATGTCGAGGAGGTAGCAGCCAAAACGGGTGTTCTCGAAGTCCTCCGCGGTGGTGAAGTGGAAGCTCGTCATCCTTTAGGTAGAAAGAAAAGAATTAAAAACAAGAAATGCATAAGGTAAAGAAGTACTAGTCATGGTGTGCATTATTAATTAGAAAATACTAAGTCAAAATCTTAAGGTGATCAACAAATACTAACAACTCTTTGTAAATTGGATATTCACTATAGTGAGAGAGACAGACACCCGGCCATCCACTTATATTGTGGAACAGGTCTCATGTACGTGGACATGTAAGGTTAGTCTCCAGGCCGCTTCATCTCACTATGCCGCTAGGATCCAAAATACTCAAGGAGATAATATCATGATCAAAAAGGGTTTATCCAATCCTAAGGGCTCGAACCTACAGGCAACACAGTGCTCTGATACCATCTGTAGTGTACCTGCACTTAAAATATGGCAGGTACCTGTGTATAGTGCAAATCACTGGATCGATTTGTTTGCACACACAGTTTACGATGTAATATCACAACAAAGTATCAATTTATTACAACGATGATCCAGACTTAGAAAATATTCATTACAAATTGCATAGCGTAAAGCTAGCAGTGAACAGAGTAAACAACGGAAAATTATTCTTCATGGAGTCCCCATCATCAGCCACAGGCGAGCATGTTGGTTGAAGACTCGAAACCCATAGCGAAAAATCTCACTCGTCATCAGAACAGTCTACAATAAAAAAATATTGCAACAACGTGGGTCAGAACCATTTAAAATGGAACTGGCAAGTGACACTATGGTGGACACTTAAAGGAATAACTCTATAACCTATATGCTTATTTGCCTGGTGGAGCTCAAGGCTATTTTGTGGAAAAGCAAGGTTTTCCCTAACTCTTTGAAACAACTTTACCTAGTAGAGACAAATATGGTTTGAAAGCCATAGTCTCATTCTACCCTTGTTCACCCTTCAAGTTTTAATTTAGAAGTTGGAATGGTGGAATCCTCCGTTGACGTCCTCGTTCAGCCGCTCAGATTGTCCGTACCAGGGACACGGCTAAGTACTTAGATTTTAACTCTACAGAGGTTGTGCACGTTCACTATTGTACCCATTCCACCCAAACTATCCTATATACTCTGGAAGTGTTAAGGAAAGGAGAAGAATGAGACGAGATCTTTCAGAAGCATTTTCCCTCCCATTGCTGGCCTGACACGTTCCACCTACATTCCTCTACCACCACCTGTCAAGCCAGGGCGAGTCCACGCAACTTAATTGATCAAGCCAGAGCCCATATTGGCAATGGCTGCACGGGAAGCTATCTTCACTCGGAGTTATTCAGATTCCTCTGTTCCTGGGTGGCCATCCACAAGTGAATATCCCACAGGTAAAACCCCTGGGGACAACACTCAACTCATACAGCCAAGCAACCAATTCCACCCAGGTGTTTGATTATAACTTGTAGAATTTAACATTTAATCAAAATAGTTTTGCATAGCATCACAATTCTACTAAGTATTTTCATAGGAACCTAGAGACATGAATAAGGAAGTCTAAACAGGGCTTGCATAGCAATACTATCCTACACATGCTTATAGAAAAATAATCTACTCATGCATAGAAAATACTAGGACTTTTATGAGGTGTGCCACTGTCCTTGGCAACCGGGGATGCAGCAGTTACAGTTGCAAAGACTCTCGTTTCCCTCCGAATAGTCTAACAAAATAAAATGCCACACATAAACATACAAGCAATATAATCATACAAAAATATGCTATGCATGAGATGCAATAATTTAATTTCAAGAAACTAATATATTTATCTCTTAGAATTTTTATGAAGTATGCATGATGATAATATTAATTTATTTTTAATTATTTAGACTTAATAAAAAGAGTATCTCAAGAATTTTAGTTTACTGTAATAAAATTTCATAACCAAAATTTGTTAAAATGGCTATTGGGCAGAGGGCATCTAAACAAATATTTAGCAATTTGATTTACTCAAAAATAATTTTTCTAACTAAAGTTATGTCAAAAACACTTAAACTACTCACATATGTGTCAAAAAAGAAAACTAATAAAGCCAAAATATTCTACTGGTTCTAAGAATTCCAAATATATAAAAATATTTGAATTTGGCTAAACAGATAAAAAGTAATGATAAAAACAGTATGCAGGGTGTTTTCTGCAAAACTGCCAAATAAAATGATTTAAGAAAAATTTGCAGAAATTAATATCTGACGTGGCGCTGACGCGACGCTGGCTGTGCGCTGACGCGGCGCTGACTGTGCGTGCCACGCAAGCGTACCGATTCGGTTTTTAAGTGATCTAATCCTAGCCGTGCACGGAAGATCTAACGGTTCAGGTCAAATTGACCAAAACCGAGGCGCGGCCGGCCGGAAGAACTCCGGTGACCGAAGCGCATGGCGGCGCCATCACCGGCGTTCATGTTCCCGTCGTTCTACTGCCCTAAGAGGCTAGCGAGGCATACCCTCACGAAGAGAAGATCGCGGCGAGGTTGGTGGCGCGATGGAGACGAACCGAGCGTCCTCCTCCTCTCGTAAACGCTCGCCGGAGATGCGCATGGCGGCGGACCTCGTCAGTGGTGCACGGATGCGAAGTTTGGCTGCGTATAAAAACACGAAACCTTGTCACGAAGATCCGCAATGAGAAAAGAAACCGAGTGGGAGACAAGAGAGGGCTCGAGGAGGGCGCAACTCACCGGAGTTTGCAGAACTCGCCGGCGGCGACGGCAGAGCTCCGGGGATGCTCGTGGGCGGCCTGGTGGCTCTCGGGGAATGGGGCTTGGGGCAAAAGAGAGAGGGGATCGAGGGGGTCTTATAGGAGGAAACAACGGGGTAAGGGGGGGGGAGTAAATCGCCGTGAAATCAAAGAATTGATTTCGACCGTTTCTCGGCTAGGTCGTGGGCGTGATTTGGGGAAGAAGGAGTCGTCGCGACGGGGATGACACATGGGGTCCACCTGCCAGAGAGAGAGAGAGAGAGGGACGCGCGGGCGGGAGTGGGCTGCTGGCGGGCTGAGGCGCTGCGCGCGCGGTAGATAGCCAGTGGGCTTCGGCCCACTTAGCTGGCCAGACTCATTATTTTTATATTTCATTTTCTTTTTTAAATCTTTTGAGGATAAAACAATTTCAAAACTATATCAAAACTTCTCAGAAAAATTCATAAAAATATATTTTGAAAAGCTTATTAAAAATAGATCCTTTTGGTTGTATTTTTGTCCAAAGTAAAATAAAATAAAAAAGGAATATTATTATAAATTCAAATAACCATTTTGGGGACTTAAAATCATATTAAACATATATAAGTAATTTAATTTAAATCATATGTGATTCAAATGACAAGTTTAAATGATGATGAATGCATGAATGCAAGGTTTAAATTTTTTCTGAAAATTGGGATGTTACAAAAGTAACCTCTAGAGTGCATAAAAGATAAAGAGTAGCATCACATATTCAACTAGATTACAAAGCTCATGATCACATAAAAGATCACATCATGGGAGAGAGACATGGACCACATGGCTACCAAAGATCCCGCAGCCCCGGGGGAGAACTACTCACTCCTCATCATAGAAGTCTGTAACAGCGATGGAGATGGCGGTGGAGTCGATGGAGATGGCTCCGGGGGCAATTCCCCGTCTCGGCGGGATGTTGGAACAGAGACTTCTGTCCCCCGAGTCTTGTCTTCGATGTCGGTGGCGCTTTTGACCCGTGGAGGAAATATCGAACACCGTGCTAGGGTTTTGGCCGAAGGGGTATCTGTGGGCAAAAAGGCAGAGGCGGTGGCGCCCCGAGGGGCCCACACCCTGTCCTCGCGCGGCTCTAGGCTGGCCGCGCCTGGACCAGGTGTGGCCGCCTCGGTGGCCCACTTCGTCTCGTTCTCGACTTTCTGGAACGTTGCCGATGAAAAACTGATTCTAGGATAAAAATCGTTCAATTTCGAGAATATTTGCTTAAGTACTTTTCTGAAACCAAAAACATCAGAAAACAGGGAACTGGCACTGTGTCATCTTGTTAATAGGTTAGTCCCAAAAAATGCATAAAACTATATAAAATTCATACAAAACATGTAAATACATGGTATAATATAGCATGGAATATAAGAAATTACGGATACGTTGGAGACGTATCAACATCCCCAAGCTTAGTTCTACTCGTCCCGAGTAGGCAAGAACGATAAAAGAAGAATAATTTCTGAAGTGACATGCTTAAACACAATCTTGATAACATAATGATGTAAGGAATGTAAACTGAGATCAAAGACTAATTCGCCAAGGGAATCCTCCCCGAGGAAGATGCAGAAGCGGAGCAAATCGCTCGACAGGCGAAATCCTACTACATCCTCGAGGGAGACCTCTACCGCAAGCGCCCAAATGGGATCGCGCTCAAATGCGTCCCTCCTGAAGAAGACAGAAGGCTGATCAAGGACATCCACAACGGGGAGTGCGGCCACCACTCGTGCGCACGCACCGTCGCAGGCAAAGTCTTCAGGAGCGGTTTCTACTGGCCGCAAACACTTCAGGTCACGGTCGACATCGTCCAAGCTTGCGAGGCCTGCCAGTTCCACGCCAAGCAAATCCATTAGCCGGCGTGGGGCTCCAGATCATCCCGCTCTCCTGGCCGTTCGTGGTCTGGGGGGCTGGACATTTTGGGACCATTCCCGACGGCGCAAGGGGGCTATCGCTACCACTTCGTGGCCATCGACAAGTTCACCAAATGGCTCGAGGTCGAAGCGGCGGGCACCGTCCCAACCGGTGGAGCGGTGAAATTCATCAGATGTCTGGTTTGCCGCTTCGGAGTGCCTAGTCACATCATCACCGATAATGGCTTGCAATTTACCAGCGACATCTTCAGGGCCTACTGTGAAAAACTTGGCATCAAGCTCTGCTTCGCCTCGGTGGCTCTTTGATGTCTACGCACGCTTCTATTCGCGCAGACAGTGTTGGGCCTCCAAGAGCAGAGGTTTGTAGAACAACAACAAGTTTCCCTTAAGTGGATCACCCAAGGTATATCGAACTCGGGGAGGTAGAGGTCAAAGATAACCCTCCCCAACAACCCTGCAATTAAGATATGAGAAGTCTCTTGTGTCCCCAGCAAACCCAATACACTTGTCAGATGTATAGGTGCACTAGTTATGCGAAGAGATAGTGAAATACAAGTAATATGGATGATTATAAGTAGTAACTGCAATCTGTAATAAAAATGGCAGCAAGGAAACATGTAGTAGAACTTGTTGGAAACGGTGTTTTAATGCTTAGAAACAGGGCCTAGGGATCCTACTTTCACCAGTGTACATTCTCAACAATGACATCAAAGTTAAATAAATAAATACTACTCTCAAACACTCTCATGTTGGATAACAAACACCATTCATTGTGTAGGGCTACAAGAGCACCCTCAAAGTCAGAGTAAACTAACACCAACAATGTCATAAAGGAATCACACACGGTACACACACTGTCACCGTTACACTCGTGAATAACCCCAGAGTTCATATTAAAGTAACCTCTAGAGTGCATAATAGATAAAGAGTAGCATCATATATTCAACTAGATTACAAAGCTCATGATAACATAAAAGATCACATCATGGGAGAGAGAGAAGGACCACATGGCTACCGAAGATCCCGCAACCCCGGGGGAGAACTACTCACTTCTCATCATAGAAGTCAGCAACATCGATGGAGATGGCGGTGGAGTCGATGGAGATGGCTTCGGGGGCAATTAACCGTCCCGGCAGGGTGCTGGAACAGAGACTTCTGTCCCCCGAATCTTATCTTCGATGCCGGTGGCGCTTTTGACCCGTGGAGGAAATATCGAACACCGTGCTAGGGTTTTGACCGAACGGGTATATGTGGGCGAAAGGGCGGAGGCGGTGGCGCCCCGAGGGGCCCACACCCTGTCCTCGCGCGGCTCCAGGTCTGGCCGCGCCTTGACCAAGTGTGGCCGCCTAGGTGGCCCACTTCGTCTCGTTCTCGACTTTCTGGAACGTTGCCGATGAAAAACTTATTGCATGATAAAACTCGTTCAATTTCGAGAATATTTGCTTAAGTAATTTTCTGAAACCAAAAACAGCAGAAAACAGGGAACTGACACTGTGGCATCTTGTTAATAGGTTAGTCCCAAAAAATGCATAAAACTATATAAAATGCATACAAAACATGTAATAGCATGGTATAATATAGCATGGAACATAAGAAATTATAGATACGTTGGAGACGTATCCACATCCCCAAGCTTAGTTCTACTCGTCCCGAGTAGGCAAGAACGATAAAACAAGAATAATTTCTGAAGTGACATGCTTTAACAGAATCTTGATCACGTAATAATGTAAGGCATGTAAACTGAGATCAAATGAACAAGGGTTGTAGTTTATATTGATATCAAATGAGTAATAAATAAACAAGTAGGTAAAGCAAAGCTTTCAATGATATAGTACTAGATAGCAATCAACTGTGCAAAGTAGATATTAGAGATGATTTAAGCTTCAAGCGCAACAATATAATCATCTAATGCTTTCAACAAACATGACAACTTTGTGAAAGGATCAAGTCAAGCAATATCAATATGCACGTAGAAGATCAACCCCTTATTTGTTCAAAAGAAACAAGAAAGTGTTCAACGTTGGTTCCTGGCACCAGGATGTTTTCGCTAAGAGAATGTTAACGGACGTTTGGAAGGCCAATGGAAGAAAGGCTCACAAAGCTGCAAGTGATCATTAGATAAGAGGAAGTCTTATAAATCGAAGCTATGCAAGGAGTAGTGATTGCCACACAACGGATACACATGGAGCTATAAGTATATCAAAGCTCTCCAACGGAACTAGTGGGGGTGCATCCAACTTGCTACGCACGCTTCTATTCTCGTAGACAGTGTTGGGCCTCCAAGAGCAGAGGTTTGTAGAACAGCAACAAGTTTCCCTTAAGTGGATCACCCAAGGTATATCGAAATCAGGGAGGTAGAGGTCAAAGATAACCCTCTCGAACAACCCCGCAATTAAGATACGAGAAGTCTCCTGTGTCCCCAACACACCCAATACACTTGTCAGATGTATATGTGCACTAGTTATACGAAGAGATAGTGAAATACAAGTAATATGGATGATTATAAGTAGTAATTGCAATCTGTAATAAAAATGGCAGCAAGCAAACATGTTGCAGAACTTGTTGGAAACAATGTTTTAATGCTTAGAAACAGGGTCTAGGGTACCTACTTTCACCAGTGGACATTCTCAACAATGACATCAAAGTTAAATAAATAAACACTACTCTAAAACACTCTCATGTTCGATAAAAGCACCATTAATTGTGTAGGGCTACAAAAGCACCCTCAAAGTCAGAGTAAACTAACACCAACAATGTCATAAAGGAATCACACACGGTGCACACACTGTCACCGTTACACTCGTGAATAACCCCGGAGTTCATATTAAAGTAACCTCTAGAGTGCATAATAGATAAAGAGTAGCATCACATATTCAACAAGATTACAAAGCTCATGATCACATAAAAGATCACATCATGGGAGAGAGAGATGGACCACATGGCTACCGTAGATCCCGCAACCTCGAGGGAGAACTACTCACTCCTCATCATAGAAGTCAGAAATGGCGGTGGAGTCAATGGAGATGCCTCCGGGGGCAATTCCCCGTCCCGGTAGGGTGCCGGAACAGAGACTTCTGTCCCGCGATCTTGTCTTTGATGGTGGCGGCGCTCTGGACCCGTGGAGGAAATATCGAAGACCCTTCTAGGGTTTTTGGCCGAAGGGTTATATGTAGGAGAAAGGGCGGAGGCGGTGGCGCCCCGAGGGGCCCACACCCTGTCCTCACGCGACTCCAGGTCTGGTTGCGCCTGGACCAGGTGTGGCCACCTCGGTGGCCCACTTCGTCTCGTTCTCGACTTTCTGGAACGTTCCCGATGAAAAACTGATTCCAGGATAAAAATCGTTCAATTCCGAGAATGTTTCGTTAAGTACTTTTCTGAAACCAAAAACAGGGAAATGACACTGTGGCATCTTGTTAATAGGTTAGTCCCAGAAAATGCATAAAACTTTATAAAATGCAAACAAAACATGTAATAACATGGTATAATATAGCATGGAATATAAGAAAATATAGATACGTTGGAGACGTATCACTCATCCACAGAGCAATGGCCAAGCCGAGCAAGCAAACACAAAAGTCCTCAAGGGCTTAAAGACCAGGACCTTCGACATCCTCAAGGGCCACTGTAGTGTACCTGTACTTAAAATATGGCAGGTACCTTTGTATAGTTCAAATACCTGGATCTATTCGTTTGTACAACGCTGATCCAGACTTAGAAAATATTCATTACAACTTGCATAGCGTAAAGCTAGCAGTAAATAGAGTAAACAGCGGAAAATTATTCTTCATGGAGTCCCCTGCCACATGCGAGCATGTTGGTTGAAGACTCGAAACCCTTAGCAAAAATCTCACTCATCATCAGAACAGTCTGCAATAAAAAAATATTGCAACAACGTGGGTCAGAAGCAATTAAAAATAGAACTGGCAAGTGACACTATGGTGGACAGTTAAAGGAATAACTCTATAACCTATATGCTTATTAGGCTGGTGGAGCTCAAGGCTATTTTGCAGAAAACAAGTTTTTCTCTAACTCTTTGAAACAACTTTACCTAGTGGAGACAATATGGTATGAAAGTCATTGCCTCATTCTACCCTTGTCCACCCTTCAAGTTTCTAATTTAGAAGTTGGAATGGTGGAATCCTCCGTTGACGTCCTCGTTCAGCTGTTCAACTTGTCCGTACCGGGGACACGGCTAAGTAATTAGATTTTAACTCTGCAGAGGTTGTGCACGTTCACCATTGTACTCATTCAACCCAAACTATCCTATACACTCTGGAAGTGTTAAGAAAAAGGAGATGAATGAGACGAGATCTTTCAGAAGCACTTTCCCTCCCCATAACGGCCTGACGCGCTCCACCTACAAATCCTCTACCACCACCTGTCAGGCTGGGGCGAGTCCATGCAGCTTAGTTGATCAAGACAGAGCCCCTATTGGCAATGGCTGCACGAGAAGCAATCGTCACTTGGAGTTCTTCAGATTCCTCTGTTCCTGGGTGGCCGTCCACAAGTGTAATTCCACAGGTAAACCCTTGGGAACCCACTCAACATAAACCATACAAAACCACTTTCCACCCAGGTATTTCATTCTTAGCTTAGTATAATTTACATTTCATCAAAATAGTTTTGCATAGCATTAAAATTCTACTAAGTGTTGCATAGGAACCTAGACATAGGAATAGAGAAGTCTAACCATGGCTTGCATAGAAATATTATCCTACCCATGCTTATAGAAAAATAATCTACTCATGCATAGAAAAAATACTAGGACTTTTATGAGGTGTGCCACTTGCCTTGGCAACCGGGAGTGCAGCAGTTACAGTTGCAAAGACCCTCGTTTCTCCGAATAGTCTAACAAAATAAAAAGCCACACATAAACACACAAGCAACATAACCATACAAAATATGCTATGCATGAGATGCAATAATTTAATTTCAAGAAACTAATATATTTATCTCTTAGAATTTTTATGAAGTATGCATGATGACATTTTTAATTTGTCTTCAAATATTTAGACTTGAATTAAAAAGGGTAACTAAAGAATTTAGTTTACTGTAATAAAATTTCTATAAGTAAAATCTGTAAAATGGATATTGGACAGAGGGCATCTAAACAATATTTTAGCAATTTGATCTACTCAAAAATAAATTTTCTAACTAAAGTTATGTCAAAAACACTTAAACTACTCACATGAATATTTGAAATTTTTGAATGTGTCTAAACAGAAAACGAATGAAGCCAAAAGATTCTACTGGTTCTAAGGATTCCATATATATAAAAATATTTGAATTTGGTTAAACAGATAAAAAGTAAAGATAAAATAAGACTGCGGGGTGTTTTTTGCAAAACTGCCAAATAAAAAGAATTAAGAAAAATCCGCATAAATTAATATCTGACGTGGCGCTGATGCGGCGCCGACTGTGCTGCTGACGCGGATCTGACGTTTCTGCTCCTGATTCGCCGATACCGATTCGGTTAAAAGATTTAATCCCGGTCGCACGATTAAGATCAGACGGATCTGGGGGTTTGACAAAAATCAAGCGGCACCGGTGGCCGGAGACACGCCGGTGGCTTCAAACCACGGCGGCGGCATTGCCGGTGTCGCACACACGCACGTTCTACGCGTCTACGAGATGGAGGAGGGGTACCGTTTCGAAGAGGAAGGCCAGGTGGTGATGATGGCGCGGTCGAAGGCCTCGGAGCTTCTTGGTTCGTCGGAAATCCTTCGCTGGAGTTGCGACCGGCGGCAGGAGCTTCGGGTCGAGGACGGAGGGATGTTTCCGCTGCGAAATAAAATACCGCGCAAAGTCAAAACCGTGCGCAAGACTGCAATATGAAGCAAGGAAGTGGAGGAAGGGCCCGAGGCTTCCGGAACTGTTTGTAACATCCCAATTTTCAGAAAAATTTAAAACCTTGCATTCATGCATCATCATCATTTAAACTTGTCATTAGAATCACATATGAGTTAAATTAAATTACTTTTATATGTTTAAATTGATTTTAATCCCACAAAATTGATATTTGGATTTATAATAATATCCTTTTTATTTTATTTTTACTTTAGACAAAAATACTACCAAAAGGTTCTATTTTTAATAAGCTTTTCAAATTATATTTTTATGAATTTTTCTGAGAAGTTTTGATATAGTTTTGAAATTGTTTTGTATTCACAAGATTTAAAACAGAAAAATTTATTTGTATAAAAAAAATCGAGTCGGGCCAGCCCTTCCAAGCCAAGTGGGCCGAAGCCCACCCCTATCTACCGCCCGCGCGTCGCTTTCAGCCCGCCAGCGGCCCAACCCTCATCTCCTCTCTTTGTCACTTCCATGCGGGTCCCACCTGTCATCACCGACGCGGTCTTTTTCCCCAAATCGCGCGTTCGTCCATGGCAACCTCCGGCCGGCGATTCCTCCTTTTTAATCCAGGCAATTAAAGCCGCGATTCCTTTCCTCGCTTACACCTTCAAATAGCCCCTGCGCTCCTCTTCGTTTTTCCCTAGAAAACGCAGCACGGGAGCTACCAGGCTGCTCACACCCCCCCCCCCCCCCCCCGCATATCCACCTTGACGCCGACGAACTTCTACATTTGCGGCGAGTACAGGAAGCCTCAGACCCTTCCTCCACTTCCTTGCTTCATATTGCAGTCTTGCGCACGGTTTTGACTTTGCGCGGTATTTTATTTCACAATGCAAACATCCCTCTGTTCCTTGACGCGAAGCTCCCGCCGTCGGTCGCAACTCCGGCGAAGGATTTCTGACGAACGAAGAAGCTCCGAGGCCTTCGACCGCGCCATCGTCACCACCGGGCGTTCCTCTTCGAAACGGTACCCCTCCTCCATCTTGTAGACGCGTAGAACGTGCGTGCGTGCGACACCGGCAATGCCGCCGCCGTGGTTTGAAGCCACCGGCGTGTCTCCGACCACCGACGCCGCTCGATTTTTGTCAAACCCCCCAGACCCGTCCGATCTTAATCGTGCGACCGGGATTAAATCTTTTAACCGAATTGGTATTGGCAAACCAGGAGCAGCCACGTCAGATCCGCGTCAGCAGCACAGTCAGCGCCGCGTCAGCGCCACGTCAGATATGAATTTCTGCGGATTTTACTTAATTCTTTTTATTTGGAGGTTTTGCAGAAAACACCCTACATACTGTTTTATCATTACTTTTTATCAGTTTAACCAAATTCAAATATTTTTATATATTTGGAATCCTTAGAACCAGTAGAATCTTTTGGCTTCATTAGTTTTCTGTTTAGACACATTCAAAAATTTCAAATATTCATGTGAGCAGTTTAAGTGTTTATGACATAACTTTAGTTAGAAAATTTATTTCTGAGTAGATCAAATTGCTAAAATCTTGTTTAGATGCCCTCTGTCCAATAGCCATTTTAAAAAAATTAGTTATAGAAATTTTATTACAGTAAACTAAATTCTTGAGTTACCCTTATAAATTCTAGTCTAAATATTTGAAGACAAATTAAAAATGTCATCATGCATACTTCATAAAAATTATAAGAGATAAATATATTTGTTTCTTGAAATTAAATTATTGCATATCATGCATAGCATATTTTGTATGGTTATGTTGCTTGTGTGTTTATGTGTGGCTTTTTTTTTAGACTATTCGGAGAGAAACGAGGGTCTTTGCAACGGTAACTGATGCACTCCCGGTTGCCAAGGCAAGTGGCACACCTCATAAAAGTCCTAGTATGTTTTCTATGCATGAGTAGATTATTTTTATATAAGCATGTGTAGGATAGTATTTCTTTGCAAGCCATGTTTAGACTTCCTTATTCTTGTGTCTAGGTTCCTATGCAACACTTAGTAGAATTTTGATGCTATGCAAAACTATTTTGATGAAATGTAAATTCTACTAAGTTAAGAATGAAATACCTAGGTGGAAAGTGGTTTTGTATGGTTTATGTTGAGTGGGTTCCCAGGGGTTTACCTGTGGAATTACACTTGTGGACGGCCACCCAGGAACAGAAGAATCTGAAGAACTCCAACTGACGATTGCTTCTCGTGCAGCCGTTGCCAATATGGGCTCTTGCTTGATCAACTAAGCTGCGTGGACTCGCCCCGGCCTGACAGGTGGTGGTAGAGGATTTGTAGGTGGAGCGCGTCAGGCCGTTATGGGGAGGGAAAGTGCTTCTGAAAGATCTCGTCTCATTCCTCTCCTTTTCCTTAACACTTCTGGAGTGTATAGGATAGTTTGGGTTGAATGGGTACAATGGTGAACGTGCACAACCTCCGCAGAGTTAAAATCTAAGTTCTTAGGCGTGTCCCAGGTACAGACAAGTTGAGCAGCTGAACGAGGACGTCAACGGAGGATTCCACCATTCCAACTTCTAAATAAAAAACTTGAAGGGTGAACAAGGGTAGAATGAGACAATGGCTTTCATACCATATTGTCTCCACTAGGTAAAGTTGTTTCAAAGAGTTAGAGAAAAACTTGTTTTCTACAAAATAGCCTTGAGCTGCACCAGCCAAATAAGCATATAGGTTATAGAGTTATTCCTTTAAGTTTCCATCACAGTGTCACTTGTCAGTTCCATTTTAAATGGTTCTGACCCACGTTGTTGCAATATTTTCTTATTGCAGACTGTTCTGATGATGATTGAGATTTTTGCTAAGGGTTTCGAGTCTTCAACCAACATGCTCGCCTGTGGCGCATGCTGATGATGGGGACTCCATGGAGAATAATTTTCCGATGTTTACTCTGTTCACTGCTAGCTTTACGCTATGCAAGTTGTAATGAATATTTTCTAAGTCTGGATCAGCGTTGTAATAATTTGATACTTTGTGGTGATATTACATCGTAAACTGTGTGTGCAAACGAATCGATCCAGGGATTTGCACTATACATAGGTACCTGCCATATTTTAAGTGCAGGTACACTACAGCCACTATAGCCACGTCAACGAGCCCCCATCGGTGCTCTGGTCCATACGCACAACTCCGCCAAAGCCCACGGGAGAAACACCGTTCGCTCTCGTCTATGGAGCCGAAGCAGTCCTCCCCACAGAGATTAAGCATGGATCCCCACGGGTCCATGCCTTCAATGAGGACGAGCAAGAGGATCTCCACAACGACGACGTGCTACTTCTCGAGGGACTGCGCCGCCGTGCTGCCCTCAGGCAAGCAAAGTACCAGCAGGACTTGCGACACTATCACAGCCGTCATGTGCGCTCGCGCACTCTGGAGGCAGGTGATCTCGTCCTCAGGTGAATCCTCTCCAGGGAAGGCCTCCACAAGCTGTCACCGATGTGGGAAGGTCCCTACAGGGTCACCCATATCGCCAGGCCTGGCGCGGCTCGCCTCGCGACAAAAGACGACATCCCCGTCAAGAACCCGTGGAACATCATGCATCTACGCAAGTTCTACCCGTGATCATAGTCACGTCCGTGATCATTGTCACGTCAGACATTCGCCTCTAGAGGAAGCGTACGGCTCCACCTCCAGGCATTTTTTGTCTCTAGAGGGAAGCTCACTGCTTCACCTCCAAGCTTCACAAAAGCTTCTCTTGAGGGTCATCCCTCCGAGCTCTCCTTGTAAACGAGCCACCGCAGGCCGTAGAGAGTCTCAGCCACTAATGGTTGGTCCCCATGCCTCGACATGGTAAGTACGTTAGCTTGGCAACCCCAAGTATAATGAACAATTTTATTCCTAAGTGAACTATGCGCTATGGCGCCGCTATGTAATATTTTGGTGGTGAATTTTACTTCTGCATTATTGCTTTTCCATGTGCGCTTATGTTTATCCCATGCGCACCTCGCGAGAGGGGGCTGAGTACGGTGCCTCAAAAGACACACCAGCGGCACTGCAAAATCCAAGGGATCCGAGCTCTGGCTAAAGGGCAAGCTCCCACAAACACGTCATCTCTCCAAAGGACCTTGGTACTTACTCTCCTCACGACGTACACCTGAGGAAACCTATAAGCACATGAGTCCTTACTACGATGCACTAGCGTTTGGGTTTGCCTCCCTAATATCCGCAGGGAACAAGTGTCCCTCCAAGCCTGTGGAGGCAAGACGCTCAACCCCTGACGGGAGCTCCTCGCCAGGGAAAAATATCTATAGAGCAAAAAGTCTCGAGAAGCTAAGTCCTGCACTCACGCCTCGAGAGCCTTTTTCTCTCTCGCAAGCACTCGTTGTCCCTCGAGCGTTTCGTTTTCCCTTACACTTCATGGACTGCTTGCACGTCAAAGGGGGGCTCTTTAGCATCGTGCCTCGAGAGCTCTTACCTCTCCAAGCCTAAACTCCCCCGGCCTTGTCGAGTCATTGCTCAGGCATACCGCAGTGGTGGAGTCATAGCGCAAAGAGAAGGGTCCTCGCGACGCAGAGCAAACAAAGACATGAAATTAAGAAAAAAGGCCTCTCCAGGGGCACACGTGCAAATTTAAATACTAAAAGAGTATATTACAAGCCATGATTTAAAAGTCTCTAAAGAAAAGTCTAGTAAACAAGCGCTGCAAGCGCATGATTGATAGCAGGCAAGGTTCAGGCGGAAGCCTCGCCAGCGTACTCCTCCTCAGAGCCCTCCTCTCCAGTACCTGCGGAGTCAGCCTCCTCGACATCATCCACCTTCACCTCAGCCCGTTTGAAGTGGCTGCAGAAGTCGTCGACTTGGACGCGGACGGAGTTGCAGATCCTCCACCCATCCTTGCCTACGAGAGGCTCAGTCACCGACGTGAAGTAGAAACCAGGCTCGAGGCGCTCGAGGTTGGAGAATACGCGGTCGACACCCACAGCCAAGAGCTGGCGGCTTTCTTCCTCGATGATCTCGCGGAGCTCAACGACTTGGCCCTCAAGCGCTGCGAAGAGCTGGTCGAAGTAGACCAGGTATATGGCGGCGTTGGCGTGGCCCTAGGCGGAGACGTGTGGCTCCTCCGCGCCTAGCTTGGCGGCGAGCTCGTTGCCCCTAGCCACCAAGGACTAGAACATACGCTCCCGCTGCTGCGTCAGCACCCGTGCCGCCTGGGTGCCCTCGGCGGCCTCCACCGTGCGCTCCACCGCAGGACCTAACTTCTTGGTCATCTCCTCCATGTCCGCCATGAGGGAGTTGAGGTCCTACGTGGAAAGCTCGCGAGCTTCTTCAGCTTGGCGGCGACCATCCAAGGCGCGCTTTGCTCGGGTTTCCAGCTTGGCGTTCGCCTTCTCCAGCTCGCAGATCCGCTCGGCGTCCTTGGCGCATTTCTTCTTGAAGCGGTTCTCCTGCTTCTCGAGCTTATCGCGATAATTTTGAGCGACGACCATGCATAACTTTTTCTCCCGAGCCTGGAAGTCCGCCTCTGCCTCGTCCCGCTGCTTGGCAAACCTAGTCCTCAAGCGCTCCACAATTTTCTGGTGGGAGGCAACCTCTTGGGCGTGCTTGGCGAGGGCTTCAGCTAAGTTCCCCTCTCGGGCCTCTAGTTCATCGCGCTTCGCCGCGAGCTCGTTCTCCGCCTGCAGCCGCTGCTCGTGGCGCAAGCGCACCTCCTTCTCGAGGACCCACAGCTGCTGCTCCCGGGCGTCCAGGTTCTTGCGGACCTTCTCCAAAGAGGCTCGCTCGGCCTCGTAAGTAGAGCTGGGCCTCGAGCTGGACGAGCTCATGGTGCTTCTCCGCCAGCAAATGTTCCATGGCCTCCCGCTCCACCCTCGCCTCGGCCAAGTACTCCGCGGCCGCCTCACGCTCAGCCTGAAGGGGCGCGAGGGTCTCGTCTACCTCACGCACGGTCCCGTCGCGCACCTCCTTGGCGACGCACAGCGCCTCCTCGCGCTCTGCTTGCAGAGCCAAGTCGCTCTTGCGATGAGCCTCCACCGACGTGTGGAAGGCCGCCCAAGCCTCCGCAAGCTCGCCCTGCCGCTGGTGATCCCCGCGTCCTCAAGGGCAAGGTGGACCTCCAGCCCCTTCAGCGACTCCCGCACCAGGCGAAAGGCGACGTCGCAGTGTCCTCTGACCCAGTCCCAGCCGCTGAGGACTAGGTCTCGCGAGGCAGAGGAACCTGCTCCCCCGTCGAGCTTGAAGAACGGAACCTCAGTGCGGGATCCTGTTGCGTCGTGAGACTGGGGGCTGGGCGACAAACCGCTCCCCTCAGCGCACGTGCCCTCCACATCGTCGTCGCCGTCCTCGACCACGACCTCATGTTGTGGCTCTAGGGCCGGATGAGCGTGCCCCGTCTTCGCTCCTTATGCTCCTGAAGCGGAGCGTGGCGAGGGCGACAGAGAAGCTCCCCCCTCGTGCTCACTGGCCCTAGTCTGGTCCTGGCTCGCCTCGGCCTACTTTTGCGCGGGAGGAGTGTCCACGCGAGGTGGAGTTGCCGCGCGAGACGGAGTCGGCGCCCAGGGCAGAGTTTGCGCGCGAGGCGGGGTCGGCGCGCGAGGAGAAGTGGGCACCCTCCCCTCCTGCTCTTCAGAGCCTCCCCCTCGAGAGGCGGAGCCGTCGCCTCCGCCTGAGGCATCTGCCTAGTAGGGCCTCCGGTGTCCACCACTACAGGCCTCGTGGCCTCGTCAGCCACGGCCTCTGCCACAGACCTCTTAACATCAGCTGTCTTGCAAAGCTTGTGACGCTTCGCAGGCACCAGATCACTGACGAACCAAGGGAAAAACCATAAGAAAAGAGCAAGGAAGGGGAGACTCAAAAACAGGCGACTAGAGTCAAGACACTCACCTAGTCTTCTTGGCGTGGGTGTCCACGCACGCCAAGCCTGCCGAACGCCATGTAACACCCCAGGATTTAGAGTCCGGAAATATAGAGGACACAGGAGTGTGCATTGTATTCATGCATAAGAAAATCTGAAGAAATTTTCCGCAATTAATTTTCAAAACACTAAGTAATTGGGGTTTCACTTGAGTTGGTGGAATTGATGTAGATCATCAACTTGAGTGCTATAAACTCTGAGTAGACCTTGGCTTAGACCTTATTTTGGGGTAGAGAGACATACGATAAAATGTAACGCCAATGAAATAACACACAGTCACCATAAATAATAGTTAGGAGTTAATGATCAACCCAACTATTTTAGCTATCCTCTGAGCATCTATTCTCATCCATTGTGCTAGACATATTTCTAGTACATGGAATTCATGACGGTCTTGAAGACCAAGATGATTCACCTAAATCTTAACCTAGATATTCTTCCTTGATCTAGACATCTTATTTTCTTATCTCCTAATCTTCTCGGAGTCATCAATAAGAGAAGATACCAACAAGGAGGTAAAGCAACAAGAAGACTTAGAGAAGCATTCCTTAGATGGGCATAGAAGTGTTATGCCAGTCTATCATGAAGAATTGGAACCCTTTTATCATCAACCATCTTTATCTCTCAGGAAATGGTATGACAATACAAGGTTAGTGTCATATAGAAGTAGGTTGATAACAAGCTTTGCAACCTTGTTGACAACTCATTTTTGTATGCACAAACAATGAAGTGCCATATACACATGAATAGAAGGATATATAATCCAGTACATCAAATTCATAAGCCATTGAACATATGAAGTAATTTGGTACCAAGAGTCATGACCTTGTTAACAAATTCTTCTATATGCATAAGGCCATTTGATGTCATATATACACCTACATTCATCTATTTGCAAAATATCTATAGTAGACATCTATTCTATCAGGAGGAGTGCATCAATCTTTGATTATTAGTATGAGTGATGTAATAAAACAAGATTACTTTCACATCGTTCTATTTATTTACCCAGTCATAAGACCTAACTTAAGGCAGGTTATCTATACCTTATACTTCTAGAGACATCTACTCATGTTTCCACATGATGTAGTGGTGAGGTGTCATATGTCAAAGTCACAATGACATAGTTCCATCTTTAACATGAAACTTAATGCTCTCATTGTGCATACTCTTCTTAGGAATCACAATGATCCATTTTGTTATTTCCATCAAACCATAATTTGGTGTGGTTAGAAATCCTTAAATCACCATACCACTAATTGGTGTACTCAAATATTTCAATATATTAAAGTCCATAATTTAGATCATTTTAGTAGTTGATGGAAACAATTTATAAAAATAAATATGGTCGTAGGAATCATCTCACATTGTTATAATGCACCATAAAAACAAATAAGTGGAAACCATACATAGAAACAAATTGGTTATTTATTTATATCTATTGCCTTTTAATCAAAACCTCTAATCAATTTAATTTGAATTATAACATAGAAAATATTTCCATGTGCCTAACATGCACTACCAAAAATTCATTAAGTAAATTACATTAATGAAAAAAGATAGCAAAATAAGTCCAAATTCAAGTATGTGATAGAAGAATTCAAAACTTTACCCAATATTAAAATATAGCAAGTAGACAAATGTTCTAAGTAGCATTAAGTATTTTATTTTAAAAATAAACTTTCCAGGACTCTCGTGTAATTTTTCTATTCAAGAATAGGTCCAAAACACTTGACCAGGGGCCTATTGGAATTGTCTCTGTAGTTTTCTAGAAAATCAGGGGGCTTTTCGCAAAAATCTTTTAAATCGTTCTCTTCCGCTTCCTCTCGCCAGAAGGCAGCCGAGCCGTGTCGACGCCTCCGAGCTGCCGTGCCATTGCTCCTCGCCTCCTCTGCGAGGATAAGGCCACGAAGAGACGTCCCCATCTACCTATTTCCCTCACTCGCGCCTCTCTCTCTTTCTTCCTCTCTCTTTGTTATCCGAGAAACTCAAACCCTAGCCGTACGGGTCGCCGCTGTGCGCCGTTGATTTCGGCCTCTCCACGTCGTGATAAGCCTCTAGGAAGCTCCTACGTAACGTCCCCGACCTCCTCAGAGATTCATGCGTCCGTAGGAGCGCTGGAGGAGGCGAATTTCCCGATCTCCATCAACTCCGGACGCCGCCCGCCTCAGACGATCTCGTCGTCGTCGAGCCACACCCTGCTTCCCTAAGCAGTTCTACGGATTCATGGTAAGCTCACGCATCAACCAGTACCTTCCGTTTGTCTCAAATCGACTGGGATTCGTAGTTCGTCGTAAACCATTTTCGGCCGCCGCCGAACCTCATCGCCGGCCATCTTAAGGTGACCATACGGTCCAAGCGCCGCCACCAATAGGTTCGCCTAGGTTCCCTCTAGCTTGTGCTCGCTCCAATTTGTAGAATACCTTGCAAAATCGTCGAATTGGTCTTCGGCAGGGAGTGAAGTTCATCGCTGACGTCATGTGACGTCAGCAAATAGATTTTAAATCATTTTCTTGATTTCCTTTTCATATATTAATTCCAGAAATTCATACAAACTTTGTAAATTCATAAGTAATTCATTTCAAGTCAGAAAAATGTAATATTTACACCAAAATGATCAGAAAAAAAATCTATATTGTTGTACCATTCTTATTTGTGTTTGAATAAAACCGAAACATAATAAAATTTGAAATACACACCACATAATCCCTTAAATATGAAGTTATTTGAAATGCTATTTTGGATGCATTTCAAACTTCTTTGAAATTGTCTCACATGCATAACTGTAATTTAGTAATGTGTTTTTATTACAATGTGAACTATTTAATTTCCGTAAATCTATTTCAAAATAATATTCTATTTTAAAATAATAATTAATAGTAATTATTTTCTCTAATTTTGAAAATGAAGTTATAAGTTTACAAAAGTTGTTGTACTACTATCTAGCAACCATTTAAAGTAAATAACATTTTATACTACTAAGTTCCATTATGTATAGATATGCATATACTCCATGTGTTTCTTAACTTATGTTTCCTTACAATTGGTTAAGTAAAATTAAGTAGGAAAAAACTTAAAAGTTCATAACACTAGGATGTGACTTGTTGTACACCAAAAATAGAACATTCATTCATATGAAACAAGCTAAGTTTAAAGTTAGTAAGTGTCTGATTAAAACTAGTATATTATTCATAATGCAAAGTCTTGGGTAAAACACACAAAGAAGAATAATGTTATCGACTCTCTCTTAACCATGTGATATGATATCAACAATGTTAGACATTATTCATGTTCTTCAAAAGTTATTATTTTTGTATTCATCAATAAAAACACTACACCATTCTCTCAGTCAATCAAGTTAAAACATGTTCTTATAAATGACAAGTTGATAACCAACCCTAAATCAACCTTTAGTGTTTGAGTGTTACTTTACTCTTATGCTTAATATGATTCATGAACATTAATGTTAAACAACTCATCTTGCTTGTGAAGTAAACTTGAAGACAAAACAACTCGATATGAAAAACCTAACTCAAACAACACACAATCTCCAAGAGTGTGATACGGGGTACTTTGCGATGTATTCCATATTAATGCATTAAGCATGTTGCTTCTTTAAACATTAGTCCTTACTAGACCAATGATGTTGTTTCCAGATTTCTCGGAGATTATATTATGTCGAAGACCTTGGCTGCATAATCTTGCAGTCAAAAAGGCAAGTTCATCCCTTTTATTCATGTCCTCTTGAAGTATTTGTTAAGAAACTACTTTCAAAACGTATTATAGTATATCACACAAAAAGGACAGAAAACTCATTTTATAATAATATGACTATGGTTACCGACCAGCGTGGTGGTAATCTCATATGGTTGGCAGATGGGACCACGGTAAGAATGATGTGGTGGAGGTCCCATTTGCACGGGAAAGTATCATCTAGGACTTAACAACAAATGTCGCCAGCGATTCTTGCGCCGTATATTACACGCTACCATAAGACTTGGAATGGGATGGGAAAGTCGTATGTGATCTTCTTCTGTTCGCATGTCAACGGATTGCCAGCGGCCGTAGGCTGTAGATCTTGCGAGAATACAAGCACATGGGTGGGATCCCTTAATTCCCATGACACTGGGATCTATGATGTATTGTAGGAGCAGCCCAGATCGGTCTATCATTGGTAAAGGGGAGGACTTTGGTCTGGAACGGTCTACCATATGATAAAGGGGAAGGTTTCTGTCTGGAACGGTCTATCATATGGTAAAGGGGAGGACTTCGGTCCGGATCGGTCTACCTTATGATAAAGGGGAGGACAGACCTATAAAAGGGTGGGCATGCGGGGTGGTGGAGAAGCACGGTGAATGGCTTGGATCAATTGACTAGGCCCCATACCATAGGAAGTGTGGACGGGAAAGATTTCGCCCGGTTGTGCAACAAGGTTTTGATCTCTTATGGGTAAAGCAGCGCACCTCTGCAGAGTGTATGAATGTGACATGTTACTCCACGTTCCAGGACAGAACGACGAACGCAGCAGGAAAGGAGGCTCCTCAAGGCCCTAGCCCTGTGACTCCTGACGAGCATAGTCTTCCGAATAAAAGCAACCTTTTGAAGAAATGTTTTCTAAAAAACTTGCATTAGCTACGACAATCCATTGTCTGTAGCTGTATTTGAAGGATGGTTTGCAAGGGGAAGCCTAGGTAGTTCTACCTTGCAGGGTGGAATATCAGGGGTTGTCCTGCTATGTGATCCCCTTCAGTATTTATACATCAAACTTCCCACCTTGCATAATGAACTTGCGTAGTGCCCTTGCTTAAGATAGCAATGGCACTTATGAATAGTGCGGAAGACTTGGATCACATAAGTCTCGCAATTTCCAATAAGATGTAATATCACAGTACGATGTCATAATCTATTACAATACGAGACGAATGATCCAAAAACAAATAATCCTTACAATTTTGCATAGCTGAAAACGCTAGCTGAATAAATAGTTCACACTTTATTTCAGAGTTCAAACGCAAAACAAAAGATAGCATGGAGCTACAGCATCTCCATGAAGCCACTGGCAGATCATGTTGGTTGTAGCTCGAAGACGACCCCCTTACTCCTCATTCGGACATTCTGCAAGTTTTAGTTGCAGCCCAGCTATAAAGGGTCAGCACAATTGAATTGTGGTGGCAAGTGACTTTGATTTCTAATATTCTACTAAACTATATCTATATGCTTATTTGGCTGGTGAAGCTCAAAGCTATTGCGTAAAGCAAGTTTTCTCCTACTTTTGATAAACAATTTTCTTAAATCAATATCTTCTCTTTCAGAGACATCTCGAGACAAGTCCATGTCTCCTACCCATGTTCACCCAACAAAGTTTTATTAAGAAATTGGGATGAAGGGATTTTCAGAACACAACCTTGTGTAGTTTCTCAAATTGTCCGATGCCGGGGACACGGCTAAGATCTTAGGTTTTAACTCTCGAGAGTGTGTGCACTTTCACCATTAGACTCAATCAACCCAAACTATCCTCTACACTCCTTTAGTGAGAAGGAAAAGGAGAAGATGAAGACGAGACTTTTCAGAAGTTGCTTTCCCATGATCATACTAAGAGATTACCACCATCCTATCAACTCTACCACCATCAATCTCTTGACCCAGGTCCACATCAACTTACTCCATCAAGACAGAGCCCATATTGACCAATGGTTGCACGATAAGCAACTAGACTCAGTTTAAACTTAAATCTCATAGCCCTGGGTGGCCTACCACAAGTGAGCAACTCAGGTTAACACCGCATATCATGGCCCCAAGTAAGTGGAAACTATCTTGGGCGAAGACAACCATGAAACTGGGCCCTGAGAAGCCACTCAACTTGAAACCTCCTCGATCGACCCAATCCACCCAGGCGCTAAATTAATTTAGTGGAAATTTTCTTTTATCACATCAACCATAAAACTATCATTTTTGCAGCAGGTACTTCCACTAAATTATAATAGGGGTCTAACTGGAATTTCTAAAGGGTAACCTAACAGGTTTGCATAGCATACTACAAATCTCCCAGAATCCTATCATGCATACTACTTTTACAAATACTGCTTAAAACACTAGGTATGCAATAGAATAAAATAGTAGGTGTTTTATGAAGTCACTTGCCTTGGTAGCAGGAGGAGCAAGCACAACAAGAATAGCAATCACACGCAAGTCCTTTCTCTTCTTCACAATCTAGCACAAGCAATACATAAAAAAAATACCCACACAATATCACACAATACCAAACATAAAGATGTATGCATGCATGATATGCCATGAGTATAACTAGACCTTCTTATCAATTATTTATATCTTTTGTTATTAAATTCATGAGATGCAATTCTAGGAGTTTATTATTTTACTTATCAATTAATTAATAGAAACAGTATAACAAAACTTGAATTCTATAACTACAACTTTTATTGTTTTATGAAAGTTTTCAAATAAGACTCATATTAATATTTCTGAATAGAGGGCAGTAACCTAACTCTAAAACAATTAAGTTTATTTGAGAAACATTTTTATTATTTAAGTTATGGATTTAATAGCCGAATCACTCCTCGGATAATTTCATGAATTGTAATTTATCAAAAGGAAAAACAAATGATGTAGAAATAATCTACATTAGCAGGGCTATCCGTGGATATAAAATTTATCAAATTTGAACTTATAGATCAAAAGTTATGAATTTTCTAAGTTTTGCATGTTTTCTGTTTTATTTATAAAATTCCTGCGAAAAGGAAATAAAATGGGGCTACGTGGCGCGATCCTATTGGACGAAAATGGTTCGCGCGGATCGCGGGCGCGCGCCGTCCGATCTAAATAAAATCGGACGCACGGAAACGTTCCGATCTAAATCCGTTGGATCTAGATCCAACGGCTTATAACGCACGACCGAACCGAGCGGCGCGTGGGTCGCCGGAGCGCTCGCCGGCTATGGCGCCCGCGGCGGCGGCGCGTCGGCTTCGGCGTTCCCGGCGTTATACGAAGCCCCGGGAGGAGCGGTTCTTACCAAAATGAAGCGGAGGAGGAGGCGAGGTCGATGGCGCGGCGGCGGCGTCGGTGTTCTTCTCCTTTCCCAGTTGGAGTCGTGGACGGCGGCGGCGGTCTCGGGTCGAGGATGGATACGGCGCTCGACTGCGAAATAAAACACGCGAGGGGGCTCAACGTGTGCGCAAGGAGATGGGGAATTGAGGGGAAGAAAGCGGGGGCGCTCGAGGTGCTCGATTTTACCGAAATCGTGCAAAATGCCCGGCGGCGGCGGTCTCGATTCCGAGCAGCCCGGCGGCGGAGTGGTAGGGTTTGGGGGGGGGGGGGATTTCGGAGGTGGCTTCGAGGTGATTAAGTAGGAGGGAGCACGGGAGCTAATCGCGGCGGAAAACGGCTCGGTCGCGGACTCCATCTCTGGCGCGATCTCCGGATGGAGGTTGAAGAAGGCTGACAGGTGGGGCCCACCTGTCAGCAAGAGAGCAGAGAGAGGCGCGCGCCGGAGCGGGCTGACGGGCTGCTAGCTCACGCGCGCGCGGCAGATAGCGCCCGGGCCGGCCCGAAAACCATTTCTTTTTAAAATAGAAATAAAAGTGTTTTCAAATCCGATTTATGAAATGATTTTCAAGCCTATTCAAAACATTTCAGAAAAATTCATAAAAATATGTTTTGGAGAGGTTATTAAATTTAGAACTTTTTAATAATATACTTGCCCATTAAATAATTTGAAAAAAATATTTATTAATGAAGTTTAAATTAACACTTTATGGGATTATAAATTATTTAAACTTATAATTGAAATTTTATTTAGCACTTATGTGGTTTAATGTTATGCCTATATGATGAATGCCGTATGAATGCAAAGTTTTAAATTTTTGCAAAAAATTGGGATGTTACAACTTGCTGGGTAACGCTGTTACTCACCCTTGCCTCCTAAACCCCTGCTAGTCATGAAGAACCACAAGAAGGCAACACTTTAGGCTATGAAGACTCCGATGGCGGATAAACTCAAGATACCAAAGAAGGCAAATACAACGAGCTGAAGCAATCCAGAGAAGAGGGAGGACAAGTGAAGGCAGAGTGTGTTAGAGGATAAATTCCTAGTCATAGAACCTATTTCTGTAGGCGTTGCTATAGCGCAATCGCAAGCCTAGCAATATTAGCAGTAGGCTTAGTATAGGTTAGTTCCTCCGAGATTTTTCATTTGATCTTCTTTTATTAGGGCCTTGCCTCATTGTTTCGAGGGGGTTCTAAAGATCTGGTGTTTTGGATCTTTTGTTTGTAATCTATAGTCATGCCTTGGACCTGCGATGTTTCTGTTGTACCACTCTGATGATGTAACACTGGTGGACGGTGATCCATTGGTGCTATGTCAAAGACTAAAGCATACTACACCATGAAGTGGTATGCTGGGTCACCACAGCTGGTATCAGAGCAAACGCTTTGACCCTAGGATTAAAACCCTCTAACGGAGACATGTAGGTTGGGTAGTAACTATAGGTAGATATGTTATCTAAAACACACTTCTTAGCACTTGTGATGGATATTCACTTGAGAATAACCTTATCACAATAGAGAAAAATTTTCTTTCACATCTTTTTGGAAGAAGTATTTCCTATCTCTTCTTAGGTAAAGTTATGTATCTATTCTTCTAATGAATAAGTACATATCTTATCCTTAGTAGGTATGACATAATAAAGCTTATCTTATGACCATTGTTGCTTACATGAGTAGAGTAAGACCATGTAGTATTATTCCATGTAGTATTATTCACGACGGACGCCTCCGAGCTGCCGTGCCGTTGCTCCTCGCCTCCTCCGCGAGGATAAGGGCACAAAGAGATATCCCCATCTACCTATCTCCCTCACTCGCGCATCTCTCTCTTTCTTCCTCTCTCTTTGTTTTCCGAGAAACTCAAACCCTAGCCGTAAGGGTCGCCGTTGTGCACCGTCGATTTCGGCCTCTCCCCGTCGTGATAAGCCTCTAGGAAGCTCCTCCGTAACGTCCCCGACCTCCTCAGAGATTCATGCATCCGTAGGAGCGCTGGAGGAGGCGAATTTCCCGATCTCCATCAACTCCGGCCGCTGCCCGCCTCGGACGATCTCGTCGCCGTCGAGCCACGCCCTGCTTCCCCGAGCAGTTCTACGGATTCAAGGTAAGCTCACGCATCAACCAGTACCTTCCGTTTGTCTCAAATCGACTGGGATTCGTAGTTCGTCCTGAACCATTTTTGGCCGCCGCCGAACCTCATCATTGGCCATCTTCCGGGTGACCATATGGTCCAAGCGCCTCCACCAATAGGTTCGCCTAGGTTCCCTCTAGCTTGTGCTCGCTCCAATTTGTAGAAAACCTTGCAAAATCGTCGAATTGGTCTTCGGCAGGGAGTGAAGTTCATCGCTGACGTCATGTGACGTCAGCAAATAGAATTTAAATCATTTTCTCGATTTCCTTTTCACATATTAATTCCAGAAATTCATACAAACTTTTTAAATTCATAAGTAATTCATTTTAAATCACAAAAATATAATATTTACACCAAAATGATCAGAAAAATAAAATCTATATTGTTGTACCATTCTTATTTGTGTTTGAATAAAACTGAAACATAATAAAATTTGAAATACAAACCACATAATCCCTTAAATATGAAGTTATTTGAAATGCTATTTTGGATGCATTTCAAACTTCTTTGAAATTTTCTCACATGCATAACTTTAATTTAGTAATGAGTTTTTATTACAATATGAATTATTTTATTTCAATAAATCTATTTCAAAATGATATTATATTTTAAAATAATAATTAATAATAGTTATTTTCTCTAATTTTTTAAATGAAGTTATAAGTTTAAAAAAGTTGTTGTACTACTATCTGGCAACCATTTAAAGTAAATAACATTTTATACTACTAAGTTCCATTATGTATAGATATGCATCTACTCGATATCTTACTTAACTTATGTTTACTTACAATTGGTTAAGTAAAATTAAGTAGGAAACAACTTAAAAGTTCATAACACTAGGATGTGACTTGTTGTACACCAAAAATAGAACATTCATTCATATGAAACAGCTAAGTTTAAAGTTAGTAAGTGTCTGATTAAAACTAGTATATTATTCATAATGCAAAGTCTTGGGTAAAACACACAAAGAAGAATAATGTTATCGACTCTCTCTTAACCATGTGATATGATATCAACAATGTTAGACATATTCATGTTCTTCAAAAGTTATTATTTTTGTATTCATCAATAAAAACACTACACCATTCTCTCAGTCAAATCAAGTTAAAACATGTTCTTATAAACGACAAGTTGATAACCAACCCTAAATCAACCTTTAGTGTTTGAGTGTTACTTTACTCTTATGCTTAATATGATTCATGAAGAACCACAAAAGGCAACACTTTAGGCTATGAAGACTCCATGGCGGATAAACTCAAGATACCAAAGAAGGAAAATACAACGAGTTAAAGCAATCAAGAGAAGAGGGAGGACAAGTGAAGGCAGAGTATGTTAGAGGATAAATTTCTAGTCATAGAACCTATCTCTGTAGGCGTTGCTATAGCGCAATCGCAAGCCTAGCAGTATTAGCAGTAGGCTTAGTATAGTTTAGTTCCTCCGAGATTTTTCATTTTCTTTTATTAGGGCCTTGCCTCATTGTTTCGAGGGGGTTCTAAAGATCTGGTGTTTTGGATCTTCTGTTTGTAATCTATAGTCATGCCTTGGACCTGCGATGTTTCTGTTGTACCACTCTGATGATGTAACACTGGTGGACGGTGATCCATTGGTGCTATGTCAACAACTAAAGCATACTACACCATGAAGTGGTATGCTGGGTCACCACACGCCACGAAGGCTTGGCCCTGGCGCCAGACCCCTCCGGAGGCGCCTCTTCTTTCCTCTTGAGGGGGACGTCGGACGGCCTCGCCAAAGGCCTGTCGACGACTGCCTTGGACCGGGGCTCTCGCCGCCCCAACACGGCCTCCTCGACCTCCTCCTCCACAGGGAGCGATGGCGCCACCCTGAAGGACTCGTCGTCGCCTGACGAGACCTCGTAAATTTCCTTAGCAAAGGGCATGGCCCTTGACGAGGACGCCTCTCCGGTGGAAGGGTTTGTCGCGGCCCCCTCGTAGCCTGGCCCGGCCCGTGAAGCGGAAGGCGACTCCGTGGCCCCCATCTGCTGCGCCACAGGCGCGGCCACCTCCTTGTCCTCCCCGGCGAGGCTCGTCGTGCTGAACGTAGGCATCCCCTCCAAGACAGCCAGGTGCTCGCTCATGGAGAGTTGATGAAGAGGCCTCACCGACGCTGCAATCTTCTCCGACACGTCCGGGTTGATGAAGAGGATGCTCATGACGGTGTCCGAGAGGCCCGAGTACATCCACATCGGCTTCTTGTGCGCTTGAAGCGGAGCGATGCGGCGCTTCACGAAGTCCGCTACGACCATCTTCCCCGTGAGGCCCTCCTCCCGGAGATACTGTAGGCGGCCCACCAAGTTTGCGCTCTCCGCACAGCGGAAAACGGACTTGCTCCAGTGGGATTTCTTCACCGGCAGCGCCTCCGGGACGTCGAGGAAGGCGCATGGCGATTCGACGCCGATGAGGAACCATTTCTGGCGGAAGTCGTCCACCTTCTTCACCACCGCCGTGACGGGTTTGTCTCCGTTCCACGACATGGGAATCTAGACTCCCCCCATGCCGTCCATGATGCGGAAGGAGACGCACCCGGACCGCTCGTTGGGCGTGGAGCTCCGGAGCGCGTAGAAGCTCCGGAAGAGGGCCACCGAGGGCTGCACGCCCAAGTAGGCCACCCAGAGATAGGCGAAGATGGAGAGGATTAAGAGAGAGTTGGGGTGGAAATGAAGAAGTTGGATCTGGTAGAACTCCAGAACCGCCTCCAAGAAGGGTGAGTAAGGCGGCACAAATCCGACGGTAACGGTATGAAGGAAGGTGGGGCAAAACCCCTTCGGAAGCTTCCCGAGCTTCATGGCCCGGAGCGCGCAGGCGCCGTTCTCTTTGGTCCGCCCCGCGACCAAGTGCCAGATCTTGTCCAGCGCCGTGTCGTTGCAGTGCTACCCGATCAGCCCAGCGCCGAGCGTGGTCTTGCCAGGCTCGTCCGCGGTGGACCTCGCCATCGCCGCCTTGCCCTTGGTCGGACTCATCGCCAGAAGAGAAAAATTGTCGGAGAAGCAAGGAGGAGCGAGAAAGGAAGCATACTTCGCTAGAGCGCGCAGGCGGAGAAGGAAAAACGGAAGGCTTGGAGGCAGAGGATGGAAGCAGTAACGGCTCCCCGCTCTGGCGTGAAGACTTTATGTCTCGTCTGCAGAAACTATCGGGGCGTGGTGGGACCCCACACGACGCACGTCCCTGAGATTGTTCGCTGCAATTGCGCAATCGCGCGACGCGTGTCTCGGGCCGGCCGGACACTTTAGGCCGACCACGCTTCGTATGAGTCCATGAGATCCACCGCGCTCGTATTTGGCCAGGTGGCTAGGACCAGGGTGTGTAGAGCCCACTCTCCACAGCCCTCGCACGCGACAGCACCGAAGAAACGACTAAGGACCAAGCCATCGCTTGGAGAGACTCTTGAGAGGAACATCCTCGACAGGGCCTGAAGAGGAAACGAGGGCCTGAAGAGGCTACTCCCGCTTCAGCTACTCTATAAGGCTCCCCTCGCCTGAGAGGATTCAACGCCAATCTCTCCACAAGGACTGCTAGAGATACTTCGCTACGAAGCAACTGCTGCAGGGCGCACATGGTCTCTGCAGCAGCCACAGAGTGACGTATGCATCTGCGCACGGTGCATGGGCGCCGCAGTTGCCATTATGGTGATTAAAGGAGTCAATAAAGCTGCGCCGCCCGAGCCGGACTACTAAGTTTTCCCCTTTGGTGATAAAGCGGCTGGACGGCGCAACGCTCCAACGACAACGTCACTGTGGGCTCCGCCACGACCTCTGCGGCGCCTGCTAGCCGTCTTACGCGGACGGTGGTTTGCCGGCCACTACGGCTGGCTTTTGGACGGATGGCTCGAGTCCACGGACGATGCTGCGGTGCACCCTACTCCTTCGCGCCACTGCCATGTGGGGACCCATCATCTGTATAAAGTGCAGGGATGAGGCCCGGGGCGCCTATAAAAGGAGGGAGAGCACCTCCGCAGCAAGGGATCAATCTTTGAGCACTTGAACACAAGTCAAGAGCATATGATAGACAACTGCGCTCGAGAAGGAAGAAGATCCTATGTTCTTCTCTTTGAGCTCCGCACTGCCAAAAGAGAGCCCTCGGCATGCTCATTGTATTGTAACCTCTGAAGTGTAATACAGACAAGCAGGAGTAGCGGTGTTACCTCCTCCTGAGGGCCGTGAACCTGGGTACGGGCTGGTGTCTTCTCTGTCGTGTTGTTCCTCGTCAGGCTCGACGAGCACCATCGCCGTGCCTCTCGAGTGTTGCTTGACCTCCGCGCTCAGTCCCCCTTCGGACACTCCCTGAAGAGTGTGATTATCCCTATTTCATGGGAGTCACTCTCCGTCAATTTCTTCTTCTCAAATCGATACAAGATCACAAGGGAAGCCCTTGCTTATATACACGTACAAGCTAGAGAAACTTAAGCCTACTCGGTAAACTATTCTTATACGTATACTATCCGGAGACCACTTCGGAACTGGAAACGCACACAAGTTGCCTTGCCAGCTAATGATCGTGCTTAATGCTAACAATCACCACCCTAAGCACGACATGCGTTTCTCTTCCTCCTAGGTCCCAAATACGTCGGTTGCTCCTCGCAAGTGTTACACTCGACATTTCTTTCGTCGTTCCAGTCTTTATCTTTGACATTGCTTTCGTCGCTCCAGCTGGCATCCATGACTTCGACGTTGCATTTGTCGACTCGTCTTCTCTTTGACGACAACAATCTTTCATGTCGACGTCTTCAAACGTCATCTTTGCTTCGGTGCCTTTGAAGCAATCTTCTGTGTACTTTATTCGTTTCATCTCTGGAATAATTACCTTAAACAAATGTAGCCGCGCAAAATGCATCTCACTTTTGTCTTGTCGCCCTTCTGCCAACGACAATGCTTCACGCCAATACTCCATCGTCTGGTATCCTCAAATTTCGCCACTTCCTCAGCGCGCTTCCTTTCCCCTTGAAAACTTCCTGGCAGTATTAAGGATGGCAATGGGCAGGGTATGGGGCGGGTAGAGCAATACCATACCCATACCCGTGTAGTCAATGGGTACAAAATTCTACCCATACCCGTACCCACGGGTATGAAATTTTACCCATACCCATACCCAACGGGTACCATACCCGTTGGGTTCCCGACGGTAGATCAAATAGTCTACATGCTATATGTAATTTTACATTCATCAAAAGACATTGATAAAATAAAAAATATTTATCTCACCTCATTATATATATTTGAGTAAATGATAATTATCTCAACTTAAACTGGTAACTGGTGACAATTTTACCATAGATTTATAAGATCACGAAAATGAACATTATACCTCCATGAGTAACATATATAAACGGGTAGGGTATGGGTATAACCACGGGTACGAGATTAAACCCGTGCCCTACCCGTGAATTAACGAGCAGGGTACGGTTACTACCCATGGGCATAAAATTGTGCCCATATCCTACCCATACGGGTACGGTACCCGCGAATACACGTACCCATTGGTAAAATTGCCATCCTTAGGCAGTATAGGTACTTCTTGTTGCATTCCCTTCATGTCGTCTCCTGGGCCGGACGCCCCATGAACTTCATCTAACCGAAGCCCCTCATGTGGTGAACCACCTTGGTCATCAGCTGATGGCTTGGACGGCCTACTTGATCCTGGACTCGCTTTGTCCCCTTCTCCATTTTCTGGATTTCCTCCTGCCATGCTGCTTCTTTCTTCCATAACGACAGGTTTGCCCCATGACGCAACAATGCGCCTCACTCTCCTTGCGACACCATGATGCACTGCACTTCATGGACTTCTGACGCCATGTACGTCTTCACTTCTTTTTCCTACGACGCGACACTACACCACACATCATGGACTTCTGTTACCATGTACGCCTTCTCTTCTTTTTCCTTCGACACGACGCTACGCCACTCATCATAGACTTCTAGCGCCACGTACGCCTTCATACAAGTACTATCGGCATGAGTTCTTGAATCACCTCTTGTGTTAGTAGCATCGACACGAGTTAGGGAACTTGAATGCAAACTTTCTCTTCCACAAGTGTGTATGTTTTTTAGCCACCAACTGAAGAACTGGATCAACCTCGTCCACCAGCTCGCATATCAGGTGCATCAGACTATCGTCTTCTTCCTGGCCCAAGAGAGCCATCTCCTTAGATGATTTCCGGCAATCAGACTTGAATGCCCGAGTTCTCGGCAGTTATGACACCTTACTTTCTTTATGTCAAAGTTCCTCCTCGGCAGAGTAACCTCCTCTTCTTCATCGTCGTCCTCTTGCTCATCATTATCCTGCTTAGTGATGTACTTTTTCGTTGGGCGTTTCTCATCCTTCATTTTCTCTCGCTCTTTAGCAAGTCGAGCTTCAAGATCAACATGAGAATACAAAAGTTTCTGACCATTGTCCTTGGACTCTTTCCTTCCTTTCTGATTCTCTTCGTGTGTCCTCAATCTTCCGATCGCTTCAGGCACCGTCATCTTTGTGACATCGCTGAACTGCTCGATCGTCCCGATAATATTCGTGAATTCGTCGGTGACCGATGAAAACAACTTCTCGACGATATCTGTATCCGTGACAGATCCTCCGAGATATTTACTCTCACTTTTCAAATTCGTTAGCTTCTCGGAATACTCAGCGATCGTTTTTCCTTTGGACATCTCCAACTTGTTAAGTTGCCTCTTAAGCACTTGTGCAAGGGCACGCTTCACCTTATCTTCGCCGACTCGAATCTCCTGTATTGCTTCCCACGCTTCTCTCGCCATCTCGTAATTGGCAAGAGTGATCACCATGGAATCTGGTACGGACAGCGAGATAGCAGCCATGGTGCCATCGTCAACCTTGTCGTCCACCGCGTCGTCGCCTTCTATAGCCTTCCAGACACGGAGGTTTCAGAGCATGAATTTCATCTTCGTGGCCCAAACAACATAATTTGTGTCGGTCAGTATTTGATACTTAATCGGCACAAAACTTGTTCTTGACATCATCATAAGCGGCTTGTCGCTACCTTCGGACGTCACCAGCGTCTGTTTCGCTGCAGCCACCGCTTTTGCCTCGACCTAGTCTCTGGTACCACTTGTTGGGTTTGGCCCGATCTTCTGTCGGAATGGTCGAGTACTTTCCGACAATACACAAACATAGCACAGCTCCTTGATAAACTTTCGTCGACGCCTAGGCTGGATGGAGCTTATCGGTACACTCACGCACGTAGCTAGGTTGGATAGATTACTTTCCTAGCTGCAGCTCACGTACACGATGTAACTCAATCGCTAGACATGCGAAAGACTTAATACGCTGGGAGGATCAATCTGATTGCTAGATGTGCATATCGCACCCCTCTCCTTTCCCTAATTCTTCTTCTCAAATCGATTCAAGATCATAAGGGTAGGCCTAGCTTATATACACGGACAAGTTAGAGAAACTTAATCGTACTCGGTGACCTAGTCCTATACACTATATATAAAAGTGCGTCACATCTAGCCTCAGTTTCAGCATCCACGTCACCCTTTCAACGATGGCCGTCCGATCACGCCGACGTTCCAGATTGTAAGTTTCTGGGGTGGAAAACACGAATTACTGTAGCACGACCTTCTCCACCAATCGCAGCGCGCCACGTCTCCCGGTCGCCGGTCGGTCGCCCCTGTTTCCACTGGTCACCGCGTCTTTTTTGCAAAAAAGCCCCTCGTGAAACGAACCCATGCCCTGCAGTCTACAGAATAACGTTGCGGAGAATCCATTTGTTAATACGGGAAAGATCAGATACATTTCTGCAAAACAACCACGCAGAAATTCCCTTCCCCTTTCTCTCTCCCGCGACCCCGAGATCGTCGCTGCCGCTCCGCTCCTCTCCGGTCAGATCAAAGCCCGCGGGGCGGGGCGCCGCCGCACATAGAAGCGAAGACGGCCGGATCCACCCTCAGCCCTGGAGAGGAGGCGGAAGGGGCGTCGGTGGTGGCCGAGAACGGCGGTGTTGGCCTCCGTACCGACAGATCCACCGCCCGTGGGCTCCAGTCCCAACCGTTTCTTCTCCTACCCATCGTCTTCATCACCCCCACCCCCCTCGGCTTCCTTCCCTCCGCCGGCTCCAATCAAAGGAACCAACAAGGGCTGTTGTACTTGCGCTGTTGTTAGTCGCATGGGCCACCCTCAAGACAATCTTCGTTCGATTTGTTTCCTACGTCTTATGCTGATTGATCTTTTCCTCTATTTGATTGATTGCAGGTCAACGGAATCGCGGTGATGGAGGCGGCATCGGAGGAGCTGCCACTACTCCGTGAACACCGCATCTCATCCACGTCCATGTGCGTTGCCAGCCGACCGGCCGGCGGCTGCAATACGTGTAAGTGCTTGATCGATTATTTTCATGCCTGCTGCAATAATGAGTATTCATCTGGATTGACAAGTACCTTTGTCGATTTCTATTACCAGTAGTCTTCAAGAACGTAGATTCTTTAATGTTGCTCCGACCCACTATGAAGATAAATTTGGTAGCATATTTATCCCCTGCAACGAGCTTTAAGCCGTTTTATTTAGATGAGAAGGAAGGTTAGATAATGCTTACAAAAGCACCGGGAGGAGGAAAAGTTTATTCACAATTAGGGATGACCAGTTTGATATGTAATACAAAACTGTGAACTATGTTCACAATAACTATGTTCACACGTTGCAATTCATCTTGGCTGAGGAGTAGGTCATCTCAGCTTCCATATTGTCAGACCTAACTGAATCCAATAAGGTGTAGAAGGTGGTGCATGTGCATGGAAAGTAGTTTATATGATCAGACAACCACCAGTGTTAGTGAAACTACAGCGTCAAGGAATTATGGCAGACTGATTACAGGTATACAAGGACTATAAATTTTTGGTACCGATCATATAAAAGTTTGGTCCATTGTTGGTGCATATAAAGGAGATATTTAAGTTTTTACTGTTTCAACATCCATCAAGCTAACGAAATGTCAAGGGCACTCATTCCAGCAACTTTAACTATAAAATCAAATTGCAACATATGCCTTATTCACTAAGAGTGCGTTTTCAGTTAGTCCGTGGCCATCACCTTAAAAGAACTTACCTTGATTTTTCTGTGTTTTTTCTATTTCAGTATTAGTTTATATTTTCTGAATAGGAAAGAAATGTCCGAAATATTCAGCTAAAAACACATGTCAGGATGTTTGAACACTCCCTCTTCCTCTACTATGAGTTTACAATGCGTAAATGGATAGGAAATATGTACACTCCCTCTTTCTCTACTATGAGTTTACAATGCGTAAATGCATAGGAAAATATGTATACATTTTGCTATTCTGATACCTACATATATTTATTTGTCACTATTTTGAGATGCTCCGCCCTGTTTGCACTGATGAAGGCAACAAATATGAGATATACACTTTTAGGTCTTATTTGTGTCAGCACGGAAAGGTAAGTAGTATTTATCTTATGCGCAAAGGTAAATAGTATTCCTCTTTCCCATTGACTGTGTACCTCTTTTGCGCAAAGATAAATGGTGTTTATTTTCGGGTTAGATTTTATTTATGATGACTACAATAATGCATACAAATGTTTCATGCATCTTACAGAAATGTGACATATTTAGTTATTTATAGTTGGTAACAAGGCTTTCTTAGTTGTTTGACCAATGGGATAAAAGTTAGGGATTAGGCATCTATATAATACTACTGAACAAGTGGGGGAGGTGGAATTTTGGTAATGAAGAAATCATGTCTACATTTCAGTGAGATCCAGTTCTTGGTTACCTGGTGGTTTATCTGCTTATTTATCCATCATTATGCTTCCAGTAGCTAGCTGATGGGCTTTCCGTAAAGTTCTACGCTCATGGCATGGGTCGACACGTTTGCCTTTTTGAGTCTATACATAGTTTGGGCAATGAGAGAATGCTTATGAGCTCAAAAGTATATGAATTACACTGCCTATTTGATTGTGTTCTAAAAAGCAAAACATATGATATGCCTTAAATATTTCTCTTCACTTCTACCATCTCATGCCTGAGCTGCAGATTTTATTTCGTGTTTCTCTTTCCATAATCAGATGAGGTAACAACTATATTCTCTGTGCACCGTAGATGTTGTCATGTTGATCAAAGAAAATAGGAAGGCAGTTCATACTCGATACAACAAATTGCACTGTCAGTTCTCATTATCAACTATTAGTCGTCTTTCATTCTAAGCCTTTGACCAATTCCGTGAACTAAGCCCTTGGAAATTTGTTTATGAGCTCCACTTAAAGAGTCACACTCAAAATTTGTGGGTGGCTCTAATTTTCTTGCCTTCTATTGTGATAGATTGTGATCCCTCTAATTTGTTTCCAAGGAATAGGATGAATGCCTACAACTTATTTATGATTGGCAATGTGGTTGTTCTTCACTGATTCGTACCTTTTATATTTTTATATGTTTCAATATGGATTCCTTTCGTACTAATTTACATGTTATATTACTAAAACTTTTACTATCAGGATGTAGCAGATTCCAGAAGCTCTTTTCAAGTGGGGAGAGACATCGACGCAAAATGAAAAGGTATATGCTGCTTATTACAGCGAAACCATTTTGTTGCTGTTATTTCACTAGGATTTCCTTATTTGTTACCACAACTGGATGTATGTCATTTGAAATTGGATTCAGATTAATGTCAGTTCTCCATCTACATAAGTTTTCCAGAGGTGCTGGAGTTGTAGATCAATGCTGTTTCTTAGGTTGCCATTTGTTAAAACTTAAAATGAATTTTGTTCTTACATATACTCCCTCTGTAATGAATTATAAGACGTTCTGCTACCTTAAAATGTGCATGGCTAGCGTCTTATAATATGTTACGAAGGGCATATTTTTATGGTTCCACTAATTATGAAAACCCAGTAACTCTAATATCTCTACTTCTCGAGGCCAGGAACCACATTTACTTTCATGTATTTTCCATCCATTTATAACCATGAAGATCACAGCTAATGATCGGAACATACCATTGAGGGGTTTTAATATCTGATGCTCTACAAAGTATTCTGAAATAATGAAATATATTTGTGGGTATTCTATGTATCTAAATACTGAATTGATTTCCGTTTGGCCTAAGTTTTGGTTTTTCGGTCAGGGGTGAATATTTGATTTGTATATTTTGGAGAACATCATATGTGTCTTTTTTTCTCATTTACTAAAGATAGAACTGTCCGAACGTCTTATTACGTCGCCTCTTGACTTCTATCTCACATAAAATGATTACACAGTCCTCTATGTCAACCTAGCCAAGGATAATTGTATTTAATTACAGGAAAAAAATGACAGGTGTTAAAACCATTCTATTTTATCGCCTTCCATATTTTGTTATAAAACTCAAATGGAGTAAACAATTTAAATATTTAGAGAAGCCTGTACTTGACAAATGGAATTGTCACTGTATACTTTGGCCATCCTATTACGAAGGATACTGACTAGAATAACAAGCAACTCTATACAGGACGAGCAACTTTAATTATGCAAGACAAATGTTTCATTTATTATTGAAAGGTTTGTGAGATTTCCTTCCACATATTTTCATGTTCTCAAGCTTGCACATTCTAGGTTAATTTGAGGTTCTTAGCTCTCCTGTTTCAAAACACAAAATATTACAAAGCTTATGTATGATAGTTTACCAGGTGCAAATATTTTTTCTATTATCAAGTTCTGTGTAATCATAATAGGCTTACTGAAAAGTAAATTTTGCACGTGGATTTGATTCTTTGAAGATCCATTAAGTTATATTCTTTTGTTTGAGGTATATTATCTTATTCATTTGCATGAAGTTGCAATTTAGATAAACAACATCATAATACCAAAACGAATACACGAAGGGCGCTGCGGCAGTTTCTACCGATTAAATTGCGTACATTGGGGTTGTGTCTTAGGTGTGCCATACGTGTGCTTTAAAATGATATGAGGCCAACAAAATCTGTGTAATCAGTAGTTTTTGATTGCTATGCCCTTTACTGCTGACATATTTATCTGTTTTCGCCTTGGTCAATACATGAAGATATAATAGAAGACTGTGTCCCAAGGAACAATGTTGATCAGTTCAGAGAGCAACCGAAGACAATAATGGGTTCGTGTAATGTTAGGCCCTGCCGCACTTTTATAACATGTAAAAGGGTGCTAACATCATCTCAAATGCATCGAGCCATCGACTCCTTCAAGTTTCGATCACTAAGAGTATGCATATGCTCTGAAATAGGTAGAATATTTGATTTGTTGTATGTTTTCTTTATGTTGTACAACTCAATATTACAATGTTATGTGATCTAAAAAAAATTAGTGCTAAATTATGGTCTTCCATCTATTATATGAGTGGGGCTGTTTAACAGGCATTGCAATCACACGACGGGTGCGACGTGCGCCTCGCCAACCTTACCTAGTATGTATACTATCCGGAGACCACTTCCAAACCGAATACGCACACACGTTGCCTTGCCAGCTAATGATCGTGCTTAATGCTAACAATCACCACCCTAAGCACGACATACGTTTCTCTTCGCGTAGGTGTTACCCTCGACATTTCTTTCGCCGTTTCAGTCTTTATCCTTGACATTGCTTTCGTCTCTCCTTTTGAACCATAAAGAATTTTATGTGACATAAATTTTGCCATACTTTGTAAGTTAATATGAACGCAAGAAAATATTAACATGACGTAAAACTTTATTAATGTGGCATATAAAAAATATTACGTAAAATACACATTTTTACCTATTTTTACAATGTTATGACTTATAAATTGCATTTCGTATGTAGATTTTTAATTATGAGACAAAATAAATGCAGTTATTTGGCCGAGAAACATATTTTATTTTATAAAATCAATTTAAAAAAATTTCGGGTGCAAAATAATTTATCCTGTACCTGGGTGCAGAATAGGGTTTCTATAGTCGGGTGCAAAAAAACCGACCGGGAATTCGTGACGGGTGTGGCGGAATTTTCTCGTGTCGTCTTTAGTTGGTTATTAACAGTCATAATATCCACAAACAAAAAAACAGTCAAAACCAATTAGTCCGACAGGGGGCTCTTAGCTATGAAACCTAGATCCATCACTTATCGTCTTTAGTGAGTTGTTAATATTCAAATATCAACATAGCAAATGCATATGACTTGTAAATATGGGACGGAAAATTTCAAAAACGAGTGGAAGATCATCCAAGTCCAATTGGAGCAATCTCCAAAATGCAGCAATGGTGGAATGTCGTGGATGTCTTGCCTTCCACAAGATATGGTTCTGGTTCCTCCTCAAGATCCTTAGAATCTATTTCAAATGAATAAATAGGAGTTAAAAACCTACGAACTGCCAATAAAGAAAAGAACCAGCAACAAATTCCAAATCAACCCATTTTGGTTTCATTGGATAGATATTTCTCTCTAGTTTCCAGAAAGCTAAAGTTTGCAATTTTTGGACACGAACTGAGAGAGATATGCCCTTCCAAAGTTTCTGTTTTTAAATGAATAAAAACAGAGTTTTAAATAAAACAGAAAACGTTTCAGATAATTAATAAAATGCTGGCACGCGGGTCCGACATGACAGCGGCCCAGGTTCTTTTGAACCGTTACGTCGCAAAAACAGAACGGGGGCGGCGCTACCGACGCTGGCAAGATCTCCCGCGAGGTCGCGCGACCAGGGGAGGGGGTGTTGGCCTAGGGGAGAGCACGGGGAGGCTCACCGTGCACAGGGGCGTCACGGCGGCGAGGTTTTGGGCGGCAGAGTTGGCTCGGGCGGAGATGCCCCTTTCGTCTACGGCTCCGGCGTCGGGTCGTGGACGAATCCAACGATTCCGGCACGGTTTACCTAAGCGAGCACGGCATTGCAACCGCAAGGACCTAGGGCTTCTACGGGCTAGGTTTATCGACGAAAGGAGCCCCTCTGACAAAGAATATGTCCACGACCAAGGTGGCTAGGGCAATCTCGTCACCGGAGTTGCAGTGCTCGTCGAGCTTCAATCGGGCCAGGGGAGTGAGCCGGGGGAGTGAGGAGGTGGTGTGCTTCTCCTCGAGGGCTGGGGAGGGGGGGGGGGGGGGGCGGGGGGCATATAGGAGCGTAGCAAGCAGCCGGAGTAATGGAGGTGGCTCAGTAGGTGCGGAGGCGTAACTCGCCGGAGTGAACGCCGATGTCACGGGAGTGGTGGCACAGTACGGCTCGTGGGCGCGTCAGGCGGGGAGGAGTGAATGCCGGGCGTCGGGGAACACGCTGACGAGCGGGCCCGTCGAGCACTACGGCCGGGAGGCGCGTCGGGTGGGGAGGAATGAATGTCGGGCGCCGGGGAACACACTGATGAGCGGGGCCCGTCGAGCATAGTGGCAGGACGGCGCGTCGGCTAGCGGATGGCTGCTCTGCAGCAGCGCGTGTGTGTGCGTGCGTGCGCGCTGCGATGCATGGACGGTCAAGGGATGAGGTGGAGTGCGGGAGACGTGCTAGGGTGCGAGCGCGCACGCTCCTCTGACGACCAGAAAAGGGCGGCGCTGCACGGACGCGACCATGCCGAATGCGGCGCGTTCCAGACCGTGCCAAAAGTGGCATCAACACCGTTCTCCACGCACAAAGCTCCAAACGAAAAAAAGGAGGGCATCCCCGTGGGCCAAATGAGGAGGTCTACCAGATTGCAGAAGAAAGTTTTTGCGAACTATGTCACGGGAGCAGTGGCACAGTACGGCTCGTGGGCACGTCAGGCGGGGAGGAGTGAATGCCGGGCGTCGGGGAACACGCTGACGAGCGGGGCCCTTCAAGCACTACGGCCGGGAGGCGCGTCGGGCGGGGAGGAATGAATGTCGGGCGCCGGGGAACACACTGATGAGCGGGGCCCGTCGAGCACAGTGGCAGGACGGCGCGTCGGCTAGCGGATGGCTGCTCTGCGGCAGCGCGTGTGTGTGCATGCGTGCGCGCTGCGATGCATGGACGGTCAAGGGATGAGGTGGAGTGCGGGAGACGTGCTAGGAATCTTGGAACTGCGGAACACTCAACTGGGTCTTGATGGCTTGATGCAGCCTGTGAAGGAATCTGTCCTTCTACTTTTCTTCAGTGTTGGTGTCATCGGGGGCATAGCGGGCGAGGTTGTTGAACTTGGTGAGGTACTCGCTGATTGAGCGGCTGCCCTGATTTAGTGCCAGAAATTCCTGCTGCGTCATTTTGACGAGGCTGGAAAGATTGTGTACCTTGCGGAAGGCTTCCTGAAAGCCAGCCCAAGTGATAGGCGCTTCGCCATTCTGCGCATCCCTCTGGTTGTCCCACCAAGCGTTGGCAGGGCCCTCGAGGTAGTGGGTGGGTTACATCACTTTGTCCTGCTCGTCAACTCGGGTGATGGCGAGTTTCTTGTTCATGGTGCAGAGCCAATCATCAGCTTCAAGCGGATCTTTCGCAAATGCAAACTTGGGTGGTTGGGTACGCTGAAAGTCTTGCAGCTTGGAGCGTTCGCCACGGTGCGCGGGCTATGCTGTCATGTAGTTGCCAGACTCTCTCATGATACTGGTCATGTGCTGACTGTGCATGTCATCCATCATCAACATAAGCTGGCTTGGCGATGGCTCAATGGTTGGGCCATGCACCAAGTTGTCTTGATCTTCAGATCCTGGCGGGGTTTGGGACTAGCTACCATCGATGGTCGTCCTGAGCTTGCACGTTGCGTTGTGTACCATGAGCATGAAAGTAATCATCCAAGAAAACCAAATGGAAATCCAAATATTTGAAAGCAAGGAATGGTGGTATAAAACAACGGTAAGTGGTTTAGTACAAGGATGAGATGAGCGATATATGCATGGGTGCAATCCAAGTTACATGGCTGAGTACAACCCATTATACATGGTTGCGTACAACCGATACAAGCATTCCTCGGGCCTACCACTATGTTATTAAGCACGATAACGATAAAGTACTCTAGTCTTCGAGAGCTCTAAACATCTAGAAGTCCATCACGAGCGGAGTCGCTGGAGTAGCGGTGTTGAGGCTCATCCTGACGGGGCTGTAGTTCGGAGTCGGTGGGGCGTCGCGGGGTCCTGGCGCATGGGGTGGAGCGACAGGGTGACCATGGTGACGACGGGTACAAATGATCGGAACACGCGCGAAGCGGCGAGCAACGGGGCGAAGAGGAACCGCACCAGGTGGGGGACGAGGAGCAGACTCAGCTGGCGGTTCCGGAGAAAGTCAAGAGTGCCACAAGTAGATAGGAAAAGAGATAGAGGGGAAGCTAGAGCTGGCAGCTACGCCGCTAGGGTGACTAGCCATGGCCAAGTCCATGCGGAGGGCCGCAAGATGGCCAAGAGTGGTGTGGAGGTACGGGTGGAGAAGCGTCGTGTAGCGGATCAAGGAGGTAAGGGACGACTCAGGATCACCGGGGTTCAGGAAGATGACATCCCCAGTGGTTAGCTGCATCCTAGGAAAGTGAATGTAGTGGCTGCAATCCCCCATGACAGGGTCAAAGATGCGAATAAGAGTGATAGCGTCGTAAGCGACCTCCTGGATAGCTCGGGTCACCTGAGAGGAGACTCCGGAAGTGAGTGAGTGGAGGATGGTCGGATCTCCCGCCTCCGGACGCAAGATGATAGTGGCGGAAAACTCATAGTTGGTCCCCGTGGGACAGTCAAAGAAAATGCGGTACAAGGGAGGAGCAGAATCCGGATAGAGGTGGTTCCAGATCTCCCGCAAGAACTGCGGAAAGCCGGCGACGTGCTCGGCAGTCGTCTCAGCGAACAACTCCGACATCTGTACCATAATATAGCCACAAAATTTAAACGTTAATGTTAATCGTTAGAAGCAGAGAAACTACCCTAAATGAACCCATAAATACGAAGATAAACAATCCAAAGAACAAGGTAACGGTCCTGTTCTAGCGTCCGTGAACTAGGGTATCCTACAGGCAGTCGGGTTCTGATACCAAGCTTTGTGACACCCCGATCTAAAGACCGGAATTGTCCCGCATACTAGTCCCGTAAACACTCGTATACGATCACTTGATATTAAAGACGCGACCAAATACACAGGTTCGAATAATTATACATAACACAACTCGTGAGAGTGGCTCCGGGAGAAGGCGCAATGGTGCACACAACAATATGTACATTATTCTTGATCGTCGGAGCTAAGGACTAATGCAGCGGAAAGCGTAGACGGAAGCGTAGCACGGCGGGCGGACTCCACGGGGTTCTGCTTGGAATACTTGATCATAGTTTTCATAGAGCGGGTACTCCGGAACGGGCGACGGAGGGTCTGACCAAAGAATTAGTAAGGTGAGTACATTGGGTGTACTCGCAAGACATCGGCCACACGACACACATGACTAGCTATATGGCATGGCATAAGTACGGAAAGTAGTATGGCATTGTTCTAAGCATGGCATGACAATTATTCTAGCATGAAGTATATCAAGCAGATTCTAGCAACGATGAGTCCCATCTTAACGTTGGGACTTAAGGTACGACACCGAGTGTCAGACCCTGAATTCAGGCTACACAAACAAAACACATCGGTTGGGCCACACAACCAGGAGCATACTGGGTAATACCAACCCAGGAAACAGGCAGGCCTGACTCTGAATGGATCATCAACCGACAGCTCCTGGCGACCCCAACGACACATACGTCTCAAGATTGTGCACGCAAGAACCCAAAATCCTACCAACTCGTATACTTCAAATCATACATACATGGTATACGAGTCGGTTTTTAACCGAGTAGACACAAAGAAAAGAAATAATTATCCAACGCTCTCACTGAAAAAATATATCGAATGTCACCAAACAGAGGACACATGTCCCAACAATACATCATGCAGCGGAAAACAAGCCGGTCTGAGTACAGACAAGAAGCAAAGGAGACAAGGACGAAACGAAAAGAGAAGGCCCATCAATGCGGTCCACCAGGAAGAAGCCCAGGGGAACTCTAACTACTCGTTATAGATCTCGTCGTCAAACTCCACGAAGTAACCACCCACCTAGTCGTACGGAGTCTCCTCAACTGTAGAAAAACCACAGCCCGCGAACGGGTCAATACACCGGAGGGTATCGAACAAGATTAAGCTAACAAGTTACAAAACTGAAAGACTCCCAAAGTATTGGGTTAGGTGGACTTAGAGGCAACAGCACTAGCAACCTAAAGAGACGCGCTACAACTTCCGTCTAATCAGAAAGGGATAAGAGAGTGCATAAGTAGCCAACTACAACTAACACCAATCAAAACCATACTCGAATTAACCCCCTCAACCAAGTATGAGGAAGCAATTCGGGAAACTCACACATTATTCAGTTTTAGTTACCATTTATTGTGAAAGTAATTCTATATTACTAGTCAAGGTAATCAACAGTGATTAGGTGTAAGTTGTCTAGATCTTCTTAGCCAGCATCATCACCAAGTCGTCCATAACCGTGGACACGGCTCATCGATAAGATTATACCCTGCAGGGGTGCACTACTGTACCCATACTCGCATGATCAACCCAGTCAAAAACATTAGGGCCTCTCAACACGACTCATTCCTTCACTACAGCAAGTCCAAGTGCCACCCATATGAGTTGTTACCCGCATCAGGAGTCCGGCCGAATCTCAATCGCTTTGCGACTATGCCGCCATGCGGCTCAAACCACAGTAGGAACTATTCGCTTCGCGTCGTACCGCCCCTGTATGACCCCCCATATCAAGTAACCTCTCATCGAACATCATCATGCACATGCATATGAGCAAATGGAAAACCCGAACTACTTGCGGCACATGGACAAGCTGAGGATCCGTTCAAAGTCGAGAGGGCCTCCATTTGGCCACCCACAAGTGGTTAGTGCGCTCAAAATTGGATCCGAGGACAACATCTCAGTTCCTAGGTCGACACTGAGCAGAACAAAGCACCTCGCAAGGTCTTCCGCCTGGTGCCTTATCTTTTAATTATAATACCCCAACATAAGACATCAGTTTATTAAGTAGAACAATCTATGATACTAAGCATATGAGATCAAAGAACAGACGGATGACTCGCACAACCAAATCTAAGCATGCACTACGACTCGCAAAGGCCACAGATAAACATGCAAGGGGTTATAGGTTGTGGGGATATAGCTGTATAGGCCGCAGGATAAACATGTGATGGGATCGCAGTTCAAGAATTGATAACTAGGATAGCATAGATCAAAAGGCAAGGATGAAAACCAAACAGTCGTGTAACCGGTTAGCAGAAGGTTGCCTGGCAGCTCGTAGCCTGGCACGAAAGCTGGAACCTCAATATCGTAGGTACTCGCAGCAGACACGTCGTCGTCTACCCAGAGAAATGCCAAACACAGACAATAGGAAACAATAATCAATACAAAGAAATGCGCAAACCAATGATGGTGCATTATGGTATGAGATGATTAGGTCAAATTAAAGCGAGGATGAAATCCCGGCAAAAGATTATGTTGCAAGTTATTTGTGTAACCAACAAATTAAATGTTGCTTAACATATATAGCATGGTATGGTGATCTAATCAATTTAAATGGAATAAGCACTAATTAAATATTTGCCCAACACATTCCATATTTATTTTTAAGTGCCTATTATTCATCTACACCTCAAATTATATGTTTATTAGCATGGCAAGACATGGTGTAAATGTTATGAGCAAATTAAATGGAATTAGGGCATTACATATTTATTACCCCACACATTCCATATTTAATTATTTAGTTGCATTTGTTAAATTAAACTAAGCATTTAAAATAAATGATGCAAAATGACATGAGAATGTTATATTAATGTTTATTGCATTTTTGTGATATAAAAACATATAAAGATTATTCTATTTGAGTTTATAGGTTTAAAGTTATTGCATTTATAAGTCTAGGGGTGTTTTCTGAAATTAACCAGGGACTTATTCGTGAGGTTCCTTCTGGCTTTTGTTACAACGCAGGGTTCTAACCCGAGACACTGACGCGCGGGCCCAGGTGCCACGAGGGTGCTGACTAGCGCGGGTAGGGTTTGCTAGCGCCCACAGTCACTGACTGGTGGGGACGCTTTGTCAGTGAACAATAGAAAAAGGTTGGCGTTTTTATTCTACCGTCGGGGTTCGAACTCGGAGCGCGGGTGAGCAGGGATCGGTGGTGTTAACCACTTGGGCTGGGTGCGTGTTGTTGAAAGAATCAGCGACGCACTGAATATAACCGACTAAATTGAATCGGGCCCGAACAGGAGAAGACTGACGAAACTGAAGATGCGAAGGCAGGGCGCACGGTGGCGGACGGATTCGTCGGCGACCTTATTTGGGGCGGCGCCTGGGCGTGCGTGCGGGCGGGCGTGGGTGCGCCGGAGGTTTCGTATTTGCGCCCGGATGCGAAGGAAAAGGGGCGGAGCCCTCGTGCTCGTGCACGGCTTCGTGCAGTGCGCGGTGTCCATGACGTGCGCACTCCGGCACCGGCGGGATTGGACCTACAGGGGAAGGAAACAGAGGGGAAAGTAGCCGGAGGGGAAGCAGCTCACGGTGGGGGTGCTGATGGCGAGAGGAAGGCGGCTCGGGGGCGTCAGAGAGGTCGCGTTGGTGTCGGGGATGAAGGTGGGAGCCGCGGCCGGCGTCGGGGACGGACTCGTGGCGTCGTCGGGGACTCCCGGGCCCTGTTCTCTGCCTGCAAGGAAGAAGGCGAACGCGGCGCAGCAGCTGGCGTGATGGCGAGGCAGGGAAAGGCCCGTAGGCACGGCGCGGTGACGAGGAAGCTCGGGTGATTTTTCTCCAGTGGGTGAACAGAGGAAGAGAGGAGCCTGCGGCGCGAGGAGGGGGAAGAAGGGAATTAGGGTTTGGGGGCGTGTTGTGGCTTGCTAAAAGGAAGAGGGAGGCAGTGGGCAGCGAGGTGGGGGCGAGGTGCAGCGACTCACCATGGCTCTGGCGACGTGGAAAGGCGTACGAAGGAAGGGGATGAGGGAAAATGGGCTTCAAGCTGGGTGGTTGCTGGGCTTAGGTGGGCCAGGCATTGGCCCAGTTCGGCCAGGGAGTCCTCTTCCCTATTTTTTTCTTTCTTGTTTTCTGTTTTCTTTTTATTCTTTTCTGGTTTTGTATTTTTAAAACAAATCAGAAAAGAAACATAAATAAAACTTTTGAACAATTTTTAATAGTTTCAAATTAGTCATATTAATTACTGGTTTGATTATTTATAAATAATTTGAAACTTTATTTGAATTTATTTGAAAAGGCATTGAAATTAAATATGAAACTTAAATTTTGAAATTGAATTTGAAGCAAGATATTTAATTAAATGCAAACACACATGAAATGATGACATGATGATCCATTTTATTGCACAAGCAAGCACATATTTTTGGAAAGTTACATTTGGCATGTTACAACACTCCCCCCTCAAAGGAATCACGCCCCGAGATTCTTCATGGAGCAACGAAGAGGTCGGGATACTCGGCATGGAGGTGGTCTTCACGTTCCCATGTAGCTTCCTTGTCAGAATAATGAGACCATTGAACCTTGTAGAACTTGACAGTGTTGTTATGGGTGCGACGTTCCGCTTCTCAAGAATGTGAATCGGTTGTTCCACATAATAGAGATCCTCTCGAAGTTCATTTGATCCATGATAAACTGCACGTCCTGGATCTTGGAAGCACTTCTTGAGTTGTGACACGTGGAAGACATCGTGCACTTTGGAGAGGTTTGGAGGAAGTTCCAGACGGTAAGACAATTCACGACGCCTTGAAAGAACGTTGAAAGGCCCAACATAACGCGGAGCGAACTTGATCACCAGGTGCATAGACCATGTCCCTGTGCTTGCTATCATAATAGCTTTTCTGCCGAGACTGTGCAATCTTCAGATTGTCACGAATGATGCGAACCTTTTCTTCAGCCTCCTGGATAATGTCAGGGCCAAAGAATTGACGTTCACCAGCTTGAGACCAATTCAGAGGAGTTCTATATTTGCGGCCATAGAGAGCTTCAAAGGGAGCCATGCCTAGGATTGCTTGGAAGCTGTTGTTGTAGGAGAACTCAGCATAGGGAAGGCAGTCCTCCCATTTCATGCCAAAGGAGATAACACAAGCTCTGAGCATATCCTCCATAATTTGATTCACTCTTTCAACCTGTCCACTTGTCTGCGGATGGTAAGCTGTGCTGAACAGAAGTTTGGTACCCAAGGGATTCTGAAAGCTATCCCAAAATCGAGAAGTGAAGATACTTCCACGATCTGAGCTTATTGCCAAAGGAACACCATGTAAAGGAACCAGTCTTGTCATATAGAGTTCTTCCAACTGACTAGCTGATACTTTCTCTTTGACTGGGAAGAAGTGAGCCACTTTGGAGAGACGATCAATGACAACAAAGATTGCATCGTTGACTTTCTTGGACTTTGGAAACCCAGTAATGCAGTCCATCTCGATCTTGTACCATTTCCACTCAGGAATTTGCAGTGGTTGAAGATGTCCAGGTGGTCTCTGATGAACTGCCTTGACACGATAGCAAACATCACACTGAGACACATAGCGAGCAATTTCACGCTTCATCTTGGTCCACCAATAGATTGACTTGAGATCCTGGTACATCTTTGTGCTGCCAGGTGGATAGAAAGCGGAGTATCATGAGCCTCCGTGAGAATGAGCTCTCTTAAGTTGTCAAGCTTGGGCACTACAATGTGTCCTTCAAAGAGCAAGGTACCCTTGTCATCGAGAGAGAAACTCTTGTACTTATCCTTGCCGATGTTGGTTGTGATATTCTTGACACCAGAATCACGCAACTGTGCGGCATACATCTTATCCTCAAGTGTAGGAGTGGCAACCAATCTTGCAAGATAACCAGAAGGAACCACTTGAAGGTTGAGCTTCTTGAATTCTTCGTGAAGAGGGGGTTGGATGTCCTCAACCATGAGGTTGTTACAATAGGACTTGCGACTAATAGCATCAGCCATTACATTAGCTTTGCCTGGAGTGTAAGAGATGGTGAGATCGTAATCTGAGAGTTTCTCAAGCCACCTTGTTTGCCTGAGGTTCAAATCTGGTTGAGTGAAGAGATATTTGAGACTCTTGTGATCGGTGAAGATCTCACAGCTATGCCCCAACAAATAAGGTCTCCAAGCCTTGAGGGCATACATGATTGCTGCAAGTTCAAGATCATGTGTAGGAAAGTTGAGCTCATGAGGCTGCAACTGACGAGATGCATAAGCCACAACTTTGCGTTCTTGCATAAGGACTGCGCCTAGTCCTTGGAGAGATGCATCACAGAAGATTTGGAAAGGTTTGGAAGTGTCTGGGCCGACTAGAATATGAGTAGAAGTGAGTTTAGCTTTCAAGAGATTCAAGCTCTCATCACACTTTGGAGTCCAAAGAAACTTTCTATCCTTCCTAGTAAGATCAGTGAGAGGCTTAGCGATTTTGGAGAAGTTCTCAACAAATCGAGAGCAATAGCTAGCCATGCCAAGGAACCTCTTGACTTGTTTCACCGTTGTAGGAGGCAACCATTCAAAAATGGCTTTCACTTTCTCTGGATCAACAGAAATGCCTTCAGAAGAGATGACGTGACCAAGGTAGGATACTTTAGGAAGCCAGAATTCACACTTGGAGAACTTGGCGTAGAGACGATGTTCTCAGAGTTTCAACAAGATAAGACGTAGATGTTCTCCGTGTTCCTCCTCGGATTTGGAATAGATAAGAATGTCATCGAGATAGACTACCACGAACTTATTGAGGTATTCCATGAAAACGAAGTTCATCAGACGTGAGAAAGTCGCCGGAGCATTTGTGAGACCGAAAGACATGACAGTGTACTCATAGAGGCATAACGAGTGCTGAAAGCTGTCTTTGGAATGTCTTATTTGCGGATCTTGATCTGGTGATAACCTGACCTCAAGTCCAACTTGGAGAAGACCTTAGCACTAGCGAGTTGATCGAACATGTCATTGGTGCGAGGGAGAGTATACTTGTTCTTGATTGTTTTCTTGTTCAGAGGACGGTAGTCAACAAGCAGTCGCTCAGTCGTGTCCCTCTTTTTGACAAAAAGAGTAGGACAACCCCAAGGAGAAGTACTAGGTTGTATGTGACCTTTACTTTCCAACTCCTCTAGCTGTCTCGTAAGCTCAGCCAGTTCTTTGGGGCCTATCTTGTAAGGACGTTTGGAGATAGGAGCAGTGCCTGGTTCTAGTTCAATAATGAATTCCACGGCTCTGTCAGGTGGCATAAGGCAATTCTTCAGGAAAGACGTCAGGAAAGTCTCGGACCACCGGAATAGCTTTTATGGAAGGAAGAGGATCAACATTGAGAGCGAAAAGCTGAGCTGAAGAGGTTTGGTTGGAGAATAGACTATCTGTCCAGAAGGATGAGAAAGAGTTACAGTCTTTGTGGAACAGTCTATCTTAGCTTGATTGGCCTTCAACCAATCCATGCCCAGAATGACATCAATATCTGAATTGCCGAGAATTATTAGAGATGCCAAGAACATGTGGCCTCCAATTGGGATTTCATTGTCGTGGCTTATCTTGGAAGAAGTCATTTGCATGCCGGGAGAAGTAACAGTGAGATTGCTCAAGAGGGGTTCGTGAGGTAAACTATGAGTTACAGCAAACTTAGTTGAAACGAAAGAATGAGATGCTCCTGTATCGACAACACCCTAGAAGAGATAGAGTTGACGGGTAGTGTACCAAGAATAACTTCTGGAGCCTCTTGTGCTTCCTCAGCCCTGATGTGGTTCACCCGCGCAGCACGTGTCGGAGGCCTGTTGTTGGGGACGAAAGGTCTAGTCAGGGCAGGTGCGCGGACCATCGCCTGAATTGGAGCAGGGCGAGGTGGTGGTGGAGGAAGGCGGGTCTCCGGGCAATTGTTGGAGTAGTGGCCCGGTTTTCCGCACTTGTAGAAGGTCACGTTGGGGCGAGCGCCCGTTGGCCTTGGCGGTCCTCCGAAACCCCTCATAGCAAGAGCCGGGTTCGGTGGGCGAGGCGCGAGTCCTGAAGGTCCTGGCACGTAGGTAGCTCATGCGAAGGCGCTGTTAGGCACCCAGATCCGACGCTTCTGAGTAGGAGCGGCGGCGATTGAGGATGAAGAAGAGTTGCTCTCACGAGAGTGCTTGCGCGACTCCTCGAAGATCTGGCGCCCATGCTCCTCATTGAGCGCGATGTTGACGAAGTCCTCAAAGTTATCAGCCTTTACGAGGTTCAGCTTGTACTTGAGCGCAAGGTTGAAACCCTTGCGTAACTTGGCCATTTTCTTGACCTCAGTGTTCACCTCATCTCCAGCGTAACGAGCAAGGCGATTGAACTCACCATTGTACTCCATCACGTCCATCTTGCCTTGCGTCAGCGAGTTAAACTGCTCGCGCAACCTGTCCATGAGGCCTTCTGGGATGTGGTGGCGCAGGAAGACTGTCTTCAAATCCCCCAAGTGGTGACCACTCCGGGAGCTCTCATTGCCTGGACGTTCTCCCACCATGAGGCAGACTTTCCCCTCAGCAGGTAGGATACGTAAGGAACCTTGTCTTGCTCAGCCACGTGGGCGATAGCAAGGGTCCTTTCCATCTCGCGGAGCCAATCATCAGCTTTCAGCGGCTCAGTGGGAGAAGCAAAGTTCCTTGGGCCCAGACTGAGTAAGCCCTTGACGGTCGCATGTGCATTGCCTTCATTGCGATGCCCGTGGTTGTTCTGGTAGGCTTGGTGCTCAGCAATTTGAGCCAGAACTTGGGTCATCTGCCCAAGCAACGCAGTGATAGGTGGCGGCTCACTGCATTCCGCATTGTGGTTGTTCCTGCTATTCGGCATCCTGGAGACATTGGATATTAGAACAGCAACAAGATACACAAAGGCAGAGAAAAACTTGGAAGTAGAATTCTTGCTCAGAAAACAGTTGCAAACTGTATCATAACAAGGATAAGCTTCTCATAGAAAAGGGTCACAACAAGACACTTTGTTAGCCATCAGTACAACCACCAAGGTTTCAGTACTACAAGGATAGCTACTAGTACAAAGTTAACCATCCATACAGCCAACATGGTTTCAGTACAAAAGGACTGCTACTACAACAAGACAGAGATACATCACGAAGACTAGCTCGCACTTCCCTCGGAAGACGAAACTGTGCACCCCTCTCTGGTAATGTGGTGGGTGTAACGACGGTCAACGTACACGTGGTACTCCGGCACCACACGACGTATCTCGGAGAAGTAGGCATCTGGCGTTTGTGTCTCGTACAGAAGTGGTCCAACGTGGTCTGGAGAAGTAGTGATCAGTGGACCACGCTTTGGAGTGTATCCGCCCACAGCAGACAGGCGACTCGGATGTGTGAGCTGGAACCTCGGGAAAGCGTCCAGTGTGACATTCCCCCTGTCGTACTGTCCAAGGTGAGAGAGTGCCCGCTCCATCTGCTCATGGACTGCTGCTAGCTCCAAGCGTAGAGCTCCAGCAACTGAGTCTGAAGATTGGCCAAACTGAGCGGTCCTGTCAAGAACATTGGTCTCGTACTGAGAGTCCGTGTAGGGTAAGTATGGAACGTAGCAGAACGAAGGGTAGTTGAAGCAGTAGTAGTCCCTGCGCAGAGCTAGAGTTGCATCATAAGCTGCCAAGTGTACTGCCATGTCCACAGTGGAAGCTGGAGCCACATGCTTGTGCACAGTAACACCATCATCTCCCCTGATCCTAACTGTAGCACTGTAGGAGGTTCGTCCGAAATCTTGGGGGATCTCAAACACCTGGTACTCCAGAAGATAGCGGAAACTGACATAGTCAGCCATGCCTCTGAGAAGGTTCGGGTAACCGGTAGTCCGCTCGCAGTAGGTCCTACGCACCACCTGATAGTGCGCCATCTACATAGCAGTTTGAAGTAGAAGTTAGCCTCCGGAAAACAAAATGATTGATTGCACAGAACAGATTGTACAATGACAAAGAGATGATTCAAGTCAAAGGTAGAACAACAACTGATTGATTCAAGATTGCAACTGAACATAGCCGTAGAGGTTGATAACTACCAAAACGACAAAAACAACCTTGAAACACCTGCAACTATGGTACTACGGAAAACCCAAAACACGTGATGTCCTAATTTTAAATTGGAGATGAGAAGGGAAAAACCTCGTAACACTTCCTTACCAGAAGAACAGGGAGGGTGGGTGCGGAAAGAAGTAAAAGAACAGAATTCCTACTCTCACGTTTAAGATTTTTCCTGATAACTACAAAATATTTTTATAGACTGAAACAACGACCACTCGAAGGGAACCTGAGGGCGTTTAGGCTCTGATACCAACTGTCAGACCCTGAATTCAGGCTACACAAACAAAACGTATCGGTTAGGCCACACAACCAGGAGCATACTGGGTAATACCAACCCAGGAAACAGGCAGGCCTGGCTCGGAATGGATCATCGGTCGTTAGCTCCTAGCAACCCCAACGACACATACGTCTCAAGATTGTGCACGCAAGAACCCAAAATCCTACCAACTCGTATACTTCAAATCATACACACATGGTATACGAGTCGGTTTTTAACAGAGTGGAAGATCACAAGATAAACCTTAGACACAAAGAAAAGAAATAATTATCCAAGGCTCTCACTGAGAAAATATATCGAATGTCACCAAACAGAGGACACATGTCCCAACAATACATCATGCAGCGGAAAACAAGTCGGCCTAAGTACAGACAAGAAGCAAAGGACACAAGGCGAAACGAAAATAGAAGGCCCATCCACGCGGTCCACCAGGAAGAAACCCAGGGGAACTCTAACTACTCGTCGTAGATCTCATCTTTGAACTCCACGAAGTAACCACCCACCTGTTTATACGGAGTCTCCTCAACTGCAGAAAAACGACGACTAGCACTAAAACGGGGAAACACCAATGGATCTTGATGTAACTCCACCGAAAGAGGAGAAACAACTGATTGATTCAATAATGAAACTGAACGTAGTCGAAAAGGTTGATAACTGCCAAAACGAAAAGCACCACCTTGAAGCCACCTGCAACTATGGTACTACGGAAAACCCAGAACACGTGATGTCCTAATTTGAAATTAGAGATGAGAAGGAAAAAAAAACATCGCAACACTTCCTTACCAGAAGAACAGGGAGGGAGGGTGGGGAAAGGAATAAAAGAACATAATTCCTACTCTCACGTTAAAGATTTTTCCTGATAAGTACAAAATATTTTTCTAGACTCAAACAACGACCAGTAGAAGGGAACCTGAGGGCGTTTAGTCTCTGATACCAACTGTCTGACCCTGAATTCAAGCTACACAAACAAAACGCATCGGTTGGGCCACACAACTAGGAGCATACTGGGGATTACCAATCGCAGGAAACAGGTAGGCCAGGCTCGGAATGGATCATCGGCCGACAGCTCCTAGCGACCCCAACGTCACATACGTCTCAAGATTGTGCACGCAAGAACCCAAAATCCTACCAACTCGTATACTTCAATCATATACACATGGAATACGAGTCGGTTTTTAACAGAGTGGAGATCACAGGATAAACCTAAGACACAAAGAAAGGAAATAAGCATCCAAAGCTCTCACCGAGCAAATATATCGAATGTCACCAAACAGAGGACACATGTCCCAACATTACATCATTGAGCGGAAAACAAGCCGGTATGAGTACATACAAGAAGCAAAGGGCACAAGGCCGAAACAAAAAGAGAAGGCCCATCCACGCGGTCCACCAGGAAGAAGCCCAGGGGAACTCTAACTACTCGTCGTAGATCTCGTCGTCGAACTCCACGAAGTAGCCACCCACCTGGTCGTACGGAGAATCCTCAACTGCAGAGAAAACCACAGCCCGCGAACGGGTCAATACACCGGAGCGTATCGAACAAGTTTAAGCTAACAAGTTACAAAACTGAAAGAATCCCAAAGTATGGGGTTAGGTGGACTTAGCGGCAGCAGCACTAGCAACCTAAAGAGATGCGCTACAACTTCCGTCTAATCAGAGAGGGGTAAGAGAGCGCATAAGAAGCCAACTACAACTAACACCAATCATAACCCATTTTCGAATTAACCCCCTCAACCAAGTATGAGGAAGCAATTCGGGAAACTCACACATTATTCAGTTTTAGTTACCATTTATTGTGAAAGTAATTCTATATTACTAGTCAAGTTAATCAACAATGATTAGGTGTAAGTTGTCTAGATCTTGTTAGCCAGCATCATCACCAAGTCGTCCATGACCGTGGACACGGCTCGTCGATAAGATTATACCCTGTAGGGGTGAACTACTGTACCCATACTCGCAGGATCAACCCAGTCAAAAACATTAGGGCCTCTCAACACGACTCATTCCTTCACTACAGCAAGTCCAAGTGCCACCCATATGAGTTGTTACCCGCGTCAGGAGTCCGACCAAATTTCAATCGCGGACTCATTAGTTTGCGACTACGCCGCCATGCGGCTCAAGCCACAGTAGGAACTGTCCGCTTCGCGTCGTACCTCCCCTGTATGACCCCCCATATCAAGTAACCTCTCATCAAACATCATCATGCACATGCATATGAGCAAATGGAAAACCCAAACTACTTGCGCACATGGACGAGCTGAGGATCCGTTCAGTCGAGGGGGGCTCCATTGGTCCACCCACAAGGGGTTAGTGCGCTCAAAGTTGGATCCGAGGAGAAAATCTCAGTTCCTAGGTCGACACTAAGCAGAACAAAGCACCTCGCAAGGCCTTCCGCCTGGTGCCTTATCTTTTAATTATAATACCCCAACATAAGACAACAGTTTATTAAGTAGAACAATCTATCATACTAAGCATATGAGATCAAAGAACAGACTAAGCATGCACTACGACTCGCAAAGGCCAACAGATAAACATGCAAGTGGTTATAGGTTGTGGGGATATAGCTATATATGCTGCAGGATAAACATGTGATGGGATCGCAGTTCAAGAATCGATAACTAGGATAGCATAGATCAAAAGACAAGGATGAAAACCAAATAGTCGTGCAACCGGTTAGCAGAAGCTTGCCTAGCAGCTCGTAGCCTGGCACGAAAGCTGGAACCTCAGTATCGTAGGTACTCACAGCAGGCACGTCGTCGTCTACCCAGAGAAATGCCAACAACAGACAATAGGAAACAATAATCAATACAAAGAAATGGGCAAACCAATGATGGTGCATTATGATATGAGATGATTAGGTCATATTAAAGCAGGGATGAAATCCCGGCAAAAGATTATGTTGCAAGTTATTTGTGAAACCAACAAATTAAATGTTGATTAACATATATACCATGGTATGGTGATCTAATCAATTTAAATGGAATAGGCACTAATTAAATATTTGCCCAACACATTCCATATTAATTATTGAAGTGCCAATTATTTATCTACACCTCAAATTATATGTTTATTAGCATGGCAAGACATGGTGTAAATGATATGAGCAAATTAAATGGAATTAGGTCATTATATATTTATTACCCCACACATTCTATATTTAATTATTTAGTTGCATTTGTTAAATTAAACTAAGCATTTAAAATAATTGATGCAAAATGACATAAGAATGTTATATTAATGTTTATTACATTTTTCTGATATAAAAACATATAAAGATTATTTTATTTGAGTTTATTGATTTAAAGTTATTGCATTTATAAGTCTAGGGGTGTTTCTGAAATTAACCAGGGACTTATTCGTGATAAAACTGTGTCGGTGGGGACCTCTGTGTGGAAACCAGAAAGGCAGGGGGCCCGGGTCAAAATTTGTAGCGTACCTGCACTTTAAATAAGGCAGATACCTGTGTAAAGTGCAAATCCCTGGATCGATTCGTTTGCACACACAGTTTACGATGTAATATCACAACAAAGTATCAATTTTATTACATCGATGATCCAGACTTACAAAATAGTCAATACAAGTTGCATAGCATAAAGCTAGCTTTGAAATAGTACACAGCGGAAATACAATAGCAGTGGGTCTTCAACAACTTCATGTTGCCACAGGCGAAAACATGTTGGTTGTAGACTCGAAACCTTTAAACGAAACCTCACTCGTCATTTAGTCAATCTGCAATAAGAAAAATATTGCAACAACATGGGTCAGATTCCATAAAAAATGGAGTCTGGCAAGTGACACTATGGTGGACACTTAACGGAATAACTCTAAAGCCTATATGCATATTTGGCTGGTGGAGTTCAAGGCTATTTTGCATAAAGCCAATTTTTCCTATCTCTTTGGAAAACACTTTCTTCAAATCAAGACAAGTATGGCATGAAAACCATAATCTCGTCTTCCCTTGTTCACCCATCAAGTTTTATTTCTGAAGTTGGAATGATGGAATCCTCCGTTTGACGTCCGTGATCAGCTGCTCAAATTGTCCGTACCGGGGACACGGCTAAGTACTTAGTTTTACACTCTGCAGAGGTTGTGCACGTTCACCATTGTACCCATTCAACCCAAATTATCCTTTACACACCATTTGTGATAAGGAAAGGAGAAGAATGAGACGAGATCTTTCAGAAGCATTTTCCCTCCCACTCTGGCTTGACCCGTTCCACCTAACATCCCCCTACATCTGCTTGTCAAGCCGGAGAGAGTCCACGCAACATAATTGATCAAGCCAGAGCCCATATGGCAATGGCTGCACTGGAAGCAATCGTCACTCGGAGTTCTTCAGATTCCTCTATTCCCTGGGTGGCCATCCACAAGTGCACGTACTCCAGGAACCATAGACATGGACCTGAGCAGCCACTCAACTTCGCTGCCATACAACCAATCCACCCAGGAGGTTCATTAACTTAGTGGATGTGCACTCTCAGGTGAAAATCACCATGCTCACAGCCCTAAGTAGAATAGACATTCATCCTAGGCGACGACAACCATGAGCACAGCACTGAGTAGTCACTTCACATTTTGTAAAACTTTTCATCATTGCATAGCATCAGTATATCTACTAAGTATTATATAGGAACCTAGACACAGGAGTAAGGGAATTCTACACAGGTTTAGCATAGCAATACTATCCTACTCATGCATATAAAATTACACTAAGTAATGCATATAGAAAATAATAGGAAGTTTATGAGGTGTGCCACTTGCCTTGGAATGTTGTCGTTGTTCACAAACTCTTTTCAACAACGATCGTTTGCTCTCCGTTTAATCTAAACCATATAAGCAAACAACAATACAACAATCAACAAAAAAAATCATCAAACATACATGCACATACATAGTGAACAAACAAGTTTTGTAAAACTTCTAAGAAAAACATGTCATGCATGATATGCAAATTATTTCTAAAGACTAGTGATGCAAGTCATGCCATGAAAATCTTTTAAGTCAATACAAGGGAAAATAGGTTGGTCAAAATGACTAAGGACTATGGTCATGTGTTTGACAAAATTACTTTGTTATAATTCATCTTGAATAAGCACTCTAATGTCTTAGTCATGATGTGTACAAGTACTTAGAGAAAATACTAAGTTTATTCCTCAAGGTGATCAACAATTATTATCAACTCTTTGTAAATTGGATATTCACTACAGTGAGAGAGACAGACACCCGGCCAGCCACTTAAATTGTGGGACAGGTCTCATGTACGTGGACATGTAAGGTTTGTCTCCAGTCCGCTTCATCTCACTATGCCGCTAGGATCCAACAAACTTCAAGTGGGTAATAACATGATCAAAAATTGTTTAAGTCTTAAGTGAAAGACAAGATTAGGAAAGAGGGAAAAGATAGAAAGAAAGAAGTAATTGTCCTCCAGGCTTCATCTCCAGACTTGTAATATTCTCCTTGGTGATGTCTTGATTGAAGTTTTGATAGACTTGATAAATCTTCAGACTTGGTGGTTCTTGTATCCTCAAGGCTGGTCTTGGATTTAACTAAGTCATCATGAGTTCTCTGAGATGAAGAAAAGACAGAGAGAAAGGCTTAGAGAATAGAAAGGGCGTTGGCCTTCTTGAACTTCTTCTCACTTTTTGTCTAAGTGCTTGACATCTTGAGGATGCTTCCAGAGTCTGTTTTCTTCTAAGTCCTTCATGAAGTCTCAGAGAAAAGAAAGAGAGAGAGAGAGCAAGACTTGGAAAATATTTGCTGGTTGGTCTTCATGAACTTCTTCTTGATTTTCTTCTAAGTGTTTCTACTCCTTGAAGATCCTTCTGAAGTCTTGTTTTGGCTAACTCCGTCATTGGCCTTCTAGCTCCATCTTGGAAATCCTAAGTGTCTAAGTGCATAGCACTTTACCAAAACACTAGGTTGAAAATATTACTAACTTAGGGAAAATGGGGAAGGAGTTTTCCTATGAGGGGTATAACTATATAATAAGTTATGCATGAAATGCACTTTTTAATCACAAGAAAGCATCAAAATAACTTTTGTGATATTTATAAAGAATACATGAGGCTATAAATGCAATTTAATTAATTTCTATTTTTGCAAAACATAATAAAAGGAAAACATCTATATTAAAGTTTTATGTGAATTAATTTTTATAACACAATTTTCGTATAAATGGTGTTAATAGATAGAAGGGATTTAATTAAATTTATAGCAATTGGATTTACTCAAAAATGATTTTTCTATCAATAGTTATGTCAAAATTATTCAAACTATTTAAATTAAATATATAACTATGAAATCATTCAAATACTACTTAAAAATATTTTATAACAGAGACAACATATAACACATATTCTAAGGTTTCTAAAACAATTTTATTTGCAATTTTTGGAATTATAGATTTAAAGTTATGACAAATTTACTCAAACTCTTAATTTGAAATTTGAATCTATTTAAGCTTGTCAAATTTGAATTCTAACAGCACTAAAATATTCTACTAGTCATGGGCTTTCCAAAAATATAAAGTTTGCTAAATTTGGCCACACCAGTAAGAAGTTACAATAAATCTAAGATGCAGGGGTTGTTCTGCAAAACTGCCAAAAGATTTTTATTCGGATTAAACAGAAAAACGGACAAGGCCACGTGGCGGATTGCGAGTGGCTGGGCTCGACTTGGCTTGCGGCTCAGATGGGCTTGAGCCGGGGCTTGGCTCGGCTGGCTACGATGGATCTGGATCGTCAGATCCATATCGGACGGATCTAAAGACATACCGATTCAAAACGGCTGGATCTAATCTGGACCTAACAATTTAGATCGGACGGTGCTGGGAGTTTGGTCCATACCGTGGCGGCGACGAAGACGGCAGCGCGGCCTCGGGTTCGGACGGAATCGACGTCCCGGTGGTTCCTTCGCGCGGGAAAGACCACCACGGGGTGCGGCTCGGCGCGGCGAAGACTACAGAGGCGATGGCGTCTCGCGGAGTATCCTCTGGCGGCGCGGACTCGCCGACGAAGGAGTACGGGACGCCGGCGACCTTCCGTTCGTGCTCCCCTCTCGATTAGCTGCAAGAAGAGAGCGGGGAAAGAGTCAGGAGGATGCACAAGAAGATGGCGAGGGGAGGGAGAGGGTCTCGGGTGCGAGAGGTGCGGTTATCTCGCCGGAATCGAGGAAGGATGGTGGCGGTGGTGCTCAACTCCGACGAGCCATTTCGCGAGCCTGGCGGCGCGATTAGGTTAGGGGCGAGAGGGGAAACGGAGAGGAGTAGCAGGGGATATATATGGGGGCAGAGGAGGGAACAAAACGCGAATATTTTGCCCGGATTTAGCGATGGAATCGGAGAGCATCTCGGAGGCTTTTCGGCTAGAGGTTGAAGAAGGTGACGTCACCGCTGACGTCAGCAGGTATTTTCTTTTTCTTTTCTGATTTTTCTATTTTATTTATATCTTTTGATTTATAACTCCAAATGATGTCAAATAAATTTCTAATTTTTTTAATATTATTATCTTTGTGTTAACCCAGTTGTGGGCATGTTTTGAATATTTTTGAAAAATAATATTTTGAAATATTGATTAAATACAAATTTGACACTTAAAGTCAAATTTGAATTTCTATCTTAATTAAATTTTCTTTTGGCTAAATAAAATTTGAAAAATACCCACATTCCAATATGTTTGAATTTAAGTTATTTAAACTTGTTTGGCTGAAATCATTCATCTTTATTTTGGCATAATATTAAGGAACTAAATATAAATAATTTTTAGGAAATGTGAAATATAAGGTATTCATTTTTAATTGAAAATAATTTGTGCACCATTATATTTTATATTATGATAATTCATTTGAAAACTTCATAACAACTTTGGAAAAGATTTTAGAGTTAATTCATTTCCTTATATAGAATATATATTCATGAAAATCCCTTTATGTTTTGAAAATAAATAAAATCATTTAAGCTAAAGAAATGTTTATTTGGATAATTCATTTATTATAAAATCTCTGAAGTTATAGTTATAAATTACAGAATTGAAATTTTAACACCATGTTTTGAACTTAGTTGAGAGAATGAAAACCCTTTGGCAACTAACACCATTTTAAATAATTTGTGAATTTATGAATAGATATGGCTAAGTGGTTGAAATTAATTTCTTATAAGTAAACTATTTACTTAAAATAAAATGGATTGTAGTTTGTAAAATATTTGTCAAATTACATTTTAAGGTTTTTGAAATACAGTGGATAATAAAATGTTTAAACTGTGACATTTGAAATATTAAACTCTTTCAATAAGTTTGAAGTCTTTCATAGTTGGTTTTCTTATGCATTTAATGTTTTATGTTAATCAAAAACAAAAGTTTTAAATTTTTGTGATTTTTGAACATTATAAAATGTTGGGATGTTACAAAATTTCCTAGCTCAGAGGTTTCTTCTGGCTTTTGTTACAGCGTAGGGTTCTAACCCGAGACACTGATGCGCGGGCCCAGGTGCCACGAGGGTGCTGACTGGCACGGGTAGGGTTTGCTAGCGCCCACAGTCACTGACTGGTGGGGACGCTTTGTCAGGAACAAAAGAAAAAGGTTGGCGTTTTTATTCTACCGCCGGGGTTCGAACTCGGAGCGCGGGTGAGCAGGGATCGGTGGTGTTAACCACCTGGGCTGGGTGCGTGTTGTTGAACGAATCAGCGATGCACTGAATATAACCCGACTAAACTGAATCGGGCCCGAACAGAAGAAGTCTGACGAAACTGAAGATGCGAAGGCAGGGCGCACAGTGGCAGACGGATTCGCCGGCGACCTTATTTGGGGCAGCGCCGCAGCGACTGGGCGTGCGTGCGGGTGGGTGTGGGTGCGCCGGAGGTTTCGTTTTTGCGGCCGGATGGGAAGGAAAATGGGCGGATCCCTCATGCTCGTGCACGGCTTCGTGCAATGCGCGGTGTCCGTGACATGCGCACTCCGGCGCCGGCGGGATTGGACCTACAGGGGAAGGAAACAGAGGGGGAAGTAGCCGGAGGGGAAGCATCTCACCGTGGGGGTGCTGATGGCGATAGGAAGGCGGCTCGGGGGCGTCGGAGAGGTCGCGTCGGTGTCGGGGACGAAGATGGGAGCCGCGGCCGGCGTCGGGGACGGATTCACGGCGGCATCGTTTGCCGGCGAGGAAGAAGGCGAATGCGGCGCAACGGCTGGCGTGATGGCGATTCAGGGGGAGGACCGTAGGCACGGCGCGGCGACGAGGAAGCTCGGGTGATTTTTCTCCGGTGGGTGAACAGACGAAGAGAGGGGCCGACGGCGCGAGGAGGGGGAAGAAGGGAGTTAGGGTTTGGGGGCGCGCTGCGGCTTGCTAAAAGGAGGAGGGAGGGAGTGGGCAGCGAGGTGGGGGCGAGGTGCAGCGACTCGCCATGGCTCTGGCGACAAGGAAAGGCGTACGGAGGAAGGGGACGAGGGAAAATGGGCTTCGGGCTGGGTGGTTGCTGGGCTTAGGTGGGCCAGAAATTGGCCCAGTTCGGCCAGGGAGCCCTCTCCCCTATTTTTTTTTCTTGTTTTATGTTTTCTTTTTATTCTTTTCTGGTTTTTGTATTTTTAAAACAAATCAGAAAAGAAACATAAATAAAACTTTTGAACAATTTTAATAGTTTCAAATTAGTCATATTAATTACTGGTTTGATTATTTATAAATAATTTGAAATTTATTTGAATTTATTTGAAGAAGCATTTGAAATTAAATATGAAACTTAAATTTGGAAATTGAATTTGAAGCAAGATATTTAATTAAATGCAAACACACATGGGATGATGACATGATGATCACATTTGGGATGTTACACCGAGGGGCGGCGTCCACAACATGTTTCACAAGGTAAGTGATACGTCTCCAACGTATCCATAATTTCTTGTGTTCCATGCTATGTTATATCATATTATTACATGTTTCATATGCATTTTATATAGTTTTATGCATTTTCTGGGACTAACCTATTAACAAGATGCCACAGTGCCAGTTCCCTGTTTTCTACTGTTTTTGGTTTCACAAAAGCTCTGAAGGAAATATCCGCCAAATTGGAAACGAGTCAACCAGGAATTATTTTTGAAATATTTGCCTCCAGGAAAACCGAAGAAGAGACGAAAAGGGGTCGCGAGGCGGCCACATCACCCTGGTGGCGCGGCCCCACTGCCAGCCGCGCCAGGAGGTGAGGAGGCCCCCTCGGGCGCCCACCGACCTTGGTCTTTCGCCCATATAAACCCCCCTGACCTAAAAACAGAGCACGGTTGAACACTTTTTCCTCCTCGGGTCCCTAGCCGCAGCCGTCGTCACCACCACTTCGGGAGAGATTAGAACTGCTCCCCGGCACCCTGCCGGGGGGGGGGGGGGGGGCGGAATCGTCCCCGGAGGCTTCAACGTCGCCATGACCGCCTCCGGACTGATGCTATAGTAGTCTACCTTGGACTACGGGTCCATAGCAGTAGCTAGATGGTTGTCTTCTCCTCTTGTGCTATCATGATTAGATCTTGTGAGATGCCTATCATGATCAAGATCATCTTAATGATCATCTTTATGTAATTCTCCATGTTGTGTTTGCTGGGATCCGATGAATATTGAGTACTAAAATTATTGCTTCATAATATATCATGTGTTTGCTATTTAATGATCTTGCGTGCTCTCCGTTACTTGTATATGCTCTAGCCAAGTAGATGCTCGTAACTCAAAGAGGGGGTATTTATGCTCGATAGTAGGTTCATGTCTCTATTTAATATGGGGCAGTGACAGAAAGCTCTAAGGTTGTAGATGTACTGTTGCTACTAGGGATAAAACAGTAGTACTTTATCTAAGGATGATGTTACATACTTACTTTACACACGGTGCTTAAGGCGATAATCTGTTGCATGAAACTTAATCATAGATGCGGTTGGAACGGTCTATGTATATTGTTGTACTGCCCGAATGAATCTCACACTAGACACTATATCATTAGTATATGCATTGGGTTGCTCATCTTTATTATGTCAATTGCCTAGCTGTAATTTGTTTACCACACATGGATGAATGTTATTATTTATGGAGAGACACCACTAGTGAACTATGGACCCCGGTCCTTCTCATTAATCTGATAAAAGCACAACTACAAACCTGTTACTTTCCACAAACAAACATCTTTCTTCCACACATACGGTTAATCTTTTGTTACAGCAAGCCGGTGGGATTGACACCCTCACCGTTGAGTTGGGGCAAAATAATTTGATTGTGTTGTGTGCAGATTTCATGTCTCCGACGCCACACCAAGAGTTTCTGGCGCCGTTGACACCTCGAGGGGAACATTCATCTCCTACTGGTTCGATAACCTTGGTTTCATAACTGAGGGAACTCTTGCTGCTCTGCTACTTCACACCCTCCTCTTGGGGATTGACCAACCACACGCTTAGCACCATCAGTAAGTTTCACTGATCTCGGGCTCTCTAGCCCCTCGCCAACTTTGGTGCAACATCTAGACTCTCCGAGTCTCACGTAGTATCAAGTTCAGTTTTCAAAGTTTTCGCCGTGACAAGACTGACTCTAAGTGTGACTCGACCCTAACTTGTCCTGTATCCTTGGGACTAGGCTACTGTAACGCCCCAGGATTTATCGCCATTTATTTTGTTTGTTTTATTTTGCATAATCATGACAATGCATTGTCACCTCAATTATTTAAATTGTTGCATCCAAATTCAAATTACACTTTTCAATTTAAATGCAATTCAAACAAATTAAAATGTGAGGTTTCAAATCTGTTATGAAGGTACCTCCAGCAGCTGAATCCAATAGGTTTCTTGAAGAAAAATTCAGTCCTTCATAAAAGGTTTGGATGATCATCCAAGCAGTCAGTCCATGGGTTGGGCAATTCTTTATCATAGATTTATTCTTTCCCAAGCTTGAGCAACATGTTCATTATCTAGTTGTTTAAAATTCAGGATGCTACTTCTTAGAAAAATAATCTTAGCAGGAGGATAGTGTTTTCCAATGAAAGCATCTTTGCATTTAATCCATGAATCAATACTATTCCTAGGCAATGAAAGCAACCATTCTTTAGCTCTTCCTCTCAAGGAGAAAGGAAATAATTTCTGTTTTATGATATCACCATCTATGTCTTTATATTTTTGCATTTCACATAATTCAACAAAATTATTTAGATGGGCACCAGCATCATCAAAACTAACACTAGAGAATTGCTCTCTCATAACATGGTTCAACAAAGCAGGTTTAATTTCAAAGAACTCAGCTTTAGATGCAGGTGGAGCAATAGGTGTGCATATAAAATCATTATTGTTGGTGCTTGTAAAGTCACACAACTTAGAGTTTTCAGCGGAACTCATTTTAGCAATTTAATTAACAAACCGAGATAACAATTATAGAGAAATAATTTACAAACCGAAATAACAAAAGCAACAAAACTGAAAATAAAATAGCAAAACCCAAATAACAAAAGTAATGCTAGTAACTATTTTTTTGTATTTTTGATATTAAGCAAACAAAAGAGTAATAAAAATAAAGTAAGCAAGGCAATAACAAAATAAAAAGATTGGAAGTGCGAAAACTCCCCTCGCAGAAGAATGCTTATCTCCCCGACAACGGCGCCATAAAATTGCTTGATGCACACGGTGGGTGTGTTGTTGGGAGACCCCAAGAGGAAGGTGTGAAGTAGTTTCCCCAGTATGAAACCAAGGTTATCGAACCAGTAGGAGATGAAGAATTCCCCCGAGGTATCAACGGCCCCAGAAGATTGCTGGTGCTAAGTCCACGTGGAGCCTACACACAAACAATCAAGATACTTTGCCCCAACTTAAGAGTGAGGTTGTCAATCTCACCAGCTTACTGTAACAAAGGATTAAACGTATGTGTGGAAGAAAGATGTTTGTTTGCAGAAAGTAACAGGTTTGAATTTGTGGTTTTATCATATTAATGAGAAGGACCGGGGTCCACAGTTCACTACTGGTGTCTCTCCATATATAATAATATTCATCCATGCGTGGTAAACAAATTACAGCTAGTCAATTGACAGAATAATAATGAGCAACCCAATGTATATAATAACGTTATGATGTCTAGTGTGAGATTCATTCGGCCATTACAACAATATACATAGACCGTTCCAACTGCATCTATGACTAATAATCCACCTTCTGGTTAGCATCCGCACCCCTTTCAGTATTAAGTTGCATGCAACAGATTATCGCGTTAAGCACTGTGTGGAAAGTAAGTAACTAACATCATCCTTAGACAAAGTACTACTGTTTTATCCCTAGTAGCAACAGTACATCTACAACCTTAGAGCTTTCTGTCACTGCCCCTGATTTAATAGAGACATGAACCCACTATCGAGTATAAATACCCCCTCTTGGAGTTTCGAGCATCTACTTGGCCAAAGCACACACAAGTAACGGAGAGCATGCAAGATCATTAAATAGCACACACATGATATATTATGAAGAAATAACTTTAGTACTCAATATTCATCGGATCCCAGCAAACACAACATGGAGAATTACATAAAGATGATCTTGATCATGATAAGCAGCTCACCAGATCTAAACATGATGGCACACGAGGAGAAGACAACCATATAGCTACTGGCTATGGACCCGTAGTCCAAGGGTAGACTATTCACGCATCAGTCCGGAGGCGGTCATGGTGAGGTAGAGGCCTCCGGGGACGATTCCCCCTCCCGGCAGGGTGCCGGGGAGCAGTTATGATCTCCCCCGAAGTGGTGTTGATGATGGCGGCGGCTCAGGACCCGTGGAGGAAAAAGTGAATATCGTATGACTATTTTTAGGTCAAGGGGGATTTTATAGGCGAAAGGGCAAGGTCGGTGGGCGCCCGAGGGGCCCACATCACCTCCTGGCGCGGCCAGGAAAGTAGCCGCGCCACGAGGTGGTGTGGCGGCCTCGTGGCTCATCTTCGTCTCGTCTTCGGTTCCTCCTGACGGAAATATTCCAAAAAAAAAAATCCAGGATCTTTTATTTCCAATTCCGAGAATATTTCGTTAAGTGATTTTCTGAAACAAAAAACATCAGAAAACAAGGAACTGGCACTGTGGCATATTGTTAATAGGTTAGTCCCAGAAAATGCATAAAACTATGTAAAATGCATATAAAAAAATGTAATAACATGATATAACATAGCATCAAACATAATAAATTATGGATACGTTGGAGACGTTTCAGACGCCGGTTCAATTTTTATTTGACCTGACGTGACGAGATTTTCGCAGGCGTGATGATGATTTCCTCGTCTTTCGCGCGTAATGGAAGGCGTGGTCTGCGACAGTTGCCCTCCGATTCCGCCACGTGTTGTGATAGTTTTGCACGGATGGATGTGATGAACTCTCTTGCTACGGTAAATACAGGTTTCTCCACCGTGAGTTAATTTACTCTGCCATTTGCTTTCCTTGCATCCTCTTCCTCCTTGGACGTGCATTTGTTCTTGCTCTTGCCTCCTATTTTCGCCATGGCGCCCAAGAAAAACATCACTGCCGCAGAGCTTTCTTTGGCCACTGCTGGACCGTTGAAGAAGGGGGAGCTGACTACTGGGGTTTCCACAGCTACTCCTGTCGTTGCTTTGAAGAAGACGACTGGGGATTGGGTGCCATCGTCAATGAGAAGAAGCTATCAACGTTTCGGCAAGCTGGACTACTTTCCCCAACGGACACGCTTGCTGCCCGTGCTCCTGCCAACAAAGAGGTACTCCCCGAGCCTCTTCTCGGTGAGCGGGTGTGTTTCGCAGATTTTCTGCCGCCTGGCTTTGGTTTTCCACTGCACGATTTTGTGCGGGGCCTCTTCTATGCTTACGAAGTTCATATGTACGACCTCATACTCGTGGGCATCTTGCATATTGCTTGTTTTATGGTTTTATGTGAGTATTTCCTAGGAGTACATCCCAGCTGGGCTCTTTGGAAATCCATCTTTCGAGTACGTTTTATGCATTGTGACGGCCGTCCCTTTCCGACTGGAGGTTTTGGTATTGAAGTATGTGATGACTGTCCGTATTTTGAATTGATGGCGGCGGACCCTGCTCAGAAATGGAGAAAAAGTGGTTTTATGTGCCAGTCGATCAGGATATAAGGTCATTATTCTCGACTGGCACACCGCTTGTGGAGACGGCGGCATGGCAGCATCTTTTGTCGACTGAGGAGAAGAAGGAGGCCTCCTCTCTTATGGTTAGAGTTCAGGAACTGTTGAAGGTTGTCACGGGGATTCAATTGATAAGCACTTTTGTGAAGCGCCGAGTTTGGCCTTTGCGACAGCGTGCACATCCCTAATGGCGGTAAGAGGGTCGTCTTGACGTCACTCGCATGAGTGAGGCTGAGCTGGCTGATCATGTGTTTCATGATCATGTAAAGTACATTACCAGTATCCAGCCTACTGATATTGCTTCTTTTGATTTCACCGTTGTTCCTTATAGCCTTGGGACTCCACTTCCCGAGGTATTTTGCATTTCTTTTGTGTTTGCTTTTTGAGTATGGATTTTTTTCCATTCGTGAAGGTATGTGATTGGTGTGCCGACATCTGGTTATGATTAGGGACTGTCAACTGCTTCGTCTCTACCTCCCTTTCCTGAGAATGGGGCGTCTGCGGAGGTGGTCCCAGTCGCCAAGTTGGAGACAGCCAATGACTTTCCTTCGTCGCTGGCTTTTCTGCTTCCAGGAAGGGGATTGTGGAAGAAACATCCCTCGACCAGGAGGCGGAGGAACCTTCGACTAGGCCTTTAGTCAAACGTCGTAGCCTCCGCCGTGCTAAGACCGTCGAGGCTACTGCCATTGCTCCGCCTCCCAATCTTCAGCCGCTGGTGGTTGCAGCTATGTCGGCCGTTGGCGATGTAGATAAGTATGCTTATATTGACTGTGCTTCATATTTCCTGTTTCTTTTCTTGTCTTCTTTTCGGACAGTTTGCTAATCGCATGAGCAGTTCTTTTGTTAGGCGAATTCGCACCTCTCCTCCCGCGGAGGGGGAAAATGTGGTTTCTTCTTCTGCCGGAGTCCAAAGACTCCAAGATATTGCTATGGTTACCTCAATAGCTGTGGGTGAACCATATTTTGCTTCTGCTTCAGCTGCTGGCCTGTCAACCTTTACCTCCTCCTTCTGGGTTAAGCATGTAAGTTTTGTTTTGCAAGCTATTTTTTCATGTGGATCGCTCTTTTGATTTAGTATGCGCCAATTTCCTCTATGCATCCTGCTATAAGTGGCTTGGTCGCTGTTGGCCAGTCATTTGTGCAAGCGGAGCAAGAACGAGTTGTCCTTCGTTCTGATCTGGAACGGATCCGTCGTAAGCGTTTCCACCTTTGCCATCTTTTTTGATTTAAGCATTTGTGCCTTCTATGAATCTGTGTTATGTAACTATTGCAGGAGAGAAAGCCGCATTGGAAAAGCGACTGGCTGTTTTGGAACAGCAGCTCGATGGTCAGTGGCTGCACGCAAACGAGGAGTTGGAGAGGACCCGGCATTCCTTCGTTTGTCGAGAGGAGGAGCATGCTAAGCAGCTCCTTGGCCTTGTACAGGTTGTGACATGTACGGGGGTTTTATGCCCTTCGAGTGTTTTTTCTATTTTTTTTACTTCTAAGATCTCTTCTTTGCTTGTTTTGCCAAGGTTCTTCTTCATGCGTTCCCGATGGTACCTCGAGTGGTGATATGTCACTCAAGCATGCCATCGAGTAACTACGTAAGGTTCTCGGGCATACCAAGTGTTTTTTGGATACATCCATTCGGACCCTTGGTGCTGTTTTTGCGGAAGCCTTGCCATGGACCGAGTTCCAGCAACTGCTGAAGAATTTTCTGAGGTGCAGGGTCCAAATTTGTCAACCCTGAAGGAATGGGCTAATTGTCGTAGTATCGGCATAGTTGATAGGAGACCGGGGTCCTCTAGCCTTATTATGGATTGTGGGGAAGCAGGTTGGAGTCGTCGAGGACGGAATTGAACACGACGAGTTTACCAAGCTTCAGATCCCGCAGCGGTGGCGAGATCCTACGTGCTGCTATAATTCACAATGAGGCAAATAGCCGTGAACAGGTTACAATGGATGTGATACCTATTGAGCGTTCCCTAAAGGCTTCCTGGTGGCCGGCTTATATAGGCGGCCAGACCCCAGGATACTAGGTAAGAACTTGTCCGGCAAGTAAACATAGCACTAGACCTAGACAGCTTAGTTGCCGCCTTCCGTCTTGGGCTTGGTGGCTTGATGGGTTTCGGCCTTCCGCCTTCCTTGGACTGTCCGCCTACTTCCTTGTACGTCAACTATCTGGGCCGCCCGGCAGGCTTCAGCCTTACCACCCTTGGACCACCCTGGACTAGCCGGATTGATCCAAGTTAGCGATACCCCTAGTTGGTATATCCCCAACATTATCCCCCCCGAAAGGTTGAAGTTCTCCAGGTGCCGATTTCTTCATGATCCTTCATTCTTCAATGTTGGCGGCTGCAGGGCTTGAATCATTCTGAAAATAATGGGGGAACGTGTACCTCAATGTTGGCACACGGCCGCCTTTATCCAACATGGGAATGACGGCTTAAAGAAACTTGCCGGATAGCTTCACAAGAAAACCTGTAGCGTACCTGCACTTTAAATAAGGCAGATACCTGTGTATAGTGCAAATCCCTGGATCGATTCATTTGCACACACGGTTTACGATGTAATATCACAACAAAGGTCAATTTTATTACATCGATGATCCAGAATTACAAAATATTTGATACAAGTTGCATAGCGTAAAGCTAGCATTGACAAAGTACACAGCGGAAATACAATAGCAGTGAGTCTCTATAACTTTCATGCTGCCACAGGCGAAAACATGTTGGTTGTAGACTCGAAACCTTTCAACGAAACCTCACTCGTCATCTAATCAAATCTGCAATAAGAAAAATATTGCAACAACGTGGGTCAGATTCCATTAAAAATGGAGTCTGGCAAGTGACACTATGGTGGACACTTATGGAATAACTCTAAAGCCTATATGCATATTTGGCTGGTGGAGCTCAAGGCTAATTTGCAGAAAGCCAATTTTTCCTATCTTTTTGGAAAACACTTTTCTTAAAATCGACGAGTATGGCATGAAAACCATAAATCTCATCTTCCCTTGTTCACCCATCAAGTTTTACTTTTGAAGTTGGAATGGTGGAATCCTCCGTTGACGTCCTTGATCAGCTGCTCAAAATTGTCTGTAACCGGGGACACGGCTAAGTACTTAGTTTTACACTCTGCAGAGGTTGTGCACTTTCACCATTGTACCCATTCAACCCAAGGTATCCTTTACACACCATTTGTGATAAGGAAAGGAGAGAATGAGACGAGATCTTTCAGAAGAATTTTCCCTCCCCATACTGGCTTGACCCGTTCCACCTAACATCCCCCTACATCTGCTTGTCAAGCCGGAGAGAGTCCACGCAACATAATTGATCAAGCCAGAGCCCATATGGCAATGGCTGCACTGGAAGCAATCGTCACTCGGAGTTCTTCAGATTCCTCTGTTCCTGGGTGGCCGTTCTCAAGTGTACATACTCTTTAGGAACCATAGAAATGGACCGAGTAGCCACTCAACATAAACCATCCGACCAATTACCACCCAGGTGTTTCATTAACTTAAGTGGATGTGCACTCTCAGGTAAAAATCACCATGCTCACAGCCCGAAGTAGAATAGAAATTCATCCTAGGCGAAGACAGCCATGAGCACAGTCCTGAGTAGTCACTTAACATTTTGTAAAAATCTTTCATCAATTGCATAGCATCAATATTTCTGCTAAGTATGATATAGGAAGGGATTCTACGCAGGTTTAGCATAGCAACACATGCATATAAAAATACACTAAGTAATGCATATAAAAATAGGAAGTTTATGGGGTGTGCCACTTGCCTTTGAATGTTGTCGTTGTTCACAACTCTTTTCAACAACGAACGTTTGCTCTCCGTTTAATCTAAACAACATAAGCAAACAACAATACCACAATCAACAGCAAGCAAAACTCACAATGCATACAAACACATACTAGATGAATAAATAAGTTTTATAAAACTTTCTAAGGAAAATATGTTTGTGCATGATGTGCAAAATATTCCTAAGGCTAGAAATGCTTTTTCATGCCATGGAAAATCTTTTAAGTTAATGCAAGGCAAAGTGTTGGTCCATAAGGACTAAGGACTAAAGTCTTAAGTTGGATAAATACACTTTGTTTTATTTCTTCAGGAAACAAGCACTCTAATGGCTTAGCCATGATGTGCAACATACTTAGAGAAAAATACTAAGTCATTTGTTCCAGATGATCAACAATTATTATCAACTCTTAGTACATTGGACATTCACTATAGTGAGAGAGACAGACACCCGGCCAGCCACTTAAATTGTGGAACAGGTCTCATGTACGTGGACATGTAAGGTTTGTTTCCAGGCCGCTTCATCCCACTATGCTGCTAGGATCCAACAACTTCAAGATGATAACATCATGATCAAAATTTGTTTAAGTCTAAAAGACAAGATTAGGAAAGAGGGAAAAGATAGAAAGAAAGATGTAGTTGTCCTCCAGGCTTCATCTCCAGACTTGTAACTTTCTTCTGGATGATGTCTTGATTGAGCTCTTGGTATTATTCATGAATCCTCAGACTTGGTGGTTCTTGTATCCTCGAGGCTGGTCTTGGATTTACTTAGTCTTCATGAATTCTCAGAGGAGAAGAAAAGACAGAGAGAAAGACTTAGAGAATAGAAAGGGGGTTGGCCTTCTTGAACTTCTTCTCACTTTTCTTATAAGTGCTTGCCATCTTTGGGAATGCTTCCAGAGTCTGTTTTCTTCTAAGTCCTTCATGAAGTCCTAGAGAAAAGAAAGAGAGAGAGAGAGAGCAAGACTTGGAAAATATTTCTGGTTGGTCTTCATGATCTTCTTCTTGATTTTCTTCTAAGTGTTTCTTCTCCTTGAAGATACTTCTGAAGTCTTGTTTCTGGCTAAGTCCTTCAATGGTCTTCTAGCTCCATCTTGAAAATTACTAAGTGTCTAGTGCATAGCACTTTTCACAAAATACTAAGTCTGAAAATAATCCTAACTTAGAGAAAACTATTGAAGAGGGGTTTTCCTTTGAGAATTATATCTACAATATAAAATATGCAATGAAATCTTAAATCACACGAAACATAAAAATAACTTTTGTGTTTTATTTATAAATATGCATGAATTTATAAATGCAATTTAATTAATTTCTAATTTTGGAAAATATAATAAAAGGAATAATTATAAGATTAAAGTTTCCCATGACTAAATTTTTATAACAAAACTTTATAATTAATGTTAATAGACAGAGAGCATTTAATTAAATCTATTGCAATTGGATTTAATCAATAATAATGTTTCTATTAAAAGTTATTTCAAAATTAGTCAAACAATTCAATTTAAACACACCACTATGAAATCATTCAAAAATTACTCAAAATTATTTTATAGCAGTAGCATTAATTTACAAATATTCTAAGGTTTCTAAAACATATTTAATTGCAATTTTTGGATTTATAGAATCGAAGTTATTACAAATTTACTCAATTTCACTATTTGAAATTTGAATATTTTATACTAAGTCAAATTTGAATTTTGTCTGATCCAAATTATTCTACACATCCAAAGCTTTCCAAATATATAAAAATTATTAAATTTGGAGTTGTGGTTAAAAAGTTGTGAGAGATCTAAGTGATAGGGGTGTTTCTGCAAAACTGCCAATTAAATTTAATTAATAAAATTGTTTTCCACGTGGCAGCTGACGTGGCTGACATGCGGCGCTGACTGGGATCGCTGACGTGTATAAGTTATCTGATCTGGGCCGTCAGATCTGGATCTGACGGTCCAGATCGGAGCGTACCGCTTCGATTAAAACCTTCTAATCCTGGCCGCTGCGATCGGATCGGACGGGCGAGATGCGATGACCATACCGTGGCGGCGCTCCGGTGGCCGGCGAGGGAGGGGACGGCGGCGCTGCCTCGGTCGACGACGCTCCGGTCGATTCCGTTCCTCCCCGGATGAACGGAGGACAGCCCCGAGCGCGGCGCGTCGCGGGGAGGGCGATGGAGGTGGCGGCGTAGGCTCGGCTGCCGTGCAGCGACGAGGAGGCACGGGCGGAGCGGTGAAGTTCCGGCGATGCTCGGGTGGTGCACGGATCAGACGTTTGGCTGCACGAAAATTAGCCCTAAGGCATGAGGAGGTGCGCAATGCAACAGGAGAGACGAGGAGCGCGGTCTCGGGCGGGGAAGTGCTCACCTCGTCGCGAAATCCGTGGAAAACGGCGGCGGAGGAGGCGAACTCCGGCGAGCCCGTGCGGCGGCCTGGCGGCGTGATTGTTAGGGTTTCGAGGGGGAAAAGACGCGGCGGGGTCCGGGGATTATATAGGGGGCTTCGGAGATCGAATCCCGCACGAATCGGAGAAGATTAGGACTCCGATTCGATCTCCTTTTTCTGCTCTTCGTTCGGTTAGAGGAAGAAGAAGATCTGCTGACGTCAGCATGACGTCAGCCAGTATTTTCTTTTCTGATTTTATTTCTTTAATTCATATCTTTTGATTTAAATGTCCAAATGATGTCAAATTAATTTCTAAAAATTTGTAAAAATAATATCTTGCTGTTAAACCAGTTGTGGGTATGTTTTGAATAATTTTGAAAATTAGCATTTTGAAATATTGCTTAATCACAAATTTGACATTTAAAGTCAAATTTGAATTTCTTTCTCATTTAAATTTTCCTTTGGCTAAAATAAATTGTGAAAATACCCACATTTCAATATGTTTGAATTTAAGTTATTTAAACTCATTTTCACTTTCTAAATTCATTTTTGGCTTTGATATAATTGTTAATGATATAACACAACTATATGAAAATGGAAAAGAGAAGATATAATGTATTCATTTTTAATTTAAAATAATTTGTGCAACATTATATTTTATAATATGGTAATGCATTTGATACATCATAACAACTTTGGACAAGACCTTTGTATTAATTTTATTCTTCTTTAGAATATATTAATCATTTCATGTTTTGAAAATAGATGAAATTCATTTAAGCAAATGAAATGTTTATTTGGCTAATTCATTAGTTTACAATTTATGAAGTTTTAAAGTTATACACTATGGGCTTATAATTCCCAACCTATATTTTGAACATAGTTAAAGGAATGAAAACCATTTAGTAATTATACTATTTTGAATAATCTTGTATTTATGAATAGATATGGCTAAGTGATTTAATTCAAATACTTATAAGTAAACTATTTACTTAACATAAAATGGATTGAAGTTTGTAAAATATTTGTCAAATTATATTTTAAGATTTTGAATTACATGGGATAATAAAATGTTTTAAACAGTGACATTTGAAATATTAAACTCAATTTTGAAGTCCTTTATAGTTGGTTTCCTTATGCATTTAATATCTTATTTTAATAAAAAGAAAAGTTTTAAATTTTAGTGATTTTTGAATATTATAAAATGTTGGGATGTTACAGACTACCACCCTTAAAAGGAATCTCGTCCCCGAGATTCGGAGAAGCGAAAAAGAAAGCAAGGCTTGAATGACTCTGATAACTCGAGATGTCTTGAGAAATGAATTTTTGGACATGGAAACTTGGAATCTTGACACTGAATGGTTTTTCTGATGAGGAAGATGGAAAGAAAGATAGTTTGAGATTTCTGGGTTTAAGAGACTGGGTTTGAATTTTCTAGGTGGCTACCACCCTTAAAAGAAAAGTTTTGTTGATAATTCAACATCCTAATGCACAACCATAACTCAAATCCATTACAAACATCATCTAACAAACATCAAGCAATAAGGTTCAAAACTAACAAACAATCTAGTATTGTCATATAGCTAGGTTGATATGATCAATACACTAACACGATATCGTCATTCTATTTTTGGTGGTGGTCAAATCTACCTCATGACTGCTTCAAGTTCTTGTTCCACTTTCTTGGATATCTTAGAAGTGTTGGTCGAATCCTGGTTCTTCAGTGGTCTTCCATGCATGCAGAACTTCATGAATAATCGTAGCTTTTCCATATGAGGCAGCAGAATCAGACTTAGACTATAAGAACATGGTCATCTAGAAAAAGATAAGAGGTTTTTAGAAGGTTGATAGTAGATGAGAATACGAGAAAGACATGGTGAAAAGATTTGTTTTTAGAAATGTGAAGAAAAATAGATTTTCAATCCTATGGTCAAACCTATTTCTATCCAAACCTAGGGTGTCAAACCTACAGGCAACACAGTGCTCTGATACCATCTGTAGCGTACCTGCACTTTAAATAAGGCAGATACCTGTGTATAGTGCAAATCCCTGGATCGATTCATTTGCACACACAGTTTACGATGTAATATCACAACAAAGGTCAATTTTATTACATCGATGATCCAGAATTACAAAATATTTGATACAAGTTGCATAGCGTAAAGCTAGCATTGACAAAGTACACAGCGGAAATACAATAGTAGTGAGTCTCTATAACTTTCATGCTGCCACAGGCGAAAACATGTTGGTTGTAGACTCGAAACCTTTCAACGAAACCTCACTCGTCATCTAATCAAATCTGCAATAAGAAAAATATTGCAACAACGTGGGTCAGATTCCATTAAAAATGGAGTCTGGCAAGTGACACTATGGTGGACACTTATGGAATAACTCTAAAGCCTATATGCATATTTGGCTTGTGGAGCTCAAGGCTAATTTGCAGAAAGCCAATTTTTCCTATCTTTTTGGAAAACACTTTTCTTAAAATCGACGAGTATGGCATGAAAACCATAAATCTCATCTTCCCTTGTTCACCCATCAAGTTTTACTTTTGAAGTTGGAATGGTGGAATCCTCCGTTGACGTCCTTGATCAGCTGCTCAAAATTGTCTGTAACCGGGGACACGGCTAAGTACTTAGTTTTACACTCTGCAGAGGTTGTGCACTTTCACCATTGTACCCATTCAACCCAAGGTATCCTTTACACACCATTTGTGATAATGAAAGGAGAGAATGAGACGAGATCTTTCAGAAGCATTTTCCCTCCCCATACTGGCTTGACCCGTTCCACCTAACATCCCCCTACATCTGCTTGTCAAGCCGGAGAGAGTCCACGCAACATAATTGATCAAGCCAGAGCCCATATGGCAATGGCTGCACTGGAAGCAATCGTCACTCGGAGTTCTTCAGATTCCTCTGTTCCTGGGTGGCCGTTCTCAAGTGTACATACTCTTTAGGAACCATAGAAATGGACCGAGTATCCACTCAACATAAACCATCCGACCAATTACCACCCAGGTGTTTCATTAACTTAAGTGGATGTGCACTCTCAGGTAAAAATCACCATGCTCACAGCCCTAAGTAGAATAGAAATTCATCCTAGGCGAAGACAGCCATGAGCACAGTCCTGAGTAGTCACTTAACATTTTGTAAAAATCTTTCATCAATTGCATAGCATCAATATTTCTGCTAAGTATGATATAGGAAGGGATTCTACGCAGGTTTAGCATAGCAACACATGCATATAAAAATACACTAAGTAATGCATATAAAAATAGGAAGTTTATGGGGTGTGCCACTTGCCTTTGAATGTTGTCGTTGTTCACAACTCTTTTCAACAACGAACGTTTGCTCTCCGTTTAATCTAAACAACATAAGCAAACAACAATACCACAATCAACAGCAAGCAAAACTCACAATGCATACAAACACATACTAGATGAATAAATAAGTTTTATAAAACTTTCTAAGGAAAATATGTTTGTGCATGATGTGCAAAATATTCCTAAGGCTAGAAATGCTTTTTCATGCCATGGAAAATCTTTTAAGTTAATGCAAGGCAAAGTGTTGGTCCATAAGGACTAAGGACTAAAGTCTTAAGTTGGATAAATACACTTTGTTTTATTTCTTCAGGAAACAAGCACTCTAATGGCTTAGCCATGATGTGCAACATACTTAGAGAAAAATACTAAGTCATTTGTTCCAGATGATCAACAATTATTATCAACTCTTAGTACATTGGACATTCACTATAGTGAGAGAGACAGACACCCGGCCAGCCACTTAAATTGTGGAACAGGTCTCATGTACGTGGACATGTAAGGTTTGTTTCCAGGCCGCTTCATCCCACTATGCTGCTAGGATCCAACAACTTCAAGATGATAACATCATGATCAAAATTTGTTTAAGTCTAAAAGACAAGATTAGGAAAGAGGGAAAAGATAGAAAGAAAGATGTAGTTGTCCTCCAGGCTTCATCTCCAGACTTGTAACTTTCTTCTGGATGATGTCTTGATTGAGCTCTTGGTATTATTCATGAATCCTCAGACTTGGTGGTTCTTGTATCCTCGAGGCTGGTCTTGGATTTACTTAGTCTTCATGAATTCTCAGAGGAGAAGAAAAGAAAGAGAGAAAGACTTAGAGAATAGAAAGGGGGTTGGCCTTCTTGAACTTCTTCTCACTTTTCTTCTAAGTGCTTGCCATCTTTGGGAATGCTTCCAGAGTCTGTTTTCTTCTAAGTCCTTCATGAAGTCCTAGAGAAAAGAAAGAGAGAGAGAGAGAGCAAGACTTGGAAAATATTTCTGGTTGGTCTTCATGATCTTCTTCTTGATTTTCTTCTAAGTGTTTCTTCTCCTTGAAGATACTTCTGAAGTCTTGTTTCTGGCTAAGTCCTTCAATGGTCTTCTAGCTCCATCTTGAAAATTACTAAGTGTCTAGTGCATAGCACTTTTCACAAAATACTAAGTCTGAAAATAATCCTAACTTAGAGAAAACTATTGAAGAGGGGTTTTCCTTTGAGAATTATATCTACAATATAAAATATGCAATGAAATCTTAAATCACACGAAACATAAAAATAACTTTTGTGTTTTATTTATAAATATGCATGAATTTATAAATGCAATTTAATTAATTTCTAATTTTGGAAAATATAATAAAAGGAATAATTATAAGATTAAAGTTTCCCATGACTAAATTTTTATAACAAAACTTTATAATTAATGTTAATAGACAGAGAGCATTTAATTAAATCTATTGCAATTGGATTTAATCAATAATAATGTTTCTATTAAAAGTTATTTCAAAATTAGTCAAACAATTCAATTTAAACACACCACTATGAAATCATTCAAAAATTACTCAAAATTATTTTATAGCAGTAGCATTAATTTACAAATATTCTAAGGTTTCTAAAACATATTTAATTGCAATTTTTGGATTTATAGAATCGAAGTTATTACAAATTTACTCAATTTCACTATTTGAAATTTGAATATTTTATACTAAGTCAAATTTGAATTTTGTCTGATCCAAATTATTCTACACATCCAAAGCTTTCCAAATATATAAAAATTATTAAATTTGGAGTTGTGGTTAAAAAGTTGTGAGAGATCTAAGTGACAGGGGTGTTTCTGCAAAACTGCCAATTAAATTTAATTAATAAAATTGTTTTCCACGTGGCAGCTGACGTGGCTGACACGCGGCGCTGACTGGGATCGCTGACGTGTATAAGTTATCTGATCTGGGCCGTCAGATCTGGATCTGACGGTCCAGATCGGAGCGTACCGCTTCGATTAAAACCTTCTAATCCTGGCCGCTGCGATCGGATCGGACGGGCGAGATGCGATGACCATACCGTGGCGGCGCTCCGGTGGCCGGCGAGGGAGGGGACGGCGGCGCTGCCTCGGTCGACGACGCTCCGGTCGATTCCGTTCCTCCCCGGATGAACGGAGGACAGCCCCGAGCGCGGCGCGTCGCGGGGAGGGCGATGGAGGTGGCGGCGTAGGCTCGGCTCCCGTGCAGCGACGAGGAGGCACGGGCGGAGCGGTGAAGTTCCGGCGATGCTCGGGTGGTGCACGGATCAGACGTTTGGCTGCACGAAAATTAGCCCTAAGGCATGAGGAGGTGCGCAATGCAACAGGAGAGACGAGGAGCGCGGTCTCGGGCGGGGAAGTGCTCACCTCGTCGCGAAATCCGTGGAAAACGGCGGCGAAGGAGGCGAACTCCGGCGAGCCCGTGCGGCGGCCTGGCGGCGTGATTGTTAGGGTTTCGAGGGGGAAAACACGCGGCGGGGTCCGGGGATTATATAGGGGGCTTCGGAGATCGAATCCCGCACGAATCGGAGAAGATTAGGACTCCGATTCGATCTCCTTTTTCTGCTCTTCGTTCGGTTAGAGGAAGAAGAAGATCTGCTGACGTCAGCATGACGTCAGCCAGTATTTTCTTTTCTGATTTTATTTCTTTAATTCATATCTTTTGATTTAAATGTCCAAATGATGTCAAATTAATTTCTAAAAATTTGTAAAAATAATATCTTGCTGTTAAACCAGTTGTGGGTATGTTTTGAATAATTTTGAAAATTAGCATTTTGAAATATTGCTTAATCACAAATTTGACATTTAAAGTCAAATTTGAATTTCTTTCTCATTTAAATTTTCCTTTGGCTAAAATAAATTGTGAAAATACCCACATTTCAATATGTTTGAATTTAAGTTATTTAAACTCATTTTCACTTTATAAATTCATTTTTGGCTTTGGTATAATTGTTAATGATATAACACAACTATATGAAAATGGAAAAGAGAAGATATAATGTATTCATTTTAATTTAAAATAATTTGTGCAACATTATATTTTATAATATGGTAATGCATTTGATACATCATAACAACTTTGGACAAGACCTTTGTATTAATTTTATTCTTCTTTAGAATATATTAATCATTTCATGTTTTGAAAATAGATGAAATTCATTTAAGCAAATGAAATGTTTATTTGGCTAATTCATTAGTTTACAATTTATGAAGTTTTAAAGTTATACACTATGGGCTTATAATTCCCAACCTATATTTTGAACATAGTTAAAGGAATGAAAACCATTTAGTAATTATACTATTTTGAATAATCTTGTATTTATGAATAGATATGGCTAAGTGATTTAATTCAAATACTTATAAGTAAACTATTTACTTAACATAAAATGGATTGAAGTTTGTAAAATATTTGTCAAATTATATTTTAAGATTTTGAATTACATGGGATAATAAAATGTTTTAAACAGTGAAATTTGAAATATTAAACTCAATTTTGAAGTCCTTTATAGTTGGTTTCCTTATGCATTTAATATCTTATTTTAATAAAAAGAAAAGTTTTAAATTTTAGTGATTTTTGAATATTATAAAATGTTGGGATGTTACAAAACCTGATCCTTGGCGGCAAGCCAAACATATATTTGACGGATGACTCCAGTTGGCTCACGACAATTTGAAACAAAATGGAGCAAAAATCACGCCATGACTGCAAATCATGGGAAAAGAGGAGTCGTAGAGATCGTGCGATCGTGTGTTGCTCTACGGCAACGGATGTCCGACACGTGTCCGACTAACTATGTCGTTGCACAGGGAACAACGCCCGGACCTATAAATAGGGAGCCGAGCAGTTCATTTTCCTTCCCCACTCTCGCTCTCCTCCGTCCTTTGCTCTCTCGTGCTCTTGCTCTTCCAATCTTTCTCACCCTACCGAGCGAACTCCGGCGAGCGCGCCCCTCCGGCGACCTCCACGCACGACGATGTCCACCGAACAGAACATTACACGGGCGGCGTCCAGCGGTCCTGCGACCGAGACCACCACGGCGCGGTGTGGTGTCGCGCCTTGCGGCAGCGCACACGGGTAATCACGCCACTGCCCCATCTCCGACCTCCACCGCGCACATTCGTGCGGCAGCGGCCTCAGTGCCTTCTTCTTCCACCACGCCGGGGGCGGCTGGCGGTGCACCTGTCGACAAGGAGGAGGAGCCAGCCGACCTCGGGTCGCGCTACTGGCTCCCCTCCATTGTCGACGAAGAGGCGCTCAAAGACCTGGAGACTGCAGCTGGCAGCCCGCCTTCAGGGACGTTGTCCCGACTCCGAAAGCCGGCGAGCGGGTAATCCTCACCTCCTACCTGGTCAGGGGAATGGCCCTGCCGCCTTCCGCCTTCTTTAGCGAGGTGTTAGATAATTATGGGCTCCAACCCACAACATAGCGCCCAATAGTATTCTAGTCTTAGCCGGCTTCACATCTTTATTTGAAGGCTATCTAGGTATTAGGCCTAGCTTAGATTTCTTTAGATACTGCTTCCGTTGCCGGCGCCAGACTGTGCCGAACGGCGGACTGGCAACCTGCGGCAGCATTACTTTCAACTGCCGCCAAGGACGCCAATGGTATCCCAAGATACCATACATCGAGTCCGTCAAGGGCTGGACGTCCATCTTCTTCTACTGCCAAGACATGGCAGCACCGGGGTGCCATTTTGGCGTCCCGGACATTGTCAACGTGCCGCCTATGACCAGGCCATGCTGGGACGAGGCGGTCCCCAAGTTGACGAAGGAGCTCCGCCTAATCCAGAGACAGATCGAGTTCCTCACTCGCACGATGGCTCCCCCCTGCTAGACGGGGTGGACACCGTCATTTGCTGGCTTAGCCAGCAAATACTGCCGCTGCGGTATAGCCGGCACAAGATGTGCCAGTATTCGCCTACTGCCACAGCTTCTTTTCGCGTGAGCGGAGAGGGGTTACCAGCTGCCGAATTGGTGGCCCGACTTCGCAGCCTTGTCAAATCAGGGCCGGTGAAGGCGGTGGAGGGCGTGCCCATGCACACCCACGACAACCCTACCCTCGAGGTAGATATTTCGCTTCTTGCCCTTCTTTGACGGCTCTGCCAGTTTAATGGAGTCCTGTTAACACTTGCTTTTTTCTCGGTTGGGAGATCTCTGCTCTGGGGGAGAACTACCTGGCTCCCGACTTTTTAGAGCCGGAAGCCGGGAAGGCCAAGAAGCGTAAGGCGTCCGGCGCTGCTTCCTCTACGGCTAATGCCGAGAGGAAGAAATGGACCGCAACGGCTATAGAGCCGGTGCTCGTCGACATTGACGAGAACGTGGGGATTAACATCCCCCGAAGGTACCCATTTCCGCCTTAATTAGTTGTTGGTCTTCTCTATTACTCATGTTCATCTGGCTGACTTTGCTTTGTCGCCAGGGAGCGGGTGGCGACTTCCTAGTTGCCGTCCAAGTCCCTTCTGTCAAGGGGATAGCGGCTCCAATGTAGCTCGCCAGCTACCGTGCCGCCAACTTCTCAGCCCTGGCCGGCGGTTTTATGAGCGATGCTCACCGCCAACTCTAGGTTACGGCTTCTAGCCCGCCGCCAAGGGCCTCCTCTGCAGGTCGCGCAACCAGCACTTCTTTTCAGTAGCTGAGGCTACGGCCGATGAAGCCGTCCGATCGCGCACCGCCAAGGAGGAACTGCTTGAGGAGGTTGCCGGTGGGTCGCAAAGGGCAGCCCAGGGTTCGGGAGGCAGCAGAGTTAGGGATCCTTGGTCAACCTTTAAGGAGGTCAAGGAATCCACCCTAGCTTTTGCCGACTTCGGCGCCCAGACCTTTGCCGACTTGGAGGGCGATATTTCTGTAAGTTGTCTAACTTGGAGGCATATACATAGTCTTCCCCCCGAGCACTTAGATGGCAGATCAATAGCATTGGTCACCGGCTTAGTGGTTTTTTGACAATATGTTATATGCCTTTGTCTTTGTCCACAGAGCATCCTGTCCGCCAACGTGGAGCTTATCTCCTCCAGGTTGGAGATAAACAAGCGGTGTCACGATCTGATAAAAGATTGCGAAGCCTAGGATCTGCGGATTGCCGAATTGGAAACGGCCCGCAAAAAGGATGAAGGTAAGATCGTTCAGATTCTTGCCTTCCATTAATTTTGTGTTTGCTGCCACCAATCATTTAGCTAGTCTATCCATATTGTAGAATTTCTAGATTACGCCCAGGATATACTGAAGGCGTCTACTGATATGCAAGCTATTATGAATGAAGCTTCCGATCTGGCGGCCGCCAATTTGTTGATGAGGGAGGAGCATCGGAAGGAGATGGGGCCCAGCAGTTGAAGTTTGCGCAGGAGTCTAGCCAGCTTACCGGAGAGCTGGATAGCCTGCGCAAAAAATCGGCGGAGGCGGAGAAGGCGGCTGCTGAAAAGATATCCAAGCAGTCTTCTCGCGATCAGACTGCGGAGGATGCTGTGGCATCTCATATGATAGAGCTATCCGCCTTCCATAACTCGGTCCTTGGTAAGATTTTCCTCATTTCATCTTTTTCTGTCAATTTGTTTAGCCCGAGCCAAACTGACGCTTTTTCTTTTTTGGTTCAGTTGCTGCCGGCTTAGGCGATGACAAGGTTGTCAGCCCCCGCCTAGATCGCTTTGCGCGTCTGGGTGAGCTGATCACCGTCCAAGCGGTTTGCCGCCAAGTTCTTCATCTCTTCTGACAGCCAGGACCCCACCGATTTCAGCGACGTGCCCAGCATGCTGGAGCAAGCCACGAAGCTACATAAGAGCTCGCTGAAGTCGGTGGCGCGGGCTGGTGCCAAAACTACGCTAGACTTTTTTATGGCGCAGTACCCCGAGGCGGTGATAGGAGTCGTCACCGAGGGCATGTCGTCTACTTATGAAGACGGCAGCGAGGTCCAGCCGGCTGCTGTGCTGAACAGCGTTGCGGTCTATGCCACACGAGTTGCCGACATGGTTGATACGACGGTCTTCTATCGGCGCAATCATGCGCCTGTTGCTGGAGAAGCCGGAGCTGCCGACACGGCCGAGGCGGAGGGGAGCGATAGCTCTAGTGCTGAGGTTTTCAGCCCCCAAGCCTAATGTAGGCGGCCCCCGAGCCGAAGTTGTTGTTGTCGGCTTCCTTTCTGTCTTGACGGCTAGTCTCTTCCTGCCCCTGAAACAATTAAATCTCAACCTATAATATTTGTAAATATTTTTTGGAGATGTACTGCTAGGCGGGAAGCCAACTAACTTGTTTTATTTTGCCTTTTTTTATTTGGCCCGCCTTAATTTTACTCTGACTTATATGCTTGACTGTTTGTAACCTCAGCCGGAAACTTTAGCTGAAACAACCAGGGTTAGTACCATATGTTTAGAATCAGAGACCGAAGCCAACATGTTGGCGCCAAGGACATACTACTAGGCGAACCACACATAAGTAATCAGAAGTAAAGGAATTAGGCGGCGCAAAAAGTTGATTTTTGCTTTGGGTTGGCTCGAAAGCTGCAAGTATCTACTAGTTTGAACCTTTGCATGGAGCTAAAAAATAGGTAACTTAGATACATTGGGGATATATGATTGTAAGAAAAGACAAAAGATGGCATTCTTCTCAACACAGATGAGGAACCACAGACTTTTATTTCATAATCATATATAACTTATTATAATTATAAATTGCTAAGTGTAGAAAGGACGTAGCTGCTCAATGTTCCAAGGCCGTCTTGTTTGTTCGAACGGGTCGTCAATGCCTCATTTACGCTTGGTTCCTCTTCTTCCTGCCGCCTTCTTGCGCCTTTTGTTTTCTTCTTCGTCGCGGATGTCGGCTAGGTAGTAGGAACCATTGATCAGCGCATTTGTGACTATAAACGGTCCTTCCCATGGCAGGGATAGCTTGTGCAAGCCTTTTCTGTCTTGAATTAGGCGGAGAACCAGGTCACCTGTTCTGAAGCCCCGCTTCCGCACTCTCCGGCTATGATAGCGACGGAGTTGTTGTTGGTACAAGGCGGAGCGGTGTAGAGCGACGTCTCATTCTTCATCTAACAAGTCTAGGCTATCATGTCTTGCACCTTCTACGTCTTGCTCGATGTAGGCTTGAACTCTTGGGGAATCATATTTCATGTCGGTGGGTAGCACCGCCTCTGCGCTATATACTAAGAAGAAAGGTGTGTAGCCGGTAGATCTGTTTGGTGTTGTGCGCAAACTCCAGAATACGGACTGTAGCTCTTCTGCCCAAGCGCCGACTGCCCTTTGTAATTGAGCTTCAAGACGGGTCTTAAGTCCTGAGAGGACTAAGCCGTTTGTATGCTCTACTTGTCCATTTGACTGAGGGTGTGACACAGATGCCAAATCAAGCCGGATGCCTAGACCACTGCAGTATTCTTCTATGTCGCCTTGAGATAGGTTGCTGCTATTATCAGTGATAATGATGTGTGGAACTCCGAACCGAGAGATAATTCCCTAGAGGAAATTGGTGGTTGTTCGTGCGTCAAGTTTGCTGATCGGCTTGGCCTCAACCCATTTGGTGAACTTGTCGACAGCGACCAACAGGTGAGTATACACACCACGTGCCTTCTTGAAGGGACCAACCATGTCTAAGCCCCAGAGCGCGAACGGCCAAGTGATTGGGATTGTCCTGAGCTCTTGTGCCGGTATGTGAGGTTGGCGGGCGTACAACTGGCAGCCTTTGCATGTTTTCACGATGTGCTCGACGTCTTCTTTGGCGGTTAGCCAGTAGAAACCTTGGCGGAAAGCTTTGGACACAATGGATCTGGCAGAGGCGTGATGCCCAAAAGTGCCGATATGTATGTCCTTTCCCGGGCTTCTTCTGGCAGTATGCACCGCTGATATATATCGCACGTGCTTCGCTTGTACAGCTCGCCTTTGATTATTGTGAATGCTTTGGCTCGCCTTATTATCTGCCTTTTCAACACCTCATCGTCCTCCGGAAACTTCTGGTCGATTAAGAAATCTAGGTATGGGACAGTCCAATCCGGCTGTACCAAGTAGACGGCCAAACTTGCCACTTCTACTGGTTCTTCTACATCGGGGTCCAACAAGTCGGCGCCCTTAATAGACGGCTTATGCAGATGTTCCAGAAAAATGTCCTTTGGAACTTTTTTCGCGTTCTGACCCGAGTCTGGCGAGGGTATCTGCCGCCTCGTTCTCAGCTCTTGGAACATGCCGAACTTCGTAGCCCATGAAATTTTTGGCGAATTTGTCAACTTTGGCCCTATAAGCCGCCATTGTTGTACTCTTCGCGTCCCATGTGCCGCTTACTTGCTGCGCGACTAAATCGGAGTCGCCATAATAGAGGATTCTCTTGAAGCCAAGGTCGTTGGCCACGTGTAACCCGTGAAGCAAAGCTTCGTATTCTGCGACGTTATTGGTTGCTGTGAAATGAATCTGCAATACGTAGCTGAGCTTGTCACCTTTGGGTGTGCGCAGAACAACTCCGGCCCAGCCTTTGAGAATCTTTGATCCATCAAAGTGCATGACCCAATATTCTGACTCGGGGAGTACTGTTTCCTCCATGGCTTCTGTCCAATCGGCAACAAAGTCTGCAGGTGCTTGAGTCTTAATAGCGGTCCGTGGTTTATAGACTATATCGAAGGCGGCAAGCTCGATGCCCCATTTGGCAACTCGGCCTGTTGCCTCTACGTTGTTGATTATATCTCCCAACGGTGCCCTGCTGACTACTGTCACTGTGTGCTCCTGGAAGTAATGCCTAAGCTTTCTGGCGGCGAAGAATACACCATAAGCCAGCTGACAAGGGTGTAACTCGACAAATCCCAGGGTTGTGCACCCCGGGTTGATTGAGGGGGAGAGAGATAAGCGTTGGTGATCACGACGGCTGACAATCGGGGAATTTACCCAGGTTCAGGCTCATGGAGGATAACACCCTACTCCTGCTTGTCTGGTATTGATGGCGAGTAGCGATTACAATGACGAGATTGCGATCTTGCTAGGGTTTGTGGTGGCGGCTCTTGGCGTGTCCCTGAGACGAGCGACCCTCCTGGCTTTTATAGGTAAGCCAGGTCTCGGGTGGTCGATGCCGATGGCAATTACAGATATGGCAGGTTATGAGACCTAACCGACTTGGACTAGGTTACATGGTATCCTTGGTGGACCTTCTATGGGCCTCCATAAGCTTGGCGCGGCCCAGGTAGCCTCACCGTGGGCTAGTCGAAAGGTAGCCCCACGTCAGTAGCCCCCGAGTGCTTGGTCGAATCGTAGAGTTGGGCAAAGGACTTCTTCCTCCTGGGCCCGCCGCCAGGTTGCTTGTTCTCGAGTTCGAACTCGTTTTCCTCAGCCGAACAGGACACTCCCGATGGGAGTAATCTCTGCAGTCGAATTACTTTGTCTTGGCCTTCCTGTGAAGCTTGCTTCTATTCATCCTGTTGGCTTACTTGCATATGAATTCTGCTTGCTTGAGCTTACTCTATTTTCTTTGCCACCCGAATGATTGTTTCGGGTTCTCAGATCAGTGATCTGTCCTACTTTGTTGTTTTCAGCTTTGAAGCTTACTACTCGAATCGTGCGTTCGAGTTGCCTTGTTTCTCCTTGTCTTCTCCAGACTGTCTTGCTGACGTCAGCGATGACGCTTCACGGCACGCTTCTGCGCTCGATGGGACGTGACGTAGTGGGCCCCGCTGTTAGAGTTGACTGTGGTCAGCATTTGTCACGTCTCTCGAACTGGGCGCGAAATTTTCGCAGCACGATGATGGCGCCTTGATTCCCGTGCGTAGTGGACGAAGTGGGCGGCGACGGTTAGCCTCTCCACACGACACGTGGACGGCTGGATGTAGCTTCTCGGAGCAGTTGCTTTGCGGACGGCTAAGATGAATTTCTTCAAAGCATAAGTACTGCGCTGCAGCGCGAGGGCATCATCTTCTCCAATCGCCCACACCTCCTATCCTCTGCTTTCTACCATTCTCGCCTCCATCCAAGCTCAGTGCCTTTTGTCCTCCCACCTTCTACGATCCTTCGAAGCCATGGGCAAGTCGAAGACCGCCGCTGGCACCTCCGCCGTCGCCGAAGCCGGGTTGATGAAGAAACCCGATGGCGACTGGCAGAGATCGACGGTGAAGAAGACGGACTTCGAGCTTCTTCACGCGCAAGGCCTCCTGCCACCGTCAGACCAGGCCCAGGTACGTGCTCCTGGCAAGGAGGTGTACCCCGCACCCCGCAAGGGGGAACGCGTGTGCTACGTGGATTTCCTCCCACGGGGCTTCGGGTTCCCTCTCCACGATTTCGTTCGTGGTCTCTTGTATGCCTATGGGGTTCAGATCCACAATCTGACCCCCAATGGCGTCTTTAGCATCGCGAGCTTCATCGTGCTCTGCGAGTGCTTGTTGGGGATCGCACCCCACTGGGCGCTATGGAAGTCGCTCTTCCTTGTTCGCAAGAACGTTGGGAAGAGCGGGTTGACATACCCAGTGGGCGGCTTCGGCATCCAGGTGCACGGTGACACCGCGTACTTTCAGATGAAGAAGTCGGACTCCGTCCAGGGGTGGCGGAAGAGGTGGTTCTACATCCAGTGCGACCGGGAGGGCCTGGCGCACTTCGACGGCGGGCGCGAGTTGCGGAAGACTCGTGCCTGGGCGCACCCTCTTGCCAAGGAGGAGAAGGAGTCCGCGCGTCCTCTGTTGAGCCTTCTGCGCAACCTCCTCAAGACCCTGGGGCGCGAGTCGGCTGGCGTCTATTTGATGGCCACATTCTTCTGGCTGCGCGTCCAGCCGCTACGCGCCCGACCCAACCCGATGTGGGCAGTCGATGGCGTCAGTGACCAGCCACTTGACGACGAGGAAGTGGAGACCAAGGTGAGGGGCATCACTAGCCTCCGAGCCGCGGACCTTTGCAACGTCAAGTGTCATGTTGCTGCGTACGGAGCAGCGAACCCTGTTCCCGAGGTTAGTTATTGACTTGTTCTCTTTTTTTCTTCGCTTCTTGATTTTCTGTTTCTTGATTCGACTTGTGTATGCTTGTTTCAGGGTCTATCTCTGCCGGTCAGCCTTCATCCTCTCCCTGAAAACGGACCCGATGACAAGTCGAAGATTGTTGAGGAGGAGGGTGATGACGAAGACCTCCCGTCCGCTCTCTCCCCTAACGAACAAGTGGAGGACGATGACGACGAGGAGGAACCCGCACGGAAGAGGGAAAAGCGTCGAAGTGGTGGCGATTCTGCGACTGCTTCGTCGCCCGCGAAGGGTGCGGATGCTGATTTGGAGGAAGCCGGCGCGACATCTTCGGGTGTACGGTCCCAGGGCGACTGCGACGAACCACTGGCCGCTCCTCCTGTTAGCTCTGCGCCACCGCGCGAGTTCGCTCGGATGTCGTCTCTCTCCCTGGGGAGTGACGACGAGTTCGAGACCACCAGGTGAGTTTCTTTTCACCTTGCTTTTCCGAGTTGTACTTTGGAGTTTCAATCTTCGAGTTGAGCATTGTATTGTTTTTGCTGCAGCATCCGCTCTGGCGATGTCAGCTCCCCTCGACGTGAAGTGGAGCACACATCTGCCCCTTCGACAGAGCTGGTGACTCGGGCGGTGATCAAGGAGCGCGCACCGACTGGTGGCCTCGCGGCGTCGAGTCGTGCTCCCCCAGCGGCTTCGGAGGATGTCGACCTCCTAGACCACGTAAGTCCTTTACGCTTGTACTTGTAGTCTTGAAATTTCATCGGGTGCGCGAACAGCGCTCCCGATGGGAGTAGCCCCCGAAGGTGTGGGTGACTAGTATAGTCGCCCGCAACTTTATATAACTTGTTGTTTCTGCAGCCGTACAACCGCTAGCAGCTCGAGGCAGCCGCTGCCTACGTTCGCCTGGAGAAGGAGAGGGACCAGCTGCGCACCTCTATGGACCAGGCTACCAAGCGGGCTGAGGAGTTGGAGCTGAAGCTTCAGGTCAGGCGGAGCTTGAGCGAACCCTGCACGAGTCCCAGGAGCGCGAGCGAGTCCGGGCCATCCAGGAGAAGACTCAAGTCGACCGCCTTCTCTCACTCGCCGGTGCCCTTGGAGGTGAGTTTTCGGCTTTGGCGCCTACTTGTATTTACTTTGCTCTTTTCTAACAGTTGGTGTTTTTGCCCAGAGAGATGCGGTGGCGCCCCTCAGGAAGGTTCGTCGAGTGACGATGTTGACTTGGCGACCGCTGTCGGCTTCCTCGACCGCTTCAGCGCGTATGCGTCCGATGTGCTGCAAAAGTCGACGGTCGCACTGCAGAAGTCGACCGGAGCGCTCGCGACGGTGCACCGCAGCATCTTTCCGAGTGATCCGCCGCCGACTGCCGTTGATGCCCTTGCCGCTCCGTTTGAAGACGACGCGACCACCCTCGCGGAATTCACTCGGACGCAGATGGTACACGGATCCGAGCTCATCTTCCAGGTTCTGCTAGGCCATCAGGTTGCTGGCGACTTTGAGAAGGTTGTCGGCGGTTTCCCTCGGAAGCCTGATGGGCTGACGGCGTCTCAGAGCGGGGTGAAGGTGCAGGCTACACAGCTGGCTGTGAAGCATGTGGCTACCTTTGAGAGGCGCTCGCCAAGGCGACCGAGGCGACTGCTGCTCGGAAGAGTCGCTCCCGGTCGGAGTCTGCTGCCTAAAGGGCATTGTAGTGTAGATTTCCAGTAATCGCGGTGGCCTGTACTTTTGTCTTTTGCTTGTAATGACTGATGTTCTGTCGGGTCTTCTGGCCTTGAACAGTATTTCATGCCGGAATTAAGTGTTTCTTCCCACCATTTTTGCTTTTGCTGAGCAGTCGCACTTTTGTATTGACCCTGCACATTTATGGCAGACTAACATGCGCGGAGGCACTTCCTCTGCTTCGGCGGCTGGCCCGAGTGGCGAGGGCTCTTCTTCGAGTGTGCGCCGTCGTCGAGCTACGCCAGCTCCTCCACGAAGTACGAACGACTAGCGAATAATCACTTGTTTGAAGAATAAGGTGGTCGAGCTTGAGGCGAGTCTTAAGAATACCTAGCTGTTGTTGCATCGCTCCAAATCGCATCCTACTACGGAGTTCTCCCAGCGCGACGATTTTCTGCTCGGGGAGATCGATCTGATCAGTCGACAGCTTCAAGGTTGGTATCCTTTGCGGCTGCCTTCTTCGTTGAAACTTGCTTATTTTGACTTATAGCTTTTGTACGCAGACGTGAACCCGGATTGGTAGGCTGAGCAGGATCGCGTTGAAGAGCGAGTCACCCGGGAGGCAGCTGGCGACTCATACGAAGCTCGCCAATTCTGGGTGAATAAGTCGAGAGGGCGAGTCCTTGCGCGCATGCTTGATCGGACTTGGCGTGCTCCTTTCTTCTTGAAGGTTGCCGGAAGACCCTCTGGCACATTCACCGTGTGTACTTCCCACACAATGGGCAGCCGCATGGGCTAGCCGCCTTGCTGGAGAGGTTCCGCGAGGGCGATGCGCTGAAGGAGGTGGTCCACGCCCAACTCGTCGCCGGGGCGAATGTGGCGCTGACATACGTCCGGCTGCACCGGCCGAACCTTCCGCTGGAGAGGTTGATGGGTGGCCTGCCTGGTGATGACGACTATGTCGATACCTTGGCGGCTTCGCGCCAAATGATCGAGCAGGTTCAGAAGCTGAGTGAGCGCCTTGTAGGCCCATTCGACGCGCCGAAGGACGAGCCTGCAGATTAGGGGTAGTTGTCCTCTGTTGTACAGGGTTAGCTATAGAGGGCGAATTTGCCAATGTAAATGATAATGTATCATGTTAAAGGAGATCTCGAGTAATGAGAACGAAACTATTTGCATTACTGTGTGAGTATCTGCTTTGGCTTTGACATGTATGGCGCAGCCCCCGAGTACCTTGGGTGACAGCCTAAGTCTGTGTTGTGAACCTGTTTGGCGCAGCCCCCGAGTTCTTCCAGTGGCGTCCTAGGATTTTTCAAGTGAGACATGTATAGCGCAGTCTCCGAGTGTGTCGGGTGGCGACTTAGGGTTTTAGGACTTGACCCGTATGGCGCAGCCCCCGAGTAGCTCTGTTGGCGGCCTAGGATTTTTTGAATGAGGCCTGTATGGCGCAGCCCCCGAGTAGTTTGAGTGGTGGCCTAGGGTTTTTCAAGTGTTACCTGTGAGGCGCAGCCCCCGAGTGCGTCGGGTGGTGACCTAGGATTTTGACTTCACCTGTGCGGCGCAACTCCCGAGTAGGTCAGGAAGAGGCCTAGGATTTTGCGAGTTCTGCCTGTACGGCGCAGCTCCCGAGTGATTCGAGCGGCGGCCTAGGCTTTTGCAAGTGTTACCTGCGAGGCGCAGCCCCCGAGTGCGTCGGGTGGCGACATAGGATTTTTGACTTGACCTGTGCGGCGCAACTCCCGAGTAGATCGGGTAGAGGCCTAGGATTTTGTGAGTTGTGCCTGTATGGCGCAGCCCTCGAGTGATTTGAGTGGCGGCGTAGGCTTTTCTTTCAACCTGTGTGGCGCAGCCCTCGAGTGATTCGAGTGGCGGCCTATGATTTTTTGTTTGCCTTGATTGAGAAGGTAAAGTGGACAACATTTTCTTCAAATCACTTTATTGATTGTTGCGAACAGGCCGCCTCATTAAAACCCTTCCAGTCACCTTAGGTACCCTGGTAAGGGAAAGAGTGTGTCTGAAACCTGTCGCGTTGACATGCTATCCTTGGTACAATGATTGGGTCGACTAGGCATAGAACCGACGAAGTTGTGCGACGTTCCATGGGTTGCTGCAGACTTCTCCTGTCTTCGAGTCCTTCAGGTGATAAGCTCCGTTGCCAATTGCCTCTGTCACAATGTATGGGCCCTCCCATGGGGAGCCGAGGTTGTGCACCTTCTTCTGCTTGAGGCGGAGGACGAGGTCGCCTGCGACGAAAGCTCTTGGTCGCAATCTCCGTCCATGGTAGTTGCGCAGGTCTGGCTGGTACACGGCTGATCGCGCCAGCGCGATGTAGCGGGCTTCATCCAGGATGTCCATGCTGTCTTCGAGTGCCTCTTCTGCATCTGACTCGTCGTAGGCGACCACCCGTGGTGCGTCAAACTTGATGTCGCAGGGCAGTACCGCTTCTGCACCGTACACCATGAAGAATGGAGTGTACTGGGTGGATCTGTTAGGCGTGGTTTGCAAGTTCCACAGGACTGATGGCAGTTCTTCCACCCATGCGCCTGCTGCGCGTCTCAGCGGTACCCGTAGGCGCTTCTTGATGCCGCTGCAGACTAGGCCGTTGGCTTTCTCGACTTGCCCTTTGGATTGCGGGTGCAAAACGGACGCGTAGTTTAGCTTGATTCCTTGATCTGAGCAGAAGTCTTTGAATGCCTCGGCTGTGAAGTTCGAACCGTTGTCCGTGATGATCCCATTTGGCACTCCGAACCTGAAGATGATGGAACTGATGGAGTTGACCGCTGATGATGCAGTCAAACTTGTGATGGGCGCGGCCTCAATCCACTTGGTGAACTTGTCGACTGCGACCAGGAGGTGAGTGTGTCCTCCGGGTGAGGATTTCTTCAGCGGGCCCACCCGGACCAGTCCCCATTGGGCGAAGGGCCAGACTAGCGGTATTGTTTTTAGCTCGGACTCCGGCGCGTGCGGCTTGTTGGCGAAGTCCTAGCACCCGGTGCATTTCTTTACTAGATCTTCTGCGTTTTGCATAGCGGTTGGCCAGTAGAACCCGACTCTCAGCGCTTTGGCCACCAATGCTCGACTGCTGGCGTGATGCCCGCAGACACCCGCATGGATGTTGAGTAGGAGGGCTTGGCCGTCGACTGGATCTATGCACCTTTGCAGGATTCCTGAGATGCTTCTCTTGTAGAGTTCTCCGTTGATGACGGTGAAGCTTTTGGAGCGCCCGATGATTCGCTTTGCTTCGACTGGGTCTGCTGGCAGCCTCTGGTGCAGTATGTATGTCAGGTACGGACATGTCCACGTAGCTTCGACTAGCATGACTTCCATGGGCTCCTTTTCTTGGCTTGGCGGGTTCGCGGTGCTTGTTGCTGGTGTGGAGGGGATTGCTGCGGGTCGAGTCTTGATGGACCTCTGCGTGATGCGCTCGAGGAAGACGCCAGGTGGTACTGGGACCCTATCTGATCCCATGTTGGCGAGGATGTCGGCTTCCTCGTTGCCGTCGCGGCCAATGTGCCACAGCTCGCAGCCGTCGAATGTGCCCCCCAGCTGGTTGTACAGGTCTCTGTAGGCGATCATGTTGTCGGCGATGGCGTCGCAGGACTTCATGGTTTGTTGTACAACCAGGTAGGAGTCGCCGTAGATCATGAGGTGCGTGGCGCCGCAGTTCTTGGCCATCCGCATGCCGTGGATCAGGGCCTCGTATTCGGCTTCGTTGTTGGAGGGTGTTGGGAAGTCCATCTACAAGACATACTTCAACTTGTCGCCTTTGGGGGAGATGAGCACAACTCCTGCCCCAGCCGCCTTGAATTTCTTGGAGCCGTCGAAGTACATCGTCCATGCGTTAGACAAGTCGGGGACATCTGGTAGTGAGCTTCTATCCACTCGGTAGTGAATTATGGAAGGACTTGGGCCTTGATAGACTTCGGGTGAGCGTATTTCAGCCCCCAGGGTCCTAGTTCGACAACCCACTTGGCGACTCGTCCTGTCGCGCGCTGATTTGTGAGTATGTCTGCTAGGCCGGAGGAGCTTACCACCGTGATCGGGTGCTCGGAGAAGTAGTGGACGACCTTCCTGGAAGTCATGAAGACCCCGTATGCCAGCTTCTGGTAGTGCGGGTAGTTTTGCTTGGACAGTGTTAGAACTTCGCTGAGGTAGTAGACGGGCCTCTAGACAGGGTGACTATGCCCTTCTTCTTCCCGCTCAACTAGGAGTACCGTGCTCACTACCCTGTTTGTCGCTGAGACGTATAGGTATATTGGCTCGTTTTCCAGTGGTGCCACTAGGATCGGGAAGTCGTCAGGGTCTTTTTGAGCTAGTCGAACGCCTCTTGCGCCTCTTGTGTCCACTCGAACTTGTCCGTCTTCTTCATCAGTTGGTAGAAAGGTAGGGCCTTCTCACCCAACTTACTTATGAACCGGCTGAGAGCTGCGACTCGGCCGGCTAATCGTTGCACTTCCCGAAGTTTGGTGGCTGCTGGCATCGTGAGTATGTTATGCACCTTCTTAGGATTTGCTTCGATTCCTCTTGCAGAGACAAGGTATTCCAGTATCTCTCCGGCTGGCACGCCGAACACGCATTTTTCTGGGTTGAGCTTGATCTGATATGCGTCGAGTGCCGTGAAGACCTTGCGGAGGTCATCGACTAGGGTGTCTTCTTTTCGGGTCGTGACGATGATGTCATAGACGTAGACTTGGACAATTTGCCCGGTGAGCCCTTTGAGGCATGCTTGCATGGTGCGCTGATATGTGGCGCCAGCGTTCTTCAACCCGAAGGGCGTCGTCTGGTAGAAAAAGACACCGTTGGGTGTGATGAACGCCGTTTTTTCTTCATCTTCGACTTTCAGCCTGATCTGCTGGTAACCTGAGTAGGCGTCCAGGAAAGACAGGCGCTCGCAGCCTGCTGTCGAGTCGATGATCTGGTCTATCCGCGGGAGCGGGAAGTGATCCTTTGGACAACACTTGTTGACTGCGGTAAAGTCTACGCACATGCGCACTTTCTTCGTCTTCTTATTTTCCACCATGACAGGGTTGGCGACCCAGTCCAAGTCCTTGATTTCTCGGATGAACTTGGCGTCCAGCAGTCGGTCGATTTCTACGGTGATTGTGTCCCGTTTGGGTCCTGAGAAGCGTCGCATGGCTTGTTTGACTGGTCTGGCGTCCTTGTGGACTTTTAAAGAGTGCTCGGCGAGATTTCTGGGTATTCCTGGCATGTCAGAGGGTTGCCATGCAAAGATTTTCCAGTTCTCACGTAGAAACTCGACGAGCGCGCTTTCCTATGCAGGGGTCAAGCTCGATGATACTTTGACCGTCTTGCTGCTGTCAGTCGGATGGACTTGGTGGGTTACGGTGTCATCATTTGTGTTGAAGGCGGCGTCTATGGCTGGCTTCTTGCGGGGTGGAAAGATGGTCTTGTCGTTGTCGACTGATATGGCCTTGAAGTGCTCTTCGACCCCGAAGAACTCAGAAATCCTGCTGAACTCGCGGTCGCAGCTCTTGGAGCGGTCGAAGTCGCCACGCACAGTGATTACCACTTTGGGTCCAGGCAACTTGATCATCAGGTAGGCGTAATGAGCTATTGCCATGAACCTGGCAAAAGTTGGGCGCCCAAGTATGGCGTGGTACTGTGACTTCCAGTCGACGACTTCGAAGTCAATCGACTCTTTCCTGAAGTGTTCGGGTCTGCCGAGGATGACGTCGAGTGTGATTGTTCCCATGGGCGTGATTTCTTGCCCTGGTACTATGCCGTGGAAGGTGTTCTCCGACTCCGGCAACTTCTCCGTCGACTTGTTCATTCTTCTCAGGGTGTCGGCGAATATAATGTTGATGCCGCTGCCTCCGTCCATGAATACCTTCTTCAGGCTGTAGTCGCCAATTAGGGCTTCGATCACTAGGGCGGCGTGACCGGTTCGAGGCACCTCTGACGGGTGGTCTGCCCTGGAGAATGTGATAGGTGTCTCTGACCCTCTCAGGTAGTCTGGTACTGCGCGCGGGCTGGTGGTAGCCTGGAGTACTTGGCGGGTGATGAACTTCTGGGCCCTGTTCACAGGGCGTCCTTTTTGGATCATGTTGAGCTGTCCTCGCGCAGTCGGGTATGCATCGTGCGCCGCCGTATGGACTTCATGCTACGGCTGCTGCTGGGGGAAGGTCCCAGCCGCTTGCGTTGTGTTGTTGTTTGCGGGTGCTGCCTGAATAGCGAGCTGCGGAGCTGCCGACAGTGCTTGCACGGGAGTGATGGTCTGCTGCATAGCCTGGTAAATCTTGCGCGCTTTGCGCCAGTCCTTCAGCAGGTGGTTGGAACCCCACTTGCCCGTCTCCGGGTTGCGGAACGAGTGATGCTTGCAAGGTTGCATTAGTTCTTCGGCTGGGGTCAGTGCACGCTTCCACTCGCACCTCTGGCTTCCATCATTGTGGCTAATGTTGCCGCTGATGCGGTTGTACTGCCCCGAGCTGGACTGTCGACCCTGATCATATTGGCAAATGTTATCTCGTTTGTCTAGGGTGAAATGTTGTTTCTTCTTCTGGCGCCCGTCCCGCCAGTTACTTGTTTCGGCTTCCTTCTTTGGAGAGGTGTCGCGGATGTAGTCCTCTCCTTCGGCGCACTGGTTGGCTATCTTCATGAGCTCGATCGTGGTCTTCGGCTGGAGCCTACCGAATTCCTCGCGGAGGTTGCGGCGAGCAACGCCGTGCATGAAAGCATCCAACACCCGGTCTTCTGAGACGGGTTCCATGGTGTTTCGGAGAAGTGTCCACCACTGGATGTACGAGCGGAGCGACTCGTCTCTTCCTTGTTTGCAGGCTTGCGACTCGATGTGGGTCGTCGGCCTTCCGTATGTTCCGGAGAAACTTTTTATGAAAGTATCTTGGAATTCTTCCCAGGTTCAGAAGGAGTCCTTGGGCTGGCTGGTGAGCCACCTGCGCGCTGAGTCCGTGAGCTTGGGCTGGATGTATTGCATTGCCGTAGTCGACGTCCTGGCTTGGCAGGTGCAGGCGATGAGGTAGTCTTCGAGCCACAGGCGCGGGTCTTGCTTCCCGTCGTACCTGGGGGTCCCCGCTGTCAACTTGAAGCCTTTGGGTATGCGGGTGTCGCGGATGTTGAAGCTGAAGCATGCGGCGCCGCACGGCTCGAAGTTGCGATCAGCATGTTCGTCCATGTTCGTCGTGTCAGCCGAATGCTGGCTACGGTTGCGGTCCACCGTCCTTTGCGTAATGACGTTGCGAAGATCCTCGCCTTGTTGGGCTTGTCTTAGTGGCTGCACTGCCGGGACCCCTGATGTTGCTGGCTCGCAGGCTTGGTGCTCCCGCTCTTCACGTGCCCGGTTGCTTGGCGCCCTGGTCGCCAGAGCTTCCTCGATTGCCTTCATGGACATGATCTGCTGCTTGTGGAGAAGGGCGCGTGCGTCTCCCTCCGGCGGCTGCGTGAGCCGAAGATATGTTTCGACTGCTATGATGGCGGCGTTCGCCGTTTAGGGGACAGCTATTCCGTTCTCGTCCTCGGTGACGAAGGACGAGTCGAGGTTGCGGGTGACCCTGGCTCGATCGGCGTCCGTCATAAGGGCAACACGAGCTCTGTGTCGCCGTCCTCCTTGGTTAACTTCTGTGGAGGAAGTGAACGAGATGGCAGCCCGTCTGGCACTCGACGCATCCGCATCCCTCTTGCGCCTGAGCAGCTCGGCCTTTCCGGCGTGAAATCGCTCGCCTTCCTTGCGTAGCAAGTACTGGACTGCCAGATGATCCTCTCTAGGTGCATCGGGTGGAGGGAATGTGCCATCGTCGACATGCTTCATGGCCCTGATTCCTATGTCACGCGTGATGGTGAGTCGTGTCTGGTCAGGCATGACCACCTCCAGAGGATACGCGGGTTTCTCGTCGCCTTCTGGGGCGCTGTGCCGGCCATGAAGACTTGCGCGGGGTAAACCGGGGTGGGAGTCTTTACGCTGCCGCTGCTGCTTCCTTGATCTGAATCTAGCTCTGGATCAAAAATTGCTGCTACATGGTGGGCAGCGCAATCGTCGTTGCGTCTTCTCGCGATTGTCACCGTGGTCGTGGAAGGAGATTTCGCAGTCGCCGGAGCGAGTGCGATCGGCCTGGGGTAGACTTGATGGGCCCACGAAGATGCGCGCGATGCGGCTGTCAACAGCACGCCCCTGGTCGCACGCGCGGGTGCAGTCGTGGTTGAGGTAGATCTTGACTTTGCCGGCCGTGCGACCGATATGGTTGGAGTAGACTCGATCTGCGCGGCCGTTGCCAAGGTTGTCGATGTAGTCGACGCAGGTACAATCTTCACGGTTGTGGTAGATGCGACTCTCGCAGTGGGTGTCAGCGATTGCGGCGCGAGGGTGACCGATGCGGGTGCCGCTGCCGCGCGTGGCGCGGTTGCCGCGGACCTGAATATTCCACGACTGTCGACGAAACAGTATATGGAGCCAAAGGTGATGTGTGTACCTTTGTACAGATCGGCGTACACCGAGCGGTGGGCCGGCGGGTGGAAGGCGTACTCGAAGGAGCCGAAGCAGATGGGCTCCCGCGTGGTGCAGATGTTGATCTTCATTGCGGATGGAGCCGGTGCGACCATGATTCCAACGCTTGTTGTGTCTTCCCACAGACGGCGCCAATTGACGAGGGTGTAACTCGACAAATCCCAGGGTTGTGCACCCCGGGTTGATTGAGGGGGAGAGAGATAAGCGTTGGTGATCGCGACGGCTGACAAGCGGGGAATTTACCCAGGTTCAGGCTCCCGGAGGATAACACCCTACTCCTGCTTGTCTGGTATTGATGTCGAGTAGCGATTACAATGATGAGATTGCGATCTCGCTAGGGTTTGTGGTGGCGGCTCTTGGCGTGTCCCTGAGACGAGCGACCCTCCTGGCTTTTATAGGTAAGCCAGGTCTCGGGTGGTCGATGCCGATGGCAATTACAGATATGGCAGGTTATGAGACCTAACCGACTTGGACTAGGTTACATGGTATCCTTGGTGGACCTTTTGTGGGCCTCCATAAGCTTGGCGCGGCCCAGGTAGCCTCACCGTGGGCTAGTCGAAAGGTAGCCCCAGGTCACCAGCTTTTGGTAATGTGGATACCTCTGCTTGGAGGCGGAGAATACTTCACTGATGAAGTAAACCGGACGTTGCTCATACGTCGCGGCTTCGCTTTCCTTTCTTTCCACAGCCAAGACAACGCTGACAACTGCCCCAGTTGCCGCGATGTAGAGCAGCATTGGTTCCTGTGATCGAGTTGCTGCCAATATTGGAGCGGATACGAGAGCCTCCTTAAGTTGCTACAAGGCGGCATCTGCTTCTGCTGTCCACTCAAAGTTGTCGGATTTCTTCAATAGCCGGTATAGGGGCATTGCCTTTTCCCCGAGGCGGCTTATGAAACGACTGACGGCTACCGCCGATCCGGCTAAGCGCTGCACGTCCTGCAGACAAGTAGGTCTGGATATGTTTTGGATAGACTTGATCTTCTCCGGATTAACTTCGATCCCTCGTTCTGATACGATAAAGTCGAGTAGTTTGCCGGCTGGAACGCCGAAAACACACTTGGAGGGATTGAGTTTCATCTGGTACTTTCGGAGATTCTGAAAAGTTTCTTCCAAATACTCTAGGAGATCCGCCTTGTTTTTCGACATCACCGCAATGTCGTCTAGACGTGAACATTGCGGCCGATCTGTTCGTGCTGGCAATTTTGCATACACCGCTGGTATGTTGCCCATGCATTCTTCAGGACAAAAGGCATTATGATGTAGCAGAAAGTCCCGTATGGAGTGGTGAAAGATGTTTTCAGTCGATCCGACTCCCTCATCTTGATTTGGTGGTACCCTGAGTAGGCGTCCAAAAAACAAAGTAGCTCGGAGCCTGCTGTGGAGTCTACGACCTGGTCAATTCTAGGCAGCGCAAAGGGATCCTTTGGGCAACACTTTTTAACACCGGTATAGTCGATACACATCCTTAGCTCTTTATTCTTCTTTGGGACAAGTACATGATTTGCCACCCAATCGATGTGTACAACTTCTTTTATGAAATTGGCGGCTTTCAGCCTATTTATCTCCTTTCCTATTGCCTTGCGTCTCTCATCACCAAAGCTTCTTGTTGCTTGCTTCACCGGCTTGGATCCCTTTATGACGTTGAGTGAGTGCTCGGAAACTTCACTCGGTACACCAGGCATGTCGGATGGCGACCATGCAAAGATGTCACGATTCTCACGGAGGAAGTCCACGAGCGCGCCTTCCTATTTGCTGTCAAGGTTGGAGCCGGTGAGAACTTGCTTAGACTTGTCACCTGGGATGAGGTCCACCTTTTTGGTGTCTTTGGAAGCTTCAAAGGACTTCTTGACATCAATCTTTGGCTTGGGCATTGAGTTGTCTGGGTCCGCCTTAAGTAGCAAGAGCTCTTCCTTGTGGATGACGGCTTCTGCGAAGACGGCCATGCCACGCTCGCACTCCTTAGTTTTCTTGAAGTTGCTAAAAACCGTGATGGTTCCATTTTCCCACGGCATCTTAAGCTTGATGTATATGTAGCACGGCCTTTCCATGAACTTGGCAAAAGCCGGTTGTCCGAAGATTGCATGGTAGGCGCTTTTGAAGGGTACAACTTCAAACTAGAGGAACTCTGAACGGTAGTTCTTCTTTGGTCCAAAAGTTACCTTCAGCCTAATGCTCCCCATTGACTTTGCTTGTCTTCCGGGCACTATGCCATGAAAAGTGAGGTTGCTATGATCAAGCTGATCCTCAGACAAGTTCATGCGGCTTAGTGTATCACAATACAGGATGTTGAGGCTGCTGCCGCCATCCATGAGTACTTTTGTGAGCCTGAAGTTGTTGACAATGGGGTCGACGACAAGGGCGTATTTGCCTGGGTGAGGGACATGATCAGGGTGGTCGGACCGGTCCCAGGTGATTGCCGCTTCGGACCAGTTCAAATACTAAGGGACGTCCGGCATTGTCGCGTTGAGTTCGTGCATCTCCGCCTTGTCTGCCTTGGCCGAAGGCGTGCTGACAAAGCACACGAGTGATTCATTGACCTTCGGGTATGGCTTCTTTTTCTTGGCGGTAACGTCGTCATCGCTTGAGATTGACATGTCGTCGTCATCCTCGTCATCCTTGTTGTCTTTCTTGTCGTACTTCTTTGACTTTTTTGACTTCCAGCCAACCGTGGGATCCTTTTTTAAGTCGTCCATGAAACGGCACTCGCTGAGCATATGGTTGACCTTGCCAAGTGAGGCGTGGATGGGGCATGGCAAAAGTTTTGCCTGCTCGTAAGTGATACATGTCGCCTTAGGGTCTGAGCCAGCGTCATGGTTGTCTTTCTTGTTCTTCCACTTCTTTTTGCCGGCATTCCCTTGGAACGCAACGGCTACCTCGTTAGAAGGTCCGGCTTTGTCTTCCATTGCTTGCTTGTGTTTGTTGTTCCGCCTTGGCACGGTGCTGACGTCTGGATTATCGTCACGTGCATCATCATCTGCTGCCGCATATTGGGCGGCTAGGTTGAGCATCTCGCCAAGCTCCGTGACTTGCTCGCGGACGAGCCAGTGACGGAGCAGGGACTTTTTCTGTAGGCCCGTGTAGAAGGCATGGATAGCCTGTGCGTCGGAAACACCATGATAGTTGGCCTTTTCGGAGATCCAACAGCTGACAAAATCGGTCATGGTTTCGTCCGGCTTCTGAATACAGGGTTGCAAATCCGTGTAGGTATTTGGACGCTTTTATGTTCCTTGGAAGTGCTGGGAGAAAACCTTTTCCAGGTCGTACCAGCTATAGATAGATTTTTTGGGAAGGTTGTCGATCCAAGCCCTTGCCGTGCCTTCTAACATGAGGGGTAGTTAGCGGACGGCAATGTGATTGCTTCCGCCGGCAATTTCTATGGCCATGGCATAATCGGCTAGCCACGAATCCGGCTTAACGAGGTCGTTGTACCTAGGACAATTTTTAGACACTGATGTCATGTCCTTGGGGAATGGCTCTCTGCGGATGGCGTCGCCAAAGCACTTTGGGCCAGAGTATAGCGGCTCCCTTCCTCTTGCTATGTCTTGTAGGCGATGTCGTGCGTCTTTTGGATCGAGTTGCTGTCTGCCTCTGTTGGCTTTTTGCTCGTCCTGCGCTGCCCGACTTACATTGTGCCTGGGCCCTTCTGCCGCCTCCTTCCTTTTGTTGCCGGTGCTGCGCTACGGAGATCGGCTTCGACCTCTCCTGGGAGGATCGTTGCCGGCATCTTTTTTAGGTGGCTGGCCGTTGTCCCGTCTACCGCCATTACCGCGCCTTGGCTGGGTTGGAGGTGGCAGGTCTCCTCTGCTTCCTGTCCGCGAGTTCTCGTCCCGCCTTGGTTTTGGCGGTGGCATCTTCTTTGGAGGCCGCGTTGCTTTCCTTTTGTCGAAATGGCTACTGGAGCTGGACGGGCCTTCGGGGTCAGCGCCGGGTGCGGCTTTGCACTTTCCTGACTTGGATTCTAGATCTCCCCCGCGGGCATCCACCATGTGGCCATAGGAGTCAGCGCGATCTTGCTGTTCTAGGGCCTTGCTCCCGAAGTGTCTTGCGTTGGCCACCTTTTCCTCCGCTGTGTAAGTCTTTTCGTCTAGGGTGTCTAGCGTAGCAGCAGCGTTAAGGATGGGGGTGCAGAAGACAACATCGCCCTTCTGTCCACACGATGTGGTGTTGTGCGCCAGTCAAACCCAAGATCTTGAGCTGCTGTTGTCGCACGAATTGGCGGCTCCTTATCACGGCGGTTTTTTGATGACCTTTTTTCCTCGAAGAGCTGCCGGCTCGGTTTTGCCGACATCTTTTCATGCTCCTTCTCGATCTTCTTTGCAAGGCTCTCAACATGCTCCTCTCTTCTGCGCAGGAAGTCAGAGTGCTTAAGCATATTAAGCCTAAGTTCTTCCACTTCGTCGAGTGGGGTATCCTTGTTCACCGGAGTGTTCATGATTTCGTCCACTTCTTTTATGACGGAGAGCAAATCCGTGGGTTTGCTGTTGCCACCTTTTTTGAGACCAGTTTTCTTCTTTGCGCGCACCTTGTCGGAACCGTCAATGAGTTGACCGGTGACGGTGTTGCTGGCATCTTCTGTCGGTTTATCTTGCGTTTCAGAAGCGAATGGGGTTGACTCGTGACCGATGACAACCATCATAGCCAGCTTATCAGGCATGTATGTATCCGCTGTGTTCTCTGAGGGAACCGTATTATCACTGGAAAAGCGGTTTTTTATTTTATCTTCAAAGAGACTAGCATCATCATCCGAATCAGAATCTACGTTGACTTGAACGGTAGATCTGGATCCGGCATCTGACATCGCATCCTCCTGGAGAGCAGGAAGGATTGACTCAGGATCGTTGTTTTCCGGCTGGGGGTCGGATCCCAGTCCGACAACTCCGACGAAGTGGAAGTCAGATCCGGCCGACTCCTGGGACAAGGCAGATTCAGATCCATCTTGTCGGTCAATTGCATGTTCGAAGGGTTGGTGGGTGGGGTTGTAGAAACGCGGTAGGCCGTACGCCTCTGGCGTGTACCCGATGAAGACGTCAATCCCTCTGATCGGTACGATTGCGCACCCGATAAGGTAGTCGTCCGCCGGGAGCCAGGACTCATCTGAGTTGACGTAGTTGTGGCCGCCATATCTTGTGACGCGGCCGACGACGATCTGCTTGCCCACGCCGCCAAGTGTTCCCGCCTGGAACGTGACGCCAGAAACCTTACGCCCCACGGTGGGCGCCAACTGTCGTAGTATCGACATAGTTGATAGGAGACGGGGGTCCTCTAGCCTACGTATGGATTGTGGGAAAGAAGGTTGGAGTCGTCGAGGACGGGATTGAACACGACGAGTTTACCCAGCTTCAGATCCCGCAGCGGTGGCGAGATCCTACGTGCTGCCATAATTCACTATGAGGCAAATAGCCGTGAACAGGTTACAATGGATGTGATACCTATTGAGCGTGCCTTAAAGGCTTCCTGGTGGCCGGCTTATATAGGCGGCCAGACCCCAGGATACAAGGTAAGTACTTGTCCGACAAGTAAACAGAGCCCTAGACCTAGCCGGCTTAGTTGCCGCCTTCCGTCTTGGGCTTGGTGGCTTGATGGGCTTCGGCCTTCCGCCTTCCTTGGACCGTCCGCCTTTTTCCTTGTACGTCAGCTATCTGGGCCGCCCGGCAGGCTTCAGCCTTACCACCCTAGGGCCACCCTTGACTAGCCGGATTGATCCATGTTAGAGATACCCCTAGTTGGTATATCCCCACCACTAATGTCTACGCACGCTTATATTCTCGTAGACAGTGTTGGGATCCAAGAGCAGAGGTTTGTAGAACAGCAACAAGTTTCCCTTAAGTGAATCACCCAAGGTATATCGAACTCAGGGAGGTAGAGGTCAAAGATAACCCTCTCAAGCAACCCTGCAATTAATATAGAAGAAGTCTCTTGTGTCCCCAACACACCCAAGGCACTTGTCAGATGTATATGAGCACTAGTTATGCGAAGAGATAGTGAAATACAAGTAATATGGATGATTATAAGTAGCAATTGAAATCTGTAATAAAAATGGCAGCAAGCAAACATGTAGCAGAACTTGTTGAAAATGGTTTTTTAATGCTTAGAAACAAGGCCTAGGGATCCTACTTTCACCAGTGGACATTCTCAACAATGACATCAAAGTTAAATAAATAAATAAACACTACTCTCAAACACTCTCTTGTTGGATAACAAACACCATTCATTGTGCAGGGACAACAAGAGCACCCTCAAAGTCAGAGTAAACTAACACTAACAATGTCATAAAGGAATCACAAACGGTGCACACACTGTCACCATTACAACGTGAATAACCCCAGAGTTCATATTAAAGTAACATCTAGAGTGCATAATAGATAAAGAGTAGCATCACATATTCAACTAGATTACAAAGCTCATGATCACATAAAGATCACATGGGGGAGAGAGAGATAGACCACATGGCTACCGTAGATCCCGCAGCCCCGGGGGAGAACTACTCACTCCTCATCATAGGAGTCAGCAACGACGATGGAGATGGCGGTGGAGTCGATGGAGATGGCTCCGGTGGGAATTCCACGTCCCGGCAGCGTGCTGGAACAGAGACTTATGTCACCCGAATCTTGACTTTGATGGCGGCGGCGCTCTGGACCAGTGGAGGAAATATCGAACACCGTACTAGGGTTATTGTTCTGGAGAGTATTTGTAGGCAAAAGGGCGAAGGCGGTGGAGGCCCGAGGGCTCCTCACCACGTGCTCGCGTGACCAGAAGTGGGGCCATGCCAGCACATGATGAGGGCGGATCGGTCCCCTCCTCGTCTCGTCTTCGGTGTTCTGGAACGTTCCCAATTAAAATGGACTTAAGAAAAGAAATCGTCTAATCCGAGAATATTTCCTTAAGTACTTTTCTGAAACCAAAAACAGCAGAAAACTGGGAACTGGCACTGTGGCATCTTGTTAATAGGTTAGTCCCAGAAAATGCATAAAACTATATAAAATGCATATAAAACATGTAATAACTTGGTATAATATAGCATGGAACATAAGAAATTATAGATACGTTGGAGACGTATCAACATCCCCAAGCTTAGTTCTACTCGTCCCGAATACGCAAGAACGATAAAAGAATAATTTCTGAAGTTACATGCTTTCACACAATCTTGATCACGTAATAATGTAAGGCTCATGTTATGAATGAAGTGATTCATGGCAATGATCTACAATTTGCTAACAAATAAACAAGGAGTAAACTACTACATCATATAAGTAAAATTTTTCATGAATAGTACTTTCAAACAAGCATTAAAAATATTTGGAAAAGAGTTAACTCATAAAGCAATATTATCTAAGTAAAAGAGCATTGAAGCAACACAAAGGAAGATATAAGTTTCAACATTGGCTTTGAACTTTTGAACATGTATATCATATAGATAGTTGTCAACACAAAGAAATATAACAAGTGCAATAAGTAAGTATATAAGAATTGTTGCACATAATTGACATAAGTGCTTTCTTTGGGGATAGAAAGAAGTAGGTAAACTGACTCAACATAAAGTAAAAGATAGGCCATTCGCAGAGGGAAGCAGAGATACACACATGTGCTAGAGTTTCTTATTTTAAAGGTTTTTGAAATCATATAGAGAGCATAAAAATAAGTTTTGTTAGCGGTGTTTGTCGTTGTCAACGAATGGTAATGGGCACTCTACCCCCCTTGTCCATCAGACTTTCTTAAGAGTGGCTCCCATGAAGGAATTTATTTCTACCCAAGGGCAGATCATCCCTCTTTCTCTTTTGTTTACACATGTAGTTTGGAACTAGTACAATTGCTTGGCTGATTAGATCAGGGCAAAAATGTGAAGATAATTCATCGGTTATAGTTGTAATTAATTGGGACTGGGCACCCCTTTTCACAGCTCTTTTTGCAAAATTAATGGATAAGCGGTGTATATTCCACTAATCCGGTTGGTGAAAGTCTGTCTAAATGCAAAGGACAAGGTTGATATCCCTAACACCACTTACTTCCTCATGAGCTAATAAACATTGACACAAATAAAGGATAATAAATTTTGAATGAAAAGTAGCACATGAAGTATTTACTTGGAATGGCAGGAAATACCATGTAGTAGGTATGTATGGTGGACACAAATGGCATGGGTTTTGGCTCAAGGATTTGGATGCACGAGAAGTATTCCTCTCACCACAAGGCTTTGGCTAGCAAGATTGTTTGAAGCAAACACAAGTATAAACTTTGACAACAAGACGTATATAAAAACATATTGCAGGCATTATAAAACTCTACATTGTCTTCCTTGTTGTTCAAACAATTTAAGTAGAAAATATCTAGACCTTAGAGATACCAAACATGCAAACCACATTTCAACAAGTTTTACGATAGTTCTTCACCGATAGTTTTTAACTACATGATGTAAAAGCTTACATATGATCTACTTGAGATCTCAAAACAATTCCCAAGCACCCCAACATACAAGATAACAATCCATAAGAGCATGTATACGTTTTGTTTATACCATCTAGCACATTTAGCATTTTCTATTTCCAACCAAACACCAATTAACTTATTTAAAACATAAACTGTCCAAATATTAAACAATGAAGCAAGAGAGTATAACATATGAGAACTAACAGCTCTAGCAAGAGATGCATGAAAACTAAGAGCTACAAAGTATTGAAATAACATAGAAGAATACTCAACGAATATAAGTGAAGAATACGAGTATTCATAAGAAAAAGCGGAGCGTGTCTCTCTCCCACAGAAGAGGGTCCATTTTATTCAGAGAATGAAAATAACAAAAACAAAAACAAAAAACAAACAGACGCTTCAAGCAAAGCACTTAAGATGTGGCGGAATTAAAATATACTTTCACAAGAAAGGACTTGATAGTTTGTTGACGAAGAAGGGGATGCATTGGGCATCCCCAAGCTTTGACGCTTGAGTCTTATTGAAATATGTTGGGGTTGAACCACCTGGGCATCCCCAAGCTTTGGCTTTACTATCCTCTTGATCAGATCATATCATCCTTCTCTATTGATCCTTGAAAACTTCCTCCACTCCAAACTTAGAGTAAACTTCATTAGAGGGTTAGTGCACGAAAAATTATGATATTATGTAGGAACACAATAGCTACCAATGCTAATGGACATTAGCTATAGCCACTTATACTTCATGGAAAAAAAAGATCCAATCAAAATAGCAAAAGAGGCATTTGAAAATAAATAGCAGAATCTGTCAAAAACAGAACAATCCGTAAAGACGAATTTTTTCGAGGCACTTATCTTGCGCAGATCAGAAAACTCAAAACTAATGAAAGTTGCATATATATCTGCGGATTACGCACAAACAATGGCAGATCATTCTGATTTTTCTCTGAACAGTTATGAATTTAACGGTGATCAGCAGAAAAACTGTTCCTGCGCAGGAATCCAAATTTAGCATCAACTTTCAACTAGAGGCTTAACTTGACACAATAATGAAATAAAGTAAAGATACAAAGGAATTTCTACAGAGGTAGTAATGTTTCCTTGACTAAAAAAATTTAAATAACAGGAAATAAAATAGTGGGTTGTCTCCCATAGGCACTTTTCTTTAAAGCCTTTTAGCTAGGCAAGGAGATTCCTAGGAGGCTCTCATAAAAATGAGAGTTGAAAAACATAGGAGAGCATCAAGAGGTAAACATCAAACACATTTAAGTCTAACCCACTTCCTATGCAAAGGAATCTTGTAATAGGATAAATTATTGAAACATAAAGAAACTATCATAGCAACATGAAGCAAATGCAACTTCAAAACTTTCAACATAAAGAGAGGTGTTTTAGTAACTTGAAAAATTTTACGAACAGGTTTTCCTCTCACATAATAACTTTCAGTAGCATCATTGATAAAATCCATAATATAATCATCACATGAAACATTCTTATCATGATCCATATGCATAAAAGTATCATTATATCTCTCATAAGAAAAGTTCTTCTCATTAATAACAAGGGGAGTAGGATCATCATAAAGAACTTGAACATGATAGACAAGTTGTAGATTAAAAGGATTGGTTTGAGTAATTACTCTATAGTTATGACAAGTTTCAAAAGGATAATTGTAATTGTAACCCATGTCATAGTATTCTTTATAATTATCAAAGACCAAACGCATAGTATCATCATAAGCAATAGAACAGTTATCCTCTAAAGTGTGTTTATTTGCAAACTGTCATCATTTTTACTAGAAGGGGATGTATCAAATATATAATCATTAGTAGCAAAAGGATTTTCAAACACCTCATCCCCGAGCTCAGAGCTCTCTATATCATCATGGGAAGGAACATGGATAGTATTAATAGTGCAGCAATTATTAACATCATCATTTTCAGAATTATTATCACAAAGATCTTCAATATCAAAAGAAGTGTGCTTTTCCCAATCATGATCACTAATATAAATAACAGGCATATGTACTGTTGGGGGATCATAACCCGGTAGGCCCACCAACATTGAAGATAAGCTGGCCTAGCATGAGCTAGGGCCGGATCAAGCATAAAGACATGGGGCGGGTGACACGTGAGCCGATGCGCAACGTGTGCCTTGGCCCGCAAGCAAGAAGGATCCAGAAGGCTGTATGCCAAGTACAAGGCGGAGTCCTGCTAAGGAAAGAAGAGGCTTAGAGGACTTAGAGTAGAGTCTGGGTATGAGCATGGCCATGGACATGAAGAACGCCATAGCAAACCTGTGTGCGAGATACCTGTATCTCATGATGGCAGAAGGAGCACCCAAGATTTAGCTTGACCGGCTTCCGCCAAATAGCATCCATTCATGGGAGGAACTCAAGACGACATTTATTTCAAATTTTGCTGGGACATGCAAGAAACAATACACCGAGGCGGATCTGGATCGGTGTGTCATGAGAAAGACCGAGTCAACAAGGCAATGGATAGCCTGGATCACAGATATTTTACAGTCATCAATCAATATCTCAGCTCACATGGCAATAATAACGATGGAGAAGAACTGTGCTTTTGATACTTTGACACACAAACTCGGACGTATGAGGGAAGATCCGACTCGCCAAGACATAACCATTGGTGAAGTAGTTTCAGTCGCTTACAAGTACGCAGCAACAGACAAAAGAGTAGGCGAGACGGAAGTGCAGCAGAAGAATAACCGGGCCAAGCAGCCCGTAACCCGGCACCAAATCAGACCAATGAAAATCAAAACAACAACAAAAGACCCTACGAGGGAAGAAATTCAGAGTTTGTTGAAACAACCCAGGCCTCAGTTACAGAGGACCGAGACCCGGCGGAAACTTCAGAGGCGGCCCTTCAAGAGGACCAAACATCAGTGAGATATACAACATGCCGTGCCCTAGGCACGCCAAGAATGGTAAACCAGCCAGTCACTATAACATCCCAACATTTTATAATGTTCAAAAATCACTAAAATTTAAAACTTTTTTTTTGATTAAAATAAAACATTAAAATGCATAAGAAAACCAAGTATAAAAGACTTCAAACATATTGAAAGAGTTTAATATTTCAAATATCTCAGTATTATTATTTTCAAAACTTGTTTCGAGTTAGATAATTTATTACCATTGTATTTCTTAAAACCTCAATATATAAATTGGCAACTGCTTTACAAACTTCAAACCATTTTATTGTAATAAAATAGTTTCTTTATAAGTATTTTAATTTCAACCACTTAGTCATAACTTTTCATAAAGTAAAATAATATTTACAAATGTTCTTTTAAACTAATTAAAACATGATCTATTTGCCAAATGGTTTTCATTATTTTAACTAAGTTCAAAAAATAGTTTTAGAAATTACAAATATATAGTTTATAACTTTAAAACTCCATAGATTTTAATTAAAGAATTATCCAAATAAACATTTCATTAGCCCAAATGATTTTTTCATTTATTTTCAAAACATGAAATGATTTTCATGAATATATATTCTATATAAGAAAAGAATTAAATCTAAAATCTTTTCAAAAGTTGTTATGAAGTTTCAAATGAATTATCTTAATATAAAATATAATGGTTCACAAAATATTTTGAATTTAAAATTTAATTTATCATATTTCCTATCTCCTCAAAAATAATTATATTTAGTTATTTTACTATTATACCAAAAATGGAAATGAATGGTTATTGAAAATGAATTTAGATAACTTAAATCCAAACATATTTGAATATGGGTATTTTACACATTTTATTTAGCCAAAAGAAAATTTAATTAAGAAATAATTTCAAATTTGACCTTAAATGTCAAATTTGTATTAAACCAATAATTCAAGAATAATAATTTTAAAAATTATTCAAAACATGCCCACAACTGGTTTAAAACATAGATATGAATTTTACAAATTTCAAGAAATTTGTTTGACCTCATTTGGAGTTATAAATCAAAAGTTATAAAGGAAATAAATAAAACTGAAAAGAAAAAGAAAAATACCTGACATGCGGGACCCACCTGTCAGGGGGTCGCCCTTCTTCAACCTCTGCCCCAAATCGCGCCCGAGACCGCCGGAGTTTCCTTCTCCAAATCCGCGTGATTTAGGCATCCATTCAACGCACCTCTATGCCCTATAAGTAGCCCGCGGTCTCCTCCCCCTTTCCCCCAAGAAAACCTAGCTCAACTCGCCGCCAGGCCGTCGCCTTTGCTCGCCGGAGTTGCTTCGGCCGCTGCCGTGTTTTCTCCTTTTCCCGGCGAGGTAAGCCACCCCAAGACCCGAGACTGCGCCCTTTTTCTTCACCACAGCCCCGCACACCCTCCCGACACCTCCGTTCTTTTTATCGCAGCCCAAAGTCGGCGAGCTCATGTTTGGACTGAAGCCTCCGCGGCCTTCCTCAAACGCCGGCGAGCAATCTCCAGTGCAGGAGAGCCCCCGCGTCGCCGCAGACTGCGCGATCTTCTCCGCCACGTCCAGCCGCGCCTCCACGTCGCCTTCCCGTGGACTGAAGAGCACCAGAAGGAGGAGACGGTCCACGCCCGAGCGCGCGCCGCCGTCGTCGCCATCTCCGACGACCACACCACGCCGCCACGGTGAGCGCGTCTCCTGTGTCGTCCGATCGACGTTCAATGGTTGAGATTAATTAATTAAATCAAACTGGTACGATTTGATCTGGACCGCCAGATCCAGATCTGACGGCCCAGATCGAATCACTTAACCACGTCAGCGCCTACGTGGCATGTACAGTCAGCACCCAGTCAGCGCTGACGTGGAAAACAATTTCTTTTAATTAGATTAAATGGCACTTTTGCAGAAAAGCCCCTGCCACTTAGATCTGTCATAACTTTTTAACCACTTATCTAAATTCAAATATTTTTACATATTTGGAAAGCCCTTGACATGTTGATTATTTTGGATCTGCCAAAATTAAAATTTGACTTAGTTTAAAATATTCAAATTTCAAATGGTGAATTTGAGTATTTTTGTCATACCTTCAAATCTGTAAATTCAGAAATTGTAAATAAAATTGTATTAGAGACTTTGGAATATTTGTGATGTGATGCCACAGCTATAAAATATTTTTGAGTAATATTTGAATGAATTCATAGTTATATAGTTAATTTGAATAGTTTGAGTATTTTCAACGTAACAATTAATAGAAATATTATTTTTGATTAAATCAAATTACTATAAATTTAATTAAATGCCCCCTGTCTATTAACACTAATTACAAAAAATTTCTATAAATATTTAATTATACAAAAACTTTAATATTATAATTATTCCTTTTATTATATTTTCCAAAAATAGAAATTAATTAGATTGCATTTATAGCCAAATGCATACTTTATAAATATCACAAATTTTGTATGATATTTCTTAGGATTTAAAAAGTGCTTTGCATGCATAACTTATTTCTCTTCATTAGTTTTCTCTAAGTTAGGAAGATTTCCAAACTTAGTATTTTGGCAAAAGTGCTACGCACTAGACACTTAGTATTTTCAACTTGGAGCTAGAAGGCCAACGAAGGACTTAGCCAAGAAAACAAGACTTCAGAAGTATCTCCAAGGAGTAGAAGCACTTAGAAGAAAATCAAAAAGAAGTTCAAAAAGACCAACCTCCTTTATTCTCTAAGTATTTCTTGCTCTCTCTCTCTTTTCTTCCTTCTTATCTGAGACTTCATGAAGACTAAGTTAAATCCAAGACCAGCCTAGGTGATACAAGAATCATCAAGTCTGAAGATTCATCAAGACTACCAAGAGCTCAATCACGACATCATCCAGAAGAAAGTTACAAGTCTGGAGATGAAGCCTTACACGAGACCTGTTCCACAACTTAAGTGGCTGGCCGGGTGTCTGTCTCTCTCACTATAGTGAATGTCCAATTTACAAAGAGTTGATAATAATTGTTGATCATCTTGAAGAAATGACTTAGTATCTTCTCTAAATATTTCTACACATCAAGACTAAGCCATTAGAGGGCTTATTCAAGATGATATAAAACAAAATATTTTATTCAACTTATGACATTAGTCCTTAGTCATTTTGACACACATTTTTGCTTTGCATTAACTTAAAAGATTTTCATGGCATGACATGTTTTCCTTAGAAGTTTTACAAAACTTGTTTGTTCATTAGATATGAGCATGTATGTTTGATGATTGTTGTTTGTTGATTGTTGTATTGTTGTTTGCTATTATTGTTTAGATTAAACGGAGAGCAAACGTTCGTTGTTGAAAAGAGTTTGTGAACAACGACAACATTCAAAGGCAAGTGGCACACCTCATAAACTTCCTATTATTTTCTATATGCATTAATTAGTGTATTTTTATATGCATGAGTAGGATAGTATTGCTATGCTAAACATGTGAAGAATTCCCTTACTCCTGTGTCTAGGTTCCTATATAATACTTAGTAGATGTATTGATGCTATGCAATTGATGAAAAGTTTTACAAAATGTTAAGTGACTACTCAGGGCTGTGCTCATGGTTGTCGTCGCCTAGGATGAATGTCTATTCTACTTAGGGCCGTGAGCATGGTGATTTTTACCTGAGAGTGCACATCCACTAAGTTAATGAAACTCCTGGGTGGATTGGTTGTTAATGGTGGCGAAGTTGAGTGGCTACTCCGGTCCATGTCTATGGTTCCTGGAGTACGTGCACTTGTGGATGGCCACCCAGGGAACAGAGGAATCTGAAGAACTCCGAGTGACGATCGCTTCCAGTGCAGCCATTGCCATATGGGCTCTGGCTTGATCAATTATGTTGCATGGACTCTCTCCGACTTGACAAGCAGATGTAGGGGGATGTTAGGTGGAACGGGTCAAGCCAGAGTGGGAGGGAAAATGCTTCTGAAAGATCTCGTCTCATTCTTCTCCTTTCCTTATCACAAATGGTGGGTAAAGGATAATTTGGGTTGAATGCGTACAATGGTGAACGTGCACAACCTCTGCAGAGTGTAAAACTATGTACTTAGCCGTGTCCCCGGTACGGACAATTTGAGCAGCTGATCACGGGCGTCAAACGGAGGATTCCACCATTCCAACTTCAGAAATAAAACTTGATGGGTGAACAAGGGAAGATGAGATTTATGGTTTTCATGCCATACTTGTCTTAATTTGAAGAAAGTGTTTTCCAAAGAGATAGGAAAAATTGGCTTTATGCAAAATAGCCTTGAACTCCACCAGCCAAATATGCATATAGGCTATAGAGTTATTCCATTAAGTGTCCACCATAGTGTCACTTGCCAGACTCCATTTTTAATGGAATCTTACCCACGTTGTTGCAATATTTTTCTTATTGCAGATTGTTCAGATGACGAGTGAGGTTTCGTTTATAGGTTTCGAGTCTACAACCAACATGTTTTCGCCTGTGGCAGCATGAAAGTGATAGAGACTCACTGCTATTGTATTTCCGCTGTGTACTTTTTCAATGCTAGCTTTATGCTATGCAACTTGTATCGAATATTTTGTAAGTCTGGATCATCGATGTAATAAAATTGATACTTTGTTGTGATATTACATCGTAAACTGTGTGTGCAAACGAATCGATCCAGGGATTTGCACTATACACAGGTATCTGCCTTATTTAAAGTGCAGGTACGCTACAGTCACACGTTAGAACAATGCGCTGACATGAGAGCATAGAGGGGACATGAGCAGTCTTTGGAGCAGAACCAATGCAACTTCAATGGAAACAACGGGAACCGTGGTAATCATGGTAACCACGACAATAACGGTAACTCGGCCAACCAAGGTCAAGGGTCCGGGTCCCAGGGACCACCGAACAACAATGTCGGGTCAAATCAAAATCAAGGAGGAGGTTATAAACAAACTCCGAAAGAGCTTCATAGTCAGGGACAGTATCAAGTGTTCACCACTAGCACATGCAGAAGAGAGCAAAAGTTGAAGGAAAGAGAGGTCAATGCCGTAGCAACAGCCATACCAAGATACCTGAAGTGGTCAGAACAACCAGTCACATGGAGTAGAGAAGATCACCCGGAAGTGATAGAGCACCCGTGTCTCCTAGCCTTGGTGGTTGCGCCACATGTTGATGGATTCCGTTTGAACAAGGTTCTGATGGACGGAGGAAGCAGTATCAACATCTTATACCTGGACACATTCCAGAGGATGGGTCTATCTGAGAGCCGGCTAACACCAACATCAACAATTTTTCACGGCATAGTACAAGGAAAGTCGGCTCACCCGATTGGCAAAATCATATTGGAGGTAGCTTTTGGAGTAAGGAAGGCACAATACAGATCAGAGTACCTGACATTTGAGGTTGTAGATTTAAAGAGCCCGTATCACGCTTTATTCGGAAGGCCGGCTTACGCCAAGTTCATGGCGAGGCCGTGTTATGTTTACTTCAAACTGAAGATACCAGGTACCCAGGGGATCATCACTATTGAAGGAAGCAAAGACATGGCAATCGAGTGTGATCGAGGTGATGCCATAATTGCAGATCAGGCTTGTTCATAAGAAGAGCTGAACTACTACAAGTCTCAGGTAGACCCGGCTGACAAGCGTGTGCTGGATAAACCGGCTCACGAAGAAGAGAAGAAAAAAATCAAATCTGCCCAGGACACCAAGATGGTTGATTTTGTGGAAGGAGACTCCTCCAATCAGTTCTCTACCGGGTCTCACATGGACCCGAAATAGGAAAGCGCGCTCGTCGAGTTCATCCGTGAGCATTGTGACATCTTTGCATGGTCCCCTTCAGACATGCCGGATGTCCCGAGCGAACTCGCCGAGCATAGCTTACATGTTGTTCCAACAACAAACCCAGTAAAGCAAGGTCTACGTTGTTTCAATGCAGACAGGAAAAAGATCATTGGAGAGGCGATAGCCCACCTTCTACCGGTCGGTTTTATCATGGAAGTGTATCACCCGAAGTGGCTAGTTAACCCGGTCCTCGTGTTAAAAAGAACGGAGAATGGAGAATGTGTGTTGATTACACAAGTTTGAACAAAGTATGTCTGAAGGATCCTTTTGCGCTGCCTCGGATTGACCAGATAATTGATGCCACAGCCGGCAGCGAGTTGCTATGTTTCCTGGATGCTTATTCCGGGTATCACAAGATCAAGCTCAAAGAAAAAGACCAAGAGAAGACATCATTCATCACACCCTTTGGAGCTTTTTGTTACAAGACAATGTCCTTTGGCCTTAAGAACGCAGGAGCAACGTACTAGAGGTGTATCCAGAAGTGTTTTGAGGATCAGATCAGACGCAACGTTCATGCTTATGTTGATGATGTTGTGATCAAGTCACAGAAAGCCGAGTCACTCCTAGATGACCTAAAGGAGACCTTCACCAATCTCCGCAAGTATCAGATGAAGCTAAACCCGACCAAGTGCGTGTTCGGGGTTCCAGCAGGCATGTTACTCGGCTTCATAGTCTCAGAAAGAGGAATAGAGGCAAACTCGGCCAAGATTAAGGCGATCATGAACCTTAAGAAGCCGGAGTGCGTAAACGATGTCCAGAAGTTGACAGGTCGCATCACAGCCCTAAGCCGGTTCATAGCAAGGATGGGAGAGAAAGCACTTCCACTGTACAAGTTGTTGAAGAAATCAAACAAGTTCGTATGGGACCAAGAAGCGGGTGACGACTTTGAAGATTTAAAGAAAACATTGTCCACAGCACCAGTTTTAGCGACTCCCACAAGCAAGGAGACAATGTTGCTATATGTCTCTGCCAACTCACGATCTATCGGTGCCGTCGTTGTCGTAGAGAGAAAAGAGGAAGGCTAAGAATACCCGGTCCAGAGGCCGGTTTACTATGTCAGTGAGGCCCTGACCGAGTCAAAACAGAGATACCCGCAGTGGCAGAAGTTGGTCTTTGGAGTCTTCATGGCAAGCCGGAAAATTCCACACTACTTCCAAGAACATCCCATAGCAGTGGTGAGCTCGGCTTCCCTAGCAGAAATAATCAGAAACAAGAGGCAACAGGTAGAGTAGCAAAGTGTGCCATCGAGATGGGGCCACATCACATCAACTATGAGCCAAGGACAGCAATCAAGTCTCAAGATTTAGCCGATTTCATCAATGACTGGACCGAGTTTGACCCCTTACCTCCTGCACCGAGTATCAAGCATTGGGTCATGCATTTTGACGGGCCTAAGCTATTTGGATGATCGGGAGCCGGCGTGGTTCTGACTTCGTGTAGCGCCCCATCTTTTATTAAAGTTGGAACACCTGTGTTAAGTGCTACTCCCTGGATCACTGCCAGCACCACAGTACAAAATATGAAGTATCATTGCATAAGTATCAAATTACTACATCGAGATCCAAAAATAGCTAAGTATAGCTTTATTACAAGGTGCATAGCCATGAAGGCTAGCAAGAAAATTCAGAGTTCACAACAAAAGCAAATAGCAATGAGCCTCATCTTCAAGCATGCGCCACAGGCAGACATGTTGGGTGTAGACTCGAGTCTAAACTATAGTGGATATGCAGCCCCCGAAGGAGGTCAATACAATCAAGTATTGGCAAGTGACTATAGTGGATATAAAACGACAAGTCTAATTCTATATGCATATTTGGCTTGGTGGAGTTGTAGGCTATTTTTTGCGGAAAGCAAGTTTTCTCCTATGTTTTGTAAAACACTTTAGTTTTTCAAAGATTTGGCACCAAGGGATGAAGCCCAAGTGCAGCAACTTTTCTTTCCTTAGTCAAATTTTGCTTAATAAAAACGGTGTTGAGATTCTTCGGTCCATCCTTGTCCAGCTGCTCGAAGTAGTCCATCACCGGGGACACGACTAAGTACTCAGATTGTCGACTCTGTAGAGGTTGTGCACTTTCACCTTTAGACTCAATTAACACAGACATCCTATACACGTGGAGTGCATTAAGGAAAGGAGAGAATTGAGACAAGATCTTTCAGAAGAAGAATTCAACCATACTAGTAAGACCCGTTCCACCTACCAACTCTACATCTGCTTGTCAAGCTGAGAGGTTGAACTCTCACAACTTAATTTTTCTAGACAGAGCCCATTGTCAAAAGGCTGCACGGGAAGCATCTAAACTTGGAGGGACTTAGTAATCTCTTTGTTCCTGGATGGCCATCCACAAGTACACCTTTGGGTGAAAACAACCATGCTCATGGTCCTAAGTAGAATAAAATTCATCCTAGGCGAGGACAACCACAAGCATTGTCCCAAATAGCCACTCGCATAAACCATACCAACCAATCCATCCAGGTGTGTATTTTAAGTTTAACACTTAGAAAATCTTTCCATAACATAGCATGTAAACAATTTTATAGCATTGATAAGCATCTAATAAAACTTTTAAATGGCTGCATGGTAAGGATGGCATAGCATAAAACTAACTTAGCATAATGAAAAATAATCCAAGATTCCTTTTGTGCATACTACTCAAAATATTCTAATAATGCATATTGGAAAATATTGGGTAATTCATGAATGTCACTTGCCTTGGTAACAGGAGGAGCAAGCACAACAAGAATAACAATCACAAGCAAATCCCTCCTCCTCTTCACAATCTAGCACAAGCAATACATAAAATAAATAAATACACACACATTACAACACTTAAAACACCAAAACATAAACATGTATACATGCATGATATGCTATGAGTATAACAAGACACACTTATTAACATTTTATACTTTCTGTTATTAAATGCATGAAATGCAATTTCCAGAATTTATTATTTTAATTATCAATTAAATATTTGAAAACAATATAGCAAAATAAAGTTCTACAACTACAAACTTTCATTATTTTATGAAAAGTTTTCACATAAAACACATGCTGAACGTTCTGGATAGAGGACAATAATACAAATCTTAAACAATTAAATTTATTAAAAAGGATTTTTATTATTTAAGTTATGAATTTAAATAGCCGAAATACCAATCTGATGATTACTCGAATTAAATGTTATCAAAAGGAAAAAAGAAATGATGCAGAAAGAAACTACCTGAGCAGGGCTATCCGTGGATATAAAAATTATCAAATTTGGACTTACAGATCGAAAGATATGAATTTTCCAAGTTTTACATATTTTATGTTTTTATTTACTAAATCCTGTCGAAAATAGAAATAGAAGGGGCTACGTGGCGTGATCTAATTGGTCGATAACATTTCAACGCGGATCGGCGTGGAAGCCGTCCGATCTAATAACAACGGACGCGCCAGATTGATCGATCTAGATCCGTTGGATCTAGATCCAACAGTCCAGGAGCATAGGCCAAAATCGGGTGGCGCCGTCTCCGGAATCTCTCCGACCGCGGCAGAGCCACGATTGGCATCGCGTGCATGCGGGTTCTAGGGTCCTACGGGACGAACTAGGGTCGAGGCGGGGTCGGTGGCGAGTCGTTGGTCCTCGGAGCGTCGCCGTTCGTCGGGGATCCTTCGTCGGAGTCGATGATGCGGGGCGGCGGCGTCGGTCACAGACGAAGACGACGGGTGGCTGCGATTTGAGACACGAGACCAAGTCACAAACATGCGCAATGGAGAGAGAAGTCGAGGAGGAGAGAAGAGAGTGCTCGGGGTGGCCGGAACATCCCGTACGACGGTTCTTACGGCGGTGGAACAGAGAAGTTTCGAGCTCGTCTGCGAGCAGCTCGGCGGCAGAGTAATAAGGATTTTTGGGGCACGGGAAGTGGCAGTGGGGTGGAGGTTTATATGGGGAGTGCGGAGGAGCAAACCGTGCGCGAATCACGCTCGAAAATCCCGACCGGCTTCGGATCAGTTCGTGCGCAATCTCTGACGGGAGGTTGAAGAACCTGACAGGTGGGCCCCACCTGTCAGCGAGAGGGAGGGAGAGGAGGGCTGCGTGGGCTGGTTTGCTAGGCCGAAAGTAGCGCGCGCGAGGTAGATAACCGTGGCCTCGGCCCAATTGGCTTGAAAAAATTGTTTTTCTTTTATTCAAATGTTTTTCTGTTTTTCAAACCTAATTTAAAAAATGATTCTTAAACTTAACTAAAACATTTCAGAAAATTCATAAAAATATGTTTTCGAAAGCTTATTGAATTTAGAACTTTTTATAAGTGTTTTGACAAATAAATAATCAAATAAAATTGAGGAATAGTATAAGGAGTTCAAATACATCTCTTTGATGGAATACAAATTTATTCCAAAATAAATATAAATTATTCCTTATGATTTGAATGCCAGGCCTATATGATGAATTATGCATGAATGAAAGGTTTTAATTTTTAGAAAATTGGGATGTTACAAACTAACCCCCTTAAGAGGAAGCTCGCCCTCGAGCTTCGGAAAGGTCAGCAAATAGGTGAGGATGGTCTTCTCGAAGGTCATCTTCTTGTTCCCAAGTGGCTTCTTCCTCGGTGTGATAATTCCACTGAACCTTACAGAACTTGATGGTTTTGGTACGGGTGACTCTTTTGCTGTCTGTAGTACCTTAATGGGCTTCTCTTCATAGGTCAGGTCACTCTCCAATTGTACTTCCTCGATGGGTACAGTATCCTTCAATGGAATTCCCATAATCTCGGGATGACATTTCTTCAACTGGCTGACATGGAACACATTATGGACAACAGACATAAATTCTGGCAGTTCTAACTCATATGCCACTTCACCTTTACGAGAATTTTTTTTTGAATGGTCCAATGAATCGTGGTGCTAACTTTCCTTTGATCCCAAATCTTTTTACAGCCCGCAGTGGTGACACTCTAAGATAGGCTCTATCACCCACCTCGTAGGTGACCTCTCTAAGATTGGAATCTACGTACCTTTTCTGTCGTGACTGTGCTATCTTCAATCTATCCTTGATCAGTCTGACCTTCTCTTCAACATCCTCGATTATATCAGGTCCAAAGAAACTCCGTTCTCCTACATCACTCCACAACAATGGGGTAGTGCATTTCTTTCCATATAAGGCTTCAAACGGTGCAATCTCAATGCTGGCTTGGTAGCTTTTATTGTAGGAGAACTCAACATAAGGTAGATTATCATCCCAGCTAGATCCATAATCGAGCGCACAAGCTCTTAACATATCTTCTAGAATCTTATTTACTCTCTCAGTCTGACCATCTGTTTGTGGGTGAAAAGACGTGCTGAATTCCAATCTGGTTCCTAGTGATTCATGCAACTGCTTCCAGAAATGAGAAGTGAACTGGGTTCCTCTATCAGACACGATACTCTTAGGAACGCCATGAAGGCACACAAGTCTCTTCATGTAAATATTTGCTAACTTTGCACTGGAGTATGTGGTCTTCACGGGTATAAAGGGAGCTATTTTTGTTAGACGCCAAACAATAACCCAAATAGAATCATTACCCGATTTGGTCCTTGGTAATCCTGTGCTGAAATCCATTCCAATAGAATCCCACTTCCAGTCGGGTACTTTCAAAGGTTGTAAAAGTCATGCTGGTTTCTGATGTTCTGCTTTTACTCGACTGCATACATCACACTTTGCGATATATTCTGCTATCTCCCTCTTTAGATTCTTCCATCAAAATCTCTCCTTCACATCGATATACATCTTGGTATTTCCCGGAAGAACGGAATAAGGTGTCTCATGGGCTTCTTGCCGAATTAACTTCCTAAGATCGGGGTCATTGGCCACACACACACGGTTTTCAAACTACAAAATTCCTTGCTCATCTTCATGGAATCCCTTAGGTTTTCTTGCTGTCAGATTGACTTTGATTTCTTCTATTTCCTTGTCTCCCTTCTGAGCTTCGCGTATCTTGTCAATCAAAGTTGGTTGTACTACTAATGAGGCTACAAAACCTTGTGGTACTACTTCCAGTCTGAGGTCCTTGAATGCCTTGCATAAATCCTTGGGTATTTCTCCTGCCGTGAGGCCACTCACATATACCTTATGACTCAGGGCATCTGCTACTACATTAGCCTTTCCCGGATGGTATTGGAGACTTAGATCATAATCTTTGATAAGTTCCAACCATCTTCTCTGCCTCTTGTTCAATTCCTTCTGAGTGAAAATATACTTCAAACTTTTGTTGTCAGTGAATACTTCACATCTTTTTCCCATCAGATAGGGTCTCCATGTCTTCAGGGCATGTACAACTGATGCTAACTCGAGATCGTGGGTAGGATAAATTGCTTCATTTTTCTTGAGCTGTCTAGAGGCATAAGATGCCACTCTGCCATCCTACATCAATACACTTCCCAGGCCTTGGCGTGAAGCAGCACATTACACTTGGAATTCCTTTTCTAAATCAGGTAAGCATAGAACTGGGGTTGAAACTAGATGTTTCTTCAACTCCTAAAAACTGGCTTCCCATGCCTCGGTCCACTCAAACTTCTTCTCCTTCTTCAATAATTCCGTCAAGGCCTTGGCAATCTTGGAAAAGTTTTCAATGAATCTTTGGTAGTATCCTATTAGACCAAGAAAACTCAGTAATTCTTCCACATTCTTTGGCGGCTCCCAATTAGTTACACCTGAAACGTTTTCAGGATCCACCGCTATACCCTCCTTGGACACGACATGGCCTAGAAATCCGACTTGTTCTAACCAAAACTCACATTTGCTTTATTTGGCATACAACTTATGTTCTCGTAGTCTCTGCAATACCAGCCGCAAATCCTCTTCATGTTCTTTGTGGCTCTGGGAGTAGATTAAAATATCATCGATGAAAACTATCACAAACTTATCCAGAAAATCCATGAACACTTTATTCATCATATTCATGAAATATGCTGGAGCATTGGTTAATACAATGGGCATTATTGTGTATTCATAAGAGCCATATCTCGTAACAAATGCAGTCTTGGGTATATCCATTTCTCTAACTTTCATTTGGAGGTACCCTGATCGAAGATCGATCTTTGAGAAAACACAAGCACCTTCCAGTTGATCAAATAGTTCATTAATCTTGGGTAACGGGAACTTGTTTTTGATAGTTTGCTCATTTATATCCATGTAGCCCGTGATTAGCCTCTGGGTTTGATCTTTCTTTTTAACAAATAAGACTGGTGCTCCCCATGGCGATGAACTTGGACGAATAAATCATTTCTGAATGTATTCCTCCAGGTGCTTCTTGAGCTTTTTCAGTTCATCGACGGCCATAGGATATGGTCTTTTAGCTATTGGTCCAGTACCCAGTTTCAGTTTGATGAGAAACTCTACATCTCTATCGGGTGGCATCCCCGGTAGTTCTTCTGGAAAACGTCGGGGTATTCCTTGACAATGAGTACGTCGCCAAGGCTAACCCCCTTAAGAGAATTTAGCCTAACTTTCTTAAGTTCGAAAGTTGATCGAAATTTAATCTTCCTTTTCTCTCGGGTGGTGAGGGTGATAGCTCTATTTGCACAGTCATTGATTCCTTTAAATGAGTCATCCAATCCATTCCAATGATAACATCCAAGCCTTGGGTTTCTAGGATGACTAAGTCCATTGGAAAAAGGTGCTTTCCAATCTTTAAGTCTAACTGTCTACACCCAGAATTTACTATCATCTCTCCTCCAGGGGAACTTACTCGAATAGGTTTTCCTAGGCTTTCCTCAGCAAGCCCATGTTTGTTTACAAAAGATCTTGATATTAATGAATGCGATGCTCCAGTATCAAATAAGACTAATGCTGGAAAAGAATTGAGCAAGAACATACCAATCACAGCATCAGGTTCATCATATACTTCTTCCACATTGATGTGGTTCACTTGTACCTTCTGGAAAGGATTGGGCTTGGAATTCTCATCATCCTTTCTCTTTGGGCAGTCAGTTGAATAATGTCCCGTCTTCTTGCACTTGAAGAAAGTCACATCAGACAAGTCTTTCTTCCCCTCATAGTTAGGACGGTGATGGCCAATTCCATGATTATGGCCATGGTGATGGTTTCCCTTGAATCCACCATTGTTTCCTTTGTATCATCCATTGCTTCCTTTGTATCCTCCATTATGGTTATGACCACGATGCTTGTGGCAATTTCTGTTGTTGGAGTGATTCCATGGTTTATGCCCACTGCCTTCAGAGGTGTGTTCTCTCTTGTGTGTTCCCTCATAATGAACCTTACTTGCACTAAACTTCCTCTTTCTGTTCTCTTCCTTTCTTATGTTGTTGTCCAAAGTGATTGCTTGATCCAACAGAGCTTGATAGTTAGGAGCATAGGCTACAGACAACGGTATCTTTAATTCTCCATTAAGTCCACTGAGGAATTTTTCCTTCCTCTTAGCATCAGTGTCAATATCTTCTGGTGCATACCTTGATAGCATATAGAAGTCATCCATATACTCCTTCAGAGTTCTACCTCCTTGCCTCAAGCTGCGAAATTCTTCTTTCTTCAGATTCATTATGCCAGAGGAAATGTGAGCATTGCAAAAACCCTCCTTGAAAGCAACCCAAGTCATGCCCTCTAGAGGATGCGTCGCTTGGTAAGTCTCCCACCATAGTCCAGCAGGTCCTTCGAGCAGGTGTGCAGTGAACCTCACCTTCTCTGCCTCAGAACACTCACAAGTCACTAAGTCCTCGTTCACTGAGCGAAGCCAGTCATCAGCCACTATTGGTTCAGTAGGAGAGGAGAACTTATTAGGCCTAAGCCTTAGGAATCTAGCAAGTTTGTCCACTTGAGGTGGTGGTGGTAGAGGTGGCTGGTTGTGATTGTTGTTGTTGTTGGTTGCTGCAATGAATTGTGTCATCATAGTCAGCAGCTGAGCGTGAGCGGCCATCAGTTGATGCATGGCATCATTGTTGTCGGGATCACGACGTGGAGGCATCTGTGGGGTTTTCAGCATGGATGAATAAAATATAGATAGAACTAAAAGATGGAAAATCCTACCCATGCACAAAACAACCAAGTCAAGCAGTCAACAATCAATAAATAACTTAAAATTTTACTTCCTTAGCAATTCAAAAAAGGCATTCTAGGTAGATTAAATAAAACGACAAAGTCTGCAAACCAAAACATTCTAACATTGTCATACCACAAGCTGGAGATCAATGTTTTAAAAGCGGCGAGCTAAACGAGAATAGAACAGGGTGGTCCAACTACTAAGTCTAAATTTCATCCATGACATCTCCTTCATCTTCTTCGACCTCCTCGATGGTGATGCATTCCTTCATGAGGATCTCCTTGTAGTCGTTCGCCTCCTTCTCTAAAGCTTCATTCTTCTCCTGTAGCATCGTCTTCTCGCGGTGCAGAGTCTTGATCGCTTCCTTCTCTAGGGCTTCAATCTTCTCTTGTAGCATTCTCTTCTCACGACGCAGAGTCTCAGTCAGATCTCGATCAGCCTCGAACTCGACGTCGTTGCTCAAAATTTCATCCTTCAAATTTTTAATCTCCTTATTCTTGTCTCTAATTCTCTACTCTTGATTTTGGAACTTCTTCTCTTGAGCCTGGAATTTCTTTTGAGTCTCCTTGACTTGGGCCATTATTTCATCATTCTTCAGCAGATCATCGCGCCTATCTTCTTCTAGTTGCCACAGGTGAATTTTTGAAGATAAGGGTGCAAAGGATCTAGTTTGCTGTTGTCTTCCTCATTTACAAGGTAGGGTATCCCATGTTCATCACGATTGCCTAGGATAGAAAAGTAGTGGTCCTTTAACTCCTCCTGGAATTGCCCACAAAGACGTCCTATTAGCTCCTGCGTGACGAGATTATGTCCTTTCTCCAAGGAGTCACTAATCGACTTGTACTGGATGTCTTCGGTCTTGGGTTCAGTCTGGCGCCCGGGTTGCATGATGCGAACTCCCCATAAGACATCCTTGTTGAAGTGCTTCAGCGGACTTGCCTTGATGATGGGTGTTGGAAGCACCAGTAGTTCCACCAACTCCAGAAGATATCTCCCAAAACTCATGTTCTTGAAGTCCTCCGCGGTTTGATACATGAAGAACGACATCCTTAAGTTACAAGTGTAAAAATTGTTAAAAACATAATACATAAGGTAAGAAGTACTAGTCATGATATAAATAAGTACTTAGAGAAAATACGAATTCTATTCTACAAGGTGATTAACACTATTATCAACTCTTTGTAAATTGGATATTCACTGTAGTGAGAGAGACAGACACCCTGCCAGCCACTTATAATTGTGGAACAGGTCTCATGTACGCAAACATGTAAGGTTAGTCTCCGGGCCGCTTCATCTCACTATGCCGTAGGATCCAACATACTTCAAATATGGTAATATTATGATCAAAAAGGGGCTTAACCAATCCTAAGGGCTCGAACCTACAGGCAACACTTTGCTCTGATACCATTTTGTAGCGCCCCATCTTTTATTAAAGATGGAACACCTGTGTTTAGTGCTAGTCCCTGGATCACTGCCAGCACCATAGTACAAAATATAAAGTATCATTGCATAAGTATCAAATTACTACATCGAGATCCAAAAATAGGTAAGTATAGCTTTATTACAAGGTGCATAGCCATGAAGGCTAGCTAGATAATTCAGAGTTCACAACAAAAGAAAATAGCAATGAGCCCCATCTTCAAGCATGCCCCACAGGCAGACATGTTGGGTGTAGACTCGAGTCCAAACATATTCTTCATCTGAAGTGCCTGCACATTTCTATATGCAACCCCCGAAGGAGGTCAATACAATGAAGTATTGGCAAGTAACTATGTTGGATATAAAACGACAAGTCTAATTATATATGCATATTTGGCTTGGTGGAGTTGTAGGCTATTTTTTGCGGAAAGCAAGTTTTCTCCTATCCTTTGTAAAACACTTCTATTTTTCAAAGATTTGGCACCAAGGGATGAAGCCCAAGTGCACCAACTTTTATTTCCTTAGTCAAATTTTACTTAATGAAAACAATGTTGACATTCTTCCGTCCATCCTTATCCAGCTGCTCGAAGTAGTCCATCACCGGGGACACGGCTAAGTACTCAGATTGTCAACTCTGCATAGATTGTGCACTTTCACCTTTAGAGTCAATTATTATACACGCGGAGTGCATTAAGGAAAGGAGAGAATTGAGACAAGAACTTTCAGAAGAAGAATTCAACCATACTAGCAAGACCCGTTCCACCTACCAACTCTATATCTGCTTGTCAAGCTGACAGGTTGAACTGTCGCAACTTAATTGTTCTAGACATAGCCCATTGTCAAAAGGCTGCACGGGAAGAATCTAAACTTGGAGGGACTTAGTAATCTCTTTCTTCCAGGGTGGCCATCCACAAGTGCACCGTTGGGTGAAAACCACCATGCTCATGGCCCTAAGTAGAATAAAATTCATCCTAGGCGAAGACAACCACAAGCATAGTCCCAAATAGCCACTCAACATAAACCATACCAATCAATCCACCCAGGTGTGTATTTTCAGTTTATCACTTAGAAAATCTTTCCATAACATAGCATGTAAACAATTGTGACATCCCAAAAATTGCAAAAATTTAAAACTTGCATCCATGCATCATTCATCATTTAGGCATAACATTACAACACATGAGTACTAAATAAAAATTCAATTATAAGTTTAAATAATTTATAATTCCATAAAGTGGTTTATTTAAAACTTCTTTAATAAATATATTTTTCCAAATTATTTATTGGGCAAGAATAATACTAAAAAGTTCAAAATTTAATAATCTCTCCAAAACCTATTTTTATGAATTCTTCTAAAATGTTTTGACTGAGTTTAAAAATCATTTGGGAATTAATTGTGAAAACATAATTTAATTTGAGAAAAGGAAATAAGAAAAGAAAACGGGCCGGACCTCGCTATCTGTCGCGCGCGTGCAGAGCCCAGCAGCCCAGCAGAAGCCCGACAACAGCCCACCCGGCCTCTCTTCCCTCTCTCACGCTGACCTGCGGGACCCACGGTGTCGTCATCGCTGACGTCACGTCTTCAACCTCCAGCGAGATCTTCCCGTAGAAGAACTCTATCCGAACCCGATTATCATCGAAACCGTGCGTGGCACAAATTCATCCTCGGGTTGCCCTTTATAAACCCCACCTCCGCAGCCTTCTCCTAAACCCCAAAACCCTAAGAAAATCGCCCCTAGGCTGCTCGGAAACAGCCGCCATCGTCCGTCGTGGCCGCCGCCGCAAATCTCCCCGTCCCGGTGAGTACAGCGCCCCCGAGCACCTTCCAAACCCTCTATGCGACTCCTTGTTCTCGTGCGCACCTAAAGGGCTCGCTCTTGCCTCGTCGTGTGCAACAGATTGACGCCTCCGTCCACGACCCGACGCCACCGTCCACCTCGTCGTCTCCGGCGAGGACCCGAGGAGAGGAGGAGACGCCCACGAAGCCCCACCGCGCCATCGTCTTTAGCACGCCCCCCGGCACCGCGCGGTAATGATTTCCCCCTCCCGCTCCTCTCGTACACGATTCCGGCAATGGCGCCGCCGCGGTCGGATGAGCTCCGGCGAACCGCGCCGCCCGTTTTTGGTACTTGTGTCGTGGGCCGTTAGATCTAGATCCAACGGATCTAGATCGATCTAATCTCGCGCGTCCGTTTCTAATTAGATCGTACGGCTCGCGCCCGCGATCTCCGCGAATCGGTATCGTCCAATAGGATCGCGCCACGTAGCCTTTCCTTTATTCTTTTTCGCAGGAATTTTTTAAATAGACAAAACTTAGAAAATTCATAACTTTTGATCCGTAAGTCCAAATTTGATAAACTTTATATCCACGGATAGCCCTGCTAGTGTAGTTTATTTCTACATCATTTGTTTTTTCCTTTTGATAGATTATATTTCGTGTATTTATCCGAAGAGTATTTCGGCTATTAAATCCATAACTTAAATAATCAAAATGCTTTTCTAATAAATTTGATTGTTTTAATGTTGTATTATTGCCCTCTGTCCAGAAATATTAACATGTGTTCTATTTGAAACTTTCATAAAACAATAAAAGTTGTAGTTGTAGAATTCAAATTTGTGCTATATTGTTTCAGTTATTTAATTGATAAGTAAAATAAGAAATTACTAGAAATTGCATTTCATACATTTAATAACAGAAAGTATAAATTATTAATAAGTGTGTGTTGTTATACACATGGGATATCTTGGATGCATACATATTTATGTTTAGTGTTGTGTGATGTTGTGTGAGTACTTATTTTATGTATTGCTTGTGCTAGATTGTGAAGAAGAGGAAGGACTTGCTTGTGATTGTTATTCTTGTTGTGCTTGCTCCTCCTGTTATCAAGGCAAGTGACATTCATACTCTTCCCAATATTTTCTATATGAATTAGTAGTATATTTTGAGTAGTATGCATGACAGGAATTTTTTAACTATTTTATAATGCTAAGTTAGTTTACACTTTGCAAATATCCTAGTAGTGTGTAGCCATCCTTTTCCATGCAGCCATTAAAAGTTTTATTAGATGCTTAGCTATGCTATAAAAGTGTTTACATACCATGCTATGGAAATATTTCTAAGTGTTAAATTTAAAATGCACACCTGGGTGGAATTGGTTGGTGTGGTTTATGTTGAGTGGCTATTTGGGACTATGTTTGTGGTTGTCGTTTCCTAGGATGAAAGTCTATTCTACTTAGGGCCATGAGCATGGTGGTTGTCACCCAAAAGTGCACTTGTGGACGGCTACCCAGGAACAAAGAGATTACTAAGTCCCCCCAAGTTTAGAAGCTTCTCGTGCAGCCTTTTGACAATGGGCTCTGTCTAGAATTATTAAGTTGTGAGAGTGCAACCTGTCAGCTTGACAAGCAGATGTAGAGTTGGTAGGTGGAACGGGTCTTGCTAGTATGGTTGCATTCTTCTTCTGAAAGTTCTTGTCTCAATTCTCTCATTTCCTTAATGCACTCCGCGTGTATAGGATGTTTGGGTTAATTGAGTCTAAAGGTGAAAGTGTACAACCTGTGCAGAGTGGACAATCTGAGTACTTAGCCGTGTCCCCGGTGATGGACTACTTCGAGAAGCTGGACAAGGATGGACGGAAGAATCTCATCATAGTTTTCATAAAGTAAAATTTGACTAAGGAAAGAATTGTTGGTGCACTTGGGCTTCATCCCTTGGTGCCAAGTCTTTGAGAAACAAAAGTGTTTTACAAAAGATAGGAGAAAGCTTGCTTTCTGCAAAATAGCCTACCACTCCACCAAGCCAAATATTCATATAGAATTAGACTTGTTGTAAATTATCCACCATAGTCACTTGTCAATACTTCATTGTATTGACCTCCATCACATATTCCAATGTGCAGGTACTTTCAATGAAGAATAAGTTTGGACTCGAGTCTACACCCAGCATGTCTGCCTGTGGCGCATGCTTGAAGATGAGGCTCATTTGCTATTGCTTTTGTTGTGAACTCTGAATATTCTAGCTAGTGGAATATTCTAGCTAGTCTTCATGGCTATGCACTTTGTAATAAAGCTATACTTAGCTATTTTTGGATCTTGTTGTAGTATTATGATACTTATGCAATGATACTATATATTTTGTACTGTGGTGCTGGCAGTGATCCAGGGACTAGCGCTGAACACAGGTGTTCCATCTTTATATAAAAGATGGGGAGCTACAACAATTTTATAGAATTTCTAAGCATCTAATAAAACTTTTAAATGGCTGCATGGTAAGGATGGCTACACACTACTAAAAATTTTGCATAGCATAAAACTAACTTAGTATTATAAAAAATAATCCAAGATTCCTATCATGCATACTACTCAAAATATTCTACTAATGCATATAGGAAAATATTCGGTAATTCATGAATGTCACTTGCCTTGGTAGCAGGAGGAGCAAGCACAACAAGAATATAAATCACAAGCAAATCCTTCCTCCTCTTCATAATCTAGCACAACCAATACATAAAATAAATAAATACACACACATTACAACACTTAAAACACCAAAACATAAACATGTATGCATGCATGATATGCTATGAGTATAACAAGACACACTTATTAACATTTTGTACTTTCTGTTATTAAATGCATGAAATGCAATTTTCAGAAATTTTTTATTTTAATTATCAATTAAATATTTGAAAACAATATAGCAAAATAAAGTTCTACAACTACAAACTTTTATTCTTTTATGAAATGTTTTGAAATAAAACACATGTTGAACGTTCTGGACAGAGGACAATAATACAAATCTTAAACAATTAAATTTATTAGAAAAGCATTTTTATTATTTAAGTTATGAATTTAAATAGCCGAAATACCAATATGATAATTACATGAATTAAAAGTTATCAAAAGGAAAAACAAATGATGCAGAAATAAACTACACGAGCAGGGCTATCCGTGGATATAAAAATTATCAAATTTGGACTTACAGATCGAAATATATGAATTTTCCAATTTTACATATTTTCTGTTTTTATTTACTAAATCCTGCCGAAAATATAAAAAGAAGGGGCTACGTGGCGTGATCTGATTGGTCGATAACGTTTCGGCATAGATCGGCGTGGAAGTCGTCCGATCTAAATAACAATGGACGCGCCAGATTGATTGATCTAGATCCGTTGAATCTAGATCCAACGGTCCAGGAGCAGGGGCCAAAAACGGGCGGCGTCGTCGCCGGAATGCGTGCGGGTTCTAGGGTCCTACGGGACGAACGAGGATAACTGCGGCGTAGAGGATGTCGAGGCGGGGTAGGTGGCGAGTCGTTGGTCCTCGGAGCGTCGCCGTTTGTCGGGGATCCTTCGTCGGAGTCGATGATGCGGGGCGGCGGCGTCGGTCGCGGACGGAGACGACGGGTGGCTGCGATTTGAGACACGAGACCAAGTCACAAACATGCGCAATGGAGAGAGAAGTCGAGGAGGAGAGAAGAGAGTGGTTGGGGTGGCCGGAGCATCCCGTAGGACGGTTCTTACAGCGGCAGAACGGAGGAGTTTCGAGCTCGTCTGCGAGCAGCCCGGCGGCGGAGTAGTTAGGGTTTTTGGGGCACGGAAAGTGGCGGCAGGGTGGAGTTTTATATGGGGGGCTGCGGAGGAGCAAAGCGTGCGCGAATCATGCTCGGAAATCCCGGCCGACTTCGGATCAGTTCGTGCGCGATCTCTGGCGGGAGGTTGAAGAACTTGACAGGTGGGCCCCACCTGTCAGCGAGAGGGAGAGAGAGGAGGGCTGTGTGTGCTGGTTTGGTTCGCCGAACATAGTGTGCGCGGTAGATAACCGTGGCCTCAGCCCAATTGACTCAAAAAAATTGTTTTTCTTTTATTCAAATATTTTTCTGTTTTTCAAACCTGATTTCAAAAATCATTTTTAAACTTAACCAAAACATTTCAGAAAAAATCATAAAAGTATGTTTTAGAAAGATGATTGAATTTAGAACTTTTTAGAGTGTTTTGACAAATAAATAATCAAATAAATTTGAGGAATAGTATAAGGAGTTCAAATACATCTCTTGTATGGAATACAAATTTATTTCAAAATAAATTTAAATTATTCCTTATGATTTGAATGCCATGCCTATATGATGAATGATGCATGAATGCAAGGTTTTAAATTTTTTGAGAAAATTGGTATGTTACACTTTGCCTAAGGGAGACAAGCTGAGTTATGTCTTACAGATACACTTCGAGCCATGCACAAATGACATTGCCGAGTATGAAGCTTTGTTACACGGCCTGAGAGTCGCCAAGGAGATGGATATCAAGAGGATCATGTGCTATGGGGACTCGGAACTAGTGGCACAACAAGTATCAGGGACTTGGGATCGGAAGGACGCTAATATGGCAGCATACATAAGAGAAGTTGACAGGGTAGACGGGTTCTTTTCCGGGTATCAAGTGGAACACATCGATAGAAGAAAGTACGAGGCAGTAGATGCTTTATCAAGAATCGGCTCCAGGAGAGACCCGATACCACCAAATCTGTTCATGGCCGAGTTATATCACCCATCTGTCAAGCTTCCAACAGAAGAAGAACTTGCAATCCCAGATGACCCGGAGTCCAAGTTGGTTGCCGCCTTACACCAAACCCCGTCAAGGACAGAGCCATATCTGGCTTACTTACTCAGAGAGGAGCTACCACAAGACGAAGTTCTGGCAAGGCAAATTGTACGCCGGGCTAAGGCATATGTCATCATTAATGGCTAGTTACACAAGAAGAGCACTTCAGGAGTTTTTCTGTGATCTGTCTCACCAGAGGAAGGCCGGAAAATCTTACAGGAGATCCACTCAGGAGATTGCGAACACCACGCATCAACAAGATCAATGGTAGCCAAAGCATACAGGCATGGTTTCTTTTGGCTGACGCGAAGAATATAGCCCGGGTTTGCGATGGATGTCAAAGATATGCAAGACAGATTCATGTGCCGGCTCAGGACTTGAGGACCATACCAATCACATGGCCTTTCGCAGTATGGGGTATGGACATGGTTGGACCTTTCCGGCCATCACCCGGCAAGAAAACTCATCTCCTGGTAGCAGTAGACAAATTCACAAAGTGGGTCGAGGTTCAAGCCGTCAACAGTTGCTCAGCAGAAATAGCAGTTAACTTCCTGAAGAAAATCATATTCAGATTCGGGTATCCTCACAGTATCATCACAGACAATGGGAAAACTTTTTCAGAGAGATGCAGAAGTTCTGTGGAGACAATGGGATCCGGCTCGACCTGGCTTCAGTTTCACATCCCAGTCAAACGGCCAAGTCGCAAGAACAAACCAGGAGCTGCTCAAAGGAGTAAAACCAAGACTCCGGGTTCCACTGATCAGGGCAGCTTGAGCTTGGGAAGAAGAGCTGCCATCAGTTGTTTGGAGCATCAACACAACCCCAAACAGGTCAACAGACTTCACCCCTTTCTTCATGGTCTATGGGGCAGAGGCCGTGTTACCCAGTTATATCCTTCATGATTCTCCAAGAGTTGCAAATTATGTGGAGACAGAGAATGAGAAATCCCGGCTCACCTCTGTGGAGTTATTGGAGGAGGCAAGAGAACTAGCCTTGGCAAGATCAGCTATATATGAACAAGACCTCAGGCGATACCATAGTCGCCGGGTTAGATCAAGGACTTTCCAGGAGGGAGATTTGGTCCTAAGACTGGCTCAGAACAGAGTCGGCTTTCATAAGCTCACCCCTCCATGGGAAGGACCTTTTGTGATAAGGAGAAACTTACACAATGGACCCTACTACATGGTGGATCTCAAAGAAGAAACCATGTTGACAGGACCCAACACAGATCACACGAGGTACCCAATGACAGAATATGACAGGCCCTGGAATATAGCAGAGCTTAGGCCATACAATACAAAGATAGAAGGAGACCCGGATGAGACGGGTTCCACCCTTTTTTGTGTCTTTACTGTGAAAGCAGCAGGTTTCAGACGCGCTCTTTTACTTACCAGGGTACCTAAGGGGACTGGAAGGTTTTTAATGAGGCGACTTGCTAGCTATGTACATATCTTATGATAAATAAAGAGAACTTCCCCGAAGAAAAGAGTTTGTTGGTACAGACACTCAGTTATCATACAGTAAGGGGTCTTGGGGGCTTACTAACTACAAGTTAGAAGTTGAAAACTCAAGACTCGTCAGAGACGTCGTTATTTTGAGTCTTATGTTTTAAAAGGGGTCTTGGGGGCCTACTAACTAAAAGTTAGAAGTTGAAAACTCAAGACTCGGCAGAGACACCACCAAGTTCATATTCTTATTTCTTAAGGGGTCTTGGATGCTTGCTAACTATCACTTGCAAGTTGAAAACTCAAGACCCGGCATGGACCCCACAATTTTTCTTGGTTATACTAGCCTGCTAGCTTGATGTTATTCTAACCCGGCACTGACACCATTGTGACCTGATGCTAAAAATCCGGCTTTCAATCTGACTATGATGCCCATGGGGACTTAGCATACCCTGATCGACCTAGAGTTTTACGCACAAAATATCACAAGAAAGCCCGCTATGCAGAAGCAAAGGAAACCAAAAGGGTCATCAACACCAAATACAAGCTTGCAAAATCTAAGGAAGCAAGGAGAAGATTCTACTACAACATGGCTCTCCCACCTCCTCCTCCTACCGGCGGCTCTCATGGCGATTTCCACCTATAGGAGATTTGGATTCTCCTCCCATGGCGACAATAGGTTGCGATCCCTACGCGGATCCCTCCTCCATTGTGCATGTTTTTGATTTCTCCCCTGGTCACCAGATCCGGGCCAAGGTTCGTCATATTTTCGCTACTTCGGTGAACCCTGTTTCCAAGTCACATCGTTTCTTCCTAGTGGTTTCTTTTGGTCGATCTGTGTTTCGTCTGTCGGATCTGAATGTCAGCCGTGCTCTTTCGGCTTGCTTGGGGGCTGCATTTGATGAGATTGTTGTTATGCATCTGAGGGACAGAGTGTTTAGATTTTCTGTGAGTTGTCAAGCAGTCGGGTTTTTTGTTCAGAATCTGAGATCTTATGCTTGTGAACATTTTGCTTGTTACTTCCATCTGTGGGGTTTTGGTGGTCCGAATTGGATCAGAGAGGAACGGGAGTACTACACAGAATTAGACTCAGAATGGACTATGGCTAGAAAGCATCAGATCTCATTCACGTCGATCAAATGTATCTTATGTCCCAGTACATAATGCTTTCCGCTCAATCCACCGTGGTCTTAACAGTGTACACAACAAGCCTCCAGTTGTTCTCACAGGGGCTAATACAATGCCGATTGGATCCATTCCAGTGAATTTGGATGCTTCTCCTAGATCTATCATTGATCAGATTAGATCTGACAATATTGTTTTCGGCACCGTCATCCAAGGATTGGAAAGAGGCGGGAATTACGGATCTTCAAATACTAATGCATGCTGGGCCATATCTGCCAGGGTCGGCCCATCTAATTCGGCCTACTTTGTTACCAGCCCATCTGCCTCGCCGATCGCTACACAAACTGCTCCCTGTCAGGAGACTAATTCCCATTGTGATCGGATCACCTGCCGTAATTGTCTTGCTGAAGGTCATCTTGCTCCTAACTGCCTTAGTAAAATCCGTTGCAAAATTTGCTATGGATATGGCCACATTGGTAGGAATTGTTTTAAAAAAGGTAGCAAATCATGTATTTATCGGAAAAAATCAGTTCAGACCGGTAATATTCTATTTAGAAGGCAGGGGGATGCTGCTCCTCCCCCAAACCACCTCAGAAGCTGTCTCGAACACAACGACACCTCCAATCCGTCAGCGCCGCCTCTACCATTGGCGATGGCGAACTACCCCTGTGACTTCATCCCCCACCTCCCGGCTGGCGTTGGTTTCATCCCACCCAACGGATTAAGGCCACAACGCGGCTTTGTCACGGTGGGAGGCTCTCTGCCCAACTCATGCGACACCTAGGCCATTGTCCTCATCGAACCAGAGCCACATCCAGATCAATTTGAAGGTATTGCTTTACTGATCACTCAGTTTCTTGAGCAACAGAGGCATCTCAATGTGAGGGCTACCTCCCGTAGTGGATTAGGAGCTATGCTTGTTAGATTCCTGGATGTTGTGGAAAGAGATAGTGCAGTCATGAACAACCCATATTTTATTGGAGACACAGTAGTTCGTATCATTGAGCAGAACAGAGGCAGAAACCATAGATCTGTCACCTTTACGCATGACTGCTGGTTAATGCTAATGAATTACCCTCAAGAATGCTGGAACCTGGATACCATTGTTCTCTCATTAGCTCTGTATGGTAGAGTTTTAATATGGAACTGAGATGATTCTAATATGTGAAGAATCCTGGTCAAGTTGAGAGCTTTCAACATTGATAACATACCACTAAGTATTGTTGTGTCACAATCCACCTCCAACCTTGGTACAGGGGACTCCTGGACTTGCCCAACCATCATCCTATCTGCTGTTATGTTGGGAGCAGGACCAGGTGATGAAGACCCTCTGCCTCCTGAAGGTGAGAACCCCCATCCTGTGCCTATTGTTGTGGATGATTTTCACTTCTGGCATGCTGACCATGAAGGTGAGATGCAACATGCTGGAGTACCATATGCAGCAGTTGCTAATGATGTTGATAACATTGTTGAGCCTGTACTTGTGACTCCTCCCAGAGCCCTGTCCCTGCTCAGGAAGAGGCTAATGAGATGCAGATTCATAATGAGGAGGTGCTGAATGTTGTCCCATTGATTGATGCTATTGTAGAGCAAGTTCCACAGGATCCTATTGACCAAGCCCCAGCTGATGCACATGCAGAAGAACCAATGCCAGTTATTCAGGTGCCTCAGAGGAGAAGGCGTGGTAAGGCTGTTGTACCACCAAATGTGGAGTGTGTGCTATGTAGTAACAGACTTGAGGGTCTTAAAGCTGGCTTCAAGGATAAGCCACCAACGGATCTTGCCCTGATTGAAGGAAGCTCTAGCACATAAAAGAACCTCTCTGCTGAATTTGAGGCTCATGTAATCGACACCTCGGCACCTCCTCCATCTTATCTTCCTTCTGCGATCCTGCAAGCCATTGGTGGGTCACACTGTCAGATTGCTTCTACAATGCTGTCAGAGGCTGAACTAAACTATGACAGCTCCTATGATAGCGTTGAAAGTGATTAATGGTCTTGAGGCAGCCATTAAGTGTCTCACAGTTAGTCTGGGCAGTTGGTCATCGATAGAGTCTGAATTTTGTTGTCAGCTTTTGCAGTCTGTAACCAGTGAATTGTTGTTTCAGTTTATCTGGTTGTGTCTCTTGTGTTTTGGTGATGTTATTTGTTATTATGCCACTGCTTATGTATCAGTTATGTTGAACATGGTTTATGTCAGTCTATTTCTATTATATATGTGAGTCATGTTATGTTGGTTTTAGCTCAGTGGTGGATGTTATTGATGTTGTTGTTATTATATGAGCTATGTGGATGGTGCTTTTGTTCAGTCTGTCTTGTTAACCACTTCGGATCACAAGCACTACTGCACTTTGACATGTACTCCTCACCTGGGATTTTTATGAAGTCCCAGTGGCTACACTTTTCATCTGTTTTCAATGAGTAGAGCCTGGTACATCGTTCACTGGAACCTAAGAGGGATTAATTCCCAAACTCGTTGGGACGAGATTAGAGCAAAAGCAGATGAAAGCAATTGTCACATCATGTGTCTTCAAGAGACTAAGAGAGAGCACTTTGATCACGCTTACATCAGAAATTTCTGTCCACGAAGAATCAACCAATTTGCTTTCTATCCTTCCATTGGAAACTCTGGAGGCATTATCACACTCTGGAATTGTAATCTATTTGATGGTACAGTGATTAATAACAGCAAATTTCAGTTAACTGTTCAGTTGATCTGCAAACTATCTGCCCGTGTATTGTATGTTACAAATGTATATGCCCCCACTTAGGCGACAGAGAGAGACACCTTCCTGAACTGGTTGCATGAGGTTGACACTTCTCTTATGGAATATTGGATTATTATGGGAGATTTTAATCTTATTAGATCACCTGACAACAGGAATAGACCAGGTGGTGACATCAATAATATGATGCGCTTTAACCAGACCTTACAACATCTAGACCTGGTTGAAATCCCTTTAAAAGGGAGGCCATATACTTGGAGTAACATGCAGGATTCCCCCTTATTGGAAAAGTTTGACTGGATTTTCACATCCCCAAATTGGACCAGTACCTTCCCCAACACCTATGCCACACCTCTGAGCAACAGCACGTCGGATCATGTACCAATCTTAGTGTCTATTGGGTCTGACATGCCGAAATCCCAACTGTTTCGCTTTGAGGAATACTGGCTTGAGTTTGATGGACTATCTGAGGTTGTCAATACTGCTTGGGCTGAATCTGGGTTTTTTTATTAACTCTGCAAAAGATATTACTACTAAATTTAAAGCTCTGAGGAATGGTATTAAAAAATGGAGTAAGAACCTTTCACAGCTCAATAACATTATCACTTCCTGTAACTATGTTTTAGCTGTGCTATCTAGGCTCGAGGAGCAAAGGGACCTGTCTGTCCAAGAGAATAACTTTAGAAGGCTTTTAAAATCTCATGTGGGTAAACTTTTAGAAGCCAAGAGAATATTTTGGAGAAATAAAGCTAAAATTAAATGGGCAAAACTTGGGGGTGAAAATACAAAATTCTTCCATACGGTGGCTTCACATAATTTCAGATGTAATTTTATATCTAGTATCCACACTGAGGATAATGTTATTCTGTTGGACCATGATCTGAAAGCGGCTAATATCTGGAGATCTTTCAAAAACAGAATTTGCTTATCTGAAAACAGTTTGTATACTGATCTTATTGGTCAATTTGTCCAGCCAGCACAGAACATCGACTTCTCCCAATTAGAAGTGCCTTTCACGTTGAAGTAAATGGATGATATTGTCAAGAATATGCCATCTGACAAATCCCCTGGGCCGGATGGTTTTAATGGTGCTTTTCTCAAAAAGTATTGGAATACTATTAAAAAATGGTTTTTATAAGTTGTGCTTTGATTTCTATGAGGGAAATATTAACATTGAGAGTATTAATACTGCTTATATCACACTGATACCCAAAGTGAATTCCCCCATCTATACTAATGATTTCAGGCCAATATCATTGGTGAGTCTACCTTTGAAGTTTCTTACTAAGCTACTGGCTAACAGATTGCAGACTATGTTGTATTCTTTGGTGCACAAAAATCAGTATGGATTTATAAGAAACAGAACAATCCATGATTGTGTAGGCTGGGCATATGAATACCTCCATTTATGTCATAAATCCAAAAAATAAATTGTCATCTTTAAGATTGACTTTGAAAAGGCCTTTGATAAAGTGGAATACAGTGCTATTCTTGAAACCATGAGATGCTTAGGTTTTGGTGATAAATGGTGCAACTGGATTAAGTGTATTTTCTCTTCTGCCTCAGCATCCGTGTTACTAAATGGTTTCCCTGGGAAAAAAATTCACTGCAAGAGAGGTGTCAGACAAGGGGATCCCCTTTCACCTCAGCTATATGTACTGGCATCTGAATTGCTACAGTATATGGTTAACAAAGCATGGTCAGATGGTGACCTAACCTCCCTTTGGACTGTTCATTTGGTTTGAAATTTCCTACTATCCAATATGCTGATGATACTCTTGTTATCTTGTCTGCTAGTGTTGATCAGTTGAATGCTTTCAAGCACATCATAGTTATCTTTAAGCCATTACTAGACTTAAAGTTAACTATAGTAAATCCTCTCTGGTTCCAGTTAATATTAGCCCTGAGAGATGCAGTGAACTAGCTGAGATCATATCATGTAAACCTGAAGCCCTGCCATTTACATATTTAGGGTTACCTATGGGTACCACTAAGCCAAGGCTAGATCACTTTATTGGTATTTTGGAAAGGATTGACAGGAGATTAGGAGGGATATCTAATTTGCTCTCCTATGATGGAAGATTAACGGTAGTTAAATCCATTATCATCTCCATCCCTCTGTTTGCTATGTGCATCATTAAAATGTCGATGAGATTCCTTGACATTGTGGAAGGATCTGCCAGAGGATTTCTTTGGAGGAATAAAGACATACATAAGAGGGGGAATTGTCTTATTAAATGAGAGAAAATATGTAAACCCAAAAAGGCAGGTGGACTTGGAGTTATTAATCTAAGAAATCATAATATTGCTCTACTCATGAAGCACTTATTCAAATATATGAATAGGGTTGACTTGCCTTGGGTACAGCTTATTTGGGAAGCCCATTATCCCAATTACAAGTTACCTCAAGTGCAAACCCGATGTGGCTCTTTCTGGTGGAAGGATGTGTGCTCGCTGTGGGACCAGTTCATGGATATTACTACCTGTTTGGCCAGAGATGGGAGGACTATCAGATTTTGGAAAGATAAGTGGCGAGACACAACAACTGAGGTTGCCTACCCCCATTTGTTCTCATTTGCACGACAGCAGAACATCAACTTAGAGCAGATGCTAAATTCAGATGCAGATAATTTCCTAGATCATTTTCATCTGCCACTTTCGATGGATGCTTTTTATCAGAATCAAGAGGTTCTGACTGTTTTAAATCTCACAGAAAGATCTACTCAGTCTGATGCTTGGAATCTGCTTAATGGGGCAAGGTTCTCTGTAAAAAGGGTTTATGATGCTCTCACTCCTTCTCAGCAGGCACCAGCACCTTTCAAATGGTTGTGGAAATCATGTACCCAATTAAAGCATAAATTCTTCTTTTTGCTTTTACTCCATGATCGCGTGAATACCAGAGACATTCTTTGTCGAAAGACCTTTTACATAGATGACCAATCATGTGTTCTTTGCTCTGATGCTCACCTGTAATACATGCAACATCTCTTCTTTGGATGTGACTTCAGCCAAACATTCTAGTGGAGATTAAACCAGGAGTGGAATTATGATCTAGACTTATATCAGATGCTTATGGATGGGAAAGACCCATCAGGACAATCTTGCTTCACTCAATATTTAATCATTGGATGTTGGAGTTTATGGAATCACGGGAACAACATCATATTTGAGGCTGGGCAGTGTAGTGTTGATCTTTGTATCCTCTTATTCAAAGAGGTTTTTACACTTACTATGCATAGAGCTAAGCCATCTCTTAGAGAAGGCATGCAGCAATGGCTTGATGCCATGTAATTTTTTACAGGAAAACAACTGCATCCATTTTGTACATCCATCATTATTTATATATAAAAAATGCAGTAGGGGCTTTCCCTACTGTTTTCCTGTAAAAAAAAGCTTGCAAAATCTGGTCGAGGCCGGCTATCATTTCAAAGCAAGATTGCCAGGCGCACGAAGACGCATCAGAACATGTATAGCTTCATAAGTTTAAGCTAACCTATTACACGCCATACATGCCAAATGAATACGAGTTTCACAGAAGAAGTTCAAGACAAAAACTACTGCCGGGCCAGTCTCGGTGGGAGTTGCTGGTGTCTTGGGGCCTAAGCCGGATGAGCCAGAGGCGGCTGACTTCTTCTTGTCCTTCCTCTTGGCCAAACCCTCAGCATCTTCCCAAGATATCTCAAAGACACTCGGAAAGGGGCTGGAAGGAACAACCGGACGAGGAGGAGGCGGCACCACGAGAGTCCCGGATGAAGGAGTAGTCTCCGGCTGAGTCGGAAGAGGAGCCATGTAGCTCGGATCCAGCTTGGTCATCACCGGCTCTTTGGGGTACAACTTGGCACCGTCAGCAAAGAACCCGGTTTGGAAGTGGCTCAAGCTCAAGGTCTCGGTCAGGACCGTCGCATGGTGTCGGGTCTTCTCGTCAATGGCCTTGATGTCCTCCTTTGTCAAAGGAGACCCGTCACTCTTTGAGGGCCATCCCCGGGTCAACAAATCCGTGTCAACATCCGGGTAATGCGCCTTGGTGAAGGCCAAGATGAGCATAGCAGCACGACGAGCGGCAGACCTCCTCCAGGTGTCGATCCAAGCCGGCAGGACGTTCAGCTAGTGGAGGAACTTGGTCTGCTGTGTCGGCGGCTTCTCCCAGCCGTGACAAGCCATCAACGCCTTGCCAGCTCCATAGTACAGCTGCTGTGTAAGGGTATAGACGGCTTTGAACTTCTCCTCCGGCTCAAGCTTGCTGTAACATCCCAAATTTTGCAAAAATTTAAAACTTTGAAATCATTAGGCATAAAACTACATCACAAAAATATTAAATAAAACTTCAAATTATAAATTTGAATAAACTATAATTCCATAAAGTGTTCACTTAAGACTCCTTAAATAAATAAAATATTATCAATTTATTTATGGGTAAGTATAATGTCAAAAAGTCCCATTTTTAATAACCTTTCCAAAACATATTTTTATGAATTTTTCTGAAATGTTTTGAATAGGTTTAAAAATCATATTTGAAATCAGTGTTTAAAAACAGGAAATAATTCTTTTAAAAAGAAAAGTAAATCGGGTCGGCCCGTTGGCTATCTGCCGCGCACGCGTAGCCTACCAGCCCGCCAGCAGCCTAGCGCCCCGCGCTCTCGCTCGCAGTCGCTGACAGGTGGGACCCACCTGTCATCACCCCCGCGGAAACGTTCGTCCCCAAATCACGCTCCCGACCCCGACAGGAAACGGCGGATTGATTCGCACGATTACGAGCGATTTAGTACTCCCCTTACCTCGCCTCCTCCCCCTACTAATACCCCTCTCCGTTCTCTTCCGTTTGCCCCAAACCAATCGACCCGAGAGCCACCAGGCCGCACGCATTCGTCTCCGGAGTTCCGCGGTGGCCGCCGGCAAAAACTTAGACTTCCGGTGAGCTAAAGCAATGCCGAGCCCTCTCGTAGTTTCCCCTCGCACCCTTGCACTCACGCGACACCTTTTGACACGGTTACGGGCTTTTTGGTGCAGCGGTTTGTCGAGTTCGTCCACGACCGAGGAGATCCGCCGCCACACACAACTCCGGCGAGCTCTCCCGAGGGAACGAGGACGCTCCGCTCATCGCCGCCTCGCCACCGTCTCCATCTCGACGCCACGCACCCCCTGTTGAGCTCCGTTTATCTCCTAGCACCGTAGAACGCCTCGGGCGCAAACGCCGACCATGGCTCCGCCGCGCCCCGCGCGTCTCTGGCGACTCGCGCCGCCCGCGTTAGGTCAACGCGTCCTGGAATCTGTTTTATTTTTATTTTTCGCCTCTGTGATTAATCTGGCGCGTCCGATTTCATTTAGATCTAACGGCTCTCGATCGCGATCCGCGTCGAAACGGTACGGGCGAATCAGATCGCGCCGCGTGGCCGATTCTTTTTCTATTACGAATAAAATTTAGAAATTAAAACAGAAAACTATTAAACTTGCAAAATTCATAACTTTTGATCTGTAAGTCCAAAATTGATAAACTTTATGTCATTGGAAAGCTCTGCTCATGTAGTTTATTTCTACATCATTTGTTTTTCCCTTTGACAAATTATAATTTGTATAATTATCAGAGAAGTATTTCGGCCATTAAAATAATAACTTAAATAATAAAAATGATTTAGAAATAAATGTAATTGTTTTAGGATGGTATTATTTCCCTCTGTCCAGCAATATTAATAAATGTCCAAATTGAAGATGTCATAAAAACAATAAAAGTTGTAATTATAGAAATCAAAGTTTTACTATATTTTTTTAAAATTATTTAATTGATAAATAAAATAAGAAATACCTAAAAATTATATTTCATTTATTAATGACAGAAAATAAGAATTATTAATAAGTGTGTCCTATTATCATAGCATATCATTCATGCATACATGATTATGTTTAGTGTTGTGATGGTATTGTGTTGGTATTTATTTTATTCATTTTTTGTGCTAGATTGTGAAGAAGAGGAAGGAATTGATTGTGATTGTTATTCTTGCTGTGCTTGTTCCTCCTGTTACCAAGGCAAGTGACATTCATACAATATCCCATATTTTCTATATGCATAAGTAGTATATTTTGAGTAGTGTGCATGATAGGGATTTTTGATTTATTTTATAATGTTAAGTTAGTTTGTATTTTACAAATATCCTAGTAGTGTGTAGCCACCCTTTTCCTAAGCAGCCATGAAAAGATTTTATTAGTTGCTTAGCCATGCTATAAAAATGTTTACCATGTTATGGGAATGTTTCTAAGTGTTAAAATCTAAAATATACATCTGGGTGGAATTTGTTGTTATGGTTTATGTTGAGTGGCTTTTGGGACTATGCTTGTGGTTGTCATCGCCTAGGATGAATGTCTATTCTACTTAGGGCCACGAGTATGGTGGTTGTTACCCAGAAGTACACTTGTGGATGGCCACCCAGGAACGAAGAGATTACTAAGTCCCTCCAAGTTTAGAAGCTTCCCGTGCAACCTTTTGACAATGGGCTCTGTCTAGAATGATTAAGTTGTGGGAGTGCAACCTGTCAGCTTGACAAGCAGATGTAGAGATGATAGGTGGAACGGGTCTTGCTAGTATGGTTGCATCCTTCTTCTGAAAGTTCTTGTCTCAATTCTCTCCTTTCCATAATACACTCCGCGTGTATAGGATTTCTCGGACAAATTGAGTCTAAAGGTGAAAGTGCACAACCTCTGCAGAGTCGACAATCTGAGTTCTCAGCCGTGTCCCCGGAAATGGACTACTTCGAGCAACTGGACAAGGATGGGCAGAAGAATCTCAACACTGTTTCCATAAAGTAAAATTTGACTAAGGAAAGAATTGTTGGTGCACTTGGGCTTTATCCCTTGGTGCCAAGTCTTCGAGAAATAAAAGTGTTCTACAAAATGATAGGAGAAAACTTGCTTTCTGCAAATAGCCTTCAACCCCACCAAGCCAAATATGCATATAGATGTTAGACTTGCCAGTATATATCCACCATAGTCACTTGCCAATACATCATTGTATTGACCTCCTTCGGGGGCTGCATATTCAAATGTGCAGGTAATTCTGATGCTGAATGATTTTGGCTCGAGTCTACACCCAACATGACTGCCTGTGGCGCATGCTTGAAGATGAGGCTCAATGTTATTCCGCTTTCGCTGTGAACTTTGAACTTTAGCTAGCCTTCATGGCTATGCAAATTGTAATAAAGCCATATTTGGCTATTATTTTTGGATCTCGTTGTAGCAATTTTAATACTTATGCAATGGTACTTTATATTTTGTACTGCGGTGCTGGCAGTGATCCAAGGACTAGCACATAACACAGGTGTTCCAACTTTAATAAAAGTTGGGGTGCTACACTTGCAGATGGGGTTCCAAGACCCTGAGACAAGAAAAACGCAGAAGCATAAGTCAGAAGAACAAGTTACGGCAAACAAGACAGGAATTCAAAAACAAAGCCGTCTTACCAAAAAGCGAGGCCACCACCTCAGAGAGAAACGAGACAAGCTTATTGTACTTAGTGTTGGAGGCATTCAGGTCCTCCTGTAGCTTATCCCGTTGCTCTATCCAGCTGGTTTCATGCTCCTCCATCTCTTGACAAAGGAGAGAGTTCTCTTCAGCAACTTTGCCGAGCTTCTTTTCAAGCTCGGCTATTTCCTTCTCAAGCACGGCGCGACGGCCGACTTCTGTCTCCAACTCCCCCTTGACAACGTCAAGGGCATGAACCTGCTGGCGGGTCTGGTCCTGAAACAAGAAACACAAAGAAAAGATCAGTAAATGACAAGTAAGAATAAGAAAAACCAAATTATTTTAAGTCCCAGGTCGCGCAGGCTAAGACCCGACACTTGGGGGTTACTCAATTGTGGGCTCAGAAAGTAAGTTCAACAAGAAGACCCGGAGTATCGCAAGCGATAACCCGGCCCTTGGGGACTACTCGATTCAAAGTAAAAGCAAGAAAGCAAATGAAGACCCGGAATACTGCAAGCAGTCATTCCGACTCTTGGGGACTACTCAACAAGAACTACATTTATCAAGAAAGTCATACTGGAAGTCCCGAGTCATCGCAAGCTGATAACCCGACACTTGAGGACTAGGAAAGATATATGTGCATACCTCAAACTTTTCCTGGAGTTCAGCCAAGACGATATCCTCCGCCTGGCGCGACTCCCCCACACGCCTATGAAGCTCCCTGAAGAGAGCTGTCAAGTCCAAGTCCTTGTAAGACTGGAAGCCGGAAGCCTTGCCGGTCAAAGATTTTGAAGTTGTGGCACCCAGCGCGGCGGTCTTGACGATGCGGGATTCAATGGGCTTGTCGCTCATTGCAGAGCCGGTGATCTCCACATCCGGTAAGCCGGATCTCCGGGGAGAGGCCGGGTGCGTCGCAAACTTAGAGGCCCCTCCTTTGGTGCAGAGGGGCGATGTAACGACCGTCTCATCGACAGCCGGAGGATATGGAGGAGTAGTGCGCGCTCTACAAAGATGAAAGAAGGTTACAACAGAGACAAAGATGTAACAGGAAAAGCGAGAGAAAGGAGAATAACCCCTTGTTGACAGCAAAGCCGCCAAAAAGATCATCGTTTGAATCTGAAGTAACTGAGAGAGACCGAGACTTAGACCTCCGCTCAGTCCCGGCTAAAGGATAAAGAACTGAAGGGCGCTTCTGTGGAGGCTTAACCCAACGAGGAGTCGGGTTGTGGGAAATACCTTCAAAGAGTGGCTCGTCAGAGTCGGAGGACCGAAACCGGCGCTTTTGGCGACGGGCTTCCTTTGCCTCCTGTCAAACGCAAGAAAAATTCAGGATATATACTAGACAAAAGAACGAGAGCAAGACAAGTTAAGGCGTAGTGAAGTAACCTCTGCGGAGTCTGAGCGGAGCCTCCTCTTGGTATGTGGAGGAGCCGGGTCCGTGGACGGAAGGACCGTATCTGATATATTTGCTTCATCAATAGGGGGAGACCGGCTTTCCCGAAGGTCGGCGTCCATTAAGTCAAGGAAGAGTCGGGTGATGGAGTTTTACTCACCTTCCTCTCCTTCTTCTACGCCGGCTTCGGAACCGGCTTCCTGGGCTTCATTACCCGACACATCGGCAAAGTCGGGCGAGGAGAGTAAAGCCGCAGACCACCAAGTGTCGTCCGCCTGAGAAGTTCAAGGTTATTAACTCGGAGAAGACTTAAGCATAAGGAAAAAGACAGAGGAAACAGCAAATACCGGCTTCAAGGGGTTGGCGGTGCTGAAAGGAGGGAGGCCGGTGTTCGCCAGAGAATCTGGGGATTCATTGACGATCCTCCGGATGACCTGGACCTGCGCCTCCTCCGACTACTGGCCTCTGCTGAAGCGCATCGGGTCATCCATAGACCCGAAATATTGGCATATGAGGCCCAGCCGGATGCTGAGTGGCATGATGCGCCACCCCACCCAGCATCTGACCAAGTCTGCGCACGTAAGCCCGTGGGCAAGAAGGGCCAAACACGGCCAACCAGTGGCTTAATAACCTCACGATCAGCGGGGGAGGCGAAGGAGTTCATATTGTTGTTTAGGGTGAGCCTGTCAGCTCGAAAGCCGGGAAGGGCCGGCTCACCCTCAGGAGTTTGTGATTGGCAGTAGAACCATGTCTTCTGCCAGCCCTTCGGGTGTGAGTGAAGGACCACACCCGGGAAAACGAGGTTACTGTGGCGTTGGATGGTCACGCCGCCGCAGGAAACAAGAGGCCCCGCCGGGTATTCCCATTGGGGCTTGCAGTAGTAGAATTCAAGGAAAAGGGGGAGACTGGGAGCGATGCCGAGATAGGCCTCGCATAGGACAACGAAGTGAATGATGTTTAGCACCGATTTCGGTTCTATGTCTTGTGGACGAATCTGGAAGTAATCAAGAATTTGGCAGAAGAAAAGGGAACCCGGGGGTTCGAAACCCCAGGGAATGTGATCGATGAAGAGAACTACCTCGCCGGGTCCGGGCTGCGGCAGGGTCTCTTCTTCGTCCGGGACCCGCCAGTGGACCTCCGACTGAGGCGGAAGCATGCCGAGTTTGGCCAGCTCTTGAAGCCGGCTTTCTCGGATGTTGGATTTACCCCATTTACGTCCGACTTTGCGTTTCAGTTTCTCCGCGGCGACTGTGCCGGAAGACCCGGCGCCGGGTGTGCTCTTCACCTTCTTGGGAGCACGCTGAGCTGCAGACTTCTAGCAAATTTTGGTAGATGAAAGCCGGAGATCTACAACAAGAAATAACAGAAGTAAGAGGTTAATTTGGATCTACAAAATGGAAGAAAATAACAGGAAAAAGGAAGATCAAGGGACAGTGGAGCAGTTCATCGTGGTAAGCACGGGAAGAAGAAAAGCATCCAATGTCAAAGCAAAAATAGTGGAGAGAAGAATGGTGCGAGCCAAAATGGATCTAAGGAGCTTTGGAAAATCAAAAATAATGAGGAGTGCATCAAGAATACAAAGAACACGCGCTCATCCGAAGAACTCGAAGGATGAAGAGATCGGAAATACAAAGTTCAAAGGTCCAATCTTACCGAGAGAAGGAGGGAGAGGATCTGGATCTGACGGCGCGATGAAAGGTTGGAATTCCTTGCTGGGATCTTGCGGATGAACTGCTCGGGCAGCTCGGTCGTGGAGGGCTCGAGGACATGGAACGACGTGCTCAAGGTAGAAGATGAAGTGGGAGTGCGCGGGGGAGAGTGAGCCACTGCTCACCCCGGCCCCTCCTGTTTATAAGCCCGAGAGTTTGACCTAGGGGCAAAAGGGGAAAGATAAGAAGATAATGATTAAGTTGAGGGGACAAGATCTGTTTTACAGGAGATATTCCTGACAGGATCTTTGTTTCCCCGATGTGGTTATTGTCTCCTCGATTCTCGCGCGTGGATTGACATTAAATATGTCGTTGACCGAGAAGATTGACTGAAAGACAAGAGAAAAAATTAAGAAAGTAGAAAATCAAAGTCTTAGAGAAGTGAAAGCCGACAAGTGGTGGCCGGGTTACGAGCAGTTGACCAAGTATCAGGCCGGCTGAGCCGAAAACCCGAGAGCCTGCTTTCTTAATAAGTTGTTTGTTGTTTTTCAGATAACCCGGACAAAAGGATAGACGGCTTCCCCCAGAAACATGCTCCAAGGCGCAAAGGTTAAGCAAGTCCAGTATGATGTCCAAGTTATCCTGGGGGCTACTGTTGGGGGGATCATAACCCGGTAGGCCCACCGACATAGAAGATAAGCCGTCCTGGCATGAGCCTGGGCCGGATCAAGCATAAAGACATGGTCCGGGTAACACGTGAGCCGGTGCGCAACGTGTGCATTGGACCGCAAGCAAGAAGGATCCAAAAGGCTGGAGGCTAAGTACAAGACAGAGTCCTGCTAAGGAAAGAAGAGGCTTAGAGGACTTAGAGTAGAGTCCGGGTATGATAGGAACCCGGACCCGGCCTTGTACCTCCAGCGAGACCCGCACCTATATAAGGGGGTCTCCTGGCTCCTAGAGATCTAAGTTTAATCGACACAAGTCATAGGAGAGACGACATTGTAATCTCGAGACCCGGAAGCTAAGGCGCTGAGTCTCGAAACCCTAATCAATAAAGCCAAAGCAGGAAGTAGGTGTTTACCTCAAGATGAGGGGCCGAATCTGGGTAAACCCATGTTTCCCCACGCCACGCTAGACAAGCTCCTGATGTCGGAAGCCGCCATGCCCCTCATCTCAAGTTTCCACCCGAAAACATCTGCCGTGACAATCCCACGACAGGTACATCATCAAGTTCAAAATCATCAAATTCAGAATTATAAGTATTAATTGTAACAGGAGCAACAAGTTTGGGAGAAGATACCGTTTCCTCTCTCCTTTTACTCCTCTTCTTCTTCTTCTTCTTCTTCTTCTTCTTCCTCTTTACATTTTTCTTCTTCTTTTCCTCTTTTGGAGGGAGAGGCTTCAAAGGAAGCTTCTCCACATAACCTGGTTTAGTATTAGAGACAATGGAAGAACCTTGAAGGAATTACCCTCTTTCATTAATAAGATGAAAACACATATTAGTCATGTCATACTTTGGTGAAGTCTCATCCTTTACAATATTTTGTATGTAGGTGTTAGCATGGCAATTATTAACACAATAGAGATAACATCCATGCAACAAATCATTCATATCAATATCACTCATATTTAACAAAGAAGTTTTTCTTGATATCTCTTCACACCCCAAAAATAATGTAAGTTCATCATGTTGATTAGGGGTGATCATGTTGTCACAAAAGTCTACTTCAATATCTTTATGAGAACCTGAGCATTGAAATTTGAAATGACACTTTTCATAGCAAAGTGCACAAATAAAAGGATAGGTGGCACAAATCGTTTTACCAAGATCTCTTAAAACTTTATACGAACCTCTAGTATTTTCTTTCCTATGATGGATACAATATTCATCTTCAATTTGATTAATTCCACAAGGTTTATGCATTCCACAAAAATTAACATGCTTATAAGAAATAGTATTTTCAAAAGTTTTAGCATGTTTATTATTATCATTAACAACAATTTCATTTTCCATGCAACTGTCTCTTAAAGGTTCATGATACACGTCCCAATTTTCTTTAGGAACATTAATATGAGAAACAAAGGTTCTAAAATAATCAACCATAATATGAGAATTAAGACCATATTTAGCACTAAGCTCTTGAAAACTAACAGTTTCAACACAAGACTTAATGCAATCATATTCATAGTTTATACCTGATTCTTTACCTTTGTCATTCTCCAAATCTTCAGCAATGTTTTGAATTGTTTCAAGGAGATCACATCTAGCTTCAACCTTCTTACTTGTGAAAGAACCCTCTGAACAGGAATCTAGATAATCCTTGCAATGTCTTGAAAGCCTTGCATAAAATTTATTAACAATTATATTAACATGAAGCTCATGGTTAGGACATTTGAGTATTAATGTTTTCAGCCTTCCCCAGGCTTGAGCAATGCTTTCTCCATCAAGAGGCCAGAAGTTATATATAGAATTACTATCTTGGTGAATCTCACTTGGAGGATAAAATTTAGAATAAAAGAGAGAAACAACCTCCTCCCATCCAAGAAAGTGCCTATTCTTCAACAATTTATACCAATCTGCAGCTCTTCCACCAAGTGATATAGATAATAATTTCTTCTTAACTTTATCCATTGAAATACCTGCACTCTTGAACAACTCGCATAATTCATGTAAAAATAGCAAATGGTCACCGGGATGGACAGTTCCATTCCCTAGATAGCGGTTATCCATAACATGATCAATAATTTTCATAGGTATTTTAAATGTCACTATTTCTTCAGGTGGCTTTAGAATATCACAAGCATCATTAGAATTATCACATGTTGGAGGTAAAGCATTATCAAGACTAAATAATTCCTCCAAAGTTATGGAGCAAAAACAATTACTTTTGTCTAAACTAGCACCCCCAAGCTTAGGTTTTTCCACAGCCTTAGCAATAATAGTGTTCAATGAATTTATACTAATAACATTACTACCACTATTATGTAAACAAACTTCCATAGGTTTTTAAATTTTCTCTTCAAAAGTATCATGTCCTAATGCAACATAAATTTCATAGAGATCTCTATTTTTTTCTTTCCATTAGCCTAACTAGTGAAAATAAAATTAAGAAACAAAAAGTAATAACTGTAGAATCTAAAGGAGATACCTTCAAGCGCTCACCTTCCCGGCAACGGCGCCAGAAAATAGCTTGAGGTCTACGCACACTTCTATTCTCGTAGACAATGTTGGGCATCCAAGAGAGTAGAGGTTTGTAGAACAACATTAAATTTCCCTTAAGTGAATCACCCAAGGTATATCAAACTCAGGGAGGTAGAGGTCAAATATAACCCTCTCAAGTAACCCTGCATTAAGATACAAGAAGTCTCTTGTGTCCCCAACACACCCAATGCACTTGTCAGATGTATAGGTGCACTAGTCATGCGAAGAGATAGTGAAATACAAGTAATATGGATAATTATAAGTTGCAATTGCAATCTGTAATGAAAATGGCAGCAAGCAAACATGTAGCAGAACATGTTGGAAACGGTGTTATAATGCTAAGAAACAAGGGATCCTACTTTCACCAGTGGACATTCTCAACAATGACATCAAAGTTAAATAAATAAACACTACTCTCAAACACTCTCTTGTTGGATAACAAACACCATTCATTGCGTAGGGCTACAAGAGCACCCTCAAAGTCAGAGTAAACTAACATCAACAATGTCATAGAAAAATCACACACGGTGCACACACTATCACTATTACAACAGTGAATAACCCCAGAGTTCATATTAAAGTAACCTCTAGAGTGCATAATAGATAAAGAGTAGCATCACATATTCAACTAGATTACAAAGCTCATGATCACATTAAGATCACATGGGAGATAGAGATAGACCACATAGCTACCGTAGATCCCGCAGCCCCGGGGGAGAAGTACTCACTCCTCATCATAGGAGTCAGCAACGACGATGGAGATGCCGGTGGAGTCGATGGAGATGGCGGTGGAGTCAATGGAGATGGCTCCGGGGGCAATTCCCCATCCCGGCAGGGTGCCGTAAAAAAGACTTATGCCCCCCCTAATCTTGTCTTATATGGCGGCGGCGCTTTGGACCCGTGGTGAAAATATCGAACACCGTACTAGGGTTTTTGTTCCGGATGGTATTTGTAGGCAAAAGGGTGAAGGCGGTGGAGGCCCGAGGTCTCCTCACCACATGCTCGCACGGCCAAAAGTGGGGCCACACAGGCACCTGATGAGGGCGGCTCAATCCCCTCCTCCATCTAGTCTTCGGTGTTCTGGAACGTTCCCAATTAAAAACGGAGTTCAGAAAAGAAATCGTCTAATTCCAAGAATATTTCCTTAAGTACTTTTCTAACACCAAAAACAACAGAAAACAGGGAACTGTTACTGTGGCATCTTATTAATAGGTTAGTCCCAAAAAAATGCATAAAACTATATAAAATGCATATAAAACATGTAATAACTTGGTATAATATAGCATGGAACATAAGAAATGAAATATATTGGAGACATATCATGGGCGTGCGACTTGACGGTACGTGGCTCGGAGGCCACTCCGAAGCTTCATCTCGCGAATGACGTGAATGCCAATTATGATGCTGCTTTATCCGACTATCCGAGGAAACCGAATGGGAAAACTTTGGATTTCAGAGGTGTCGCCGATTTTGCGGCTCGCCTTGCCACCGTTAGCATCTGTACCATGGAGCGTCGACTGGATGCGACGTCCGCTGCGCGCCAACTTCATGGTGATAAAATGGGACCCGCCCCCTGTGACTAATTGTCCTTATTAGTCACCCCTTGGTCTTGTAATTATTTTATTATGATAGTTGTACTTTTTGCTCGTCCTCTAATGTAAGCTTTGCGATTTGTGAGCTTTGGCATCCAATCGAGTCCATAAGGATGTTTGTACCCAATGCTTTGTGTTTATTATTTGATCTTTCCTCCAGCCCTTGAGTGTATCGAGTGGTGTTGGTTTATATGACAAACTGCGATGTTTCTAAGTTTCTGCTTTCCTATTTTGCAATCTTCCAATTCCCAGTTGGTTGGGTAGTGCTGTATTTTTATGTGCTTCGAGTAGAACCCAGCCCCCGAGTCGTTCGAGTGGGTTTGTATGTTTGCTTATTTTCAGCAAGACGCAGCCCCAGAGTCGTCCGAGTGGGTTTATGTGTATATAACGTAAGACATAAGATACTATTTATGAAGTAACATCATCTTTATTGAAGATATTTGACCAGTAGACCGCCTCATTAAAAACCTTCCAGTCCCCCTAGGTGCCCTGGTAAGGAAAAGAACGCGCCTAAAATCTACTGGCCGTTTTGACATGTTGTACTTTCTTTTACAATGATTTTTCAAGAGACCTATTCATAGAAACGACGCAGATACGCCACGTTCCATGGATTATGTGATAATTCTCTTGTCTGAGCGTGCTTTAGTCGATAGGGGCCTACTTCTATGACTTCGGTGATGATGAATGGGCCCTCCCATGGTGACGCGAGTTTGTGGACCTTCTTCTGCTTCAGTCGCAATACTAAATCTCCCACCATGAACGTTCTGGGGCAAACACGTTAGCTGTATTAGTTTTTTGAGATCTTGCTGGTAGACAGCTGTGCGGTCCAGGGCCGTGTCACGTGCTTGTTGAGTAAATCCATTGTATCTTCTTGCGACTTGTAATGCCCCGGATTTCTCCCCAATTAGTTTTGTTGGTTTTTTTTTGCATCATCATGAACACATTATGCACCATTTCATCTTGCATGTTTTTTCTTATGTCAATCAAAAATATTATTATTTGCAAAACATAAATTTGAAAATATTTAGAAATATAATTTTGTCTAAAAAATATTTGCAAAAGTCTATTCCCTCTTTTCTTTTTATCTTCTTTTCTTTTTCTGGTTTGCAATTCTAGGAAAAAACAAAATGTAGTTGGGCCGAATTCTTCTCTCTCTTTTCCAGCCCAGCCCACCTACTCACCTCTTCTTCTCCGTAAGGAACAGAGAGGAGAACGTGATCCTCTCACCTCCATGGCCCCCACCTCCTCCACATGATCCCTCCCCTTTTCCCCTCCTTTAAGATGCCCCAGCGCCCTCCCACCTAACTCTAGCCACCCCCTTTTTCACCTCTCCCTCCTCAGCGCCGCCGCCTCCATCTTCTTTTCTCCTCCTCCTATGTTTCTTCCACCACCGAGACCACCTCGACGCAGCGCCGTTCCTACGGGCGTCCCCGAGCCAGGAGGAGAACGCCCGTACCTGAGACTCCTCTTTTGCATCGACTGCGCGCAAGGAATTGAGCTGGAGTTGACAGGAGTGTCCAGTTCGTCATCATCTTCTTCGTGGACACCGGAGCTTCGTCGCCGGAATTCGGCGCGTACGGTCGTCGCCGAGCACGAACGACTCCCCCCACCACCCTCCTCGTGAGCCCCTATTTCGACTCCTCCCTTCCCCTTCTTGAATTACTGCCGGGAACCTCGTTTCTGTCCATGCCCCTCCGGTTCCTGTCCGCCATTGTCGCCATGGATGAGCTCTCGCTCGAGCTGCAGCTGCTTCTGTGTCTTCCCCTTCCAGCACAACTCGGCACCACCAGCAACCACACACACCGTGGCTAGCAACACACACCGCGCGCGCGCGTAGGGAAGCCGTCGCGCCTCTGCGCGTCGTCCTTGTCGATCAGGAAAAGCCTGAACTTTGTGTCAAATTCAGATAAACGCCACTCGGTCGTCCCATATATAATTGTTCTCTGACTACATCAACACCACCAGTCCTGTCCAGTGGCTAGAACCACCCATCCTCTTCCCCGCGTGTGAGATCGCTGGATCGAATCTCCTCCTTGGCGAGTTGTGAAATAAAAGCCCACCTTTTATTTCTTTCCCTCGATGACATGTCGGTCCCACCAATCATAGACATTGGCGCCTGGGATATTTGCACAGAGCCCATGTCTCCTCTGCTTTCGCAATTAAGACCCCACCGACATGTTTTCCATCACCAGCAGGTCCCTGTCTTTTGCAGAAATAACCCTAACACTAAATTGTTAATAACTTTTATTCTATAACTCCAAATTAAATAATATTTATATGTTTAATTATCAAATAAATGCATAGAGCCCACCTTTTATTTCTTTCCCTCGATGACATGTCGGTCCCACCAATCATAGACAGAGGCGCCTGGGATATTTGCACAGAGCCCATGTCTCCTCCGCTTTCGCAATTAAGCCCCCACCGACATGTTTTCCATCACCAGCAGGTCCCTGCCTTTTGCAGAAATAACCCTAACACTAAATTGTTAATAACTTTTATTCTATAACTCCAAATTAAATAATATTTATATGTTTAATTATCAAATAAATGCAATGAACAACAATATGCCATTCATATGCCATTTTTCATCTTTTATTTTCATTGCTTAGTGTAATTTGTTAGTTACCTAAATGATTAAATATGGAATGTGTGGGGTAATTAAATATTTGTAATGCCCTATTCCATTTAATTTGACTAGATCATATATGCCATGTATTACCATGTTAATGAACATTTAACATTGATGGCTAGATAAATATCTCAAATCTAAATATTAATTGTTGGAATCTAGGTTCCGCTTAATTTGGATTAGGTGCATCTTGTAATGCATCTTGCCATGTCATGCAAAATTCTATGATCATGCTGGATCTTTTGCCGTAGGCGTAAGATGCATCTTTTGTGCTTTCCAGTGTTTGTTGCTTCTTCGCGGATAAGACGTTGAGATGTGTGAGCAACGACAAGATCTTCTTCCATGCGGGATACCAGGCAAGCAAAGTTTGCTTGTTTACCTATACATTGTCTTTCATTCCTGTCGTTGATCTATGCTATCCTAGTATTCGATTCTTGTGTCGCAATCCTATCACATGTTTATCCTGCAGCCTATACAGCTTTATCCCCAGAACCTATGACATGTTGCATGTTTATTTGTTAGCCTTGCGAGTCGTAGTACATGCTTAGAGTTGGTTGTGCGAGTCGTCTGTTGGTCTTATGTTTCACATGGTTAGTATGATAGAATGTTCTACTTTAAATAAAATGATATATTGTGTTGGGAATTCTAACAAAATGATAAGGTACCGGCGTAAGGCCTTGCGAGGTGCTTTGTTCTGCTAAGTGTCGACCTAGGAACTCAGTTCTTGTCCTCGGATCCAATTTTGAGTGCACTAACCACTTGTGGATGGCTCTATGGAGCCCCCTCGGCTTTGACTAGAACTTCAACTTGTCCAGGAGCCGCACCTAGTTCGAGCTTTCCATTTGTCTCCTATGCATTGATACTAGTGTAGTATTTTACTTTGGCGGTGTGCCTTGTTACATGCATATAGGGAACGGCCTGTTGGTGCGGAGGGGTGTGTCCGGCGGGAATCCGCACCCTTTTGGCCGGGACCAGCATAGCTCTCGTGGCTCCTTGGACTTGTTGCGGTGAAGGAAAGGGTTGGGTTGAGAGGCCCTAATGTTTTTGACTGGGTTGATCATACGAGTATGGGTACAATAGTGCACCCCTGCAGGGTATAATCTTATCGATGAGCCGTGTCTGCGGTTACGGACAACTTGGTGATGATGCTGGCTAATAAGATTATAGATAACTTACACCTAGTCATTATTAATTACATGACTAGTAACATAGAATTACTTTCACAATAAATGGTAACTAAAATTTTTAATGTGTGAGTTTTTCCGAATTGCTTCCTCATACTTGGTTGATGGGGTTAATCCGAGAATGGGTTATGATTGGTGTTAGATATAGTTGGTTACTTATGCGCTCTGTTATCCCTCTCTAATTAGACAGAAGTTGTAGCGTGTCTCTATTAGGTTGCTAGTGCTGCTGCCGCTAAGTCCACCTACACTATATTTTGGGAGATCTTGTACAAAGTATGATGGGGATATACCAAGTGGGGTTATCTCTGACATGGATCAATCCGGTTAGTCCAGGGTGGCCCAAGGGTGGTAAGGCTGAAGCCTACCGGGCGGTCCAGATAGTTGACGTACAAGGAAGTAGGCGGACGGTCCAATGAAGGCGGAAGGCCGAAGCCCATCAAGCCACCAAGCCCAAGACGAAAGGCGGCAACTAAGCTGGCTAGGTCTAGGACTCTGTTTACTTGCCGGACAAGTACTTACCTTGTCTCCTGTGGTTTGGACGCCTATATAGGCCGGCCACCAGGAAGCCTTGAGGGCACGCATCAATACGCTGCATACACATTGTAACATGTTCACAGATATTGCCTTATAGTGAATTATAGCAGCACGTATGGTCTCGCCACCGCTGCGAGATCTGAAGTTGTGTAACCTCGCCGTGTTCAATCCTGACCTCGACGACACCAGCCTTCTTCCCCACATCCATCCATAGGCTAGAGGATCCCGTCTCCTATCAATTATGCCGATACTCCGACAGTTGGCGCACACCGTGGGGCATAAGGTTTCTGGCGTCACGTTCCAGGCGGGAACACTTGGCGTCATGGGCAAGCAGATCACCGTCTGCCGCGTTACAAGGTATGGCGGCCACAGCTACGTCAACTCAGACGAGTCCTGGCTCCCGGCGGATGACTATCTCATCGGGTGCGCAATCGTGCCGATCAGAGGGATCGACGTCTTCATCGGGTACACGCCAAAGGCGTACGGTCTACCGCGTTTCTACGACCCCACCCACAAACCCTTCGACCAAGCAGTCGACCGGCAAGATGGATCCGAATCTGCCTTCTCTCAGGAGTCTACAGGATGACTTCCACTTCGTCGGAGTTGTCGGACTAGGATCCGACTCCCAGCCGGAAAACAACGATCCTGAGTCAATTCTTCCTGCTCTTCAGGAGGACGCAATGTCATATGTCGTATCCAGATCTACCGTTCAAGTGAACGTAGATTCTGATTCTGATGATGATGCTAGTCTCTTCGAAGAGAGAATCAAAAACCGCTTTTCCAGTGATAATCCGGTTCCTGCAGAGAACACAACGGATACTGATATGCCTGATAAGCTGGCTATGATGGTTGTCATCGGTAACGAGTCAACCCCAGTCGCTTCTGAGCCACAAGATAAGCCGACAGAAGATGCCGACAACTCCGTTGTCGGCCAGCTCATTGATGGTTCCGACAAGGTGCATGCGAACAAGAAAACTGGTCTCGAAAAAGGCGGCAGCAGCAAACCCACGGATTTGCTCTCCGTCATCAAGGAAGTGGACGAAATCATGAATACTCCGGTAAATAAGGATACCCCACTCGACGAAGTGGAAGAACTTAGGCTTAATATGCTTAAGCACTCTGACTTCCTGCGCAGAAGAGAGGAGCGTGTTGAGACCCTTGCGAAGAAGATTGAGAAAGAGCAAGAAACGATGTCGGCAAAACTGAACAAGAAGCTCTTCGAAGAAAAAAGGTCATCAAAAAACCGCCGTGATAAAGAGCCGCCAATTCGTGCAACCACAGCAGCTCAAGATCTAGGGTTTGACTGGCGCACAGCACCACAGCCTACACACAGAAGGGGGGACGTTGTATTCTGCATCCCCATCCTTAACGCTGATGCCCCACTTGACACCCTAGACGACAAGACTTACACAGCGGAGGAAAAGGTGGCCAATGCAAGATACTTCATGAGCAAGGCCTTGGAACAAAAAGCTCACGCTGACTCCTACGGCCATATGGTGGATGCCCGCGGGGGAGATCTAGAATCCAAGTCGGGAAAGTGCAAAGCCGCACCTGGTGCTGACCCCTAAGGCCCTTCCGGCTCCAGTAGCCATGGCGGCAAAAGGAAAGCAACGCCACCTCCAAATAAGACGCCACCGCCAAAAACAAGGCGGGACGAGAACTCGTGGACAGGAAGCAGAGGGGACCTGCCACCTCCAGCCCAGCCAAGCAGCCGTGATGGCGGTAGCCGGGATAACGGCCAGCCACCTAGAAAAGATGCCGAGAACGACCCTCCCAGGAGAGGCCGAAGCCGGTTTCCGCATCGCAGCACCAGCAGCAAGGGGAAGGAGGCGGCAGATGCAGCGTAAGCCGGGCAGCGCAGGACGAGCCAAACGCCAACAGAGGCAGACAACAACTCGATCCAAAAGACGCAAGACACCGCATACACGACATAGCAAGAAGAAGGGAGTTGTTATACTCTGGCCCAAAGTGCTTTCTCGATGCCATCCGCAGAGAGCCGTTTCCCAAGGACATGACATCAGTGTCTAAAAATTGTCCTAGGTACAACGGCCTCGTTAAGACGGACTCATGGCTAGCCGACTATGCCATGGCCATAGATATTGCCGGCGGAAGCAACCACATTGTTGTCGGGGGGCTGCCTCCCGGGTAGGGTAGACCCCGGTGCAAATCAGCAGTATGGCAACAGTAATTGACCTTTGGGGACGAGCAAGGGTCGTCCTGTGGTGCGCCGAAGGGACAACTTGACCTTTCGAGGGTGGTTGGGCCCAAAGTGTCTCCTGGAGAGCGCAAGGGTCATCTCTGGAAGCTATAGATAGCCCCCCGGACCTTCTAGGCAGCATAAGCACCAGCGGATGGTTCCTCTAAGGACTAGGTTCTCGAAGATGTCTTTGGTAACAGCCTAAGACATATTCGAGAGGCTAGGCCTAGAGATACTCATCCTGAGAGGTAATCCGGAGCAGGGGTGGAACTCGGACGCAACTGGGAGGGCTCTTGGGCTTCTCGGTATGTCGGAGTCCTCTGGTAAGATCCCGGATAAAGGAGAATCCGGAGGATCCGGGTGGGCTCCCCGGGTAGATACTAACCGACTTACCTATCTCGGTCCTGGCAAGTTATCTTTGGTGTGCAGGAAGGACATGCCGGACTAAACAAGGAGGAGAACGACATGGGGGCATGTCGGTCGGAAGTCAGAGGTCTGGGGCAGGCTTTCTGCCTGACACGGGGGGAAGTCCCATTCCTCCTGACACTGAAGCATGGTCACCTCCCGTCTGGCACGGGAGCGTGTCATCCGGTACGATGACGCTACGACAAGATCAGACATGCCTAGCCCGGCAATCCGGAAAAGGCTACTAGGCATGGGCGAAGACATGTCTTGTATCTGACAAGGGGACAATGATGATCCAGGACGGCGCCTGCAGTCCTTGCCGGAACGATGACGATAGGGCTATACCGGGTAGCACGGCGGCTAGGTCGCACTAGCCGGTGTCGACATAACCGTTAGCCCTGTCCGGTGGGACCGTGCCGGAGTAGGGTTTCCGGCCCTCTTGGCCGGAACTCTATAAAAGGCACTATAACTCTTCCTGTGGAGCGTGACCAACTTGAGGGCCAAAACTATAGTCTCATTTACTCCTAGTGCATTTACTTCCTCCTCCTCTCTAGTTCATCTAGTTCATCACCAAAAGAGCTCAAGGAGCATGTTGTAGATCTTGTGCCACACTTATATTGATAGGAAGGGCAGGAGTAGGGGTGTTACCTCCTCACGAGGGCTCCGAACCTGGGTACATCGTGTGTGTGATTTTGCCTTCGTGCATTTGTTTGGGTTTGTTGGATCTTTGAGTGTTCTTCGGTGATCTCGTGCATTCCGGCATCTCCTACCATGTGAGCTCTCTAGCTCGCTAGCCCTCCCTGGATCCACCAGCGTCCATCGGCCCCACACATTAGCCATCCTATGGCATCTGCCGTGACACCACCACGATAGTTGGCGCCCACCGTGGGGAAGGTAGAGGCGCTGGCTGGTGTACACATCCGGACGGGTTCCACCGTTCGCTCCGGCATCCGAGTTCTCTCCGGCCTGGTCGTTAGGCTGGCCGAGATAAATTTTGTCAGCGACAATGCCGGTTGCTTCCGGAACAAGCCCTTTCCGGCAAACGGCTGCCTCATCGACTTCGGATTCTTCACCACCTACGTCGCCACTGAGGTCATCTGCCACCACCCAGACGTCATCCTAGAGGCTGAGGATCCCCCCATGCTTCGCGCCGCCTGGGATCAGCGTGTCGATCGCCCCGCGGGCTGCATCGTGGTCATGATGGTCGGGGTAAGCGAGGAGGTGTTCCAGGACGCTCCCGACGGCGATGCCGGTAGTGGCCGAGTTCGATTGGCAAAACCTCCGCAGGAGAGGGGTGCTGCCCGAGATGGCAATCCCCAGCCGTCCCAACATCGTCGCCGGCCGGATCCCGTCTCTGGTCTGGTAGCCAAGTTGGTTGTCCCTTTGACAGATGACGCTGATACCCAAGTCACTTCAGCTGATTTGGATGAGCAGCGCAAGTTGCTGCTCGCGGAGGCCCAAGAGATCGCCGAGATCCGGCGTGAGCTTAGTGCTAGTCTCCGTGAGTACAATGTAGCTCACGGGTTCCCTAGGATAGATTCCCGGGACAAGCGCATTGCTGATCTGCGCAAGAAAGGAAGGATGGTGAATGATGAGTTGGCTGGTGGCGCAGCACCTAGCCATAGCAGGTCGGGTAGTCTGATCTCGGCAGAGAAACCGATGTACAGCTCACCGGCAAAAACTCTTAGGGCTGCCGAGGCAGCTATGGCTGAGTTGGCCGGGCTATCCGGGGAAGCTCTGCGCAAGCAACAAGAGCGGTTCAATGAGTTAGTCGTGGAGGCTAACCGGCAGAACAAAGCCTTCAAAAAGAAGAACCCGGGTGCTGGTTCCCAGGTGTACTCGGCAAGGGAAATCGGGCGGAGAGGCTTCATCCCCGCATCCGAGTAGGAGCAAGAGCAAAAGCCGAAGCCGAAGCCGGGGTTCTGGGAAAAATAAGCAGTTGCAAACATATGACCCGGCTTTTGCTGGAATTCAGCAAGCCGGACAGAACAATCCCGGTCAGGCTCAGGTTAACCATGGTGGTGATAACTGGGGTGTAGGAAACAATGTCCCGACTAGCCGTGGTAATCCACCTCGGAATCCACCACAAAGTCAGGGAAACCGGAAAAGAGATGCCGCGTCTGTCCCATAGCAAGTTGTAGTCCCTATAGTTAACAGACATGACGATGGCAACTCGAGGTTGCAGCAACTCAGATACCAGCCTAACAAGAATCCCTTAGGATCTCGGATAGGAACTCGGGAGCAAGATCCAGCTGATGCCAGGATCAGGCTCGACCGGATTCATCAATCCGAGTTGGTGGAAGAGCAAGGCCCTCCGAGACCTGCTTGCTTCGGACCTCAGATCATGCGGGAGCTGGCTGTGCAAAATTTTCAGCTCAACCGGGGTGCCAAGACCTATGGCGGCAGCTCGAAGCCGGAAGATTGGTTAACCGACTATGTAACTGCAGTAAGCATAGCCGGTGGAAACAGGCGCTGGGCGGTGCGTTATGTACCACAAATGTTGGAAGGACCTGCCAGGATCTGGCTGAATAACTTGAGGACTGACAGCATAAGATGTTGGCTAGATTTTGAGGAGGCCTTCATCAGCAACTTCACCAGCTCGTACAAGAGGCCCAACCGACCTCAGCAGCTTGCCATCTGCAGGCAGAGGAGAAATGAAACGGACCGAGAGTACCTTACTCGGTGGAGCAACATTCGCAATTCTTGCGAAGGGGTTGTCGAGGCACAGGCCATATCGTGGTTTGCGCAAGGATGCCGACATGGCTCCATGCTTTGGCAAAAACTGCAAAGGAAGATGCCGACGACCTTGGCAGAAACCATGTGCATCGCCGACACCTACACGCTTGGAGACCCCATGCAACCCTTGGTGGATGTTGAGGACTCCAACAGGAGGAATGCGGGGAATCAACGCTCAGGGTCGAGCAAGAGCCATGACCGCCAGGGTTTTGGTCAAAAGATGAACCAGCCCGAGTTCCACTATGCCTCGCAGCATGTTGCCGCGGTAGGCCGGGATCAGGGGGATGATGGAAATAATTAGCGGCAGAAAGTGACTGGCCCGGCTTGGGGTCAGATCCAAGAAGTACAGAAAACTTGGGTGGACCAAAAGAAGCCCCTGACATATGAAGAGATGTTGAACAAGCCATGCTGCTACCATACGTTGGAATCGAACAAGCCTGCAAATCACACTACCCGCCAATGCAGCTGGTACCATTGCACGTTGCAGGAGGGCAGTGCGGGGGCTACTCAGCCGAATGCTCCGGCATCACGGCCCAACATTCCGAGACCCCCTCCACCACTATCCGGTGCCAATGCAGTCCGGGTTAATCAGTCCGCCCAGGGACCTCCCCCCAGACCAGTAAATATGGTGCATACCAGGAATGACAACGGTGCTGGTCCGAGTAACCAACCCGGGAACCAGCAGAGCAACTACCGGGAGGCACATCAGAGCTATGTGGTCTTCGTGACCGAGCCTACTGACCGGAAGAGTGTGCGACAGCGTGCTCTGGAAGTAAATGCTTTTATCCCGGCGGTGCCCAAGTTCCTGCACTGGTCCGAGATGGAGGTCACTTGGAGTCGGAAGGATCATCCCCGGGTTATGCCCAAGCCTGGTGGCTATGCTTTGGTAGTGGACCCGACCTTTGTCGGACCAAGCCTCATCGTCCGCTTCAGCAGGGTTCTAATGGACAATTGCAGTGCCATTAACATTATGTACAAGGATACCATGCTGAAGCTGGGGGTGTCCATGAACACGCTGCTCCCAACCGAGACCACTTTCCATGGCATTGTTCCAGGAGTCTCGTGCTCCCCTATGGGCAAAATTTGGATTGAGGTATTGTTTGGAAGCCGGGAGAACTGCCGGACTGAGAGCCTAGAGTTCGAGGTCGTGGATCTCGAAAGTCCCTACCATGCACTCATTGGTAGGCCGGCATTGGCCAAGTTTATGATCTCCACTCACATGGGGTACCTGAAGATGAAGATGCCGGGTCCAAATGGAGTCATCACCATCGCGGGAGACCACAAACGCTCCATGGATTGTGCATCGGCCGGTTCAAACTTAGCCGAGTCACTGGTCATAGCTGAGGAGAAGAAGAGAATTCAGCAAGTGGTTGCACTGGCCAAGACGTCGCAACTCGGCATGCCCGGGATGGTGAACCCGGAGCAGAACGCCTCGTTCTAGGCACCTAAGGAGACCAAGAAGGTGGGAGTTGACCCTAACAACCCGGAGCACCAGATGATTATTGGTAGCAACCTGGACAGCAAATAGGAAGGCGAGCTCGTCGACTTCCTCCGTGAGAATCGGAATGCCTTTGCGTGGTGAAGTGACGATCTGCAAGGCGTTCCGAGGTAGTTGGCTGAGCACTCACTATTCGTCAGGCCTGACGCGAAGCCGGTGAAACAGCCGACCAGGCGCCTCTCAGATGAGTGAATGGATGCTATCATAGAGCATCTCGCATTACATCTGGCTGCCGGGTTCGTGATGGAAGTTCTGCATCCGGATTGGATATCAAACCCGGTTCTGGTAGAGAAGAAGAAAGATGATCCCCTCCTGCTCAAGGTGTGGCGCATGTGCATCGACTTCACCAACCTCAACAAGGCATGCCCGAAAGATCCGTTTCCACTTCCCCGGATAGATCAAGTGATCGATTCCACTACCAGGAGTGAACTTTTGACTTTTTAGATGGTTATTCTGGTTTCCACCAGATACCTTTGAATCCGGATGATCAACTGAAAACTGCTTTTATAACCCCGTATGGTGCTTATTGATATCGTGTCATGACTTTTGGTTTGAGGAATGCTGGTGCTACATACCAAAGATGCATGCAGAAATGTTTACATGACCAGATAGGCCGGAATGCCGAAGTCTATGTAGATGACATACTCATAAAAACAAAAGAAAAATCCTCTCTGATCGATGATCTGAGGGAGACATTTAAAAATTTATGGAGATTCCAGATGAGGTTGAATCAGGATAAATGCACATTTGGTGTTCCGGCAGGCAAGCTACTCGGCTTTCTCATATCAAGCCGGGGGATTGAGGTCAACCCCAGAAAAATACGTGCAATCGAGAGCATGAAATTACCGGTACGTCTCAAAGATGTGCAGAAATTCACAGGCTGCTTGGCATCCCTAAGTCGGTTTGTGAGCCGACTAGGGGAGAAGGCCTTGCCCGTATATCAGTTGACGAAGAAGAGCAAAACATTTGTATGGACCCCGCAGGCTGATGCGGCATTCAATGATTTGAAGAAGATGCTCTCAACTGCACCGGTGTTGGCATCCCCGTTACCCGAGGAGCCTTTGCTGCTCTACATCGCTGCCACCAACCGGGTAGTGAGTGTAGCCATTGTGGTGGAAAGAGAAGAAGGGGTTAAGCTGATACAGAGACCGGTGTACTATCTGAGTGAGGTGATCTCAACATCTAAACAGAACTACCCGCACTATCAGAAGATGGCGTATGGAGTGTACTTGGCAGTCACCAAGCTCAAGCACTATTTCCAAGAGCACCCGATCACGGTGGTCTGCGAAGTTCCCCTCACCGAGATCATCGGCTGTAAGGATGCTAGCGGCCGAGTTGCCAAATGGGCCATCCAGTTGTCTCCGTATGCTCCGGCATACGAGAGACGAGACACCATTAAGTCGCAGGCGCTGCCGGACTTTTGGTGGACTGGGCCGAGATGAAGTATGAACCTCCAATTCCCGATTACAATTTCTGGAGGATGCATTTCGATGGTTCCAAGGCCAAGATCGGATTGGGTGCCGGAGTAGTCCTCACCTCACCGAAGTAATATGTACTGAAGTATGTACTGCAAATTCATTTCCGGGCGTCTAATAACGTGGCCGAATACGAGGCTTTGGTTGACCGACTGAATGTCGCCAAAGAAATCGGTATCCGTCGGATAGAGTGCTTCGGTGATTCCGACCTCGTGGTGCAGCAGGTGTCGGGGAACTGGTATGCGATTGACGCCAACATGGCCTTATATCGGTTCCATGTGCAGAAAAAATCCGGATTTTTTGAAGGCTGCAAGTTCAAGCATATACCAAGAGGGGAAAATGAAGCGGCAGATGTGTTGTCCAAGCTGGGGTCGTCCCGAGATGCTATTCCACCCGGAATCGCTCTCGAGCATCTGAGGAAGCCGTCTATCCAACCCTCACCCGAATCAGAATCTATATTCATCCCCAAGGAGCCTGGTTCGGAAGTTATCCCCATGGAGGTGGAAGTCGGGAGTACTGCATTGGACCCGGGGACTGCACACAGAGCTCGGAGGTGGCAAACGGCATGTTTATGGAGGTGATGTCGCCAGATCCAATGGACATAGACATTCCCGTGTTCCCGATACGATCTGTCCCGGGATGGGCACAACCCATCATGGCATACATATCAGATGGAACCCTCCCGGAGAACGAGGTGGAAGCCCGGCAGATATTGCGAAGATCCAAGGCAAACACCATCATCAATCAAGAGCTGTACAAGAGAAGTGTCACCGAGGTGCTCTAGAGATGTGTGGAGCCCGAGGAGGGCCAAGAGATGTTGTTGGAAATACACCAGGGAGAATGTGGACACCATGCGTCGTCTCGGGCGCTGGTGGCGAAAGTATTCCGGCATGGGTTCTATTGGCTCACCGCCTTGCAGCAAGCAGAAGACATTGTCCGAAAGTGTGGAGGGTGCCAGAGATTTGCCCACAGAATACATATGCCGGCATCAGCACTCAAAACTATCCCTATCACGTGGCCATTTGCTGTATGGTGCTTGGACATGGTGGGACAATTCAAACCGGCAAGAGGCAATATGACACACATGATGGTGATGGTGGACAAGTTTACCAAATGGATAGAGGTCAAACCAATTCGGAAATGTGACGGACACACCTCGGTCCAATTCTTGAAGGACATCATCCTGAGATACGGGTACCCACACACCATCATCACAGATAATGGTAGCAACTTTGCTGTGGGGGAATTTGCTCGGTTTTGTGCGAAGAAAAGAATCTGGTTGGATGTGGCATCAGTAGCCCACCCGGAAGCAAACAGGCAAGTCGAGAGAGCAAATGCCTTGGTGTTGGCCGGCATCAAAGCCCGCCTGATCGAGCCACTGTTGAGAACTCCGGGATGTTGGATAGAGGAGATACCGGCAGTGTTGTGGGCTCTCCGGACCACACTGAATAGATCTACCGGGTATACGCCATTCTTCATGGTGTATGGGTGCCGAAGCAGTGCTCCCAACCGACATACAGTATGATGCACCAAGGGTTACAATGTTCACCGAGACCGAGGCAAAGGAAGCCCGGGAAGATGATGTTGACTTGCTCGAGGAGGCAAGGGAATTGGCATTGTCTCGGTCTGCAATTTATCAGCAGAACCTCCGTCGCTATCATAGCCGGAAGGTGCATCCCAGAGTATTCCAGGAAGGGGATCTCGTGCTAAGGCTCATCCAGCGCACGGCCGGGATGCATAAACATTAACCTCCGTGGGAGGGACCTTTTGTTGTAAGCAAGGCATTGCACAATGATTCTTATTACCTTGTAGATGCACATGAAGCTAGAAAAGGTGTAATGGACAAAGCTGGTGAGGAGACCAAGCGGCCATGGAATGTAGCCTTGCTCCGTCCCTTTTTGTTTCTCGGTTTTTTATCAATGAAATTTCAGCACCCCGAGACGTTACTCGGGGACTGCCTGGCCCAAGTGTGTTGTTTATCCTAACTTGCATGCCGGCATCCTCGGGAGGAACCCGTGGACTGCCTGTTTTTGTTTTACTTTGGTTTGGCTATTTATCTATTTTGTGCATGTTGGCAACCCAGGGAGGAACTCGGGGACTGCCTTGTACTTATTTTCGTTTGGTATATGCTGGAAAAATTCTGAACTCGGTTTCAAAGTCGGAGTAATGTTTGTCATGTGAAATAATCTTGTGACTCGACTGACGATAGCCGAAATGGTAGTCAAGAGCAGAGAGCATCTAGTGTGGGAAACACGAGAACGAACTCAGGAGCTCGGGATAGGAATTCCACCGGCATATACGTCTTACTATTCCGTTTTTTTATTCTTTATGTCGGAAATTTAGAAAATAGAACTCGGGAATTCATAATTAATGTATACCGTTAACGGAGTTTCGTGACTCGACTGTCGAACACCGAAATGGTAGACAAGAGCAGAAATTACCTAACTGCGGTAAACATGAAAGTGTACCCGTGGACTTGTGGCAGAATAAACCGGCATAACTTGTCTTGCGTTAAAGCAAAAGTTGGCAGGAATAGAGTATGAATTAAAAAGTATATTACAACTGAACCCGACATCCCAGAGATTTAATATTTCTACAATTAAGTGTTTTCAGACCAAGCACATAGTTTGGCGGAGCATTCAAGGAGCAGTAGGAGAAGCCGACTTCTCGGGTTGATCGGCAGCAGGGGGAACAATGACGGTCTCCTCCGCACTGGCAGTGGTGTTCGGAGCGGCCACATTCGTCTCGGCTTGAGGGATCTCGGGTGGCAAAGGAGCGCCGACATCCCGGGAAGCTGTGGTCTCGGTGATCACGGTTGTCTCGGCATCATCGGCCTCGGGTATCTCGGCATCCGCGTCACCGGTATCCCCCGTCTCGCCGTCATCTTTGTAGTCTGACTCGGAGTCAGAGGCAGTAAGGCTCGTGATGAAGGAGCCGGGACCCGCCCAGCCGGCGAGACGATGAGCAGTCTCTTGGCATAGCTGAATCTTGGCCGGGTCGGTGTACCACTCAGAGACGACGCGCAAGCTCTTGATCACTTCGAGGTCGAGCCCCTCGTACCAGCTCAACACATGCTTCAGTGCTTGGTCGGCACCAGCGCGAGCACCGGACCATTTCCAGGCGTGAAGCCGGTTACCGGCGTCCTGAAGCGCGGTGGCCAGTTCGGTGACCGAGAGATTACCGACAACGCCAGGCCACAGGGCACCATGCGCGTGAACGGCCGCGCTAAGGAGCTCGGTGCCGATCGACCGGAGAGGTACCATCCGGGCCTTCAGGGCGATGAGATGGTCATCGATGTCCCATGAGTCCGAGACAGGACCCTTCCCGGCTCGCTTCTCCCGGGCGGCAGCGATCGCGAGGTTAGCGGCTTCTCGGAATGCTCGAAGTGTCCTTTAGAAAGGAGAACTGTCACACAGACAAGCCATAAGGCGATATCGGCAAAAAAGGAAGACAAGAGAAAGCGAATCCGGTACACTTATTGTTCATATCCCGGTTTAGACCGGTGAGCTCGGTAAGCCAGCCATCCTGCTTCGACCGGAGAAGGGCCAACTCGGTCTCTGCAAGGTGCGCGCACGCCTCAGATTGATCCTAGGTTTCCTTCTGCTTCTTGGTAGCGTCCACGAAACGCGTCTTCAAGTCTGCAGCAGTGGACTTGGCCTTCTCCAGCTCGGCAGATAACCGCGCGATCTCGGATTGAGCATCAGATAAGGCAGATTTTTGATCCACCAAGATCTTTCGCGCGGCGTCCCGCTCCTCCTGAAGTCGCCCCTCTGACCTCTTGGACTGACCGAAGTCAGCATGAAGCCGGTGTAAGAAGCTTCTGCGTTTTTTGCTACATTCCTGTAATCAGTGTTTATCCGATATCAGTCTCGGGGATTTCAACGGACACGGAGATAACAAGACAGATATTCGAGATCCACAGTTATGAACCAACTCGGTGGAGAGGATCTCGGGGACTCAGAATTGAAATTTCTGTTTTCGGATTAGAGCCTAGTGATCTGCTACTCCGTGGAGTCTAGAGCACTAAGCACTAATCTCGGGGACTAGTGGGGATAGAAGAAAGAAACTTATATCGACAACCCGGGTAACATCCACGACAGCCACCTGGAGAGTGTGCAGGGCTTGAGCGCTGCGGCTCGGGCCAGCAGCGTGCAAGTCTCCCACGACCTCGGAGGCGTCGGCAGCAATCTAGGCCTGGTTGTAGTCCTCAACAGAGCGCAAGCCGGTTATGGCGGATGCACTCGCCGTGGCGACCTCACGGGATCCTGAGGACACATTGGTGCTTACGGACGCTCGCAGGGCCTGCAGGGCAGCTGTGGGGATCTCGACATGAGGTGGTGGTAGCCCGGAAAACTTACCCGAGGCAGAAGAACCCTTAGTCAGGGTCAGGTCCTGGGATGAAGACTTCGGAGGGGCGTTGGATTTGGCAGCAGCACTCTTGTGGCCAGATCCCTGGCTGCGCTCGTTCCAGGGTTGGGGATCCACTGACCGCGTAGGCTGAGTGCTGGACTGCTTCGGCGGTGGAGTCTTCCGGATACCTACCCGGGCAGGGGCTCGGGGTACAACCTGCCGAGGAGGGCTTGGCACGTCCGCTTCAAGAGCCAGAGACGCTCCTCGGCGCGGTGTATCCAGAAGGACAGTATCTTCGGCGCCCGAGGTCGCCCGGGCCGGGGACTCGATCACCACTTGGTGCTCACCCGGAGTCCCCGTATCGGTGGCAGCGCGAGATGTAGGGACCTCGGCCGGGGCAGGACCGGACTCAGGCTGACCGGCATCCTGTGCTTGGCGCCGAGGTGGAGAAGGGGCAGCCCGGGATGGACTGGGAGACCTGGATCCCGGAGGACGGAAACCGGCAGACGGCGGAACGTCGAGAGACGCTCTGCAATCAAAGGGCATGTCAGAAAGGACCTCGGGAGAAACCGAGAAAGAATCATTCGAGGGAGAATGTCATACCTGGAGGACACGGTGGGAGGACCTCTCCTCCGCCGTGGAGGCTTATCGCCCGGCTGCTTGCTGATCCTGGTCTTCTTGGCGGCTGCGCCCGAGCCACCGGCATGTACGGTATCGGACACCGCGCGCTTGCGGCTCTCGGCGTGCTTCGTGCCAGCTGTAGGTCCCGGAACCACTGGCAGGGCGTATCAGAGAGGATGGGCGTCAATTACATCGAGTATTTGACAATCATCGTCATCATCCTCATCAGATTCGATGGAGATAGCCTCTGGAGCTGAAGGCTTACCCGGAGCGGCAGCACGAGCTAAGGGAATCGAGAGGTGATCCTCGCCATCTGGATCCTCTTCCGGCATCTTTTCGGGCACCGGGAGGTTGGGAGCGAACTGATTATTGCGGTGCATCATATTTTCTTCGATTTGTCGCTCGAACAACTACAAGAAAGGAGGGAGGTCAACAAGGAAAAAAGGTTGTAAGTTATGGTAGCCGGTATAGAAAGGATGTCGGCGAAATCCGGGTTGCACACCTTCTCCAGCGGTTTCCTCCGGGTGGCCGGAGGTAGTCCCCAGGACCAATTCTCCGCCATCTTTGTACTTTATGTATTAACGATTGGAAACCACCGAGGTATTTGTGCAAATAGATATAATATTTGCAGAAACTATCCAAATAAAAAAGTTAATTACAATGCGAAAGATAAAGAACCCAGATACATAACTGCTCAAGATATAATCTTACCCCCTTCCATAGAAATCGTTGATACGTCACAACCTATAGCTAACTTGACAGAGCCCATTGATTTCTGTATTGAGTTACGAGCAATAGGTCGGACGTGACGGTAAACCGCAACTTTATCCAGAGGGCAAAAACTGGTGCGGGTTGGGTCATACAGACCATACATGAAGCAGATCTTGTGTATCCGGGTTTGAAGAGGGCAAACCCGGCGGGCTATGAAGGTGCGAAGGAGATCATCACCGTCATCTCCTCCGTGAGGACGGTCAGGACGTCGTGCATGCTCTCGACCTCCTATGAATCCGACATCTGGCTCCAGAGCTTGAAGTCGCGGGGAGGGCCCATGACGAACTCGGGCAGATTAATGAAATCCGGAGTGTAGGAAGAAACTACGCTGCCATTTCCGGCAAGACTCCAGCCCTTGAATCTTGGGGAATCCGGAGTCGGCGCGGGGGATAATGGTTGTAGCCCCGCAGTCGACCAAGTCTTTCACTTTCTGGTCGGGGTTGGGGATGACTTGCCGGCGGAGAAGAAAATACTTGCTCCACAGGTCCACGAAGGGCCAAACGCCGATATACCCCTCCGCGTTGGAAGCGAAGCAGGATAGGGTCATGATGGCGTTGGCGGGAAGGTGATGTGGTTGGAGGTCGTAAGTGTCGAGAAACTCACGGAAGAATGGACTAGCCAGAAGCCCAAACCCGCGCTCGAAGCGCGTGAGGAATACTACCCGCTCGCCGGGTTGGGGCTCCGGCTCGACTTCGCCGGTCGGAAGTCGGCTTTCCACTTGAGGTGGAATCCGGTGGGTTTGGTATAGCCAGTCGAGATCCCCCTGGTGGTCTCGGATCCATCCCATCATCCTCTGACACTTTCGTCACCCATCTCGGAGGGTCCGGAGGACATATCCGAACTAATCTGCAGTCGGAACGGCTGGTTAGTCGAGTTAACATGTCGGTAGTGGAGGAACTCAGGCTAAAAACCACTTCTACTGACCGACATCCAGATGAATGGATCTATCGGAGCAAAATAATTGGAAATTATTGGAAACAAATGTCAAGGTTCTAGGCTGTTCTAGAGCCGCAGTGCACGGGCTGAGGTAGCGCAAATAGGGGCGTGTTCAAGATACCTCTCTTCGACAACCAACTACAACAAACACTACGCATTGTGCGCTAAGCAAGATCTACCGAGCGGCCCCGCGATGGATTCGTGGAGATTTGGAAAGAACAACCAAAGAACGCAAACCGCCATGTCGTGAATCAATCTACGGAGGGGATTGCAGAACTCAGCGGAGATGATGGAGGTGCTGGGGTGCGGGAGAGACGCGGATCAATGGCGAGGGCGGCGAGCTCGGTCGGCGGCGCTTGACACTCAGGCGGGCGCCGAGGCGTGCACGTGGCGGCACCAGGAGGCGTGCAATGGGCCACACCGGAGGCCACAGAGCGCCAACGGTTCGCATTCGGATCGGGTGCGGATCCCGGCTCGCGAATCCGAGCATGGCTGCATTAAGTCAAGAGGCACTCGAGTATCTTTCTGTCGTGACAAGACCCCAGGTGGGACCCTCTTGCAAGGGAGCATTGTCCGGCACAGGAAGCGAGGTGCAGGCCGTCATGCCGACGCCAGGATGGGAATCTAGAAATCTCAAGTCCTATTCCCCGGGTGGGTCTTCCCGGGCGAACGGATCTCGGGAGAGAAAGATGTCGGTGAAAGTCATCACGCTCCCAAGGGTGAAAGTTGTTTTTGGCTTCTTGGTTGATTTTCTTCTTAAAGCTGATCCCGCACATCGGCTTAAGCCACTGTACATCACCAGCTTCGGGGATTAGTGTCGGGGGGCTGCCTCCCGGGTAGGGCATACCTCGGTGCAGATCAGCAGTATGGCAACAGTAATTGACCTTTGGGGACGAGCAAGGGTAGTCCTGTGGTGCGCCAAAGGGACAACTGACCTTTCGAGGGTGGTTGGGCCCAAAGTGTCTCCTGGAGAGCGCAAGGGTCGTCTCTGGAATCTATAGATACCCCCCGGACCTTCTGGGCAGCATAAGCACCAGTGGATGGTTCCTCTAAGAACTAGCTTCTCGAAGATGTCTTTGGTAACAGCCTAAGACATCTTCGAGAGGCTAGGCCTAGAGATACTCATCCTGAGTGGTAATCCGGAGCAGGGGTGGAACTCGGACGCAACCGGGAGGGCTCTTGGGCTTCTCGGTATGTCGGAGTCCTCCGGTAAGATCCCGGATAAAGGAGAATCCGGAGGATCCGGGTGGGCTCCCCGGGTAGATACTAACCGACTTACCTATCTCGGTCCTGGCAAGTTATCTTTGGTGTATAGGAAGGACATGCCGGACTGAACAAGGAGGAGACCGACATGGGAGCATGTCGGTCGAAAGTCAGAGGTCTGGGGCAGGCTTTCCGCCTGACACGGGGGGAAGTCCCATTCCTCCTGACACGGAAGCATGGTCACCTCCCGTCTGACACGGGAGCGTGTTAGCCGGTACGATGACGCTACGACAAGATCGGACATGCCTAGCCCGACAATCCAGAAAAGGCTACTAGGCATGGGCCAAGACATGTCTTGTCTCGGACAAGAGGACAATGATGATCCAGGACGGCGCCTGCAGTCCTTGCCGGAATGATGACGACAGGGCTATACCGGGTAGCACGGCGGCTAGGTCGCACTAGCCGGTGTCGACATAACCGTTAGCCCTGTCCGGTGGGACCGTGCCGGATCAGGGTTTCCGGCCCTCTCGGCCGGAACTCTATAAAAGGCGCCATAACTCTTCCTATGGAGCGTGACCAACTTGAGGGCCAAAACTATAGTCTCATTTACTCCTAGTGCATTTACTTCCTCCTCCTCTCTAATTCATCTAGTTCATCACCAAAAGCGCTCAAGGAGCATGTTGTAGATCTTGTGCCACACTTATATTGAGAGGAAGGGCAGGAGTAGGGGTGTTACCTCCTCACGAGGGCCCCGAACCTGGGTACATCGTGTGTGTGATTTTGCCTTCGTGAATTTGTTTGGGTTTGTTAGATCTTTGAGTGTTCTTCGGTGATCTCGTGCATTCCGGCATCTCCTACTGTAATGCCCCAATCCATAAATTATACAGTGATGCTATGTGTCGGTGGTCATGCTACATAATCGAAGGTTACTGGGGTTACCACTCCCAGGCCGAGTAAACATCGGCAGGCGTGCTCGGCATGGATCATCGGCAACACAACCCTTCGATCATGCCATATCCAAAGCATAGCCCTCAAAGTATAATAAAGAGACTAAGACACCGGAACACCTGGCACATGACAGACCCTACGACTCAAGATAATATAGTTCAACTCTTAGTAGAGAAAGATAGCAAATATTACAATCCGAGGTCACAGACCCATCAGTACATCAAGCGGAAGCAAATTAAGTTGTTCTAAACAACAAGATCCAAATATGGCCTAAGAGGCCTACAGATAAACAGTTCCGTGCCAGCTGGTTCCTAGTTGCCCCAGGCTGCCACCCGGGAACCCCAGACTACTCGTCGATGTCAATATAGAACCCACCTTCGGGGTAGGTAAAGTCCTCCTCTGAAACAAAAATAAACAAGGGTGAGTTCGACGAACTCAACAAGATTTTGAGCTCTTACTGCTCCATGATTGGCTTTCAAGGTTTTATGGTTGTTTTGCGTAAAGCTGATTTTGTTCATAAAATATGACTCCAAGGCATCGACTATCAGAATATTTTCGAAGAGGGGTAAGAAGTAACTCTTTCTCTTTTGATTCACTTTCTCATCATCCACCACTGTACCTGTTCTTCAAAGGCACCTCCCCGAATCACCCTCGAGGAAGTCAACCTTTCAATCGTGAGTGGTACCTTTAGTACCCAGTTTTTAGTCATTCCGTTAAAGTTATTCTATGATCCCTGAATTCGTCACCAAGTCGTCCTTAACCGTGGACACGGCTTTTCGAAAAGATTTATCCCTGCAGGGGGTGTACAATGTGAAAGGCGCCAGGTTCCCGAGGGACCTCCCAGCTCCTTATCCATGCGTACCGTCCGACCCATTGCCTGATCATTTAGCTCTCTTCCTGGGAAAGCCGGCTGGGTGGAAGCGGCTACGACCTTTACCTCGCTTTGGACTAACCCAGGATCATCAGTGACTGGGGGACAAGTTCAGTGCCTCCAACACCCTGCCCCGCGGCCACTCATTTTCCTACCACCATAATCCTCATCTCAGTCTTGGCCACCATCTCAACACACGCGCAAATGGAAAGCCAAACTAGAGGACCCTCGGCTAGTCCGACACAAGTTAGTTGGTCGATGAGGTTCCATATGCCCACGCATGGTAGCACGCTCTACTTGGCTCGAAGGGGAGAACTCGCACTTAGGCGGCGAGAACGAGACAACCCACCACATACCATGTGGCCTCTCATCCCCACCTTTTAGCATTTTATTAATTATTACCACAATTCTCCACCATCATCCGCGGAAATTCCACATCTGATCCCAACATGAATATCCATCGGACCACTAAGCAGTTAACTAAGCATGGCTAAGCAACAACCTAGCATAGTGCATTAATTCAGGCCATCAACACAATCCTATGGATAATAGGAGGGAAAACAGGTAATGGCATCGGTAACTTAATGCAACTATAGGATACTCTAATCCAATCAAATTGACATTTGGAACCGCATGCAATATTATAGTGGAGAAAATAATTTGCATAAAGTAGGATAAGATATGCTAGAGGGTGGGGATCACGCTTGCCCTGCTCAGCAGGCGGGTAATACTGATCGTCGGGGTAATGTGGCGAGACCCCGATTTCTTGATCTATCGATGTTTAAAAACACCGGAAAGAACACAATCAATATAAGCAATTCATATGCAATGCGCAAACACATGATGGTATGACATTTTAATGCAATGAATTACTATAATAATTATATGACATTTAGATGGGATGCTAGGAATAATTATTCAACGAGATAGGAAATATATTTTCCTATTTGTTTTTAGGTGCACCTACCATTTTAATTTAGGTAACATGCTTGAAATGATTTTTAATATGTAGCACTGGTGCTTATGAGCATTTTTATTTAAAGGGCACCATTTTTAACAATTGGAGAAATTTGTTATGAATTTGAGTTACACCTTTTTAATTCTACCCCTTTCTTAATTTAACAAAACAGAAAAATATATTAACAGCAATGGAACTGTGAATCATTCTATTAGATAGCATTTATTTTTCTGAGCATTTTGGTATATTATTTGCTAAATTTGGATAAATATTTTGAAAGTTATGAATTTATGAAGTTCTAGTCATTTTATGTCTTTTTATTAATTCGCAGGAAAATATCCCGGGCGTTTTTCACCGAGGCGCAGCTAGCCCGAGCCACTGACGCGCGGGCCAGTGGCCAGGGTGGCGCTGACGTGGCGCGGGGCTGGCTCAGGGTCACTGACGCGTGGGACCAAGCGGCCAGCGCACGCCGGAGCGCACGGCCGTGGCGTTCGCCGGCGGCGAGGTGCACGGGATCGACGATCTACGGCGCCAGGGATCGTGCGGAGGGTCGCATTCGACGCGCACGTGTACGGTGAGCGAAACGAGGGCGGCGCCGCTACTTAAATGTCGCCGGAGCGCGGTGAGCAGCGACGGCGAGCGGCGGCCGGCGGCGAGCTACAACGTCCGTACGTTCTAGGGGGAGAGGGGACGAACGGGAATGTCCATTAGGACCGCGAGCTCACCCTCGATGCATGCGGCTGCTCGGAGGAGAGGGTGGAGGTCTGTGGCGACGGCGAGCTGGCCCGAGGCGCGGCGGCCGGAGTTGAAGAAGACGAGGACGTGGCGGTCGCGTTCGAGTTCCCCGGCACGGGTCCTTCGGCGGGGAGGAAGCTGGAGCTGCGGTGGTGCTAGGGGTGGTCTGTGATTGGCGCGGGAAGCTCTCAATCGCCGGCGGAGCTCGGCCATGGAGCTAGGGTTTGGGAAGCAGCGGGGAAAATATCTGCGGGAGGAGAGCAGAGCAGCCTCGGTGGCCTCCTTATCCATGCGCAGGGCAGCAGAGGAGGAGAGGGGGTCCGGGCGCGGCGCAGGGGAGGGCGACACGGCGACGGGGTTCGTCGGGGACGAAGGCGCGGGTCGCTACAGAGGAAGGAGACGACTTCTTTTGCAAGTACCCCCCTGCCACTTTCTGTTCCCCTCACAAACAGGTCCTCCCCCCTTACAGAGAGGTCCTTTTCTAATTCTTTTTAGAATCCAGTGCACTGTTTTGATTTTATTGAGGCAGTTAAACATTTTATAAAAATTTGAGAAAATTCAGGGAGCCTCCCCATACCATGTAGAGGCACCACAAAAATTGGGTCCTCAAAATAAAATGTTTTGATGCACTTTTGTTCAGAGGTGTTAATTAGGCATTTTGCTGAGATTTTCCATATGTTGCCACTGTAATAATTTGGAGACATTGCAATTATAATATTTGGAACCCTTGGAACTTCCTTGAAAAATATGCCATATTCAAAGTGTTTTGGTTGAAATGAACATACTAGTAGCAACATGATATAAATGCCATGATGCAATTACACAAAAGTGGAAAAATTACAGGGGTTTTCAGGTTTTTAACCTTGGGCTGTTACAATTCTACCCCCCTTACAGGAATCTCGTCCCGAGATTCTAAAGTTGCGGAAGAAAGTCGGGATACTCCTCACGAAGACTGGACTCTCTTTCCCAGGTAGCTTCTTCTTCGGAATGGTGAGACCACTGAACTTTGAAGAATTTGGTAGTCTTGTTTCGAGTCTTCCTTTCCGCTTCATCTAGGATACGTATGGGATGCTCGCGATAGGTGAGATCCGCCTGGATATCCAGCTCCTCATGATTGACTCCACGGATAGGATCCTTGAAACAACGGCGGAGTTGGGATACATGGAACACATCATGTACATCCGGGAAATTGGTTGGGAGTTCGAGTTGGTAGGATAGATCTCCTCGTTTGGCCAGAATGGTGAAAGGGCCAACAAAACGAGGGGCCAATTTTCCCTTGATCCCGAAGCGACGAATACCACGGAGTGGAGAGACGCGGAGATAGGCCTTGTCACCAATTTCATAATGGACCTCCTGATGGTGCTTGTCATAGTAGCTCTTCTGCCTAGATTGGGCAATCTTCAGTTCTCTCGTATGATTTTCACCGTCTGCTCAGCTTCATTGATCACATCCGGACCTAAGAGTTGCCTCTCTCCGGTCTCGGACCAATTTAGCGGAGTTCGGCATTTTCTTCCATACAGAACCTCGAAGGGGGCCATACACAGACTCGCTTGATAGCTATTGTTGTAGGAGAATTCAGCGAAGGGAAGGTATTTCTCCCAACCCTTTCCAAAAGAGATTACACAAGCTCGAAGCATGTCCTCTAGAACTTGGTTCACCCTTTCGGTCTGTCCATCAGTTTTGGGATGGAAAGCTGTGCTGAAGTTGAGGCGGGTTCCCATGGCTTGTTGGAAACTCGTCCAGAATTTTGAGGTAAACAAGCTGCCACGATCAGAGATTATCCTCTGGGGAACACCGTGAAGTACGATGATCCGGGAAGCATACAGGTCAGCCAGCTTAGCAGCTGTGATGTCGACTCGCACTGGGAGGAAGTGAGCCACTTTGGATAGTCGATCGATGATTACCCAGATGTCATCGTTGGCCTTGGGAGACTTCGGCAGACCCGTAATAAAGTCCATACCAATCTCCTCCCATTTCCATTCTGGAATCGCAATAGGGCGAAGAGTGCCAGCAGGCCTTTGATGTTCAGACTTTACACATCGACAGGTGTCGCATTCAGCAACATACTTGGCGATTTCTCTTTTCATCCGAGTCCACCAGAATAGTGGTCGGAGGTCTTGGTACATTTTGGTACTACCGGGATGAATAGAGAGAGGGGAATCATGCGCTTCTTTGAGGATCAGCTCCTTCAGATTCTGCTCCTTTGGCACCACCAGACGGTCACCAAAGTACACGATTCCCGCTTCATTCTCAGAGAAGCATTTGGCCTTTCCACTAGCAATGTTCTTTTTGATATTAAGAATGCCATTATCCGGTCTCTGCGCCTCCTTTATCTGGTCTACCAGAGTAGATTTGATTTCCAGATTTGCGAGGTAGCCAGAAGGGACAATTTCTAGGTTTAAACGGGCGAACTCTTCATGGAGAGCAGGTTGAGCCTTTTCAATCATCAGGTTGTTGCTATAAGCTTTTCGACTTAGCGCGTCAGCCACGACGTTCGCCTTGCCGGGTTGGTAGTTCAGACTCACATCATAGTCTTTGATTAACTCCAACCAACGTCTTTGCCTGAGATTTAGATCTGGCTGGGTGAAAAGGTATTTCAAACTCTTGTGATCCGAGTAAATCTCGCAACGGTTACCAAACAGGTATGGTCTCCATTGCTTCAGAGCATAAACCACTGCGGCAAGCTCCAAATCATGAGTTGGGTAGTTTTGCTCATGTGGCTTCAATTGGCGAGAGGCATATGCCACTGCATGGCCATCTTGCATTAACACACAGCCCAAGCCTTGCAAAGAGGCGTCACAGAAGACAAATCCTTGCTTGCGTCTGGCAGGGCAAGCACATGAGCCGAAGTGAGTTTGGCCTTCAGGGTTTTGAAGCTCTCTTCAGCCTTGTCCGTCCATACGAACCTTGTATCCTTCTTGAGAAGGTCGGTCAGAGGCTTGGCTAACAGATGAGGCAATAAGCTCAGCTACGTATTGCAAATTCATTTCACAGCAACCAATAACATCACAGAGTATGAAGCTTTGCTTCACGGGCTACATGTGGCAAACGACCTTGGCGTCAAGAGAATCCTCTGTTATCGTGACTCCGACTTAGTCGCACAACAAGTGAGCGTCACATGGGACGCGAAGAGTGCAACAATGGCGGCTTACATGTCCAAAGTTGACGAATTCACCAAAAATTTCATGGCCTACGAAGTCCGGCATGTTCCCAGAGTTGAGAACGAGGCGACAGACACCCTCGCCAGACTCGGGCCAGAACGCAAAAAAGTGCCAAAGGACATTTTCCTGGAACATTTGCACAAGCCGTCATTAAGGGTGCCGACTTGTTGGACCCCGATGCAGAAGAACCAGTAGAAGTGGCAAGTCTTGCCGTCTACTTGGTCCAGCCGGATTGGACCATCCCATATCTCGATTTTTTTGTCGACCAGAAGTTGCCGGAAGACGATGAGGTGTTGAGAAGGCAGATCATAAGGCGAGCCAAAGCATTCACAGTCATCAAAGGCGAGCTATACAAGTGAAGCACGTGCGGTATCTATCAGTGGTGCATATTGCCAGAAGAAGGCCAGGAAATTCTGAAAGACATACATATCGGCACTTGGAGGCATCACGCCTCCGCCAGGTCCATTGTGTCCAAAGCTTTCCACCAAGGTTTCTACTGGCTAACCGCTAAAGAAGACGCCGAGCACATCGTGAAAACATGCAAAGGCTGCCAGATGTACGCCCGCCAACCTCATTTGCCGGCACAAGAACTCAGGACAATTCCAATCACTTGGCCGTTCGCGGTCTGGGGCTTAGACATGGTTGGTCCCTTCAAGAATACACGTGGTGGATATACCCACCTATTGGTTGTTGTAGACAAGTTCACTAAATGGGTCGAGGCCATGCCGATCAGCAAACTTGACGCACGAACAACCACCAATTTCCTCTTGGGAATTATCCCTCGGTTCAGAGTTCCACACAACTATCACAAATAATGGAAGAAACTTGTCTCAAGGTGACATCGAAGAATACTGCAATGATCTAGGCATCCGGTTTGATTTGGCATCCGTGTCACACACTCAATCAAATGGACAAGTAGAGCGTACAAACGGCTTATCCTCTCTGGACTTAAGACCCGTCTTGAAGCTCCGTTACATAGGGCAGTCGACGCTTGGGCAGAAGAGCTACAGTCTGTACTATGGAGTTTGCGCACAACACCAAACAGATCTACCGGCTACACTCCTTTCTTCTTGGTATATGGCGTAGAGGCAGTGCTACCCACCGACATGAAATACGATTCCCAAAGAGTTCAAGCCTACATCGAGCAAGACTTAGAGGGTGTAAGACAGGATAGCCTAGACTTGTTAGATGAAGATAGAGACGTTGCTCTACATCGCTCCGCCTTGTACCAGCAACAACTTTGCCGCTATCATAGCCGGAGAGTGCGGAATCGAGGCTTTAGAATAGGTGACCTGGTTCTCCGCCTAATTCAAGACAGAAAAGGCCTGCACAAGCTATCCCCGCCATGGGAAGGACCGTTTATAGTCACAAAGGCGCTGCTCAATGGTTCCAACTACCTATCCGACATCCGCGACACAGAAGAAAAGAAAAGGCGCAAGAAGGCGGCAGGAAGGAGAGGAACCAAGCGTAAAAGAGGCATTGACGACCCTTTCGAGCAAACAAGACGGCCTTGAAACATCGAGCAGCTACGTCCTTATCTACACTTAGCAATTTATAATTGTAATAAGTTATATATGATTATGAAATAAAAGTCTATGGTTCCTCATCTGTGTTGAGAAGCATGCCATCTTTTATCTTTCTTGCAATCATATACTACTATGTATCTAAGTTACCTATTTTCTAGCTCCGTGCAAAGGTTCAAACTGGTAGATCCTTGCAGCTTCCGAGCCAAACCAAAGCAAAAATTAACTTTTTGCGTCGCCTAATTCCTTTACTTTTGATTACTTATATGTGGTTCGCCTAGTAGTATATCTTTGGCGTCAACATGTTGGCTTTGGTTCCTGATTCTAAACTTATGGTACTAGCCCTGGTTGTTTCAGCTAAAGTTCCCGGCTGAGCTTTGCTAACATACAAACAGTCAAGCATATAAGTCAAGATAAAATTAAGGCGGGCCAAATAAAACAAAGCAAATTATACTTAAGTAGCACAATATAACAAGTTAGCTGGCTTCCCGCCTAGCAGTACATCTCCAAAAGATATTTACAAATATTACAAGTTGAGATATAATTGTTTCAGGGGCAGGGGGAGGCTAGCCGTCAAGGAACAAAACAAAGGGCGCCGGCAACAATGACATTGGCTCAGGGGCCGCTTATATTAGGCTTGGGGGCTGACAACCTCAGCCCCAGAGCTATCGCTCCCCTCCGCCTCGGCCGTGACGACAGCTCCAACTTCTCCAGCATTCGGCACAGGATGGCACCGATAGAAGACCGTCGTATCAACCACATCGGCAAACCGTGTGGCGTAGCCGGCAACGCTGTTCAGTATAGCAGCCAGCTGGACCTCGCTACCGTCTTCATAAGTAGACGGCATGCCCTCGGTGACGACATCTATCTCTGCCTCGGGGTAGTGCGCCATAAATAAGCCTAGCACAGTCTTGGCACCTCCCTACGCCGCCGACTTCGGCAAGCTCTTGTGGAGCTTCGTTGCTTGCTCCAGCATGCTGGTCAAATCGCTGAAATCATCGGGCTCCTGGCTGTCGGAGGAGATGAAGAACTTGGCGGCAAACTTCTTGGACGCCGCCAAAGTCTCGATGATCAGCTCACCCAGGCGCACAAGGCGATATAGCCGGGGCTGACAACCTTGTCATCACCTAAGCCGGCAGCAATAGTGTCAAAAAACAAAAACGTCAGGCTAACAACTCGACTGACGACAAAGATGAAGAGTGAGGAAACGCTTACCAAGGACAGAGTTATCGAAGGCGGACAACTCAATCATATTAGCTGCCACCGCATCCTCCGCAGTTTTGGCGCGAGAAGTCTGCTTGGATATCTCTTAAGCAACCGCCTTCTCCGCCTCCGCCAATTTCTTGCGCAGGCTATCCAGCTCCCCGGTTAGCTGGCTAGTCTCCTGCGCAAACTTTATTTGCTGCGCCTCCACCTCCTTACGGTGCTCCTCCTTCGTTGCCAAGTTGACGGCCGCCAGATCAGAGGCTTCATTCATAATAGCTTGCATGTCAGTAGACGCCTTCAGTATATCCTGGGCGTGATCTAGCAGTTCTACAATATGGATCAGCTGGCTAAATATTGGCTAAAGCGAATACAAAAATGGAAGAAGGGTAAAACTTAGTGATTTTACCTTCATCTTTCTTGTGGGCCGCTTCCAAGTCGGCAATCCGCGCATCCTTGGCATCGCAATCTTTTTTCAGATCGCGATACCGCTTTTTATCTCCGACCTGGACGAGATGAGCTCGACATTGGCGGTGAGGACGCCCTACGGACACAGACAAAAGCATACACATATTGTCAAAAAACCACTAAGCCGGCAACCAATCTCATTGATTTGCCATCTAACTGCTTGGGGGGAAAGAGTATGTATATGCTACCAAGTACCAAAGAGACAACTTATAGCAAAGTCACCCTCCAGGTCGGCAAAGGTCTGGGCAGCGAAGTCGGCAAAGGCCAAGGTGGACTCCTTGGCCTCCTTAAAAGACTCCCAGGGATCCCTAACCCTGCCGCCTCCGGAAGCCAACCTCCTCGAGCAGCTCCTCCTTGGTGGCGCGCGATCGGCGGACTTCATTGGCCGTAGCCTCAGCCGAAGGAATAGGACCACTGGCAGCACGGCCAGCAGAGGAGGTCCTTGGCGGCGGACTAGAAGCCGAAACTGGGGCTGGCGCGGACGGCAGGCGTCGCTCATGAAGCCGCCAGTCTGGGGCTGAGGAGTTGGCGGCATGGTTGCCCGGGAAGTGCCAAGAGGCCGCTTCCCCTTGGACAAAAGGGACTTGGGCGGCAACTTGGAGGTGGTCACCCGCTCCCTGGCAGCAAAGCAAAGTTAGCCAGATGAACATCAACAATGAAAAAGGCCGACAAACGACCAAGGCTGAAATGATTACCTTCTGAGGATGTTAATCCCCGCGTTCTCGTCGAGGTCGACGAGAACCGGCTCGGTAGCCGTTGCAGTCCGCTTCTTCCTCTCGCCATTAGCCATAGAGGAAGCAACGCCGAACGCCTTGCACTTCATGGTTTTCCCGGCTCCCGGCTCGTAAAAGTCGGGAGCCAGGTCGTTCTCCTCCAGAGCAGAGAGCTGCGTTAACCAAAAAAGAGCAAGTGTTAAGGGAGATTATGGTAAGCCAGCAAAGCTGCCAAAAAAGGGCAAAACGAGAAATATCTATCTCAAGGGGAGGGTTGTCGTGGGTGTGCATGGGCACGCCCTCCACCACCTTCACCAGCCCTGATTTGACAATGCTGCGAAGTCGGTGTAACGTCCCAACATTGTTGGAATGTTTAAAAATCACTAAAATTTAAAACTTTTGTCTTGATAAAAATAAAATATTAAAATGCATAAGAAAACGAACTATAAAAGACTTCAAACTTATTGAAAGAGTTTAATATTTCAAATATCTCAGTTTAACATTATTTTCAAAAGTTGTTTCAAGTTAAACATTTTATTATCCATTGTATTTCTTAAAACCTCAATATCTAATTTGACAAATGTGTTACAAACTTTCAAACCATTTTATTGAAATAAAAAGTGTTTCTAAATAAGCATGGCATTCATTAATTTTAAAAACATAAAATGATGAATATATTCTATATAAGAAATGAAATAAGTCTAAAATCTATTCTATAGATATGTTATAAAGTATTCAAATGATTTATCATATTATGAAACTTAATGGTGCACACAATTTTTTAAATTAAAAATGATTTCATTACATTTTCTCTTTTCATTACAAATAGTTGTAATATGTTATTTAATAATCTATTAAAGCTAAAATTTATTTAATATTGGAATATGAGTATAATAACTTAAATTCAAACATATTTGAATGTGGGTATTTCATAGAATTTATTTTAGCCAAAAATAAAATTAATTAAACCCTAGTTTTATATTTAACATAAAGTATTAATCAGTACTGTTAATTTAATTAAACCCTAGTTTTAAACGCTAGCCAATATTGTATTTAATCCATATTTCAAAATTATTAATTTTGAAAATTGTTCAAAACATGCCCACAACTGGTTTAACACAAAGATATTGTTTTTTCAAATTTTAAGAAATTAATTTGACATCATTTGGACATTTAAATCAAAAGATATGAATTAATTAGAAAATCAAAAAAAGAAAAAAATCGCTGCTGACGTCAGCATCGTCTTCAACCTCCCGCACGGAAATCACGCCGGTGATCTCCTTCCAAATTCGAGCGAAATAAACGCGATTCGGTTCCCTCTCTGCCCCCTATAAATTCCATGCACCCCGGCCTCTGTTTCCCCTCTCAAACCCTAGCTTATTGCGCCCCCAGGCTGCCGCGAGAGCTCGCCGGAGTAACCGAAGCCGCCGTCACCCTTTTTCTTGATTCCGGTGAGTGGAGACCACCTCGAGCCCCTCTCCGCTCCCCCTCCATCTTACTTTTACACCGCGCATCTCCTAAGGCTCGCGTTCGATGATTTCGTGCAGTGTGTCGAGCTGTCCGTGGTCGACCGAAGCCGCCACCGCCCCGCAAACTCCTGCGAGGAGTAGGACGAGCACCGGAGCACCCTGCCACCAACCGTCACCTCCATCCTCTTCACCGCGACACGCCGCGCCCGAAGCCATCCTCCGCGTCTCCGGGGAGCCTCCGCAGCCACCGGAGCATTCACACCGAGCTCGGGCGCCGCCGTCTTCTTCTCTCCGGCCAATTTCTCCGGCAGGTATGGTCAACGCCCTCTCCCGGCCCTTCTATCCGAAATCCACGACAAGGATTAGAACTGCTAGCACGAATCGGTACGGATGGCTCAGATCCGTTAGATCTAAATCTGACGGCCCAGATCCAATAACTTATCCACGTCAGCGCCAGCGTGGCAGCCGCGTCAGCGCACAGTCAGCTCCACGTCAGATCCAGTCAGCGCCCAGTCAACAGATCTGCCACTTTTGTAGAAAAGCCCCTGCATATTCAAACCTTCATAACTTTTTAACTACTTATCCAAAGTTGATAAATTTTATATATTTAGAAAGCGCCTGACATTTAGATTATTTTAGATCAGTTAGATTTCAAATTTGACTTAGTTTAAAATATTCAAATTTCAAATGAATGATTTGATTATATTTGTAATAACTTTAAATCTATAAATCCAAAAATTGCAAATAAAATTGTTTTAGAAACTTTATAAAATGTGTATTATGATGCCTCTGTTATAAAATAGTTTTGAATATTATTTTAATGATTTAATAGTTATATGTTTAAATTGAATAGTTTAAGTAATTTTGACCTAACTTTTGATAGAAATATTATTTTTTGATTAAATGCAATGGCTATAAATTTAATTAAATGCCCTATGTATATTAAAACCATTTATAAAATTTTGTTATAAAGTTTTATCACAGAAAACTTTAATCTTATATTTATTCCTTTTATTATATTTTCCAAAAATAGAAATTAATTAGATTGCATTTATAACCTCATGCATATTTATAAAGAAATCACAAAAGTTATTTTGATGCTTTCTTGTGATTAAAAAGTGCATTTCATGCATAACTTATTTTATTATATAGTTATACTCCTCCTAGGAAAACCCCTTCATTATTTTTCTCTAAGTTAGGATTATTTTCAAACTTAGTATTTTGATAAAGTGCTATGCACATAGACACTTAGGATTTTTCAACATTGAGCTAGAAGGCCAATGAAGGACTTATCCAAAACAAGGCTTCAGAAGTATCTCCAAGGAGCAGAAGCACTTAGAAGAAAATAAAGAAGAAGTTCAAGAAGACCAACCTCCTTTATTCTCTAAGTCTTTCTTTCTCTCTTTCTTGATTCTCTCTAAGACTTCATGATGACCAAGTTAAACCCAAGACCAACCTCGATGATACAAGAATCAATCAAGTCTGAAGATTCATCAAGTCTACCAATAATTCAAGAAAGAAATCACCAAGGAGAGAGTTACAAGTCTGGAGATGAAGCCTGGAAGACCAACTACTTCTTTCTTTCTATCTTTCCCTCTTTCCTAATCTTGACTGTCACTTTAGACTTAAACAATTTTTGATCATATTATTACCATCTTGGAGTTTGTTGGATCCTAGCGGCATAGTGAGATGAAGAGGCGTGGAGACTAACCTTACATATCCACGTACATGAGACTTGTTCCACAATTTAAGTGGCTGGCCGGGTGTCTGTCTCTCTCACTATAGTGAATATCCAATTTACAAAGAGTTGATAATAATTGTAGATCACCTTGAAGAAATAAACTTAGTATTTTTCTCTAAGTATTTTTGTACATCATGACTAAGTCATTAGAGTGCTTATTCAAGATAAATTATAACAAAGTTATTTTATCCAACCTGACCTTAGTTCTTAGTCATTTTGACCAACACATTTCCTTGTATTAACTTAAAAGATTTTCATGGCATGACATGCATTTCTAGTCCTTAGAAAGAATTTGCATATCATGCAAAAACATATTTTCCTTAGAAGTTTATGAACCTTGTTTGTTCATTTTGTATGCTTGTGTTGTTTTATGATTGTTGTATTGTTGTTTGTTTATATTGTTTAGACTGAACGGAGAGTTCCAAGTATCGTTGAAAAGAGTTTGTGAACAACGACAACATTCAAAGGCAAGTGGCACACCTCATAAACTTCCTATTATTTTCTATATGCATTACTTAGTGTATTTTTATACAAGCATGTGTAGGATAGTATTGCTATGCTAAACCTGTGTAGAATTTCCTTATTTCTGTGTCTAGGTTCCTATGCAATACTTAGTAGAATTATTGATGCTATGCAAATGTTGTTTTCTGAAAATCTAAATTCTAGTAAGTTAATAAAGAACCTCCTGGGTGGATTGGTTGTATACGGAGGAGAAGTTGAGTGGCTACTCAGGACCATTTCTATGGTGTATACTTGAGTATGTGCACTTGTGGATGGCCACCCAGGGAACAGAGGAATCTGAAGAACTCCGAGTGACGATTGCTTCTAGTGCAGCCATTGCCAATGGGCTCTGGCTTGATCAATTATGTTGCGTGGACTCTCTCCGGCTTGACAAGTAGATGTAGGGGGTGTTAGGGGGAACGGGTCAAGCCAAAGTGGGAGGGAAAATGTTTCTGAAATATCTCGTCTCATTCTTCTCCATTTCCTTTATCACTATAAGTGTGTAAAGGATAGTTTGGGTTGAATGGGTACAATGGTGAACGTGCACAACCTCTGCAGACTATAAATCTAAGTACTTAGCCGTGTCCCCGGTACGAACAATTTGAGCAGCTGATCACGGACGTCAACGGAGGATTCCACCATTCCAACTTCAAAAATATAAAACTTGATGGGTGAACAAGGGTAGAATGAGACAGTGGTTTTCATGCCACGAATGTCTTGAATAGAAGAAAAGTGTTTTTCAAAGAGTTAGGAAAAATTGGATTTATGCAAAATAGCCTTGAACTCCACCAGCCAAATAAGCATATAGGTTATTAGAGTTTTTCCTCTAAGTGTCCACCATAGTGTCACTTGCCAGACTCCATTTTTAATGGAATCTGACCCACGTTGTTGCAACATTTTTTCTTATTGCAGATTGATCAGATGACGAGTGAGGTTTCGTTTAAAGGTTTCGAGTCTACAACCAACATGTTTTTGCCTCTGGCAACATGAAGTTGATGGAGACTCACTGCTATTATATTTCCACTATGTACTATTTCAAAGCTAGCTTTATGCTATGCAACTTGTATTGAATATTTTGTAAGTCTGGATCATCGATGTAATAAAATGGATACTTTGTTGTGATATTACATCGTAAACTGTGTGTGCAAACGAATCGATCCAGGGATTTGCACTATACACAGCTATCTACCTTATTTAAAGTGCAGGTACGCTATAGTCGGGCCGCCGATTCGGCAGCTGGTAACCCCTCTTTGCTCACGCGAAGAGAAGCTGTGGCAGTAGGCGAATACTAACACATCTTATGCGGGCTATACCGCAAGGGCAGTATTTTCCGGCTAAGCCAGCAGATGACGGTGTCCACCCCGTCCAGCAATGGGGGGCCATCGTCCGGGTGAGGAACTCGATCCGCCTTTGGCTAAGGCGGAGCTCCTCCATCAACTTGGGGACAGTCTCGTCCCAGCACGGCTTGGGCATATGCGGCATGTTGACAAAGTCTGGTACGCCAAACTGACGCCCCGTTGCTGCCATATCTTGGCAGTAGAAGAAGGTGGAGGTCCAGCCCTTGACGGACTCGATGTATGGTATCTTGGGATATCATTGGCGTCCTTGGCGGCAGTTGAAAGTAACACTGCCGCAGGTTGACAGCCCTCCATCCGGCACGGTCTGACGCCAGCAACACAAGCAGTATCTGAAGAATTCTAAACTAGGCCTAATACCTAGATAGCCCTCAGTTAGAGCTGTGAAGCCGGCTAAGACTAAAATGCTATTGGGTGCTACGTTGTGAGGCTGGAGCCCATAGTGATCCAGCACCTCGCTATAAAAGGCGGAAGGTGGCAAGGCCATTCCCCTAACTAAATGGGAGGTGAGGATTACCCGTTCGCCGACTTTTGGAGCCGGGATGACGTCCCCAAAGGCGGACCGCCAGCTGCAATCTTCCCGGGTCGGCAAGTAGCCGGCCGTCTCCAAGTCCTTGAGGACTTCTTCGTCCACTGCGAAGGGGAGCCAGTAGCGTGACTCGAGGTCGGCTGGCACCTCCTCTTCATTGGAAGGCGTGCCGCCGGCCGCCGCCGGCCGCCGCCGGCGCGGTAGATGATGAAGGTGCCGAGGCCGCCGCCGCGCGGGCATGCGCGGCCGGAGTAGAGGATGGAACAGTGGCGGGAATGCCCGCATGCGCCGCCAGGGAGCGCGAAACTGCGCCGCCCATCGTCGTGGCCGCGGTGGTCTCCGTTGCGAGCTCGCTGGTCGTCGCCGACGTAGTGGTCTGGGGATCGGTGGCCATCACCGCGCGCGAGATTGCCGGGGAAGCAAAGGTCGCCAGAGTTTGCTCGGTGGTGGCAAGAAAGCTCGGAAGGGCGAGAGTGCGGGAGAGCGAAGGGCGAAAGTGAAGATGAAGTGCGGAGGAAGAGAATGGACTCCTCGGCTCCCTATTTATAGGCACAGACGTTACTCTATATGCAATGGCTCAAATAGCCGGACACGTGTCGATCATCCAGACGCCACGGAATAGTGCACGTTCGCACGGTCACCACGACTCCTCTTTTGCAATCATGGCGCGATTTTTGTTTCGTTTGGTTTCAAACTGTCGTGAGCCAAATGGCGTCATCCGTCAACATGAGTTTGACTTGCCGCCAAGGATCAGGCTTTCTCATGAAGCTATCCGGCAAGTTTTACTAAGCCATCTTTCCCATGTCGGTAAAGGCGGCCGTGTGGCAACATTGAGGTACACGTTCCCCGTTATTTTCAGAATGGTTCAAGCCCTGCAACCACCAACATTGAATAATTAAGAATCAAGAAGAAGCTGGCACCTGGAGAACTTCAACCTTTCTGGGGGCTAATGTTGGGGATATACCAAGTGGGGGTATCTTTGACATGGATCAATCTGGCTAGTCCAGGGTGGACCAAGGGTGGTAAGGTTGAAGCCTGTCAGGCGGTCCAGATAGCTGACGTACAAGGAAGTAGGCGGACGGTCCAAGGAAGGCGGAAGGCTGAAGCCTATCAAGCCACCAAGCCCAAGACGGAAGGCGGCAACTAAGACGGCTAGTTCTAGGACTGTGTTTACTTGCCGGACAAGTACTTACCTTGTATCCTGGGGCCTGGCCGCCTATATAAGCCGGCCACCAGGAAGCCTTTAGGGCACGCATCAATACGCTCCATACACATTGTAACCTGTTCACGGCTATTGCCTTAGAGTGAATATAGCAGCACGTAGGGTCTCGCCACCGCTGCGAGATCTGAAGCTGGGTAACCTCGCCGTGTTCAATCCCGACCTCAACGACACCAGCCTTCTTCCCCACATCCATCCATAGGCTAGAGGACCCCCGTCTCCTATCAATTATGTCGATACTCCGACAAAATAGGCAGGTTGGTTTTGCTTGCCAGGGAGTGCCCTGACCCTTCTTTGGTCTGTGCTTTATGTGTAGTCAACAGGTTTGAAGTCTGACGACGTATCCCTCCGGCTTGGGCTGGGCAGGGATAGGGCGCCATCACTTATCTTCAGGACTCTTAGTCCAATTTACATCTTGTCCTTAGTCGGATACTATTTTTTTTTCCGCTATCATTTGTATCTTTGTATTGTATCATTTGTATCTTGACTCGTTTGAGTCGTTGTTGTATTATATCTTCTGTTGTTGATGTGAATGTATCGGAACTGTTGTAATGTTATCATAGTTCCACCCACATAATGCGCATGTTTCGGCGTGCACATTATGTCTGGTGGGCGACCTAAAATCGTTATTATGCGGATTTCGGCGGGATCGCTTAAATCCACATAGTACCAATTTTGGGGCGTCACACGACTCATTTGCCACAACCTCCTTGTATGCTTCGACTTTTGGTGCGTTAAATTTTATCTCTGGTGGCAGGACCGCCTCTGCTCCATAAACCATAAAGAATGGGGTGAATTGAGTCGATGTATTTGGAGTTGTACGGAGGCCCCAAAGCACCGCCGGGAGTTCTTAGACAAAGGCACCCACGACCCTCTTGAGTCGAACCAATAATCTTTTCTTGATGCCTGTGCATACGAGGTCGTTGGCCTTTTTGACCTCTCTTCGTTGGATTGTGGGTGTGCCACCGATGCGTAATTGAGCGGATATCCCACTCTTCGCAAAAGGTTTGGAACTCTTCAGCTGTGAAATTCATGTCGTTATCCATAATGATGTTGTTTGGTACACCGAAGCGATGCACTATGGATTTTATGAATTTGATCGCCGTTGTCGCTGTCGAGTTTGTGATTGGAACTGCTTCGATTCACTTTGTAAACTTGTCGACTGCCACTAGCAGGTGAGTGTGTCCTCCAGGCGATGATTTCCTAAGTGGTCTGACCATATCGAGCCCCCATTGGGCGAAAGGCCATGTCAATAGTATGGTTTTGAGTGTTGATGCTGGCACATGGGGCTTGGTTGCAAATTTCTGGCACCCGATGCATCGTTTGACGATATCCTTCGCGTCTTTGAGTGCGGTAGGGCAGTAGAATCCTGCTCCGAAAGCTTTAGCCACCAATGATCGACTGCCGGCTTGATGTCCACAAGTTCCTGCATGAATATCACGAAGTATAGTTTGCCGTCTTCAAATTCTACGCACCTTTGGAATACGCCTGAGATGCTTCTTTTGTAAAGTTCACCGTTTATGATGGTGTATGCTTTGACGCATCGAGTTATTCACGTAGCTTCTATTGTGTCATCCGGTAGTTCTTCTTTAAGCATGAACGCTAGTATTTGTTCAGTCCAAGCTGGAGCCACATGATCACCTTGACATAGGAGTACTTCGACTGCGGGGTCCATCGTGGTAGATGCATCATCTTTTGTGGCCTCAGTCGCTTGTTGTTGATCGTTGTTTATGGATAGATCTGTGTGTGATACACTCTAGAAAAACACCTCGTGGAACTTGCGCTTTAGTTGAACCGATGTTGGCCCGTATGTCTGCTTCTTCATTGCTCTCACATCTGATGTGACGTAACTCGCATCCATTAAAGTCTCCCTCCAATGTATTATAGAGGTCGCGATATGCGATCATGTTATCTGCTATGGCATCGCATGCTGTAGCGTACCTGCACTTAAAATAAGGCAGATACCTGTGTATAGTGCAAATCACTGGATCGATTCATTTGCACACACAGTTTATGATGTAATATCACAACAAAGCGTCAATTTTATTACATTGATGATCCAGAATTACAAAATATTCGATACAAGTTGCATAGCATAAAGCTAGCATTGAAAAAGTACACAGCGGAAATACAATAGCAGTGGGTCTTCAACAACTTCATGTTGCCACAGGCGAAAACATGTTGGTTGTAGACTCGAAACCTTTAAACGAAACCTCACTCGTAATTTGATCAATCTACAATAAGAAAAATATTGCAACAACGTGGGTCAGATTCCATTAAAAATGGAGTCTGGCAAGTGACACTATGGTGGACACTTAATGGAATAACTCTATAGCCTATATGCATATTTGGCTGGTGGAGTTCAAGGCTATTTTGCATAAAGCCAATTTTTCCTATCTCTTTGGAAAACACTTTCTTAAAATCAAGACAAGTATGGCATGAAAACCATAAATCTCATCTTCCCTTGTTCACCCATCAAGTTTTATTTCTGAAGTTGGAATGATGGAATCCTCCGTCGACGTCCGTGATCAGCTAAAATTGTCCGTACTGGGACACGGCTAAGTACTTAGTTTTACACTCTGCAGAGGTTGTGCACGTTCACCATTGTACCCATTCAACGAAATTATCCTTTACACACCATTGTGATAAGGAAAGGAGAAGAATGTGACGAGATCTTTCAGAAGCATTTACCCTCCCACCTGCCTTGACCCGTTCCACCTAACACCCCCTTCATCTGCTTGTCAAGTCGGAGAGAGTCCACGCAACATAATTGATCAAGCCAGATCCCATATGGCAATGGCTGCACTGGAAGCAATCGTCACTCGGAGTTCTTCAGATTCCTCTATTCCCTGGGTGGCCGTCCACAAGTGCACATACTCCAGGATCCATAGACATGGACCTAAGTAGCCACTCAACTTCGCCACCATACAACCAATCCACCCAGGAGATTAATTAACTTAGTGGATGTGCACTCTCAGGTGAAAATCACCATGCTCACGGCGCTAAGTAGAATAGACATTCATCCTAGGCGACGACAACCATGAGCACAGCCCTGAGTAGTCACTTACATTTTGCAAAACTTTTCATCATTGCATAGCATCAATATATCTACTAAGTATTATATAGGAACCTAGACACAGGAGTAAGGGAATTCTACACAGGTTTAGCATAGCACTACTATCCTACACATGCATATAAAAATACACTAAGTAATGCATATAGAAAATAATAGGAAGTTTATGAGGTGTGCCACTTGCCTTTGAATGTTGTCGTTGTTCACAACTCTTTTCAACAATAATAGTAAGGGACTCTCCGTTCAATCTAACAGTATAGACAAGCAACAATACAACAATCAACAACAAGCACAACTACACAATGCATACAAACACATACTAGATGAATAAACAAGTTTTATAAAACATTCTAAGGAAAATAAGTTTATGCATGATGTGCAAAATATTCCTAAGGGCTAGAAATGCTTTTTCATGCCATGAAAATCTTTTAAGTTAGTGCAAGGCAAATAGGTTGGTCCAAAAGGACTAAGGGCTAAGGTCATAAGTTGAATAAAATATTTTGTTTTATATCATCTTGAATAAGCACTCTAATGGCTTAGTCTTGATGTGGAAAATACTTAGAGAAAATAGTAGCTCTATTCTTCGAGGTGATCAACAATTATTATCATCTCTTTGTAAATTGGATATTCACTATAGTGAGAGAGACAGACACCCGGCCAGCCACTTAAATTGTGGAACAGGTCTCATGTACGTGGACATGTAAGGTTTGTCTCCCGGACGCTTCATCTCACTATGCCGTTAGGATCCAACAAACTTCAAAGATGATAACATCATGATCAAAATTTGTTTAAGTCTAAAAGACAAGATTAGGAAAGAGGGAAAAGATAGAAGGAAAGATGTAGTTGATCTTCCAGGCTTCATCTCCAGACTTGTAGCTTTCCCCTTGGTGATGTCTTGAATGAATTTTTGTAGACTTGATAAATCTTTAGACTTGATGATTCTCATATCACCGAGGCTGGTCTCGGAATTAACTTAGTCTTTATGAAGTCTCAGATAAGAAGGAAGAAATGAGAGAGAGCAAGAAAGACTTAGAGAATAAAGGGGGTTGGTCTTCTTGAACTTCTTCTTGCTTTTCTTCTAAGTGCTTCTACTCCTTGAAGATACTTCTGAAGTCTTGTTTTGGCTAAGTCCTTCAATGGACTTCTAGCTCCATCTTGAAAATTACTAAGTGTCTAAGTGTAGCACTTTACCAAAATGCTAAGTTGAAAATACTTCTAACTTAGAGAAAATAATGAAGAGGAGTTTTCCTATGGGAAATATATCTATATGTGAAAATAAGTTATGCATGCAATGCACTTTTCAAATCCTAAGAAATATCATACAAAATTTGTGATATTTATAAAGTATGCATTAGGCTATAAATGCAATTTATTTAATTTCTATTTTTGGAAAATATAATAAAAGGAATAATTATAAGATTAAAGTTTTCTATGATTAAATATTAATAATACAATTTTATAAATAGTGTTAATAGAGAGGGAGCATTTAATTAAATTTATAGCAATTTGATTTAATCAAAGATAATATTTCTATTAATAGTTATGTTGAAAATACTCAAACTATTCATATTAAACAAACAACTATTAAATCATCAAATAATACTCAAAAATATTTTATAACAGAGGCATAATATTACTAATATTCCAAAGTTTCTAAAAACATTTTATTTGCAATTTTTGGATTTATAGATTTAAAGTTATTACAAATATACTCAAATTCACCATTTGAAATTTGAATATTTTATACTAAGTGAAATGTGAATTTTGGCCGCTCTAAAATAATCTAGATGTCAAGAGCTTTCCAAGTATATAAAAATATTTGAATTTGGATAAACAGAGAAAAAGATATGATAGTTTGAATAGACATCGGCTTTTCTGCAAAACTGCCAATTAGATTTAAATCAAATAAAACAATTTCCGACGTGGCTGCTGACTAGGCGCTGACTGGGCTGACACGCTGGCGCTGACGTGGATAAGTGACTGGATCTGGATCGTTGGATCCAGATCTGACGATCGAGATCTACTCGTACCGATTCGTGCAGGGATCTAATCCTAGCCGTCGATTTACGATCGAACGAACCAAAACGCGAGGTTCTTACCTCGCCTGTGCAGAGGTCGCCGGAGACGATGAAGACGGCGGCGCGACTCGGTCGAGGACGAGGACGACGCCCCGGCGGTTCCCCAGACGTGCGGAAGATTCCCCCGAGTGCGGCGCGTTGCGACGGAGTCGATGGAGGTGACGAGGTCGTCTCGGGCGTTCCGGAGCTCCATGAGGCGTGGCCGAAGGTGCTCGGGTGCCGGCGAGCTCCGGTGAGCTCCCTCCGATCGAATTAGCTGCGTAGGAGAGACTGGGAGGGGTGGTTCCGCGAGGGGAGGAAGAGGGGGTCGGTCTCGGGCTTGGGGGTGGCTTACTTCACCGGGAACGGAAGAAATACGGCCGCGGAGGAGACGAACTCCGGCGAGCTCGTGTGACGGCCTGGGGGCATGAAACGAAGAGGAAGGAGAGGGGAAATACGCGGCAGAGGCTGGGGGTTTTATAGGGCAGGCGAGGGAAACCGATTGCGCGATCATCTCGCCGGATTTTGGAAAGAATCGGGTGCGGGATTCTCGGGCGTGATTTTTGCCGGAGGAGGAAGACGATGACGTCAGCGATGACGTCATCCATTTTTCTTTTTCTTTTTCTGATTTTTCCATTTAATTCATATCTTTTGCTTTATTTGTCCAAATGATGTCAAACAAATTTCTAAAAATTTGTAAAATTATTATCTTTGTGTTAAACCAGTTGTGGGCATGTTTTGAACATTTTTGAAAAATAATATTTTGAAATATTGATTAAATACAAATTTGACACTTAAAGTCAAATTTGAAATTATATCTTAATTAAATTTTATTTTCCTAAATAAAATTTGTAAAATACCCACATTCAATTATGTTTGAATTTAAGTTATTTAAACTTATTTTGCTGAAATCATTCATCTTTATTTTGGCATAATATTAAAGAACTAAATATAACTAATTTTGAAGGAAATGGGAAATATAATGAATTCCATTTTTAATTCTAAATGTTTTGTACACCATTATGTTTTATATTATGCTTATTCATTTGAAAAACTTCATATCAACTTTGGAAAATATTTTAGATTTAAATCTTTTCTTATATAGAATAATATATTCCTGAAATCATTTTATTGTTTTGAAAATAAATGAAAATCATTGAATCTAATGAAATGTTTATTTGGATAATCCATAAATTATGAAATATATGAAGTTATTAAAATTATAAACTATAGGCTTATAATTTCCAAATTATATTTCTAACTCAGGTAAATGAATCATAATCTTTTGGCAAATAGACAATGTTTTCAATAGTTTAAAATAACACTTGTAATTATTATTTTAATTTATTTATAGCTAAGGCTAAGTGGTTGAAATCAATTACTTATAAGTAAACTATTTACTTAAAATGAAATGGTTTGTGCTTTATAAAACATTTGTCAAATTACATATTAAGGTTTTTGAAATACAATGGATAATGTAATGTTTAATTGGAAATAACTTTTGAAAATAATGACACATTGGGAATTTTGAAATAATAGACTTTTTCAAATTGGTTGAAGTCTTTTATAGTTAGTTTTCTTATGCATTTTAATATTTTATTTTAATCAAAACAAAAGTTTTAAATTTTAGTGATTTTTGAACATTATAAAATGTTGGGATGTTACACATGCCTTCATTGTTAGCTGCACGACTAGATTTGAATCGCCGTATATCATTCGTCGAGTGCATCACAAAGCTTTGGCCATTCGAAGGTCGTGAATCAGCCCTTCATATTTGGCTTCATTGTTGGATGGCTTTGAGAAATCCATTTGGAGGACATACTTCAATTTATCCCCTTTTGGCGATATGAGTACGATGTCTGCTCCTGCCCCTTTGTTTTTCTTGGATCCATCGAAATACATCGTCCATGAGTTAGATACATCTGGTATTCCTGGCAGTTGGGACTCAATCCACTCGGTGGTGAAGTCGGGTAGAACTTGAGCCTTGTAGCTTTAGGGTGATCGTATGTGATTCTGACTAGTCCTAGCTCGATGAGCCATTTTCTACCCGTCCTGTGGCATCTGGGTTTGTGACTATGTCTCCGGTTGCGGACTTGCTGATTACTGTGATTGGGTGCTCTGTGAAAGTAGTGTCTTAGTTTCCTTGTTGTTATGAAAACGGCATAAGCCAGCTTCTGAAAATGTGGATATCTCTGTTTGGACAGAGACATAACTTCGCTGACATAGTAGACTTGTCTTTGCACACTTTGAGTATTTCCTTCTTCATTACGCTCGACTACTACAACTGTGCTCACCACCATGTTTGTTGCGGCCACATAGAGATATAATGGTTCCTTTCTTTTGGTGTTGCTAAGATGGGGGGTTTGGTGAGTATCCGTCTGAGGTCGATAAAGGCTGATTCTTCTTCGTTTGTCCACTCAAATTTATCTGCCTTCTTCATCAGTCGATAAAGCGGCAATGCCTTTTCGCCTATTTTGCTGATGAATCGACTGATGGCTGCCATCCATCCTGTCAAGTGCTGTATTTCATAGAGCTTGGTAGGCCTTTGCATGGTTAATATGGCCTGTATTTTTTCTGGGTTTGCCTCGATTCCTTGAGCTGAGACCAAGTAGCCTAAAAGTTCTCCAGCTATTACACCGTAGGTACATTTATCTGGGTTCAGTTTTAGGGTATAACTCCTGAGGTTGTCGAATGTCTCATGTATGTCAGAGAGAAGTGTGCATTCTTTCTTCGATTTGATCACTATGTCGTCGACGTAGACTTCTATATTTTTGCTAATCTGTGTTTTCAAACAATTTTGCATCATGCGCTGGTAAGTGGCTCCTCCATTTTTTAGGCCGAAAGGCATGGTGGTGTAGCAATATACTCCGAGTGGAGTTGTGAAGGCTGTGTTTTCTTCATCTTCTTCTTTCATTCCTATCTGATGATATCCGGAGTACGCGTCTAGGAATGACAGTCACACGCATCTTGTCGTAGAGTCGACGATCTGGTCGATATGAGGAAGTGGAAAGTGATTCTTTGGACAACATTTGTTGAGCCCTGTGAAGTCGATGCATAACCTTGTTTCGGTTGTTTTCTTCTTATCGACTATCGCAGGGTTAGCCACACATTCCGATTTTTTTAGCTCTCGGATGAAGTTTGCTTTGAGTACTTTGTCCACATGCTTCTCTATAGCTTCTTTTTTGGGTCCTGACACACGGCGCACTGTTTGTTTGACTGGTCTGGTTCCTGGACTAAGTTGAAGAGAGTGCTCGGCGAATTCCCTGGGTATGCCTGTCATGTAGGTTGCGCACCATGCAAACATATCCCAGTACTCACTGAGGAATTCTACGAGCGCGCTTTCCTATGCGGGAGATAGACTTGTGGATACTTTGACCGTTTTCACCGGATCAGTCGGGTGAACCTGGTGTGTTCATGTGTCATCTGCGGTGTTGAATGTCTTGTCGGTAGCCTGTTTTTTGTGATCTGACATGTATGTTGTATCATTGATGAGTGAGAGTTATTCAAGTGTTTGCTCTGCTCCGAACATCTCAGAGATCTTGTTGAAGTCGTGGTCGCAAGCGTCTGACCTTTGAAAGTCTCCGTTAATTGTGATTACACCTTTTGTGCATCGCATCTTTAGTTGAAGGCATGCATAATGTGGTATCGCCATGTATCGAGCGAATGCTGGTCGTCCCAGTATGGCGTGGTATTGCGATCTCCAATCGACGACTTCGAACTCCATCGACTCGGTTCAAAAATGTGCGGCATCTGCAAATGTGACATCGAGCTGTATTGTGCCTTTTGGTACGATGGCTTTGCCTGGGACTATACCGTGGAAAGTATTTGATGATGGAAGTAAATTTTTGACTGACCTATTAATCCGGCGTAGCTTGTCAGTGAAGATGATATTGATGCCGCTTCCTCCTTCCATGAATACTTTAGTCACGTTGTAACCACCAAGTTGAGCTTCAAGCACCAGGGCATAGTGACCTGGCCTGTAAACAGATGGTGGATGATCTTCTCGACTGAACGTAATTGCAGTTTTGGACCCGCGCAGGTATTCTGGCACGGCTGGTGGTGCAATGACCGCCATATTGACATGTCTAGTGTGAAGTTTTTGTTGTCTGTTAGATGGTCGTCCTTTTTGGATCATGTACATATGTCTCAGATGGTTAGGGCATTGTTCTGTTGCACCTTGTTGTGCGTAATGTACTGCTCCTGTAAATTGACTATCGGGGTCGTATGACGGAGGAGGTGGTAGCGCTGCGACTTGTTGTGCAGGTGCCATATGCTCTAATGTATTTCCTCTGAGTCGCTTCGCATATTCGGCTGCTAATTGCTCGAATTCGCGACAGTTATCCATGATATGGCTGGATGTTAATTTTCCAGTTGCTGGGTCTTTGAATAAGTGCAATCTGCATGGATTCTTTATTCTTTCTTCATATATTTTGGATCTGAGCGTCTCTGCCATTCTTGCCGCTTGTATCCAGCGCGCTGATCATGGTCCATGTCGTCGTGTCGATCGACTGGTCGGTCGTACCGGTAATTGTTACTTCATGTATCCTGTCGATCTTCGTGTCGATTGTTCTGCCGGTCGTCTTGTTTTCTATCATCTCGAGTGCGATCATCGTGTGAGAATCCAGCCGCTATGAATTTGAATTTGTATTTGCTTCTATAATCGTAGTTGCGTATTCTTCGTTTGCCGCCTCTGTCCCGACGATCTCGACTGTCCCGATGATCTCGACTATCCTGACGATCACGATGATTTTGTGGTGTATGTGGGGTTTTGTTTTGAACTGCATCTTCACCGTCCGTCAACTCGGTCGCCAACTTCATGAGTTCTGCCATGTTTTTTGGCTTTTATCGACCAAGCGCCTCCTTGAAGTCTCTTCTGTAGACCCCCATTGTAAAAGCGTCCATGGCTCTGTCTTCTGATATTGCCCTGACTGAGTTTCGTATTGCGGTCCATCTTCTGATATATGCCCTGAGTGTTCCATCTGACCTTTGCTTGCACGCTCGAAGTTCTTCGAATGTCTTTGGTCGTTCGCAGAGAGGGTCAAAATATTTTATGAAGTCCTCTTTTAAGTGGTCCCAGGAGTCGTAAGCTCCCGCGGGTAGCGATTTGAGCCTTTCGCGAGCTATACCTTCAAGCATCAGGTGTAAGTATTGTAGTGCTGTTGTGCTTGTTCCTCGGTGGCATACAACTGCCAGCTTATAATCCTCGAGCCAGCCGGAGGGCTCTTGTGTGGAATTAAATTTTTGCATGGCAGCTAGGCCAAACTTTTCTAGGTAGCTTGGTCTCACGAATCCGTCGAGTGAAACATTGTGATCCGCATGGTCCTATACCGTGGTTGTCGGGTGAATCTCGACAGTTTTATCTTCTGGATGTGCTCCGCGAGCGGCTCCTTGACCGGCGGCGGCTAGAACTTTTTCTTGCGCTACTTCGTGGAGGGTTGAGACTGCGATGACTTGGTGAGTGACTGCTGCTGCGTCCTCGTCTTCTTCCGTTTGCTAGTTCTTTTGCTACGATCTCTAGAAATTTCATCTACTGGAGGTACATCTCCTCGCCTGGACCCCCTGCTGGTGGTTTTCCTGCTTGGAGGTATGCTCCTATGGATATGAGTGTGCCCTCGGTTGTTTTAGGTAAGAGTATACCTCCTGGGTCGAGTGTTAAGAACGAATGATTGAGGTTTCGAGTGACTCTTGCTCTTTCTTCCTCAGGGATTCTTTCAAATCTGGATCGGTATTTTCCTTCAGTTGCTACTGTAGAGCTATGGGACAGCTGTCATCTACGAGCACTTGATATGCTTGCCTGCTTCCTTATCTCTTCGAGTGCTTCTCTATACTGCTTTAGGCGGAGTGCTTCTTGCCTGTTGAAGTAGTTGTAAGCTGTTAGTTCATCTGGCGTCGCGTCAGCTGGCATCATTATGCCGTCATCGATAACTTTTGTTATTTTTGTGGCCATCTCGGCGGTGATGACCAGATTGGTTGTGCCGTCTGGAAGTCTTAATGTGCAAGGGTATTCGGTTGGCCTTCGACTGGCTGTTGTTGCCGATTTTTCTGCGGTAAACGCCACACAAACCTGTTGTGGCATGGTCGAAGGATATGCGTAAGCTGTGCGGGTATCAGGCGTTGCTTCATTTTCATCATCCAAGTCCATGTCTGCGTTTTTGTTTTTGCTATTTTGAGTGTCACATGACTGCTCTACGGGTTCGTCGTAGTCAGTGAAAGCGTCATGAAGATCCTGGATCTCTGGATCGACGAAGTCGGTCAGATGTATGCTGTCCTCTGGAGGCTCGTCATACTCGGAGAGATGGAAGCTTTCTGCTGAAGGTTCGTCGTACTCGGAGAGGTGGAGACTTTCTCCTGGCTTGTCGATCTACATGCAGTCTTCGAGTGGTTTGATTTGTTCGACTAGGCCGATCTGAATGTTCGACTGTACTTCTTATTATATCTGATTTTGTGCTACGAACTTATTGAATTCCTTCGTGGACATGGATTCCGCCATGGATCCCGTTAATGATATTGGGCTGATATGCGATGCATCAACTCCCGTGTTTTCTGCTGATGTTGTTGTGATGACCGGATCTTCGTCTTGCTTAATGGTTGGTAGTCGACTGACCTTAGTCTTCAGGGAATTCGTCTGGCAATAATTTGTTGAATTCTTCTGATGACATCGACTCTGTTGAGATTTGGGTGGACAAATCGGGTCGATCTGTGGTAAGATGGCCTCCTCGCTTGCTAAATATGCAATCGACATCGATTTCTCCTGATGAGGTTCAGTCGCGATCTCTTTGGCTAAATCCTACACAACAAACTTATCAACGAAGAACTTATGTTCCCCAATGGTTAGATCAAATCCTGAACTACGATTGGAGTAGATCTCATGAGCGTCGGGTGAGTATGGTCTGATCCTCTTTTGTGATGCTGGTTTTGGCGAGTGGTCGCATGGACTGGATGCGATCTGAAGTTGCTGATGTGTATCCCTATGATGAAGTCGGCGAGTGGCCGTTTGCAACTAGGACCAAAAATTCGTAGATCCAACACTACCTTTTCCCACAGACGGTGCCAATTGACGAGGGGTGTCCCCCATCAATACCCATGGTTGCAAGCCTAAGATGAGAGTTATGAGGTAGAGAACGCGTAGTGTTAGATTCGTCGGCTGACAAGCGGGAATTACCCAGGGTTAGGGCCCTTGACAGAGGTAACACCCCGACTTCCTGGCTGTCTGTTATTCATTGTGTATATGTGGCGTGTACAAGGGTTTTAGCCAGATGTTCATCTTGCAAGGATTTGGTGGTTCTAATAGGCGTATCCTTGATCGGCCACCCTCCTGTCCTTTATATAGGGGTACAGGTCTCGGGTAGTAACCGACTAGGATTACAGATATGGAAACTATTACCGACTATGCCTATCTATGGTAACAATCTTCGTCTTGGGCTTCTTTTGTTGGGCTTCTTCAGTCTATTGACAATTGGGTTTTAGTCATCACGTGCACCAGGTACACACACAAAGCGGTACCCATTTGGTATAACCTCGTCATTAGGCTTAATTTTTTCCTAAAATAGTATTTTGCCTTATCTTTTTCCTGCCTTGTTTCAGGTGCCTTGTTTCAGGACCGATTGGATACATATGTCTAGTAACACTTTGTAGTAACGAATACACATGTGTGACTAAACATGAGGTTTTGTAACACTACCTCATTGACACATATTTATGTGTTCCACCTGTAGTGTATTTTTGGACCTTATTTGGTATGTGTTACAATCTGACTCTGTAACACACACTAAAGTGTTACTACCAAATTATCTGTAATACATATAATCATATGTTACATCATTGTGTTACCAAAACTCTGTTCTCCTGTAGTGCACGGCCTTTAAAATTGTCGGCAGTTCAGGAACAACAATTGCCACATGAGCAACCGAGGAGAGTGCTACGCCCATGGGGAGTTCGGACACCTTATCCGAGAATGCCCTTCCAAGCCAGCGCGGAAGGCCAAATCAGTCTCCCGGCTATCCGAGAAAGAAAAGCCGTCTCGGGCTTCCTCTGATGCCTCCACGTGGACAGATAGTTCCCCGGGAAGCGGTTTGCCGACCTTCTGGCAGCCCACTCAGAGTACCGTCCCCGTACAGGATATTCCCCCGGGTAGTGCCTCAGATCGACAGTGGGAACTCCCCGGGCGCATGGTCACCATTCAGATTGGGCTAGAAGCATCACCGCAGAAGTATTGGATTTCTTGATGGATGGCCTCAGAGGAAACTAGGCATGTCGCCTCTATAACTGTGGATATGGCACCTGTGCCCCATCAATAAATATGAGATTGGCCTCCGCCTCTCAAACCAGAGTCGTTGGATGGAAATGGATTTTTCTGATGGGTCCCTGGACCGACGTCTCCAATACGTTAGCAAGCATTTTCGGGTCTTCTCACAGGAAGGATTTCTATGTCTGGAGAAGAAGTCCAGAGGTCTCTGGACCAACGTCTCCATTACAACATCAAGTATTTCCGGTCTTTTCGCTGGAAGCATTTCTATATCTGGAAAAGAAGTCCAGAAGTCCCTGGACCGGCCTCTTCACTATGCCAGCAAGTCGCCGGATCGTCCGAGTGACGAGCTCCGAGTATTGGAAGAAAAGTGAAGGTCCCTGGACCATCGTCTTCACTACGTCAGCAAGTTGCCGGATCGTCTGAGTGCCGGGCTCCGGGTATTGGAACAAGAGTGGTCCTTTGACCGGTGTTGGCCAGTAACAGCCGTGCCTAGGATGGCACTACGGGTCAGACCCGGGAATGAGCTATTTTGGCTCAAGACTCTATTTCCTGCCGTGTGCGGCAAACAGAAAACAATCGCGCCCGAAATACGGCGTAGAAGACCTGCCTCGGTGGCAGCGCAACTAATTACCGAGATAACCGGACGATTCCACAAATCGAGCTAAGTGCCTTCACCTCACTTATTTTGTCTCTTTATACTTTGGCTAAAGCGAATGCGGGCGTAAACCTGGGGCAGCGCCTCCTCGGGCACCGCTGTCTGTTTCCCTCTAGCAGCAGTGTCACGGGCTGAGGATTGTGCGGTCAGGAACGATGGTTCTTTTAGGGGGTTGTGCCCTGTGTCGGCCCACCGGGTGACCCGGGGGTACATGGCTGGTTAGCGCTCTCGCCGTAAAAACCTTCCCAAGAGCGTCAAGCCTCCACGGGTATAAAATAGAAAATTCAATGCGAGGAAAGGCTACATACATTCAAAAGCATTAAAAGTTAAGTTTGCCCTGTGGCACTACATGGAAACACATTTGACGACACTGGGTGTTGCCTTTCTTGATTACAGGGAGTCCAACGGCTTACAAATCACCTTCACGGGAGAAGCGCTCCATAATCCTCCTCACCTCGACAGACGCCCTCGGCGAGAGCTCGACGTCAGGAGAGACAATCTCCATCTCTTCGAGCCAGGACGCCCGGGGGTGACGCTGCCGGAGAGCCGCCGCTATGAACGTCACTGCCTGCCAGGCAGCCCTCTCACTGGCAAGGCGGGCGGCCTCGCTCGCTTGGGAACGAAGCTCTCCCAGGATATCCGCGACGGGCGCCAAGAAGGAAGGATAGCCTCTTAAAGAGCTGGAGAAACTACCCATGGCAATAGGAGGTTGAGGAACCCACAAGGCCACCAGCCCCTCAGAAATCCTCCTCGCAGCGGCGCTCATAGCGGGCAGAAGGCCCAGCATTCGCTTAGAGATCGCCATCGTGTCTCGTTCTTCCACATCTTTCTTCAGCTGCTTGCTCGCCTCCTCCTGGCGAGCCAGGGCGGCCTGTGCTGCCACTCTCGCCTCGGCCAGCGCGACGTCTCTTTCCTAGCGCTTGCGGGCCCAAAGAGCGCCGGCTTGCTCAAATCCCCCATCGCGCTCGGAGCGGCAGCCCTCAGCTCGGCCACCTCTCGCGCTAGGCCATTGACGCGGTCCCTCTACTGCGTCCGCTCGCCGCGAACCTTCTGGTAGTCACGGAGGGCCTGATCCCGGCTCCTTCTCTTGTCCCCTAGTTCCCTTTTCAACTAGGAGACCTGCCCGGAGAGCAAGTCCACTTGCTCCCTCAAGCCGCTACTCTCCTGTTGGGCCATGTCCTCGGCGAGGGCCAGGCTCCAATCCAGAAGGGCTGCACCCTGCTCCACATCCCGGTGGAGCCGAAAGTTTTCCTCGTGGCCTTCTCTCTCGGACTCCGCCAGCACGAGCTGCCGTGCTACCAGCTCATGCTCACGTCCACGGACGCGCCGCTCCCGAGCGTTCAAAAGCTCGTCCTCCACAACCATCCTACGCTCCGGTGCCTCGAGAGCTTCCGACTCCGCCGTCAGCCGCCCCTCCGACGCTCTCAGCTGACTCTCGCGGCTATCCTCTGGGGCTGCAAGCAAGCGCAGCTACGCCTCCATAAACTCCGGAAGCTCACCTAGGCCGGCGAATAACATGGGAGTGCTGGCCCTCGCACCCGTCTCCCGACGAGCGTTTGGCGGAACTCCACTTCCACCCATGACCTCGACCAGGGGAGGAGCGCTCGATCCAGGACGGTCCAGGCCACGGCTATCCCGGTAATCCATGCCGCGCGTTCCCCTAGGGCTTCTGTGCCCCGCATTTGGCTCGCCGAAACTTCCGGGAGTTCTACCGCCAGCCTGGCTGGGGACATGGCGAGACCAGGAGCCAGGATGGACTCCTCGACATCCCCGGCGCCCTCACCTTCATCCGCGTGGGCCCGCCTTCTAGAAGTCTTCGGCGATTGGTCCCTGCTCAAGATAAAAAAGGAAATTCAAGGCGGCACCATGAGCTAACAGGCTCCTCCGAGACGGGACTGGCAAGGAAAGAGACTTATCCCCTCCTTCTTCTGGGCCCTGAGAAGCTCCAATTCCTGGCCGCCTGATCTTCGAAGACACCCGGTATCCAGGTGCCTGATCCTCGGTACTCGTCGTTGTCTTCCGGGGTAGGAAGACTCATCGATTCCTGCGGGCTTCCCCTCATAGACGACGAACCCGGTGAGGCTAGCCAATTCTCTGGAGGTTGCCCCTCCTTCCCGGCTGGCGGCTCGGGGATCTCGTCGTCACTCTCCCCCTCGGAAGAGGCAAGCTCGTCGGGGAAAACGTCTCACATCACCAGCCCCAGCCTCGGCAAGTCGTCACCCAGCCGCCTCTGAACCTTGGGTTCCGGAGGATGATCGATCGTCGCCGTGCCCATCAGCCCATGCGCATTGCACCGAGGCATGGAGAGGATCACCTCGTTCCCCAGAGGGTCTTCAAACAAGGGTCGGACGCCGCCCGACAGAGCCACTGATGCCCCAGGCGAGAGCACTCCTAGAAAACTCCTCCAGCTGGATTCGGGAACCTGAAACCCAAACACGAGGCCGCCGCAACCCACCTGATGGATCTCCAGATGGGCGGCCTGCGTGCTGCAGCGGAGCAATCCCACGACAAAGGAAATCTGCCACGATCATGGCGCACGACACCCCCTTCTCGCGAAGGAATGCGAACCTGGCAACCGCTACTTATACGGCGCCATCTATTGGACTCAGCCTTCTGGAATGCGCCAGGCGCTGATGGGACCGGCCGCATGGTCGCGGCAGGGGTCTTCAGGTCATGCTCGCCCCCGTCGTCCAGACAAGGTACCAGTCCTTTCTCGATTCCCTGATGGGACCGGCCGTGATCATCTCGTGGTACTGGCCCTCAACGCCCTCCAGGAGACGCAAGGTCACGCCCCGGCTACCCACCTGGATTTACAAAGGCGGGGAACGAAGAAGTGGTTGAATAAAGCCACGAACGGCTTGACCCCCACAAACGCCTCGCATGCGTAGGTGAAGACGGCAAGGGTCTGCACCGCATTGGGATGGAAGTGCAGCATCAGCAGGCCGTATGCCTACAGGACGACCAAGAAGAAGCTGGAGAAGGGAAGTAGGTGCCCCATCAGCGAAAAAGTTTGGAAGATGGTCACCGCCCGTTCTCGCTCGCCCCCATCTCCGAGGTACACCACCACCTCCACGCCACGGAAGTGCGGGACCAGAGTACGTCGGACTTCATCCATGGCGGCTTCAGCGGAGAACCTGCTCAGAGAGAAGAGCGCCTGAGCAACCCTCGGCGCGGCCGCAGCGGCCTGATTCTCAGCAGAAGATCTCTTCGATACCACCCAGCGATCTCTTGGGAGCCATTGGTAGTCCGGTGGGTTGATTCTAGGTTGCGGCGAGGAAGGCAAAGAGAATGGGGGGGGGGAGCTCTTTGAACAGACAATAAGTGAAGGTCTGGACGCAATGGCAAAAGGGGGAGAATGGAGAAGGCTCGAAGGCGGCCGCTAGAGGAACCACTAAGTCAAGACCTGCTGACCCCATCACGTCGCGTCCCCATTACTCCGACGGGCGCATGGATCGAGGGGGTGTGCCGATTTCAGCGCGACCCGACCGTTGGTGCACGACCCCGTCCAAACACCGCACAAATCACAATGTGCAGCATGACGCGGCCACGTTCCAGGCCCGCGCAAACCGCAATGGGCGACACGAAGCGGTCGCACAAGACTCGGGGTCTCGCATCTTCGTTGATATGTCGGGCCCCACAAATAACCAGGCGCCGAACCCACTTTGACCTTTTTGGCCATAGCCCCGGCAGCCTCAGAAGACCGAAGCCGCCGGGACCATGGCCGGGGGCTACTGTCGCAACAATGGAACATGGGGTTCCCCTAGAGCTGCCCAAGTGTGTCCACCGCTTGCGGGCCCAACCCCAAGACAAGCAAGGCCAAGTCTCAACGTGAGACTTGGCGGGTGCACCCTCGCCACCAGCACCTCGACAGGTTCGCAAAGCCCTCGGGTCCCCTGCACCTCGGAATGGAGAGAAGACCTCAAGAGGCGCGAGCCCCGTAAGTCTGGGCTCCCTCCCGGGTACAAGACTATATAAGGTGAAGATAAGGCTTCCACTTCATTCCAGAAGACCGTAGAAGGCGCCAGAAGGCTTGGGAAGCAAGGCACAGATACTTGAAGGAGAAGAGGCCACGTCGACGTCTCCACCATGTAGAGGGGTTGCATCCTGCCAAAACCCCTCACGCTCATCGCATGACCTCTGTGGGATCCCCTTTCCATATAGAAGGAGGACCTAGTCCATGGCGAGGAGGAGGACCGACTCTAAACAGGGTGAACTCTAGAGGATAAGCTAAGGACGAATCTAGAGACTAGATAGCTTAGTAGGCAAGGAAGCTCCAGCCTTCCCAAGGAGCAAGACGACATCCAAGCTAGGCTAGAAAGGGAGATGGAGAAGGGAACACTAGTGGAAAAATGGCTACCTGTGGCGCACCCTTTAGCCTTTCTGTGGTACAGCCAGGAAAATGGGGGGTGCGCCACAGTTATCTCGCCACTAAAGTATATTTCTGTGGCGCACCCCCTCGGTGCGCCACAAAAAATTTCGGAATTCTGTGGCGCATTCTTCCTGCTGCGCCACAGAAATATTTCAGTGGCGCATGTGGTTTATGTGCGCCACAGAATTATATGGGCCACAAAAAAATCAACTATTCGCCACAGAATAAATAACAAGATTATTGGAGAAACAAAATCTTGCTGTACAAATAAAGGTATATATAGGATTTATACATATATATTACAAGTTGACACATATATATTCAACCAGTACATAAATTAGAACAGACATATCAAATTCATTCGAGACCGAGATGTACATACATATATATAGTAATAAGAGTACTTAGTGACAAATCTTACATAAAGTCATGATACAAATGGAGCTCGAAATAGAACAGTTCATCATGTCATACATATAATTATCAAATAGAGTACACATAAGAGAAATCAGCGGGAGAGCACGATCACGTGTAGCCTAGTTCTTCGTCAGCGCCGGGAACGGTTTGTAGAGTTCCATCATCGTCCACGTCCTCGTGTCCTGCTGTGACGCTAGACGTTCTTCGATCTCCATCTTAGTCAATTCTAGAGATGGATTGGTAAATATCAGTTAATAACATAAATAGAGTGTGAATAATCCATGTATATAAGTGTAATAAAGAAAATAAACACTTATTGCACAAGCACAGTATCTAGCTAGCTAGGCGCAGTTTTGTAATACATCCTACCTCTAGGGTAGCGTAGGCAGCCCTCGGTAGCCATGACATCGTGGAGGATGATATATAATAACTTCATTTGGCTGCGATGGAAGTCTTCTCTAAGATAAGCATCAGAGATTTACCCTGCATTTCCAATCCATTTCCGGAGCCCTGATGGAAACCTCATGGCTTCAGCTTCCTCGACATACCCTTTAAGATGATGGATGACGTAGAACGCCTCCTTCACGCTGGTAGAGGCCTCCTTGATGCAAGGGAAGTCGGTGACATGCCTGAACTTCTACTTCCTGTTCTTGTTTAAGAATTCACACTTCTTTTGGAAGGTGCCTCCATTACTCGCGTAGAGCTTGAGAGCCTCATCGAGAACACCCTTTATTCGGGTGTATTCTTTCTCTATAACCGAACTCCCCGAGTCTAAATAAGTAGCAATGGACCACCTCGTGATTTGTAGTGCCCCATCTTTAATTAAAGATAGAACACCTGTGTTAAGTGCTAGTCGCTGGAACACTGCCAGCACCACTGTACAAAATTTAATTGCAGAAGTATCAAGTTACCACAACGAGATCCAAAAATAGCTAAGTATAGCTTTATTACAAGGTGCATAGCCATGAAGGCTTGCAATAATACTCAGAGTTCACAACCGAAACAAAATAGCAATGAGCCGCATCTTCAATCATGCGCCACAGGCAGACATGTTGGGTGTAGACTCGAGTCCAAAATTATTCTTCATCTGAAGTACCTGCACATTTTAATATGCAGCCCCCAAAGGAGGTCAATACAATGAAGTATTGGCAAGTGACTATGGTGGATATAAAACGACAATTCTAAATCTATATGCATATTTGGCTTGGTGGAGTTGTAGGCTGTTTGCAGAAAGCAAGTTTTCTCCTATATTTTTTAAAACACTTTTATTTTCAAAGACTTGGCACCAAGGGATGAAGCCTAAGTGCACTAATATTTCTTTCCTTAGTAAAAATTTAATTCATGAAAACGGTGTTGAGATTCTTCCGTCCATCCTTGTCCAGTTGCTCGAAGTAGTCCATAACCGGGGAGACGGCTAAGTACTCAGATTGTCGACTCTGCAGAGGTTGTGCACTTTCACCTTTAGACTCAATTAACCCAGACATCCTATACACGCGGAGTGCACTAAGGAAATGAGAGAATTGAGTCAAGAACTTTCAGAAGAAGAATTGAACCATACTAGAAACACCCATTCCACCTACCAACTCTACATCTGCTTGTCAAGCTGACAGGTTGAACTCTCACAACTCAATTGTTCTAGACAGAGCCCATTGTCAAAAGGCTGCACGGAAGCATCTAAATTGGAGGGACTTAGTAATCTCTTTGTTCCTAGGTGGCAATCCACATGTGCACTTAGAATAAATTCACCCAAGACAAAGACAACCACAAGCATAGTCCCAAATAGCCACTCAACATAAACCATACCAACCAATCCACCCAGGTGTGCATTTTAAGTTTTACACTTAGAAAATCTTTCCACAAAATAGCATGTAAACAATTTTATAGCATTGCTAAGCATCTAATAAAACTTTTAAAATGGCAGCAATGACATGGCAGAGGGTGGCTACACACTACTAGGAATTTTGCATAGAATATAACTAACTTAGCATAATAAAAATAATAATAGATTCCTATCATGCATTCTACTCGAAAAAATTCTACTAATGCATATATGAAAGTAATGGGTGGTTCATGAATGTCACTTGTCTTGGTAACAGGAGGAACAAGAACAACAAGAATAACAATCACAAGAAAATCCTCCATCCTCTTCACAATCTAGCACAAACAATACATAAAATAAATACACACACAATACAATACTTAAACATCAAGACATAAGCATGTATGCATGCATGATATGCTATGAACATAACAAGATACACTTATTAAAATTTTATACCTTCTGTTATTAAATGCATGAAATGCAATTTCTTATTTTAATTAACAATTAAATATTGGAAACGACATAGCAAAATAAAGTACTACAACCACTTACTATCATTCTTTTATGAAAAGTTTCAAATCGAACACAAGTTGAACTTTCTGGACAGGGGACATTAATACAAATCTTAAACAATTGAATTTAGTAGAAAAGCATTTTCATTATTTAAGTTATGAATTTAAATAGCCGAAATACCAATCTGTTAATTACTCGAATTAAAAGATACCAAAAGGGAAAAAAATGAAACAGAAATAAACTTCACAAGCAGGGCTTTCCAATGATATAAAATTTATCAAATTTGGACTAACAGATTGAAAGTTATGAATTTTGCAAGTTTTATATGTTTTCTGTTTTAATTTCTAAATTTAAGTCGAAAAAGAAAAAGCCACGTGCCGCGATCTGATTCGTTCGTACCGATTCGGTCTGATCGCGATCGTGAACCGTTAGATCTTATGAGAATAAACTGACCAGATCTAATGTAGCGCCCCATCTTTTATATAAAGATGAAACACCTGTGTTAACTGCTAGTCCCTGGATCACTGCCAGCACCACAGTACAAAATATAAAGTATCATTGCATAAGTATCATAATACTACGACGAGATCTAAAAATAGCTAAGTATAGCTTTTTACAAAGTGCATAGCCATGAAGCCTAGCTAAAATATTCAGAGTTCACAACAAAAGCAAATAGCAATGAGCCTCACCTTCAAGCATGCACCACAGGCAGACATGTTGGGTGTAGACTCGAGTCCAAACTTATTTTTCATCTTAAGTACCTGCACATTTGAATATGCAGCCCCCGAAGGAGGTCAATAGAATGAAGTATTGGCAAGTGACTATGGTGGATATATTACGACAAGTCTAATTTTATATGCATATTTATCTTGGTGGAGTTGTAGGTTGTTTTTGCAGAAAGCAAGTTTTTCCTATCTTTTTGTAAAACACTTTTATTTCTCAAAGACTTGGCACCAAGGGATGAAGCCCAAGTGCACCAACAATTCTTTCCTTAATCAATTTTTACTTCATGAAAACGGTGTTGAGATTCTTCCGTCCATCCTTGTCCAGCTGCTCGAAGTAGTCCATCGCCGGGGACACGGCTAAGAACTCAGATTGTCGACTCTGCAGAGGTTGTGCACTTTCACCTTTAGACTCAATTAACCTAGACATCCTATACACGCGGAGTGCATTAAGGAAAGGAGAGAATTGAGACAAGAACTTTCAGAATAAGAATTCAACTATCCTAGCAAGACCCATTCCACCTACCAACTCTATGTCTGCTTGTCAAGCTGACAGGTTGAACTCTCACAACTTAATTGTTCTAGATAGAGCCCATTGTCAAAAGGCTGCACGGGAAGCATCTAAACTTTGAGTGGCTTAGTAATCTCTTTGTTCCTGGGTGGTCGTCCACAAATGCACTTTTGGGTGACAACCACCATGCTCATGGCCCATAGTAGAATAGACATTCATCCTAGGCGACGACAACTCGAAGCATAGTCCCAAATAGCCACTAAACATAAACCATACCAACCAATCCACCCAGGTGTGCATTTTAAGTTTAACACTTAGAAATATTTCCATAACATGGCATGTAAATTTTTTTATAGCATTGCTAAGCATGTAATAAAAATTTTAAATGGCTGCATGGTAAAGGGTGGCTACACACTACTAGGATTTTTGCAAAGTATACAACTAACTTAGCATAATAAAATAGTCCAAAAATTCCTATCATGCATACTACTTAAAATATACTACTAATGCATATAGAAAATATTGGGTAGTTTATGAATTTCACTTGCAATACATAAAATAAATACACACACACACAACACTTTAAAACACAAAAATATAAACATGTATGCAGGCATGATATGCTATGAGTATAACAAGACAAACTTATTAACATTTTATACTTTCTGTTATTGAATGCATGAAATGCAATTTCTAGGAATTACTTATTTTAATTATCAATTTAAATAATTGAAAACAATATAGCAAAATTTAGAATTCTACACAACAACTTTTATTGTTTTATGAAAGTTTTCAAATAAAAGTCATTTTGATCTTTCTGGACAGAGGGCAATAATACAAAACTAAAACAATTAAATTTATTAGAAAAGCATTTTTATTATTAAAGTTATGAATTTAATTAGCCGAAATACTCCTCTGAAAATTACACGAATTAAATGTTATCACAAGGAAAAACAAATCATGTAGAAATAAACTACACTAGCAGGGCTATTAGTGGATATAAAATTTATCAATTTTGGACCTACAGATCAAACGTTATGAATTTTCTAAGTTTTACATATTTTCTGTTTTATTTATAAAATTCCTGCGAAAATAGAAAAAGGGAGGACTACGTGGCGCGATCCTATTGGGCGGTACCGTTTGGACGTGGATCGGCACCGTGGCTGTCTGATCTAAATAACAGTGAACGTGCCATATGTATTTGATATAGATCCGTTGGATCTAGATCCAACGGTCCAAACGCCAAGGCAAAAAATGGGCTGCGTGAGTCGCCGGAGAACTCCGACCGCGGCGGTGCCATTGCCGGAATTGCGCAAGAAGGGGAGCAGGGGGACGAGATCGTTACCAAACGGTGCGAGGCGACGTGGCGATGAAGATGGCGCGACGGTGGCTACGCGGGCTCCTTCTCCTCTCCGCGGGTTCTCGTCGGAGATGACGAAGCGGACGGCGGCGTCGGTCGCAGACGAAGACGACGGAGCGCTGCGGTTCAAGACACGGGGTTAAGTCAAAAATGTTCGCGAGGAAAAAGGGGAGTCAAAGAGGGGCGAGGAGATGGTCCGGCGTGACCGGAGTATCCCGTACGGTGTGGATTACAGCGGCGTGGATGGCGGAGTTCCAAGCTCGATCCCGAGCAGCCTGGCGTCGAAAATGGTTAGGGTTTGGGGCGAGGAGACTGGCGGCGGGGTGGGGGTTTAAGTAGGGGGTGTGGGGGAGCAAACAGTACTCGGATTTCGCTCGGAAATCGCGGCCGGCTCTGATTTGGAATACGCGTGATCTCTGGCGGGAGGTTGACGAACCTGACAGGTGGGCCCCACCTGTCAGCGAGGGGGAGAGAGAGATGGGCTGCGTGGGCTGGCTTGCTGGGCCGAACGGGTCGCGCGCGCGGTAGTCAGCCTGGTCTCGGCCCAGAACTCAAATAAAAACATTTTTTCGTTTTAACAAATATTTTTCTGTTTTTCAAACCTGATTTCCAAAAATGACTTTTAAACTTAACTAAAACCTTTCAGAAAAATTCATAAAAATATGTTTTAGAAAGCATATTAAAATTAGGGTCTTTTTGCATCACACTTGCTTATCAGATAATTTGATAAATAAAAATATTATAAGCGGTATAAATAAACAACTTTATGGAATTAAAAATTATTTAAACTTACAATTGAATTTTATTTAGTACTCTTGTGATTTAAATATCATGCCTATATGATGAATGATGCATGAATGCAAATTTTGAAATATTTTAGAAATTTGGGATGTTACAGACTAACCCCCTTAAGAGGAAGCTCGCCCTCGAGCTTTGAAAAGGTCAGCAAATAAGTGAGGATGGTCTTCTCGAAGATCATCTTCTCGTTCCCACGTGGCTTCTTACTCGGTGTGATGATTCCACTGAACTTTGCAAAACTTAATGGTTTTGGTACGGGTGACTGTTTCTGCTGTCAGAATATCTTGATGGGCTTCTCATCATAGGTCAGATCACTCTCCAATTGTACTTCCTCGAGGGGTACAATATCCTTTGAAGGAACTCCCATCATCTCGAGATGACATTTCTTCAACTGGCTGACATGGAACACATTATGAACAGCAGACAGGACTTCTCGCAGTTCTAACTCATGTGCCAATTCACCTTTGCGAGAAAGGATTTTGAATGGTCCAATGAATCGAGGTGCTAACTTTCCTTTGATTCCAAACCTTTTTACACCCCGAAGTGGTGACACTCTGAGATAGGTTCTATCACCCACCTCGTAGGTGACTTCTCTACGTTTGGATTATGCATAGCTTTTCTGGCGTGACTGGGCTAGCTTCAATCTATCTTTAATCAAGCTAACCTTCTCGTCAGCATCCTGGATTATATCAGGTCCAAAGAAACTCCGTTCTTCTACACCACTCCACAACAATGGGGTTGTGCATTTCTTTCCATATAAGGCTTCAAACGGTGCCATCTCAATGCTGGCTTGGTAACTGTTATTGTAGGAGAACTCAACGTAAGGTAGATTATCATCCCAGCTAGATCCATAATCGAGCGCACAAGCTCTTAACATATCCTCTAAAATCTGATTTACTCTTTCAGTCTGACCATCTGTTTGCGGGTGAAAAGCCGTACTGAATTCCAATCTGGTTCCGAGTGATTCATGCAACAGCTTCCAGAAATGAGAAGTGAATTGGGTCTCTCTATCAGACACGATAGTTTTAGGAACGCCATGAAGGCACACAATTCTCTTCATGTAAATATCAGCTAACTTTGCACTTGTATAAGTGGTCTTCACGGGTGTAAAGTGAGCTATTTTTGTTAGGTGGCAAACAATAACCCAAATAGAATCATAACCCGATTTAGTCCTTGGTAAGCCGGTGATGAAATCCATTCCAATAGAATCCCACTTCCAGTGGGTACTCTTAAAGGTTGTAAAAGTCTTGCTAGTTTCTGATGTTCCGCTTTTACTCGACTGCATACATCACACTTTGCGATATATTCTGCTATTTCCCTCTTCATATTGTTCCACCAAAATCTCTCCTTTACATCCATATACATCTTGGTATTTCCCGGATGAATGGAATAAGGTGTCTCATGGCCTTCTTGCAGAATAAACTTCCTAAGATCAGGGTCATCGGCCACACACACCCGTTTTTCAAACCACAAAATTCCTTGTTCATCATCATGGAATCCTTTAGCTTTTCCTGCTCTCAGATTGACTCTGATTTCTACTATTTCCTTGTCTCCCTTCTGAGCTTCGCGTATCTTGTCCATCAAAGTTGTTTGTACTATTAATGAGGCTACAAAACCTTCTGGTACTACTTCCAATCTGAGGTCCTTGAATGCCTGGCATAAATCCTCGGGTATTTCTCCTGCTGTGAGGCCATTCACATACACCTTACGACTCAGGGCATCTGCTACTACATTAGCCTTTCCCGGATGATATTGGAGACTTAGACATAATCTTTGATAAGTTCCAACCATCTTTTCTATCTCATGTTCAATTCCTTCTGAGTAAAAATATACTTCAAATTTTTGTGGTCACTGAATACTTCACATATTTTCCCCATCAGATAGGGTTGTCGGGTTATGACTCCCTCGGAACAGGGGTAGTCACTTCCTGAAGAGTAGTTCGTGAAGGGGATTGAACGCGGAGGTCAAGACCCTCAAGAAGCACGGCGACGGTGCTCGCCGGACCTGGAGATGAAACACCCACGATAGAGAAAGACACCAGCCCGTACCCAGGTTCACGGCCCTCGGGAGGAGGTAAGACCGCTACTCCTTGTCTGTATTGAACTGTGGAGGTTATAGTACATCTGAGCTTGCCGAGGGCTCTCTTGAGGCAGTTCGTGCCTGGGGAGGGAAACAATGGTCTTCTTCCTCCTCTAGCCGAAGGTTATTCTACTCAGTCGAGCTAGGGTTTACAAGTGTTTACCAAGCAATTGGCCGACCTTCTCTACGATGGAGGTCTTGCTCCTTTTATAGGCGCCGCAGCCGCCCTTCTTCCGCTTGGCGTCCAAAGTGGCTCCCACACGGCAGCGGCATGCAGGAGTAGGAGTCCACCGCTGCGGGATTGTCCATGGCCGCGGCCCATCATCGATAAAGTTGGGCGCGGTGGCCGACAAGCGGCCAACCGCGCAGTACCGCTCGCAGGGACGACAGTCTCTGAGGTGGAGCCTACGATGACGTTCTCCTTGGAGGGTTGCGCCGTCCAGCTGCTTTATCATCAGAGAGGAAGGTCCTGGCTGTCCTGGAGCAGGCGGCGCAACTTTATTGACTCCTTTATCACCAAAACGGCAAAGGGAGTGTCTGCGTCACCCTGTGGGTGCGGCAGAGGCCATGTGCGCCCTGCCGTACTTCCTTGGCCGCGATGTTCCCCCAAAGGCCTTGGGAGGCCTGTGGAGGGGTTTCTGTTGACTTCTCTCCAGGCGTGCTGCGCCTCGGGAGGGTCTCCTGAAGCGCGGGTCCTCTTTAGGCCCTTGCTTTATCTTCAGGCCTTCAAGGGGATTTGCCTCTCGAGGGTCTCTCCAAGCGGTGGCTTGGTCCTTAGTCGTTTCGTCTGATTAGCCCGCGTGCGAGGCCTGGGGAGAGTGGGATCTTCATACCTCAGTCTCCACTGGGCCGACAGTAGCCCCCGGGCCCGCGATGGGCGTGAGTGAGCCTCTAGGCGCAGGCGGAGCGTCGTGGGCCCAAAGTGCCTGGCCGGCCCGAGCAACGGTCGCGCACGATCTGGGGCGTGCGTCGTGGGGGTCCCACCATGTCCCGGTAACTGCTCCTTGAGGGGACATAGAGCCCGAGCGTCGGAGCAGGGAGCCGTTACTGTTTCCAATTCTTCTCACACAAGCCTCCGCCATCTCGAGCTCTCCGCCTCCGTTCTCTTCTCCTTTCGCCTATAGCGACACACCGAACCCCAGCGATGAGTCCCGCCAAGAGCAAGGGCAAGGCTGCCGCGGGGTCCTCTTCCCAGGCGGGGTCCGCCGAGGTCGCGCACGACGCAGCTCTGCTGGGCGTGCACGTTAATAAAAAGGCGCTCGGCAAGGTTCGCTTCCTGGTGGCGGATCGGACGAACGAGCATGGCGCCACCGCGCTGAAGCCCGCGGCGCACGGGAAACGCCCGTGATGGTTTTTCCCGATATTCCAGCACTGCCTCGCCGCCGGGCTGGTGCCGCCTTTCTCGCCGTTCCTGGAGGCGGTACTGGCGTTCTACCAGGTGCAGTTGCTGCATCTGCTCCCCAACTCCATCCTCATCCTCGCCGTCTTCGCATACCTTTGAGAGGCATACTTGGGCTTGAAGCCCACGGTGGGGCTGTTCCGGTGCTTCTATGCGCTACGGAACACGGCGAAGAACGATCGTTCTGGGTGAGTCTCATTCCGCATCGTCGATGACATGGGGAGTGTCTACATCCCCATGTCTTGGAGTGAAGACAAGGCCGTCACCTCGGTGATGAAGAAAGTAGACGACTTACGCCAGAAGTGGTTCTTCGTCGGGGTGGAGCATCCCTGCGCCTTCCTCGAGGTCCCTGATGAGCCGCCGCTGAAGAATTCCCACTAGGGCAAGGCGACTTTCGACGGTGCGAAGAACGCGAGCCTTATGGGGCGCCTGCGTTTCCTTCGCGAGGAGGGCCTCATGGGTCAGATCATCGTGGCGGACTTCGTGACGCGCCGCATTGCCCCCCTCCAAGCACACTCGGTGCCCATGTGGATGTACTCTGGGCCGAACAACAAGATGCGGCTTCATTGTGAGGACAACGACAAGGACACCGTTGACAACGTCCTGTCCGTGCTCTTCATCAACCCAACGGTGCCTGCCGTGGATCAACTCCCCATCACGCTCCGGCCTCTCCATCAATACAACATGACGGAACGCATGGCCATCTTGGAGGGGATGCCTCCGTTCACCTCGCCAGGCTTGGCGGGGATGGAGGTGCCACTGCCGGCGACGCGAGGAGCGGAGGGAGCGGATTCTCCCTCGGCCTCGGGAGCTGGGCTAGGTGAGGTGGAGGCCACGGCAGGGGAGGTGTCTTCTTCGAGGGCCGGGCCATTCACTTACGAGGTTTGTGACATCTCGTCAGACGATGACGATGCCTTCGTGGTGGCTCCCTCACGCCCCGTGGAGGAGGCTGAGGAGGGGGAGGCCTCCGACGTGGAGGCCACTCCAGGAAGGCGCGGGCCTCGCACCAAGGCTGCCGTGGACCGCTCTGGAGTGAGGCCATCCGACGTCCCCTCCAAAAAGAAAGCGGTGACGCCTCCGGAGTGGTCATGCGCCAGGACCATGCCCTCCTGGTGCTCGCCAGGCCTAGCGTAGGTCGATACCGGCGTTCCTCCGTCCGGGTGAGTGCTCATGACGCTTGGTCGTTTGATTCTTGTTTTCTCTTCGCTTTACCCTCTCTTAAAGATATTTTCTTGGGTTTTTGCCAGTGATCTTGTGCCTGCGAAGCGTCGTAGGCTTCGTAAATTTGTAGATGTGAAGAGAGCCACGGCTGAGGCTGTGGCTGACGAGGCCACGAGGCCTGGGGAGACGGCCTCCACAGGGCCCACTGAGGAGGTGCCTCAAGGGAAGGTGGCTGCGCCACGGGCGGAGGTGGAAGAGCCTCAGGCGGAGGAGGACGCGCCTCGCCCAGAGGCCTCTAGGCCGCCCCCGAGCCAATTGTGGTGGAGGCTGCGGAAGAGAGGATCTCCACTCGACCTCGCGCACCTACTCCCCCTCGCGCGGTCACGCCTCCGCGGGAGGCGACTCCGCCACGCGAGCCAACTCCGCCGCGTGCGCCAACTCCGCCGCGCGCGCCTACGGCTCCGGCACAGCCAACGGTGGAGGCGAGCGTGGCGCCAGCGGGCGCGTCCGCAGGGGGAGATTCTTCTTCGTCTCCTCGTCCGGCTGAAGGTTATGAGTGCCCTGCTGACGTGGGCGCCGAAGAGGACGCTGGCGCGGGTGGGGGCGGAGCCCAGCCTAGCCCCCGAGCGCACCCTGGGGCCAGGCTCTCGGGACTCGACGCCGGGGCTGGGCCATCGACAAGTCAGGAGCTGGTCTTCCGTCGCTGGGATTGGAGCACGGGGCACCGCAAGGTCGCCTTTGGCCTCGTGAAGGAGTCCCTGGAGGGCCTGGAGGCGCATCTCGCCCTTGGGGACATACAGCTCGCCCAGCAGCAGGAGGAGCTCGCGACGTCGTGGGCGTCCTTCAATGCTGCTGTTGAGGCCCGCCGGCAGGAGGACTTGGCGCTACAGGCCGCGCACGAGGAGGCCACCCGCTTCGCCAAGGAGGTCCACGAGGGGGCCATCCGTGACGCCGCAGAACATCTCGCGCCCCTCCAAGAGGAACGTGACGCTGCTGCTGAGCTCCTGCACGCAGCCACGGCCGAGCGCGAGGCAATGGAGGGCTCGCTGGCGCAGAAGCGCTGCGAGCTGGGCCAACTGGAGACCCAGCTGCTCTCCGCCCACTAGGCCGCGCAGGCAACCCTGGAGGAGGACCGCAAGGGCCTCGCCGAGCGTGAACGGCAGCTGGCCCTCAAGGAGAAGGAAGTGCGGCAGCGCGACGAGCAGCGTCTTCAGGTGGAGAAGGACCTAGCCACCCAGCGCGAGGAGCTTGAGCCGCGTGAAGGAGACCTGGCCCAGGCGCTCTAGTGGTACGACGAGAATATCGCTGCCCAGAAGTGTGCTTATGAACGCTACGAGCAGCGGTTCGCCGAGAAGAAGGAGGCGGAGGACGCCCTTGCGGAGCGCGAGAAACAGTTCCGGCTGACCAAATCTCAGGAGTACCATGTCTTGGCCCAGAAGCAGGAGGGCCGCTTCAAGGCCATGCATGCCGCCGATGCTCAGCGGATCGCTAGGCTTGAGAAGGCCAACTCCCAGCTGGAGCCCCGCCTCGAGTGCGCCAAGGATGGTCGTCGCCGAGCGGAGGAGGCCCGCAACGAGGCAGTTCATGAACTCAACTCCTTGGACAAGGATGTTGAGGAGCAGGTGGCTCCCGGGATGGTGTGGGCGACGGAGGCGACCAACTCTGCCCAGGCGACTCGCGCGCTTACGAAGCAACGTGAGCGCATGTTCGAGGTGCTGGTCGCCTGGGGCAACGAGCTCGCTGCGCAGCTCGGCGCGGACGCGGCGCACACCGAGGTCCGAGGCCGTGGCGATGCTGCCATGTACCTGGTCTACTTCGTCCAACTCTTCACGGCGCTCGAGGGCCCTATCGCCGATCTTCGCGAGGTGATAGAGGACGAGAGCCGGCAGCTTCTGGGGGTGGTCGTCGACCGCATCTTCACCAACCTCAGGATCCTCACGCCAGGCTTCGACTTCTCCACCGTGACAGGAGGCCGCCCAAGGAGAGGATGCGGGCAAGGTCTCCAACTCTCTCCGCACGCAAGTCGATGCTTTCAGCAACCGCTTCAAGCGTGCGGAGGCTGCGGCGAAGGACAACGAGGAGGAGGCGGCCTCTGCCGAGACCGAGGAGGGCGCAGTGGAGGAGGTCCAAGATGATGACGCCTCCGCCTGAGCTACACGTCATTGCGCCTGTATGCGCTTGTATCTGAAACAACTTTATGTTTCGACATTTGCGATCTCTTGGGCATGTAATATACTCTTGTTTGCAATTTGCTTTTAGCTTGCTTGCCCCTCGAGAGGTCTCTTTGGACTCAGCTTTATGTCTATTTGTTCTCTGCGTCGGTATGACCCATCTCTTCGTGCCATGACTCCGCCACTTTGGTATGCTGGAGCAATGACTACGCAAGGCCGGGGGGAGTTTAGGCCTAGGAGAGGTAAGAGCCCTGAGTCGCGATGCTCAAGTGCCCCCCTTAGACGTACGAGTAGTGCATGAAGCGTAAGGAAAGTGAAGTCGCTTCAGGGGAAAACGTGCGCTAGGGGGAAAACGCTCTTAAGGCGCAGGTGGAAGACTTAGCTTCTCGAGGTTTTTGCCCTGTGGAGGCTTTTTTGCATGGAGAGGAGGTCCTCTTGAGGGATCGTTCCCGGGCGCCTCCTCGGGACTGTGGGAGCATTTCTTCCCTATAGATGTTAGAGGGGCGAACCCAAACGCTGGTGCACGGTACAGGGGACTCGTGCGCGCTTATAGGTCCCCTCAGGCGTTCCTCGTGAGGAGAGTAAGTAGCAAGGTCCTCTGTAGAGATGGCGTGTTTGTGGGATCTTGCCCTCCAGCCAGAGCTCGGATCCTTGGGTTTTGTAGTGCTGCTGGTGTGTCGTTTGAGGCACTAGCACTGTACTCAGCCCCCGCTCGTGAGGTATGCATGTGGAGAGATATAAGCGCACGTTTCAACGAAGTAATGCGCAAATAAAACTCACCACCAAAATTACACTGCGGCGCCGTAGCGCTAAGTTCATTTGGGAACGAAATTGTCTTATTATGCTTGGAGTTGCCAAGTTAATGTTTTGACCATGTCGAGGCATGGGGACCACCCATTAGTCGCAGAGACTCTCAACGGCCTAAGGTGGCTCGTTACACGGAGAGCTTGGAGGGTTGACCCTCGAGAGAAGCCTTTGGAGCTTGGAGGTTTAAGCCGTGAGGTTTTAACCTCTGGAGACAAAAATGCTTGGAGGTTGAGCCGTAAGCTGCCTCTTTCGTCAGATGTCTTGACGTGACAATGATAACGGGCGTGACGATGATCACGTTTGCGTTTGTTCCTTCTGGAGACAAAAAGTTCTGGGAGGTTTAAGCCGTGAGCTTTTAACCTCTGGAGACAAAAAATGCTTGGAGGTTGAGCCGCATGCTGCCTCTTCCGCTAGATGTCTTCACGTGACAATGATCACAGGCGTGACGATGATCACGGGTAGAACTTGCGTAGGTGCATGATGTTCCATGGATTCTTGACGGGAATGCCGTCTTGAGTTTCGAGGCGAGCCACGCCAGGCCTGGCGATGTAGGTGACCATGTAGGGACCTTCCCACATCAGGGAAAGCTTGTGGAGGCCTTCCCTGGAGAGGATTCGCCTGAGGACGAGATCGCCTTCCTCCAGGGTATGCGAGCGCACATTGCGGCTATGGTAGCGTCTCGGGTTCTGCTGGTATTTGGCCGCCCGGAGGGCTGCGCGGCGTCGTAGTCCCTCGAGAAGCAGCAGGTCGTCGTTGTGGAGGTCCTCTTGCTGGTCCTCGTTAAAGGCAAGGACCCGTGGGGATCCATGCTTTATCTCTGTGGGGAGGACTACTTCGGCTCCAAAGACGAGGGCGAACGGTGTTTCCCCCGTTGGCTTGGGTGGCGTTGTGCGGATGGACCAGGGCACCGGAGGGAGCTCGTTGATCCAGCCCTTGTCATGGCCTTTGAGGATGTCGAAGGTCCTGGTCTTTAGGCCCTTGAGGACTTCTGCGTTTGCTCGCTCAGCCTGTCCGTTGCTCTGCGGATGAGTGACTGAGGCGAAGCAGAGCTTGATGCGCATTCTTTCACAGTAAGCTCTGAAGATGCCACTGGTGAATTGTGAGCCATTGTCGGTGATGATGCGGTTAGGCATTCCGAAGCGGCAGACCAGGCCTCTGATGAATTTTACCGCCGCGCCTTCTGTGATTGTCCGCGTCGCCTCCACTCCGGGCCACTTAGTGAACTTGTCGATGGCCATGAAGAGGTAGTGATATCCCTCTTGCGCTGTTGGGAAATGCCCCAGGATGTCCAGCCCCCAGACCGCGAGCGGCCAGGAGAGCGGGATGGTCTGTAGCCTCAGCGCAGGTTGGTGGATTTGCTTGGCGTGGAATTGGCAGGCTTCACATGCTTGGACGATGTCAACTGCATCCTGAAGTGCTTGAGGCCAGTAGAAGCCTCTCCTGAAGACTTTGCATGCGAGGGTGCGGGCGCATGAATGGTGGCCGCATTCCCCGCTATGGATGTCCTTGATCAGCATTTTGCCTTCTTCAGGAGGAACACACTTGAGCGCGATGCCGTTTGGGCGCTTGCGGTAGAGATTCCCTTCGAGGATTTGGTAAGATTTTGCTTGGCGGGCGATTCGCTCCGCTTCAACATCTTCCTCTGGAAGGATCCCTTTGTCGAGGTAGCCTTTGATCTCGTCAATCCATGCTGCTTCTTGATGCACCGCTGTGAGTAACAGACGCTCCCCTGTAGGGGGCCCACAATCTGGAGCCCCGTTTGCAGGTGGTGGCGGGAGCGCTTCGTGTGTGCTTGCGGGCATGGCCTCTTGAGGCTGCTTTATGGATACCTTGACGAGTCTTTCTTCAAAGACGCCTGGCAGCTGAGCTTGCCTCTTTGATGCGCGCTTGGCGATGTCATCAGCCTCTTGGTTCTCCTTTCTTGAGATGTGCATGAGCTCCATTCCCCTGAAGTGCTTCTCAAGCCTACGGACCTCTTCAAGGTATGCGGCCATGTGGTCGTCCTTAGGCTTATAGCTTTTGTTGGAGAAGTTGACGAGCAGCTGGGAGTCACCCTTGATGAGTATGTGCTTGATGCCTAGGGCGATTGCGGCGCGTAGGCCAGCAAACAGGCCTTCGTACTCAGTGAAATTGTTGCAGATCTTGTCGATTCCGAAGCACAGCTGGACCGCGTAATATAGCTTGTCGCCTCTTGGTGAGACCAAGACCACGCCAGCCCCACCGTGGCGACAAGCGAAAGCTCCGTCAAACTTCATGGTCCAGTGGCTTGGCATTTTGTCTCCAGAGGGCTCTTGTTCTTATCCCAAAGGCTCTTCAGTGGTTGGGTCAGTCCATTTGGCGAAGTCTGCCAGCGCTCTTCCTTTGATTACCCTTGTGGTATCGAAGCGCAAATTGAATGGTTGTAGCTCTATATTCCATCCTGCGACACGATCTATGGCGTTATGGTTGCGCAGGATCTGCTCAAGGGGAAAAGAGGTAACCACCGTGATGGGGTGCCCCTGGAAGTAGTGTCGTAGCTTTCTTGAGGCGATAAGGAGTGCGACGAGGAGCTTCTGCTGCATTGTATACCGCTCGCGAGCATCGCGCAATACTGTGCCGACGAAGTAGACTGGATGCTCGACAAGGGTGGTCAGTGTAGCCTTGGTGGCTTCTGCCTGAAGGGGCTCCGCTGGGCCCTCGAGGGGGTTGGCCTCTGGAGGATTGTTAGGGCCCTCGAGGGGGTTGGCCTCTGGAGGCTCTTAAGGCACCCTGGTGGGATTATCCTGTGGCGGTTGACTTTGAGCAGGCGCCGCTTGTGGCTTTGGTCCTGGCGGTGGGTTTGCGAGGCCTGTTCCTTTGCCGAGCTCTTCATCAGAGGGTTTTGGCTTTGGAGTGGTTGCACTCTTCTTGTGGAGTACTGGCTCTTCCCTTTCTACCACAAGGACCGCACTGGTGGTATGTGGAGTGGCAGATAGATACAGCTTCAGGTGCTCGCCTGTCCTTGGGGCGACCATTACTGATGGGCTGGCTAGGTACTTCTTCAAGTCCTCAAACGCTTTTTCAGCTTAAGGTGTCCACTTGAATTTTACCGCCGCGCCTTCTGTGATTGTTCGCGTCGCCTCCACTCCGGGCCACTTAGTGAACTTGTCGATGGCCATGAAGAGGTAGTGATATCCCTCTTGCGCTGTTGGGAAATGCCCCAGGATGTCCAGCCCCCAGACCGCGAGCGGCCAGGAGAGCGGGATGGTCTGTAGCCTCAGCGCAGGTTGGTGGATTTGCTTGGCGTGGAATTGGCAGGCTTCACATGCTTGGACGATGTCAACTGCATCCTGAAGTGCTTGAGGCCAGTAGAAGCCTCTCCTGAAGACTTTGCATGCGAGGGTGCGGGCGCATGAATGGTGGCCGCATTCCCCGCTATGGATGTCCTTGATCAGCATTTTGCCTTCTTCAGGAGGAACACACTTGAGCGCGATGCCGTTTGGGCGCTTGCGGTAGAGATTCCCTTCGAGGATTTGGTAAGATTTTGCTTGGCGGGCGATTCGCTCCGCTTCAACATCTTCCTCTGGAAGGATCCCTTTGTCGAGGTAGCCTTTGATCTCGTCAATCCATGCTGCTTCTTGATGCACCGCTGTGAGTAACAGACGCTCCCCTGTAGGGGGCCCACAATCTGGAGCCCCGTTTGCAGGTGGTGGCGGGAGCGCTTCGTGTGTGCTTGCGGGCATGGCCTCTTGAGGCTGCTTTATGGATACCTTGACGAGTCTTTCTTCAAAGACGCCTGGCAGCTGAGCTTGCCTCTTATATGCGCGTTTGGCGATGTCATCAGCCTCTCGGTTCTCCTTTCTTGAGATGTGCATGAGCTCCATTCCCCTGAAGTGCTTCTCAAGCCTACGGACCTCTTCAAGGTATGCGGCCATGTGGTCGTCCTTAGGCTTATAGCTTTTGTTGGAGAAGTTGACGAGCAGCTGGGAGTCACCCTTGATGAGTATGTGCTTGATGCCTAGGGCGATTGCGGCGCGTAGGCCAGCAAGCAGTCCTTCGTACTCAGTGAAATTGTTGCAGATCTTGTCGATTCCGAAGCACAGCTGGACCGCGTAATATAGCTTGTCGCCTCTTGGTGAGACCAAGACCACGCCAGCCCCACCGTGGCGACAAGCGAAAGCTCCGTCAAACTTCATGGTCCAGTGGCTTGGCATTTTGTCTCCAGAGGGCTCTTGTTCTTATCCCAAAGGCTCTTCAGTGGTTGGGTCAGTCCATTTGGCGAAGTCTGCCAGCGCTCTTCCTTTGATTACCCTTGTGGTATCGAAGCGCAAATTGAATGGTTGTAGCTCTATATTCCATCCTGCGACACGATCTATGGCGTTATGGTTGCGCAGGATCTGCTCAAGGGGAAAAGAGGTAACCACCGTGATGGGGTGCCCCTGGAAGTAGTGTCGTAGCTTTCTTGAGGCGATAAGGAGTGCGACGAGGAGCTTCTGCTGCATTGTATACCGCTCGCGAGCATTGCGCAATACTGTGCTGACGAAGTAGACTGGATGCTCGACAAGGGTGATCAGTGTAGCCTTGGTGGCTTCTGCCTGAAGGGGCTCCGCTGGGCCCTCGAGGGGGTTGGCCTCTGGAGGATTGTCAGGGCCCTCGAGGGGGTTGGCCTCTGGAGGCTCTTAAGGCTTCCTGGTGGGATTATCCTGTGGCGGTTGACTTTGAGCAGGCGCCGCTTGTGGCTTTGGTCCTGGCGGTGGGTTTGCGAGGCCTGTTCCTTTGCCGAGCTCTTCATCAGGGGGTTTTGGCTTTGGAGTGGTTGCACTCTTCTTGTGGAGTACTGGCTCTTCCCTTTCTACCACAAGGACCGCACTGGTGGTCTGTGGAGTGGCAGATAGATACAGCTTCAGGTGCTCGCCTGTCCTTGGGGCGACCATTACTGATGGGCTGGCTAGGTACTTCTTCAAGTCCTCAAACGCTTTTTCAGCTTAAGGTGTCCACTTGAAAGTGCCTGTTCTTTTCATGATCTTGAAGAACGACATGGCTCTTTCGCCGAACTTGGAGATGAAACTACCCAAGCTGGCTATGCAGCCTGCCAAGCGTTGCATGTCCTTGAGCCGGCGTGGAGGTTGCATGTCCTCTATGGCCTTGATTTTGTCAGGGTTTGCCTCTATGCCCCGGCGGGACACGAGGAAACCAAGCAATTTGCCTGAAGGCACTTCGAAGACGCACTTGGCGGGGTTGAGCTTGATGTTCACCTTGCGCAAGCTGGCGAAAGTCTCTTCAAGGTCCCTGAGGAGAGTATTTCCCTCTCGAGATTTTATGACAATATCATCAACATAAGCCTCGGCATTTCTGCCCATTTGCTCACCAAGCGCTATCCTCATTAGCCTCTGGAAAGTGGCTCCAGCGTTTTTTAGGCCGAAGGGCATGCAGACATAGCAATACACACCGCAAGGGGTGAGGAAAGCCGTCTTCTCCTCATCTTCCTTAGACATTTTTATCTGATGATAGCCAGAGAAGGCATCGAGGAAGCAGAGGAGGTCGCAGCCTGCCGTGGAGTCAACAATCTGGTCGATTCTTGGCATGGGATAAGGGTCCTTGGGGCAGGCCTTGTTCACATCAGTGTAGTCGATGCAGAGGCGGCCTCCTCCGATAGGGTTTGGGACGACCACGCCATTGGAGAGCCAAGTGGGGTGCGCGACTTGCGGATATGGTCTTTTAGCTATTGGTCCAGTACCCGGTTTCAGTTCGATGAGAAACTCTACATCTCTATCGGGTGGCATTCCCGGTAGTTCTTCCGGAAAACATCTCGGTATTCCTTGACAATAAGCACATCAACAAGGCTAACCCCCTTAAGAGAATTTAGTCTAACCTTCTTAAGTTTGAAAGTTGATCTGAACTTAATCTTCCCTTTTCTGGGGTGGTGAGCGTGATTGCTCTAATGGAACAGTCTATGATTCCTTCAAAACGAGTCATCCAATCCATTCTGACGATAATATCCAAACCTTGGGTTTCCAGGATGACTAAGTCTGTTGGAAAGGTGTGCTTACCAATCTTCAGGTCTAACTGTCTACAACCAGAATTTACTACCATCTCCCCTCCAGGTGAACTAACCCTAATAGGTTTTCCTAGACTTTCCTCAGCTAGCCCATGTTTGTGTAAGGACCCCTCGAAACAAGTTCGAGATGCCCATGTTATGTAAAAGATCACGATCCCAATGATCAGTGCATCGCAATCACATAGCCAACATAGGTATCAAAGAGTTACATCATTCAAGTCGTACGAATAAAAGTCTTACAACACATAGACGGTCATACGACCAAAGTCAACAAACCTCGTCACGCCGGACGGAATTAACTAGGATAGCGGAAGCTCGTGGCTAGCGACGGCCCTTAACATCTCTGAGCGCTGATCCCACAAGTGCAGTTGACCGGTGACAGTTAAGTGGCGTAGTCGTCTTCATACACCTCCCCCTCGACGTAGGCCTCCTCATTATAATCTGGACATTTGAATATTTAGGGACAAAGCCATTTGAGTACAATTACGTACTCGCAAGACCACCTCTAGGTTTTTTTATAGTTTTCAAGGATATGCAAGTAAAACATGTTTGAAAACTAGGATGGCTCCTATAAACAACTATAGGGCTTATTTTCGAATACAATGATTTCAAGCATAGAGAATACGACATATCTATATCTTTGTTGAAGAAAAACATTTAGAGATAGAATTCTCTTCTCTTAGATATAGCAAGGACATATCTAAGTACTGAAACTTTCTTTAGCAAAACTTTTGAAAATACTAGGATAGGGGTACATTTTTTTCCCTTCCTTGAGATCAGACTGATTGTCTCCCCGAGACCAATCACCCTCTCCCAATTTCCGTACCTCCCAGGTACCACTTTGTTGCCTCCTTGCTTCCTTCGAAAACACTTCTCTTTCGAAACCATCAAACAACCAGCATGCCTAGTGGGACCTTTCCAACCGTCCATGACCGCGGACGCGGCTATTCGAATAGATTTACACTCTGCAGAGGTTGCACACTTTACCCACACCAATCGGTCCTTCCGCCGTGTCTGCCACGGCCCGTCATACGATAGCATGCGGGGGTCCGGATAACACGATCAAAGCTTTCCACTATGACCACCCTAGTATCGGGGCCTCCCGGTAGGTTTGTTCTCCCCGGCACCGTGTGCTCCACTAGACCCCTGGTCTTTCCTCGGGACGCCGCACCGCCACGTCAGGAGACCCGCCATAATCGTCCGGCTGCTGGTCCTCAGCAGTGTATTGTCTCTTCCGGACAACAACCCGGCTTCGAGGGCCCAGCCCTCGTAGAAAGTATCAGAGCCCTAACACTAAAACAAACAAGCTTCCGGCTAAGCCCTACCCATGTCAGGTAGTGTGGCTGCACGGGTTAATTGTTCGAGCGGCAGCTAGGGTCACGCTTTGTTTTTCAAAACACTTTCTCCTCCGACTACTCCCAGCAGCTCGGGTTTTCGCAAACCCCTCCGATTGCTCCCAGCAACTCGGGTTTTAATAAAACACTTGCTCGCCGATTGCTCCCAGCAACTCGGGTTTTCCTCCGTAAAACAATTTTATCAAACAGGTTCCCATCCTATAGTTTGAGGTAAGTAGATGAAGGTAGACTACTAGAAAACTTAATCTTTTTGATGGAGCCTTCAACAACAAGGCTCACCAAATAAACCCTTTTTGTAACACCTATAGTATTTTAGTAGATAACTCTGGCCAAACAATATTTTGTAAAATAGTTTTCGGGTGGCAAGGCACCACAAAAGAAATAAAACATTCATTATTTTATTTTGAAAGCAAAACATGCTTGATGAAAATAATAGGATTCATTATAATGGTGAGGTGGCTTGCCTTGCTCAGAGTACTGTCACTGGTCTTGTTCTTCTTCGTAGTTGTGCTCAGCTACCTCGTACTGCTCCTCTTCGGTTTGCGGTTCTACCGTAACATGAAAAAGAAACAAACGAAGCTAGTGTAAATCCTAAACTGCGATTTGATAACAATCTAAAGTATAATCACCAACAACAAGCATCACAAACAGAGCAACACCAAGCATCACAAACAGAACATACAACTGATGCATTTAAATACTCATCAAGGGTTGTTTACATGAAAAAGGCATAACTCCTAAGGTACTGCTCCTAAAATTAAACCCTCTGACCATATTACTCCTAACTACTATATGGAGCTCTGAAATTTAGCTGAGCAAGAAAATCTATCACCAAACAAGAATTAAAAATCAGTTAAGAGCTACTGATGTCCAACTTAAACAGAAGATAGATTCAGTTTTATAGATCCCCTGTATGCATAATTAACTTTTCTGGTGAGATATGAGTTTTCTCTTTAAGTGGAGATTTTATTCATCTAATTTGGATACTCCTGTTTTTCAGAGATTTGCCCAATAAATAATAAATATTTTCAGGAAAAAACTACCTTTGTGGCACATGATACTTCCAACTCATATCTAACACTTCCAAGTGGATTTACCTCAAAAAGTGTTTTCATTTATGAATTAAAAATCACCAAACATCTACTGATGTTTTTCTTAGACTAGAAACAACTTTTGCTGGAGTAATCTCCTGCATGCAAGATTTACCAATATAGGTAGATATTTTTACAAGCTTTCCAACAGATCCAAGATTGCATGATTTGGATTTATAAAACACAAGTTATTAAACAAATGGTGAAATAGGTACTTTTTACTAGATCTATTTTAACACATAACAGGAAACACATTTTGGAACAAATCCAATGCCACATGGTTAAGAAAACGCGCATGCATGTTATAAAGTTAATCCCATAATTTTAGAAACTCTGTATTTACCACAAATGATTAAAAGATAGACTAATGATTTACTGGAAAAATGATAGAAAATAAGAATAAAAGGAGAACAGGCCGAAATGGCCGGATCTGGGCCAAATCGGCCCAGAGATCATGCGGAGCGGCGAGGGAGGCCGAGCTGGGCCGGCCCAAACGCGCGAGGCCGTGCGCACACTGTGAGGTTCAAACGTGGCCGTAGATCTCGCAATGTACGGCTCACGGTCGTCGTCCTCCTCGCGACGCGACGCGGAAGAACCAGACGAGGGGGAGGAAAACGGCGGCGACGGTGCTCACCAGGGACCGCGCGGGGTCAGGGGGAGGGTGGAGATCGATGGAGGAGGCGATGGCGAGCTCGATGTCGGAGCCCATGGCGACGACGGCGGCGAGTTTCTCGGCTCGAGGACGAGCGCGGCGGCTACGGACACCTAGAGGAGAAAAGGAGGGCAGAGGGGGTTAGGCCTAGATGAGACGCGCTCGAGAGGCCAAAAATGGAAGAGAGAGGTGGAGAGGAACGACGATGAGCACGGCGGGAAGAATCGGTCTCCGGCAAGGTTTTTCGCTTCCCGAGCTCAAGAAGGGGCGTGGTTTTGGGTGAGGGTGGTGGGGGTGAGTAGAGGAGGTGAGGGAGAGTCTCGGGCAGGGTTATAAAGAGGGAGGGCAGAGGTGAGAGCAGCTCCAAAACCAGGGGCTAGTTTTTCGAGTTCCCACGGGCAGGATGGGTTTGGGGAGGAAGAGGGGAGTTCTGGTTGGTCCTCCTGGGCGGTGGAGAGGGGCAGAGAGGGTGCTGGTCGGGATGACTCATCCTAGATAGTGAGAAGAGAGAAGGGGAGGCTTCTGTTGGGTGATGGAGAAGAGAAAAGGAGAAGAGAGAAAGAGGGGAGGACCCAAGTCCATGACAGGTGGGGCCAGGGGGAGGTTGGCTGCTCTCCTTTTTCCAGCAGGTTGAGTAGAAAAGAGAGAGAGAGAGTAAAAGGTGGAAGGTTTGAGTAAATTGCTCAAATGATTTTCAAAACCTAAATTTGAATTATTCAAACATGACCCACAAAAGCAAAATGAGTCTATACCCCAAACTCACCTAAATTTGGAGAAATTACTGAATTTATGAAAGCCCAAGTCAAAACACCTCATTTGACTCTCAAGGAAAAGAAAAATCTTAGGGAGAAGGAAAAGAATAACTCAAATGGTCATGTTAAAATGATGGCTCCAAAAGCTAGTGATATTTAGATGCAAACAAGTTCTTTTGGGAGGGTTTGGAACAGGGTATGAAACTATATACTCCTTAGACTAAAATGGTTCAGATGCATGTCAAAAACCATTTATGGTTTGCTTAATATTTGCTCCTAGTTTGGCTAAGTTTTAACAACCATGAAGATCCTAATAGTTGATATTTTATTTTTGTTGTTGAGGTTTTAGTGCTTTCAATTATCATGGAATGCTAGTGGAGCACAACAAGTATAAGGTGTGCAAACAAATTAAATCATGATTCAAAATTCTACACATACAAAAGTTTTTGCTAGGAGTGAAAATTAAGGATAACACCACAATTACTAATGCTGAGAAAATTGGGGTGTTACAGACCTTCCCCCCTTAGGAGAATCTTGTCCCCGAGATTCCAGATTTGAAGATGAAAGAAAACCAGGAAATTCACGCTCCAAATAATCTTCATGCTCCTAGGTGGCTTCTTCCTCCGAATGGTTGCTCCATTGGATCTTCAGGAATTTGATCTTCTGACTCCGGGTCAGACGGACGTCTTCAGCGAGGACACGGAGTGGTCGCTCTCGGTAGGTGAGATCATGGTTGAGATCAATAGTGCGATGATCTACCTCTGGATAAGAATGAGTACCACCAGGAACTTGTTGACACTTTCGGAGCAGGGACACATGAAACACATCATGAAATTCTGACAGATGAGGCGGTAGGTCTAGCTGGTAAGATATTTCTCCTCTTCGACTGATGATTCTAAAGGGGCCAATATACCTTGGTGCTAACTTCCCCTTCACATGAAAACCCTGCATTCCCTTGAGTGGAGTAACACGCAGGTATACCATATCTCCTTCCTTGAAGTTGAGTTCACGCCTCCTGGAATCTGCGTAACTTTTCTGTATGGATTGGGCGGCCTTAAGACGGCCGCGAATGAGTTGAACTTGCTCTTCAGCTTCCCTCAGGGTGTCAACCCCAAAAATTTGGATGTCTCCCGTTTGCGACCAGTTCAAAGGAGTACGGCACCTCCGTCCGTACAAAGCCTCGAATGGTGCCATCTTCAGACTAGCTTGGTAGTTGTTGTTGTAAGAGAACTCAGCAAACGGCAAACAACTTTCCCACTTGGCCCCATAAGCTAATACACAGGATCGAAGCATATCCTCTAAGATATGGTTGACCCTTTCCGTTTGTCCTCCTGTCTGAGGGTGATATGCGGTACTGAAGAAGAGTTTGGTTCCGAGCTCTTCATGAAGCTTAGTCCAAAATCGAGAAGTGAATTGGGTTCCCCGATCTGATACGATAGTCTTAGGTATCCCATGAAGGCTGACGATGCGCGACATGTAAGATCCGCTAGTTGATCAGATCGATGCCGAGTGCTCACCGGGAGAAAATGTGCCACCTTGGTGAGTCGATCCACAATAACCCAAATAGCGTCATGCCCGCGATTGGATCGGGGTAATCCAGTGATAAAATCCATGCCGATCTCATCCCATTTCCACTCAGGCAACTTAAGAGGTTGGAGTAATCCAGCTGGTCGCTGGTGTTCTGCTTTGATTCTTTGGCAGATGTCGCAGTTCTGGACGAAGAGTGCAATCTCGCGCTTCATGCCATGCCACCAGAAATTCGGTTTCAAATCCTGGTACATCTTGGTTCCACCGGGGTGGATAGAGTACAAAGTCTTGTGGGCCTCCTTCATAATTAATTGCTTGAAAGCAGGGTCCGACGGTTCGCAGATGCGTCCCTTGTACCAAAGAATGCCGGCAGGGTCGATGGTGAATCCAGTGACTTCCTCTTTGTCCAATCTTCGCTTGATGCCCTCAATGCTTTCGTGGACCTTCTGTGCTTCCTTGATCTGCTCCCATAAGGTGGGTTGCAACAGGAGTTGATCGACTGCCCATAACTGACTACTTCTATACCCATCTTATCAAGCTCTTCCCAGAGTTTTGGCTGTCGAATCTTGATCACGGAGTTGAATGAACACGGCTGACGGCTAAGGGCATCAGCTACAACGTTAGCTTTTCCAGGGTGGTAATGGATGTCCAAGTCATAATCTTTGATGAGTTCTATCCATCTTCGCTGCCTCATATTCAAATCCCTCTAGGTGAATATGTACTTCAGGCTCTTGTGATCGGTGTAAATTTCGCAGCGGTTGCCCATCAGAAAGTGTCGCCAAGTCTTGAGCGCATGGACCACTGCAGCAAGCTCTAGGTCATGGGTGGGGTAATTTTGTTCATGCTTGCGGAGCTGTCGCGACGAGTAGGAAATCACTTTGCCCTCTTGCATAAGGACACACCCAAGTCCAAGTTTGGAGGCATCGCAATAAACCACGAAATCTTTGGTCACATCTGGCATAGTTAAAATAGGTGCGGTAGTAAGGCGCTTTTTCAGCTCCTGGAAGCTGGCTTCACATTTGTCGGTCAAAACAAACTTCTGATCCTTCTTCAGTAGTTGAGTAAGAGGCTTTGCGATGCTTGAGAATCCCTCAACAAACTTGCGGTAATAACCCGCTAATCCAAGGATGGACCTCACTTCGGTCTGGTTGGTGGGGGTTGGGAATTCAAGGATGGACTGGATGTGGGTAGGATCTACGGATATCCCTCCAGCTGAGATGACATGGCCAAGAAAACCTACTTCTTTCAACCAAAACTGGCACTTACTGAACCTAGCATACAACTGGTGCTCTCGTAGGGCACCGTGAACTAACCTCAGATGCTCCTCGTGCTCCTCTTCTGACTTGGAGTAAATCAGGATGTCATCGATGAAGACAACTACAAACTTATCCAAATATTCCATGAACACCTTGTTCATGAGGTTCATGAAGTAGGCAGGGGCATTAGTTAGGCCGAAGGACATCACCGTATACTCAAACAATCCATAACGAGTGACGAAGGCTGTCTTAGGGATGTTAGATTCTCTAACTTTCAGCTGATGGTAACCGGTGCGGAGATCGATCTTAGAGAAGACTCGGGCTCCGTTGAGCTGATCAAATAGATCCTCAATTTTGGGTAGAGGATACTTGTTTTTAATAGTCACGTCATTCAGCTTACGGTAATCCACACACAAGCGAGTGGTACCGTCCCTTTTATCCACGAAAATGATTGGTGACCCCTAGGGTGACGCACTAGGGCGAATCATCCCTTTTTAAGCAGGTCGTCCAACTGCTTCTTCAGTTCCACCAACTCTTTGGGGTTCATCCGGTAGGGTTTTTGAGCTATAGGGCCAGTATCGGGTACCAACTCAATGATGAACTCGATATCCCGATCTGGCGGCATACCGGGTAACTCCTCGGGAAAAACATCCGGGTAATCACACACTACCGGTACCTCTTCCAACATGGCTCCAGCAACACTCTTGTGGAAATGACCCGTGGTGGAGTACTGGGTCGAGAAGTGTGTAATCTCCTCTCCTTCTGGGGTGGTTAGTGTGACATACTAGTTGGTGCAATCAATTTTTCCCCGGTTGACTGCCATCCAATCCATTCCTAAAACCACTTCTATTCCTTGCTTTCCTAATACCACTAAATCCGCATGGAATCGGGCTCCTTGAATTTCCACAGGAGTCTCCTTGGAAGATACAATGGCCTTGGTAGTTGTGACGCCCGAAAATCGGTACTATGTAGATTTAAGCGATCCCGCCGAAATCCACATAATAACGATTTTAGGTCGCCCACCAGACATAATGTGCACGCCGAAACATGCGCATTATGTGGGTGGAATTGTGATAACATTACAGCAGTTCCGATACATCCACAAATACAACAGAAGGCATAAATACAACAACGACTCGAACGAGTCAAGATACAAATGTTACAATTCAAAGATACAAATGACAGCGGAAGCAAAAGTAGTATCCGACTACGGATAAGATGCAAATTGGACTAAGAGTCCTGAAGATAAGCAATGGCGCCATATCCCTGCCCAGCCAAGCCGGAGGGATTCCCAAGCTAACGTCGTCAGACTTCAAACCTGTTAACTGCACAAAAAGCACAACCCAAAAGAGGGTCAGGGCACTCCCTGGCAAGCAAAACCGACTTGCCTACTTTCTACACCATCTCCCAAAATATAGGGGAGGTGGACTTAGCGACAGCAGCACTAGTAACCTAGAGAGACACGCTATAACTTCCGTCTAATCAGAGAGGGATAAGAGAGCGCATAAGATAACCAACTAGTACTAACACCAAACATAACCCATTCTCGAATTAACCCCCTCAACCAAGTATGAGGAAGCAATTCGGGAAACTCACACGTTGAACAGTTTTAATTACCATTTATTGTGAAAGTAATTCTATATTACTAGTCAAAATAATTAACAATGATTAGGTGTAAGTTGTCTAGATCTCATTAGTCGGCAACGCACCAAGTTGTCCATAACCGCGGACGCGGCTCATCGATAAGATTATACCCTGCAGGGGTGCACTACTGGACCCATACTCGCATGATCAACCCAGACAAAAACATTAGGGCCTTTCAACCCAACTCTTTTCCTTCACCGCAACAAGTCCAGGAGCCACGGGAGCTATGCTGGTCCCGGCCAAAAGGGTGCGGACTCCCGCAGGACACACCCCTCCGCACCAACAGGCCGCGCCCTATATGCATGTAACAAGGCACACCGCCAAAGTAAAATACTACACTAGTATCATCAATGCATATGATACAAATGGAAAACACGAACTAGGTGTAGCTCCCGGACAAGTCGAAGTTCCGGTCAAAGTCGAGGGGGGCTCCATTGGGCCACCCACAAGTGGTTAGTGCGCTCAGTCTTGGATTAGGGGAGCAAGATCTCAGTTCCTAGGTCGACACTTAGCAGAACAAAGCACCTCGCAAGGCCTTCCGCCGGTGCCTTATCTTGTAACTATAATACCCCAATATAATACAACATTTTATTAAGGTAGAATAATCTATCCAGCTAAGCATATGAAATAAAAGACCGACAGAGGACTCGCACAACCAACTCTAAGCACGCACTACGACTCGCAAGGCTAACAGATAAACATACAACAGGTGATGGGATGTGGGGATAAAGCTGTATAGGCTGCAGGATAAACATGTGATGGGATCGCAATAAAGAATCGTATACTAGGGTAGCAGAGATCAACGGCAGGAATGAAAGACAATGTATAGGTAAACAAGCAAACTTTGCTTGCCTGGAATCCCGCATGGAAGCAGATCTTGTCGTTGCTCACACATCTCAACGTTGTATCCGCGAAGAAGCAACAAACACTGGAAAGCGTAAAAGATGCATTTTACAACTACGGCAAAAGATCCAGCATGATCATATGAGAATGATGCATGGCATGGCAAGATGCAATGCGAGATGCACTTAATCCAAATTAAGCGGAACGGGGATTCCGACAATTAATATTTAGGTGTAAGTTATTTATTTTACCAGCAATATTAAATGTTGGTTAGCATGGCAACACATGGCATGGGTTATGTAATTAAATTAAATGGAATAGGGCAATTATTATGTAAAGCCCAACACATTCCATATTTAATTATATAGGTGCAACAAATAAATTACACTAAGCAATTAAAATAAAATATGCAAAATGGCATACAAAAGGCATATTAATATTCCTTGCATTTTTCTGATATAAAAACATATAAAGATTATTTTAATTGGGGTTATAGAATTAAAGTTAATAACATATTAAAGTTAGGGTGTTTTCTGCAAAAGGCCAGGGGCTTGTCTGTGATGAAACATGTTCTGTTAGGGTGCTCTATGCAAAACAGAAAGAACAGGGGGCTCGGTGTAAGAAGTCTAGTCCCTCTGGACTTTTCTCACCGGAGAAGAACTCACCCGTGAGGCTGTCCAGTGGGGCCAGGGATGACTGGGCGCTGACGGGGCACTGTGGGCTCCCGCGGTCACTGACCGGTGGAGCCCGCGTGTCAGCGGGAGGAAAGGAAAAAAAGGTGCCATATTTGTCTACCACGGGCACGGCGGGGATCGAACCAGCGAGCGAGGGAGAGTGGACGGACCGCTGCGCTAGTCGGTCGGGCTGGAGTGGATTGTTGACAGATTAGGTTCAGGGTGCCTTAAATACTGAAGCTGCGAACTGGGATCTGACGAAACTGAATTTCATCAGATTCCGAGAACAGAGGACGCCGGCGGCGGAAAAAGAACTCCGGTGACCTCCTGTGAGCGGCGCTGCGCGTGCGTGCGTGTGCATGGGGTAGCAGGGTGCACGGCGGTTCCGTTTTGGGTGTTGGATCGACGAAAAACTGAGGCTTTCCTCCCATCCGTGCTCGACCGGGAAGCCCCGTGCGCGTGTCCATGGCAGTCTGCTCCGGCGCCGGCTAATCGAGTCGAACGACGACGAATGACAGGAGGGGGATCGAGGGGCACGACGGCGCTCACCGAGAGGAGCCTGTTGGCGAGGAGGGAGAGCGTGGGGGCGACGGAGAGGAGCCTTCGGTGCTGGGGAAGCCGCTCGGGTCCGCGGTGCGCGTCGTGGAAGAAGGAGTGGCGGGCGTGCTCGTCCGTGGCTCCCGGCACGTCCTCCGCGGCGTCGAGAAGGGAGCCGAGGTTGGGGGTGTCGTTGGCGCGTGGAGGAGGGAAGGGGCGACCGGAGGCGGAGAGAAACGGCGCGGCCGTGCGGTGGGAGCTACGGTGGACTTTCGGTGGAGGAACAGAGGAAAGGAGGGGAGGGAGGCGGCGGCGCGAGGAGGGGAAGTGAGGAGCGGCTAGGGTTCGGGAGAGGGAGAGGGCCGGCTAAGAGGAGGGGCAAGAGCACATGGAGGTGGGGGCGCCATGGCGTCACGCCATGTGCGTGTCTCCCTGACCGTACCGAGGAAGAGGAAAAAGGAGGTGGGCTGGGCTTGGGATGGCCACAGGAGATGGGCTGGGTTCGGCCCAAGAGGGAGGGATCTGGAGGTGGGCTTAGGCCAGAAAAAATAAGTTTATTTTCTCTCTGGTTTTTATTTTCTTTTGTTTATTCTTTTCTGTTTTTTAATAATAAAACAAAATAGAAAAAGAAACATGATAAAACATTTGGACAATTTTAATAGTCTCTAAATAGACAACTTAATTTATTGGTATGATTATTTGTAAAGATTTTGAACTTCACTTTAAATTTATTTGGAAATGCATTTGAATTTAAAAGTGTGAAATGAATATAAATGCAACAATTTAAATTAATGAGATGACAATGTAATGACATGTTGATGCAAAAGAAGACACACAAAATCTAATTTGGGAAAAACCCGGGGCGTTACAATCGACACCACTAACAAGGGATCTCGTCCCGAGATCCACGCCGAGACCACAAGAAGAGATGGGTAACTATCGAGTCTTCACGCTCCGGGATGAAACTTCTCGACACCACTAACAAGGGATTGTTGCTCACGACGAAGACGACTCTGAAAGAGCGAACCTAATAGGATAGAGGCAAGAAATCGTCCACCCACACGTAGGACCCTAAAAGTTGGAAAGTTGGATAAGAGAAGAAACTCCAAAACAAATAAGATAAGAGGAGAAATAGAATAGAGGTAAGGAGTAAAAAGAAACCTATTGAGACCATTTCAAAAAATAATTTTAGTCAAATAGTTTTCGACACTCTAGAAACAATCGACCGTTAGCGAGGTTATCCTACAGGCTTTTGCGGACCCGCTGCTTCGATAACCATTCGTATCGAAACAACAAGGAGATCAAAAGCAAGGCTCTGATACCACTTTGTGACGCCCGAAAATCGGTACTATGTAGATTTAAGCGATCCCGCCGAAATCCACATAATAACGATTTTAGGTCGCCCACCAGACATAATTTGCACGCCAAAACATGCGCATTATGTGGGTGGAATTGTGATAACATTACAACAGTTCCGATACATCCACAAATACAACAGAAGGCATAAATAGAACAACGACTCGAACGAGTCAAGATACAAATGTTACAATACAAAGATACAAATGACAGCGGAAGCAAAAGTAGTATCCGACTACGGATAAGATGCAAATTGGACTAAGAGTCCTGAAGATAAGCAATGGCGCCATATCCCTGCCCAGCCAAGCCGGAGGGATTCCCAAGCTAACGTCGTCAGACTTCAAACCTGTTAACTGCACATAAAGCACAACTCAAAAGAGGGTCAGGGCACTCCCTGGCAAGCAAAACCGACTTTCCTACTTTCTACACCATCTCCCAAAATATAGGGGAGGTGGACTTAGCGGCAACAGCACTAGCAACCTAGAGAGACACGCTATAACTTCCGTCTAATCAGAGAGGGATAAGAGAGCGCATAAGATAACCAACTAGTACTAACACCAAACATAACCCATTCTCGAATTAACCCCCTCAACCAAGTATGAGGAAGCAATTCGGGAAACTCACACGTTGAACAGTTTTAATTACCATTTATTGTGAAAGTAATTCTATATTACTAGTCAAAATAATTAACAATGATTAGGTGTAAGTTGTCTAGATCTCATTAGTCGGCAACGCACCAAGTTGTCCATAACCGCGGACGCGGCTCATCGATAAGATTATACCCTGCAGGGGTGCACTACTGGACCCATACTCGCATGATCAACCCAGTCAAAAACATTAGGGCCTTTCAACCCAACTCTTTTCCTTCACCGCAACAAGTCCAGGAGCCACGGGAGCTATGCTGGTCCCGGCCAAAAGGGTGCGGACTCCCGCAGGACACACCCCTCCGCACCAACAGGCCGCGCCCTATATGCATGTAACAAGGCACACCGCCAAAGTAAAATACTACACTAGTATCATCAATGCATATGAGACAAATGGAAAACACGAACTAGGTGTAGCTCCCGGACAAGTCGAAGTTCGAGTCAAAGTCGAGGGGGGCTCCATTGGGCCACCCACAAGTGGTTAGTGCGCTCAGTCTTGGATTAGGGGAGCAAGATCTCAGTTCCTAGGTCGGCACTTAGCAGAACAAAGCCCCTCGCAAGGCCTTCCGCCGGTGCCTTATCTTTTAATTATAATACCCCAATATAATACAACATTTTATTAAGGTAGAATAATCTATCCAGCTAAGCATATGAAATAAAAGACCGACAGAGGACTCGCACAACCAACTCTAAGCATGCACTACGACTCGCAAGGCTAACAGATAAACATACAACAGGTGATGGGATGTGGGGATAAAGCTGTATAGGCTGCAGGATAAACATGTGATGGGATCGCAATAAAGAATCGTATACTAGGGTAGCAGAGATCAACGGCAGGAATGAAAGACAATGTATAGGTAAACAAGCAAACTTTGCTTGCCTGGAATCCCGCATGGAAGCAGATCTTGTCGTTGCTCACACATCTCAACGTTGTATCCGCGAAGAAGCAACAAACACTGGAAAGCGTAAAAGATGCATTTTACAACTACGGCAAAAGATCCAGCATGATCATATGAGAATGATGCATGGCATGGCAAGATGCAATGCGAGATGCACTTAATCCAAATTAAGCGGAACGGGGATTCCGACAATTAATATTTAGGTGTAAGTTATTTATTTTACCAGCAATATTAAATGTTGGTTAGCATGGCAACACATGGCATGGGTGATGTAATTAAATTAAATGGAATAGGGCAATTATTATGTAAAGCCCAACACATTCCATATTTAATTATATAGGTGCAACAAATAAATTACACTAAGCAATTAAAATAAAATATGCAAAATGGCCTACAAAAGGCATATTAATATTCCTTGCATTTTTCTGATATAAAAACATATAAAGATTATTTTAATTGGGGTTATAGAATTAAAGTTATTAACATATTAAAGTTAGGGTGTTTTCTGCAAAAGGCCAGGGGCTTGTCTGTGGTGAAACATGTTCTGTTAGGGTGCTCTATGCAAAACAGAAAGAACATGGGGCTCGGTGTAAGAAGTCCAGTCCCTCTGGACTTTTCTCACCGGAGAAGAACTCACCCGTGAGGCTGTCCAGTGGGGCCAGGGATGACTGGGCGCTGACGGGGCACTGTGGGCTCCCGCGGTCACTGACCGGTGGGGCCCGCGTGTTAGCGGGAGGAAAGGAAAAAAAGGTGCCATATTTGTCTACCACGGGCACGGCGGGGATCGAACCAGCGAGCGAGGGAGAGTGGACGGACCGCTGCGCTAGCCGGTCGGGCTGGAGTGGATTGTTGACAGATTAGGTTCAGGGTGCCTTAAATACTGAAGCTGCAAACTGGGATCTGACGAAACTGATGTTCATCAGATTCCGAGAACAGAGGACGCCGGCGGCGGAAAAAGAACTCCGGTGACCTCCTGTGAGCGGCGCTGCGCGTGCGTGCGTGTGCATGGGGTAGCAGGGTGCACGGCGGTTCCGTTTTGGGTGTTGGATCGACGAAAAACTGAGGCTTTCCTCCCATCCGTGCTCGACCGGGAAGCCCCGTGCGCGTGTCCATGGCAGTCTGCTCCGGCGCCGGCTAATCGAGTCGAACGACGACGAATGACAGGAGGGGGATCGAGGGGCACGACGACGCTCACCGAGAGGAGCCTGTTGGCGAGGAGGGAGAGCGTGGGGGCGACGGAGAGGAGCCGTCGGTGCTGGGGAAGCCGCTCGGGTCCGCGGTGCGCGTTGTGGCGGGCGTGCTCGTCCGTGGCTCCCGGCACGTCCTCCGCGGCGTCGAGAAGGGAGCTGAGGTTGGGGGTGTCGTTGGCGCGTGGAGGAGGGAAGGGGCGACCGGAGGTGGAGAGAAACGGCGCGGCCGTGCGGTGGGAGCTACGGTGGACTTTCGGTGGAGGAACAGAGGAAAGGAGGGGAGGGAGGCGGCGGCGCGAGGAGGGGAAGTGAGGAGCGGCTAGGGTTCGGGAGAGGGAGAGGGCCGGCTAAGAGGAGGGGCAAGAGCACATGGAGGTGGGGGCGCCATGGCGTCACGCCATGTGCGTGTCTCCCTGACCGTACCGAGGAAGAGGAAAAAGGAGGTGGGCTGGGCTTGGGATGGCCACAAGAGATGGGCTGGGTTCGGCCCAAGAGGGAGGGATCTGGAGGTGGGCTTAGGCCAGAAAAAATAAGTTTATTTTCTCTCTGGTTTTTATTTTGTTTTGTTTATTCTTTTCTGTTTTGTAATAATAAAACAAAATAGAAAAAGAAACATGATAAAACATTTGGACAATTTTAATAGTCTCAAAATAGACAACTTAATTTATTGGTATGATTATTTGTAAAGATTTTGAACTTCACTTTAAATTTATTTGGAAATGCATTTGAATTTATTTAATTGCATTTGAATTTAAAAGTGTGAAATGAATATAAATGCAACAATTTAATTTAATGAGATGACAATGTAATGACATGTTGATGCAAAAGAAGACACACAAAATCTAATTTGGGAAAAACCCGGGGCGTTACAGTAGTGGCCCCCGGAATTTGCACCCTCATAGGGCGATGCAACAAGGTTGGGACCATACCACTTTTCCTAACAAACGGCTCCATAACGAACGAATGGGAAGCTCCCGAATCAAACAAAACTGAGGCAGGAACTGAGTTGACAGGGAACGTACCCATTACTAGGTCTGGCGCTTCCTGAGCTTCTTCTGCACTGATATGATTCAGATGGCCTCGGGTGACAGGGGCCGCTTTCTTGGGATACGGGTTATTGCCTCCTGGTTGACGGGGTGGCCCTTGATTCATCTTTGTCGCATTGGGGCGACCACCGGCGGGCTGCCTAGTGGGACAATCCCGAGAGAAATGTCCAGGCTATCCACAAGTGAAACATCCTCCTGTTGGCTTCGGAGCAGGCGGCCTATTAAAGTTGAGGCCGGGGTTGGAACCACCTCCAGGACGAGGTGCAGGCGGGCGATTGGAGTAGCTGGGTCTTGATGCAAAGGTTGGAGGCCTTGGTGATGGATAAGAAGGCCTTGGTGGAGGTGAAGGGCGCGGACGGGGGTAACTCCAAGCTGGGCTGCTGCTGCTACTTCCTTGCTGCATCTGCTGGCAACGCTTGCGGTTATCAAACGAAGCCTTGCGCTTGTGCTCCATCATAATGGCTGCATCTGCCAGAGACTCCAGGTCAGTGAAAGGCATCACCACCAGGATACACTGCATCTCATCATGGAGTCCATTCAGGAATCTCTCCTTCTTCTTGTCTTCGGTATCGGTATCAGTGGGCGCATACCTTGCTAGAGAAGTAAACTTCTCCAAGTACTCACTCACAGACATACCGCCTTGCTTGAGCTGCAGGAACCTCTCTCGCATAATACTAACGAGTCCGGAGGGCACATAACGCTTCAAGAACTTGGTCTTGAATGCCGCCCAAGCCACAACTTCCTCCGGTGGCAACAGAGCACGAATGGCCTCCCACCATGCTCGGGCAGGCCCAGAGAGGTAGTGAGTGGCGTAGACCACCTTCTCGTTGTCACCCACTTGGGCGACTCTCAGGTTGTTCTTGAGGGTACGGATCCAATCATCAGCATCCAGGGGTACTTCACTTTTGGAGAAGACTGGCGGGTTGGTGTTCTGGAAATCACGCAGCTTGGAACGGGGTTCCTCATTCCCTTGGCCGCCATTCTGATTGACGGCAATCTGAGCAAGATGCTGCAGGGTGGCAAGGTTGGCATTCCTCTCAGTGCGAGCTGCCTCGCGATCCTCTAGGAGAAGACGTAGCACTTGAGCCATAGACGGCTCGGGTGGTGGGGGTGGTGGAGGGTCCCTAGCCATTCTGAATTTCAGATTAAAACACACATTAATAACCTTATTAGAATTTTTAAAACAGGTTTTGGGAAAAGAGTTCATAAATCAGACACAACAGCATAAAAAAAATTTAGCAAGACATTACTCATAATAAGACGTGATCCACTCCATAGCAAGGTTCCAAAAGCATCATCACATTGTTCACAGCCACAACACACCGAACTGACATAGTCTTACAATAATTCAACCACACACTCATACTAACTAGACCACACAATCGCATCCACTTATCGCGATGGTTCGGCCCTAACCCAAAAGATACTATGCAACTAGCTACTCCACGTCCACGGCAGCGTCACTGTAGAAAGGTGGCTCGTCGGGGTCCTCGTCCTCGGACATCACAGCCCCCGAAACCTTATCGTCCTCGCCTCGAAGATCGTCGCCGTCCTGTCCACTCTCAGGCTCCATATACTCCATAGGATCCTCATCATCAGGCAGCAAATCATCGTTCTCCTTCCTCAGCGCCTCCACCTCGTTCTCCAGCTCGCTAATCCTCTCGTCGCGGTGGTCAATGGTCGACCGGAGCATGTCAACCATACCGTCGAGATGGAACTTGTAGAAGCGAGTAGTCTGGAAACGCGCAGAGACGGAAAAACGCTCCTTCTTCAGCTCTGCCTGGGACTCCACTAGACGCTCCTCTGAGGTCTTGAGCTTCAGCTCCACGGTCTTCAGCTTGTCCTGGGACGCCTTGAGTTGCGTCTCCAGATCCTCGATCCTCAGCTCAGCTGCCGAGATCCGCACCTCAGCACCGTCGTGATTCAGACGGTGAAGATCACTCTCGAAACGACTAGTGACTAGCTGGGACTGGGTGTACTCGACGAGGAGTCCCATATCGGCCAAGTGGTTCCCGAGAGTGGGGTGGGGACGCGGCGGCACAGGGTTACTCTGCTCGTCCAGGCCAGAGTAAAACTCGAAACGGGTGCCGCCCAGCTCGGCACTGTGAGCACACACCAAGCGAGCAAGAGCTCTCTGCAGCACTGTGACAAATGCCCCCATCTGAGTAGATGCGAGGGCATCCTCAATCAGCTCCTCGACGAAGGGTGGCACCAGTGGTCCTCGAAGGATGCACCTCATGGTCCAGGACATCTCGTCCCCAACCATGGGTAGACAGCGTCCTATCAGCATCTCAGGTAGCGGACGCCTCAGGTGCCTGGTCAGCTGGAGTAGGTCTGCCTGGAACAGACGCGAAACTCCAGTGTAGGGCACAACTCTCAATTGAATCGACGACAAGAACTCTCCGCTCATCTACACAAAATTTTAAATGGAAGTTGAATTAGTGAACGATGCGCAAAATTTTAAACAGGTAAAAACATGAGATTTAATGCATGTATAATATTAATCAGTAAGCAACAACAGAGGGGAGGGGATAGCAGTATATTCTGCACATTTTAAGTATCTCTCCTAGATTTTTAGGAAAAACATTTTTGCGCGACGTCGACGCCCAACCTAGCTAAAGTCTCCTAAGGTCAACGATGGCTCTGATACCAAGTCTATAAGGACCCCTCGAAACAAGTTCGAGATGTCCATGTTATGTAAGAGATCACGATCCCAATGATCAGTGCATCGCAATCACATAACCAACATAGGTATCAAAGAGTTACATCATTCAAGTAGTACGAATAAAAGTCTTACAACACATAGACGGTCATACGACCAAAGTCAACAAACCTTGTCACACAGGACGGAATTAACTAGGATAGCGGAAGCTCGTGGGTAGCGACGGCCCTTAAAATCTCCGAGCGCTGATCCCACAAGTGCAGTTGACCGTTGACAGTTAAGTGGCGTAGTCGTCGTCATACACCTCCTCCTCGACGTAGGCCTCCTCATTATAATCTGGACATTTGAATATCCAGGGACAAAGCCATATGAGTACAATTACGTACTCGCAAGACCACCTCTAGGTTTTTTTATAGTTTTCAAGGATATGCAAGTAAAACATGCTTGAAAACTAGGATGGCTCCTATAAACAACTATAGGGCTTATTTTCGAATTCAATGATTTCAAGCATAGAGAATACGACATCTGTATATCTTTGTTGAAGACAAACATTTAGAGATAGAATTCTCTTCTCTTAGATATAGCAAGGACATATCTAAGTACTGAAACTTTCTTTAGCAAATTTTTTGAAAATACTAGGATAGGGGTACATTTTTTTCCTTCCTTAAGATCAGACTGATTGTCTCCTCGAGACCAATCATCCTCTCCCAAATTCCGTACCTCCCAGGTACCACTTTGTTGCCTCCTTGCTTCCTTCAAAAACATCTCTCTTTCGAAACCATAAAACAACCAGCATGCCTAGTGGGACCTTTCCAACCGTCCATGACCACGGACGCGGCTATTCGAATAGATTTACACTCTGTAGAGGTTGCACACTTTACCCACACCAATCGGTCCTTCCGCCGAGTCTGCCACGGCCCGTCATACGGCAGCATGCGGGGGTCAGGATAACACGATTAAAGCTTTCCACTATCACCACCCTAGTATCGGGGCCTCCCGGTAGGTTTGTTCTACCCGGCACCGTGTGCTCCACTAGACCCTGGTCTTTCCTCGGGACACCACACCGCCACGTCAGGAGACTCGCCGTAATCGTCCGGCTGCTGGTCCTCAGCAGTGTATTGTCTCTTCCGGACGACAACCCGGCTTCGAGGGCCCAGCCCTCATAGAAAGTATGAGAGCCCCAACACTAAAACAGACAAGCTTCCGGCTAAGCCCTACCCATGTCAGGTAGTGTGGCTGCACGGGTTAGTTGTTCGGGCGGCAGCTAGGGTCACGCTTTGTTTTTCAAAACACTTTCTCCTCCGACTACTCCCAGCAGCTCGGGTTTCCGCAAACCCCTCCGATTGCTCCCAGCAACTCGGGTTTTAATAAAACACTTGATCGCCGATTGCTCCCAACAACTCGGGTTTTCCTCCGTAAAACAGTTTTATCAAACAGGTTCCGATCCTATAGTTTTGAGGTAAGTAGATGAAGGTAGACTACTAGAAAATTTAATCTTTTTGATGGAGCCTTCAACAACAAGCCTCACCAAATAAACTCTTTTTGTAACACCTATAGTATTCTAGTAGATAACTCTGGCCAAACAATATTTTGTAAAATAGTTTTCGGGTGGCAAGGCACCACAAAAGAAATAAAACATGCATTATTTTATTTTGAAAGCAAAACATGCTTGATGAAAATAATAGGATTCATTATAGTGGTGAGGTGGCTTGCCCTGCTCAGAGTACTGTCCCTGGTCTTGTTCTTCTTCGTAGTTGTGCTCAGCTACCTCGTACTGCTCCTCTTCGGTTTGCGGTTCTACCGTAACATGAAAAAGAAACAAACGAAGCTAGTGTAAATCCTAAATTGCGAGTTGATAACAATCTAAAGTATAATCACCAACAATAAGCATCACAAACAAAGCAACAACAAGCATCACAAACAGAACATACAACTGATGCATTTAAATACTCATCAAGGGCTGTTTACATGAAAAAGGCATAACTCCTAAGGTACTGCTCCTAAAACTAAACACTCTGACCCTATTACTCCTAACTACTATATGGAGCTCTGAATTTTAGCTGAGCAAGAAAATCTATCACCAAACAAGAATTAAAAATCAGTTAAGAACTACTGATGTCCAACTTAAACAGAAGATAGATTCAGTTTTATAGATCCCCTGTATGCATAATCAACTTCTCTGGTGAGATATGAGTTTTCTCTTTAAGTGGAGATTTTATTCATCTAATTTGGATACTTCTAGCTCAAGTTATACTCGTTTTAAGATAACATAAACTTCTGACTATTATTTATGTCAGAAAATAATATGGATTACTTTTGTGCCAAACCAGTGGGGTAAGTTAGATAAAACATGTGGCCATCCCACAAAAATACCCCCAACATTAATCTAGGGGCAAAGGTGGCTCAACCAAACAAAACTAGACATGCAATAATCTCTGAGGTTACAGAAATGCATTTTAAGAGATTATCTCCCTGTTTTTCAGAGATTTGCCCAATAAATAATAAATAGTGTCCGGAAAAATCTACCTTTGTAGCACATGATACTTCCAACTCATATCTAACACTTCCAAGTGGATTTACCTCAAAAAGTGTTTTCATTTAAGAAATAAAAATCACCAAACATCTACTGATGTTATTCTTAGACTAGAAACAACTTTTGCTGGAGTAATCTCCTGCATGCAAGATTTACAAATCTAGGTAGAAATTTTTACAAGATTTCCAAAAGATCCAATATTGAATGATTTGGATTTATAAAACACAAGTTATTAAACAAATGGTGAAATAGGTACTTTTTACTAGATCTATTTTAACACATAACAGGAAACACATTTTGGAACAAATCCAATGCCACATGGTTAAGAAAACGTGCATGCATGTTACAAAATTAATCCCATCATTTTAGCAACTCTGGATTTACCACAAAGGATTAAAAGCTAGACTATTGATTTACTGAAAAAATGACAGAAAATAAGAATAAAAGGAGAACAGGCCGAAACGGCCGGATCTGGGCCAAATCGGCCCAGAGATCATGCGGAGCGGCGAGGGAAGCCGAGCTGGGCCGGCCCAAACGCGCGAGGCCGCGCGCGCACGGTGTGGTTCAAACCTGGCCGTAGATCTCGCGATCTACGTCTCACGGTCGTCGTCCTCCTCGCGACGCGGCGCGGAAGAACCAGACGAGGGTGAGGAAAACGGCGGCGACGGTGCTCACCAGGGACCGCGCGGGGTCAGGGGGACGGTGGAGATCGCCGGAGGAGGCGATGGAGAGCTCGATGGCGTCCTCAACTCCCGCATGCAACATCGGAGCCCATGGCGACGACGACGGCGAGTTTCTCGGGTCGAGGACGAGCGCGGCGGCTACGGACAGCTAGAGGAGAAAAGGAGGGCAGAGGGGGTGAGGTCTAGATGAGACGCGCTCGAGAGGCCAAAAATGGCAGAGAGAGGTGGAGAGGAACGACGATGAGCACGGCGGGAAGAATCGGTCTCCGGCGAGGTTTTTCGCTTCCCGAGCTCTAGAGGGGGCGTGGTTTTGGGTGAGGGTGGTAAGGTTTAGTAGAGGAGGTGAGGGAGAGTCTCTGGCAGGGTTTTAAAGAGGGAGGGCAGAGGTGAGAGCAGCTCCAAAACCAGGGGCTGGTTTTTCGAGCTCCCACGGGCAGGAGCGGTTTGGGGAGGGGGAGGGGAGTTCTGGTTGGTCCTCCTGGGCGGTGGAGAGGGGCAGAGAGGGTGCTGGTCGGGATGACTCATCCTAGCCAGTGAGAAGAGAGGAGGGGAGGCTAAAGTTGGGTGACGGAGAAGAGAAAAGGAGAAGAGAGAAAGAGGGGAGGACCCAAGTCCATGACAGGTGGGGCCAGGGGGAGGTTGGCTGCTCTCCTTTTTCCAGCAGGTGGAGTAGAAAAGAGAGAGAGAGTAAAAGGTGGAAGGTTTGAGTAAATTGGTCAACTGATTTTCAAAACCTAAATTTGAATTATTCAAACATGACCCACAAAAGCAAAATGAGTCTATACCCAAAACTCACCTAAATTTGGAGAAATTACTGAATTTATAAATGCCCAAGTCAAAGCACCTCATTTGACTCTCAAGGAAAAGAAAACTTTTAGTGAGAAGGAAAAGAATAACTCAAATGGTCATGTTAAAATGATGGCTCCAAAAGCTAGTGATATTTAGGTGCAAACAAGTTATTTTGGGAGGGTTTGGAACAGGGTATGAAACTATATACTCCTTAGACTAAAATGGTTCAGATGCATGTCAAAAACCATTTATGGTTTGCTTAATATTTGCTCCTAGTTTGGCTAAGTTTTAACAACCATGAAGATCCTAATAGTTGATTTTTTTTTTGTTGAGGTTTTAGTGCTTTCAATTATCATGGAATGCTAGTGGAGCACAACAAGTATAAGGTGTGCAAACAAATTAAACCATGATTCAAAATTCTACACACACAAAAGTTTTTGCTAGGAGTGAAAAATGTAGGATAACACCACAATTACTAATGCTGAGAAAATTGGGGTGTGACAGTTTGTTTACAAAAGCTCTTGATATGAATGAATGCGATGCTCCAGTATCAAATAAGACTAATGCTGGAAAAAAATTGAGCAAGAACGTACCAATCACAGCATCAGGTTCATCATGAACTTCTTCTACATTGATGTGGTTCACTTGTCCCTTCGGGAAAGGATTGGGCTTGGAACTTTCATCAGCCTTTCTCTCTGGGCAGTCAGTTGCATAAGGTCCAGTCTTCTTGCACTTGAAGCAAGTAACATCAGCAAGGTCTCTCTTCCCTTCATGGTTATGACCATTCCCATGATTACTGCCATGGTGAAGGTTTCCCTTGAATCCTCCATTACTTCCTTTGTATCCTCCATTGCTTCCTTTGTATCCTCCATTGTTTCCTTTGTATCCTCCATTATGGTTATGACCAGGATGCTTTTGGCCACTACCGTTGTTGGTGTGATTCCATGGTTTATGGCCACTGACTTCAGAGGTGTGTTCCGTCAGAATGAATCTTACTTGCACTAAACTTCCTCTTCATGTTATCTTCCTTTCTTATTTTGTTGTCCAAAGTGATGGCTTGATCCAACAGAGCTTGGTATAGGCCACCGACAAGGGTATCTTCAGTTCTCCCTTAAGTCCATTGAGGAATTTTTCCTTCCTCTTAGCATCAGTGTCAATGTCTTCTGGTGCATACCTTGATAGCATACAGAAGTCATCCATTTACTCCTTCAGAGTTCTACCTCCCTGCCTCAAGCTGCGAAATTCTTCTTTCTTCAGATTCATTATGCCAGTGGAAATGTGAGCATTGCGAAAGCACTCCTTGAAAGCATCCCAAGTCATGCCATCTAGAGGATGAGTCACTTGATAAGTCTCCCACCACAGTGCAGCGGGTCCTTCCAACAGGTGTGCAGTGAACCTCACCTTCTCTACCTCAGAACACTCACAAGTTACTAAATCCTTGTTGACTGAGCGAAGCCAGTCATCGTCCACTATTGGTTCAGTAGCAGAGGAGAACTTATTAGGCCTAAGCCTTAGGAATCTAGCGAGTCTGTCCACTGGAGGTGGTGGTGGTGGCGGGTAGTTGTTGTTGTTGGTTGCTGCAATGAACTGAGTCATCATAGTCATCAGCTGAGCTTGAGCGGCCATCAGTTGTTGCATGGCATCATTGTTGTCGGGATCACGACGAGGAGGCATCTGTGGGGTTTTTCAGCATGGATGAGTAAAGATAGATAGAACTAAAAGAAGGAAATCCTACCGATGCACAACACTACCAAGTCAAGCAAACAACAAACAATAAACAACTTCAAACTTTTCTTCCTTAGTAATTCGATAAAAGAACTTCTAGGTTGATTAAATAAAACGACAGAGTCTGCAAACCAAAACATTCTAACATTGTCACACCACAAGTTGGAGATCAATGTTTCAAAAACGACGAGCTAAACGAGAAATAACATGGTGGTCCAACTACTAAGTCTAAACTTCGTCCATGACGTCTCCTTCATCTTCTTTGACCTCCTCGATGGTGATGCCTTCCTTCATGAGGATCTCCTTGTAGTCGTTCACCTTTTTCTCTAAGGCTTCATTCTTCTCCTATAGCATTGCCTTCTCACGGTGCAGTCTCGATCGCTTCCTTCTCCAGGGCTTCAATCTTCTCTTGTAGCATTCTCTTCTCACGGCGTAGAGTCTCGATCAAATCTCGATCAGCCTCGAACTTGACGTCGTTGCTCAGAATTTCATCCTTCAAGTTCTTGATCGCCTTGTTCTTGTCTCTAATTCTCTTCTCTTGATTTTGGAACCTTTTCTCTTGAGCTCGGAATTTCTCCTCTTGAGCATTGGCCCTTTTGAGTCTCCTTGACTTGGGCCATTATTTCATCATTCTTCAGCAGCTCATCACGCCTAACCTCTTCTAGTTGCCAGAGGTGAATTTCTAAGTCTTGCAGATAAGGGTGGAAAGGTTCTAGTTTGTTTTTGTCTTCCTCGTTAACAAGGTAGGGTATCCCATCTTTGTCACGTTGGCCTAGGTTAGAAAAGTAGTGGTCTTTTAACTCCTCCTGAATTGCAAGCAAAGACGTCCTATTTGTTCCTGCGGGACGAGATTCAGTCCTTTCTCCAAGGAGTCACTAATCGACTTGTACTGGATATCTTCGGTCATGGGTTCGGTCTGGCGCCCTTGTTGAAAAAGGCAAACTCCCCATAAGTCTTCTTTGTTGAAGTGCTTAAGCTGACTTTCCTTGATGATGGGTGTTGGTAGCGCCAGTAATTCCACCAACTCCAGAAGATATCTTCCAAAACGCATGTTCTTGAAGTCTTCCGCGGTTTGACACATGAAGAACTACATTCTTAAGTTATAAGAGTAAAAATAGTTAAAATAAAATACATAAGGCAAGAAGTACTAGTAATGGTGTAATTAAATACTAAGAGAAAATAAGGATTCTATTCTACAAGGTGATCAACACTACTATCAACTCTTTGTAAATTGGATATTCAGTATAGTGAGAGAGACAGACACCCGGCCAGCCACTTATAATTGTGGAACAAGTCTCATGTACGCGGACATGTAAGGTTAGTCCCGGGCCACTTCATCCCACTATGCCGCTAGGATCCAACATACTTCAAAGATGGTAATATTATGATAAAAAAGGTGCTTAACCAATCCTAAGGGCTAGAACCTATAGATAACAACTTGGCTCTGATACCTTTTTGTAGCGCCCCATCTTTTATATAAAGATGGAACACCTCTGTTAAGTGCTAGTCCCTGGACCACTGCCAGCACCACAGTACAAAATATAAAGTATCATTGCAGAAGTATCATAATACTGTGACGAGATCCAAAAATAGCTAGGTATAGCTTTATTACAAAGTGCATAGCCATGAAGGCTAGCTAAAATATTCAGAGTTCACAACAAAAGCAAATAGCAATGAGCCTCATCTTCAAGCATGCGCCACAGGCAGACATGTTGGGTGTAGACTCGAGTCCAAACTTATTCTTCATCTGAAGTACCTGCACATTTGAATATGCAGCCCCCGAAGGAGGTCATTACAATGAAGTATTGGCAAGTGACTATGGTGGATATATTACGACAAGTCTAATTCTATATGCATATTTGGCTTGGTGGAGTTGTAGGTTATTTTTGCAGAAATCAAGTTTTCTCCTATCTTTTTGTAAAACACTTTTATTTCTCAAAGACTTGGCACCAAGGATGAAGCCCAAGTGCACCAACAATTCTTTCCTTAGTCAATTTTTACTTCATGAAAACGGTGTTGAGATTCTTCCGTCCATCCTTGTCCAGCTGTTCGAAATAGTCCATCACCGGGGATACGGCTAAGTACTCAGATTGTCGACTCTGCAGAGGTTGTGCACTTTCACCTTTAGACTCAATTAACCCAGACATCCTATACACCCGAAGTGCATTAAGGAAAGGAGAGAATTGAGACAAGAACTTTCAGAACAAGAATTCAACCATACTAGCAAGACCCATTCCACCTACCAACTCTACATCTGCTTGTCAAGCTGACAGGTTGAACTCTCACAACTTAATTGTTCTAGACAGAGCCCATTGTCAAAAGGTTGCACGGGAAGCATCTAAACTTGGAGGGACTTAGTAATCTCTTTGTTTCTGGGTGGCAATCCACAAGTGCACTTTTGGGTGAAAACCACCATGCTCATGGCTCTAAGTAGAATAAATTCACCCTTGGCGAAGAAAACCACAAGCATAGTCCCAAATAGCCACTCAACATAAACCATACCAATCAATCCACCCAGGTGTGCATTTTAATTATACCACTTAGAAAATCTTTCCACAACAAAGCATGTAAAAAATATTATAGCATTGCTAACCATCTAATAATTTTTTTAAATGGCTGCAATGACATGGTAGAGGGTGGCTACACACAACTAGGAATTTTCAAAGAATATAACTAACTTAGCATAATAAAAATAATAAAAGATTCCTATCAAACATTCTACTCAAAAAAGTTCTACTAATCCATGACCGCGGCGGAGTCATGGCCGTCGTCGAGCTCGACTGCTAGCGGAAGGGAAAAAAGGGAGAGCTTGTTACCGAATGATGCAGGGCGACGAGGCGAACTTGATGTCGAGGCAGATGATGTCGCGGTGGTCAGCTCCTCACGGGATTTGTTCGCCAGAGTCGGAAAAGCGGACTGCGGCGACGGTCACGGACAGATGCGACGATTGGCTGCTCCTCCTCCTTTTTTTTGTCGAATCATTTTATGTTTTCAAAACCTGATTTCAGAAATAATTTTTAAACTCAAGTGAAACATTTCAGAAAAATTCATAAAAATATGTTTTAGAAAGCTTATTGAATTTAGAAGTATTTTGACAAATAAATAAAGAAAATTATAAGGAGTTCAAATATATCTCTTTATTTTTTTTGATACAACTACAGTAGGGGCGAACCCCTACTGCTCCATTTTCCATTTATATAAAGGGGGGGATAATTACATGGAACATTGTATCAAAAAAATGCTCATAGAGTATCAAGCCATGACTGCATGCCCTCTTTAAGACTAGGCTTAGCTCTATGCATGGATAAAGAGAAAAAGTTTCTAAAATTAGTAATACATCTATTGACAACAGGGTCAATATCTTTGAAGATAGCATCATTTCTTTGCTCCCATAAACTCCAACACCCAGTGATCATGATTTCCATTAGGAAGGATAATGAGTATCTATTTCTGGCATCTTGGATCATTGTCATAAAATCAAGATCAGTGTTCCATTCCAGTCCTAGTGCCCACCAGAAGCTTTGGCTGAAGCTGTATTCGAAGAAAAGATGTAGAATTGTCTCTTCCGGACAGTTGTCACAAAGTACACAATCTAAGAATTCCACATAGAAATGCTTTTTCTTCATAATATCCTTAGTGTTGATTCGACATTTCAAAAGAAGTCACATAAAAATTTATGTCTCGGCAGACTGCATGTTTTCCAAATATCCAAAATTGGTTGAGGGGTATCATATTGCCCCAAAAGGGATCTGTAAACTTTTCTTGTTGAATACTTGGAATCTGAAACTGATATTCTCCAAGAATCATGATCTTCATTGGGAATGAAAGCCAGAATATCATCTTTGAGTTGCAGGAGTTGATCATGAGCAATAGCAGTCAGAGGAGGGTGAAAGAAATCATATATGTTTGAGTTACATGCAATCCAAGCATCACTTAATGATATCTTTTCCTTTTTTGTAAATGAGAAAAGTTGTGGAAATAAGTCCTCCTTGACTGTGTCACTCCATTTATCAGTCCACATAAGAATGGAGGTGCCATTGTTTGGTGAACAACTAGATAATTTCCTGTAATCCTCAACCAGAGATAAGCAATCCCTCCACCAAAAAGAACCTTTTGCTTTGTTAGCATGAGGTATCTTGTTATTGCAATAGTGGGCCCGCCTGATCAGTTGAACCCATGGGATATCCATGTTGTTGTAAAACTTATGAATATTCTTCATGAGAAGAGCTTTATTCTGAGTTCTTAAGTTGAGAACATCTAATTCCCCTTGATCTTTAGGCCTGCAGACCACCTCCCAGCTTGCCAGGCATTTTCCATGTTTATCAATATCCTTTCCAACCCATAGAAATTGTCTCCCACTTTTCTCAAAGTGTATAAGGATAGTCACGTGAATTTTCAGCGAACACATTGCAAACATTGGCATTGACTGAATCAGAGAATTTAGCAGAGTAAGTCTTCCAGTGTATGTCATCAAAGAGTTGATACCAGACAGCTTTCTATCCATTCTTGAAACCATGGGCATAAGATCAGCAACTGAAGGCCTTGTAGTGCCAAGAGGGAGTCCGAGGTAAGTGAAGGGGAGACTTTCAACCCTACAACCAAATAAATTGGCTAGATTATTGGCTTCCTCAGAATCCATATTAATTGGGACCAAAGTTGTCTTGTTATAATTGACTTGTAGACCGGTTGATGTACTGAAGAGTTCTAAAATCTCTTTTTAGGTAAAGCAATTGGGTAGCATCACCAGGCATGATTAGTATAGTGTCATCAGCATATTGTGCCACAGGATACTTTTGGCCAAAATCATTGGGAACAGGTAGGCTAATATGACCATTTTGCCAAGCTTCATTGATAACACTCTGAAGAAGATCCGCAGTGTTAACAAATAAGATAGGTGAGAGTGGGTCTCCTTGTCGCACTCCTCTCTTACAAATGATTTTTTTCCCAGGAGAACCATTCAGAAGGACAGAAGTTGAAGCCGTGTTGAGGATATTGTTGACCATAGAAGTCCATTTAGGTCCACATCCTTTTGCTCTAAGCATAGCAATGATGGCTCTATATTCAACTTTGTCAAAAGCCTTCTCAAAATCAATTTTCAATAAGACGATAGGCTTCTTTGAGGTGTGGCAGATATGAAGATATTCAAATGCCCAGCCTAAACAATCTTGAATATTTTTTCGCTTAATGAATCCATACTGGTTAGCATGTAGAGTAGGTATGATAATTTTCTGCATTCTGTTGGCCAAAAGTTTAGTAAGGAATTTCATCGGAAGACTAACCAGAGAGATAGGTCTATAGTCATTCATATTTTCTGGATCTGTAACTTTAGGAATCAAAGTATTTAAGGCAGTGTTAATAGCGCTCAAATTTAAATTCCCCTCATAGAAATAATTCACCAGCTTGTAGAAATCCTTTTTAACTAGAGGCCAACATTTTTTCAGGAATAACCCATTGAAACCATCTGGCCCTGGTGCTTTGTCAGTTGGCATTTCCTTCACCACAAATTCAATTTCCTCCGAGGTGAAGGGTGAATCAAGATGTAATAAACTGCACCAGATTTTCCAGCTGGAATTGCATCATAGGATTAGTGGAAGTGCCCGATCTACTCTTATATGAATTCCATATAATACTTGCTTTGTGATCATGATTAAAGACCAGAGACCCATCATCACCTTTAATGGAAGTAATGAGGTTTTTTCTGTAGCTCTGAGTAGCTATGGTATGAAATAATTTAGTATTCTCATCTCCCAATTTGGCCCATCTTATTTTTGCCCTATTTTTCCAATATATTCTTTTAGCCTCCATCAGTTTTCTGGTGTGTTCCTTCAAAATGTTCCTGAAGTTATTCTCCATTACAGAGAGGTTTCTTTGATCTTCCAAACCATCCAGCAGGGCTAGAGTAAAATGACATCCTTCAATAATCTTATTTAAATGAGAGAGGTTTTTGCTCCACTTCTTAAGTCCATGTCTCAATTCTTTGAAATTTGCATTAAGCTGCAGAGCTGCATCATGTTTATATCCAGCTATTTTCCAGCAATTGTTAGCCACTCCCTGGAAGCCCTCAAATTCCAGCCAAAAGTTTTCAAACCTAAAGATGTTTGATTTAGGAATATCTGTACCAATTTGCACATGAATTGGAGTGTGATCAGATCCAAGTTTGGAGAGTGGGTAAGATATGGTATTGGGAAATTCAGTTGTCCAATCTGCCGAAGTAAAAACCCAGTCCAATTTCTGAAGTAGTGGAGGAGACTGCATATTGCTCCAAGTGTATGCTCGGCCTTTAAGTGGTATCTCTTCAAGATCATGGATCTGAATAACTGAACTGAAGAGCATCATATTTGTTGGGTTACCACCAGGTTTGTTCCTGTTATCAGGCTCTCGAATTAGATTAAAATCCCCTAGCATCATCCAAAGATGCATAATAGAAGAGTCCAGATTGGCCAACCAGTCCAGAAATTCATCTCTATTTTCTTCATGTGCTGGCCCATAAATATTTGTGAGAAACCAATTTGTACCAGATGTTTTGCAAGTAAACTCAACAGTAATATGATGATTGCTTTGGCTGATCAGTGCACCTTCAAACAAATTACCATTCCAAATGGTAACTATACCACCAGAATTACCTTGAGCAGGTGTGTATGCATATTTGTTAAATCTTCTTGGGCAAAAATTCTTAATGTAAGCCAGATCAAAAACTTCCCTTTTTGTTTCTTGCAAACAAATAATATTGCAATTACTTTCCTTAGCCCTTAGCCTAATATCATCCCATCTGCTCTGAGAGTTGATGCCCCTCACATTCCAATCCATAATATTCCAATTACTCATTATCAACACATGAAGGGGGATAACAATACACTGGTAACATAATTACCAACAACATCACACAGATAAGCCAAGTGCCTCACATAAACCCAGTAGTGAAACATCAAAATAACAAAAGGAAAGCATAGATCCACAGAGAGTAGCCAGAGTACGTAAACAGGAGAAATAAAGGTATCATGACACACGATAATAAGACTGACAACATGCCAGTCAAAACAGGAGATGATATAAGGACTAATCATTAGCCACTGTATGCATTCAATTTCTCCTCAGATAACTCCATAGGAGGGATCTGGCATTGCCCAACGCCAATGGCTTGAATCATGCTCAAGGGTAGTTCTGGTGGTGGGGGAGCATTGATATCAATAATCTCTGCAGCAAAAGCATTCTTCGGGTTCTTCCTGACATTCTTTCCCACAGCTTTGTTCTTCTGTTGTGCCTTGCTAGCCGCTTCTTTGGCTGCTTCTTTATTCTTAAAACCTGCCTTTAGGATAGCAATCTTGTTGCTGCGCCTGACATCCGTCTCTTCAGCAAGAGCTTCTCTAATTCTTTTGTGAGATGGTGTAGCAACAGACACAATGCAGCTGGAGCTAGGTAGGTTGGCAGTCGATCCAGATGGTGTAACTTGGGTGCCCACTGGCACATCACTAATAGTATCTTCAGAGTTGTTGGTAGCATTAGGTTCAAAGGTATCCCAGTCAGAGTTATAGGCTTCTTCTTCAATCAAATCAGTAATAATACATTTACTAGCAGGTATGTCTTCAGGCATCTCAGTAACAATGGTCATCAGACACTTTTTCAAAGAACCCAACTCATCAGGAACATCCAGTACTTGTATCTTAACCCCTGTCACAGGTGCATTGCCAATAGCATCCAAAGCATGATTAGCTCCATTGATACAAGTAGCAAACATATTTTTCATAGCCAGAAAAGTGTCCAACGCATCCACAGCTGGCTGTGGAGCATGGTTGATATTCTCCTCAACTGCAGCCTCTTGTGGGGGAGTCTGTACCATGGGGATATCCTCATCAGCTGCAGGTGCAACATTGTTATTACCAGGTGCAACAGCATGTTGTGGTGCAATATTTGGCTCAGCTGGTGCCACCATCTCCTCGTCATCATGCCAAATACCTCCAAATGGCAGCTGTGGGACTGGGTGGGGGTTACCACCGTCTGGAGGGAGTTCATCTTCATCCCCACCCGTCCCTCCAAGTAAGGAAGCCTGAAGAACATAAATAACAGCAGTCCAAGAGTGCCCATGTCCCTCACTGTCAGTGTTCTCGCAAAGAACATGGCTAATGGGGATGTCCAGCAAAGAGGAGACTCTTATTTTAACAATAATGCGTGCTCTGTTAGATGAATCCTTGTTCCAAACCAGAAATTTTCCAAACTCAGAGACAGATTCCCTAATTTTCTCCACATGCCACGCCTCTAGAGGATAATTGACCATCATAATCCATACATCATGCGAGAAAGGACAATCTCTAAAATTCAGACCACGGTTTGCCGGCACAATGCGCAGAACACTATCCCCAACAAAGAAAGGACTACGATCCACTGCCAAATCTCTAGAACAAACATCAGAAAACTGAAGTTTTATGACATGCGGCCCATATTAGAAGTTTTATGCGAATCTATGACAACCCTCCCAGATCCGTCCAATCTATGACATGCGGCCCATATTAGAAGTTTTATGCGAATCGGTGCGAGTAGATCTCGAGCGTCCGATCTGGATTTGACGGCCCAGATCTAATCACTTTATCCGGTCAGCAGCCACGTCGATGCCTCGTCATCGCCAAGTCAGCGTCCAGTCAGCGCTGACGTGGAAACTGAATTTTTTGATTTAGTTTAATTGGCAGTTTTACAAAAACACCCCTGCTTATTAAAATTGTTATAACTTTTTTAATCACACATCCAAATTAGATAAATTCTATATATTTGGAAAGCCCTGGACATGTAGAATATTTAGTGTTGTCAGAATTCGAAATTTACTTAGTTTAAAATATTCAAATTTCAAATGGAGAATTTGAGTATATTTTTCATAACTTTAAATCTATAATTCCAAAAACTGTAAATAAAATTGTTTTAGAAATCTTAGAATATGTGTAATATTATGCCTCTGTTATAAAATATTTTTGAGTATTATTTTGATGATTTAACAGTTATATGTTTAATTTGAATAGTTTGAGTAATTTTGACATAACTTTTGATAGAAACATTATTTTTGGGTAAATCCAGTTGCTATAAATTTATTTAAATCCCCTCTATCTATTAACAATATTTATAAAATTTTGTTATGAAAATTTAATCACATAAACTTTAATCCTATATTTATTCCTTTTATTATATTTTGCAAAAAATAGAAATTAACTAAATTGCATTTATAGCCTCATATCTACTTTATAAATATCACAAAAAATAGTACGATGTTTATCATAGGAAAATCTCTTCATTATTTTCTCTAAGTTAGGATTATTTTCAACTTAGTATTTTGGTAAAGTGCTATGCACTTAGACACTTAGGATACTCAACATGGAGCTAGAAGGCCAATGAAGGACTTAGAAGAAAACAGACTGTGGAAGCATCTCCAAGAAGTAGAAGCACTTAGAAGAAAAATCAAGAGGAAGTTCAAGAAGACTGACCCCCTATATTCTCTAAGTCTTTCTCTCTCTCTTTTCTTCTTCTCTAAGACTTCATGATGACTAAGTTAAATCCAAGACCAGCCTTGGTTATACAAGAATCATCAAGTATCAAGATTTATCAAGTCTACCAAAAATTTAATCAAGACATCACCAAGGATAAAGTTACAAGTCTGGAGATTAAGACTGGAAGACCAACAACATCTTTCTTTCTATCTTTTTCCTCTCTCCTAATCTTGTCTTTCACTTTAGACATAAACAATTTTTGATCATGTTATTACCATGTTGGAAGTTTTTTGGATCCTAGCGGCATAGTGAGATGAAACGGCCTGGAGACTAACCTTACATGTCCACGTACATGAGACCTGTTCCACAACTTAAGTAGCTGGCCGGGTGTCTATCTCTCTCACTATAGTGAATATCCAATTTACAAAGAGTTGTTAATAATTGTTGATAACCTTGAAGAATAGACTTAGTATTTTCTCTAAGTATTTACGCACATCTTGGCTAAGCCATTAGAGTGCTTATTCAAGATTATTTATAGCAAAGTATTATATCCCACTTATGACCTTATTCCTTAGTCATTTTTGACCAACCTATTTGCTGGCACTTAACTTAGAAGATTTTCATGGCATGACATGCATCTCTAGTCCTTAGAAATATTTTGCACGTCATGCATAACCATATTTTTCCTTAGAAGTTCATGAAACTTGTTTGTTCATTTTGTATGTGTTTTTATGCGTTGTGTTGTTGTGTTTTATGTTGATTGTTGTATTGTGGTTTGTCTATATTTTTTAGATTGAACGGAGAGCCCGGAGTTACGTTGAAAAGAGTTTGTGAGCAAAGACATCATTAAAAGGCTAGTGGCACATTCATAAACCTCCTACTATTTTCTATATGCATTACTTAGTGTATTTTTATATAAGCATGTGTAGGATAGTATTGCCATGCTAGACCTGTGTAGAAACTCCTTACTCATGTGTCTAGGTTCCTATGCAATACTTAGTAGAATTATTTGATGCTATGCAAATGTTATTTTGTGAAAATCTAAATTATAAGAAGTTAATAAAGAACCTCCAGGGTGGATTGGTTGTATATGGTGGCGAAGTTGAGTTGCTACTCAAGCCTATGTCAATGGTTCCTGGAGTACGTGCACTTGTGGATGGCCACCAAGGGAACGAAGGGATCTGAAGAGCTCCGAGTGAAGATTGCTTCCAGTGCAGCCATTGCCAATGGGCTCTGGCTTGATCAACTAAGTTGCGTGGACTCGCCCCGGCTTGACAAGCAGATGTACAGGGTGTTAGATGGAACGGGTCAAGCCAGAGTGGGAGGGAAAATGCTTCTGAAAGATCTCGTCTCATTCTTCTCGTTTTCCTTATCACTTCAGAGTGTAAATGATAGTTTGGGCTGAATGGGTACAATGGTGAACGTGCACAACCTCTGCAGAGTGTAAAACTAAGTACTTAGTCGTGTCCCCAGTCTGGACAAATTGAGCAGCTGATCACGGAATTTAACGGAGGATTCCACCATTCCAACTTCAAAATTAAAACCTTATGGGTGAACAAGGGTAGAATGAGACAGTGGATTTCTTACCACGGATGTTGTGACGCCCTAGAATCGGTACTATGTAGATTTAAGCGTTCCCGCCGAAATCCGCATAATAACGATTTTAGGTCGCCCACCAGACATAATGTGCACGCCGAAACATGCGCATTATGTGGGTGGAATTGTGATAACATTACAACAGTTCCGATACATCCACAAATACAACAGAAGATAAATACAACAACGACTCGAACGAGTCAAGATACAAATAATGCAATATAAAGATACAAATGACAGCGGAAGCAAAATCGTATCCGACTACGGATAAGAAACAAATTGGACTAAGAGTCCTGAAGATAAGCGATGGCGCCATATCCCTGCCCAGCCAAGACGGAGGGATTCCCAAGCTAACGTCGTCGGACTTCAAACCTGTTGACTGCACATAAAGCACATCCCAAAAGAGGGTCAGGGCACTCCCTGGCAAGCAAAACCGACTTGCCTACTTTCTACACCATCTCCCAAAATATAGGGGAGGTGGACTTAGCGGCAGCAGCACTAGCAACCTAAAGAGACACGCTACGACTTCCGTCTAATTAGAGAGGGATAAGAGAGCGCATAAAGGTAAACATCTACAACTAACACCAAACATAACCCATTCTCGAATTAACCCCCCTCAACCAAATATAAGGAAGCAATTCGGAAAACTCACACGTTGAACAGTTTTAATTATAATTTATTGTGAAAGTAATTCTATATTACTAGTCAAATTAATTAACATTAATTAAGTGTAAGTTGTCTAGATCTTGTTAGCCAGCATCATCACCAAAGTCGTCCATAACCGTGGACACGGCTCATCGATAAGATTATACCCTGCAGGGGTGCACTACAGTACCCATACTCGCATGATCAACCCGTGAGGGCCTCTCAACACGACTCATTCCTTCACTACAGCAAGTCCAAGTGCCACCCATATGAGTTGTTACCCGCGTCAGGAGTCCGGCCGAATCTCAATTGCGGACTCATTAGTTTGTGACTACGCCACCATGCGGCTCAAACCACAGTAGGAACTGTCCGCTACGCGACGTACCACCCCTGTATGACCCCCCGTATCAAGTAACCTCTCATCGAACATCATCATCATGCACATGCATATGAGCGAATGGAAAACCCGAACTACTTGCGGCACATGGACGAGCTGCGGATCCGTTAAAAGTCGAGGGGGGCTCCATTGGGCCACCCACAAGTGGTTAGTGCGCTCAAAATTGGATCCGAGGACAAAATCTCAGTTCCTAGGTCGACACTGAGCAGAACAAAGCACCTCGCAAGGCCTTCCGCCTGGTGCCTTATCTTTTAATTATAATACCCCAATATAATACCACATTTTATTAAGGTAGAAAGATCTATCATACTAAGCAGATGAAACATAAGACCAACAGACGACTCGCACAAACAACTCTAAGCATGCGCTACGACTCGCAAGGCCAACAGATAAACAAACAACAGGTGATGGGATGAGGCGATAAAGCTGTATGGGCCGCAGGTTAAACATGTGATGGGATCGCGATAAAGAATCGAATACTAGGATAGCAGAGATCAACGGCAGGAATGAAAGACAATGTATAGGTAAACAAGCAAATTTTGCTTGCCTGGAAATCCCGCGTGGAAGCAGATCTTGTCGTTGCTCACACATCTCAACGTCTTATCCGCGAAGAAGCAATAAACACCGGAAAGCGTAAAAGATGCATTTTACAACTACGGCAAAAGATTCAGCATGATCATACGAGAATGATGCATGGCATGGCAAGATGCAATACAATGCAGGTAATCCAAATTAAGCGGGAAAGCAACCCCGACAATTAATATTTAGGTGCAAGTTATTTATTTACCAGCAATATTAAATGTTGGTTAACATGGCAACACTTGGCATTGGTGATGTAATTAAATTAAATGGAATAGGGCAATTATTAAGTAAAGCCCAACACATTCCATATTTAATTATATAGGTGCAACAAATAAATTACACTAAGCAATTAAAATAAAAGATGCAAAATGGCATACAAATGGCATATTAATATTCATTGCATTTTTCTGATATAAAAATATATAAAGATTATTTTATTTGGAGTTATAGATTAAAAGTTATTAACAATTTAGTTTTAGGGTTCTTTCTGTAAATTACAGGGACCTATCTGTGATGGAACAGTACTGGGGAGGGCTTTGTGCAGAAAACAGAGACCGCAGGGATCTGAGTGCAAATTCCAGTCCCTCTGGACTTTTCTCACCGAAGGAGAACTTGCACGAGAGGCTGACCAGTGGGTCCAAACGCCATGCTGGCGTGGGCGCGTGTGTGTGTGGCGCCATGGTCGCTGACCGGTGGGCCACTGTTGTCAGTGTGCCGAAAAAACGGAAAAAGGGACTTTAATCCACGGGGGCCGGGGGTCGAACTCGCGCCCGCGCGGCGAGCGAACGAGGCGGCTGCGCTAGCCACTTAGACCAGACTGTGTTGGTGATTTCTACTGCCTCCGTTTTCTTTTAACACGGCCCATGATCCAAGTTTCTGACGAAACTGAAAACCAATCGGACACAGCGACCAACAGCGGGATCACGGCGACGATCTCTGCCGCGCGTGAGGTGTCCCTGGACGCGCGCGGGTGTGAGTGTAGCGGCGTGGGTGCAGCGAGATGCAGTGCAGGGGGTGCGAGTTAGCGCACAGGGGGCGAGGAACCGAGAAAAGCGGAGCTTCGGGGGTTCGGCCATGGCGGGAAAACAACGGACGAGGTCGAGGACCAATTCGACATATGCAGCACGGATTCAGGAAGGGGAGAGGGGGAACCGAGAGAGGAGCTCACCGTGAGGAGGATTGTTGTGGCGGTACGGCTCGGGGACGAACGACGGCGAGGAATTCCGGCGGCGGAGGTCGCCGGCCGTGGAGAAGAAGTGGACGAGGAAGACGGCTACCGCGACTCCCTCTGCGATTCCTTCGGAGAGGACCGTGGCCACGGCGAGGCGCTCCTCCGGGGATGCTTCACGGGCCTTCGTCGTCACCGGAATGGTGGCGCAAGGGTGAGTTGCTCGCCGGTGATGTTTGTGGAGAAGAAAACGGAGGGGAGAAGGAAGGGTGGCGGCGGCTATGAGGAGGGAGAGGAGGAGTGGCGGCTAGGGTTTCCACGGGCTGTGGGGAGGAGGTCTTAAGGGAGGGGAAAGGAGTGAGGAGGTGGGGACTCCATGGCTCTTTCTCTGCCTCGCTGTAAAGCGAGGAAGAAGACAAGGGAGGAGGTGGGTCGGGCTGGAAGGGAGAGGAGAGATGGGCCAGAGGTGGGTTCGGCCCAGTAAGGCTTCCTCCCTTTTTTTTCTGTTTTGTTTATTCTTTACTGTTTTGTGTTTGTTTTTAAAACAAAATAGAAGAGAAAGGATATATACACTTTTGACAAATATTTATAATTTCAAATACACAATTTAACATATTAGTTTGAATATTTGAAAAGAAATTAAATATCACATTTAAATTAATTTGACTTGCAATTAGATATAAAAGTGGAAAAGAATTTAAATGAAGTTGAATTTAAATGCAATAATTTAAATTAAGATTGACAAATGCAAATGATGCATGATGATGTCATGTTGATGCAAAAAAAAGAAAACAAACAATTTTCTAATTGGGAAAAAATCCCGGGGCGTTACAGATGTCTAGAATAGAAGAAAAGTGTTTCCCAAAGAGTTAGGAAAAATTGGCTTTATGCAAAATAGCCTTGAACTCCACCAGCCAAATATGCATATAGGTTATTAGAGTTATTCCATTAAGTGTCCACCATAGTGTCGCTTGCTAGACTCCAATTTTAATGGAATCAGACCCACGTTGTTGCAATATTTCTCTTGTTGCAGATTGTTCAGATGACGAGAGAGGTTTCGTTTAAAGGTTTCGAGTCTGCAACCAACATGTTTTCGCCCGTGGCAACATGAAGATGATGGAGACTCACTGTTATTGTATGACCGCTGCTTATTCTTTAAACTCTAGCTTCACGCTATGCAACTTGAATTGAATATTTTGTAAGTCTGGATCATCGATGTAATAAAATTTATACTTTGTTGTGATATTACATCATAAACTGTCTGTGCAAACGAATCGATCCAGGGATTTGCACTATACACAAGTACCTGCCATATTTTAAGTGCAGGTACGCTACACGGCGGAGGTGCGTCTGAGCCCTCCAAGACGAATTTGGCTCTTCGGCCATTCCACGAGCCACTGGAGGCAGGCTCCAAGGACCATGTGCTCATCATCGTCGGCTCCCCCAGGTTGCATTGGGGGACTGATGTGTTGAAACTTAGTCAATACCTCATCCAACTTGATTCTCAACACTTGCATTGGTTGTGCATTAGGTTACCCTTTGGTTGTATGATCGTGCCCTAGGCAACATCCACCAACTCGCTGTCAGCCCCCACCGTATGCAGGAGTGTGCAAACCATGTCCTGAGAGTCAACACATATGCATGTTGGTGGGCATCATGAGATGATAGTCATCAAAGGCATAGTTAATTATAGAAGATGTCGTGGACTAACTAGTCAGTTACCTTGTCGATTGCGTTGAGCTCCTCTAATGTTGAAACAATGGAGGCGACGGCCGGCGTCTCATTGTGTTGCGCCGGAGTTTGCCTGGGGAGCTCATGTGCCTCGGTAGGGGGTGCCTGTGGCATAGTATGAAACGGCGACTCGAAAGCGGTGTTGGCCGGCGGGGTCACCAGCTGGTGCGGAGGGGTCGCCATATGGCTGGAGTTGCTGGCGGCGTAGCTGGGCACGTGTATCGGCCCCTTTCGACCTGCCGCATTCCAAGCAACTAACCCCTCCATCAACCCGGGGGGAAGAGCTCATCGATCCTATCCTTCGCCATCTAGTTCACCGTGGTGGAGTCCACTTTCTCATTCTGCAAGGTCTCCACCTTCTTCCTTAGCTCCATAACCTCCGCGGCATCCCTTGTCGGCTTCCTCCTCTGCCTTCTCGACTGGCCGCCGTCTATGCTGTAGTACTGGAGCAACTTCATGCACGTACCAAAGCCGGTGACACGGCCAGTTGACGTGGGCGTCAAGTTCTTGTCCCTCTTCTTCTAAACGTTCATCGCCCTATTGAAAGTATTGTCCCACGGCTCTGTCGAATCCTGGGACGACGGGCCTGCCTCAGTGTCAGCCTTCAACTCGTCAGCCTATAGACAAAGCAAATTAAGGTAAACTCATGCATATGTAGAAAAATTAGCCTACGGGGTAAATTAAATTCCTTACCAGCACTTTCTCAAATTTTTAGATCGTCATCGTCTGTAATGAATTCCCCCGTATCTTTGTTCAGAAAGTAGCGGGACCGGACAAAGTTCCGGACCTGCTCGTCCGTGATTTGGTGCCACGGGTTCGTTTTTCCCTTACGAAGAACCTCGGCATCCTTCTTGTCCCAAACGGGTTGTTTTCCTCGGTAGTTACCGTTTCCCAAATGGTGGTTACCTAGGTTCATGTCCCGCATTTTCTTCCCCCAGTCCGTCCATTTTATAGACACCATTTCTTTCAAGGACAACTTGAATGCATCGAAGTCATCCTTGTTTAGCATCGGTTCTTTGCTTTTTATTTCCTCTCAGCTTTCAACCTTCTCAATCTTTCTCCTCACCCTGAATTTCCAGCTGCTCAAGGTGGTGCTCATCTTCGTGATGGCTAACCTCTCCACCTTTTTGTTGAGTGGCTATGGGAACGTGTATCGTTGGTGAAGCTTCTGGATGAGGATGTTGACCAAAGCATCATTCCGGTTGTGCCTGAGGTCCCTCGTGTTGATCGACACGGTTTCCCGGAGGATGGACCCTAGTTGCATGGCGTATCCCTTGGCAAGTCTCTCGGGCTGCAATGGGAGGCCACTAGGCGAGACCTTAGTGAAGGATTCTGTGACGTTGACAAGTGCTTGCGGTGTCCGATCCCTCCTTGGCTTCTTTTTCTATAAGGCGGGCGGGTTCGTGCCATCCTCCTTGTGGTCCTCGCCAGCATCGGTTGTGGTATCGGCGTATGTAGTGACCTTACCTTTAATATAAGTGGAAGTCCCTGTGTTAATGTGCTAGTCCCTGGATCAAATGCTAGCACCACAGTTTAAGATGTATATCATGCGAAAGTGTCAAATTCTTTATTAAATCGCATGATCCAGTGTTACAAATATCTCTTACAACTAGCAAAATTCAAAGAGCAGCAGCTGAAAATAGTAGATACAATGAGCCTCATCATCTTCATGTGCCACAGGCAAATCATGTTGGTTGTAGACTCGAAATCCTATCGAATGCTCACTCGTCGTCTGTCGAATCTACAAGGTTTAGTTGCAGCCCAGCTATAAAGGGTCAGGACAATTGAATTGTGGTGGCAAGTGATACTATGGTGGATATAAATGGCAAGACTAATACTACATGCATATTTGGCTGGTGGAGTTCAAGACTGGTTTACGTAAAGCCAATTTTGTCCTATATTTGTAAAGACATTTTCATCTTCGCAAAGAGTACCATCGATAGACATCAGTGAACGCCTATGCTAAACTATAATTAATTGGTACCACTGATAGTCATCAGTGAACCCCAAACCCTTGTTCACCCATCTCAAATTTATTATGAAATTGGAATGAAGAGATTTTCAGTAGACAGCCTTGAGAAGTCACTCAATTCTCCGATGCCGGGGACACGGCTAAGATCTTAGGTTTTAACTCTCGAGAGTGTGTGTACTTTCACCATTAGACTCAATCAACCCAAACTATCCTCTACACTCACTTAGTGAGAAGGAAAAGGAGAAGATCAAGATGAAACTTTTCAGAAGTTGCTTTCCCATGATCATACTAAGAGATTACCACCATCCTATCACCCCTACCACCATCAATCTATTGACCCAGGTCCACATCAACTTGCTCCGTCAAGACAGACCCCATATTGACCAATGGTTGCACGATAAGCAACTAAACTCAGTGTAAACTTAAATCCCATAGCCCCGAGTGGCCTTCCACAAGTGAGCAAACTCAGGCCGCCGCAGAACTGGCCGTTGAGTAGCCACTCAACTTGAAACCTCCTCGATCGAACCAATCCACCAAGGCGGTAAATTCATTTAGTGGAATTTTCACTTATCACATCTACCATAAAACAATCATTTTTGCAGCATGTACTTCCACTAAATTATAATAGCTTACTACCAAGGTGGTCATATGGATATCCTAAAAAGGTTTGCATAGCATAATAAATAACAGTAGTAAACCTGTCATGCATACTACTGAAAACACTAATAATGCAGTCGGTAAAAATAGTAGGTCTTTTATAGTATCACTTACCTGATGAATGTTGTCGTTTCTCACACACTCTTTGTCACAACGAACGTTGCACTCCGTTCAATCTATACAGTAAAAAAGAATCCAATAAACAAGCAATTCAACAAACACATAACATTGAAAAATCCAACAAACGTAAAAAGAGGCTTAGCAAGGGATTTGGTAAAGGGTGTAACATAATTCAATATCCAAAAACGAATTAATGTGATTTGAGATATGGGTTTGCCAATTGGATCAGGGAAGGTCTTGATTGAAATAGTTTACACAAATGAATGCCGAGATGGTTTGAAAACAATTTAAAAGCAAGGTTCACAATTTTAAGTTATCCAACATAATTAAATACAATTACACAAGTCTATGTTTCAAAATTGATTTAATGAGACTTTGTGTTAAACTTGTTCAAATGATCACACATTAACTTTGGAAAAGGTTTTAACCTAATTTAAATTTCAAGTTCCATTAAAGTTACATAACAAGTCATTTTAAAACCAAACTTAAATGTTCATATCACTAAATTAATGATCTAGTTATTTAAATTGGCATCAAGTTTTAAAATCAAATTTGTACACTAATTAATTTTAAGTTGGTCAAATTAATTTATAAGCGAATACTTATTCTACATCTTAAGGATTCCAAAAATATTTCATTTGAAATATTTCTTGGTCATACACAATAAAATCTATGTCCAATTTACTTAAATCATGCATTTCAAAATTTGAACGAGTTTAAACTAGTCAAAGTTGGAATATAACAGTGCCAAAAGATTCTACAGGTCAAGAGATTTCCATAGACATAGAGTTTATCAAATTTGGACATGTGGTTCAAAAGATATGAGAGTTTTAAGTTATAGGAGTGTTTCTGCAAAATCTGCATACGAAATTTCTATTTGGGTCAACACAGAAAAAAGCTAGACAAAGTGGCAAGATGGTGATTGGTGGAACAGGTTGGTTTAGACAAACTAACTATATACGTAGGATCAAAAAGCAAATAGCTAAAGTTACGACACTACTCGATCTAAAAACGGATTGTACGGTGTACGAGTAAATACTACGCTAGACTAAAATCTAAAACTACTCAGAAACTACGCTACGGAAAATATACGCCTATTAAATTGTAGACTAAATTATAATACAAAAACTAAACTACAAAACTAAATATAAAAGAGAAAAAGAGAAGATATGCGCAGTACCTCCGTTGTGTGAGAAGCGCCGTCGAAAGAGAAGAAGAGAAATCCCACCAATAGAAATCCCACAGAAGATAAAATAAATATTTTATTATATTCTAGTCAAACCAAAATAAATGATTCAACCCGAATTTGTATTTATGATTTTGCCCATATATATAGGGTCTATATATAGACTAAAACTGGGTGGGGGTGTTGCAAAAGAGTCAAGGTGGGACTAAAAAGAGGCAATGGGAGGAGGCTGCTAGCGCACGCGTGCGCGCGCTGCGTTGTGTTTTTTTCTCTTTTTTTCTTTTTTTATTTATTTTGTTTTATAATTCTAAATAAAGTGAAAGAAGTTTCTAAAAACTTCTAAAAACCATATCTATCATTTAAAACATTCAAAGTCATGTTTTGAATATTTTTCAAAAATATTAATTTGAATATTGATTCTAAGTTTGACACTTTATGTTAAATTTAAAATTAGCGATTTAAATTAATTTCTTTGTAGCTAACATATATTTATGAAAATACCACAAATAAATATGTTTGAAAGTACCACAAATTATAATCCTTTTTCAATAAAACTCATTTTTGGCTTTGAACAAAATCTAGAAATATTGTATAAAATATGTTTTGAATAACTTGTCCATAATGGAACCTTTTCGTAATACTTTAGTCACATGATAATTTAGTAATTCAACGTATTGTATAGAGAATACATAATATCTTATATTAAGATTGTTTATTTATGGCTTTTAAGTGTGGATTTCACATATCAAAACATTTGTGATTTAAATGCAAGGATGCCATGATGATGATGAATTTTTGGTTTGCTTTTAAATATAATTCAAAATATAATACTTGAATTGTTTAATAACTGCTTGATAAAAAACTTTGTCAATTTAAAATAGTGTAACATCCCAAATTTCTCAAAAATTAAAAACTTTGCATTCATGCATCATGCATCATAAAAGTATGGCATTGAGAACACATAAGAAGTAAATTGAATTTTAATTATAAGGTTAAAAAAAATTGTTTTCATTAAAGAGGTTATTTGAGCTCCTCATACAAATCTGTATTTTATTATTTTATTTATTTAACAAAATGATATCCAAAAAGTTATAAATTAAATTAGCTTTTCAAAACATATTTTTATGAATTTTTCTGAAATGTTTTGATAAGTTTTAAAAATCAAATTTGAATTAAAGGTTTGAAATCAGAAAATGTTTTGTTAAAAAAAAAAGGGGAGACGACCCAATCTGGGCCGAAGCCCACTTCGTTCCCTCGCTATCCGCCGCGCGCGCAGCGCAGAGGCCCACGCCGCAGCCCACCTCCCTCCTTCTCTCACTGCCAGCCGGGGCCCACATGTCATCCCTCTCCCCAACTCGTGAAGAACACGAACACGATTCCACCGAACCCTAGTTTCTTGCGGATCGAAATCCGTTGGGAAAATCGCGAGGAAACCGTTCCCCTACGTCCCCATATAAACCCCCCCCCCTCTGCCGCCTCCTCCCGACCCCAAAACCCTAGAAAATAGCCTCCAGGCCGCTCAGAAGCTGCCGCCACCGTCCGCCATTGCCGCCGCAAAAATCCTCGATCTCCGGTGAGTGCAGAGCATCTCGACTCCTCTCGCGTCTCTCCTCCTTCTCCCAGTGAGCACGCGCACGTCCCTGACACCTTCTCTGTTGTCCTAATGCACCAGATCGTCGCGTACGTGTTCAACCGAAGCAAACAGCCGCCGTTTCCATCTCCGGCGAGCTCTAGGAGGAGAAGGGAAGCACGCCGAAGATCCCTGCCGCGCCAACAGCTCCGCCTCGACCTCCTCTTCGTAACGGTATGAGTCGTTCTTGCTCGCACGTCGTAGATCGCCGGAAACGTTTATGCCGATGATGGCGCCGCCGCGGGCACGGGATCGCCGGCAAACCGCGCCGCCCGACCCCCCCTTTTTGATCCTGGCCTTCGGATCTAGATCCAATGGATCTAGATCGGGTGGATCTGGTGCGTTAGATTTAAAACAGATCAGATGGTCCGCGTACACGATCCGCGCCGAACCGGTATCGGCCAATCAGAGAGGGCCGCGTGGCATATTCATTTTCTATTTTCGCAGAGATATTGTTTTAAAAACAGAAAACAACATAAACTTACAAAATTCATAACTTCTGTTCTGTTCATCCAAATTTGATGAATTTTATATCCACGTGAAGCTCTGCTCGTGTAGTTTAATATGGTTTCATTAGTTTATCCTTTTAGTGTATAATAAATTGCGGAATTTAATTGTTTAGCTTTCGGATATTAAATCTATAACTTAATTCATAAAATCTCTTTCCAAATAAATCCAATTGTTTTGGAGATTTATTAATGCCCTCTGTCCAGAGAGTGTAACATGAGTTTCATTTGAAACTTCTTCTAATAGACTAAAGAAATTGGTTTTAGAATTTAAAACTACTAATATGCTCATTATTTAAATGATTAATTAAAATATTAAAATATTGATCATTGCATCTTCATGCATGAATAACAGAGAATTGAAAATAGTAATTAATTGGTCTTGTTAAGTTCATTGCATATTAAGCATGCATACATATTTTGTATTGATATTTTAAGTGTTATGCTTGTGTGTTTATTTAGTGTATTGTTTGTCTCTAGATTGTGAAGAGGAGGAAGGTCCTTGTGATTGTTATTCTTGCTGTGCTTGTTCCTCTTGTTACCAAGGCAAGTGACATTCATAATCTATCCTATGTTTTCTATATGCATTATTAGTAGATTTTGAGTAGTATGCATGATAGGGAAATTTTGATACTATCTTATAATGTTAAGTTAGTTTACACTTTGAAAATATCCTAGTAGTGTGTAGCCATCCCTCCCCATGCAGCCACCAAAAGTTTTATTAGATGCTTAGCTATGCTATAAAGGAGTTTACTTATCATGTTATAGAATTATTGCTAAGTGTCAAAACTTTGAATGCACTTCTGGGTGGAATTGGTTGTTTGGTTTATGTTGAGTGGCTTTTGGGACCATGCTTGTGGTTGTCTTTGCCTAGGATGAATTTCTATTCTACTTAGGGCCATGAGTATGGTGGTTGTCACCACGAAGTACACTTGTGGACGGCCACCCAGGAACAAAGAGATTACTAAGTCCCTCCAAGTTTAGAAGCTTCCCGTGCAGCCTTTTGACAATGGGCTCTGTCTAGAACTATTAAGTTGTGAGAGTGCAACCTGTCAGCTTGACAAGCAGATGTAGAGTTGATAGGTGGAACGGGTCTTGCTAGTATGGTTGCATTCTTCTTCTGAAAGTTCTTGTCTCAATTCTCTCCTTTCCATAATACACTCCGCGTGTATAGGATTTCTCGGACAAATTGAGTCTTAAGGTGAAAGTGCACAACCTCTGCAGAGTCGACAAACTGAGTACTCAGCCGTGTCCCCGGTGATGGACAACTTCGAGCAACTGGACAAGGATGGACGGAAGAATCTCAACATGGTTTTCGTAAAGTAAAATTTGACTAAGGAAAGAATTATTGGTGCACTTGGGCTTCATCCCTTGGTGCCAAGTCTTTGAGATACAAAAGTGTTTTACAAAAGATAGGAGAAAACTGGCTTTCTGCAAAATAGCCTACAAACTCCACCAAGCCAAATATGCATATAGAATTAGACTTGTCATAATTTATCCACCATAGTCACTTGCCAATACTTCATTGTATTGACCTCCTTCGGGGGCTGCATATTCAAATGTGCAGGTAATTCTGATGAGGAGTAAGTTTGGACTCGATTCTACACCCAACATGTCTGCTTGTGGCGTATGCTAGAAGAGGAGGCCCATTGCTTTTCTTTTCGTTGTGAACTCTGAATATTTTAGCTAGTCTTCATGACTATGCACCTTGTAATAAAGCTATACTTGGCTATTTTTGGATCTCGTTGTAGTATTTTGATACTTATGCAATGATACTATATATTTTGTACTGTGGTGCTAGCAGTGATCCAGGGACTAGCACATAACACAGATGTTCCATCTTTATTTAAAAGATGGGGCGCTACAAAATGGTATCAGAGCTAAAGTGTTGCCTGTAGGTTCGAGCCCTTAGGATTGGTTAAGCCTCCTTTTTGATCATAATATTACCATCTTTGAAGTATGTTGGATCCTAACGGCATAGTGGGATGAAGCGGCCCGGGACTAACCTTACATGTCCGCGTACATGAGACCTGTTCCACAATTATAAGTGGCTGGCCGGGTGTCTGTCTCTCTCACTATAGTGAATATCCGACTTACAAAAGAGTTGATAATAGTATTGATCACCTGTTAGAAAAGAACTTCTTTTTCTCTAAGTACTTAAGTACACCACAATTAATATATCCTACCTTTGTCTTGTTTTAATAAACTCTACCTTTATCACTTAAGGGTGTCATTCTTCATGTATCAAACCGCGGAGGACTTCAAGGACATGCGCTTTGGAAGATATCTTCTAGAGTTGGTAGAACTGTTGGCACTTCCAACACCCATCATCAAGGCAAGCCCGCTGAAGCACTTCAACAAAGAAGACTTATGGGGAATTCGCCTTTACCAACAAGGGCGCCAGACTGAACCCAAGACCGAAGATATCCAGTACAAGTCGATTAGTGACTCCTTGGAGAAAGGGCTGAATCTCATCATGTAACATCCCAACATTTTATAATGTTCAAAAATCACTAAAATTTAAAACTTTTCTTTTTATTAAAATAAAATATTAAATGCATGAGGAAACCAACTATAAAGGACTTCAAAGTTTAATATTTCAAATGTCACAGTTTAAAACATTTTATTATCCCATGTATTTCAAAACCTTAAATACAATTTGATAAATATTGTACAAACTACAATTCATTTTATTTTAAGTAAATTAGTTTCTTTATAAGTATTTGAATTAAATCATTTAGCCATATCTATTCATAAATATAAGATTATTCAAATTAGTATATAATTATTAAATGGTTTTCATTCCTTTAACTATGTTCAAAATATAGTTTGGAAATTATAAGCCTATAGTGTATAACTTTAAAACCTTATAGATTGTAAATTAATGAATTAGCCAAATAAACATTTCATTTGCTTAAATGAATTTCATCTATTTTCAAAACATGAAATGATTAATATATTCTAAATAAGAATAGAATTAAAACAAAAATACTTTCCAAAGTTGTTATGAAGTTTTCAAATGAATTACCATAATTAAAATATAATGTTGCACAGATTATTTTCAATTAAAAATGAATACCCTATATTTCACATTTCCTAAACATTTTTATATTTAGTTCTTTAATATCATGCCAAAATAAAGATGAAAGATTTCAGCAAAATAAGTTTAAATAACTTAAATCCAAACAAACTGAAATGTGGGTATTTTACAAATATTATTTAGCCAAAAGAAAATTTAAATAAGATAGAAATTCAAATTTGACTTTAAGTGCCAAATTGGTAATTAATCAATATTTCAAAATATTAATTTTCAAAAATATTCAAAACATACCCACAACTGGTTTAACAGCAAGATATTATTTTACAAATTTTTAGAAATTAACTTGACATCATTTGGAGTTATAAATCAGAAGATATGAATTAAAGAAATAAAATCAGAAAAGGAAAATAGTCGCTGACGTCATGCTGACGTCAGCAGATCTTCTTCTTCCTCTAACCGAACGAAGAGCAGAAAAAGGAGATCGAATCGGAGTCCAAATCTTCTCCGATTCGTGCGGGATTCGATCTCCTGCAGCCCCTATTTAATCCCCGGACCCCGCCGCGTCTTTTCCCCCAAAACCCTAGCTAAAACAAAATTCAAATTTGACTTCGTATAAAATATTCAAATTTCAAATGGAAATTTGAGTATATTTGTAATAACTTTAAATCTATAAATCCAAAAATTGCAAATAAATATGTTTTAGAAACTTTGTGATATTTGTAAATTAATGCCACTGCTATAAAATATTTTGAGCAATTTTTGAATGTTTTCATAGTTGTGTGTTTAATTTGAATAGTTTGACTAATTTTGAAATAACTTTTAATGGAAACATTATTTTTGATTAAATCCAATTGCAATAGATTTAATTAAATGCTCTCTGTCTATTAACACAAATTATAACATTTTGTTATAGAAATTTAATCATAGGAAAACTTTAATATTATAATTATTCCTTTTAATTTTATTTTTCCAAAACTAGGAATTTAATTAAATTGCATTTATAAATTCATGCATATTTATAAATAAAACACAAAAGTTATTTTTATGTTTCTTGTGATTTAAGATTTCATTTCATTCATAGCATATTTTATATTGTAGATATAATTCTCAAAGGAAACCCCTCTTCAATAGTTTTCTCTAAGTTAGGATTATTTTCAGACTTAGTATTTTGTGAAAAGTGCTATGCACTAGACACTTAGTAGTTTTCAAGATGGAGCTAGAAGACCATTGAAGGACTTAGCCAAAAACAAGACTTCAGAAGTATCTTCAAGGAGGAAACACTTAGAAGAAAATCAAGAAGAAGTTCATGAAGGACTTAGAAGAAAACAGACTCTGGAAGCATCCCCAAGATGTCAAGCACTTAGAAGAAAAGTGAGAAGAAGTTCAAGAAGGCCAACCCCCTTTTTATTCTCTAAGTCTCTCTCTCTGTCCTTCTTCTCCTCTGAGAAATTCATGAAGACTAAGTAAATCCAAGACCAGCCTCGAGGATACAAGAACCACCAAGTCTGAGGATTCATCAAGAATACCAAGAGCTCAATCCAGACATCATCCAGAAGAAAGTTACAAGTCTGGAGATGAAGCCTGGAGGACAACTACATCTTTCTTTCTATCTTTTCCCTCTTTCCTAATCTTGTCTTTAGACTTAAACAAATTTTGATCATGATGTTATCATCTTGAAGTTGTTGGATCCTAGCAGCATAGTGGGATGAAGCGGCCTGGAAACAAACCTTACATGTCCACGTACATGAGACCTGTTCCACAATTTAAGTGGCTGGCTGGGTGTCTGTCTCTCTCACTATAGTGAATGTCCAATTTACAAAGAGTTGATAATAATCGTTGATCACCTTGAACAAATGACTTAGTATTTTTCCCTAAGTATTTTGCACATCATGGCTAAGCCATTTGAGTGCTAGTTTCAAAAAGATATGAAACAAAGTATGTTTATCCAACTTAAGACTTTAGTCCTTAGTCCTTTTTGACCAACACCTTGCCTTACATTAACTTAAAAGAATTTCCATGGCATGAACAAGCATTTCTAGCCTTAGGAATATTTTGCACATCATGCATAAACATATTTTCCTTAGAAAGTTTTATAAAACTTATTTATTCATCTAGTATGTGTTTGTATGCATTGTGAGTTTTGCTTGCTGTTGATTGTTGGATTGTTGTTTGCTTATATTGTTTAGATTAAACGGAGAGCAAACGTTCGTTGTTGAAAAGAGTTGTGAACAATGACAACATTCAAAGGCAAGTGGCACACCTCATAAACTTCCTATTTTTATGCATTACTTAGTGTATTTTATATGCATGTGTTGCTATGCTAAACCTGTGTAGAATCCCTTATTCCTGTGTCTAGGTTCCTATATCATACTTAGCAGAAATATTGATGCTATGCAATTGAAGAAGGGTTTTTACAAAATGTTAAGTGACTACTCAGGACTGTGCTCATGGCTGTCTTCTCCTAGGATGAATTTCTATTCTACTTAGGGCTGTGAGCATGGTGATTTTTACCTGAGAGTGCACATCCACTTAAGTTAATGAAACACCTGGGTGGTAATTGGTTGTATGGTTTATGTTGAGTGGCTACTCGGTCCATTTCTATGGTTCCTAAAGAGTATGTACACTTGAGAACGGCCACCCAGGAACAGAGGAATCTGAAGAACTCCGAGTGACGATTGCTTCCAGTGCAGCCATTGCCATATGGGCTCTGGCTTGATCAATTATGTTGCGTGGACTCTCTCCGGCTTGACAAGCAGATGTAGGGGGATGTTAGGTGGAACGGGTCAAGCCAGCATGGGGAGGGAAAATGCTTCTGAAAGATCTCGTCTCATTCTCTCCTTTCCTTATCACAAATGGTGTGTAAAGGATACCTTGGGTTGAATGGGTACAATGGTGAAAGTGCACAACCTCTGCAGAGTGTAAAACTAAGTACTTAGCCGTGTCCCCGGTTACGGACAATTTTGAGCAGCTGATCAAGGACGTCAACGGAGGATTCCATCATTCCAACTTCAAAAGTAAAACTTGATGGGTGAACAAGGGAAGATGAGATTTATGGTTTTCATGCCATACTCGTCGATTTCAAGAAAAGTGTTTTCAAAAGGATAGGAAAAATTGGCTTTATGCAAATTAGCCTTGAGCTCCACCAGCCAAATATTCATATAGGCCTTAGAGTTATTCCATAAGTGTCCACCATAGTGTCACTTGCCAGACTCCATTTTTAATGGAATCTGACCCACGTTGTTGCAATATTTTTCTTATTGCAGATTTGATCAGATGACGAGTGAGGTTTCGTTTAAAGGTTTCGAGTCTACAACCAACATGTTTTCGCCTGTGGCAGCATGAAAGTTATAGAGGCTCACTGCTATTGTATTTTTCCGCTGTGTACTTTTTCAATGCTAGCTTTATGCTATGCAACTTGTATCAAATATTTTGTAATTCTGGATCATCGATGTAATAAAATTGACCTTTGTTGTGATATTACATCGTAAACTGTGTGTGCAAATGAATCGATCCAGGGATTTGCACTATACACAGGTATCTGCCTTATTTAAAGTGCAGGTACGCTACAAATGGTATCAGAGCACTGTGTTGCCTGTAGGTTCGAAACCCCTAGGATTGGACTAAGACCCCAAAGGTTAAATAGTTAACTAAACTAGGTTTCCAAAAACATGAGTGAATCTTGAACCTTTCTTAATACTGTTTTACCTTATTTATCTTGTCTTACATCTTTCCCTTTCCTTTTAAATTCTAATACTCTTACCTGTTCAAAATTTTAGATGGGAGAGTACACTGAGACTGCATATGCTGGAGTTTTGTCGGGTTTCATCTTTGGGAGGCAGCTGGCTAGGTTGACAAGTGTTTTGAAGCTACCACCACCTTATTTCCGAGGAAGGAAGGAAGAGACCAACATACCCCATGGGATACGTTGGGAAATACGCACCATCATGACCCCGGATCCTACGATGCCAGACTTCGAGCCCGTGGACTATGTCACCTACTACCCAGAGTGGATTGAGGGAGTGAACATAGCTATGGTGGACTTAATGGCTCGTTTGTGTTACAAGTATCGATTCAAGCTAGCACCAGGATCGCCATTCCGTGCCTTTGGGAAGAGGAATGCACATGGTATCTCGATGGCTCACACGGGAAATCGCCTGGACTTGCCCCTCGTTAACAAGACATTTGAAGACTTGGATTATCTCATCAACTGCCTGACCAGGAGGGTCCAACAGACTTCTGACGTCGCAAATCATGCTCAAGCCGTCATACACGCAAAAACCCAAGAACTCCAGGCTTCTGAAAATCTTATTGGTCAGTTGGAGGAACTCATCCATGACCTACATTTGGAGAACCTTGGCAAGGATGAGCAAATTGCCATGCTTGAGGCGCAACTCATTCCACCTCCACCACCACCAGTAGCTGAAGAAGTAGGTGACCAAGGCACTGGAAATGTGACTGTATCTGCAGCTACGAAAGTGGAAGAAGACCCCGAAGAGGTGCAGTTTGAAGAGTCAACTGAGGAAGAAGTCACGCCTGAGGCAAATAACCACGCAATAAAACGCAAGCGTAATATGTAGGAAGGATAAGTGTAGCAATCAAAACCATGTTAGAGGGACCACCATTTATCTTATTTAGCTTATCGTATCGATTTAGTGTATTGACCTATCAAATTGTGGTATGGCAGTACTGTTGCTTTTGTATTTCCCCGACCTTTTATTCGATAAACGATTAGTTCGATTCCTCAAAAGAAGTTTGAAATTTTCATGTATGCATTTGCTTGTGTTTGAACCTTGTGGCTTGATGTTTGTTAGATGATGTTTGTAATGGATTATCTTGATTTATGGTTGTGCATTAGGATGTTGAATTATCAACAAAACTTTTTTTTCTAGGGTGGTAGCCACCTAGATAATTCAAACCCAGTCGCTTAAACCCAGAGATCTCAAACTATCTTCTTTCCATCCTCCCCATCAGAAAAACCATTCACTACAAGATTTCAAGTTTCCATGTCCGAAAATTCATTTCTCAAAACATCTCGAGTGATCAGAGTCATTCAAGCCTTGCTTTCTTTTTCGCTTCTCCGAATCTCGGGGACGAGATTCCTTTTAAGGGTGGTAGTCTGTAACATCCCAACATTTTATAATGTTCAAAAATCACTAAAATTTAAAACTTTTCTTTTTATTAAAATAAAATATTAAATGCATGAGGAAACCAACTATAAAGGACTTCAAAGTTTAATATTTCAAATGTCACAGTTTAAAACATTTTATTATCCCATGTATTTCAAAACCTTAAATACAATTTGATAAATATTGTACAAACTACAATTCATTTTATTTTAAGTAAATAAGTTTCTTTATAAGTATTTGAATTAAATCATTTAGCCATATCTATTCATAAATATAAGATTATTCAAATTAGTATATAATTATTAAATGGTTTTCATTCCTTTAACTATGTTCAAAATATAGTTTGGAAATTATAAGCCTATAGTGTATAACTTTAAAACCTTATAGATTGTAAATTAATGAATTAGCCAAATAAACATTTCATTTGCTTAAATGAATTTCATCTATTTTCAAAACATGAAATGATTAATATATTCTAAATAAGAATAGAATTAAAACAAAAATCCTTTCCAAAGTTGTTATGAAGTTTTCAAATGAATTACCATAATTAAAATATAATATTGCACAGATTATTTTCAATTAAAAATGAATACCCTATATTTCACATTTCCTAAACATTTTTATATTTAGTTCTTTAATATCATGCCAAAATATAAGATGAAAGATTTCAGCAAAATAAGTTTAAATAACTTAAATCCAAACAAACTGAAATGTGGGTATTTTACAAATATTATTTAGCCAAAAGAAAATTTAAATAAGATAGAAATTCAAATTTGGCTTTAAGTGCCAAATTGGTAATTAATCAATATTTCAAAATATTAATTTTCAAAAATATTCAAAACATACCCACAACTGGTTTAACAGCAAGATGTTATTTTACAAATTTTTAGAAATTAACTGGACATCATTTGGATTTATAAATCAGAAGATATGAATTAAAGAAATAAAAACAGAAAGGGAAAATAGTCGCTGACGTCATGCTGACGTCAGCAGATCTTCTTCTTCCTCTAACCGAACGAAGAGCAGAAAAAGGAGATCGAATCGGAGTCCAAATCTTCTCCGATTCGTGCGGGATTCGATCTCCTGCAGCCCCTATTTAATCCCCGGACCCCGCCGCGTCTTTTCCCCCAAAACCATAGCTAAACCGTGCCCCCAGGCCGCCGGAGGAGCTCGCCGGAGTCCACCGTGTCCGCCGCTGATTTTCTTCCGATTGCCGGTAACAGAGAAGGGTTCTCCGCCCCCCTGTGGTCTCCTCTGATCCCCCTGCTCCTGGCGCATCTCCTGACTCCTCCCCCGCGCTCTTCTTACAGCAAATCGAGAGGGGAGCACGAGCGGAAGGTCGCCGGCGTCCCGTACCTCTCCGCTTGCGTGTCCACGCGGCTTCGGGAAGAACGGGGAGACGCCACCACCTCCATCGCCCTCCCCGCGACGCGCCGCGCTCGGGGCTGTCCTCCGTTCATCCGGGGAGGAACGGAATCGACCGGAGCGTCGTCGACCGAGGCAGCGCCGCCGTCCCCTCCCTCGCCGGCCACCGGAGCGCCGCCAAGGTATGGTCAACGCATCTCGCCCGTCCGATCCGATCGCAGCGGCCAGGATTAGAAGGTTTTAACCGAAGCGGAACGCTCCGATCTGGACCGTCAGATCCAGATCTGACGGCCCAGATCAGATGACTTGACCACGTCAGCGCCTACGTGGCATGCCCCGTCAGCGCACAGTCAGCGCTGACGTGTATTATCAATTTCGTAATTAAATTTAATCGGCAGTTTTGCAGAAACACCCCTGCCACTTAGATCTGTCACAACTTTTTAACCACAACTCCAAATTTAATAATTTTTATATATTTGGAAAGCTCTCGACATGTAGAATATTTTGGATCTGACAAAATTCAAATTTGACTTAGTATAAAATATTCAAATTTCAAATGGAAATTTGAGTATATTTGTAATAACTTCAAATCTATAAATCCAAAAATTGCAAATAAATATGTTTTAGAAACTTTGGGATATTTGTAAATTAATACCACTGCTATAAAATATTTTGAGCAATTTTTGAATGTTTTCATAGTTGTGTGTTTAATTTGAATAGTTTGACTAATTTTGAAATAACTTTTAATAGAAACATTATTTTTGATTAAATCCAATTGCAATAGATTTAATTAAATGCTCTCTGTCTATTAACACAAATTATAACATTTTGTTATAGAAATTTAATCATAGGAAAACTTTAATATTATAATTATTCCTTTTAATTTTATTTTTCCAAAACTAGGAATTTATTTAAATTGCATTTATAAATTCATGCATATTTATAAATAAAACACAAAAGTTATTTTTATGTTTCTTGTGATTTAAGATTTCATTTCATTCATAGCATATTTTATATTATAGATATAATTCTCAAAGGAAACCCCTCTTCAATAGTTTTCTCTAAGTTAGGAGTATTTTCAGACTTAGTATTTTGTGAAAAGTGCTATGCACTAGACACTTAGTAGTTTTCAAGATGGAGCTAGAAGACCATTGAAGGACTTAGCCAAAAACAAGACTTCAGAAGTATCTTCAAGGAGGAAACACTTAGAAGAAAATCAAGAAGAAGTTCATGAAGGACTTAGAAGAAAACAGACTCTGGAAGCATCCCCAAGATGTCAAGCACTTAGAAGAAAAGTGAGAAGAAGTTCAAGAAGGCCAACCCCCTTTTTATTCTCTAAGTCTCTCTCTCTGTCCTTCTTCTCCTCTGAGAAATTCATGAAGACTAAGTAAATCCAAGACCAGCCTCGAGGATACAAGAACCACCAAGTCTGAGGATTCATCAAGAATACCAAGAGCTCAATCAAGACATCATCCAGAAGAAAGTTACAAGTCTGGAGATGAAGCCTGGAGGACAACTACATCTTTCTTTCTATCTTTTCCCTCTTTCCTAATCTTGTCTTTAGACTTAAACAAATTTTGATCATGATGTTATCATCTTGAAGTTGTTGGATCCTAGCAGCATAGTGGGATGAAGCGGCCTGGAAACAAACCTTACATGTCCACGTACATGAGACCTGTTCCACAATTTAAGTGGCTGGCTGGGTGTCTGTCTCTCTCACTATAGTGAATGTCCAATTTACAAAGAGTTGATAATAATCGTTGATCACCTTGAACAAATGACTTAGTATTTTTCCCTAAGTATTTTGCACATCATGGCTAAGCCATTTGAGTGCTAGTTTCAAAAAGATATAAAACAAAGTATGTTTATCCAACTTAAGACTTTAGTCCTTAGTCCTTTTTGACCAACACCTTGCCTTACATTAACTTAAAAGAATTTCCATGGCATGAACAAGCATTTCTAGCCTTAGGAATATTTTGCACATCATGCATAAACATATTTTCCTTAGAAAGTTTTATAAAACTTATTTATTCATCTAGTATGTGTTTGTATGCATTGTGAGTTTTGCTTGCTGTTGATTGTTGGATTGTTGTTTGCTTATATTGTTTAGATTAAACGGAGAGCAAACGTTCGTTGTTGAAAAGAGTTGTGAACAACGACAACATTCAAAGGCAAGTGGCACACCTCATAAACTTCCTATTTTTATGCATTACTTAGTGTATTTTATATGCATGTGTTGCTATGCTAAACCTGTGTAGAATCCCTTATTCCTGTGTCTAGGTTCCTATATCATACTTAGCAGAAATATTGATGCTATGCAATTGAAGAAGGGTTTTTACAAAATGTTAAGTGACTACTCAGGACTGTGCTCATGGCTGTCTTCGCCTAGGATGAATTTCTATTCTACTTAGGGCTGTGAGCATGGTGATTTTTACCTGAGAGTGCACATCCACTTAAGTTAATGAAACACCTGGGTGGTAATTGGTTGTATGGTTTATGTTGAGTGGCTACTCGGTCCATTTCTATGGTTCCTAAAGAGTATGTACACTTGAGAACGGCCACCCAGGAACAGAGGAATCTGAAGAACTCCGAGTGACGATTGCTTCCAGTGCAGCCATTGCCATATGGGCTCTGGCTTGATCAATTATGTTGCGTGGACTCTCTCCGGTTTGACAAGCAGATGTAGGGGGATGTTAGGTGGAACGGGTCAAGCCAGCATGGGGAGGGAAAATGCTTCTGAAAGATCTCGTCTCATTCTCTCCTTTCCTTATCACAAATGGTGTGTAAAGGATACCTTGGGTTGAATGGGTACAATGGTGAAAGTGCACAACCTCTGCAGAGTGTAAAACTAAGTACTTAGCCGTGTCCCCGGTTACGGAAAATTTTGAGCAGCTGATCAAGGACGTCAACGGAGGATTCCATCATTCCAACTTCAAAAGTAAAACTTGATGGGTGAACAAGGGAAGATGAGATTTATGGTTTTCATGCCATACTCGTCGATTTCAAGAAAAGTGTTTTCAAAAGGATAGGAAAAATTGGCTTTATGCAAATTAGCCTTGAGCTCCACCAGCCAAATATTCATATAGGCCTTAGAGTTATTCCATAAGTGTCCACCATAGTGTCACTTGCCAGACTCCATTTTTAATGGAATCTGACCCACGTTGTTGCAATATTTTTCTTATTGCAGATTTGATCAGATGACGAGTGAGGTTTCGTTTAAAGGTTTCGAGTCTACAACCAACATGTTTTCGCCTGTGGCAGCATGAAAGTTATAGAGGCTCACTGCTATTGTATTTTTCCGCTGTGTACTTTTTCAATGCTAGCTTTATGCTATGCAACTTGTATCAAATATTTTGTAATTCTGGATCATCGATGTAATAAAATTGACCTTTGTTGTGATATTACATCGTAAACTGTGTGTGCAAATGAATCGATCCAGGGATTTGCACTATACACAGGTATCTGCCTTATTTAAAGTGCAGGTACGCTACACGTCACGCAGGAGCTAATAGGACGTCTTTGCTTGCAATACCAAGAAGAGTTAAAAGACCACTACTTTGCTCACCTTGGCCAACATGACGAACATGGGATTCCTTACTGTGTTAGCGAGGAAGACAAAAACAAACCAGAAGCTTTGTACCCATATCTCCAAGACTTAGAACTTCACCTCTGGCAACTAGAAGAGGATAGACGCAATGAGCTGTTGAAGAATGATGAAATAATGGCACAAGTCAAGGAGACTCAAAAGAAGATTGAAGCCCAAGAAGAGGTGGCCAACGCTCAAGAGGAGAAGTTCCGAGCTCAAGAGAAGAAGTTCCAAAGTCAAGAAAAGAGAATTAGAGACAAGAACAAGGAGATCAGGACCTTGAAGGATGAAATTCTGAGCAACGACGTCGAATTCGAAGCTGATCGAGATTTGATCGAGACTCTACGCCGTGAGAAGAGAATGCTACAAGAGAAGATTGAAGTTCTGGAGAAGGAATCAATTGAGACTCTGCACCGTGAGACGACAATATTACAGGAGAAGAATGAGGCCTTGGAGAAGGAGGTGAATGACTACAAGGAGATCCTTACGAAGGAAGGCATCACCATCGAGGAAGTGGAAGAAGATGAAGGAGACGTCATGGACGAAGTTTAGACTTAGTAGTTGGACCACCATGTTCTCCCTCGTTTAGTTCGTCGTTCTTTTTAAAACATTGATCTCCAACTTGTGGTGTGACAATGATAAAATTGTTTGGTTTGCAGACTCTGTTGTTTTATTAAATCAATTTAGACTACTTGTTTTGTTTTGCTAAGTAGACTTTTTCTTTTTAAGTTGTCTTATGAGTGTTGTTTGTGTTGACTTGCTTGCTTTGTGCATGGGTAGGATTTTTCTTCTCTTAGTTCTGTCTATCTTTCACTCATCTATGCTGAAAAACCCTACAGATGCCTCCTCGTCGTGATACCAGCAACGACGACGTCATGCAACAACTGATGGCCGCTCAAGCTCAATTGATGAATATGATGACTCAGTTCATTGCAGCAACCAACAACAATAACAACAACAACCACAACAACAACAACCCGCCACCTCCACCACCACCCCAAGTGGACAGACTTGCTAGATTCCTAAGGCTTAGGCCTAATAAGTTCTCCTCTGCTACTGAACCAATAGTGGCGGATGACTGGCTCCGTTCAGTCAACAAGGACTTAGTAACTTGTGAATGTTCTGAGGCAGAAAAAGTGAGATTCACTGCACACCTGTTGGAAGGACCCGCAGCATTGTGGTGGGAAAATTATCAAGTGACTCATCCTTTGGATGGCATGACTTGGGATGCGTTCAAGGAAGGCTTTCGGAATGCTCACATCTCCTCAGGTATAATGAACCTGAAGAAAGATGAATTTCGCAGCTTGAGGCAAGGAGGTAGAACTCTGAAGGAGTATATGGATGACTTCTGTATGCTATCAAGGTATGCACCAGAGGACATTGATACGGATGCAAAGAGGAAGGAAAAGTTCCTCAATGGACTTAAGGGAGAACTGAAGATACCTTTGTCTGTGGCATATACACCAAACTATCGAGCTCTGCTGGATCAAGCTATCACCTTGGACAACAACATAAGAAAGGAAGAGAATAGGAAGAGGAAGTTCAGTGCAAGTAAGGTTCATTCTGAAGGGACATATAAGAAACACACCTCTGAAGTCAGTAGCCATAAACCCTGGAATCACTCCAACACTGGTAGTGGCCAAAAACATCATGGCCATAACCACAATGGAGGAAACAAAGGAAGCAATGGAGGATACAATGGAAATAATGGTGGATCCAGGGGAAACCATAATCATGGCCATAATCATGGGAATGGTAATCACCGTCCTAACCATGAAGGGAAGAAAGACTTGTCTCATGTGACCTGCTACAAGTGCAAGAAGACAGGACATTATGCAACTGATTGCCCAGAGAAGAAAGCAGATGAAAATTCCAAGCCCAATCCTTTCCAGAAGGGACAAGTGAACCACATCAATGTGGAAGAAGTTCATGATGAACCTGATGCTGTGATTGGTACGTTCTTGCTCAACTCCTTCCCAGCATTAGTTTTATTTGATACTGGAGCATCTCATTCATTCATATCAAGAGATTTTGTTAACAAACATGGGTTAGCTGAGGAAAGTCTAGGAAAACCTATTAGGGTAAGTTCACCTGGAGGAGAGATGCTAGTAAATTCCGGGTGTAGGCAGTTAGACTTGCAAATTGGAAAACACACCTTCCCAACAGACTTAGTCATCCTAGAAACCCAAGGATTGGATGTTATCATTGGAATGGATTGGATGACTCGTTTTGAAGGAATCATAGATTGTGCAAATAGAGCAATCACTCTCACCACCCCAGAGAAAAGGAAGATTAAGTTCAGATCAACTTTCGAACTTAAGAAGGTTAGGCTGAATTCTCTTAAGGGGGTTAGCCTTGGTGATGTGCTTATCGTCAAGGAATACCCAGATGTTTTTCCGGAGGAACTACCGGGAATGCCACCCGATAGAGATGTAGAGTTTCTCATCGAACTTAAGCCGGGAACAGGGCCAATAGCAAAAAGACCTTATCCTATGGCCGTCGATGAATTGAAAGAGCTCAAGAAGCAATTAGAGGAACATATCCAGAAAGGATTCATTCGACCAAGTTCATCGCCATGGGGAGCACCAGTCTTATTTGTTAAAAAGAAGGATCAAACCCAGAGGCTAGTCAAGGATTACAGAGATATAAACGAGCAAACTATCAAAAACAAGTATCCGTTACCCAAGATAAATGAACTATTTGATCAACTGGAAGGTGCTTGTGTTTTCTCAAAGATCGATCTTCGATCGGGGTACCTCCAAATGAAAGTTAGAGAAATGGATATACCCAAAACTGCATTTGTTACGAGATATGGCTCTTATGAGTACACAGTAATGCCTTTTGGATTAACCAATGCACCAGCCTATTTCATGAATATGATGAATAAAGTGTTCATGGATTTTCTGGATAAGTTTGTGGTCGTGTTCATAGATGATATTCTAATCTATTCCAAGAGTCACCAAGAACATGAAGAGCACTTGCGTCAGGTATTGCAGAGACTACGTGAACATAAGTTGTATGCCAAGTACAGCAAGTGTGAGTTTTGGTTAGAACAAGTCGGATTTTTAGGCCATGTGGTGTCCAAGGAAGGTATAGCGGTGGATCCTGAAAAGGTTTCAGCTGTAACTAATTGGGAACCGCCGAAGAATGTTGGTGAATTACGAAGTTTTCTGGGCCTAGCAGGATACTACCGACGATTCATTGAAAACTTCTCCAAGATTGCCAAGGCCTTGACGGAATTATTAAAGAAGGAGAAGAAATTTGAGTGGACAGAGGCATGCGAAGCCAGTTTTCAGGAGTTGAAGAAACGTCTGGTTTCAGCCCCAGTTCTATGTTTACCTGATTTGGAGAAGGAATTCCAAGTATACTGTGATGCTTCACGCCAAGGCTTGGGAAGTGTGTTGATGCAGGATGGCAGAGTGGCATCTTATGCCTCTAGACAACTCAAGAAACATGAAGCAAATTACCCAACTCATGATCTCGAGTTAGCATCAGTAGTGCATGCTCTGAAAACTTGGAGACCCTATCTAATGGGAAAAAGGTGTGAGGTATTCACGGACCACAAAAGTTTGAAGTACATATTTACACAGAAGGAATTGAATATGAGACAAAGAAGATGGTTGGAACTTATTAAGTGTATGTGAATGGCCTTACAGCAGGAGAATTACCCGAGGATTTATGATCTAAGTCTTCAATACCATCCGGGAAAAGCTAATGTGGTAGCAGATGCTCTGAGCCGAAAAGTGTATGTGAATGGCCTTACAGCAGGAGAATTACCCGAGGATTTATGTAAGGCATTTAAGGACCTCAGGTTGGAAGTAGTACCTGAAGGGTTTGTAACCTCATTAGTGGTACAACCCACTTTGATGGACAAGATACGTGAAGCTCAGAAAGGAGACAAGGAAATAGAAGAGATCAAAGTCAATTTAAGAGATGGAAAAGCTAAAGGATTTCATGAGGATAAGCAGGGAATTTTGTGGTTTGAAAAACGTGTATGTGTGGCCAATGACCCTGACCTTAGAAAGTTAATTCTGCAAGAAGCTCATGAAACACCTTATTCAATTCATCCGGGAAATACAAAGATGTATATGGATGTGAAAGAGAGATTTTGGTGGAATAATCTGGAGAGAGAAATAGCAGAATACATCGCCAAGTGTGATGTATGTAGTCGAGTAAAGGCAGAACATCGGAAACCAGCAGGACTCTTACAACCTTTGAAAGTACCAGATTGGAAGTGGGATTCCATTGGGATGGACTTCATCACTGGATTACCAAGGACCAGATCGGGTTATGATTCTATTTGGGTTATTGTTTGTCGTCTAACCAAAATAGCTCACTTCATACCCGTGAAGACCACTTATACTAGTGCAAAGCTAGCTGATATTTACATGAAGAGAATTGTGTGCCTTCACGGCGTTCCTAAGAGTATCGTGTCTGATAGGGGGACCCAGTTCACTTCTCATTTCTGGAAGCAGTGGCACGAATCTTTGGGAACCAGATTGGAATTCAGTACGGCTTTCCACCCGCAAATAGATGGTCAGACTGAAAGAATGAATCAGATTTTAGAAGATATGTTAAGAGCTTGTGCGCTCGACTATGGATCAAGTTGGGATGATAATTTGCCATACGCTGAGTTCTCCTACAACAATAGTTACCAAGTTAGCATTGAAATGGCACCGTTTGAAGCCTTATATGGAAAGAAATGCACAACCCCACTATTGTGGAGTGGTGTAGGAGAAGGAGTTTCTTTGGGCCTGATATAATACAGGATGCTGAAGAGAAAGTCAGGCTGATTAAGGACAGATTGAAAATAGCACAATCACGCCAGAAAAGCTACGCAGATTCCAAGCGTAGAGAAGTCACCTATGAAGTGGGAGATAGAACCTATTTAAGGGTGTCACCACTTCGGGGTGTGAAAAGATTTGGAATCAAAGGAAAGTTAGCACCTCGATTCATTGGACCATTCAAAATTCCGTCTCGCAAAGGTGAAGTGGCATATGAGTTAGAACTACCTGAAGTACTGTCTGATGTGCATAATGTGTTCCATGTCAGTCAGTTGAAGAAATGTCATCCCGAGATGATGGGAGTTCCCTTAAAGGATACTGTACCCCTCGAGGAGGTACAATTGGAGAGTGACCTGACATACGAAGAGAAGCCCATCAAGATATTACAGACAGCAGAAAGAGTCACCCGTACCAAAACCATCAGGTTTTGCAAGGTCCAGTGGAATCATCATACCGAAGACGAAGCCACCTGGGAACGAGAGGATGACCTCCGAGAAGACCACCCACACCTATTTGCTGACCTTTCCGAAGCTCGAGGGCGAGCTTCTTCTTAAGGGGGTTAGTCTGTAACATCCCAAATTTCTCAAAAATTTAAAACTTTGCATTCATGCATCATGCATCATAAAAGTATGGCATTGAGAACACATAAGAAGTAAATTGAATTTTAATTATAAGGTTAAACAAAATTGTTTTCATTACAGAGGTTATTTGAGCTCCTCATACAAATCTGTATTTTATTATTTTATTTATTTAACAAAATGATATCCAAAAAGTTATAAATTAAATTAGCTTTTCAAAACATATTTTTATGAATTTTTCTGAAATGTTTTGATAAGTTTTAAAAATCAAATTTGAATTAAAGGTTTGAAATCAGAAAATGTTTTGTTAAAAAAAAAGGGGAGACGACCCAATCTGGGCCGAAGCCCACTTCGTTCCCTCGCTATCCGCCGCGCGCGCAGCGCAGAGGCCCACGCCGCAGCCCACCTCCCTCCTTCTCTCACTGCCAGCCGGGGCCCACATGTCATCCCTCTCCCCAACTCGTGAAGAACACGAACACGATTCCACCGAACCCTAGTTTCTTGCGGATCGAAATCCGTTGGGAAAATCGCGAGGAAACCGTTCCCCTACGTCCCCATATAAACACCCCCCTCTGCCGCCTCCTCCCGACCCCAAAACCCTAGAAAATAGCCTCCAGGCCGCTCAGAAGCTGCCGCCACCGTCCGCCATTGCCGCCGCAAAAATCCTCGATCTCCGGTGAGTGCAGAGCATCTCGAGTCCTCCCGCGTCTCTCCTCCTTCTCCCAGTGAGCACGCGCACGTCCCTGACACCTTCTCTGTTGTCCTACTGCACCAGATCGTCGCGTACATGTTCAACCGAAGCAAACCGCCGCCGTTTCCATCTCCGGCGAGCTCTAGGAGGAGAAGGGAAGCACGCCGAAGATCCCTGCCGCGCCAACAGCTCCGCCACGACCTCCTCTTCGTAACGGTACGAGTCGTTCTTGCTCGCACGTCGTAGATCGCCGGAAACGTTTATGCCGATGATGGCGCCGCCGCGGGCACGGGATCGCCGGCGAACCGCGCCGCCCGACCCCCCCTTTTTGATCCTGGCCGTCGGATCTAGATCCAATGGATCTAGATCGGGTGGATCTGGTGCGTTAGATTTAAAACAGATCGGACGGTCCGCGTACGCGATCCGCGCCGAACCGGTATCGGCCAATCAGAGAGCGCCGCGTGGCATATTTATTTTCTATTTTCGCAGAGAAATTGTTTTAAAAACAGAAAACAACACAAACTTACAAAATTCATAACTTTTGTTCTGTTCATCCAAATTTGATGAATTTTATATCCACGTGAAGCTCTGCTCGTGTAGTTTAATATGGTTTCATTAGTTTATCCTTTTAGTGTATAATAAATTGCGGAATTTAATTGTTTAGCTTTCCGATATTAAATCTATAACTTAATTAATAAAATCTCTTTCCAAATAAATCCAATTGTTTTGGAGATTTATTAATGCCCTCTGTCCAGAGAGTGTAACATGAGTTTTATTTGAAACTTCTTCTAATAGACTTAAAGAAATTGGTTTTAGAATTTAAAACTACTAATATGCTCATTATTTAAATGATTAATTAAAATATTAAAATATTGATCATTGCATCTTCATGCATGAATAACAGAGAATTGAAAATAGTAATTAATTGGTCTTGTTAAGTTCATTGCATATTAAGCATGCATACATATTTTGTATTGATATTTTAAGTGTTATGCTTGTGTGTTTATTTAGTGTATTGTTTGTCTCTAGATTGTGAAGAGGAGGAAGGTTCTTGTGATTGTTATTCTTGTTGTGCTTGTTCCTCTTGTTACCAAGGCAAGTTACATTCATAATCTATCCTATGTTTTCTATATGCATTATTAGTAGATTTTGAGTAGTATGCATGATAGGGAAATTTTGATACTATCTTATAATGTTAAGTTAGTTTACACTTTGAAAATATCCTAGTAGTGTGTAGCCATCCCTCCCCATGCAGCCACCAAAAGTTTTATTAGATGCTTAGCTATGCTATAAAGGAGTTTACTTATCATGTTATAGAATTATTGCTAAGTGTCAAAACTTTGAATGCACTTCTGGGTGGAATTGGTTGTTTGGTTTATGTTGAGTGACTTTTGGGACCATGCTTGTGGTTGTCTTTGCCTAGGATGAATTTCTATTCTACTTAGGGCCATGAGTATGGTGGTTGTCACCCAGAAGTACACTTGTGGACGGCCACCCAGGAACAAAGAGATTACTAAGTCCCTCCAGTTTAGAAGCTTCCCGTGCAGCCTTTTGACAATGGGCTCTGTCTAGAACTATTAAGTTGTGAGAGTGCAACCTGTCAGCTTGACAAGCAGATGTAGAGTTGATAGGTGGAACGGGTCTTGCTAGTATGGTTGCATTCTTCTTCTGAAAGTTCTTGTCTCAATTCTCTCCTTTCCATAATACACTCCGCGTGTATAGGATTTCTCGGACAAATTGAGTCTTAAGGTGAAAGTGCACAACCTCTGCAGAGTCGACAAACTGAGTACTCAGCCGTGTCCCCGGTGATGGACAACTTCGAGCAACTGGACAAGGATGGACGGAAGAATCTCAACATGGTTTTCGTAAAGTAAAATTTGACTAAGGAAAGAATTATTGGTGCACTTGGGCTTCATCCCTTGGTGCCAAGTCTTCGAGATACAAAAGTGTTTTACAAAAGATAGGAGAAAACTGGCATTCTGCAAAATAGCCTACAAACTCCACCAAGACAAATATGCATATAGAATTAGACTTGTCATAATTTATCCACCATAGTCACTTGCCAATACTTCATTGTATTGACCTCCTTCGCGGGCTGCATATTCAAATGTGCAGGTAATTCTGATGAGGAGTAAGTTTGGACTCGATTCTACACCCAACATGTCTGCTTGTGGCGTATGCTAGAAGAGGAGGCCCATTGCTTTTATTTTCGTTGTGAACTCTGAATATTTTAGCTAGTCTTCATGACTATGCACCTTGTAATAAAGCTATACTTGGCTATTTTTGGATCTCGTTGTAGTATTTTGATACTTATGCAATGATACTATATATTTTGTACTGTGGTGCTGGCAGTGATCCAGGGACTAGCACATAACACAGATGTTCCATCTTTATTTAAAAGATGGGGCGCTACAAATAGTTTCTAACAAAGTCATATGTTGTTTAGTAAAAAGAAATACCATAATTTTTTGTATTGACTATGGATTATGATGGATTCATTCCGAAGTAGTTTGTGCAAAACATTTAAGTTTTAAAGTACCATAACTCATTCAGATTTCCATGGATGCATTTGAGAATTTAAAATCATTATTTGGAGTTTAAACTTTATTTGGATGGTACTTCCTAAATCTTATACGTCAAAACATATTTAAATGAAAACCATTTTATAAAATAGATTATGCTTTAATTTGTTTTTAGAACATTTGTAAACATTGTTGGAAGGTCAATTAAACATCAAAGGGTTTTAGAGACATCTTTAAAACATATGGTTTAATGAAAACTCTTTTAGAAGAGGGCATACTTAAGAATAATTAAAACATCTTTTAATATATGGCTTTAGGTTTTATAAATATCTAAGGCTAAGTGTCTTATAGTCAACTACTTAAAATGAAACTTTTTATGAATGAAGAAGGCTCTCTCAAATTTTAATTTCAAGTCAGCAAACTATCATGGGATTTAAGAAATACTTTGGATAAAAGGTTTCTATACTAAACTCCAAATTCAAATAGTGTTTACTCGAATGTTTTAAATGTTAACTCTTTGGAAGAACATATAATGTTCTTTATATTTTAGTTTCCTTATGTTTTGAATGTTTTATTTTAATCAAAAACAAAAGTTTAAAATTCTAGTGATTTTTAAACATTCCAAAATTTTGGGATGTTACAGACTACCACCCTTAAAAGGAATCTCGTCCCCGAGATTCGGAAAGGCTTGGATCAGATTAACTCAATGGGCTACCACCCTTAAAAGAAACTTTTGTGACAATCTGAAATCCTTTCTACAATCTTTCAGTCAAACTTTTCCATCACTTTTGAGTTGTAGGATAATATAAGTCCATTGAACTGTTTTTGGTACTGGATATCACTTTTGGCTTAATATGAAAACCAAGCTGAGAGGATTTCACAAGGATCTCCATAACTCCAACGGCTTGATGTCTCCATGTGCTTCATCTTCACAATTTACATTTTTGAAGCAACTAACGTAACTCTCGTGGAAGGCAAATCTTTGATTGTAGGGTATTCTTCAAAAGTTTGCTTGTGGTGATCCTCACCGTAATTTAATACGTTTTAGCAACACTTGCCTCACATAGGGTTATAAATATCTACAATTGTATGGTTTTGGTTTTTCATCGTCGTATCTCTTATAGGAAAGTCACTCAAGATTTTCCATTCCTCATAGCAAAGAGAATGATATGAATATTTGCCATGGGAGCCAATCCATGTCGCACTCACTCATTACTTTGTACTTGGTTTGATGAATCTCGTATTCTAACACTTGGTCAAACCTCACTTATCTCACATAATGTTTCCAATCTGTAGCACAAACCTGAGCTAAACTATCGGTCCTCATACTAGTAGGTTGCGTTAAACCTACACCAGGATAGCTGAAAAGTTGTTGTCTCTTGAAAAATTCTTCTCCTTGATGTGATGGAAAATATATGTTGTCTCAACTCCAAAACTTAACCTCCACTAGTATATCCATTCTAGTTGGTTCAATTTTGTTCTAAGGATAGATATTGCGTCTGGTTTGGGTTTAGCATGGATGAGTTGAGATAGATAGAGACTAAGAAAGAATCCTATCCCAACATAATAAGACAAGGCAAATCATTTTACAAACAACATCTAGCAAACACCAAGCAACAAGGTTCACACATAAACAAACAATCTAGTATTGTCATACAACCTAAGTTAGTATGAACAATACACTTAACGCGGTATCGGTGTTCTAAATGGTTGTCTAGTCTAGCTCCTTCTTGTGTGCTTCATGTTCTTCTTCAATTTCTTTAAACTCTTCCAAGTGGTTGAACTCTAAATCTAAGTTCTTCTATGGTCTTCCATGTTGTTCTTCGTGTTGAATCGTAGAATTCCTTATCAAGTATCATACTCAGACTTCAAGAACAATGGTCATCTAGAAATAGATAAGATATTTTTCAGAAGGTAGATAGTAGACGAGAGGATAAGAAAAGATAAAGCAAATTATATATTTGTTTTAGTAAAGTGAATAGAAATAGATTTTTTTTATCCTATGGTCAAAGCCTATTTCTATCCAAACCTAGGGTCTCGAACCTACAGGCAACATAGTGCTCTGATACCATCTGAAGTGACCTTACCTTTATTATAAGCTGGAAGTCCCTGTGTTAATGTGCTAGTCCCTGGATCAAATGCTAGCACCACAGTTTAAGATGTATATCATGCAGAAGTGTCAAATTCTTTATTAAATCGCATGATCCAGTGTTACAAATATCTCTTACAACTTGCATAACCTGAAAAGGCTAGCAAAATTCAAAGAGCAGCAGCGGAAAATAGTAGATACAATGAGCCTCATCATCTTCATGTGCCACAGGCAAAGCATGTTGGTTGTAGACTCGAAATCCTATCGAATGCTCACTCGTCGTCTGTTAAATCTGCAAGGTTTAGTTGCAGCCCAGCTATAAAGGGCCAGCACAATTGAATTGGGGTGGCAAGTGATACTATGGTGGATATAAATGGCAAGACTAAAACTACATGCATATTTGGCTGGTGGAGTTCAAGGATGGTTTTCGTAAAGCCAATTTTGTCCTATATTTGTAAAGACATTTTCATCTTCGCAAAGAGTACCACCGATAGACATCAGTGAATGCCTTTGCTAAACTAGAATTAATTGGTACCACTGATAGACATCAGTGAACCCCAAACCCTTGTTCACCCATCTCAAATTTTATTATGAAATTGGAATGAAGATATTTTCAGTAGACAGCCTTGTGAAGTCACTCAATTGTCTGATGTCGGGGACACGGCTAAGATCTTAGGTTTTAACTCTCGAGAGTGTGTGCACTTTCACCATTAGACTCAATCAACCCAAACTATCCTCTACACTCATTTAGTGAGAAGGAAAAGGAGAAGATCAAGACGAGACTTTTCAGAAGTTGCTTTCCCATGATCATACTAAGAGATTACCACCATCCTATCACCCCTACCACCATCAATGTCTTGACCCAGGTCCACATCAACTTACTCCGTCAAGACAGAGCCCATATTGACCAATGGTTGCACGATAAGCAACTAAACTCAGTGTAAACTTAAATCTCATAGACCTGGGTGGCCTTCCACAAGTGAGCAAACTCAGGCCGCCGCAGAACTGGCTCCTGGGTAGCCACTCAACTTGAAACCTCCTCGATCGAACCAATCCACCCAGGCGGTAAATTAATTTAGTGAAATTTTCACTTATCACATCTACCATAAAACAATCATTTTTGCAGCATGTACTTCCACTAAATTATAATAGGTTACTACCAAGGTGGTCATATGGATATCCTAAAAAGGTTTGCATAGCATAATAAATAACAGTAGTAAACCTATCATGCATACTACTGAAAACAAAAATAATGCAGTAGGTAAAAATAGTAGGTCTTTTATGGTATCACTTTCCTGATGAATGTTGTCGTTTCTCACACACTCTTTGTCACGACGAACGTTGCACTTTGTTCAATCTATACAATAAAAAGAATCCAATAAACAAGCAATTCAGCAAACACATAACATTCTAAAATCAAACAAACGTAAGAAGAGGCTTAGGAAGGGATTTGGTAAAGGGTGTAACATAATTCAATATGCAAAAATGAATTAATGTGACTTCAGTTATGGGTTTGCCAATTGGATCAGGGAAGGTCTTGATTGAAATAGTTTACACAAATGAATGCCGAGATGGTTTGAAAACAATTTAAAAGCAAGGTTCGCAATTTTAAGTTATCCAGCATATTTAAATACAATTACACAAGTCTATGTTTCAAAATTGATTTAATCAGACTTTGTGTTAAACTTGTTCAAATTATCACGAATTAACTTTGGAAAAGGTTTTAACCTAATTTAAATTTCAAGTTCCATTAAAGTAACATAACAAGTCATTTTAAAACCAAACTTAAATGTTCATATCACTAAATTAATGATCTAGTTATTTAAATTGGCATCAAGTTTTAAAATCAAATTTGTACACTAATTCATTTTAAGTTGGTCAAATTAATTTATAAGCGAATACTTATTCTACATCTTAAGGATTCCAAAAATATTTCATTTGAAAATTTCTTGGTCGGACACAATAAAATCAATGTCCAATTTACTTAAATCATGCATTTGAAAATTTTAACGAGTCTAAACTAGTCAAAGTTGGAATATAACAATGCCAAAAGATTCTACAGGTCAAGAACTTTCCATAGACATAAAGTTTATCAAATTTGAACATGTGGTTCAAAAGATATGAGAGTTTTAACTTACAGGGGTGTTCCTGCAAAATATGCATACGAAATTTATATTGGGGTAAACCCAGAAAACAGCTAGACAAAGTGGCAAGATTGTGATTGGTGAAACAGGTTGGTTTAGACAAACTAACTATATCCGTAGGATCAAAAAGAAAATAGCTAAAGTTACGACACTACTCGATCTAAAAACGGATCATACGGTGTACGAGTAAATACTACGCTAGACTAAAATAAAAAACTACTCAGAAACTACGCTACGGAAAATATACGCCTACTAAATTGTAGCCTAAATTATACTATAAAAACTACACGACAAAACTAAATATAAAAGCGGAAAAGAGAAAATGTAGCGCCCCATATTTTAAATAAAGATGGAACACCTGTGTTATGTCCTAGTCCCTGGATCACTGCCAGCACCACAGTACAAAATATAAAGTATCATTGCATAAGTATCAAAATACTACAACGAGATCCAAAAAATAACTAAGTATAGCTTTATTACAAGGTGCATAGTCATGAAGACTAGCTGAAATATTCAGAGTTCACAACGAAAATAAAAGCAATGGGCCTCCTCTTCTAGCATACGCCACAAGCAGACAGGTTGGGTGTAGAATCGAGTCCAAACTCCCTCCTCATCAGAATTACCTGGACATTTGAATATGCAGCCCCCGTAGGAGGTCAATACATTGAAGTATTGGCAAGTGACTATGGTGGATAAATTATGACAAGTCTAACTCTATATGCATATTTGGCTTGGTGGGGTTGTAGGCTATTTTGCGGAAAGCCAGTTTTCTCCTATCTTTTGTAAAACACTTTTTGTTTCTCAAAGACTTGGCACCAAGGGATGAAGCCCAAGTGCACCAACAATTATTTCCTTAGTCAAATTTTTACTTTATGAAAACTATGATGAGATTCTTCCATCCTTCCTTGTCCAGTTGCTCGAAGTAGTCCATCACCGGGGACACGGCTGAGTACTCAGTTTGTCGACTCTGCAGAGGTTGTGCACTTTCACCTTGAGACTCAATTAACCTAAACATCCTATACACGCGGAGTGCATTAAGGAAAGGAGAGAATTGAGACAAGAACTTTCAGAAGAAGAATACAACCATACTAGCCAGACCCGTTCCACCTACCAACTCTACATCTGCTTGTCAAGCTGACAGGTTGCACTCTCACAACTTAGTAATTCTAGACAGAGCCCATTGTCAAAAGGCTGCACGGGAAGCTTCTAAACTTGGAGGGACTTAGAAATCTCTTTGTTCCTGGGTGGCCGTCCACAAGTGCGCTTCTGGGTGACAACCACCATACTCATGGCACTAAGTAGAATAGAAATTCATCCTAGGCAAAGACAACCACAAGCATGGTCCCAAAAGCCACTCAACATAAACCAAGCAACCAATTGCACCCAGGTGTGCATTTAAAGTTTTAACACTTAGCAATATTTCTAAAACATGATAAGTAAACACTTTTATAGCATAGCTAAGCATCTAATAAAACTTTTGGTGGCTGCATGGGAAGGGCTGGCTACACACTACTAGGATATTTTCAAAGTGTAAACTAACTTAGCATTATAAGATAGTTCAAAAATTCCCTATCATGCATACTACTTAAAAATCTACTAATAATGCATATAGAAAACATTGGGTAGATTATGAATGTCACTTGTCTTGGTAGCAAGAGGAACAAGCACAGCAATAATAACAATCACACGGGTCTTCCTCCTCTTCACAATCTAGAGACAAACAATAAAACTAAATAAACATACAACACAACACTTAAAAATATCAAGACAAAATATGAATGCATGCTTGCTATGCCATGAACTTGACAAGACAAAAATAATTACCATTTTATTTCCTCTGTTATTAATGCATGAATGCAATGATCAATATTTTAATATTTCATTTACTCATTTAAAATATTGAGCATATCATAGAAGTTTTAAGTTCTAAAACCACTTTCCTTAATTCTATTATGAGAAGTTTCAAATAAAACTCATGTTACACTCTCTGGACAGAGGGCATTAATAAACTTCTAAAACAATTGTATTTGTTTGGAAAGAATTTTTATTAATTAAGTTATAGATTTAATATCCGAAAGTTAAACAATTAAATTCCGCAATTTAATATACACTAAAGGGACAAACTAATGAAACCATGCTAAACTAAACGAACAGAGCTTCACGTGGATATAAAATTCATCAAATTTGGATGAACAAATCAAAAGTTATGAATTTTGTAAATTTGTAATGTTTTCTGTTTTTAAAACAATTTTTCAGCCGAAATAGAAAATTAAAGAGGCCACGCGGCGTGCTCCGATTGGATGGTACCGGTTCGCCGCGGATCGCGAACGCGAACCGTCCGATCTACTTTAAAACGGGCGCTCAGGATCGACTGATCTAGATCCATTGGATCTAGATCCAACGCTTCACGCGACTCGGCCCAGAAGCGGGCGGCGCGACGCCGGAAATCATCCGAGCGCGGCGGCGCCATCGCCGGAGTTGCGGCTACGGCTAAGAGAAGCAAGATCGGAGGGGGGTTTTGCTCACCCCTTGTGCGGAACGTCGTGGCGAACTCTATGGCGCGGTAGGTGCGGTCGAGATGGTCTGCTCCACCCCTTGCGTGCTCGTCGGAGATGATCGGCGGACGGCAGCGTCGGGTCGTCGACGGATACGTCGCCCTGGTGCATAAAAAGAGGCCAGAGCAAGCCCGTTAGGTGCGTACGAGGACAGGGAGTCGCAGAGGGATGTTGGGGTGGTGCTCGGGGCGCCGTACTCACCGGAACGGATCGAATCGCGGCGGCGGCAATGGCGGACGACGGCGGACGGTTTCTGAGCAGCCTGGGGGCAATCTTTTAGGGTTTTGGGGTTCGGGAGGAGGCGGCGGAGGGGGGGGGGGTTTATATGGGGAAGGAGGGAGCGATTAAAACGCGATTTTCCAACGGATTTTGATCCGGATCGAAATAGGGTTCGGTGAGTTCTTGTTCTTCACGATTTGGGGATGAAGATGACAAGTGGGTCCCGTCTGGAAGTGAGAGAGGTGGGGAGGTGGGCTACGCGGCTGGTTTGCTGGGCCGTTTCTTCGTGCGCGCGCGGCAGAGAGCAGAGGGGCTCGGCCCAGCTAGCTCGAAACACATTTTTTCTGTTTAAACCTTTTCCAAACAATTTGATTTTTAAAACTTATCAAAACATTTCAGAAAAATTCATAAAAATATGTTTTGAAAAGCTAATTTAATTTAGAACTTTTTGATATCATTTTGCCAAATAAATAAAATAATAAAATACAGATTTTTATAAGGAGCTCAAATAGACCTCTTTATTGGAAACTACTTTATTTAAACTTATAATTAAAATTCAAATTACTCTTTATGTGATTTCAATGTATGCCTATATGATGCATGATGCATGAATGCAAGGTTTTAAATTTTTGAGAAATTTGGGGATGTTACAGACTAACCCCCTTAAGAAGAAGCTCGCCCTCGAGCTTCGGAAAGGTCAGCAAATAGGTGTGGGTGGTCTTCTCGGAAGTCATCCTCTCGTTCCCAGGTGGCTTCGTCCTCGGTGTGATGATTCCACTGGACCTTGCAAAACTTGATGGTTTTTGTACGGGTGACTCTTTCTGCTGTCTGCAATATCTTGATGGGCTTCTCCGCGTATGTCAGGTCACTTTCCAATTGTACCTCCTCGAGAGGTACCGTATCCTTTAAAGGAACTCCCATCATCTCGGGATGACATTTCTTCAACTGACTGACATGAAACACATTATGAACAGCAGACAGAACGTAAGGTAGTTCTAACTCGTATGCCACTTCACCTTTGCGAGAAAGAATTTTGAACGGTCCAATGAATCGAGGTGCTAACTTTCCTTTGATCCCAAACCTTTTCACACCCCGTAGTGGTGACACTCTTAAATAAGTTCTGTCACCCACTTCGTAGGTGACTTCTCTACGCTTGGAATCTGCATAGCTTTTCTGGCGTGACTGTGCGATTTTCAATCTGTCCTTAATCAGCCTGACTTTCTCTTCAGCATCCTGTATTATATCAGGCCCAAAGAAACTCCGTTCTCCTACACCACTCCACAACAGTGGGGTTGTGCATTTCTTTCCATATAAGGCTTCAAACGGTGCCATCTCAATGCTGGCTTGGTAACTGTTGTTGTAGGAGAACTCAGCGTATGGCAAATTATCATCCCAACTAGATCCATAGTCGAGCGCACAAGCTCTTAACATATCTTCTAAAATCTGATTCACTCTTTCAGTCTGACCATCTGTTTGAGGGTGGAAAGCCGTACTGAATTCTAATCTGGTTCCCAAAGATTCGTGCAACTGCTTCCAAAAATGAGAAGTGAACTGGGTCCCCCTATCAGACACGATACTCTTAGGAATGCCGTGTAGGCACACAATTCTCTTCATGTAAATATCGGCTAGCTTAGCACTAGTATAAGTGGTCTTCACGGGTATGAAGTGAGCTATTTTGGTTAGGCGACAAACAATAACCCAAATAGAATCATAACCCGATCTGGTCCTTGGTAATCCGGTGATGAAATCCATCCCAATAGAATCCCACTTCCAATCCGGTACTTTCAAAGGTTGTAAGAGTCCTGCTGGTTTCTGATGTTCTGCCTTTACTCGACTACATACATCACACTTAGCGATGTATTCTGCTATTTCTCTTTTCAGATTATTCCACCAAAATCTCTCTTTCACATCCATATACATCTTGGTATTTCCCGGATGAATAGAATAAGGTGTCTCATGAGCTTCTTGCAGAATTAATTTCCTAATATCAAGATCATTGGCCACACATACACATTTTTCAAACCACAAAATCCCCTGCTCATCCTCATGAAATCCTTTAGCTTTTCTGGCTCTTAGATTGACTTTGATCTCCTCTATTTCCTTGTCCCCTTTCTGAGCTTCATGTATCTTGTCCATCAAAGTGGGCTGTACAACTAATGAGGTTACAAACCCTTCAGGTACTACTTCCAATCTGAGGTCCTTAAATGCCTTGCATAAATCCTCGGGTAATTCTCCTGCTGTAAGGCCATTCACATACACTTTACGACTCAGAGCATCTGCTACCACATTAGCTTTTCCCGGATGGTATTGAAGACTTAGATCATAATCTTTAATAAGTTCCAACCATCTTCTTTGTCTCATATTCAATTCCTTCTGTGTAAATATGTACTTCAAACTTTTGTGGTCCGTGAATACCTCACATCTTTTTCCCATCAGGTAGGGTCTCCAAGTTTTCAGGGCATGCACTACTGATGCTAACTCGAGATCATGAGTTGGATAATTTGCTTCATGTTTCTTGAGTTGTCTAGAGGCATAAGATGCCACTCTGCCTTCCTGCATCAACACACTTCCCAAGCCTTGGCGTGAAGCATCACAGTATACTTGGAATTCATTCTCCAAATCAGGTAAGCACAGAACTGGGGCTGAAACCAGACGTTTCTTCAACTCCTGAAAACTGGCTTCGCATGCCTCCGTCCACTCAAATTTCTTCTCCTTCTTTAATAATTCCGTCAAGGCCTTGGCAATCTTGGAGAAGTTTTCAATGAATCGTCGGTAGTATCCTGCTAGGCCCAGAAAACTTCGTAATTCACCAACATTCTTCGGCGGTTCCCAATTAGTTACAGCTGAAACTTTTTCAGGATCCACCGCTATACCTTCCTTGGACACCACATGGCCTAAAAATCCGACTTGTTCTAACCAAAACTCACACTTGCTGTACTTGGCATACAACTTATGTTCACGTAGTCTCTGCAATACCAGACGCAAGTGCTCTTCGTGTTCTTTGTGACTCTTGGAGTAGATTAGAATATCATCTATGAACACTACCACAAACTTATCCAGAAAATCCATGAACACTTTATTCATCATATTCATGAAATAGGCTGGTGCATTGGTTAATCCAAAAGGCATTACTGTGTACTCATAAGAGCCATATCTCGTAACAAATGCAGTTTTGGGTATATCCATTTCTCTAACTTTCATTTGGAGGTACCCCGATCGAAGATCGATCTTTGAGAAAACACAAGCACCTTCTAGTTGATCAAATAGTTCATTTATCTTGGGTAACGGGTACTTGTTTTTGATAGTTTGCTCGTTTATATCTCTATAATCCGTGACTAGCCTATGGGTTTGATCCTTCTTTTTAACAAATAAGACTGGTGCTCCCCATGGCGATGAACTTGGACGAATGAATCCTTTCTGGATATGTTCCTCTAATTGCTTCTTGAGCTCTTTCAATTCATCGACGGCCATAGGATAAGGTCTTTTAGCTATTGGTCCTGTTCCCGACTTTAGTTCGATGAGAAACTCTACATCTCTATCGGGTGGCATTCCCGGTAGTTCCTCCGGAAAAACATTTGGGTATTCCTTGACAATAAGCACATCACCAAGGCTAACCCCCTTAAGAGAATTTAGCCTAACTTTCTTAAGTTCGAAAGTTGATCTGAACCTAATCTTCCTTTTCTCTGGGGTGGTGAGGGTGATTGCTCTATTTGCACAGTCTATGATTCCTTCAAAACGCGTCATCCAATCCATTCCGATGATAACATCCAATCCTTGGGTTTCTAGGATGACTAAGTCTGTTGGAAAGGTGTGTTTTCCGAGTTGCAAGTCTAACTGCCTACACCCGGAATTTACTATCATCTCTCCTCCAGGTGAACTTACCCTAATAGGTTTTCCTAGACTTTCCTCAGCTAACCCATGTTTGTTAACAAAAGCTCTTGATATGAATGAATGAGATGCTCCAGTATCAAATAAAACTAATGCTGGAAAGGAGTTGAGCAAGAACGTACCAATCACAGCATCAGGTTCATCATGAACTTCTTCCACATTGATGTGGTTCACTTGTCCCTTCTGGAAAGGATTGGGCTTGGAATTTTCATCAGCTTTCCTCTCTGGGCATTCAGTTGCATAATGTCCTGTCTTCTTGCACTTGAAGCAGGTCACATTAGACAAGTCTTTCTTCCCCTCATAGTTAGGACGGTGATTACCATTCCCATGATTATGGCCATGATGATGGTTTCCCCTGGATCCACCATTATTTCCATTGTATCCTCCATTATTTCCTTTGTATCCTCCATTGCTTCCTTTGATTCCTCCATTGTGGTTATGACCATGATGTTTTTGTCCACTACCAGTGTTGGAGTGATTCCAGGGTTTATGGCTACTGACTTCAGAGTTGTGTTGTTTCTTATATGTCCCTTCAGAATGAACCTTACTTGCGCTGAACTTCCTCTTCCTATTCTCTTCCTTTCTTATGTTGTTGTCCAGGGTGATAGCTTGATCCAGCAGAGCTTGATAGTTTGGAGTATATGCCACAGACAAAGGTATCTTCAGTTCTCCCTTAAGTCCATTGAGGAACTTTTCCTTCCTCTTTGCATCAGTGTCAATGTCCTCTGGCGCATACCTTGATAGCATACAGAAGTCATCCATATACTCCTTCAGAGTTCTACCTCCTTGCCTCAAGCTGCGAAATTCCTCTTTCTTCAGGTTCATTATACCTGAGGAGATGTGAGCATTCCGGAAACCTTCCTTGAACGCATCCCAAGTCATGCCATCCAAAGGATGAGTCACTTGAAAATTCTCCCACCACAATGCTGCGGGTCCTTCCAACAGGTGTGCAGTGAACCTCACTTTTACTGCCTCAGAACACTCACAAGTTACTAAGTCCTCGTTGACTGAACGGAGCCAATCATCCGCCACTATTGGTTCAGTAGCAGAGGAGAACTTATTAGGCCTAAGCCTTAGGAATCTAGCAAGTCTGTCCACTGGGGGTGGTGGTGGAGGTGGCGGGTTGTTGTTGTTGTTGTTGTTGGTTGCTGCAATGAATTGATTCATCATGTTCATCAACTGAGCTTGAGCGGCCATCAGTTGTTGCATGGCATCATCGTTGTTGGTATCACGACGAGGAGGCATCTGTAGGGTTTTCAGCATAGATGAGTGAAAGATAGACAGAACTAAGAGAAGAAAAAAATCCTACCCATGCACAAAGCAACCAAGTTAACACAATCAACACTCAGAAACAACTTAAAAAGAAAAAGTCTACTTAGCAAGTCGAAACAAGCAATCTATGTTGATTTAATAAAACAACAGAGTCTGCAAACCAAACATTCTATCATTGTCACACCACAAGTTGGAGATCAATGTTTTAAAAAGAACGACGAACTAAACGAGGGAGAACATGGTGGTCCAACTACTAAGTCTAAACTTCGTCCATGACGTCTCCTTCATCTTCTTCGACTTCCTCGATGGTGATGCCTTCCTTCGTAAGGATCTCCTTGTAGTCATTCACCTCCTTCTCCAAGGCCTCGTTCTTCTCCTGTAACATTGTCGTCTCACGGTGCAGGGTCTCGATCGCTTCCTTCTCCAGGACTTCAATCTTCTCTTGCAGCATTCTCTTCTCACGGCGTAGAGTCTCGATCAAATCTCGATCAGCTTCGAACTCGACGTCGTTGCTCAGAATTTCATCCTTCAAGGTCTTGATCTCCTTGTTCTTGTCTCTAATTCTCTTTTCTTGATTTTGGAACTTATTCTCTTGAGCTCGGAACTTCTCCTCTTGAGCGTTGGCCACCTCTCCTTGGGCTTCGATCTTCTTTTGAGTCTCCTTGACTTGTGCCATTATTTCATCATTCTTCAATAGCTCGTTGCGCCTATCCTCTTCGAGTTGCCAGAGGTGAAGTTCTAAGTCTTGGAGATATGGGTACAAAGGTTCTGGTTTGCTTTTGTCTTCCTCGCTAACAAGGTAAGGAATCCCATGTTCGTCACGTTGGTCAAGGTTAGAAAAGTAGTGGTCTTTTAACTCCTCCTGGAATTGCCAGCAAAGACGTCCTATTAGCTCCTGCGTGACGAGATTCAGCCCTTTCTCCAAGGAGTCACTAATCGACTTGTACTGGATGTCTTCGGTCTTGGGTTCAGTCTGGCGCCCTTGTTGATAAAGGCGAATTCCTCATAAGTCTTCTTTGTTGAAGTGCTTCAGCTGGCTTGCCTTGATGATGGGTGTTGGAAGTGCCAACAGTTCTACCAACTCTAGAAGATATCTTCCAAAGCGCATGTCCTTGAAGTGCTCCGCGGTTTGATACATGAAGAACGACATCCTTAAGTGATAAAGGTAGAGTTTGTTAAAACAAGACAAAGGTAAGATATACTAGTTGTGGCGTACTTAGGTACTTAGAGAAAAAGGAGTTCTTTTCTGAAAGGTGATCAACACTATTGTCAACTCTTTGCAAGTCGGATATTCACTATAGTGAGAGAGACAGACACCCGGCCAGCCACTTATAATTGTGGAACAGGTCTCATGTACGCGGACATGTAAGGTTAGTCCCCGGCCGCTTCATCCCACTATGCCGCTAGGATCCAACATACTTCAAAGATGGTAATATTATGATCAAACAGAGGCTTAACCAATCCTAAGGGCTCGAACCTACAGGCAACACTTTTGCTCTGATACCATTTTGTAGCGCCCCATCTTTTAAATAAAGATGGAACACTTGTGTTATGTGCTAGTCCCTGGATCACTGCTAGCACCACAGTACAAAATATATAGTATCATTGCATAAGTATCAAAATACTACAACGAGATCCAAAAAATAGCTAAGTATAGCTTTATTACAAGGTGCATAGTCATGAAGACTAGCTGAAATATTCATAGTTCACAACGAAAATAAAAGCAATGGGCCTCCTCTTCTAGCATACGCCACAAGCAGACAGGTTGGGTGTAGAATCGAGTCCAAACTCACTCCTCATCAGAATTACCTACACATTTGAATATGCAGCCCCCGTAGGAGGTCAATACATTGAAGTATTGGCAAGTGACTATGGTGGATAAATTATGACAAGTCTAACTCTATATGCATATTTGGCTTGGTGGGGTTGTAGGCTATTTTGCGGAAAGCCAGTTTTCTCCTATCTTTTGTAAAAAACTTTTTGTTTCTCAAAGACTTGGCACCAAGGGATGAAGCCCAAGTGCACCAACAATTCTTTCCTTAGTCAAAATTTAACTTTATGAAAACTATGATGAGATTCTTCCGTCCTTCCTTGTCCAGTTGCTCGAAGTAGTACATCACCGGGGACACGGCTAAGTACTCAGTTTGTCGACTCTGTAGAGGTTTTGCACTTTCACCTTGAGACTCAATTAACCCAAACATCCTATACACGCGGAGTGCATTAAGGAAAGGAGAGAATTGAGACAAGAACTTTCAGAAGAAGAATGCAACCATACTAGCAAGACCCGTTCCACCTACCAACTCTACATCTGCTTGTCAAGCTGACAGGTTGCACTCTCACAACTTAGTAATTCTAGACAGAGCCCATTGTCAAAAGGCTGCACGGGAAGCTTCTAAACTTGGAGGGACTTAGAAATCTCTTTGTTCCTGGGTGGCCGTCCACAAGTGCGCTTCTGGGTGACAACCACCATACTCATGGCCCTAAGTAGAATAGAAATTCATCCTAGGCAAAGACAACCACAAGCATGGTCCCAAAAGCCACTCAACATAAACCAAGCAACCAATTCCACCCAGGTGTGCATTTAAAGTTTTAACACTTAGCAATATTTCTATAACATGATAAGTAAACACTTTTATAGCATAGCTAAGCATCTAATAAAACTTTTGGTGGCTGCATGGGAAGGGATGGCTACACACTACTAGGATATTTTCAAAGTGTAAACTAACTTAGCATTATAAGATAGTTCAAAAATTCCCTATCATGCATACTACTTAAAAATCTACTAATAATGCATATAGAAAACATTGGGTAGATTATGAATGTCACTTGCCTTGGTAGCAAGAGGAACAAGCACAGCAAGAATAACAATCACAAGGGCCTTCCTCCTCTTCACAATCTAGAGACAAACAATAAAACTAAATAAACATACAACACAACACTTAAAAATATCAAGACAAAATATGTATGCATGCTTGCTATGCCATGAACTTGACAAGACAAAAATAATTACCATTTTATTTCCTCTGTTATTAATGCATGAATGCAATGATCAATATTTTAATATTTCATTTACTCATTTAAAATATTGAGCATATCATAGAAGTTTTAAGTTCTAAAACCACTTTCCTTAATTCTATTATGAGAAGTTTCAAATAAAACTCATGTTACACTCTCTGGACAGAGGGCATTAATAAACTTCTAAAACAATTGTATTTGTTTGGAAAGAATTTTTATTAATTAAGTTATAAATTTAATATCCGAAAGTTAAACAATTAAATTCCGCAATTTAATATACACTAAAGGGACAAACTAATGAAACCATGCTAAACTACACGAACAGAGCTTCACGTGGATATAAAATTCATCAAATTTGGATGAACAGATCAAAAGTTATGAATTTTGTAAGTTTGTAATGTTTTCTGTTTTTAAAACAATTTTTCAGCCGAAATAGAAAATTAAAGAGGCCACGCGGCGCGCTCCGATTGGATGGTACCGGTTCGCCGCGAATTGCGAACGCGAACCGTCCGATCTACTTTAAAACGGGCGCTCAGGATCGACTGATCTAGATCCATTGGATCTAGATCCAACGCTTCACGCGACTCGGGCCAGAAGCGGGCGGCGCGACGCCGGAAATCATCCGAGCGCGGCGGCGCCATCGCCGGAGTTGCGGCTACGGCTAAGAGAAGCAAGATCGGAGGGGGGTTTGGCTCACCACTTGTGCGGAACGTCGTGGCGAACTCTATGGCGCGGTAGGTGCGGTCGAGATGGTCTGCTCCTCCCCTTGCGTGCTCGTCGGAGATGATCGGCGGACGGCGGCATCGGGTCGTCGACGGATACGTCGCCCTGGTGCATAAAAAGAGGCCGGAGCAAGCCCGTTAGGTGCGTACGAGGACAGGGAGTCGCAGAGGGATGTTGGGGTGGTGCTCGGGGCGCCGTACTCACCGGAACGGATCGAATCGCGGCGGCGGCAATGGCGGACGACGGCGGACGGTTTCTGAGCAGCCTGAGGGCGATCTTTTAGGGTTTTGGGGTTCGGGAGGAGGCGGCGAAGGGGGGGGGGGGTTTATATGGGGAAGGAGGGAGCGATTAAAATGTGATTTTCCAACGGATTTTGATCCGGATCGAAATAGGGTTCGGTGAGTTCGTGTTCTTCACGATTTGGGGATGAAGATGACAAGTGGGTCCCGTCTGGAAGTGAGAGAGGTGGGGAGGTGGGCTACGCGGCTGGTTTGCTGGGCCGTTTCTTCGTGCGCGCGGCAGAGAGCAGAGGGGCTCGGCCCAGCTAGCTCGAAACACATTTTTTTCTGTTTAAACCTTTTCCAAACAATTTGATTTTTAAAACTTATCAAAACATTTCAGAAAAATTCATAAAAATATGTTTTGAAAAGCTAATTTAATTTAGAACTTTTTGATATCATTTTGCTAAATAAATAAAATAATAAAATACAGATTTTTATAAGGAGCTCAAATAGACCTCTTTATTGGAAACTACTTTATTTAAACTTATAATTAAAATTCAAATTACTCTTCATGTGATTTCAATGTATGCCTATATGATGCATGATGCATGAATGCAAGGTTTTAAAATTTTGAGAAATTTGGGGATGTTACAGAAAATATGCGCAATACCTCCGTTGTGTGAGAAGCGTCGTCGAGAGAGAAGAAGAGAAATCCCACCAATAGAAATCCCACCGAAGATAAATAAATATTTTTTTTATTCTAATCAAACCAAAATAAATGGTTCAACCCGAATTTATATTTGTGATTTTGTCCATACATATGGGGTCTATATATAGACTAAAACTTGGTGAGGGTGTTGCTAAAGTCTCAAGGTGGGACTAAAAAGAGGCAATGGGAGGAGGCTGCTAGGGCACGCGAGAACAGGCCGGCCGGCCGGCCGGCCCAAGTGCGCGGCTGCGCTGTGCACTACGTTGTGTTTTCTTTTTTCTCTTTTTTTCTTTTTTTTTCTTTTTCTATATCTTTTGTTTTATAATTCTAAATAAAGTGAAACAAGTTTCTAAAAACTTCTAAAAATTATATCTATCATTTAAAACATTCAAAGTCATGTTTTGAATATTTTTCAAAAATATTAATTTGAATATTGATTAAATGTAATTTTGACACTTTATGTTAAATTTAAAATTAGCGATTTAAATTAATTTGTTTGTAGCTAACATATATTTATCAAAATACCACAAATAAATATGTTTGAAAGTACCCCAAATTATAATCCTTTTTCAATAAAACTCATTTTTGGCTTTGAACAAAATCTAGAAATACTGTATAAAATATGTTTTGAATAACTTGTCCATAATGGAACCTTTTGGTAATACTTTAGTCACATGATAATTTAGTAATTCAAAGTATTGTATAGAGAATACATAATATCTTATATTAAGATTGTTTATTTATGGCTTTTAATTGTGGATTTCACATATCAAAACATTTGTGATTTAAATGCAAGGATGCCATGATGTTGATGAATTTTTGGTTTTCTTTTTAATATAATTCAAAATATAATACTTGAATTGTTTAATAACCGCTTGATTAAAAACTTTGTCAATTAAAAATAGTGTCTAACAAAGTCATATGTTGTGTAGTAAAAAGAAATACCACATTTTTTTTGTATTGACTACGGATTATGATGGATTCATTCCGAAGTAGTTTGTGCAAAACATTTAAGTTTTAAAGTACCATAACTCATTCAGATTTCCATGGATGCATTTGAGAGTTTAAAATCGTTATTTGGAGTTTAAACTTTATTTGGATGGTACTTCCGAAATCTTATACGTCAAAACATATTTAAATTAAAACCATTTATAAAATAGATTATGCTTTATTTTGGTTTTAGGACATTTGTAAACATTATTGGAAGGTCAATTAAACATCAAAGGGTTGTATAGACATCTTTAAAACATATGGTTTTTAAAACTGTTTTAGAAGAGGGCATACTTAAGAATACTTAAAACATCTTTTAATATATGGCTTTAGGTTTTATAAATATCTAAGGCTAAGTGTCTTAGAGTCAACTACTTAAAATTAAACTTTTTATGAATGAAGAAGGCTCTCTCAAATTTTAATTTCAAGTCAGCAAACTATCATGGGATTTAAGAAATACTTTGGATAAAAGGTTTCTATACTAAACTCCAAATTCAAATAGTGTTTACTCGAATGTTTTAAATGTTAACTCTTTGGAAGAACATATAATGTTCTTAATATTTTAGTTTCCTTATGTTTTGAATGTTTTATTTTAATCAAAAACAAAAGTTTAAAATTTTCGTGATTTTTAAACAATCCAAATATTTCGTATGTTACAGCGTCACCATGGCCGCCACTAGCATCTCCATTGGTGGTCGTGGTGGTGGTATGCTCCTGGCCGTCAGCACCAGCACTTTCTTGCGCGACGTCCTCCAACTCGTGTGACAACTCCAGAAGGTCATGTTGGCCTCTAGAGGAGCTTCATCCACGCTCATATGCTTAGAGGTGTCGGGGTCCATTTTTGCACTACATTAATTAGTAGAACAAATATAAGTAAAAATAGACTCAATTAAGTAATAAGGTACCCCGGGTCGACATGCATTACCCCATATGTTCTTTTTTAGCAAAGTCATGCTCAAATTCATGAAAAATTCCGGCATAACCTTTGCTAGAAAAGGACGTATGGAGTACCCGAATTTGCCGGAACGGAAGTTAATCAACGTTCCAGAAATCTCAAGGGACTCACGGGGTACCTGCAACCAACGCACAAATCATGTTGTCAGCATTGCAAGCCGACAACATCCACATACACGACACGATGGTCGTGGAGCACCATTTGGAATATAGTGAGCAAATTTTGACCAAATTTCAATTTGGTGCATGATAAGATATGTTGGACAAGCATGACTATATGCAACAGCGAGCACAATAGCCAGCAGCACCACCGAGGACTTTCCACAAACACCTTGCGTGCAACAGCACGTGAGGGAGGAGGGGGGGGGAGAAGAAGCACCTCGACCGGGAGGGGAGAGGGAGGGATGATCGATCCTAGGTGCAGTGGGGTGCGGCGGTAGTCGAGGCGGTGAAGAGCTTGTCGCCGGAGTGGAGGTCAAGGCGGTAGGTCGGCGGCGAGAAGTGGGGCGTGGCGGCGGCGTCCGGGGCGTGGCGTCAAGTCTGTCCGTGGCGCAGGGAGGTCGCCGGTGACGAGGTTGGGCAGGGCGCATGCATGGATGGGCGGGGGCGGCCGGCGGCTAGCCGTGGGGCGCGACGGTGGCGTGCGGGAGCGGTTCGTGGCGGCGCGGGACTTAGCGATTCGACGTGTGGGTGTGAGAGGGAGGCGTGGGCGGGCCCACGTGTAAGCGACAACAAAACAATTATGTGTCGCATCCATCGCGGATGCGCCACAAAATTCTTTCGCTGCCACTACACGTGGGTTCACCCACGCCTGGCTCACCCTTAAATATTCTGTGGCGCATGGATAAGTTCGGTGCGCCACAGAATTACTAGATCCTGTGGCGCATGGCTGGAACGGGTGCGCCATAAAATGTGGCTGCCTGTTAATACTTCATTTTTTGCCACATATATGCTTCAAAACTTTTAGTACTTCATTTTTTAGTCATGGCATACACATACACATGCTGCCAAGTGCTTGTACACATACATACACATTTGTTGTCATATATATTATTACCCAAAAAAAGTATATATCATGCAAATTTGTTGCCAAGTGCTTGTAGTGTCTCACACACACCAAAATATATATGTAAATTATGAAAATTTAAATATTCATGATATACACATGCATATATATGCTTGCATTGTTTCACACACACACCAAAAACATTCTTCTTTGTCAATCCCGAGAGGTTCCGAGAGAGCTAGCTTCTCTTCTTTCCCTTCTTCGCGGTTGAATACTTTAGGCCGGGCACCTTGAGATTTCTTCGCGTGAACGGACAACCTTTAGTAGGTACGGAGGGTTTCCTTGGATTTTTGCTGCTAGTCGGCATGTCAAAGAACATGTCGAAATCCTCCTCGATCTTCGGATTGCCGTCCAAGTCTTCCTTGTTGGCTTCTCCGTCCCTTACGATGATGCTCTTCTTGCCCCTCCTCACCACAACACGGCTAGGCTTTGACGGGTCGGTAATGAAGAAGTATTGCTCAACTTGGCTAGCGAGTACCCATGGCTCGTTTTTCACGGAGGCTTTCTTCGATTTGGCATCGGGTATTACCATGGTGGTGAAATACCGGCCTTCTTTCACGACGTCCTTAGCCCATCTTACACGGAACATTGGCACCAACTCTCCACAATAGTTGAGCTCCAGTATCTCCTCGATCCTTTCGAAGAATATTTCCTAGGCAGTAGCCTCGTCATCACCGTAGGATAGCATAGTGCGACGCCCCAAAATCGGTACTATGTAGATTTAAGCAATCCCGCCAAAATCCGCATAATAACGATTTTAGGTTGGCCACGAAACATAATGTGCACGCCGAAACATGCGCATTATACGGGTGGAATTGTGATAACATTACAACAGTTCCGATACAACCACAACAACAACAGAAGATACAATACAACAACGACTCGAACGAGTCAAGATACAAATGTTACAATACAAAGATACAAATGACAGCGAAAACAGGATAGTATCCGACTACGGATAAGATACAAATTGGACTAAGAGTCCTGAAGATAAGCAATGGCGCCATATCCCTGCCCAGTCTAGGCGGAGGGATTCCCAAGCTAACGTCGTCAGACTTCATACCTGTTAACTGCACATAAAGCACAACCCAAAAGAGGGTCAGGGCACTCCCTGGCAAGCAAAACCAACCTGCCTACTTTCTACACCATCTCTCAAAATATGGGGTAGGTGGACTTAGCGGAGCAGCACTAGCAACCTAATAGAGACACGCTATAACTTCCGTCTAATTAGAGAGGGATAAGAGAGCACATAAGTAACCAACTACTACTAACACCAATAATAACCCATTCTCGGATTAACCCCCTCAACCAAGTATGAGGATTTACTCACACATTGAACAATTTTAGTTACCATTTATTGTGAAAGTAATTCTATATTACTAGTCAAATTAATTAACATTAATTAGGTGTAAGTATTCTAGATCTTGGTAGCCAGCATCATCACCAAGTCGTCCATAACCGTGGAAACGGCTCATCGATAAAATTATACCCTGCAGGGGTGCACTACTGGACCCGTACTCGTTCGATCAACCCCAGAAAGCAAGCCAGAAGGTAGGGTATCTCAACACGGCAAATCTCTTCTCTACAACCCATTCAGGGAACCACATGATTGTGCGCACGGTTGCTCAATCCCATACCCGGAACTTCGCAACACTCTAAGAACGTGCCACCCTATATGTGAGAATCGACTACTCCATCATCATGAGATCGTTATGTAACCATATGCATGCATCAAATGGAAAGCCCGAACTACTTGGGGCGCTCTAGATAAGAAGCGGATTAGATTGAAGCTGCGGGGGGCTCCATAGGGCCTCCCACAAGCGGTTAGTGCGCTCAAAATTGGATCCGAGGACAAAATTGGATCCGAGGCCATAGGATATGGTATTTTAGCTATTGGTCCAGTACCCGGTTTCAGTTCGATGAGAAACTCTACATCTCTATCGGGTGGCATTCCCGGTAGTTCTTCCGGAAAAACATCTAGGTATTCTTGTCAATAAGCACATCACCAAGGCTAACCCCCTTAAGAGAATTTAGTCTAACCTTCTTAAGTTTGAAAGTTGATCTGAACTTAATCTTCCCTTTTTCTGGGGTGGTGAGGGTGATTGCTTCAAAACGAGTCATCCAATCCATTCCGACGATAACATCCAGACCTTGGGTTTCCAGGATGACTAAGTCTGTTGGAAAGGTGTGCTTACCAATCTTCAAGTCTAACTGTCTACACCCAGAATTTACTATCATCTCCCATCCAGGTGAACTTACGCTAATAGGTTTTCCTAGACTTTCCTCCGCTAGCCCATGTTTGTTTACAAAAGCTCTTGATATGAATGAATGCGATGATCCAGTATCAAATAAGACTAATGCTGGAAAAAAATTGAGCAAGAACGTACCAATCACAGCATCAGGTTCATCATGAACTTCTTCTACATTGATGTGGTTCACTTGTCCCTTCTGGAAAGGATTGGGCTTGGAACTTTCATCATCCTTTCTCTATGGACAGTCAGTTGCATAATGTCCCGTGTTCTCGCACTTGAAGCAAGTCACATCAGCAAGGTCTCTCTTCCCTTCATGGTTAGGACGGTGATGACCATTCCCATGATTATGGCCATGGTGATGGTTTCCCTTGAATCCTCCATTACTTCCTTTGTATCCTCCATTGCTTCCTTTGTATCCTCCATAGTTTCCTTTGTATCCTCCATTATGGTTATGACAAGGATGCTTTTGGCACTACCGTTGTTGGAGTGATTCCATGGTTTATGGCCACTGACTTCAGAGGTGTGTTGTTTCTTGTGTGTTCCCTCAGAATGAATCTTACTTGCACTGAACTTTCTCTTCATGTTCTCTTCCTTCCTTATGTTGTTGTCCAAAGTGATGGCTTGATCCAACAGAGCTTGGTAGTTAGGGGTATAGGCCACCGACAAGGGTATCTTCAGTTCACCCTTAAGTCCATTGAGGAATTTTCCTTCCTCCTAGCATCAGTGTCAATGTCTTCTGATGCATACCTTGATAGCATATAGAAGTCATCCATATACTCCTTCAGAGTTCTACCTCCCTGCCTCAAGCTGCGAAATTCTTCTTTCTTCAGATTCATTATTCTAGTGGAAATGTGAGCATTGCGAAAGCCCTCCTTGAAAGCATCCCAAGTCATGCCATCTAGAGGATGAGTCACTTGATAAGTCTCCCACCACAGTGCAGCGGGTCCTTCCAACAGGTGTGCAGTGAACCTCACCTTCTCTGCCTCAGAACACTCACAAGTTACTAAATCCTTGTTGACTGAGCGAAGCCAGTCATCGTCCACTATTGGTTCAGTAGTAGAGGAGAACTTATTAGGCCTAAGCCTTAGGAATCTAGCGAGTCTGTCCACTAGAGGTGGTGGTGGTGGAGGTAGCGGGTTGTTGTTGTTGTTGGTTGCTGCAATGACTTGAGTCATCATAGTCATCAGCTGAGCTTGAGCGGCCATCAATTGTTGCATGGCATCATTGTTGTCGGGATCACGACGAGGAGGCATCTGTGAGGTTTTTCAGCATGGATGAGTAAATATAGATAGAACTAAAAGAAGGAAATCCTTCCCATGCACAAAATTACCAAGTTAAGCAAACAACCAACAATAAACAACTTAAAACTTGTCTTCCTTAGTAATTCGATGAAAGACATTCTAGGTTGATTAAATAAAAACGACAGAGTCTGCAAACCAAAACATTCTAACATTATCACACCACAAGTTGGAGATCAATGTTTCAAAAACGACGAGCTAAACGAGAAATAACATGGTGGTCCAACTACTAAGTCTAAACTTCGTCCATGACGTCTCCTTCATCTTCTTCGACCTACTCGATGGTGATGCCTTCCTTCATGAGGATCTCCTTGTAGTCGTTCACCTCTTTCTCTAAGGCTTAATTCTTCTCCTGTAGCATTGTCTTCTCACGATGCAGAGTCTCGATCGCTTCCTTCTCCAGGGCTTCAATCTTCTCTTGTAGCATTCTCTTCTCACGGCGTAGAGTCTCGATCAAATCGCGATCAGCCTCGAACTCGACGTCGTTGCTCAGAATTTCATCCTTCAAGTTCTTGATCTCCCATTTCTTGTCTCTAATTCTCTTCTCTTGATTTTGGCACCTTTTCTCTTGATCTCGGAATTTCTCCTCTTGAGCATTGGCCACCTCTTCTTGGGCGTCAATCTTCTTTTGAGTCTCCTTGACTTGGGCCATTATTTCATCATTCTTCAGCAGCTCAACACGCCTATCCTCTTCTAGTTGCCAGAGGTGAATTTCTAAGTATTGAAGATAAGGGTGCAAAGGTTCTGGTTTGTTTTTGTCTTCCTCGTTCACAAGGTAGGGTATCCCATCTTTGTAACGTTGGCCTAGGTTAGAAAAGTAGTGCTCTTTCAACTCCTCCTGAATTGCCAACAAAGACGTCCTATTAGTTCCTGCGTGACGAGATTCAGTCCTTTCTCCAAGGAGTCACTAATCGACTTGTACTGGATGTCTTAGGTCTTGGGTTTAGTCTGGCACCCTTGTTGAAAAAGGCGAACTCCCCATAAGTCTTCTTTGTTGAAGTGCTTCAGCTGACTTGCCTTGATGATGGGTGTTGGTAGCGCCAGTAATTCCACCAACTCCAGAAGATATCTTCCAAAACGCATGTTGTCTTCCGCGGCTTGATACATGAAGAACGACATCCTTAAGTTATAAGAGTATAAATTGTTAAAACATAATATATAAGGTAAGAAGTACTAGTCATGGTGTAATTAAATACTTAGAGAAAATAAGGATTCTATTCTACTAGGTGATCAACACTACTATCAACTCTTTGTAAATTGGATATTCACTATAGTGAGAGAGACACACACCCGGCCAGCCACTTATAATTGTGGAACAGGTCTCATGTACGCGGACATGTAAGGTTAGTCACGGGCCGCTTCATCCCACTATGCCGCTAGGATCCAACATGAAAGGAATATGCCTGAGAGGCAATAATAAAGTGGTTATTATCTTATTCCATGTTTATGATATATGTTTATTTCTCATGCTAGAATTGTATTAACTGGAAACGGTAATACATGTGTGACTAATGAACAAATAAGAGTTCCTCTTAATGCCTCTTGTTTAACTAGCTCGTTGATTAACTGATGATTAAGGTTTCCTGATCATGAACATTGGATGTTGTGAATAACGGGATCACGTCATTAGGAGAATGATATGATGAACACACACCCAAATTAAGTATATCAATACGATCAAGTCATTAAGTTTATATTGTTGTACTGAGCATACAAATAACCCTAATCCTTAGACCATGAGATCATGTCAATCACTAACACCGGAAGAATGCTTTGATGACATCAAACGTCACACCGTAATAGGGTTACAATAAAGGTGGCGTTGGGTATTCCAAAAGTATTAGTTGAGACTCATGGATCAAGAAGTGGGATTTGTCCATCCAGATGACGGAGAGATATACTCTGGGCCCTCTCGGTGATATCACATCGACACCGCTTGCAAGCTCGTGACTAGGTCACAAGGATGTCATATCACAGAACGAGTATAGAGTACTTGTCAGGAACGAGATCGAACAAGGTATAGATGATACCAATGATCAGATCTCGGACAAGTAAAATATCGCGAGACAAAAGGAATTGGTTATGACGTTCTTGGTTCACACGATCACAAGATTCATCGTCGAATATGTAGGATTCATTATGGATCTCCAGATCCCGCTGTTGACTATTGATCGTAGAGGTGTCTCGATCATGTCTACATTATTCAAGAACCGTAGGGTGACACACTTAAGGTTTGTCGACGCTTTTGGGTAGACACGGAATTTCGGAGAAAAGTTTGGACATCACCAAAATTGTTTTGGGTAATATTGAAATAGTTCAAGGGGTTCATTGTCAATGGTTGACAATGGTTGTTAATAGAATTAACAGATGAACCAAGGGGGTAAGTGTTAATGGTTGTTAATAGAATTAACAAATATTAAAAAGAAATGAAATTGTTTTATTTAATAAAGAAAAATCTTTGGGATTTTTGAGTGGAGATTAAAAGAGAATGAGTGGGCATGAGTGGATGCTCCACTCACATCAAGAGGGAAGAGGTGGAGTCACCCCTAGGGGCAACGACCCAACCTCACCCCTCTCCTATATATGGAGGGGTGGGAGCTCCCTTTTGAGCACACAGTTGATCCTCTCTTCCTCCTCCCGCTGCTCCACCTCTCGGCCATCCGCTTGGCGAAGCCATGGCCGTTTAGTTCTCCACCACACCACGTCGTCGTGTTGTTAGAGTTCCTTGGTGGTTTTACTACTTCCGCTGCCCTGCTGGATCGAGGGAACGAACGTCGTCATCAAGCCGTACGTGTGACCGAGTACGGAGGCGCTGCCCGTTACAGCGCACATCTTCACGATCTTGAGATCGGAGAGTGAACGACTACATCATCCACGAGAATTATTCTCGAAAGCTTACGGTCTTCGAGGGTGAGTTTCTCTTGGAATATGTTCCACTCGTTACGAGCATCTCTTCGATTAGATCTTGGCTTGTGGTTTGTTCTCACCGTAGGAAATTTTTTGTTTTCTTTGCTACGAACCCATTAGTGGTATCAGAGCCGTGTCTATACTTAGATGTTTTGTACGGGTAGAACACATATGTGTATGTGGGCGTTGATGATCATGTTATTGCTTCCTTTGTATATTTTATATCTTAGTGGCATAGTGCGATGAAGCGGCCCGGACTAACCTTACGTGTCCACGTACATGAGACTTGTTCCACGACTGACATACAACTTGTTTTGCATAGGTGGCTTTGCGGGTGTCTGTCTCTCCCACTATAGTTAAGATATAAAATAGAACGAGTTGCTAATAATATTTTCATCACCGTTGTGGTTTCATGTTCCTAGGTAAGAACGGTTCTATCTTCGAAAGCCCTAAGCCACATAAAATATGAAAATATAAAATATGGTCAAAGTTACAAATTTGATGTATGAGATGATAACTTTTGTAAATTATGACAAACCGGCTGGAGCCAAATGGTTGTCTTTTTTAATTTATGTCCCGCGTGCTAAATATCATGTCTAGATGATATGTTGTAAATTTGGAGGACAATCAAGGAGGCGCCATGAACCTTGGTGCCACGCCGGTGGAATGATGGAGATCATGCCAAGATGCACAAGATAGATATTAAGTGCGAGAAGGACCATACCATATCACATTATCCATGCATGTGATGTTAATCCTTTTATGCATCTTATTTTTCTTAGATCTTTGCTTAGATCGCGACGGTAGCATTATAAGATGATCCCTCTCACAGTTAATATCAAGAGAATAATGTGTTCTTCCTTAGTATGCACCGTTAAGAAAGTTCGTCGTTTTGAAGCACCACGTGATGATCGGGTGTGATAGACTCAACGTTCGCATACAACGGGTGTAAGCCTGATTTACACACGCAAATACTATGTTTCTACTTGGCGAGCCTAGCATGTACAGACATGGCCTCAGAACACGTAACTGAAAGGTAAAGCATGAGTCATATGGATGATATGATCAACATGGTCGATGTTCGCCTTTGTGGCTGCAACATCTCTCATGATGATCGGTTATTGGTGTAGTGAATTTGGTTCGTGTAATAACTAAACGACTAGAGGGATGTTGTTTTTGAGTGGGAGTTGACGAAATAATTTCGAATTAGTTTAACTCCATATATCTATCATAAACATAGTCTAAAATTGTCTTTGCACAAATATTTGTAGTATTGGCATCTGTAGTCCACTACGCACTAGGCTTGTTAGTTGAGATCAAAACTGTTCAAAATCTGATATTTACTCTATGGACTGGTACCATATTGTTAGTAAGTAATTATGTAAAGAAAAGTATTAAAGTTCTATTGCAAACTTTCGGTAACTCTAAAATTCCTCCATGTGATTTGGAATCTAAAATGAGCAACAATTCTTATTGGTGTCTTAATTCATTCTTGTCTCCGTGAAACTTAGTTTTCGAATTTTTTTGATAATTGAGGAGAACAATGGAGCTCAAAATTTGTTTTCAGAAATGAATGAGGTATGAGATATGACTGATATCTAGGACCTTGTTTTGTTTACTAGTTTTTATGAATTTCAGTGGGAGTACCTGAGCTCATATTGTATGAGTCTATACTACAAGATAGAAGATGCTAGGCATCTCGATATCCAAATTAGTTTGGCACTGATTCATATTCAACCTAATTGAGCCATGGTAGCTTCATCATGATAGGATACATGATGGGATGGATAAATAGTGTAAGTGAATATGTTCATTGCATTAAAAGACCACTAATAGTGAAATCCAGAAGAACACTTATCATATGATGATCCACTTCAACATAAAACTCCAAAGGGTGTTAATACTGACTATTCACGCCTAGGATTTTGTTCCAATTTGATTGGCACATATTTTGATGTTGAATGCTTCTTCCACATAGAGAGGAAAAACTGAAAGAGGATCTGCAAAAGTATTTGGCACAAAAGAAAAGACTAGAAAGTCTAGTTCAGGTGTATACGGCTGATATACATGTTATAGATATTTTTCCTATTAGTCACGTACTGTAATTCTTGGGTATTTGTACTAGATTGGTTGATATGAATTTTCATACAACTCAATACAAGAATATAATGGCCTAAGTGACTTACGAGGCATGTGATAACAATACGCAACGAAAATATGATAATTTGTTATTGTGTTCGTAGTTGGTATTATAACTAGCCCGCGAGATTTATTCTAACATTAGTAACAGGAGGAGCAAGCACAACAAGAATAACAGTCACAAGCAAGTCCTTCCTCTTCACAATCTAGCACAAGCAATACATAAAATAAATACACACACACAACACTTAAATACACCAAAACATAAATATGTATGCATGCATGATATGCTATGAGTATAACAAGACACACTTATTAACATTTTATACTTTCGGTTATTGAATGCATGAAATGCAATTTCCAGGAATTTCTTATTTTAATTATAAATTTAAATAATTGAAAACAATATAGCAAAATTTAGAATTCTACACTACAACTTTTATTGTTTTATGAAAATTTTCAAATAAATTCATTTTGATCTTTCTAGACAGAGGGCAATAATACAGAACTGAAACAATTAAATTTATTACAAAAGCATTTTTATTATTTAAGTTTTGAATTTAATTAGCCGAAATACTCCTCTCAAAAGTACACGAATTGAAAGTTATCACAATGAAAAATAAATGATGTAGAAATAAACTACACTAGCAGGGCTATCCGTGGATATAAAATTTATCAATTTTGGACTTACATATCAAAAGTTATGAATTTTCTAAGTTATGCATATTTTCTGTTTTATTTATTAAATTCCTGTGGAAATAGAAAAAGGGAGGGCTACGTGGCGTGATCCTATTGGACGGTACCGTTTTGACGCGGATCGGCACCGTGGCCGTCCGATCTAATTAACAGTGAACACGCCAGATGTATTTTATCTAGATCAGTTGGATCTAGATCCAACGGTCCAAACACCAAGGCCAAAACGGGCGGCGCAAGTCGCCGGAGAACTCCGACCGCGGCGGAGCCATTGCCGGAATTGCGCAAGAAGGGGAGCGTGGGACGAGATCGTTACCAAACGGTGCGGGCGACGTGGCGATGACGATGGCGCGACGGTGGCTACACGGGCTCCTTCTCCTCTCCTCGGGTCCTCGCCAGAGATGACGAAGCGGACGGCGGCGTCGGTCGCGTACGAAGACGACGGAGCGCTGCGGTTCAAGACACGGGGTTAAGTCAAAAATGTTCGCGAGGAAAAAGGGGAGTCGAAGAGGGGCGAGGAGATGGTCCGGCGTGACAGGAGTATCCCGTACGGTGTGGATTACAGAGGCGGGGATGGTGGAGCTCCAAGCTCGATCCCGAGCAGCCCGGCGGCAAAAATGGTTAGGGTTTGGGGCGAGGAGACTGGCGGCGGGGTGGGGGTTTAAGTAGGGGGTGCGGGGAGCAAACCGTGCTCGGATTTCTCTCAGAAATCGCGGCCGGCTCCGATTTGGAATCCGCGTGATCTCAGGCGGGAGGTTGATGAACCTGACAGGTGGGCCCCACCTGTCAGCAAGGGGGGAGAGAGATGGGCTGCGTGGGCTGGCTTGCTAGTTCGAACGGGTCGCGCGCGCGGTAGATAGCCGGGTCTCGGCCTAGAACTCCAATAAAAACATTTTTCTTTTTAACAAATATTTTTCTGTTTTTCAAACCTGATTTCCAAAAATGACTTTTAAACTTAACTAAAACCTTTCAGCAAAATTCATAAAAATATGTTTTAGAAAGCTTATTAAAATAAGGGTCTCTTTGCATCATACTTTCTTATCAGATAATTTGATAAATAAAAATATTATAAGGGGTATAAATAAACAACTTTATGGAATTAAAAATTATTTAAACTTATAATTGAATTTTTATTTAGTACTCTTGTGATTTAAATATCATGCCTATATGATGAATGATGCATGAATGCAAAGTTTTAAATTTTGAGAAATTTGTGATGTTACATCTAATCTACCTATTCAACAGGGACGGACGGCGCCTGTGTGCCGGATTTACTCCGACCGCGACAGAGTCATGGCCGGCGTCGAGCTCTACTTCTAGCGGAAGGGAAACGAAGGGAGAGGTTGTTACCGAAAGATGGAGGGCGACGAGGCGAACTTCATGGCGAGGCAGATAATGTCGCGGTGGTCAGCTCCTCCCGGGATTTGTTCGCCGGAGTCGGAAAAGCGGACGGCGGCGCGGTCACGGACGGATGCGACGATTGGCTGCGATATAAAACAAACGGCGATGTCACGGAGATGTGCAAGGAGTAGGGAAGAGGAAATAGAGAGAAAAGGGAGGTCGGAGGACACGGCCGTCGCTGAAAACAGCGTTTCCCACTGGCGGCAATGGCGGCGGCGGAAACTCGACCCCGAGCAGCCTGGAGGCGGAGTGGCTAGGGTCTTGGGGTGCGAGAAGTGGCGGCGGGTGGGGGTTTATATGGAGGCGTCAAAGGAAACAAATCCCGCAAGAACTAGGATTGATTTGATCCAGAATCGGATCGAGTCTTCGAACGAAAATCACGGACGGAGGTTGAAGAACACCTGATAGGTGGGTCCCACCTATCAGCGAGAGAGAGGGAAGCAAGGGCTGAACTTGGGCCGTTTCTGGGCCGTTACACAGCGTGCGTGCGGCGAGTTGGAAATGGGCCGGCTCGGTTTGCTCCTCCTCCTTTTTTTATCAAATCATTTTCTGTTTTTAAAACCTGATTTCAAAAATGATTTTTAAACTCAACTGAAACATTTAAGAAAAATTCTTAAAAATATGTTTTAGAAAGCTTATTGAATTTAGAACTTTTTAGAAGTATTTTGACAAATAAATAAAGAATATTATAAGGAGTTCAAATGTATCTCTTTATGGAATACAATTCTACTCAAACTTATAATTAAATTTAAATGATTTCTATATGTGATTTAAATGTCATGCCTATATGATGAATGATGCATGAATGCAAGGTTTTCAGTTTTTGAGAAATTTGGGATGTTACAAACTAACCCCCTTAAGAGGAAGCTCGCCCTCGAGCTTCGGAAAGGTCAGCAAACATGTGAGGATGGTCTTCTCGAAGGTTATCTTCTCGTTCCCATGTGGCTTCTTCTTCGGTGTGATGACTCCACTGAACCTTGCAGAACTTGATGGTTTTGGTACGGGTGACTCTTTCTGATGTCTATAATACCTTGATGGTTTTCTCTTCATAGGTCAGATCAATCTCCAATTGTACTTCCTCAAGGGGTAAAATATCCTTCAATGGAACTCCCATCCTCACGGGGTGAAATTTTTTCAATTGGCTGACATGGAACACATTATGGACCGCAGACAGAATTTATGGCAGTTCTAACTCATATGCCACTTCACCTTTGCGAGAAAGAATTTTTAATGATCCAATGAATCGCGGTGCTAACTTTCCTTTGATTCCAAACCTTTTTACACCCTGAAGTGGTGACACTCTAAGATAGGCTCTATCACCCACCTCGTAGGTGACTTCTCTACGCTTGGAATCTACGTAGCTTTTCTGTCGTGATTGTGTTATCTTCAATCTATCCTTAATCAGTCCGACCTTCTCTTTAGCATCCTGGATTATATCAGGTCCAAAGAAACTCCGTTCTCCTACACCACTCCACAACAATGGGGTAGTGCATTTCTTTCCATATAAAGCTTCGAACGGTGCCATCTCAATGCTGTCTTGGTAACTGTTATTGTAGGAGAACTCAGCGTAAGGTAGATTATCATCCCAGCTAGATCCATAATCGAGCGCACAACCTCTTAACATATCTTCTAGAATCTTATTTACTCTCTCAGTGTGACCATCTATTTGTGGGTGAAAAGCCGTGCTGAATTCCAATCTAGTTCCTAGTGATTCATGCAACTGCTTCCAGAAATGAGAAGTGAACTGGGTTCCTCTACCAGACACGATACTCTTAGGAACGCCATGAAGGCACACAATTCTCTTCATGTAAATATCTGCTAACTTTGCACTGGTGTATGTGGTCTTCACGGGTATAAAGTGAGCTATTTTTGTTAGACGACAAACAATAACCCAAATAGAATCATAACCCGATTTGGTCATTTGTAATCCTGTGATGAAATCCATTCCATTAGAATCCCACTTCCAGTCCAGCACTTTCAAAGGTTGTAAAAGTCCTGCTGGTTTCTGATATTCTGCTTTTACTCGACTGCATACATCACAGTTTGTGATATATTCTGCTCTGTCCCTCTTCAGATTGTTCCACCAAAATCTCTCCTTCACATCCATATCCATCTTAGTATTTCCCGGATGAATGGAATAAGGTGTCTTATGGGCTTCCTGCAGAATTAACTTCCTAAGATAAGGGTCATCGGCCACACACACACGTTTTTGAAACCACAAGGTTCCTTGCTCATCTTCATGGAATCCCTTAGCTTTTCCTGCTCTCAGATTGACTTTGATTTCTTCTATATCCTTGTCTCCCTTCTGAGTTTCGCGTATCTTGTCCATCAGAGCTGGTTGTACTACTAATGAGGCCACAAAAACTACTGATACTACTTCCAATCTGAGGTCCTTGAATGCCTTGCGTAAATCCTCGGGTATTTCTCCTGCCGTGAGGCCATTCACATACACCTTGCGACTCAGGGCATCTGCTACTACATTAGCCTTTCCCGGATGGTATTGTAGACTCAGAGGCTAAGTCGAGATCAAGGGTAGGATAATTTGCTTCATGTTTCTTGAGCTGTCTGGAGTCATAGGATGTCACTCTGCCTTCCTGCATCAATACACTTCCCAGACCTTGGCGTGAAGCATCACAATACACTTGGAATTCCTTCTCTAAATCAGGTAAGCAAAGAACTAGGGCTGAAACTAGACATTTCTTCTATTCCTGAGAACTGTCTTCATAGGCCTCAGTCCACTCAAACTTCTTCTCTTTGTTCAACAATTCCGTCAAGGCCTTGGCAATCTTGGAAAAGTTTTCAATGAATCTTCGATAGTATCCTGCTAGACCAAGAAAACTACGTAATTCTCTCACATTCTTTGGTGGCTCCCAATTGGCTGCAGCTGAAACTTTTTCAGGATCCACTGCTATACCCTCCTTGGATACCACATGGCCTAGAAGTCTGACTTGTTCTAACCAAAACTCACATTTGCTGTATTTTGCATACAACATATGTTCACGTAGTCTCTGCAATACCAGACGCAAATGCTCTTCATGTTCTTTGTGACTCTTGGAGTAGATTAAAATGTCATCGATGAAAACCACCACAAACTTATCCAGAAAAACCATGAACACTTTATTCGTCATATTCATGAAATAGGCTGGAGCATTGGTTAATCCAAAAGGCATTACGGTGTACTCATAAGAGCCATATCTTGTAACAAATGCAGTCTTTGGTATATCCATTTCTCTAACTTTCATCTAGAGGTACCCTTATCGAAGATCAATCTTTGAGAAAACACATGCACCTTCCAGTTGATCAAATAGTTCTTTAATCTTGGGTAACGGGTACTTGTTCTTGATAGTTTGCTCATTTATATCTCTGTAGTCTGTGACTAGCCTCTGGGTATGATCTTTCTTTTTAACAAATAAGACTGGTGCTCCCCATGGCGATGAACTTGGACGAATAAATCCTTTCTGAATGTGTTCCTCCAGTTGCTTCTTGAGCTCTTTCAGTTCATCGACGGCCATTGGATATGGTCTCTTAGCTATTGGTCCAGTACCCGGTTTCAGTTCAGTTAGAAACTCTACATCTCTATCGGCTGGCATTCCCGGAAGTTCTTCTGGAAAAACGTCTGGGTATTCCTTGAAAATACGCACATCACCAAGGCTAACCCCCTTAAGAGAATTTAGCCTTACTTTCTTAAGTTCAAAAGTTGATCTGAACTTAATCTTCTTTTTCTCTGGGGTGGTGAGGGTAATATCTCTATTTGCACAGTCTATGATTCCTTCAAAACGAGTCATCGAATCCATTCTGATGATAACATCCAAGCCTTGGGTTTCTAGGATGACTAAGTCCGTTGGAAAAATGTACTTTCCAATCTTTAAGTCTAACTGGCTACACCCAAAATTTAGTATCATGTCTCCTCCCGGTGAACTTACTCTAATAGGTTTTCCTAGGCTTTCCCCTGCTAGCCCATGTTTGTTTACAAAAGCTCTTGATATGAATGAATGCGATGCTCCAGTATCAAATAAGACTAATGCTGGAAAAGAATTGAGCAAGAACGTACCAATCACAGCATCAGGTTCATCATGTGCTTCTTCCATGTTGATGTGGTTCACTTGTCCCTTCTGGAAGGGATTGGGCTTGGAATTCTCATCAACCTTCCTCTCTGGGCAGTCCGTTGCATAATGCCACGTCTTCTTGCACTTGAAGCAAGTCACCTCAGAAAAATCTTTCTTCCCCTCATAGTTGGGACGGTGCTGACCATTTCCCATGAATCCTCCACTGATTATGGCCATGGTGATGGTTTCCCTTGAATCCTCCATTGATTACCTTGTATCCTCCATTATTTCCCTTGTATCCTCCATTATGGTTCTGACCATGATACTTGTGGCCTTTTCCGTTGTTAGAGTGATTCCATGGTTTATGCCCAATGCCTTCAGAGTTGTGGTGTCTCTTGTGTGTTCCCTCAGAATGAACCTTACTTGCACTGAACTTACTCTTCCTATTCTCTTCCTTTCTTATGTTGTTGTCCAAAGTGATTGCTTGATCCAACAGAGCTTGATAGCTGGGAGCATAAGCCACAGACAAGGGTATCTTCAGTTCTCCCCTAAGTCCATTGAGGAACTTTTCCTTCCTCTTAGCATCGGTGTCAATGTCTTCTGGATACCTTGATAGCGTACAGAAGTCATCCATATACTTCCTCAAAGTTCTACCTCCCTGCCTCAAGCTGCGAAATTCTACTTTCTTCAGATTCATTATGCCAGAGGAAATGTGAGCATTGTGAAAACCCTCCTTGAAAGCATCCCAAGTCATGCCCTCTAGAGGATGAGTCACTTGATAAGTCTCCCACCACAGTGCAGCGGGTCCTTCTAGCTGGTGTACAGTGAACCTCACCTTCTCTACCTCAGAACAATCACAATTCACTAAGTCCTTGTTGACAGAGCGAAGCCAGTCATCAGCCACTATAGGTTCCGTAGCAGAGGAGAACTTATTAGGCCTAAGCCTTAAGAATCTATCAAGTATGTCCACTTGAGGTGGTGGTGGGGTAGGTGGCGGGTTGTGGTTGTTGTTGTTGTTGTTGGTTGCTGCAATGAACTGAGTCATCATAGTCATCAGTAGAGCTTGAGCGGCCATCAGTTGATGCATGACATCATTGTTGTTGTCGGGATCACGACGTGGAGGTTCTGTGGGGTTTTCAGCATGGATGAGTAAAAGATAGATAGATCTAAAAGAAGGAAAATCCTACCCATGCACAAAACAACCAAGTCAAGCAATCAACAATCAATAAACAACTTAAAACTTTTCTTTCTTATGAACTCGTAAAAAAAGGCATTGTTGGTAGATTAAAGAAAAAGACCAAGTTTGCAAACCAAACATTATAACATTGTCATACCACAAGTTGGGGATCAATGTTTTAAAAACGACGAGCTAAGAGAAATAAAACAGGGTGGTCCAACTACTAAGTCTAATTTTCTTCCATGACATCTCCTTCATCTTCTTCGACTTCCTCGATAGTGATGCCTTCCTTAATGAGGATCTCCTTGTAGTTGTTCACTTCCTTCTCTAAAGCTTCATTCTTCTCCTGTAGCATTGTCTTCTCAGGGCGCAGAGTCTCGATCACTTTCTTCTCTAGGGCTTCATTCTTCTCTTGTAGCATTCTCTTCTCACAGCGCAAAGTCTCTATCAAATCACGACCAGCCTCAAACTCGACGTCGTTGCCCTGAATTTCATCCTTCAAGTCCTTTATCTCCTTGTTCTTGTCCCTACTATCTTCTCTTGATTTTGGAACTTCTTCTCTTGAGCCCTGAATTTCTCCTCCTGGGCGTTGGCCACTTCTTCTTGGGCGTCAATCTTCTTTTGAGTCTCCTTGACTTGGGCCATTATTTCATTATTCTTCAGCAGATCTTCCGCCTATCCTCTTCTAGCAGCCAGAGGTGAATTTCTAAGTCTTGAAGATATGGGTGCAAAGGATCTGGTTTGCTTTTGTCCTCCTCATTTACAAGGAAGGGTATCCCATCTTCATCACGTTTGCCTAGGATAGAAAAATAGTGGTCCTTTAACTCCTCCTGAAATTGCCCACAAAGACGTCCTATTAGCTCCTACGTGACGAGATTAAGTCCTTTCTCCAAGGAGTCACTAATCGTCTTGTACTGGATGTCTTCGCTCTTGGGTTCAGTCTGGCACCGGCGTTGCATGATGCGAACTCCCCATAAGCCATCTTTGTTGAAGTGCTTCAGCTGACTTGCCTTGATGATGGGTGTTGGAAGCGTCAGTAGTTCCACCAACTCTAGAAGATATCTCCCAAAACACATGTTCTTGAAGTCCTCCGTGGTTTGATACATGAAGAACGACATCCTTAAGTTATAAGAGTAAAAATTGTCAAAACAGAATACATAAGGTAAGAATTACTAGTCATGATGTAAATAAGTACTTAGAGAAAATACTGGTTCAATTTCTACAAGGGGATCAACTTTATTAACAACTCTTTGTAAATTGGATATTCACTATAGTGAGAGAGACAGATACTCGGCCATCCACTTATAATTATGGAACATGTCTCATGTACGCGTTCATGTAAGGTTAGTCTCCGGGCCGCTTCATCTCACAATGCCGCTAGGATCCAACATACTTCAAATATGGTAATATCGTGATCAAAAAGGGGTTTCACCAATCCTAAGGGCTCGAACCTACAGGCAACACTTTGCTCTGATACCATTTTGTAGTGCCCCATCTTTTATTAAAGTTAGAACACCTATGTTAAGTGCTAGTCCTTGGATCACTGCCAGCACCACATTACAAAATTTAAAGTATCATTGCACAAGTATCAAGTTACTACAACGAGATCCAATAGCTAAGTATAGATTTATTACAAGGTGCATAGCCATGAAGGCTAGCAATAATAGTCAGGGTTCACAACAGAAACAAAATAGCAATGAGCCTCATCTTCAATCATGCGCCATAGGCAGACATGTTGGGTGTAGACTCGAGTCCAAAATTATTCTTCATCTGAAGTACCTGCACATTTGAATATGCAGCCCCTAAAGGAGGTCAATACAATGAAGTATTGGCAAGTGACTATGGTGGATATAAAACGACAAGTCTAAATCTATATGCATATTTGGCTTGGTGGAGTTGTAGGCTGTTTGCAGAAAGCAAGTTTTCTCCTATCTTTTGTAAAACACTTTTATTTTCAAAGACTTGGCACCAAGGGATGAAGCCCAAGTGCACCAATATTTCTTTCCTTAGTCAAATTTTACTTCATGAAAACGGTGTTGATATTCTTCCGTCCATCCTTGTCCAGCTGCTCGAAGTAGTCCATCACCGTGGACACGGCTAAGTACTCAGATTGTCGACTCTGCAGAGGTTGTGCACTTTCACCTTTAGACTCCATTAACACAGACATCCTATACACGCGGAGTGCATTAATGAAAGGAGAGAATTGAGACAAGAACTTTTAGAACAAGAATTCAACCATACTAGCAAGACCCGTTACACCTACCAACTCTACATCTGTTTGTCAAGCTGACATGTTGAACTCTCACAACTTAATTGTTCTAGACAGAGCCCATTGTCAAAAGGCTGCACGGGAAGCATCTAAACTTGGAGGGACTTAGTAATCTCTTTGTTCCTGGGTGGCAATCCACAAGTGCACTTTTGGGTAAAAACCAGCATGCTCATGGCTCTAAGTAGAATAAATTCACCCTAGGCCAAGACAACCACAATCATAGTCCGAAATAGCCACTCAACATAAACAATACCAACCAATCCACCCAGGTGTGCATTTTAATTTTAACACTTAGGAAATCTTTCCACAACAACGCATGTAAACAATTTTATAACATTTCTAAGCATCTAATAAAACTTTTGAAATGGCTGCAATGACATGGTAGAGGGTGGCTACACACTACTAGGAATTTTGCATAGAATATAACTAACTTAGCAGAATAAAAATAATAAAAGATTCCTATCTTGCATTCTACTCAAAAAAAAAATCTACTAAAGCATGTAGGAAAATAATGGGTGGTTCATGAATGTCACTTGCCTTGGTAACAGGAGGAACAAGCACATCAAGAATAACAATCACAAGAAAATCCTCCCTCCTCTTCACAATCTAGCACAAACAATACATAAAATAAATACACACACAATACAATACTTAAACATCAAGACATAAACATGTATGCATGTATGATATGCTATGAACATAACAAGATACACTTATTAAAATTTTATACCTTCTGTTATTAAATGCATGAAATGCAATTTACAGAAATTTCTTAATTTAATTAACAATTACATATTGGAAACAACATAGCAAAATAAAGTACTACAACCACATACTATCATTCTTTTATGAAAAGTTTAAAATAGAAAACAAGTTTCTTTTCTGGACAGGGGACATTAATACAAATCATAAACAATTGAATTTATTAGAATAGCATTTTCATTATTGAAGTTATGAATTTAAATAGCCGAAATACAAATATGTTAATTACTCGAATTAAAAGGTACCAAAAGGTAAAACAAATGATACAGAAATTCTGTTTTATAAAAGCAAGGCTTTCCAATGATATAAAATTCATCAAATTTGGACTTACGGATTGATAGTTATGAATTTTGCAAGTTTTATATGTTTTCTGTTTTAATTTCAAAATTTCAGTCGAAAAAGAAAAAAGAAAAAGCCACGCGGCGCGATCTGATTCGCTCGTACCGCTTCGCGCGCAATGCAATCGTGAACCGTTAGATCTAAAGAGAATAAACGGACCAGATCTGATCTACCTATTCAACAGGGACGGGCGGCGCCGGTGTGTCGGAGTTACTCCGACCGCGGCGGAGTCATGGCCGGCGTCGAGCTCTACTGCTAGCGGAAGGGAAACAGAGGGAGAGCTTGTTACCGAATGATGCAGGGCGACGAGGCGAACTTGATGTCGAGGCAGATGAAGTCGCCGTGGTCAACTCCTCACGGGATTTGTTCGCCGGAGTCGGAAAAGCGGGTGGCGGTGACGGTCACGGACAGATGCGACGATTGGCTGCGATATAAAACAAACGGCGATGTCACAGAGATGTACAAGGAGTAGGGAAGAGGAAATAAAGAGAAAAGGGAGGTCGGAGGACACGGACGTCGGCGAAAACTACGTTTCCCACCAGCGGCAATGGCGACGGCGGAAACTCGAACCCGAGCAGCCTTGAGGCGGAGTGGCTAGGGTTTTGAAGTGCGATAAGTGGCGGCGGCGGCGGCGGGGAGGGGCGGAAACTCGAACCCGAGCAGCCTGGAGGCCTCAAAGGAAACAAATCCCGCAAGAACTGGGATTGATTTGATCTGAAATCGGATCGAGTCTTCGAACGAAAATCACGGACGGAGGTTGAAGAACTCCTGACAGGTGGGTCCCACCTGTCAGCGAGAGAGAGGAAAGCGCGGGCTGAACTTGGGCCTTTTCTGGGCCGTTACACAGCGCGCGTGCGGCAAGTTGAAAATGGGCCGGCTCGGTTTGCTCCTCCTCCTTTTTTTTGTCGAATCATTTTCTGTTTTCAAAACCTGATTTCAAAAATGATTTTTAAACTCAACTGAAACATTTCAAAAAAAATCATAAAAATATGTTTCAGAAATCTTATTGAATTTAAAACTTTTTAGAAGTATTTTGAAAAATAAATAATCAACTAAATAAAGAATATTATAAGGAGTTCAAATATATCTCTTTATGGAATACAATTCTATTCAAACTTATAATTAAATTTAAATTATTTCTATATGAGATTTAAATGTCATGCCTATATGATGAATGATGCATGAATGCAAGTTTTAGATTTTTTTATAAATTTGGGATGTTACATGTTTACGGCGATAAGAACTGCGTGCTGGTCACTGCTTAACGTAATTCAAAGGGAATGTAGTAAATTCATGATAAGCAATGGAACGACTCTATGGGAAAACATAAACTGGTCACTGCTTAACGTAATTCAAAGGGAATGTAGGAAATTCATGCTAAGCAATGGAACGACTCTATGGGAAAACATAAGTTACGACATTGATGAGCGGACGAATGTGTACTTACTTGCAAAAAAAGGCACAAGATGGCTGTCCTTGCTCATGTTTATCAACATGAAGCTTTGGAGGTACTCCCTCGCCATGACTCGTGTCGCTCATCCTTTACATAGCTGGCTGGCACGCATGTAGTAGGGATCTGCTACCACGACGTACGGGTTTGACTCTCTTGTTCTTAATCGCCAGATGGAGCGCGTATAGACGGACCAAGTTATAGTCCAGCAGTCTACCGTGAAACGGGTTGAAGATGTCCTCGAAGGCTATACGGAATACATCCGCCGGGGCTTCATCGACGAAGTTCACGCCCTTTGGCACCTTGCACGTGAAGACGTGGTACTTTGGGTCATTGTGTTTAAGAAGCATGCCCTCCAGCGTCAAGATAGCATCATGCAAAGCTTGTATGGATCCTTGTGCGGCATAGAGCAGCTTCGGAGGCAGTATCGGTTTACCAGCTTCATGCATTCGGGTCAAGCCATCACGACGTCGTGGAACCATCCGTTCATCCAGGACAATATTAGGAGCTGGCAAGCTTTTAGAGGCACCTGGTTTGCTTCTCTTCCTGGGCTTCTTCTTCACCTCTATGGATTGCACAGCGTGAATCGACTTATGCAGTGTGCCAAGCTAAAAATGTTAGCCGGTTCAACTTGATCGCCGGCCTCCGGAGGCGTTTCTTGAGATAAACCATGGAAGTTTAGGCGCTGCAAGCATGAAGTGGGACGAATAGGCATACTGCGGGGGGCGCGGAATTGGTCTTCATCCAAAGGAGGCATGCACGAATCATCGAAGGCGCTAGTGTTAAGGAAGCCTGCAGCATCCTTGTCATCCATATCATCATCATCATCCTCGTTGATGTCTTCAAGTTGAGGCCCGACGCCTTTGCCTTTTTCTTGTTCTTGCGACGCAGACGCTCCCAAGAGTATTTGGTGCCGGCTTGTGGTGGTGACATCCGTCGGCGGTTCCTTCCGGGTCATGGCAACGGGTGCTTGTTGCGCCGGCTCAATCAAAACGGGTATATGTGGTGGCCTCGCCGAGGGCCGAACGATAGAGGGACGGCTAACCTTTTGTGGCGGCTTGGAGGTGGCACCGTGTAACGTCCCAATATTTTGGAATGTTTAAAAATCACTAAATATTTAAACTTTTATTTTGATTAAGATGAAACTATAAAAGCATAAGAAAATCAACTTTAAAAGACTTCATAGCATTTTCTAGATATTTAAAATTTAAAATATCCAACTAATCACTATTTAAAATTTTGGAGTTTAGTTTAAATTCTTTTATACAAGTATTTCTTCAACCTATAATTATATTTTGGTAATCAATTTAAATCATTTCCATCAACTTTCAAAACATAAAATGATTTTATGAATATATTCAATATAAGAAATGAAAAAAATCTAAAATCTTTTCCAAAGGTATGTTATGGAGTTTTCAAATGAATTAGCATAATATAAAACATAATGGTGCACAAAATATTTTGGATTAAAAGTGAATCCATTATATTTCCCATTTCTTTAAAAATTATTTATATGTTGTATTCTACTATTATACAAAAATAAAAGATGAATGGTTATTGAAAATGAGTGTAAGTTAACTTAATATCAAACATATATAATTGTGGTAGTTTCATAAATTTTATTTAACCCCAAATGAATTAACTAAATTCCTAATTTCAAAGTTGACCTAAATAGGCAAATTTGCATATTATGAATAGTTCAAAATATTAATTTTCAAAAGTGTTCAAAACATGCCCACAACTGGTTTAACACAAATATATTGTTTTTAAAAAAAAATTAGAAATTTATTTGACTTGATTTGGAGTCTTAAATCAAAAGATATGAATGAAATGGAAAAAAATCAGAAAAAGGAAATTTCGCTGACGTCAGCGATGTCGTCAGCATCGTCTTCCACCTTCGGCCGAGATTTCTGCCTCTGATTTGTTTCCAAATCCGAGCGAGATTGGTGGAGTTTGTTTCCCCCGTGCACGTCCTTAAATACCCCACACCCTCCTCTCTCATTCCCCTCTCCTTCTTCTCAAAATCGGGCCGCCAGGCTCAGGTATTTTCTTGCCAGAGCTCCTTGGTAGACGCTGCCGTTTTTCTTCGTTCCCCGGCGAGGTGAGCCACCCCCTTGCCCGAGACCCCGTCCTTATTACTCCCCGTGTTAATGTGCATCCTCTAAGCCCCTCCCTGTCTCTCCTACACAGCAAAATCGATCGGAGGGTGCTCACCGAGCTCGTCGGAGTTGTAAGCATCTCCGGCCACCCGTCCCTGTCATTTCGGGACAAATACGAGATCGTCACCACATCAATCGTCTCCGCCACCGCGCCCCACTCGTCGCCGTCACCTTTCCGAGCCGGGAGAGCCACCGGAGCCGCTGCACCGTCCCCGCCTGAGGCCGCACCGCCGTCTCCTTCCTCGCCGACCACCGTAGCGCTGCCCAGGTATGGTCAACCCTCCAAGATCCGTCTGATCTAAAACGTGTGGCCCAGATTAGAAGTTTTATGCGAATCGGTACGAGTAGAACTCGAGCGTCCCATCTGGATCTGACGGCCCAGATCCAATCACTTGACCCAGTCAGCAGCCACGTCGATGCCTCTTCAGCGCCAAGTCAGCGTCCAGTCAGCGCTGACGTGGAAAATGAATTTTTCGATTTAGTTTAATTGGCAGTTTTACAGAAACACCCTTGCTTATTAAAATTGTTATAACTTTTTAATCACACATCCAAATTAGATAAATTCTATATAGTTGGAAATCCCTTGACATGTAGAACTTTTTTGAGCTGTTAGAATTCAAAATTGACTTAGTTTAAAATATTCAAATTTCAAATGGAGGATTTCAGTATATTTGTCATAACTTTAAATCTATAATTCCAAAAATTGTAAATAAAATTGTTTTGGAAATCTTAGAATATGTGTAATATTATGCCTCTGTTGTAAAATTTTTTTTGAGTATTATTTTGATGATTTAACAGTTATATGTTTAGTTTGAATAGTTTGAGTAATTTTGACATAACTTTTGATAGAAACATTATTTTGGGTAAATCCAATTGCTATAAATTTATTTAAATCCCCTCTGTCTATTAACACTATTTATAAAATTTTGTTATGAAAATTAATAACATAAAACTTTAATCTTATATTTATGGCTTTTATTATATTTTGCAAAAATAGAAATTAATTAAATTGCATTTATAGCCTCGTGCCCACTTTATAAATATCACAAAAATTAGTATGATGTTTCTCATAGGAAATCTCTTCATTATTTTCTCTAAGTTAGGATAATTTTCAACTTAGTATTTTGGTAAAGTGCTATGCACTTAGACACTTAGGATACTAAACATGGAGCTAGAAGGCCAATGAAGGACTTAGAAGAAAACCGACTCTAGAAGCATCTCCAAGAAGTATAAGCACTTAGAAGAAAAATCAAGAGGAAGTTCAAGAAGACTGGCCCCCTTTATTCTCTATGTCTTTCTCTCTCTATTTTCCTCTTCTGTGAGACTTCATGATGACTAAGTTATATCCAAGACCAGCCTCGATGATACAAGAATCATCAAGTCTGAAGAGTTATCAAGTCTACCAAAAATTCAATCAAGACATCACCAATGAGAAAGTTACAAGTCTGGAGATGAAGCCTGGAAGACCAACTACATTTTTCTTTCTATCTTTTCCCTCTTTCCTAATCTTGTCTTTCACTTTAGACATAAACAATTTTTGATCATGTTATTACCATCTTCGAAGTTTGTTGGATCCTAGCGGCATAGTGAGATGAAGCGGCCTGGAGACTAACCTTACATGTCCACGTACATGAGACATGTTACACAACTTAAGTGGCTGGCCGGGTGTCTGTCTCTCTCACTATAGTGAATATCCAATTTACAAAGAGTTGTTGATAATTGTTGATCACCTTGAAGAATAGACTTAGTATTTTCTCTAAGTATTTATGCACATCATGGCTAAGCCATTAGAGTGCTTATTCAAGATGATTTATAGCAAAGTATTTTATCCCACTTATGACCTTAGTCCTTAGTCAGTTTTGACCAACCTATTTGCTGGCACTTAACTTAGAAGATTTTCATGGCATGACATGCATCTCTACTCCTTATAAATATTTTTCACGTCATGCATAAACATGTTTTTACTTTGAAGTTTAGGAAACTTGTTTTTCATTTTGTATGTGTTGTGTATGCGTTGTGTTGTTGTGTTTTATGTTGATTGTTGTATTGTGGTTTGTCTATATTGTTTAGATTGAACGGAGAGCCCCGAGTTACGTTGAAAAGAGTTTGTGAGCAAAGACATCATTCAAAGGCAAGTGGCCGAATCATAAACCTCCTACTATTTTCTATATGCATTACTTAGTGTATTTTTATATAAGCATGTGTAGGATAGTATTGCTATGCTAGAGCTGTGTATAAATTCCTCACTCCCGTGTCTAGGTTCCTATGCAATACTTAGTAGAATTATTTGATGCTATGCAAATGTTATTTTGTGAAAATCTAAATTCTACTAAGTTAATAAAGAACCTCCTGGGTGGATTGGTTGTATATGGTGGCGAAGTTGAGTGGCTACTCAGGCCCAAGTCTATGGTTCCTAGAGTACGTGCACTTGTGGATGGCCACCCAGGGAACAAAGGGATTTAAAGAGCTCCGAGTGAAGATTGCTTCTAGTGCAGCCATTGCCAATGGGCTCTGGCTTGATCAACTAAGTTGAGTGGACTCGCCCCGGCTTGACAAGCAGATGTAGAGGGTGTTAGGTGGAATGGGTCAAGCCAGAGTGGGAGGGAAAATGCTTCTGATAGATCTCGTCTCATTCTTCTGTTTTTCCTTATCACTTCAGAGTGTATAGGATAGTTTTGGCTGAATGGGTACAATGGTGAACGTGCACAACCTCTGCAGAGTGTAAAACTAAGAACTTAGCCGAGTCCCCGGTACGGACAAATTGAGCAGCTGATCACGGATGTTAACGGAGGATTCCACCATTCCAACTTCAAAATTATAACTTGATGGGTGAACAAGGGTAGAATGAGATAGTGGATTTCATGCCACGGATGTCTCGAATAGAAGAAAAGCGTTTTCCAAAGAGTTAGGAAAAATTGGCTTTATTCAAAATAGCCTTGAACTCCACCAGCCAAATATGCATATAGTTTATTAGAGTTATTCCATTAAGTGTCCACCATAGTGTCACTTGCCAGACTCCATTTTTAATGGAATCTGACCCATATTGTGGCAATATTTTTCTTATTGCAGATTGTTCAGATGACGAGAGAGGTTTCATTTAAAGGTTTCGAGTCTGCAACCAACATGTTTTCGCCCGTGGCAACATGAAGATGATGGAGACTCACTGTTATTGTATTTCCGCTGCTTATTCTTTAAAATCTAGCTTCATGCTATGCAACTTGTATTGAATATTTTGTAAGTCTGGATCATCGATCTAATAAAATTGATACTTTGTTGTGATATTATATCGTAAACTGTCTGTGCAAACGAATCGATCCAGGGATTTGCACTATACATACGTACCTGCCATATTTTAAGTGCAGGTACGCTACACGCCGGATGTGCGTCTGAGCCCTCCAAGACGAATTTGGCTCTTCGGCCATTCCATGAGCCACTGGAGGCAGGCTCCAAGGACCATATGCTCATCATCGTCGGCTCCCCCAGGTTGCATTGGGGGACTGATGTGTTGAAACTGAGGCAATACCTCATACAACTTGATTCTCAACACGGCCGGATTCATGCATTGGTTGTGCATTAGGTTACCCTTTGGTTGTATGATCGTGCCCTTAGCAACATACACCAACTCGCTGTCAGCCCCCACCGTATGTAGGAGTGTACAAACCATGTCCGGAGAGTCAACACATATGCATGTTGGTGGGCATCATGAGATGACAGTCATCAAAGACATAGTTAATTATAGAAGATGTCGTGGACTAACTAGTCAGTTACCTTGTCGATTGCGTTTAGCTCCTCTAATGTTGATACAATGGCGGCGGCGGCCGGCGTCTCATTGTCTTGCGCTGGAGTTTGCATGGGGAGCTCATGTGCCTCGGTAGGGGGTGCCTGTGGCATAGTATGAAAAGGCGACTCAAAAGCGGTGTTGGCCGGCAGGGTCACCAGCTGGTCCGGAGGGGTCGCCATATGGCTGGAGTTGCTGGCGGCGTAGCTGGGCACGTGTATCGGCCCCTTTCGACCTGCCGCATTCCAAGCAACTAACCCCTCCATCAACCTAGGGGGGAAGAGCTCATAGATCCTATCCTTCACCATCTAGTTCACCATGGTGGAGTCCACTTTCTCATTCTCCAATGTATCCACCTTCTTCCCTAGCTCCATAACCTCCGCGACATCCCTTGTCGGCTTCCTCCTCTGCCTTCTCGACTGGCCGCCGTCTGTGCTGTAGTACTGGAGGACTTCATGCTCGTACCAAAGCCGGTGACACGGCCAGCTGACGTGTGCGGCAAGTTCTTGTCCCTCTTCTTCCAAACGTTCATCGCCCTATTGAAAGTATTGTCCCACAGCTCTGTTGAATCCTGGGACGACGGGCCTGCCTCAGTGTCAGCCTTCTACTTGTCAGCCTGTAGACAAAGCAAATTAAGGTGAACTCATGCATATGTAGACAAATTAGCCTACGGGGTAAATTAAATTCCTTACCAGCACTTTCTCAAATTTTCCACGTATCTTTGTTCAGATAGTAGCGGGACCGGACAAAGTTCCGGACCTGCTCGTCTGTGATTTGGTGCCACGGGTTCGTTTTTCCCTTAAAGAAGAACCTCGGCATCCTTATTGTCCCAAACGGGGTTGTTTTCCTCGGTAGCCACCGTTTCCCAAATGGTGGTTACCTCGGTTCATGTCCCGCATTTTCTTCCCCAGTCCGTCCATTTTATAGACACCATTTCTTTCAAGGACAACTTGAATGCGTCGAAGTCATTCTAGTTTAGCGTCGGTTCTTTGCTTTTTATTTTCTCTCAGCTTTCACCCTTCTCAATCTTTCTCCTCATCCTGAATTTCTAGTTGCTCAAGGCGGTGCTCATCTTCGTGATGGCTAACCTCTCCACCTGTTGAGCGGCTATGGGAACGTGTATCATTGGTGAAGCTTCTGGATGAGGATGTTTACCAAAGCATCATTCCGGTTGTGCCTGAGGTCCCTCGTGTTGATCGACACGGTTTCCTGGAGGATGCACCCTAGTTGCATGGCGTATCCCTTGGCAAGTCTCTCGGGCTGCAATGGGTGGCCACTAGGCGAGACCTCAGTGAAGGAGTCCGTGACGTTGCCAAGTGCTTGCGTGTAGCGTACCTGCACTTAAAAAAAGGCAGATACCTGTGTATAGTGCAAATCCTTGGATCGATTCATTTGCACACACAGTTTACAATGTAATATCACAACAAAGTATCAATTTTATCACATCGATGATCCAGACTACAAAATATTCAATACAAGTTGCAGAGAATAAAGCTAGCTTTGAAAGAGTAAACAGCGGAAATACAGTAGCAGTGAGTCTCCATCACTTTCATGTTGCCACAGGCGAAAACATGTTGGTTGTAGACTCGAAACCTATAAACGAAACCTCACTCGTCATCTGATCAATCTGCAATAAGAAAAATATTGCAACAACGTGAGTCAGATTCCATTAAAAATGGAGTCTGGCAAGTGACGCTATGGTGATCAGCTGCTAAAATTGTCCGTACCGGGGACACGGCTAAGTACTTAGTTTTACACTCTGCAGAGGTTGTGCACGTTCACCATTGTACCAATTCAACCCAAACTATCCTTTACACACTTATACTGATAAGGAAGAGGAGAAGAATGAGACGAGATCTTTCAAAAGCATTTTCCCTCCCACTCTGGCTTGACCCGTTCCACCTAACATCCCCATACATCTGCTTGTCAAGCTGGAGAGAGTCCACGCAACATAATTGATCAAGCCAGAGCCCATATGGCAATGGCTGCACTGGAAGCAATCGTCACTCGAAGTTCTTCAGATTCCTCTGTTCCCTGGGTGGCCATCCACAAGTGCACATACTCCAGGAACCATAGACATGGACCGGAGTAGCCACTCAACTTCGCCACCATATACAACCAATCCACCCAGGAGGTTCATTAACTTAGTGGATGTGCACTCTCAGGTGGAAATCACCATGCTCACGGCCCTAAGTAGAATAGACATTCATCCTAGGCTACGACAACCATGAGCACAGCCCTCAGTAGTCACTTAACATTTTGTAAAGCTTTTCATCAATTGCATAGCATCAATATATCTACTAAGTATTATATAGGAACCTAGACACAGAAGTAAGTGTTTCTACACAGGTTTTGCATAGCAATACTATCCTACACATGCTTAAATAAAAATACACTAAGTAATGCATATAGAAATAATAGGAAGTTTATGAGGTGTGCCACTTGCCTTTGAATGATATCTTTGCTCACAACTAAGAAAATATTCCTAAGGACTAGAGATGTATGTCATGCTAAGAAAATATTTTAATGCAAAGCGAAAATGGGTGTCAAAATGCTTAAGGACTAAGGTCATACGTTGAATAAAATACTTTGTTATAGTTCATCTTGAATAAGCACTCGAATGGCTTAGTCATGATGTGTAAAAAAAATACTTAGAGAAAATACTAAGTCTATAAGGTGATCAACTTTTATTATCAACTCTTTATAAATTGGATATTCACTATAGTGACAGAGACAGACACCCGGCCAGCCACTTGTTGTGGAACAGGTCTCATGTACGTGGACATGTAAGGTTTGTCTCCAGGCCGCTTCATCTCACTATGCTGCTAGAATCCAACAAACTTCAAGATGTTAATAATATGATCAAAATTGTTTAAGACTTAAGTGAAAGACAAGATTAGGAAAGAGGGAAAAGATAGAAAGAAAGATGTAGTTGTCCTCCAGGCTTCATCTCCAGACTTGTAATATTCTCCTTGGTGATGTCTTGATTGAATTCTTGGTCGACTTGAATAATCTTCAGACTTGATGATTTTTGTATCACCTAGGCTGGTCTTGGATTTAACTTGGTCTTCACGAAGTCTTAGAGAAGAAGGGAGAAAAGAATGAGAGAGGGAGCAAGACTTAGAAAATATTTATGTTTGTCTTCATTAACTTCTTCTTGATTTTCTTCTAAGTGCTTCTACTCCTTGAAGATACTTCTGAAGTCTTGTTTTGGCTAAGTTCTTCATTGGCCTTCTAGCTCCAGGTTGAAAATCCTAAGTCTCTAAGTGTATAACACTTTACCAGAATGCTAAGTTGAAAATAATCATAAGTTAGAGAAAATGGGGGAGGAGTTTTCTTATGGGCAATATAACTACAAGATAAAATATGATATGCATGAAATGCAATTTTAAATCACAAGAAACATAATACTAATTTTTGTGATATTTATAAAGTATGCCTAAAGTTATAATTGCAATTTAATTAGTTTCTAATTTTGCAAAATATAATAAAAGGGTTAAATATAATATTAGAGTTTTATGTGATTAAATTTTAATAACAAAATTTTGTAATTAGTATGAATAGATTTAGGGGATTTAAATAAATTTATAGCAATTGAATTTATTCAAAAAAAATGTTTATATTAAAAGTTTTATCAAAATTACTCAAGTTTTTCAATTTAAACATATAACTTTTAAATCATCAAAATAATTCTCAAAATTATGTTTTAACAGAGGCATCATATTATAAAGTTTCTAAAACAATTTTATTTACAATTTTTGGATTTATAGATTTAAAGTTATTACAAATATACTCAAATCATCCATTTGAAATTTGAATATTTTAAACTAAGTCAAAATTTAAATCCAACTGATCTAAAATATTCTACATGTCAAGGGCTTTCCAAATATATAAAAATATTTGAATTTGGATATGTGAGTAAATAGTTATAACAAATCTAAGTTACAGGGGTGTTACTGCAAAAGTGCCATTTAAACTAATTAAAAGAAATCAATTTCCACGTCAGCGCTGAATGGGCTGCTGACTGTGTGCTGACTGGGATCCGACGTGGATAAGTGTTTTGATTCTCGGCCGTAGGATTTAGATCTAACGGATCACATCGGCCCGTACCGATTCGCTAACCAGATCTAGTCTGAGCCGTAGGTTGGAGATCGGAGGGTGCAGATGGAAGAGCTTACCGGGCGGTGCTTCTAGTCGCCGGAGATGTCGAGGCTGGCGGCGCTCCGCTCGGGCGTGACTTTCTCCGGAGGAAGACGACGATGACGTCAGCGATGACGTCATCCAGGTAATTTCCTTTTCTGTTTTATTCATTTAATCCATATCTTTTGATTTAAATGTCCAAATGAGGTCAAAAAAATTTCTATTTTTTTAAAACATTATTAGCTTTGTGTTAAACTAGTTCTGGGCATGTTTTGAACATTTTTGAAAAATAATATTTTGAAATATTGATTAAATACAAATTTGACACTTTATTGTTAAATTTGAACTAGGGTGTAATTAATTTTATTTTTGGCTAAAATAGATTCTATGAAATACCCACATTCAAATATGTTTGAATTTAAGTTACTTAAACTCATATTCCAATATTAAATAAATTTTAGCTTTAACAGATTATTAAATAACATATTACAACTATTTGTAATGAAAAGAGAAAATGTAATGTAATCATTTTTAATTCAAATTATTTTGTGCACCATTAAGTTTAATATGATAAATCATTTGAAAACTTTATAACATATCTTTAGAATAGGTTTTAGATTTAATTCATATCTTATACCGGAAAATATATTCATGAAAATCATTTTATGTCTTGAAAATAAAGGAAAATCATTTAAGCCAATGAAATGTTTATTTGGATGATTCATTATAAAATATATGAAGGTATTAAAGTTATAAACTACACTTTGTTTTGAATTCAGGTAAAAGAATAATAATCTTTTGGCAAATAGACAATGTTTTCAATAGTTTAAAATAACACTTGTAATTATTATTTTAATTTATGAATTGCTATTGCTAAGTGGTTGAAATCAAATACTTATAAAGAAACTTTTTATTTCATGTATATGGTTTGAAGGTTTGTAAGACATTTGTCAAATTACATATTGAGGTTTTAATAATTACAATGAATAATAATTTTTTTAACTTGAAACAACATTTGAAAATAATGATAAACTGAGATATTCGAAATATTAAAAGTTTTCTTATGCATTTTAATATTTTATTTTAATCAAAACAAAAGTTTTAAATTTTAGTGATTTTTGAACATTATAAAATGTTGGGATGTTACATTGCGGTGTCCGATCCCTCCTTGGCTTCTTTTTCCTTAAGGCGGGCGGGTTCGTGCCATCCTCCTTGTGGTCCTCGCCGGCATCGGTTGTGGTATCGGCGTCACCATGGCCGCCACTAGCATCTCCATTGCTGGTCGTGGTGGTGATATGCTCCTAGCCGTCAGCACCAGCACTTTCTTGCGCGGCGTCCTCCAACTCATGTGACAACTCCAGAAGGTCCTGTTGGTCTCTAGAGGAGCTTCATCCACGCTCATATGCTTAGAAGTGTCGGGGTCCATTTTTGCACTACATTAAGTAGTAGAACAAATATAAGTAAAAATAGACTCAATCAAGTAATAAGGTACCCCGGGTCGACATGCATTACCCCATATGTCCTTTTTTAGCAAAGTCATGCTCAAATTCACGAAAAATTCTGGCATAACCTTTGCAAAAAAAGGACGTATGGAGTACCCGAATTTGCCGGAACGGAAGTTAATCAACGTTCCAGAAATCTCAAGGGACTCACGGGGTACCTGCAACCACTGCACAAATCATGTTGTCGGCATTGCAAGCCGACAACATCCACATGCACGACACGATGGTCGTGGAGCACCATTTGGAATATAGTGAGCAAATTTTGACCAAATTTCAATTTGGTGCATGATAAGATATGTTGGACAAGCATGACTATATGCAACAGCGAGCACAACAGCGAGCACAATAGCGACCACAACAGCGAGCAGCAGCGAGCACAATAGCGAGCAGCACCACCGAGGACTTTCCACAAACACCTTGCGTGCAGCACCACGTGAGGGAGGAGGGGGAGAGAAGAAGCACCTCGACTGGGAGGGGAGAGGGAGGGAAGATAGATTCTAGGAGCAGTGGGGCGTGGCGGCAGGCGAGGCGGTGAAGAGCTTGTCTCCGAAGTGGAGGTCGAGGCGGTAGGTCGGCGGCGAGCAGTGGGGTGCGTCGTCGAGTCTGTCCGTGGCGCGGGGAGGTCGTCGGCGATGAGGTTGGGCAGGGCGCGTGCATGGATGGGCGGGGGCGGCCGGCGGCGAGGTTTTGGGCGCGACGGCGGCGTGCGGGAGCGGTTCGTGGCGACGCGGGCCTTGCGATTCGACGTGCGGGTGTGAGAGGGAGGCGTGGACGGGCCCACGTGTAAGCGGCAGCAAAAGAATTATGTGGCGCATCCCTCGCGGATGCGCCAAAAAATTCTTTCGCTGCCGCTTACACGCGGGCCCACCCACGCCTGGCTCACCCTTCAATATTTTGTGGCGCATGGATTAGTTCGGTGCGCCATAGAATTACTAGATCCTGTGGCGCATGGCTAGAACGGGTGTGCCACAAAATATGGCTGCCTGTTAATACTTAATTTCTTTCCAAATATATGCTTCAAAACTTTTAGTACTTCATTTTTTAGTCATGACATACACATACATATGCTGCCGAGTGCTTGTACACATACATACAAATTTGTTGCCATATATATTATTACCCGAAAAAAGTATATATCATGCAAATCTGTTGCCAAGTGCTTGTATTGTCTCACACACCAAAATATATATGTAGATCATGAAAATTTAAATATTCATGATATACACATGCATATATATATGCTTGCATTGTTTCACACACACACCAAAAAAGTCTTCTTTGTCAATCCCGAGAGGTTCCGAGAGAGCTAGCTTTTCTTCTTTCCCTTCTTCGCGGTTGAATACTTTAGGCCGGGCACCTTGAGATTTCTTCGCGTGAAAGGACAACCTTTAGTAGGTACGGAGGTTTTCCTTGGGTTTTTGCTGGTAGTCGGCATGTCAAAGAACATGTCGAAATCCTCCTTCATCTTCGGATTGCCGTCCAAGTCTTCCTCGTTGGCGTCTCCGTCCCTTCCGATGATGCTCTTCTTGCCCCTCCTCACCACAACACGGCTAGGCTTTGACGGGTCGGTAATGTAGCGCCCCAACTCTTATTTAAGTTGGAACACCTGTGTTATGTGCTAGTCCCTGGATCACTGCCAGCACCACAGTACAAAATATAAAGTACCATTGCATAAGTATTAAATTGCTACAACGAGATCCAAAATAAAGTATAGATTTATTACAAGTTGCATAGCCATGATGGCTAGCTAGAATTCAGAGTTCACAACAAAAGCGAATAGCAATGAGCCTCATCTTCAAGCATGCGCCACAGGCAGACATGTTGGGTGTAGACTCGAGTCCAATCTTATTCTTCATCAGAATTACCTGCACATTTGAATATGCAGCCCCCGAAGGAGGTCAATACAATGATGTATTGGCAAGTGACTATGGTAGACAAGTCTAACATCTATATGCATTTTGGCTTGGTGGGGTTGGAGGCTATTTTGCAGAAAGCAAGTTTTCTCCTATCTTTTGTAAAACACTTTTATTTCTCAAAGACTTGGCACCAAGGGATAAGGCCCAAGTGCACCAACAATTCTTTACTTAAGTTAAATTTTACTTTATGAAAAACAATGTTGAGATTCTTCCGTCCATCCTTGTCCAGTTGCTCGAAGTAGTCCATTTCCGGGGACACGGCTAAGTACTCAGATTTGTGGACTCTGCAGAGGTTGTGCACTTTCACCTTTAGACTCAATTAGCCAGAAAATCCTATACACGCGGAGTGTATTAAGGAAAGGAGAGAATTGAGACAAGAACTTTCAGAAGAAGAATGCAACAATACTAGAAAGACCCGTTCCAACTACCAACTCTACAACTGCTTGTCAAGCTGACAGGTTGCACCCTCACAACTAAATTATTCTAGACAGAGCCCATTGTCAAAAGGCTGCACGGAAAGTTTCTAAACTTCGAGAGACTTGGTAATCTCTTCGTTCCTGGGTGGCCGTCCACAAGTGTACTTCTGGGTAACAACCACCATGCTCATGGCCCTAAGTAGAATAGACATTCATCCTAGGCGACGACAACCACAAACATAGTCCCAAAAGCCACTCAACATAAACCATAACAACCAATTCCACCCAGATGTGTATTTTAGAATTTAACACTTAGAAAATTTCTATAACATGGTAAAGATTTTTATAGCATAGCTAAGCAACTAATAAAACTTTTCATGGCTGCTTAGGAAAAGGGTGGCTACACACTATTAGGATATTTGTAAAACATAAACTAACTTAGCATTATAAAATAAATAAAAAATCCCTATTATGCACACTACTCAAATATACTACATATGCATACAGAAAGTATTGGGTATAATATGAGTGTCACTTGCCTTGGTAACAGGAGGAGCAAGAACAACAAGAATAACAATCACAAGTAGTTCCTTCCTCTTGTTCACAATCTAGCACAAGCAATAAATAAAATAAATACCAACACATCACCTCACCAAACATAAATATGTATGCATGCATGATATGCTATGAGTATAATAAGACATGCTTATTAATAATTTTTATCTTCTGTTATTAAATGCATGAAATGCAATTTCTAGGAATTTTTTATTTTATTTATCAATTAAATAATCAAAAACAATATAGCAAAACTTGATAATTACAACTTTTATTGTTTTATGAAAGTTTTCAAATAAGACATATATTAATATTGCTGGACAAAGGAAATTTATACACCCTAAAACAATTAAATTTATTTCCAAATCATTTTTATTATTTAAGTTATTATTTTAATGGCCAAAATACTCCTCGGATAATTACACAAATTATACTTTGTCAAAAGGAAAAACAAATGATGTAGAAATAAACTACACTAGCAGGGCTATCCGTGGATATAAAATTTATCAAATTTGAACTTACAGATCAAAAGTTAAGAATTTTCTAAGTTTTGCATATTTTCTGTTTTATTTATAAAAATTCATGCGAAAAAGAAATATCAGGGGCTACGTGGCGTGCCCTCATTGGACGAAAACGGTTCGTCACGGGGCGGGAGCCGTCCGATCTAAATAGAAACGGACGCGCGAGATCTGATCGATCTAGATCCATTGGATCTAGATCTAACGGCCCACTATTCGTTGACCAAAAACGGGCGGCGCAGTAGCCGGAGTTCACCCGACCGCGGCGGCGCCACGGCTGGCGTTGCTCGTTCTCGCTTCCTAGGGGCTACGGGACGAATGGAGCTTCCCGAGGCATAACGGACGTCGAGGCGGAGTCGATGGCGTGGTGGTGGTCGTCGGCGTTGTCCTCCCCTCCTCGTGCAGCTCGCCGGAGTTGCTTGCGGCGGCGGTTCCCCTTGGGCGTGGACGAATACGGTGGCTTGCTGCGAGACGAGGCACGAGATCGTGTCAAAAGGAAGCGCAAGGATGAGAGAAAGCGAGGGGAGGAGACGAGAGGGTCCGGGATGACCGGAGTACACCGTACGGTGATCTACTCGCCGGCGGAAATGGCGGCGGCGGAAGCACGATCCCGAGCGCTCTGGCGATGGAACGGCTAGGGTTTTGGGTGCGAGGGTATGCGGCGGAGGTGGGGGTTTAAGTACGGGGTGCGGGGGAGCAAACCTCGGGCTGATTTCGCTCGGAAATCTCGGCCGGCTCCGGTTTGAATCGGGCGTGATCTCCGGCGGGAGGAAGACGAAGCTGACAGGTGGGTCCCACCTGTCAGCGAGAGGGGGAGAGAGGTGGGCTGCGCGGGCTGTCTGGGCCGCTTTCGGGCGCGCGCGCGGTGGATAACAAACGGGCCGGCCCGATATCCTTTTCTTTAAAATAAAAATTAATATTTGTTTTCAAATACTGATTTCAAAAATGATTTTTAAACCTATTCAAAACATTTCAGAAAAAATCATAAAAATATGTTTCGGAAAGGTTATTAAAATTGGAACTTTTTAACATTATACCTGCCCATAAATAAATTGATAAAAATTATATTTATTAAAGGAGTTTAAATAAAACACTTTCTGGAATTATAAATTATTTAAACTTATAATTTGAAGTTTTATTTAATATTTTTGTGATGTAGTTTTATGCCTATTGATGAATGATGCATGGATGCAAAGTTTTAAATTTTTGCAAATTTTGGGATGTTACAGACTAACCCCCTTAAGAGGAAGCTCGCTCTCGAGCTTCGGAAAGGTCAGCAAATAGGTATGGATGGTCTTCTCGGAGATCATCCTCTCGTTCCCAGGTGGCTTCTTCCTCGGTGTGATGATTCCACTGGACTTTGCAAAACTTGATGGTTTTGGTACGGGTGACTCTTTCTGTGGTCTGCAATATCTTGATGGGTTTCTCTTCGTAAGTCAGGTCACTCTCCAATTGTACTTCTTTGAGAGGTATAATATCCTTTAAAGGAACTCCCATCATCTCGGGGTGACATTTCTTTAACTAACTGACATGGAACACATTATGAACCGCAGATAGAGCTTCTGGTAGTTCTAACTCATATGCCACTTCACCTTTGCGAGAAAGAATTTTAAATGGTCCAATGAATCGAGGTGCTAACTTTCCTTTAATTCCAAACCTCTTTACACCCCGGAGTGGTGACACTCTAAGATAGGTTCTATCACCCACCTCATAGGTGACTTCTCTGCGTTTAGAATCTGCGTAGCTTTTCTGGCATGACTGTGCTATCTTCAATCTATCTTTGATCAGCCTGACCTTATCTTCAGCCTCTTGGATTATATCAGATCCAAAGAAACTTCGTTCTCCTACACCATTCCACAACAAAGGGGTTGTGCATTTCTTCCCATATAAGGCTTCAAAGGGTGCCATCTCAATGCTGCCTTGGTAACTAATATTGTAGGAGAACTCAGCATAAGGTAGATTATCGTCCCAACTGGATCCATAATCAAGCGCACAAGCTCTTATCATATCCTCTAAAATCTGATTTACTCTCTCAGTCTGGCCATCCGTTTGCGGATGAAAAGCCGTACTGAATTCCTATCTGGTTCCCAAAGATTCGTGCAACTGCTTCCGGAAATGAGAAGTGAACTGGGTCCCTCTATCAGACACGATACTCTTTGGAATGCCGTGTAGGCACACAATTCTCTTCATGTAAATATCAGCTAACTTTGCGCTTGTATAGGTGGTCTTCACGGGTATAAAGTGAGCTATTTTGGTTAAACGACAAACAATAACCCAAATAGAATCATACCCCGATCTGGTCCTTGGTAACCCGGTGATGAAATCCATCCAGAATCCCACTTCCAATCTGGTACTTTCAAAGGTTGCAAAAGTCCTGCTGGTTTCTGATGTTCTACCTTTACTCGACTGCATACATCGCACTTAGCGATATATTCTGCTATTTCTCTTTTCAGATAGTTCCACCAAAATCTCTCTTTCACATCCATATACATCTTGGTATTTCTCGGATGAATAGAATAAGGTGTCTCATGAGCTTCTTGCAGAATTAATTTTCTAATAGCAGGATCATTGGCCACACATACACGCTTTTCAAACCACAAGGTCCCTTGCTCATCCTTATGAAATCCTTTAGCTTTTCCTGCTTCCAGATTGACTTTGATTTCTTCTATTTCCTTGTCTCCTTTCTGCGCTTCACGTATCTTGTCCATCAAGGTAGGTTGTACTACTAATGAGGCTACAAAACCTTCTGGTACTACTTCCAATCTGAGGTCCTTGAATGCCTTGCATAAATCTTCGCGTAATTCCTCCGCTGTGAGGCCATTCACATATGCTTTACGACTCAGGGCGTCTGCTACTACATTTGCCTTTCCCGGGTGATATTGGAGACTTAGATCATAATCCTTGATAAGTTCCAACCACCTTCTCTGTCTCATGTTCAATTCCTTCTGAGTAAAAATGTACTTCAAACTTTTGTGGTCCGTGAATACCTCACATCTTTTTCCCATCAGATAGGGTCTCCAAGTTTTCAGGGCATGTACTACTGATGCTAACTCGAGATCATGAGTTGGATAATTTTTTTCATGTTTCTTGAGCTCTCTAGAGGCATAAGATGCCACTCTGCCTTCTTGCATCAGCACACTCCCCAGGGCTTGGCGTGCAGCATCACAGTACACTTGAAATTCTTTCTCCAAACCAGGTAAGCATAGAACTGGGGCTGAAACTAGACGTTTCTTCAACTCCTGAAAACTGGCTTCACATGCCTCAGTCCACTCAAATTTCTTCTCCTTCTTTAATATTTCCGTCAATGCCTTGGCGATTTTGGAAAAGTTTTCTATAAATCTTCGGTAGTATCCTGCTAGACCAAGGAAACTCCGTAATTCTCCAACATTCTTTGGTGGCTCCCAATTGGTTACAGCTGAAACCTTTTCAGGATCCACTACTATACCATCTTTAGATACTATGTGACCTAGGAATGCGACTTGTTCCAACCAAAATTCACACTTACTGAATTTGGCATACAACTTATGTTCACGTAGTCTCTGCAATACTGTGACGCCCAAAAATCGGTACTATGTAGATTTAAGCGATCCCGCCGAAATCCTTATAATAACGATTTTTGGTCGCCCACCAGACATAATGTGTCGCCGAAACATGCGCATTATGTGGGTGGAATTGTGATAACATTACAACAGTTCCGATACATCCACAAATACAACAGAAGATATAATTACAACAACGACTCGAACGAGTCAAGATACAAATGTTACAATACAAAGATACAAATGACAGCGGAAGAAAAATAGTATCCGACTACGGATAAGAAGCAAATCGGACTAAGAGACATGAAATAAGCGATGGCGCCATATCCCTGCCCAGCCAAGCCGGAGGGATTCCCAAGCTAACGTCGTCAGACTTCAAACCTGTTAACTGCACATAAAGCACAACCCAAAAGAGGGTCAAGGCACTCCCTGGCAAGAAAAACCCACTTGACTACTTTCTACACCATCTCCAAAAATATAGGGGAGGTGGACTTAGCGGCAGCAGCACTAGCAACCTAAAGAGACACGCTACAACTTCCGTCTAATTAGAGAGAGATAAGAGAGCGTATAAAGTAAACACCTACAACCAACACCAAACATAACCCGTTCTCGGATTAACCCCCTCAACCAAGTATGAGGAAGCAATTCGGGAAAACTCACACATTGAACAATTTTAGTTACCATTTATTGTGAAAGTAATTCTATATTACTAGTCAAATTAATTAATAATGATTAGGTGTAAGTTGTCTAGATCTTGTTAGCCAGCATCATTACCAAGTCGTCCATAACCGTGGACACGACTCATCGATAAGATTATACCCTGCAGGGGTGCACTACTGGACCCATACTCGCATAATCAACCCAGTCAAAAACATTAGGGCCTTTCAACCCAACTCTTTTCCTTCACCGCAACAAGTCCAGGAGCCACGGGAGCTATGCTGGTCCCGGCCAAAAGGGTGCGGACTCCAGCAGGACACACCCCTCCGCAGCAACAGGCCGCGCCCTATATGCATGTAACAAGGCACACCGCCAAGGTAAAATACTACACTAGTATCGATGCATATGAGACAAATGGAAAACCCGAACTAGGTGCGGCTCCCGGACAAGTCGAAGTTCCAGTCAAAGTCGAGGGGGGGCTCCTTTGGGCCTCCCACAAGTGGTTAGTGCGCTCAAAATTGGATCCAAGGACAAAATATCAGTTCCTAGGGCGACACTTAGCAGAACAAAGCACCTCGCAAGGCCTTCCGCCGGTGCCTTATCTTTTAATTATAATACCCCAATATAATACAACATTTTATTAAGGTAGAATAATCTATCAAGCTAAGCATATGAAATAAAAGATCAACTGGCGACTCGCACAACCGACTCTAAGCATGCACTACGACTTGCAAGGCTAACAGATAAACATGCAAAGGTATTAGGATGTGGGGATAAAGCTGTATAGGCTGCAGGATAAACACGCGATGGGATCGCAATAAAGAATCGAATACTAGGGTAGCAGAGATCAACGGCAGGAATGAAAGACAATTTATAGGTAAACAAGCAAACTTTGCTTGCCTGCAATCCCGCATGGAAGCAGATCTTGTCGTTGCTCACACATCTCAACGTCTTATCCGCGAAGAAGCAATAAACACTGGAAAGCGTAGAAGATGCATTTTACAACTACGGCAAAAGATTCAGCATGATCATACGAGAATGATGCATGGCATGGCAAGATGCAATACAATGCAGGTAATTCCAAATTAAGCGGGAAAGCAACCCCGATAATTAATATTTAGGTGCAAGTTATTTATTTACCAGCAATATTAAGTGTTGGTTAACATGGCAACACATGGCATGGGTGATCTAATTAAATTAAATGGAATAGGGCATTATATATTTATTACCCCACACATTCCATATTTAATAATTTAGTTGTAGTTAACAAATTACACTAAGAAATTAAAATAAAAGATGCAAAATGGCATATGGATGACATATTAATGTTTATTGCATTTTTCTGATAAATAAACATATAGAGATTATTTGATTTGGAAATATAGATTAAAAGTTATTAACAATCTAGTTTCAGGGTTCTTTCTGTAAAAATACAGGACCTGTTCGTGATGAAAAAGGGTATGTGAGTGCTTCTGTGTGAAAACAGAGAAATAGGGGGGTTGGGTGCAAAGATTGCAGTGCATGGGGTCTTCTGGACTTTTGTTACCGCTCCTGATTCCAGTCCAAGAGGATGAGGCGGGGCCAGATGCCCAGCTGGCGTGTGTGTGGCCTGCGCGGGCTCCCGCGGTCACTACCCAGCGGGGCCCGCCTGTCAGGGTGTGCAATTAATAAAAAATTGGCCTTTTAATCACTTCGACCGGGAGTCGAACTCATGCGCGCGCGAGTGCAGCGAAGCGAAGAGCTTCTAGCCACTAGGTCCTCTGTGTGTTGTTGCTAGCTGCGCGATAAATTGATTTTAACGTGGAACGCGTGCACAAACCTGACGAATCTGAAACTCGCCGGAGCAGTGCGCACGACGAAACAAAACGAACGGTGGCGACCAAAAACGGGGCTGCGCCACGGTGTCGGCGTCTGGGCGTGGTACGTGTGCGTGGGTGCGGTGCTGGCGTGGCGTGCGGTGTGTGAGCAGGGGGCGAGAGAACAGCACCGAAAGGCCGGAGCTTGGTGCTCTCGGGCACGGTCATGGCTATGGCGGAGGGACGTCGAGGACCAATTCGGTGAAACCGACCGCGAAAAGAGGAGGGGAAGGCGGGGATGGAAAGAATAGCTCACGGGGAGGGTGCTGGAGTAGAGGATCGAGCCCGAGGACGACCGGAGGGGAGGGATTGCGGCGGCGCGCTCCGCCGGCGTCGGAGACAAAGGGGACGAGGTCGACGCGTGTGGCGCTCCGGGCTTCAATCGTCTCGGAGGAAGAGGACGGCGACGAAGAGTCGAATCTCCTGGGCCTCCCCTCGTTGCTTCGACGCCGCCCGAGCAACTGGGCCACGGTGAGGCGGTCTCCGGTATACGTTTCCGGTGGGGGGGAAGGAACAGATGTTGGAGGAGGAAGAGGGGCGGCGGCGGATGGGGGAGGAGGAGTAGAGGGCTAGGGTTTGGAGAGGGAGAGGGCAGCGGCCGGATAAAAGGGGAGAGGGGGAAGCACATGGGGGTGCACATGGTGGGGATCACCATGGCCACGCTTTTCTCCCCTGTCTCCGTTGACCGTACGGAGGAGGAAGGAGGGGGGTGTGGGCTTCGGGCTGGCTGAGCTGGGCCAAGGAGGGAGTTGGAGGAGATGGGCCAGGAGGGAAAAATAGCCCAGGTGAGTAATTTTCTTCTCTGCAATTTTTATTTCTTTTATTTAATTCATTTCTGTTTTATGTTTTTAAAGTAAAATAGAAGAAGAAAAGATATATAGTATTTTCGAAAATATTTATAGTTTCCAAAAATAGACAATTTGATATTTTAGTTTGATTATTTGAAAAGAATTTAAATATCACATTTAAATTAATTTGATTTGCATTCCGATTTAAAAGTGGAAAAGAATTTAAATGAAGTTAAATTTAAATGCAATAATTTAAATTAAGATTGACAAATGCAATAGATGCATGATGATGTCATGTTGATGCAAAAAAAGAAAAACAAACAAATATCTAACTGGGGATAAATCCCGGGGTGTTACATTCGACACCACTAACAAGGGATCGCGTCCCGCAATCCACGCCGAGACCACAAGAAGAGAGGGGTAACTATCGAGTCTTGAGGCTCCGTGATGAACTTATCGACACCACTAACAAGGGATTGTTACTCCACCTTGAAATTCTTGACACCACTAACAAAAGGAGTTGCTCCGTTGATGAAGATTTCTGAAGAACGAACCTGATTGGATAAAGGCAAGAAATCGTCCACCCACGTAGAATCCTAAACTTTTGAAAGTTTGGATAAGAGAAGAGACTCCAAAACAAGTAAGGTAAGAGGAGAAATAGAATTGAGGTAAGGAATAAATAGAAACCTATTGAGATATTTTTCAAAAATAATTTAAGTCAAATAGTTTTTGACACTCTAGAAACAACGACCGTTAGCGAGGTTATCCTACAGGCTTTTGCGGACCCGCTGCTTCAATAACCAATCGTATCGAAACAACAAGGAGATCGAAACCAAGGCTCTGATACCACTTTGTGACTCCCGAAAATCGGTACTATGTAGATTTAAGCGATCCCGCCGAAATCCGCATAATAACGATTTTAGGTCGCCCACCAGACATAATGTGCACGCCGAAACATGCGCATTATGTGGGTGGAATTGTGATAACATTACAACAGTTCCGATACATCCACAAATACAACAGAAGATATAATTACAACAACGACTCGAACGAGTCAAGATACAAATGTTACAATACAAAGATACAATTGACAGCGGAAGCAAAATAGTATCCGACTACGGATAAGAAGCAAATTGGACTAAGAGTCCTGAAATAAGCGGTGGCGCCATATCCCTGCCCAGCCAAGCCGGAGGGATTCCCAAGCTAACGTCGTCAGACTTCAAACCTGTTAACTGCACATGAAGCACAACCCAAAAGAGGGTCAGGGCACTCTTTGGCAAGCAAAACCCACTTGCCTTCTTTGTACACCATCTCCCAAAATATAGGGGAAGTGGACTTAGCGGCAGCAGCACTAGCAACCTAAAGAGACACGCTATAACTTCCGTCTAATTAGAGAGAGATAAGAGAGCGTATAAAGTAAACACCTACAACCAACACCAAACATAACCCTTTCTAGGATTAACCCCCTCAACCAAGTATGACGAAGCAATTCGGGAAAACTCACACATTGAACAATTTTAGTTACCATTTATTGTGAAGTAATTCTATATTACTAGTCAAATTAATTAATAATGATTAGGTGTAAGTTGTCTAGATGTTGTTAGCCAACATCATCACCAAGTCGTCCATAACCGTGGACACGGCTCATCGATAAGATTATACCCTGCATGGGTGCACTACTGGACCCATACTCGCATGATCAACCCAGCCAAAAACATTAGGGCCTTTCAACCCAACTCTTTTCCTTCACCGCAACAAGTCCAGGAGCCACGGGAGCTATGCTGGTCCCGGCCAAAAGGGTGCGGACTCCCGCAGGACACACCCTCCGCACCAACAGGCCGCGCCCTATATGCATGTAACAAGGCACACCGCCAAAGTAAAATACTACACTAGTATTGATGCATATGAGACAAATGGAAAACCCGAACTAGGTGCGGCTCCCGGACAAGTCGAAGTTCCAGTCAAAGTCGAGGGGGGCTCCATTGGGCGTACCACAAGTGTTTAGTGCGCTCAAAATTGGATCCGAGGACAAAATCTCAGTTCCTAGGTCGACACTTAGCAGAACAAAGCACCTCGCAAGGCCTTCCGCCGGTGCCTTATCTTTTAATTATAATACCCCAATATAATACAACATTTTATTAAGGTAGAATAATCTTTCAAGCTAAGCATATGATATAAAAGACCAACTGACGACTCGCACAACCAACTCTAAGCATGCACTACGACTCGCAAGGCTAACAGATAAACATGCAAAGGTATTAGGATGTGGGGATAAAACTGTATAGGCTGCAAGATAAACATGTGATGGGATCGCAATAAAGAATCGAATACTTGGGTAGCAGAGATCAACGGCAGAAATGAAAGACAATGTATAGGTAAACAAGCAAACTTTGTTTTCCTGGAATCCCGCATGGAAGCAGATCTTGTCGTTGCTCACACATCTCAACGTCTTATCCGCGAAGAAGAAATAAACACTGGAAAGCGTAAAAGGTGCATTTTACAACTACGGCAAAAGATTCAGCATGATCATACGAGAATGATGCATGGCATGGCAAGATGCAATACAATGCAGGTAATTCCAAATTAAGCGGGAAAGCAACCCCGACAATTAATATTTAGGTGCAAGTTATTTATTTACCAGCAATATTAAGTGTTGGTTAACATGGCAACACATGGCATGGGTGATCTAATTAAATTAAATGGAATAGGGCATTATATATTTATTACCCCACACATTCCATATTTAATTATTATGTTGTAATTAACAAATTACACTAAGCAAGTAAAATAAAATATGCAAAATTGCATATGGATGACATATTAATGTTTATTACATTTTTCTGATAAATAAATATATAATGATTATTTGATTTGGAAATATAGATTAAAAGTTATTAACAATCTAGTTTTAGAGTTCTTTCTGTAAAAATACAGGACCTGTTCGTGATGAAAAAGGGTATGTGAGTGCTTCTGTGTGAAAACAGAGAAACAGGGGGGTTAGGTGCAAAGATTGCAGCACAGGGGGTCTTCTGGACCGGATGACAGGCGGGGCCATATGCCCAGCTGGCGTGTGTGTGGGCTGCGCGGGCTCCCGCGGTCACTGACTAGCGGGGCCCGCATGTCAGGGTGTGCAATTGATCAAAAATTGGCCTTTTAATCACCTCGGCCGGGAGTCGAACTCATGCGCGCGCGAGTGCAGCGAAGCGAAGAGCTTCTAGCCACTAGGTCCTCTGTGTGTTGTTGCTAGCATGCGCGACAAATTGGTTTTAACGTGGAACGCGTACACAAACCTGACGAATTTGAAACTCGCCGGAGCAGTGCGCACGACGGAACAAAACGAACGGCGGCGACCAAAAACGGGGCTGCGCCACGGCATCGGCGTCTGGGCGTCGTACGTGTGCATGGGAGCGATGCTGGCGTGGTGTGCGGTGTGTGAGCAGGGGGCGAGAGAACATCGCCGAAAGGCCGAAGCTTGGTGCTCTTGGGCACGGTCATGGCTATGGCGGAGGGAGGTCGAGGACCAATTCGGTGAAACCGACTGCAAAAAGAGGAGGTGAAGGCGGGGATGGAAAGAATAGCTCACGGGGAGGGTGCTGGAGTAGAGGACCGAGCCCGAGGACGACCGGACGGGAGGGATTGCGGCGGCGCGCTCCGCCGGCATCGGAGACGAAGGGGACGAGGTCGACGCGTGTGGCGCTCCGGGCTTCAATCGTCTCGGAGGAAGAGGACGGCGACGAAGAGTCGAATCTCCTGGGCCTCCCCTCGTTGCTTCGACTCTGCCCGAGCAACTGCGCCACGGTGTGGCGGTCTCCGGTGGACTTTTCCGGTGGGGGAAAAGGAACAGAGGTTGGAGGAGGAAGAGGGGCGGCGGCGGATGGGGGAGGAGGAGTAGAGGGCTAGGGTTTGGAGAGGGAGAGGGCAGGGGCCGGCTAAAAGGGGAGAGGGGGAAGCACATGGGGGTGCACATGGTGGGGATCACCATGGCCACGCTTTTCTCCCCTTTTCTATGTTGACCGTACGGAGGAGGGAGGAGGGGGGTGTGGGCTTCGAGCTGGCTGAGCTGGGCCAAGGAGGGAGTTGGATTAGATGGGCCAGGAGGGAAAAATAGCCCAGGTGAGTATTTTTCTTCTCTGCAATTTTTATTTCTTTTATTTATTTCAATTCTGTTTTATGTTTTTAAAATAAAATAGAAGAAGAAAAGATATATAGACTTTTGGAAAATATTTATAGTTTCCAAAAATACACAATTTGATATTTTAGTTTGATTATTTGAAAAGAATTTAAATATCACATTTAAATTAATTTGATTTGCATTTCGATTTAAAAGTGGAAAGGAATTTAAATGGAGTTAAATTTAAATGCAATAATTTAAATTAAGATTGACAAATGCAATTGATGCATGATGATGTCATGTTGATGCAAAAAAATAAAAACAAACAAATATCTAACTCGGGATAAATCCCGAGGCGTTACAAATCAATGAACACTACCACAAACTTGTCCAGAAAATCCATGTTCTCTGTGACTCTTGGAGTAGACTAGAATATCATCTATGAACACTACCACAAACTTGTCCAGAAAATCCATGAACACTTTATTCTTTCAGAAGGTGTTCCTCCAGTTGCTTCTTGAGCTCTTTTAGTTCATCGACGGCCATAGGGTAAGGTCTCTTAGCTATTGGTCCGGTACCCGGTTTCAGTTCAATGAGAAACTCCACATCTCTATCGGGTGGCATTCCCGGTAGTTCCTCTGGGAAAACATCTGGGTACTCCTGGACAATCAGCACATCTCCAAGGCTAACCCCCTTAAGAGAATTTAACCTAACTTTCTTAAGTTCGAAAGTTGATCTGAATTTAATCTTCTGTTTCTCTTGGGTGGTGAGGGTGATAGCTCTATTTGCACAGTCTATGATTCCTTCAAAACGGGTCATCCAATCCATTCGAATGATAACATCCAAACCTTGGGTTTCTAGGATGACTAAGTCTGTTGCAAAAAAGATATTTTCCAATCTTTAACTCTAATTGCCAACATCCAGAATTTACTATCAACTCACCCCAGGTGAACTCACTCTTGTAGGTTTTCCTAAGCTTTCCTCGGCTAGTCCATGTTTGTTTACAAAAGCTCTTGATATGAATGAATGCGATGCTCCCGTATCAAATAAGACTAATGCTGGAAAAGAATTGAGCAGGAGCTTACCAATCACAACATCAGGTTCATCATGAACTTCTTCCACATTGATGTGGTTTACTTGCCCCTTCTGGAAAGGATTGGGCTTGGAATTTTCATCGGCCTTCCTCTCTGGGCATTCAGTAGCATAGTGTCCTGTCTTCTTGCATTTGAAGCAAGTCATATTAGACAAGTCTTTCTTCCCTTCAGAGTTAGGACGGGGATTACCATTCCCATGATTATGGCCATGTTGATGGTTTCCCTTGAACCCACCATTATTTCCTTTGTACCCTCCATTGTTTCCTTTGTATCCTCCATTGTGGTTATGACCATAATGGTTTTGGTCACTACCACTGTTGGAATAGTTCTAGGGTTTATGGCCACTGACTTCAGATGTGTGTGGTTTCTTGTGTGTCCCTTCCGAGTTACCCTTACTTGACCGAACTTCCTCTTCCTATTCTCTTCCTTTCTTATGTTATTGTCCAGAGTGATTGCTTGATCCAGCAGAACTTGATAGTTAGGAGCATATGCCACAGACAAGGGTATCTTCAGTTCTCCCCTAAGTCCATTAAGGAATTTTTCCTTCCTCTTAGCATCAGTGTCGATGTCCTCTGGTGCATATCTTGATAGCATACAGAAGTCATCCATATACTTCTTCAGAGTTCTACCTCCCTGCCTCAAGCTACAAAATTCCTCTTTCTTCAGGTTCATTATGCCAGAGGAAATGTGAGCATTGCGGAATCCTTCCTTGAACGCATCCCAAGTCATGCCATCCAAGGGATGGGTCACTTGATAGGTCTCGCACCACATGGCTGCAGGTCCTTCCAATAGGTGTGCAGTGAACCTCACCTTTTCTGCCTCAGAACACTCACAAGTTACTAAGTCCTTGTTGATTGAACGGAGCCAGTCATCCGCCTTAGGAATCTTGCAAGTCTGTCTACTGGAGGTGGTGGTGGTGGCGGGTTGTTGTTATTGTTGTTGTTGTTGGTTGCTGCAATGAACTGAGTCATCATAGTCATCAGTTGGGCTTGAGCTGCCATCAGCTGTTGCATAGCCTCGTTGTTGTCGGAATCACGACGTGGAGGCATCTGTGGGGTTTAGCATGGATGAGTAAAAGATAGGACTATAAGGAGGAATCCTACCCATGCACATAACAAACAAGTCTAGCACTCCATCAACAACAAACATCTCATAAAAAAAACAACACGCAAAACAAATCTTTTAAGGAAAACGATATAAAAGTTTGGAAAAATAAACTCACGAGGTTCCGAGGATACGAGGGAAAGTACTGCCTTACCACAAGTTGGTAGGTCAATATATTACCAAGATAACGATGAGGCGTAAGATAAATGGTAGTCTCACTACTAACTACTCGACCATGTCATCTTCTTCCTCTTCAATTTCCTGAATCTCGATTCCTTCATTGGCGAGTACATCCTTGAGTTCCTTTACTTCTTTCTCTAGGACAGAGTTCTTCTCTTGCAGCTCCCTCTTCTAAGTACGAAGTCGTTTGATCAAGTCACTATCGGCCTCGAACTCGACTTCATTGCTCTCGAGTTCTGCCTTCTGTTCTCTGATAGTCTTGTTATTCTTTTGAACTCTTTTCTCCTGTCTCCTGTACTTCTCCTCTTGTGCAGCGAACTTCTCTTCTTGTGCTTTGGTTACTTCCTCTTGAGCCTTCATCTTCTCCTCGTTTTCCTTGAGTAAGGCACGCAGCTCATCGTTCTTCAGGAGCTCGGTGCGCCTATCCTCATAAAGTTCTGTGACAAGGATTTCCAACTCCTGGAAATAAAGACTAAGGGGTTTTGCCTTGCCTCTTTCTCCGACATCATAAAGGTAAGGTTCTCCATCCTCGTTTCTCCTTCCAAAGAAGATGGAGTAGTGGTCCCTCAACTCTGTGCTGTAGGGTCCGCAGAGGCGCCCAATCAGATCTTGCATGACTAGATTGAGTCATTTATCTTTGGAGTCGCTAACCAATTTAATCTCTAGTGGGGGCTCTTCTCCACGTCCTGCCTGAGTTGCTTTTATTCCCCAACAACCCTCTTTGTTAAACTTCTTCAGGATGAATCCCTTGACTTGGGGTAGTGGTAACCATATCTTCTCGCCGATGTCGAGAAGGTAGCAGCCAAAACGGGTGTTCTCGAAGTCCTCCGCGGTGGTGAAGTCGAAGCTCGTCATCCTTTAGGTAGAAAGAGAGGAATTATAACAAGAAATGCATATGGTGAGGAAGTACTAGTCATGGTGTGTATTATTAATTTTTGAAAATACTTAAGTCAAAAACTTAAGGTGATCAATAAATATTAACAACTTTTTGTAAATTGGATTTTTCACTATAGTGAGAGAGACAGACACCCGGTCAGCCATTTATGTTGTGGAACAGGTCTCATGTACGCGGACATGTAAGGTTTGTCCCGGGCAGCTTCATCCCACTATGCCGTTAGGATCCAACATACTTCAAAGATGGTAACATTATGACCAAAAAGGGGCATAACCAATCCGAAGGGCTCGAACCAACAGGAAACACTTTGCTCTGATACCATTTTGTAGCGCCCCAACTCTTATTAAAGTTGGAACACCTGTGTTATGTGCTAGTCCCTGGATCACTGACAGCACCACAGTACAAAATATAAAGTACCATTGCATAAGTATTAAATTGCTACAACGAGATCCAAAATCATAGCTAAGTATAGCTTTATTACAAGTTGCATAGCCATGATGGCTAGCTAAAATTCAGAGTTCACAACAAAAGCGAATAGCAATGAGCCTCATCTTCAACCATGCGCCTCAAGCAGACATGTTGGGTGTAGACTCGAGTCCAATCTTATTTTTCATCAGAATTACCTGCACATTTGAATATGCAGCCCCCGAAGGAGGTCAATACAATGATGTATTGGCAAGTAACTATGGTAGACAAGTCTAAAATCTATATGCATTTTGGCTTGGTGGGGTTGGAGGCTATTTTGGAGAAAGCAAGTTTTCTCCTATCTTTTGTAAAACACTTTTATTTCTCAAAGACTTGGCACCAAGTGATAAGGCCCAAGTGCACCAACAATTCTTTTCTTAAGTCAAATTTTACTTTATGAAAAACAATGTTGAGATTCTTCCATCCATCCTTGTCCAGTTGCTCGAAGTAGTCCATTTCCGGGGACACGGCTAAGTACTCAGATTTGTCGACTCTGCAGAGGTTGTGCACTTTCACCTTTAGACTCAATTAGCCCGAAAATCCTATACACGCGGAGTGTATTAAGGGAAGGAGAGAATTGAGACAAGAACTTTCAGAGAAAGAATGCAACCATACTAGCAAGACCCGTTCCACCTACCAACTCTACATCTGCTTGTCTAGCTGGCAGGTTGCACCCTCACAACTTAATTATTCTAGACTGAGCTCATTGTCAAAAGGCTGCACAGAAAGCTTCTAAACTTGGAGGGACTTGGTAATCTCTTCGTTCCTGGGTGGCCGTCCACAAGTGTACTTCCGGGTAACAACCACCATGCTCATGGCCCTAAGTAGAATAGACATTCATCCTAGGCGACGACAACCACAAGCATAGTCCCAAAAGCCACTCAACATAAACCATAACAACCAATTCCACCCAGATGTGTATTTTAGAATTTAAGACTTAGAAACATTTCTATAACATGGTAAACATTTTTATAGCATAGCTAAGCAACTAATAAAACTTTTCATGGCTGCTTAGGAAAAGGGTGGCTAGACACTACTAGGATATTTGTAAAACATAAACTAACTTAGCATTATAAAATAAATAAAAAATCCCTATTATGCACACTACTCAAATATACTACATATGCATATAGAAAGTATTGGGTATAATATGAGTGTCACTTGCCTTGGTAACAGGAGGAGCAAGCACAACAAGAATAACAATCACAAGTAGTTCCTTCCTCTTGTTCACAATCTAGCACAAACAATAAATAAAATAAATACCAACACATCACCTCACCAAACATAAATATGTATGCATGCATGATATTCTATGAGTATAATAAGACATACTTATTAAGAATTTTTATCTTCTGCAATTAAATGCATGAAATGCAATTTCTAGGAATTTCTTATTTTATTTATCAATTAAATAATCGAAAACAATATAGCAAAACTTGATTTCTATAATTACAACTTTTATTGTTTTATGAAAGTTTTCAAATAAGACATATATTAATATTGCTGGATAGAGGAAATTTATACACCCTAAAACAATTAAATTTATTTCCAAATCATTTTTATTATTTAAGTTATTATTTTAATGGCCGAAATTCCTGGGATAATTACACAAATTATACTTTGTCAAAAGGAAAAACAAATGATGTAGAAATAAACTACACTAGCAGGGCTATGTAACATCCCAACATTTTATATTCAAAAATCACTAAAATTTAAAACTTTTCTTTTTATTAAAAATAAAATGTTAAATGCATAAGAAAACCAACTATGAAAGACTTCAAACTTATTGGAAAGAGTTTAATAATTCAAATGTCTCACTTTAAACATTACAATATCCATTGTATTTCAAAACCCTTAATATGTAAATTGATGAATGTTGAAAAACCTTCCAACCAATTTCATGAAATAAATAGTTTCCTCATAAGTATATGATTCCAACCACATAGCCATAGCTATTCATAAATTAAAATAATATTTACAAGTGTTCTTTGTAAACTATTTAACACATGATCTATTTGTCAAATAGTTTTTCATTCTTTCAACTAGTTCAAAACTTAGTGTTGAAATTACACCCTATAGTTTATAACTCTAATAAATTCATATAGTTTATAAATGGATTATCCAAATAAACATTTCATTAGCTTAAAATGAATTCCATTTATTTTCAAAACATAAAATGATTTCCATGAATATATATATTCTATATAAGAAAAGAATTAAATCTAAAATCTTTTCCAAGGTTGCTTATGAAGTTTCAAACGAATTATCTTAATATAAAATATAATGTTACACAAAATAAAATTTAATTAACAATAGAATCCATTATATTTCCTATTACTTTAAAATTATTTATATTATATTATGCTTCTATTAAACAAAAATAAAGATGCATGTTTAAGAAAATGTGTTTAAAAAACTTAAATTCAAACATAATTGAATATGGGTATTTCATATAATTTATTTAGCCAAAATTAAAATAAATTAAACCCTTGTTTTAAATTAAACATAAAGTGTCAATTTTACATTTAATCAATATTTCGAAATTATTATTTTTGAAAAGTGTTCAAAACACTCCCACAACTGGTTTACCAGAAAGATAATAATTTTACAAATTTTTAGAAATTTGTTTGACTTCATTTGGACATCTAAATCAAAAGTTATAAAAGAAATCAGAAAAATGAAAAAGAAAATTCCGGATGACGTCATCGCTGACGTCACCTCGTCTTCAACCTCCGCACGCCAATCTCGCCCGAAAATCCACCGGCGATTTCTCCTCCAAATCGCGGCGTTCTTTGCGGGATTTGCTCCCCTCACCGCCCCCATATAAAGCCCAACACCCCCGCCACCTTTACCCTCTCTTCTCTCTCCGTTTGACGCCTCCAGGCCGGAGAAATCAACCGCTGGAGCTCCTCACACCCGCCGGCGAGTTTTCGTCAAATCCGGTGAGCTCCGACCTCCTCGCGCCCTCTCTTGAGTCCCATCTCCTCTGCTGCTTCCGTCCGCAATTCTCTGATTTTTCCCGTAACTTGTTTGACGCCAGATCGTTGAGTCTGTGCTCGACCCGAGGTCGCCGGAGTACCCGTGGCTCCGCCCGCGTGTCCACGCTGCTCCAGGACGAACGGGAAGACGCCGCCACCTCCATCCTCTTCACCGCGACGCACCGCGTCCGAAGCCGTCTTCCGCGAGCTCGGGGGAGAACGGCAGCGACCGGAGCGTCCACGCCGGAGCGAGCGCCGCCGTCTGCTCCAAGTCCGGCGAGTTCCCCGCCGCCACTTTCTGGTCAACCACTGTAAGCCCTTGGATCTAAATCGTGTGGCCGAGATTAGATCTTTTTAAATCGAATCGGTATCTGTTCTGATCCGTTGGATCTGGATCTGATGATCCAGATCGCTCCACTTATCCACGTCAGCGTTGACGTGGCAACACAGTCAGCGCCGCGTCAGCGCCAGCGTGTAATTCTTTTTTATTTTAAATTTAATTGGAAGTTTTGCAGAATAGTCCATGTAATTAAAACATCTATAACTTTTTAACCACAACTCCAAATTTAAAAAATTTTATATTTTTGGAAAGCCCTCGACATTTAGAATATTTTAGATCTGTTAGATTTCAAATTTGACATAGTTTAAAATATTCAAATTTCAAATGGTGAATGTGAGTATTTTTGTCATAACTTTAAATCTGTAAATTCAAAAATTGCATATAAAATTGTTTTAGAAACTTTAAAATATTTGTAAATTAATGCCACCGCTATAAAATATTTTTGAGTAATTGTTTAATGAATTCATAGTTATATATTTATTTTGAATAGTTTGAGTATTTTCAACGTAACTATTAATAAAAATATTATTTTTGATTAAAGTAAATTTCTATAAATTTAATTAAAATACCCCTGTCTATTAACACTATTTATAAAATTTGTTATAGAAATATTAATCATAGAAAACTTTAATCTGATAATTATTCCTTTTATTATATTTTCCAAAAATTATAAACTAATTAAATTGCAATTATAACTTTATGCATACTTTATAAATATCACAAAAATTAGTATTATGATTTAAAATTGCATTTCATGCATAGCATATTTATTTTGTAGTTATATTTCCCATAAGGAAAATTCCTCCCCATTTTCCCTAAGTAGGATTATTTTCAAACTTAGTATTTTGGTAAAGTGCTATGCACTAGACACTTAGGATTTTCATCATGGAGCTAGAAGGCCAATGAGGGAGATAGCCAAAACAAGACTTCAGAAGGATCTTCAAGGAGTTGAAACACTTAGAAGAAAATCAAGAAGAAGTTCATGAAGACCAACCAGCAAATATTTTTCCAAGTCTTGCTCTCTCTCTCCTTCTTTTCTTTGAGACTTCATGAAGGACTTAAAAGAAAACAAACTCTGGAAGCATCCTCAAGATGTCAAGCACTTAGAAGAAAAGTGAGCAGAAGTTCCAGAAGGCCAATCCCTTTCCATTCTCTAAGCCTTTCTCTCTGTCTTTTCTTCTCCTCTGAGACTTCATGAAGACTAAGTAAATCCAAGACCAGCCTCGAGGATACAAGAATCATCAAGTCTGAAGATTCATCAAGACTACCAAGAGCTCAATCAAGACATCATCCAGAAGAAAGTTACAAGTCTGGAGATGAAGCCTGGAGGACAACTACATCTTTCTTTCTATCTTTTCCCTCTTTTCTAATCTTGTCTTTCACATTTGACTTAAACAAATTTTGATCATGATGTTATCATCTTGAAGTTGTTGGATCCTAGCGGCATAGTGTGATGAAGCGGCCTAGAAACAAACCTTACATGTCCACGTACATGAGACATGTTCCACAATTTAAGTGGCTGGTCGGGTGTCTGTCTCTCTCACTTTAGTGAATATCCAATTTACAAAGAGTTGATAGTAATTGTTGATCACCTTATAGACTGAGTATTTTTCTCTAAGTATTTTGCACATCATGGATAAGCCGTTAGAGTGCTTGTTTCAAGATGATATAAAACAAAATATTTTATTCAACTTATGACTTTAGTCCTTAGTCCTTTTGGACCAACACATTTGCCTTGCATTAACTTAAAAGATTTTTCATGGCATGGCATGCATCTCTAGTCCTTAGAAATAACTTGCATATCATGCATGTCATGTTTTCCTTAGAAGTTTAAGAAACTTGTTTGTAGGTGTTGTGTTGTTTTATGATTGTTGTATTGTTGTTTGTTTGAATTGTTTAGACTGAACGGAGAGACCCGAGTTCGTTGAACAGAGTTTGTGAACAACGACAACATTCAAAGGCAAGTGGCACACCTCATAAACTTCCTATTAATTTATATATGCATTACTTAGTGTATTTTATATGCATGAGTAGGATAGTATTGCTATGCTAAACCTGTGTAGAATTCCCTTACTCCTGTGTCTAGGTTCCTATGCAATACTTAGTAGAATTATTGATGCTATGCAAATGTTGTTTTGTGAAAATCTAAATTCTACTAAGTTAAGAATGAAACACCTGGGTGGTAAGTGGTTGTATGGTTTATGTTGAGTGGCTACTCAGGTCCATGTCTATGGTTCCTGGAGTATGTACACTTGTGAATGGCCACCCAGGAACAGAGGAATCTGAAGAACTCCGAGTGACGATTGCTTCCAGTGCAGCCATTGCCATATGGGCTCTGGCTTGATCAATTATGTTGCGTGGACTCTCTCCGGCTTGACAAGCAGATGTAGGGGGATGTTAGGTGGAACGGGTCAAGCCAGAGTGGGAGGGAAAATGCTTCTGAAATATCTCGTCTCATTCTCTCTTTTCCTTATCACAAATGGTGTGTAAAGGATACTTTGGGTTGAATGGGTACAATGGCGAAAGTGCACAACCTCTGCAGAGTGTAAAACTAAGTACTTAGCCGTGTCCCCGGTACGGACAATTTGAGCAGCTGATCACGGACGTCAACGGAGGATTCCATCATTCCAACTTCAGAAATAAAACTTGATGGGTGAACAAGGGAAGACGAGATTTATGGTTTTCATGCCATACTCGTCTTGATTTCAAGAAAAGTGTTTTCAAAAGAGTAGGAAAAATTGGCTTTATGCAAATTAGCCTTGAACTCCACCAGCCAAATATGCATATAGGCTTTAGAGTTATTCCATTAAGTGTCCACCATAGTGTCACTTGCCAGACTCCATTTTTAATGGAATCTGACCCACGTTGTTGCAATATTTTTCTTATTGCAGATTTGATCAGATGACGAGTCAGGTTTCGTTTAAAGGTTTCGAGTCTACAACCAACATGTTTTCGCCTGTGGCAGCATGCAAGTTATAGAGACTCACTGCTATTGTATTTCCGTTGTGTACTTTTCAATGCTAGCTTTATGCTATGCAACTTGTATTGAATATTTTGTAATTCTGGATCATCGATGTAATAAAATTGACGGTTTGTTGTGATATTACATCGTAAACTGTGTGTGCAAATGAATCGATCCAGTGATTTGCACTATAAACAGGTATCTACCTTATTTTAAGTGCAGGTACGCTACAGATGGTATCAGAGCACTGTGTTGCCTGTAGGTTCGAAACCCTAGGTTTGGATAGAAATAGGTTTGACCATAGGATTGAAAATCTATTTTTCTTCACTTTTCTAAAAACAAATCTTTTCACTATGTCTTCCTCGTATTCTCATCTACTATCAATCTTCTGAAAATACCTTATCTTTTTCTAGATGACCATGTTCTTATAGTCTAAGTCTGATTCTGCTGCCTCATATGGAAAAGCTACGATTAATCATGAAGTTCTACACGCACGGGAGACCACTGAAGAAACAGGATTCGGCCAACACTTCTAAGATATTCGAGAAGGTTGAAACTTGAAGCACTCACGAAGGAGGTAGATTTGACCACCACCCAAATAGAACGACGATATCGTGTTAGTGTATTGATCATATCAACTTGACTATATGACAATACTAGATTGTTTGTTTGTTGTGAAGTTTGCTGCTTGATGTTTGTTAGATGTTGATTGATTATGATACGGATTGGTTGCCTTGTGTTGTTTTCTTGAACTAGGATTCCTCCATAGTACAAATAATTCAACTCATTGCTTTCTAAACCAAACAGATGTCTCACCCCAATACCAACACCAATGATTTGCATACAACTATGCGACTACTATTAGAGAACCAGAGTCAGCTGTTGAAGATGATCAATGAGCAACTGCCTAAGATTGATCAAAACCATAGTGATTTTGAAGAGAACCTTATGACCAAACTAAAGGCATGCAAAACCTGTGGAGAGATACGACATACGTCCCAAGAATGCACTGATGAGTGGCCCCATGGTCATACCGGACATCCAGTTAGGGAATGCCCCACAAGTCAGATTTCTTGCTGTTTGTGTGAAGCAACAAATCACGTTCCAACGCAATATCAACTCTACCCCGTGGTGCAAGAAGTCAGTCAGCAAGCCAAAAAGGGGATGCAACAAAATCTCATGAAGTATGTGGAAGTACAAGAAAACAAGGAGGAACACAAAAGAGATACTAGCCATATAACATGGTTTACCTGTGGAGAACTAGGACATTATTCATGGGACTGCAAAGAGAAAAGGACTGGTCAGGATACTGAACCAAATCTTCATCAAAATGAGACTGTGGGTCATACTAAGGTGAAGAATGAAATAAGAGTAAGGTCACTTCCGAAGAAATCCAAAAGTACCTCCAAGTGTTGCTATAAATGTGAAGGAGATCACCTAGCTCGAAATTGTCACATCAAACGAGACTGGACTTCTTTAATTGAGATAGAATATAGCAAACAAGATTTGGAAGAACTGTTAGCCCTGGAAACACCAAAGAAGAAGAGGAACTTAAGTGACGTAATTTGCTACAAATGTAAAGGCAAAGGACATTATGCTGATAAGTGCCCAGTAAAGATGAAGGAGAAATGCCTTACCCGCTCACACAAGAAAATCATCAGTCCCGTGACATGTCGCAGATGCGGAGCAACAGGACACTATGTCAGTGGCTGCCCAGAGTGGAAGAAGGATAAATCTCTCCAAGGACCGAGTGGAAAACGTGAGTGCTAAAAACTTTCTGTATCCACCACATGCCATTGTATTTTGAATACTTGTACGCTCTACATCAGAGAAATAAACAAGATTAAACAAAGTTTCTAGACTGACCACAAAAATTTCTTTTAAGGGTGGTAGCCACCTAGATAATTCAAACCCAGTCGCTTAAACCCAGAGATATCAAACTATCTTTCTTTCTAGCCTCCTAATCATAAAAATCATTCGCTGCCAATTCTCAAGTTTCCGTGTCAAAACGTTACATTTCTCAAACCTCTCGAGTTATCAGAATCATTCAAGCATTTGCTTTCTTTCTAGCTTCTCCGAATCTCGGGGACGAGATTCCTTTTAAGGGTGGTAGTCTGTAACATCCCAACATTTTATAATATTCAAAAATCACTAAAATTTAAAACTTTTCTTTTTATTAAAAATAAAATGTTAAATGCATAAGAAAACCAACTATGAAAGACTTCAAACTTATTGGAAAGAGTTTAATAATTCAAATGTCTCACTTTAAACATTACAATATCCATTGTATTTCAAAACCCTTAATATGTAAATTGATGAATGTTGAAAAACCTTCAAACCAATTTCATGAAATAAATAGTTTCCTCATAAGTAGATGATTCCAACCACATAACCATAGCTATTCATAAATTAAAATAATATTTACAAGTGTTCTTTGTAAACTATTTAACATATGATCTATTTGTCAAATAGTTTTTCATTCTTTCAACTAGTTCAAAACTTAGTGTTGAAATTACACCCTATAGTTTATAACTCTAATAAATTCATATAGTTTATAAATGGATTATCCTAATAAACATTTCATTAGCTTAAAATGAATTCCATTTATTTTCAAAACATAAAATGATTTCCATGAATATATATATTCTATATAAGAAAAGAATTAAATCTAAAATCTTTTCCAAGGTTGCTTATGAAGTTTCAAATGAATTATCTTAATATAAAATATAATGTTACACAAAATAAAATTTAATTAACAATAGAATCCATTATATTTCCTATTACTTTAAAATTATTTATATTATATTATGCTTCTATTAAACAAAAATAAAGATGCATGTTTAATAAAATGTGTTTAAAACTTAAATTCAAACATAATTGAATATGGGTATTTCATATAATTTATTTAGCCAAAATTAAAATTAATTAAACCCTTGTTTTAAATTAAACATAAAGTGTCAATTTTACATTTAATCAATATTTCGAAATTATTATTTTTGAAAAGTGTTCAAAACACTCCCACAACTGGTTTAACAGAAAGATAATAATTTTACAAATTTTTAGAAATTTGTTTGACTTCATTTGGACATCTAAATCGAAAGTTATAAAAGAAATCAGAAAAATGAAAAAGAAAATTCCGGATGACGTCATCGCTGACGTCACCTCGTCTTCAACCTCCGCACGCCAATCTCGCCCGAAAATCCGCCGGCGATTTCTCCTCCAAATCGTGGCGTTCTTTGCGGGATTTGCTCCCCTCACCGCCCCCATATAAAGCCCAACACCCCCGCCACCTTTCCCCTCTCTTCTCTCTCCGTTTGACGCCTCCAGGCCGGAGAAATCAACCGCCGGAGCTCCTCACACCCGCCGGCGAGTTTTCGTCAAATCCGGTGAGCTCCGACCTCCTCGCGCCCTCTCTTGAGTCCCATCTCCTCTGCTGCTTCCGTCCACAATTCTCTAATTTTTCCCGTAACTTCTTTGACGCCAGATCATTGAGTCCGTGCTCGACCCGAGGTCGCCGGATTACGCGTGGCTCCGCCCGCGTGTCCACGCTGCTCCAGGACGAACGGGAAGACGCCGCCACCTCCATCCTCTTCACCGCGACGCACCGCGTCCGAAGCCGTCTTCCGCGAGCTCAGAGGAGAACGGCAGCGACCGGAGCGAGCGCCGCCGTCTGCTCCAAGTCCGGTGAGTTCCCCGCCGCCACTTTTTGGTCAACCACTGTAAGCCCTTGGATCTAAATCGTGTGGCCGAGATTAGATATTTTTAAATCGAATCGGTATCTGTTCTGATCCGTTGGCTCTAGATCTGACGATCCAGATCGCTCCACTTATCCACGTCAGCGTTGACGTGGCAACACAGTCAGCGCCGCGTCAGCGCCAGCGTGTAATTCTTTTTCTATTTTAAATTTAATTGGAAGTTTTGCAGAATAGTCCCTGTAATTAAAACATCTATAACTTTTTAACCACAACTCCAAATTTGACAAATTTTATATTTTTGGAAAGCCCTCGACATGTAAATGTTTTAGATCTGTTAGATTTCAAATTTGACATAGTTTAAAATAATCAAATTTCAAATGGTGAATGTGAGTATTTTTGTCATAACTTTAAAGCTGTAAATTCAAAAATTGCAAATAAAATTGTTTTAGAAACTTTAGAATATTTGTAAATTAATGGCACTGCTATAAAATATTTTTGAGTAATTTTTGAATGAATTCATAGTTATATATTTATTTTGAATAGTTTGAGTATTTTCAACATAACTATTAATAAAAATATTATTTTTGATTATAGTAAATTGCTATAAATTTAATTAAAATACCCCTGTCTATTAGCACTATTTATAAAATTTGTTATAGAAATATTAATCTTAGAAAACTTTAATCTAAGAATTATTCCTTTTATTATATTTTCCAAAAATTATAAACTAATTAAATTGCAATTATAACTTTATGCATACTTTATAAATATCACAAAAATTAGTATTATGATTTGAAATTGCATTTCATGCATAGCATATTTATTTTGTAGTTATATTTCCCATAAGGAAAATTCCTCCCCATTTTCCCTAAGTAGGATTATTTTCAAACTTAGTATTTTGGTAAAGTGCTATGCACTAGACACTTAGGATTTTCATCATGGAGCTAGAAGGCCAATGAGGGAGATAGCCAAAACAAGACTTCAGAAGGATCTTCAAGGAGTTGAAACACTTAGAAGAAAATCAAGAAGAAGTTCATGAAGACCAACCAGCAAATATTTTTCCAAGTCTTGCTCTCTCTCTCCTTCTTTTCTTTGAGACTTCATGAAGGACTTAAAAGAAAACAAACTCTGGAAGCATCCTCAAGATGTCAAGCACTTAGAAGAAAAGTGAGCAGAAGTTCCAGAAGGCCAATCCCTTTCCATTCTCTAAGCCTTTCTCTCTGTATTTTCTTCTCCTCTGAGACTTCATGAAGACTAAGTAAATCCAAGACCAGCCTCGAGGATACAAGAATCATCAAGTCTGAAGATTCATCAAGACTACCAAGAGCTCAATCAAGACATCATCCAGAAGAAAGTTACAAGTCTGGAGATGAAGCCTGGAGGACAACTACATCTTTCTTTCTATCTTTTCCCTCTTCTCTAATCTTGTCTTTCACATTTGACTTAAACAAATTTTGATCATGATGTTATCATCTTGAAGTTGTTGGATCCTAGCGGCATAGTGGGATGAAGCGGCCTGGAAACAAACCTTACATGTCCACGTACATGAGACCTGTTCCACAATTAAAGTGGCTGGTCGGGTGTCTGTCTCTCTCACTTTAGTGAATATCCAATTTACAAAGAGTTGATAGTAATTGTTGATCACCTTATAGACTGAGTATTTTTCTCTAAGTATTTTGCACATCATGGATAAGCCGTTAGAGTGCTTGTTTCAAGATGATATAAAACAAAATATTTTATTCAACTTATGACTTTAGTCCTTAGTTCTTTTGGACCAACACATTTGCCTTGCATTAACTTAAAATATTTTTCATGGCATGGCATGCATCTCTAGTCCTTAGAAATAACTTGCATATCATGCATGTCATGTTTTCCTTAGAAGTTTAAGAAACTTGTTTGTAGGTGTTGTGTTGTTTTATGATTGTTGTATTGTTGTTTGTTTGTATTGTTTAGACTGAACGGAGAGACCCGAGTTCGTTGAACAGAGTTTGTGAACAACGACAATATTCAAAGGCAAGTGGCACACCTCATAAACTTCCTATTAATTTCTATATGCATTACTTAGGGTATTTTATATGCATGAGTAGGATAGTATTGCTATGCTAAACCTGTGTAGAATTCCCTTACTCATGTGTCTAGGTTCCTATGCAATACTTAGTAGAATTATTGATGCTATGCAAATGTTGTTTTGTGAAAATCTAAATTCTACTGAGTTAAGAATGAAACACCTGGGTGGTAAGTGGTTGTATGGTTTATGTTGAGTGGCTACTCAGGTCCATGTCTATGGTTCCACGAGTATGTACACTTGTGAATGGCCACCCAGGAACAGAGGAATCTGAAGAACTCCGAGTGACGATTGCTTCCAGTGCAGCCATTGCCATATGGGCTCTGGCTTGATCAATTATGTTGCCTGGACTCTCTCCGGCTTGACAAGCAGATGTAGGGGGATGTTAGGTGGAACGGGTCAAGCCAGAGTGGGAGGGAAAATGCTTCTGAAAGATCTCGTCTCATTATCTCCTTTCCTTATCACAAATGGTGTGTAAAGGATACTTTGGGTTGAATGGGTACAATGGTGAAAGTGCACAACCTCTGCAGAGTGTAAAACTAAGTACTTAGCCGTGTCCCCGGTACGGACAATTTGAGCAGCTGATCACGGACGTCAACGGAGGATTCCATCATTCCAACTTCAGAAATAAAACTTGATGGGTGAACAAGGGAAGACGAGATTTATGGTTTTCATGCCATACTCGTCTTGATTTCAAGAAAAGTGTTTTCAAAAGAGTAGGAAAAATTGGCTTTATGCAAATTAGCCTTGAACTCCACCAGCCAAATATGCATATAGGCTTTAGAGTTATTCCATTAAGTGTCCACCATAGTGTCACTTGCCAGACTCCATTTTTAATGGAATCTGACCCACGTTGTTGCAATATTTTTCTTATTGCAGATTTGATCAGATGACGAGTGAGGTTTCGTTTAAAGGTTTCGAGTCTACAGCCAACATATTTTCGCCTGTGGCAGCATGCAAGTTATAAAGACTCACTGCTATTGTATTTCTGCTGTGTACTTTTCAATGCTAGCTTTATGCTATGCAACTTGTATCGAATATTTTATAATTCTGGATCATCGATGTAATAAATTGACGCTTTGTTGTGATATTACATCGTAAACTGTGTGTGCAAATGAATCGATCCAGTGATTTGCACTATACACAGGTATATGCCTTATTTAAAGTGCAGGTACGCTACAGCTATCCGTGGATATAAAATTTATCAAATTCGAACTTACAGATCAAAAGTTATGAATTTTCTAAGTTTTGCATATTTTCTGTTTTATTTATAAAAAATCCTGCGAAAAAGAAATAACAGGGGCTACGTGGCGTGTCCTCATTGGACAAAAACGGTTCGTCGCGGATCACGGCGCGAGCCATCCGATCTAAATAAAAATGGACGCGCGAGATCTGATCGATCTAGATCCATTGGATCTAGATCTAACGGCCCACGATTCGTTGACCAAAAACGGGCGGCGCAGTCGCCGGAGTTCACCCGACAGCGGCGACGCCACGGCCGGTGTTGCTCGTTCTCGCGTCCTAGGGGCTACGGGACGATTGGAGCTTACCGAGGCGTAGCGGACGTCGAGGCGGAGTCGATGGCGTGGTGGTGGTTATCGGCGTTGTCCTCCCCTCCTCGTGCAGCTCGCTGGAGTTGCTTGCGGCGGCGGTTCCCCTCGGCCGTGGACGAATACGGTGGCTTGCTCGAAACGAGGCACGAGATCGTGTCAAAAGGAAGAGCAAGGATGAGAGAAAGCGAGGGGACGGGACGAGAGGGTCCGGGATGACCGGAGTACACCGTACGATGATCTCCTCGCCGGCGGAAATGGCGGCGGCGGAAGCACGATCCCGAGCGCTCTGGCGATGGAACGGCTAGGGTTTTGGGTGCGAGGGGATGCGGCGGAGGTGGGGGTTTAAGTAGGGGGTGCGGGGGAGCAAACCTCGCGCTGATTTCGCTCGGAAATCTCGGCCGGCTCCGATTTGAATCGGGCGTGATCTCCGGCGGGAGGAAGACGAAGCTGACAGGTGGGTCCCACCTGTCAGCGAGAGGCGGAGAGAGGTGGGCTGCGCCTGCTGGCTGGGCCGCTTTCGGGCGCACGCGCGGTGGATAACGAACGGGCCGGCCCGATATCCTTTTCTTTTAAATAAAAATTAATATTTGTTTTCAAATACTGATTTCAAAAATGATTTTTAAACCTATTCAAAACATTTCAGAAAAATTCATAAAAATATGTTTTGGAAAGGTTATTAAAATTGGAACTTTTTAACATTATACCTGCCCATAAATAAATTGATAAAAATTATATTTATTAAAGGAGTTTAAATAAAACACTTTCTGGAATTATAAATTATTTAAACTTATAATTTGAAGTTTTATTTAATATTTTTGTGATGTAGTTTTATGCCTATTGATGAATGATGCATGGATGCAAAGTTTTAAATTTTTGCAAATTTTGGGATGTTACAGGTAATGAAGAAGCATTGCTCAACTTGGCTAGCGAGTACCCATGGCTCGTTTTTCGCGGAGGCTTTCTTCGATTTGGCATCGAATATTACCATGGTGGTGAAATACCGGCCTTCTTTCACGACGTCCTTTGCCCATCTTACACGGAACATTGGCACCAACTCTCCACACTAGTTGAGCTCCAATATCTCCTCGATCCTTCCGAAGAATATTTCCTAGGCAGTAGCCTCGTCATCACCATAGGATAGCATAGTGTGACGCCCCAAAATCAGTACTATGTAGATTTAAGCGATCCCGCCGAAATCCGCATAATAACGATTTTAGGTTGCCCACCAAACATAATGTGCACGCCGAAACATGCGCATTATATGGGTGGAATTGTGATAACATTACAACAGTTCCGATACATCCACAACAACAACAGAAGATATAATACAACAACGACTCGAACGAGTCAAGATACAAATGTTACAATACAAAGATACAAAGACAGCGGAAATAGCATAGTATCCGACTACGGATAAGATAAAAATTTGACTAAGAGTCTTGAAGATAAGCAGTGGCGCTATATCCCTGCCCAGTCTAGCCGGAGGGATTCCCAAGCTAACATTGTCAGACTTCAAACCTGTTTACTGCACATAAAGCACAGCCCAAAAGAGGGTCAGGGCACTCCCTGGCAAGCAAAACCAACCTGCCTACTTTCTACACCATCTCCCAAAATATGGGGTAGGTGGACTTAGCGGCAGCAGCACTACCAACCTAATAGAGACACGCTATAACTTTCGTCTAATTAGAGAGGGATAAGAGAGCGCATAAGTAACCAACTACTACTAACACCAATCATAACCCATTCTCGGATTAACCCCCTCAACCAAGTATGAGTATTAACTCACACATTGAACAGTTTTAGTTACCATTTATTGTGAAAGTAATTCTATATTACTAGTCAAATTAATTAACATGAATTAGGTGTAAGTTGTCTAGATCTTGTTAGCCAGCATCATCACAAGGTCGTCCATAACCGTGGACACGGCTCGTCGATAAGATTATACCCTGTAGGGGTGCACTACTGGACCCGTACTCGTTCAATCAACCCCAAAAAGCAAGCCAGAAGGTAGGGTATCTCAACACGGCAAATCTCTTCTCTACAACCCATTCAGGGAACCGCATGATTGTGCGCACGGTTGCTCAGCCCCATACCCGGAACTTCGCAACACTCTAAGAACGTGCCACCCTATATGAGAATCGACTACTCCATTATCATGAGATCGTTATGTAACCATATGCATGCATCAAATGGAAAGCCCGAACTACTTGCGGCGCCGTAGGTAAGAAGCCGATTAGATTGAAGCTGCGGGGGGCTCCATAGGGCCTCCCACAAGCGGCTAGTGCGCTCAAAATTGGATCCGAGGACAAAATTGGATCCGAGGCCATACGATATGGTCTTTTAGCTATTGGTCCAGTAACCGGTTTCAGTTCGATGAGAAACTCTACATCTCTATCGGGTGGCATTCCCGGTAGTTCTTCCGAAAAAACATCTGGGTATTCCATGACAATAAGCACATCGCCAAGGCTAACCCCCTTAAGAGAATTTAGTCTAACCTTCTTAAGTTCAAAAGTTGATCTGGACTTAATCTTCCCTTTTTCGGGGGTGGTGAGGGTGATTGCTCTATTCGCACAGTGTACGATTTCTTCAAAACGAGTCATCCAATCCATTCCGATGATAACATCCAAACCTTGGGTTTCTAGGATGACTAAGTCTGTTGGAAAGGTGTGCTTACCAATCTTCAAGTCTAACTGTCTACACCCAGAATTTAATATCATCTCCCCTCCAGGTGAACTAACCCTTATAGGTTTTCCTAGACTTTCCTCAGCAAGCCCATGTTTTTTTTACAAAAGCTCGTGATATGAATGAATCCGATGCTCTAGTATCAAATAAGACTAATGCTGGAAAAGAATTGAGCAAGAACGTACCAATCACAGCATCAGGTTCATCATGAACTTCTTCTACATTGATGTGGTTCACTTGTCCCTTCTGGAAAGGATTGGGCTTGGAACTTTCATCAGCCTTTCTCTCTGGGCAGTCAGTTGCATAATGTCCTGTCTTCTTACACTTGAAGCAAGTAACATCAGCAAGGTCTCTCTTCCCTTCATGGTTAGGACGGTGATGACCATTCCTATGATTATGGCCACGGTGACGGTTTCCCTTGAATCCTCCATTACTTCCTTTGTATCCTACATTGCTTCCTTTGTATCCTCCATTGTTTCCTTTGTATGCTCCATTATGGTTATGACCAGGATGCCTATGGCTACTACCGTTGTTGGAGTGATTCCATGGTTTATGGCCACTAACTTCAAAGGTGTGTTGCTTCTTGTGTGTTCCCTCAGAATGAATCTTACTTGCACTGAACTTCCTCTTCATATTCTCTTCCTTTCTTATGTTGTTGTCCAAAGTGATGGCTTGATCCAACAGAGCTTGGTAGTTAGGGGTATAGGCCACCGACAAGGGTATCTTCAGTTCTCCCTTAAGTCCATTGAGGAATTTTTCCTTCCTCTTAGCATCAGTGTCAATGTCTTCTCGTGCATACCTTGATAGCATACAGAAGTCATCCATATACTCCTTCAGAGTTCTACCTCCCTGCCTCGAGCTGCGAAATTCTTCTTTCCTCAGATTCTATGCCAGTGGAAATGTGAGCATTGCGAAGGCCCTCCTTGAAAGCATCCCAAGTCATGCCATCTAGAGGATGAGTCACTTGATAAGTATCCCACCACAGTGCAGCGGGTCCTTCCAACAGGTGTGTAGTGAACCTCACCTTCTCTGCCTCAGAACACTCACAAGTTACTAAATCCTTGTTGACTGAGCGAAGCCAGTCATCGTCCACTATTGGTTCGATAGCAGAGGAGAACTTATTAGGCCTAAGCCTTAGGAATGTAGCGAGTCTGTCCACTGGAGGTGGTGGTGGTGGAGGTGGCGGGTTGTTGTTGTGTTTGTTGGTTGCTGCAATGAACTGAGTCATCATAGTCATCAGCTGAGCTTGAGCGGCTATCAGTTGTTGCGTGGCATCATTGTTGTCGGGATCACGATGAGGAGGCATCTGTGGGGTTTTTCAGCATGGATGATTAAAGATAGATAGAACTAAAAGAAGGAAATCCTTCCCATGCACAAAACTACCAAGTCAAGCAAACAACTTAAAACTTTTCTTCCTTAGTAATTCGATAAAAGATATTCTAGGTTGATTAAATAAAACGATAGAGTCTGCAAACCAAAACATTTTAACATTGTCACACCACAAGTTGGAGATCAATGTTTCAAAAACGACGAGCTAAACGAGAAATAACATGGTGGTCCAACTACTAAGTCTAAACTTCGTCCATGACGTCTCCTTCATCTTCTTCGACCTCCTCGATGGTGATGCCTTCCTTCATGAGGATCTCCTTGTAGTCGTTCACCTTTTTCTCTAAGGCTTCATTCTTCTCCTATAGCATTGCCTTCTCACGGTGCAGTCTCGATCGCTTCCTTCTCCTGGGCTTCAATCTTCTCTTGTAGCATTCTCTTCTCACGGCGTAGAGTCTCGATCAAATCTCGATCAGCCTCGAACTCGACGTCGTTGCTCAGAATTTCATCCTTCAAGTTCTTGATCGCCTTGTTCTTGTCTCTAATTCTCTTCTCTTGATTTTGGAACCTTTTCTCTTGAGCTCGGAATTTATCCTCTTGAGCATTGGCCACCTCTTCTTGGGAGTCAATCTTCTTTTGAGTCTCCTTGACTTGGGCCATTATTTCATCATTCTTCAGCAGCTCATCACGCCTATCCTCTTCTAGTTGCTAGAGGTGAATTTCGAAGTCTTGAAGATAAGGGTGCAAAGGTTCTTGTTTGTAACAAGGTAGGGTATCCCATCTTTGTCACGTTGGCCTAGGTTAGAAAAGTAGTGGTCTTTTAACTCCTCCTGAATTGCCAGCAAAGATATCCTATTAGTTCATGCGTGACGAGATTCAGTCCTTTCTCCAAGGAGTCACTAATCGACTTGTACTGGATGTCTTCGGTCTTGGGTTTAGTCTAGCGCCCTTGTTGAAAAAGGTGAACTCCCCATAAGTCTTCTTTGTTGAAGTGCTTTAGCTGACTTGCCTTGATGATGGGTGTTGGTAGCGCCAGTAATTCCACCAACTCCAGAAGATATCTTCCAAAACGCATGTTCTTGAAGTCGTCCGCGGTTTGATACATGAAGAACGACACCCTTAAGTTATAAGAGTAAAAATTGTTAAAACAGGATACATAAGGTAAGAAGTATTAGTCATGGTGTAATTAAATACTTAGATAAAATAAGGATTCTATTCTACAAGGTGATCAACACAACTATCAACTCTTTGTAAACTGGATATTCACTATAGTGAGAGAGACAGACACCCGGCCAGCCACTTATAATGGTGGAACATGTCTCATGTAGGCGGACATGTAAGGTTAGTCCCGGGCCGCTTCATCCCACTATGCCGCTCGGATCCAACATACTTCAAAGATCGTAATATTATGATAAAAAAGGGGCTTAACCAATCCTAAGGGCTCGAACCTCCAGGCAACAACTTGGCTCTGATACCATTTTGTAGCGCCCCATCTTTTATATAAAGATGGAACACCTGTGTTAAGTGCTAGTCCCTGGATCACTGCCAGCACCACAGTACAAAATATAAAGTATCATTGCATAAGTATCATAATACTACGACGAGATCCAAAAATAGCTAAGTATAGCTTTATTACAAAGTGCAGAGCCATGAAGGCTAGCTAAAATATTCAGAGTTCACAACAAAAGCAAATAGCAATGAGCCTCATCTTCAAGCATGCGCCACAGGCAGACATGTTGGGTGTAGACTCGAGTCCAAACTTATTCTTCATCTGAAGTACCTGCACATTTGAATATGCAGCCCCCGAAGGAGGTCAATACAATGAAGTATTGGCAAGTGACTATGGTGGATATATTACGACAAGTCTAATTCTATATGCATATTTGGCTTAGTGGAGTTGTAGGCTGTTTTTCCAGAAAGCAAGTTTTCTCCTATCTTCTTGTAAAACACTTTTATTTCTCAAAGACTTGGCACCAAGGTATGAAGCCCAAGTGCACCAACAATTCTTTCCTTAGTCAATTTTTTCTTCATGAAAACGGTGTTGAGATTCTTCTGTCCATCCTTGTCCAGCTGCTCGAAGTAGTCCATCAACGGGGACACGGCTAAGTACTAAGATTGTCGACTCTGCAGAGGTTGTGCACTTTCACCTTTAGACTCAATTAACCCAGACATCCTATACACGCGGAGTGCATTAAGGAAAGGAGAGAACTGAGACAAGAAATTTCAGAAGAAGAATTCAACCATACTAGCAAGACCACTCTACATCTGCTTGTCAAGCTGACAGGTTGAACTCTCACAACTTAATTGTTCTAGATAGAGCCCATTGTCAAAAGGCTGCACGGGATGCATCTAAACTTGGAGGGACTTAGTAATCTCTTTGTTCCTGGGTGGCCGTCCACAAGTGCACTTTTGGGTGAAACCACCATGCTCATGGCCCTCAGTAGAATAGACATTCATCCTAGGTGACGACAACCACAAGCATAGTACCAAATAGCCACTCAACATAAACCATACCAACCAATCCACCCAGGTGTGCATTTTAAGTTTAACACTTAGAAATATTTCCATAACATGGCATGTAAACAATTTTATAGCATTGCTAAGCATCTAATAAAACTTTTAAATGGCTGCATGGTAAAGGGTGGCTACACACTACTAGGAATTTTGCAAAGTATAAAACTAACTTAGCATAATAAAATAGTCCAAAAATTCCTATCATGCATACTACTTAAAATATACTACTAATGCATATAGAAAATATTGGGTAGTATATGAATGTCACTTGCCTTGGTAACAGGAGGAGCAAACACAACAAGAATAATAGTCACAAGCAAGTCCTTCCTCTTCACAATCTAGCACAAGCAATACATAAAATAAATACACACACACAACACTTAAAAACACCAAAACATAAACATGTATGCATGCATGATATGTTATGAGTATAACAAGACACACTTATTAACATTTTATACTTTCTGTTATTGAATGCATGAAATGCAATTTCCAGGAATTTCTTATTTTTATTATCAATTTAAATAATTGAAAACAATATAGCAAAATTTAGAATTCTACACTACAACTTTTATTGTTTTATGAAAGTTTTCAAATAAAAGTCATTTTGATCTTTCTGGACAGAGGGCAATAATACAAAACTATAACAGTTAAATTATTAGAAAAGCATTTTTATTATTTAAGTTTTGAATTTAATTAGCCAAAATAATTCTCTGAAAATTACACGAATTAAAAGTTATCACAAGGAAAAACAAATGATGTAGAAATAAACTACACTAGCAGGGCCATCCGTGGATATAAAATTTATCAATTTTGAACTTACGGGTCAAAAGTTATGAATTTTCTAAGTTTTGCATATTTTCTGTTTTATTTATAAAATTCCTGCGAAGAAAAAGGGAGGGCTACGTGGCGTGATCCTATTAGACGGTACCGTTTCGACGCGGATCGGCACCGTGGCCGCCTGATCTAATTAACAGTGAACGCGCCATATGTATTTGATCTAGATCAGTTGGATCTAGATCCAACGGGCCAAACGCCAAGGCCAAAAACGGGCGGTGCGAGTCGCCGGAGAACTCCGACCGCGACAGAGCCATTGCCGGAATTGCGCAAGAAGGGGAGCAGGGGGACGAGATCGTTAACAAACGATGTGGGGCGACATGGCGATGACGATGGCGTGACGGTGGCTATGCGGGCTCCTTCTCCTCTCCTCGGGTCCTCGCCAGAGACGACGAAGCGGACGGTGGTGTCGGTCGCGGACGAAGACGACGGAGCGCAGCGGTTCAAGACACGGGCTTAAGTAAAAAATGTTCGCGAGGAAAAAGGGGAGTCGAAGAGGGGCGAGGGGATGGTCAGGCGTGACCGGAGTATCCCGTACGGTGTGGATTACAGCGGCGGGGATGGCGGAGCTCCAAGCTCGATCCCAAGCAGCCCGGCGGCGAAAATGGTTAGGGTTTGGGGCGAGGAGACTGGCGGCGGGGTGGGGGTTTAAGTAGGGGGTGCGAGGGAGAAAACCGTGCTCGGATTTCAGTCGGAAATCGCGGCCGGCTCCGATTTGGAATAAGCGTGATCTCCGGCAGGAGGTTGACGAACCTGATAGGTGGGCCCCTCCTGTCAGCGACGGGGGGAGAGATATGGGCTGCGTGGGCTGGCTTTCTGGGCCGAACGGGTCGCCCGCGCGGTAGATAGCCGGGTCTCGGCCTAGAACTCAAATAAAATCGTTTTTATTTTTAACAAATATTTTTCTGTTTTTCAAACCTGATTTCCAAAAATGACTTTTAAACTTAACTAAAACCTTTCAGCAAAAATCATAAAAATATGTTTTAGAAAGCTTATTGAAATTAGGGTGTTTTTGCATCATACTTGCTTATCAGATAATTTGATAAATAAAAATATTATAAGGGGTATAAATAAACAACTTTATGGAATTAAAATTTATTTAAATTTATAATTGAATTTTTATGTAGTGATGCATGAATGCAAAGTTTTAAAATTTTGAGAAATTTGGGATGTTACATTAAATCTACCTATTCAATAGGGACAGGCGGCGCCGGTGTGCCGGATTTACTCCGACCGCGGCAGAGTCATGGCCGGCGTCAAGATCTACTGGTAGCGTAAGGGAAACGGAGGGAGAGGTTGTTACCGAAAGATGCAGGGCGACGAGGCGAACTTGATGGCGAGGCAGATAATGTCGCGGTGGTCAGCTCCTCTTGGGATTTGTTCGCCGGAGTCGGAAAAGCGGACGGCGGCGACGGTCACGGACGGATGCGACGATTGGCTGCGATATAAAACAAACGGCGATGTCACGGAGATGTGCAAGGAGTAGGGAAGAGGAAATAGAGAGAAAAGGGAGGTCGGAGGACACGGCCGTCGCTGAAAAATGCGTTTCCCACCGGCGGCCATGGCGGCGGTGGAAACTCGACCCCGAGCAGCCTGGAGGCGGAGTGGCTAGGGTTTTGGGTTGCGAGAAGTGGCGGGCGGTGGGGGTTTATATGGAGGCGTCAAAGGAAACAAATCCCGCAAGAACTGGGATTGATTTGATCCGGAATAGGATCGAGTCTTGGAACGAAAATCACGGACGGAGGTTGAAGAACACCTGATAGGTTGTCCCACCTATCAGAGAGAGAGAAGGAATGAAGGGCTGAACTTGGGATGTTTCTGGGCCGTTACACAGCGTGCGTGCGGCGAGTTGGAAATGGTCCGGCTCGGTTTGCTCCTCCTCCTTTTTTTTGTCAAATCATTTTTTGTTTTCAAAACCTGATTTCAAAAATGATTTTTAAACTCAACTGAAACAATTAAGAAAAATTCATAAAAATATGTTTTAGAAAGCTTATTGAATTTAGAGCTTTTTAGAAGTATTTTGAAAAATAAATAAAGAATATTATAAGGAGTTCAAATATATCTCTTTATGAAATACAATTCTATTCAAACTTATAATTAAATTTAAATGATTTCTTTATGTGATTTAAATGTCATGCCTATATGATGAATGATGCATGAATGCAAGGTTATAAAATTTTGAGAAATTTCGGATGTTACAAACTAACCCCCTTAAGAGGAAGCTCGCCCTCGAGCTTCGGAAAGGTCAGCAAACAGGTGAGGATGGTCATCTCGAAGGTTTTCTTCTCGTTCCCAGGTGGCTTCTTCCTCGGTGTGTTGACTCCACTGAACCTTGCAGAACTTGATGGTTTTTGTACGGGTGACTCTTTCTGCTGTCTATAATACCTTGATTGGTTTTTCTTCATAGGTCAGATCACTCTCCAATTGTACTTCCTCGAGGGGTAAAATATCCTTCAATGGAACTCCCATCCTCACGGGGTGACATTTCTTCAATTGGCTGACATGGAACACATTATGGACCACAGACAGAATTTATGGCAGTTCTAACTCATATGCACTTCACCTTTGCGAGAAAGAATTTTGAATAGTCCAATGAATCGCGGTGCTAACTTTCCTTTGATTCCAAACCCTTTTACACCCTGAAGTGGTGACACTCTAAGATAGGCTCTATCACCCACCTCGTAGGTGACTTCTCTACGCCTGGAATCTTCGTAGCTTTTCTGTCGTGATTGTGCTATCTTCAATCTATCCTTAATCAGTCTGACCTTCTCTTCAGCATCCTGGATTATATCAGGTCCAAAGAAACTCCGTTCTCCTACACCACTCCACAACAATGGGGTAGTGCATTTGTTTCCATATAAAGCTTCAAACGGTGCCATCGCAATGCTGGCTTGGTAACTGTTATTGTAGGAAAACTCAACGTAAGGTAGATTATCATCCCAGCTAGATCCATAATCAAGCGCACAAGCTCTTAACATATCTTCTAGAATCTTATTTACTCTCTCAGTGTGACCATCTATTTGTGGGTGAAAAGTCGTGTTGAATTCCAATCTAGTTCCTAGTGATTCATGCAACTTCTTCCAGAAATGAGAAGTGAACTGGGTTCCTGTATCAGACACGATACTCTTAGGAACGCCATGAAGGCACACAATTCTCTTCATGTAAATATCTGCTAACTTTGCACTGGTGTATGTGGTCTTCACGGGTATAAAGTGAGCTATTTTTGTTAGACGACAAACAATAACCCAAATAGAATCATAACCCGACTTGGTCATTGGTAATCTTGTGATGAAATCCATTCCATTAGAATAACACTTCCAGTCCGGCACTTTCAAAGGTTGTAAAAAGTCCTGCTGGTTTCTGATGTTCTGCTTTTACTCGGCTGCATACATCACACTTTGTGATATATTCTGCTATGTCCCTCTTCAGATTGTTCCACCAAAATCTCTCCTTCACATCCATATCCATATTACTATTTCCCGGATGAATGGAATAAGGTGTCTTATGGGCTTCCTGCAGAATTAACTTCCTAAGATAAGGGTCATCGGCCACACACACACGTTTTTGAAACCACAAGGTTCCTTGCTCATGTTCATGGAATCCCTTAGCTTTTCTTGCTCTCAGATTGACTTTGATTTCTTCTATATCCTTGTCTCCCTGCTGAGTTTTGTGTATCTTGTCCATCAGAGTTGGTTTACTACTAATGAGGCCACAAAAACTACTGATACTACTTCCAATCTGAGGTCCTTGAATGCCTTGCATAAATCCTCGGGTATTTCTCCTGCCGTGAGGCCATTCACATACACCTTGCGAGTCAGGGCATCTGCTACTACATTAGCCTTTCCCGGATGGTATTGTAGACTTAGATCATAATCTTTGATAAGTTCCAACCATCTTCTCTGCCTCATATTCAATTCCTTCTTAGTAAAAATATATTTCAAACTTTTGTGGTCAGTGAATACTTCACATATTTTCCCCATTAGATAGGGTCTCCATGTCTTCAGGGCATGTACTACTGAGGCTAACTCGAGATCATGGGTAGGATAATTTGCTTCATGTTTCTTGAGCTGTATGGAGGCAAAGGATGTCACTCTGCCTTCCTGCATCAATACACTTCCCAGACCTTGGCGTGAAGCATCACAATACACTTGGAATTCCTTCTCTAAATCAGGTAAGAAAAGAACTGGGGCTGAAACTAGACGTTTCTTCAATTCCTGAGAACTGGCTTCGCAGGTCTCAGTCCACTCAAACTTCTTCTCCTTCTTCAACAATTCCGTCAAGTCCTTTGCAATCTTGGAAAAGTTTTCAATGAATCTTTGGTAGTATCCTGCTAGACCAAGAAATGGACGTAATTCTCTCACATTCTTTGGTGGCTCCCAATTGGCTACAGCTGAAACTTTCTCAGGATCCACTGCTATACCCTCCTTGGATACCACATGGCCTACAAATCCGACTTGTTCTAACCAAAACTTACATTTGTTGTATTTGGCATACAACATATGTTCACGTAGTCTTGGAGTGTTGGCATACAATATATGTCTCTGCAATACCAGACGCAAATGCTCTCATGTTCTGTGTGATTCTTGGAGTAGATTAAAATGTCATCGATGAAAACCACCAGAAACTTATCCTGAAAATCCATGAACACTTCATTCGTCATATTCATGAAATAGGCTGGAGCATTGGTTAATCCAAAAGGCATTACAGTGTACTCATAAGAGCCATATCTTGTAACAAATGCAGTCTGGGGTATATCCATTTCTCTAACTTTCATTTGGAGGTACCCTGATCGAAGATCAATCTTGGAGAAAACACAGGCACCTTCTAGTTGATCAAATAGTTCATTAATCTTGGGTAACGGGTACTTGTTCTTGATCGTTTGCTCATTTAAATCTCTATAGTCTGTGACTAGCCTCTGGGTATGAACTTTCTTTTTAACAAATAATACTGGTGCTCCCCATGGCGATGAACTTGGACGAATAAATCCTTTCTGAATGTGTTCCTCCAGTTGCTTCTTGAGCTCTTTCAGTTCATCGACGGCCATTGGATATGGTCTCTTAGCTATTGGTCCAGTACCCGGTTTCAGTTCAATGAGAAACTCGGTGGCATTCCCGGTAGTTCTTCTGGAAAAACGTCTAGGTATTTCTTGAAAATAAGCACATCACCAAGGCTAACCCCCTTAGGAGAATTTAGCCTTACTTTCTTAAGTTCAAAAGTTGATCTGAACTTAATGTTCTTTTTCTCTGGGGTGGTGAGGGTGATAGCTCTATTTGCACAGTCTGTGATTCCTTCAAAACGAGGCATCCAATCCATTCCGAGGATAACATCCAAGCCTTCGGTTTCTAGGATGACTAAGTCCGTTGGAAAAAGGTACTTTCCAATCTTTAAGTCTAACTGTCTACACCCAGAATTTACTATCATCTCTCCTCTAGGTGAACTTACTCTAATAGGTTTCCTAGGCTTTCCCCAGCTAGCCCAAGTTTTTTTACAAAAGCTCTTGATATGAATGAATGCGATGCTCCAGTATCAAATAAGACTAATGCTGGAAAAGAATTGAGCAAGAACGTACCAATCACAGCATCAGGTTCATCATGTACTTCTTCCATGTTGATGTGGTTCACTTGTCCATTCTGGAAGGGATTGGGCTTGGAATTCTCATCAGCCTTCCTCTCTGGGCAGTTAGTTCCATAATGCCCCGTCTTCTTGCACTTGAAGCAAGTCACCTCAGACAAGTCCTTCTTCCCCTCATAGCTGGGACGGTGCTGACCATTTCAATGATTATGGCCATGGTGATGGTTTCCCTTGAATCCTCCATTGTTTACCTTGTATCCTCCATTATTTCCCTTATATCATCCATTATGGTTCTGACCATGATACTTGTGGTCATTTCCGTTGTTGGAGTGATTCCATGGTTTATGCCCAATGCCTTCAGAGTTGTCGTGTCTCTTGTGTGTTCCCTCAGAATGAACCTTACTTGCACTAAACTTCCTCTTCCTGTTCTCTTCCTTTCTTATGTTGTTGTCCAAAGTGATTGATTGATCCAACAGAGCTTGATAGCTGGGAGCATAAGCCACAGACAAGGGTATCTTCAGTTCTCCCCTAAGTCCATTGAGGAACTTTTCCTTCCTCTTAGCATAGGTGTCAATGTCTTCTGGCGCATACCTTGATAGCGTACAGAAGTCATCCATATATACTTCTTCTGAGTTCTACCTCCTTGCCTCAAGCTGCAAAATTCTACTTTCTTCAGATTCATTATGCTAGAGGAAATTGAGCATTGTGAAAACCCTCCTTGAAAGCATCCCAAGTCATGCCTTCTAGAGGATGAGTCACTTGATAAGTCTCCCACCACAGTGCAGCGGGTCCTTCTAGCAGTGTACAGTGAACCTCACATTCTCTGCCTCAGAACACTCACAAGTCACTAAGTCCTTGTTGACGGAGCGAAGCCAGTCATCAGCCACTATAGGTTCCATACCAGAGGAGAACTTATTAGGCCTCAGCCTTAAGAATCTATCAAGTATGTCCACTTGAGGTGGTGGTGGGGTAGGTGGCGGGTTGTGGTTGTTGTTGTTGCTGTTGGTTGCTGCAATGAACTGAGTCATCATAGTCATCAGTTGAGCTTGAGCGACCATCAGTTGATGCATGGCATCATTGTTGTTGTCGGGATCACGACGTGGAGGCATATGTGGGGTTTTCAACATGGTTGAGTAAAAGATAGATAGATCTAAAAGAAGGAAAATCCTACCCATGCACAAAACAACCAAGTCAAGCAATCATCAATCAATAAACAACTTAAAACTTTTCTTTCTTATCAACTCGTAAAAAAAAGGCATTGTTGGTAGATTAAAGAAAAAGACCAAGTTTGCAAACCAAACATTATAACATTGTCATACCACAAGTTGGGAATCAATGTTTTAAAAACGACGAGCTAACGAGAAATAAAATATGGTGGTCCAACTACTAAGTTCAATTTTCGTCCCTGACATCTCCTTCATCTTCTTCGACTTCCTTGATGGTGATGCCTTCCTTCATGAGGATCTCCTTGTAGTCGTTCACTTCCTTCTCTAAAGCTTCATTCTTCTCCTGTAGCATTGTCTTCTCACGGCGCAGAGTCTCGATCACTTTCTTCTCTAGGGCTTCATTCTTCTCTTGTAGCATTCTCTTCTCACAGCGCAGAGTCTCTATCAGATCACGATCAGCCTCGAATTCGACGTCGTTGCTCTGAATTTCATCCTTCAAGTCCTTTATCTCCTTGTTCTTGTCCCTAACTCTCTTCTCTTGATTTTGGAACTTCTTCTCTTGAGCCCTGAATTTCTCCTCCTGAGCGTTGGCCACTTCTTCTTGGGCGTCAATCTTCTTTTGAGTCTCCTTGACTTGCGCCATTATTTCATTATTCTTCAGCAGATCTTCCGCCTATCCTCTTCCAGCTGCCAGAGGTGAATTTCTAAGTCTTGAAGATATGGGTGCAAAGGATCTGGTTTGCTTTTGTCCTCCTCATTTACAAGGAAGGGTATCCCATCTCATCACGTTTTCCTAGGATAGAAAAATAGTGGTCCTTTTACTCCTCCTGGAATTTCCCACAAAGACGTTCTATTAGCTCCTACGTGACAAGATTAAGTCCTTTCTCCAAGGAGTCACTAATCGTCTTGTACTGGATGTCTTCGCTCTTGGGTTCAGTCTGGCGCCGGCGTTGCTTGATGCGAACTCCCTATAAGCCATCTTTGTTGAAGTGCTTCAGCTGACTTGCCTTGATGATGGGTGTTGGAAGCGTCAGTAGTTCCACCAACTCCAGAAGATATCTCCCAAAACGCATGTTCTTGAAGTCCTCCGCTGTTTGATTCATGAAGAACGACATCCTTAAGTTATAAGAGTAAAAATTGTCAAAACAGAATACATAAGGTAAGAAGTACTAGTCATGATGTAAATAAGTACTTAGAGAAAATGTTGGTTCTATTTCTACAAGGGGATCAACTTTATTAACAACTCTTTGTAAATTGAATATTCACTATAGTGAGAGAGACAGACACCCGACCAGCAACTTATAATTGTGGAACAGGTCTCATGTACGCGTTCATGTAAGGTTAGTCTCTGGGCCGCTTCATCTCACTATGCCGCTAGGTTCCAACATACTTCAAAGATGGTAATATCGTGATCAAAAATGGGTTTCACCAATCCTAAGGGATCGAACCTACAGGCAACACTTTGCTCTGATACCATTTTGTAGTGCCCCATCTTTTATTAAAGTTAGAACACCTATGTTAAATGCTAGTCCCTGGATCACTGCCAGCACCACAATATAAAATTTAAAGTATCATTGCAGAAGTATCAAGTTACTACAACGAGATCCAATAGCTAAGTATAGCTTTATTACAAGGTGCATAGCCATGAAGGCTAGCAATAATAGTCAGAGTTCACAACAGAAACAAAATAGCAATGAGCCTCATCTTCAATCATGCGCCATAGGCAGACATGTTGGGTGTAGACTCGAGTCTAAAATTATTCTTCATCTGAAGTACCTGCACATTTTAATATGCAGCCCCTAAAGGAGGTCAATACAATAAAGTATTGGCAAGTGACTATGGTGAATATAAAACGACAAGTCTAAATCTATATGCATATTTGGCTTGGTGGAGTTGTAGGCTGTTTGCAGAAAGCAAGTTTTCTCCTATCTTTTTTAAAACACTTTTATTTTCAAAGACATGGCACCAACGGATGAAGCCCATGTGCACCAATATTTCTTTCCTTAGTCAAATTTTACTTCATGAACACGGTGTTGAGATTCTTCCGTCCATCCTTGTCCAGCTGCTCGAAGTAGTCCATCACCGGGGACACGGCTAAGTACTCAGATTGTCGACTCTGCAGAGGTTGTGCACTTTCACCTTTAGACTCAATTAACCCAAACATCCTATACACGCGGAGTGCATTAAGGAAAGGAGAGAATTCAGACAAGAACTTTTAGAACAAGAATTCAACCATACTAGCAAGACCCGTTCCACCTACCAACTCTACATCTGCTTGTCAAGCTGACAGGTTGAACTCTCACAACTTAATTGTTCTAGACAGAGCCCATTGTCAAAAGGCTCCACGGGAAGCATCTAAACTTGGAGGGACTTAGTAATCTCATTGTTCCTGGGTGGCAATCCACAAGTGCACTTTTGGGTGAAAACCACCATGCTCATGGCTCTAAGTAGAATAAATTCACCCTAGGCGAAGAAAACCACAAGCATAGTCCCAAATAGCCACTCAACATAAACCATACCAACCAATCCACCCAGGTGTGCATTTTATACTTAGAAAATCTTTCCACAACAAAGAATGTAAACAATTTTATAGCATTGCTAAGTGTAACAACCCTATATTTTGGAATGTTAAAAATCACTAAAATTTAAAACTTTTGAAAACATTTATGTATTTTTGCTTTGAAAAGAAAATTTAAGCATTGCATTCATGCATACATGCATCTCATCATTCATCATCTAATTAAATCACAAAAGGTTTAAATTAAAAATCCATTATATTTCATATTACTCTAAAAATATTTATATTCTATTATTCTACTTTTATGCCAAAATAAAGGTGAATGATTTCAGCAAAATAAGTTTAATAATCTAAATGCAAACATATTTGAATATGGGTATTTTACAAATTTTATTTAACCAAAATCAAATTTAATTAAATTATAATTTCAAAATTGATATTAAGTATCAAATTTGTATTTAATCAATATTTCAAAATTATTAATTTTGAAAAAATTTCAAAACATGCCCACAACTGGTTCAACACAAAGATATTGTTTTTACAAATTTTTAGAAATTTATTTGACTTCATTTGGACCCTTAAATTAAAAGATATGAATTAAAAGAAAAATCAGAAAAGAAAAAGAAAATTGATGACGTCAGCGTGACGTCAGCGTCTTCAAGCTCCAGCCGGATTTCACGCCCAAAAACAGCCGGCCGTTTCCACTCTGAAATCCCGGCGATTAAGGCCGTGATTCCCTCCTCCGCTTGCTCCTTCAATTAGCCCTCTCCACCTTCTCTCTTTTGCCCCAAAAATCACAGCCCGAGAGCCACCAGGCCGTCCACAAGCGTCCCCGGAGCCCCGCCGTTGCCGCCGACGAAAAACTCGACTCCGGCGACAGTCCGTGAATCCCGAGCCCTCCCATCTCTTCCTTTCTTCTTCTTTAATCAGTGCGCACGTTTTTGACAAAGTCGCGCAATTTTTCTCGCAGCCGTCACCAACTCCGGCGAGCGTTTCCGAGAGAAGGAGAGCACCCCGGCGCCGTGCACCTCGCCAAAACGTCCGCCTCAACCTCCCGCGCGTAAGGGTATGACCCATTCATCCTCGCTCGTCCTGAAATGCGTAGAACGCGTGTCGCCGGCGATGGCGCCGCCTCGGTTAGGTCACCGGAGTTCTCCGGCCGGCCGCCGCTCGGTTTTTGATTTCAGCCGTTGGATCTCGTTCGTACGGTCAGGATTAGATCTTCTTTAAACGAATCGTTATGCTGACTCAGCGTGCACAGTCAGCGCCGCGTCAGCGACACGTCAGCGCCAGCGTGGAAATAATTTTCCGAATAGAGTTAAAATGGCATTTTTACAGAAAAGACCCTGCAACTTAGATCTATCATATCTTTTTAACCACTTATCAAAATTTGATAAATTTTATATATTTGGAAAGCCCTTGACATGTAGAATATTTTAGAGCTGCCAAAATTCAAATTTGACTTAGTTTAAAATATTCAAATTTCAAATGGTGAATTTGAGTATCTTTGTCATAACTTTAAATCTATAAATTCAAAAATTGCAAATAAAATTGTTTTAGAAACTTTAGAATATGTGTTATAATGTGCCTCTGTTATAAAATAATTTTGAGTATTAGTTTTGATGATTTAATAGTTATATGTTTAAATTGAATAACTGGAGTAATTTTGATATAACTTTTAATATAAACAATATTTTTGAATAAATATAATTGCTATAAATTTGTTTAAATTCCCCCTGTCTATTAATACTAATTACCAAATTTTGTTATAAAAATTTAATCACATAAAACTCTAATATTATATTTAACCCTTTTGTTATATTTTGCAAAATTTGAAACTAATTAAATTGCAATTATAACTTTATGTATACTTTATAAATATCACAAAAAATTAGTATTCTGTTTCTTGTGATTTAAATTGCATTACATGCATAGCATATTTTATTTTGTTGTTATATTTCCCATAAGAAAACTCCTCCCCCATTTTCTCTAAGTTAGGATTATTTTCAAACTTAGTATTTTGGTAAAAGTGCTATGCACTAGACACTTAGGATTTTCATCATGGATCTAGAAGATCTAGAAGTGCTATGCCAAAACAAGACTCCAGAATAATCACCAAGAAGTAGAAGCACTTAGAAGAAAAATCAAGAGGAAGTCCAAGAAGACCAACCCCCTCTATTCTCTAAGTCTTTCTTTCTCTTTTTTCTTTTCTTCTCTCAAAGACATGGTGATCAAGACATCACTAAGGAGAATACTACAAGTCTGGAGATGAATCCTGGAAGATAACCTACATCACTTTCTTCTATCTTTCCTAATCTTGACTTAAAACAGTTTTTGATCATGTTATTACCATCTTGAAGTTTGTTGGATCCTAGCGGCATAATGAGATGAAGCGGCCTGGAAACTAACCTTACATGTCCACGTACATGAGACATGTTCCACAAACTTAAGTGGCTGGTCGGGTGTCTGTCTCTCTCACTATAGTGAATATCCAATTTACAAAGAGTTGATAATGATGGTGGCTCACCTTGAAGAATAGACTTGGTATTTTCTCAAAGTATTTTGCACATCATGCATAACATATTCTTGTATTGTTACTTGATAGTATGTTTATGTGTGTTTTGTTTGATGTGTTAGAAATCTCGGTGGGAAACGACAACAGTTGCAGTTGTTGTTACTATTATTCTTGTTGTCAAGGCAAGTGGCACACCTCATAAACTTCCTATTATTTTCTATATGCATTACTTAGTGTATTTTTATATGCATGAGTAGGATAGTATTGCTATGCTAAACCTGTGTAGAATTCGCTTACTCCTGTGTCTAGGTTCCTATATAATACTTAGTAGATGTATTGATGCTATGCAATTGATGAAAAGTTTTACAAAATGTTAAGTGACTACTCAGGGATGTGCTCATGGTTGTCGTCGCCTAGGATGAATGTATATTCTACTTAGGGCCGTGAGCATGGTGATTTTTACCAGAGAGTGCACATCCACTAAGTTAATGAAACTCCTGGTGGATTGGTTGTTAATGGTGACGAAGTTGAGTGGCTACTCCGGTCCATGTCTATGGTTCCTGGAGTACGTGCACTTGTGGATGGCCACCCAGGGAACAGAGGAATCTGAAGAACTCCGAGTGACGATTGCTTCCAGTGCAGCCATTGCCATATGGGCTCTGGCTTGATCAATTATGTTGCCTGGACTCTCTCCGACTTGACAAGGAGATGTAGGGGGTGTTAGGTGGAACGGGTCAAGGCAGGTGGGAGGGAAAATGCTTCTGAAAGATCTCGTCTCATTCTTCTCCTTTCCTTATCACAAATGGTGTGTAAAGGATAATCTGGGTTGAATGGGTACAATGGTGAATGTGCACAACCTCTGCAGAGTGTAAAACTAAGTACTTAGCCGTGTCCCCGGTACGCACAATTTGAGCAGCTGATCACGGACGTCAACGGAGGATTCCATCATTCCAACTTCAGAAATATAACTTGATGGGTGAACAAGGGAAGATGAGATTATGGTTTTCATGCCATACTTGTCTTGATTTGAAGAAAGTGTTTTCCAAAGAGATAGGAAAAATTGGCTTTATGCAAAATAGCCTTGAACTCCACCAGCCAAATATGCATATAGGCTATAGAGTTATTCCCTTAAGTGTCCACCATAGTGTCACTTGCCAGACTCCATTTTTAATGGAATCTGACCCACGTTGTTGCAATAATTTTCTTATTGCAGATTGATCCGATGACGAGTGAGGTTTCGATTAGAGGTTTCGAGTCTACAACCAACATGTTTTCGCCTGTGGCAACATGAAGTTGTTGGAGACCCACTGCTATTGTATTTTCGTTGTGTACTATTTCAAAGCTAGCTTTATGCTATGCTACTTGTAATGAATATTTTGTAAGTCTGGATCATCGATGTAATAAAATTGATACTTTGTTGTGATATTATATCGTAAACTGTGTGTGCAAACGAATCGATCCAGGATTTGCACTATACACAGGTATCTGCCTTATTTAAAGTGCAGGTACGCTACACTAAGCATCTAATAAAACTTTTAAAATGGCTGCAATGACATGGTAGAGGGTGGCTACACACTACTAGGAATTTTGCATAGAATATAACTAACTTAGCATAATAAAAATAATAAGAGATTCCTATCATGCATTCTACTCAAAAAAATTCTACTAATGCATGCAGGAAAATAATGGGTGGTTTATGAATTTCACTTGCCTTGGTAACAGGAGGAACAAGCACATCAAGAATAACAATCACAAGAAAATCCTCCCTCCTCTTCACAATCTAGCACAAACAATACATAAAATAAATACACACACAATACAATACTTAAACATCAAGACATAAACATGTATGCATGTATGATATTCTATGAACATAACAAGATACACTTATTAAAATTTTATACCTTCTGTTATTAAAAGCATGAAATGCAATTTCCAGAAATTTCTTATTTTAATTAACAATTACATATTGGAAACAACATAGCAAAATAAAGTACTACAACCACATACTATCATTATTTTATGAAAAGTTTCAAATAAAACACAAGTTGAACTTTCTGGACAGGGGACATTAATACAAATCTTAAACAATTGAATTTATTAGAAAAGCATTTTCATTATTGAAGTTATGAATCTAAATAGCTGAAATTCCAATATGTTAATTACTCGAATTAAAAGATACCAAAAGGGAAAACAAATGATACAGAAATAAACTACACAAGCAAGGCTTTCCAATGATATAAATTCATCATATTTGGACTTACGGATTGAAAGTTATGAATTTTGCAAGTTTTATATGTTTTCTGTTTTAATTTCAAAATCTCAGTCGAAAAAGAAAAAGAAAAAGCCACGCGGGGCGATCTGATTCGCTCGTACCGCTTCACGCGGAATGCGATCGTGAACTGTTAGATCTAAAGAGAATAAACGGACCAGAACTAATCTACCTATTCAACAGGGACGGGCGGCGCTGGTGTGCCGTAGTTACTCCGACCGCGGCGGAGTCATGGCTGGGGTCGAGCTCTACTGCTAGCGGAAGGGAAACAGAGGGAGAGCTTGTTACCAAATGATGCAGGGCGACGAGGCGAACTTGATGTCAAGGCAGATGATGTCGCGGTGGTCAGCTCCTCACGGGATTTGTTCGCCGGAGTCGGAAAAGCGGACGGCGGCGACGGTCACGGAAAAATGCGACGATTGGCTGCGATATAAAACAAACGACGATGTCACGGAGATATACAAGGAGTGGGGAAGAGGAAATAAAGAGAAAAGGGAGGTCGGAGGACACGGACGTCGGCGAAAACTGCGTTTCCCACCAGCGGCAATGGCGACGGCGGAAACTTGAACCCGAGCAGCCTAGAGGCGGAGTGGCTAGGGTTTTAAAGTGCCAGAAGTGGCGGCGGCGGCGGCGGGGAGGGGCGGAAACTCGAACCCGAGCAGCCTGCACGCGTCAAAGGAAACAAATCCCTCAAGAACTAGGATTGATTTGATCCGAAATCGGATCGAGTCTTCGAATGAAAATCACGGACGGAGGTTGAAGAACACCTGACAGGTGGGTCCCACCTGTCAGCGAGAGAGAGGGAAGCGCGGGCTGAACTTGGGCCTTTTCTGGACCATTACACAGCGCGCGTGCGGCGAGTTGGAAATGGGCCGGCTCGGTTTGCTCCTCCTCCTTTTTTTTGTCAAATCATTTTCTGTTTTCAAAACCTGATTTCGAAAATGATTTTTAAACTCAACTGAAACATTTCAGAAAAATTCATAAAATTATGTTTTAAAAAGCTTATTGAATTTAGAACTTTTTAGAAGTATTTTGACAAATAAATAATCAAATAAATAAATAAAGAATATTATAAGGAGTTCAAATATATCTCTTTATGGAATACAATTCTATTCAAACTTATAATTAAATTTAAATTATTTCTATATGTGATTTAAATGTCATGCATATATGATGAATGATGCATGAATGCAAGTTTTTAAATTTTTGACAAATTTGGGATGTTACATGTTTACGGCGATGAGTACTGCGTGCTGGTCACTGCTTAACGTAATTCAAAGGGAATGTAGAAAATTCACGATAAGCAATGGAACGACTCTATGGGAAAACATAAACTGGTCACTGCTTAACGTAATTCAAAGGGAATGTAGGAAATTCATGCTAAGCAATGGAACGACTCTATGGGAAAATATAAGTTACGACATTGATGAGCGGACGAATGTGTACTTACTTGCTAAAAAAGGCACAAGATGGTTGTCCTTGCTCATGTTTTTCAACATGAAGCTTTGGAGGTACTCCCTCGCCATGACCTGTGTCGCTCATCCTTCACATAGCTGGCTGTCACGCATGTAGTAGGGATCCGCTACCGCGACGTACGGGTTTGACTCTCTCTTGTCCTTAATCGCCAGATGGAGCGCGTATAGACGGACCAAGTTATAGTCCAGCCGTCTACCGTGAAACAGGTTGAAGATGTCCTCGAAGGCTATACAGACTACATCTGTCGGGGCTTCATCGACGAAGTTCACGCCCTTTCGCACCTTGCACGTGAAGACGGGGTACTTTGGGTCCTTGTGTTTAAGAAGCATGCCCTCCAGTGTCAAGATAGCATCATGCAAAGCTTGCATGGATCCTTGTGCGGCATAGAGCAGCTTCGGAGGCAGTATCGGTTTACCAGCTTCATGCATTTGGGTCAAGCCATAACGACGTCGTGGAACCATCCGTTCATCCAGGACAGTCTTAGGAGCTGGCAGGCTTGAAGAGGCACCTGGTTTGCTTCTCTTCCAGGGCTTCTTCTTCACCTGTGTGGATTGCACAGCGTGAATCGACTTATGCACTGTGCCAAGCTAAAAATGTTAGCCGGTTCAACTTGATCGCCGGCCTCCGGAGGCGTTTCTTGAGATAAACCATGGAAGTTTAGGCGCTGCAAGCATGAAGTGGGACGAATAGGCATACTGCGGGGGCCGCGGAATTGGTCTTCATCCAAAGGAGGCACGCACGAATAATCGAAGGCGCCAAAGTTAAGGAAGCCAGCAGCATCCTCGTCATCCATATCATCATCATGATGATCCTCGTTGATGTCTTCAAGTTGAGGCGCAACGCCTTTGACTTTGTCTTGTTGTTGTGGTGCAGACGCTCCCAATAGAATTTGTGCCGTCTTGTATTGGCGACAACCGCCGGCGCTTCCTTCCGGGTCCTGGCAACGGGTGCTTGTTGCGCCGGCTCATTCACAACGGGTATATGTGGTGCCCTCGCCGAGGGCAGAACGATAGACGGCCGGCTAACCTTTTGTGGCGGCTTGGAGGTGGCACCGTGTAACATCCCAATATTTTGGAATGTTTAAAAATCACTAAAATTTAAACTTTTATTTTTGATTAAGATGAAACTATAAAAGCATAAGAAAATCAACTTTAAAAGACTTCATAGCATTTTCTAGATATTTAAAATTTAAAATATCTAACTAATCACTATTTAAAATTTTGGAGTTTAGTTTAAATTATTTTATACAAGTATTTCTTCAACCTAAAATTATATTTTGGTAATCAATTTAAATCATTTCCATCAACTTTCAAAACATAAAATGATTTTTATGAATATATTCAATATAATAAATGAAAAAAATCTAAAATCTTTTCCAAAGGCATGTTATGGAGTTTTCAAATGAATTAGCATAATATAAAACATAATGGTGCACAAAACATTTTGAATTAAAAGTGAATCCATAATATTTCCCATTTCTTTAAATATTATTTATAAGTTGTATGCTAATATTATACCAAAATAAAAGATGAATGGTTATTGAAAAATGTGTGTAAGTTAACTTAATATCAAACATATATAATTGTGGTAATTTCATAAATTTTATTTAACTACAAGTGAATTTTTAAATTCCTAATTTCAAAGTTGACCTAAATAGGCAAATTTGCTTTTTTATGAATAATTCAAAATATTAATTTTCAAAAGTGTTCAAAACATGCCAACATCTGGTTTAACACAAAGATATTGTTTTTACAAAATTTTAGAAATTTATTTGACTTGATTTGGAGTCTTAAATCAAAAGATATGAATAAAATGGAAAAAAATCAGAAAAGGGAAAATTTGCGGACGTCAGCGATGACGTCAGCATCGTCTTCCACCTCCGGCCGAGATTTCCGCCTCTCATTTGTTTCCAAATCCGAGCGAGATTGGTGGAGTTTGTTTCCCCGTGCACGTCCTTAAATACCCCACGCCCTCCTCTCTCATTTCCCTCTCCTTCTTCTCAAAATCACGCCGCCAGACTCGTGTATTTTCTCGCCGGAGCTCCTCGGTAGCCGCCGCTGTTTTTCTTCTTTCCCCGGCGAGGTGAGCCACCCCCTTGCCGGAGACCCCGTCCTTATTACTCCCCGCGTTAATGCGCATCCTCTAAGCCCCTCCCCGTCTCTCCTACGCAGCAAAATCAATCGGAGGGTGCTCACCGAGCTCGTTGGAGTTGGAAGCATCTCCGGCCACGCGTCCCCGTCGTTTCGGGACAAATACGAGATCATCACCACATCCATCGTCTCCGCCACCATGCCCCGCTCGTCGCCCTCGCCTTCCCGAGCCGGAAGAGTCACCGGAGCCACTGCATCGTCCCTGCACGAGGATGCGCCGCCGTCTCCTTCCTTGCCGTCCACCGGAGCGCCGCCCAGGTATGGTCAACCCTCCCAGATCCGTCGGATCTAAAACATGTGGCCCATATTAGAAGTTTTATGCTAATAGGTGCGAGTAGATCTCGAGCGTCCGATCTGGATCTGGCGGCCTAGATCTAATCACTTGATCCAGTCAGCAGCCACGTCGATGCCTCGTCAGTGCCAAGAAAGCGACCAGTCAGCGCTGACGTGGAAACTGAATTTTTTGATTTAGTTTAATTGGCAGTTTTACATAAACACCCCTGCTTATTAAAATTTTTATAACTTTTTAATCACACATCCAAATTAGGTAAATTCTATATATTTGGAAATCCCTTGACATGTAGAACATTTTTGAGCTGTTAGAATTCAAAATTGACATAGTTTAAAATATTTAAATTTCAAATGGAGGATTTCACTATATTTGTCATAACTTTAAATCTATAATTCCAAAAAATTTAAAGAAAATTGTTTTGGAAATCTTAGAATATGTGTAATATTATGCCTCTGTTGTAAAATATTTTTGACTATTATTTTGATGATTTAACAATTATATGTTTAATTTGAATAGTTTGAGTAATTTTGAAATAACTTTTGATAGAAACATTATTTTTGGATAAATCCAATTCCTATAATTTATTTAAATCCCATCTGTCTATTAACACTATTTATAAAATTTTGTTATGAAAATTTAATCACAGAAAACTTTAATCTTATATTTATTGCTTTTATTATATTTTGCAAAAATGGAAATTTATTAAATTGCATTTATAGCCTCATGCCTACTTTATAAATATCACAAAAATTAGTATGATGTTTCTCTTAGGAAAATCTCTTCATTATTTTCTCTAAGTTAGGATTATTTTCAACTTAGTATTTTGGTAAAGTGCTATGCACTTAGACACTTCGGATACTCAACATGGAGCTAGAAGGCCAATGAAGGACTTAGAAGAAAACAGACTCTAGCAGCATCTCCAAGAAGTAGAAGCACTTAGAATAAAAATCAAGAGGAAGTTCAAATAGACTGACCCCCTTTATTCTCTAAGTCTTTCTCTCTCTCTTTTCTTCTTCTCTGAGACTTCATGATGACTAAGTTAAATCCAAGACCAGCCTCGGTGATACAAGAATCATCAAGTCTGAAGATTTATCAAGTCTACAAAAAATTCAATCAAGACATCACCAAAAAGTTACAAGTCTGGAGATGAAGGCTGGAAGACCAACAACATCTTTCTTTCTATCTTTTCACTATTTCCTAATCTTGTCTTTCACTTTAGACATAAACAATTTTTGATCATGTTATTACCATCTTGGAAGTTTGTTGGATCCTAGCGGCATAGTGATATGAAGCGGCCTGGAGACTAACCTTACATGTCCAGGTACATGAGACATGTTCCACAAATTAAGTGGTTGGCCGGGTGTCTGTCTCTCTCACTATAGTGAATATCCAATTTACAAAGAATTGTTAATAATTGTTGATCACATTGAAGAATAGACTTAGTATTTTCTCTAAGTATTTATGCACATCATGGCTAAGCCATTAGAGTGCTTATTCAAGATGATTTATAGCAAAGTATTTTATCCCACTTATGACCTTAGTCCTTAGTCATTTTTGACCAACCTATTTGCTGGCACTTAACTTAGAAGATTTTCATGGCATGACATGCATCTCTACTCCTTAGAAATATTTTGCACGTCATGCATAAACATGTTTTTCCTTAGAAGTTTATGAAACGTGTTTGTTCATTTTGTATGTGTTTGTATGCGTTGTGTTGTTGTGTTTTATGTTGATTGTTGTATTGTGGTCTGTCTATATTGTTTAGATTGAACGGAGAGCCCCGAGTTACGTTGAAAAGAGTTTGTGAGCAAAGATATCATTCAAAGGCAAGTGGCACATTCATAAACCTTCTACTATTTTCTATATGCATTACTTAGTGTATTTTTATATAAGCATGTGTAGGATAGTATTGCTATGCTAGACCTGTGTATAAATTCCTTACTCCTGTGTCTAGGTTCCTATGCAATACTTAGTTGAATTATTTGATGCTATGCAAATGTTATTTTGTGAAAATCTAAATTTTACTAAGTTAATAAAGAACCTCCTGGGTGGATTGGTTGTATATGGTGGCGAAGTTGAGTGGCTACTCAGACCCAAGTCTATGGTTCCTAGAGTACATGCAGTTGTGGATGGCCACCCAGGGAACAAAGGGATCTGAAGAGCTCCGAGTGAAGATTGCTTCCAGTGCAGCCATTGCCAATGGGTTCTGGCTTGATCAACTAAGTTGCGTGGACTCGCCCCGGCTTGACATGCAGATGTAGAGGGCGTTAGGTGGAACGGGTCAAGCCAGAGTGGGAGGGAAAATGCTTCTGAAAGATCTCGTCTCATTCTTCTCCTTTTCCTTATCACTTCAGAGTGTAAAGGATAGTTTTGGCTGAATGGGTACAATGGTGAACATCCACAACCTCTGCAGAGTGTAAAACTAAGTACTTAGCCGTGTCCCCGGTACGGACAAATTGAGCAGCTGATCACGGATGTTAACGGAGGATTCCACCATTCCAACTTCAAAATAAAACTTGATGGGTGAACAAGGGTAGAATGAGACAGTGGATTTCATGCCACGGATGTCTCGAATAGAAGAAAAGTGTTTTTCAAAGAGTTAGGAAAAATTGGCTTTATGCAAAATAGGCTAGAACTCCACCAAGCAAATATGCATATAGGTTATTAGAGTTATTCCATTAAGTGTCGACCATAGTGTCACTTGCCAGACTCCATTTTTAATGGAATCTGACCCACATTATTGCAATATTTTTCTTATTGCAAATTGTTCAGATGACGAGAGAGGTTTCGTTTAAAGGTTTCGAGTCTGCAACCAACATGTTTTCGACTGTGGCAACATGAAGATGATGGAGACTCCTTGTTATTGTATTTCCGCTGCGTATTCTTTAAAAGCTAGCTTCACGCTATGCAATTTGTATTGAATATTTTGTAAGTCTGGATCATCGATGTAATAAAATTGATACTTTGTTGTGATATTACATCATAAACTGTGTGTGCAAACGAATCGATCCAGTGATTTGCACTATACACAGGTACCTGCCATATTGTGGCAATATTTTTCCTATTGCAGATTGTTCAGATGACGAGAGAGGTTTCATTTAAAGGTTTCGAGTCTGCAACCAACATGTTTTCGCCCGTGGTAACATGAAGATGATGGAGACTCACTGTTATTGTATTTCGGCTGCTTATTCTTTAAAATCTAGCTTCATGCTATGCAACTTGTATTGAATATTTTGTAAGTCTGGATCATCGATCTAATAAAATTGATACTTTGTTGTGATATTATATCGTAAACTGTCTGTGCAAACAAAACGATCCAGGGATTTGCACTATACATACGTACCTGCCATATTTTAAGTGCAGGTACGCTACACGCCGGAGGTGCGTCTCAGCCCTCCAAGACGAATTTGGCTCTTCGGCCATTCCATGAGCCACTGGAGGCAGGCTCCATGGACCATGTGCTCATCATCGTCGGCTCCCCCAGGTTGCCTTGGGGGACTGATGTGTTGAAACTTAGGCAATACCTCATCCAACTTGATTCTCAACACGGTCGGGTTCATGCATTGGTTGTGCATTAGGTTACCCTTTGGTTGTATGATCGTGCCCTTAGCAACATCCACCAACTCGCTGTCAGCCCCCACCGTATGCAGGAGTGTGCAAACCATGTCCTGAGAGTCAACACATATGCATGTTGGTGGGCATCATGAGATGACAGTCATCCAAGGCATATTTAATTATAGAAGATGTCGTGGACTAACTAGTCAGTTACCTTGTCGATTACGTTGAGCTCCTCTAATGTTGATACAATGGCGGCGGCGGCCGGCGTCTCATTGTCTTGCGCCGGAGTTTGCATGGGGAGCTCATGTGCCTCGGTAGGGGGTGTCTGGGGCATAGTATGAAATGGCGACTCGAAAGCGGTGTTGGCCGGCGGGGTCACCAGCTGGTCCGGAGGGGTCGCCATATGGCTGGAGTTGATGGCGGCGTAGCTGGGCACGTGTATCGGCCCCTTTCGACCTGCCGCATTCCAAGCAACTAACCCCTCCATCAACCCAGGGGGGAAGAGTTCATCGATCCTATCCTTCACCATCTAGTTCACCGTGGTGGAGTCCACTTTCTCATTCTCCAATGTCTCCACATTCTTCCTTAGCTCCATAACCTCAGCGGCATCCCTTGTCGGCTTCCTCCTCTGCCTTCTCGACTGGCCGCCGTTTGTGCTGTAGTACTGGAGGAACTTCATGCTCGTACCAAAGTCGGTGACACGGCCAGCTGACGTGGGCGGAAAGTTCTTGTCCCTCTTCTTCCAAACGTTCATCGCCCTATTGAAAGTATTGTCCCACGGCTCTGTTGAATCCTGGGACGACGGGCCTGCCTCAGTGTAAGCCTTCAATTCGTCAGCCTGTAGACAAAGCAAATTAAGGTGAACTCATGCATATGTAGAAAAATTAGACTACGGGGTAAATTAAATTCCTTACCAGCTCTTTCTCAAAATTTTCACATCGTCATCGTCTGTAATGAATTCCCCCGTATCTTTGTTCAGATAGTAGCGGGACCAGACAAAGTTCCGGACCTGCTCGTCCGTGATTTGGTGCCACGGGTTCGTTTTTCCCTTACGAAAAACCTCAGCATCCTTCTTGTCCCAAACGGGTTGTTTTCCTCGGTAGCCACTGTTTCCCAAATGGTGGTTACCTAGGTTCATGTCCCGCATTTTCTTCCCCCAGTCCGTCCATTTTATAGACACCATTTCTTTCAAGGACAACTTGAATGCGTCGAAGTCATCCTTCTTTAGCGTCGGTTCTTTTCTTTTTATTTCCTCTCAGCTTTCACCCTTCTCAATCTTTCTCCTCACCCTGAATTTCCAGCTGCTCAAGGCGGTGCTCATCTTCGTGATGGCTAACCTCTCCACCTTTTTGTTCAGCGGCTATGGGAACATGTATCGTTTGTGAAGCTTCTGGATGAGGATGTTGACCAAAGCATCATTCCGGTTGTGCCTGAGGTCCCTCGTGTTGATCGACACGGTTTCTCGGAGGATGCACCCTAGTTGCATGGCGTATCCCTTGGCAAGTCTCTCGGGCTGAAATGGGAGGCCACTAGGCGAGACCTTAGTGAAGGAGTCCATGACGTTGCCAAGTGCTTGCGGTGTCTGATCCCTCCTTGGCTTATTTTTCTTGAAGGCGGGCGGGTTCGTGCCATCCTCCTTGTGGTCCTCGCCGGCATCGGTTGTGGTATCGGCGTCACCATGGCCGCCACTAGCATGTCCATTGGTGGTCGTGGTGGTGGTATGCTCCTGGCCGTCAGCACCAGCACTTTCTTGCGCGACGTCCTCCAACTCCTGTGACAACTCCAGAAGGTCCTTTTGGCCTCTAGAGGAGCTTCATCCACGCTCATATGCTTAGAAGTGTCGGGGTCCATTTTTGCACTACATTAATTAGTAGAACAAATATAAGTAAAAATAGACTCAATTAAGTAATAAGGTACCCAGGGTCGACATGCCTTACCCCATATGTCCTTTTTTAGCAAAGTCATGCTCAAATTCACGAAAAATTCCGGCATAACCTTTGCTAAAAAAGGACGTATGAAGTACCCGAATTTGCCGGAACAGAAGTTAATCAACGTTCGAGAAATCTCAAGATTCTCACGGGGTACCTGCACTCAATGCACAAATCATGTTGGCGGAATTGCAAGCCGACAACATCCACATACATGACACGATGGTCGTGGAGCACCATTTGCAATATAGTGAGAAAATTTTGACCAAATTTCAATTCGGTGCATGATAAGAAATGTTGGACAAGCATGACTATATGCAACAGCGAGCACAACAGCGAGCAGCAGCGAGCACAATAGCGAGCAGCACCACCGAGGACTTTCCACAAACACCTTGCGTGCAGCACCACGTGAGGGAGGAGGGGGAGAGAAGAAGCACCTCGACCGGGACGGGAGAGGGAGGGAAGATCGATCCTAGGAGTAGTGGGGCGCGACGGCAGTCGAGGCGGTGAAGAGCTTGTCGCCGGAGTGGAGGTCGAGGCGGTAGGTCGGCGGCGAGCAGTGGGGCGCGACGGACGCGGGGAGGTCGCCGGCGACGAGGTTGGGCAGGGCGCGTGCATGAATGGGCGGGGGTGGCCGGCGGCGAGCAGTGGGGCACGACGGCGACGTGCGGGAGCGATTCGTGGCGGCGCAGGACTTAGCGATTCGACGTGCGGGTGTCAGAGGGAGGCGTGGGAGGGCCCACGTGTAAGCGGCGGCGAAAGAATTATGTGGCGCATCCATCGCGGATGAGCCACAGAATTCTTTCGCTGCCGCTTACACGTGGGCCCACCCACGCCTGGCTCACCCTTCAATATTCTGTGGCGCATGGATAAGTTCGGTGCACCACAGAATTACTAGATCCTGTGGCGCATGGCTGGAACGGGTGCGTCACAAAATGTGGCTGCCTGTTAATACTTCATTTTTTGCCACATATATGCTTCAAAACTTTTAGTACTTCATTTTTTAGTCATGACATACACATACATATGCTGCCAAGTGCTTGTACACATACATACAAATTTGTTGCAGTATATATTATTACCCGAAAAAAGTATATATCATGCAAATTTGTTGCCAAGTACTTGTAGTGTCTCACACACACCAAAATATATATGTAAATCATGAAAATTTAAATATTCATGATATACACATGCATATATATGCTTGCATTGTTTCACACACACACCAAAAAAAGTCTTCTTTGTCAATCCCGAGAGGTTCCGAGAGAGCGAGCTTCTCTTCTTACCCTTCTTCGCGGTTGAATACTGTAGGCCGGGCACCTTGAGATTTCTTCGCGTGAACGGACAACCTTTAGTAGGTACGGAGGTTTTCCTTGGATTTTTGCTGGTAGTCGGCATGTCAAAGAACATGTCGAAATCCTCCTCGATATTCGGATTGCCGTCCAAGTCTTCCTTGTTGGCGTCTCCTTCCCTTCCGATGATGCTCTTCTTGCCCCTCCTCACCACAACACGGCTAGGCTTTGACGGGTCGGTAATGAAGAAGTATTGCTCAACTTGGCTAGCGAGTACCCATGGCTCGTTTTTTTCGGAGGCTTTCTTCGATTTGGCATCGGGTATTACCATGGTGGTGAAATACCGGCCTTCTTTCACGACGTCCTTAGCCCATCTTACACGGAACATTGGCACCAACTCTCCACAGTAGTTGAGCTCCATTATCTCCTCGATCCTTCCGAAGAATATTTCCTAGGCAGTAGCCTCGTCATCACCGTAGGATAGCATAGTGTGATGCCCCAAAATCGGTACTATGTAGATTTAAGCTATCCCGCCGAAATCCGCATAATAACGATTTTATGTCGCCCACCAAACATAATGTGCACGCCGAAACATGCGCATTATATGGGTGGAATTGGGATAACATTACAACAGTTCTGATACATCCACAACAACAGAAGATATAATAGAACAACGACTCGAACGAGTCAAGATACAAATGTTACAATACAAAGATACAAATGACAGCGGAAACAGGATAGTATCCGACTACGGATAAGATACAAATTGTATTAAGAGTCCTGAAGATAAGCAATGGTGCCATATCCCTGCCCAGCCTAGCCGGAGGGATTCCCAAGCTAACGTCGTCAGACTTCAAACCAGTTAACTGCACATAAAGCACAGCCGAAAAGAGGGTCAGGGCACTCCCTGGCAAGCAAAACCAACTTGTCTACTTTCTACACCATCTTCCAAAATATGGGGTAGGTGGACTTAGCGGCAGCAGCACTAGCAACCTAATAGAGACACGCTATAACTTCCGTCTAATTAGAGAGGGATAAGAGAGCGCATAAGTAACCAGCTACTACTAACACCAATCATAACCCATTCTCGGATTAACCCCCTTAACCAAGTATGAGGATTAACTCACACATTGAACAGTTAGTTACCATTTATTGTGAAAGTAATTCTATATTACTAGTCAAATTAATTAACATTAATTAGGTGTAAGTTGTCTAGATCTTGTTAGCCAACATCATCACCAAGTCGTCCATAACCGTGGACACGGCTCATCGATAAGATTATACCCTGTAGGGGTGCACTACTGGACCCGTACTCGTTCGATCAACCCCAAAAAGCAAGCCAAAAGTATCTCAACACGGCAAATCTCTTCTCTACAACCCATTCAGGGAACCGCATGATTGTGCGCACGGTTGCTCAGCCCCATACCCGGAACTTCGCAACACTCTAAGAACGTGCCACCCTATATGAGAATCGACTACTCCATCATCATGAGATCATTATGTAACCATATGCATGCATCAAATGGAAAGCCCGAACTACTTGCGGCGCCCTAGATAAGAAGCGAATTAGATTGAAGTCACGGGGGGCGCCAGAATCTCAGTTCCTAGGTCGACACTTAGCAGAAAAAAGCACCTCGCTAGGCCTTCCGCTGGTGCCTTATCTTTTAATTATAATACCCAACATATGACAACATTTTTTTAAGTTAGAACAATCTATCATACCAAGCAGGTGAAATAAATAAGACAAACAAACGACTCGCACAAACAACTCTAAGTATGCGCTACGACTGGCAAGGCCAACAGATAAACATACAACAGGTGATGGGATGTGGGGATAAAGCTGTATGGGCTGCAGGATAAACATGTGATGTGATTGCGATAAAGAATTGAATACTAGGATAGCATAGATCAACAGCAGGAATAAAAGACAATGTATAGGTAAACAAGCAAACTTTGCTTGCGTGGAATCCCGCATGGAAGAAGATCTTGTCGTTGCTCGCACATCTCAACGTCGTATCCACGAAGAAGAAACAAACACTGGAAAGCGTAAAAGATGCATTTTACAACTACGGCAAAAGATCCAGCATGATCATGAGAATGATGCATGACAGGGCAAGATGCAAATCAAGATGCAATTAATCCAAATTAAGCGGGAAAGAAATCCCAACAATTAATATTTAGGTGCAAGTTATTTATCTACCCATCAATGTTAAATGTTCATTAACATGGCAAGACATGGCAAAGATGATCTAGTCAAATTAAATGGAATAGGGCATCATTAGTAAATAAATGCCCACACATTCCATAATTATTATTTAGGTGAATTGCTACACCCCATACCCAAGAGATGCAACACATGCAAGAATGATTCGATATGAACAAGATAGACGACATTTTATAAAATAGGTATAGGGCTAGGGTTTGGGTTCGCACGTTGGATCGGGAGAACTAGGATTCGAAACCGACGTCTTCGGTCCGTAGAGGAAGTAGTTGCCGTCGGGGAAGTAGTCGTCGCTGAACCGGGGCATCGTCGTTTGCCGGTGTCATGGAAGTGGTCGAAGTATTCGTTCGGGTGGTCGTTGTTTGGAGCACCGGCTTCTTGGTAGGTGGCGCACTTGTCGCAACCATTCTTCAGGGCCACGGCAACGTTTTCAAGTCACGCACAAAGGCGGGCAACACAAGCGGTCACGGACACGAAGTAGAGATCTCGTCGACGGTCACGGGCACGTAGAACTTGTATCGGTCGTCATCGTTCACGGTTCATCGTTGTGGCGAATCTTGTCGGTTCACGGACACGGAGGAGCACGGCAACGGACACCGGAAGGAAGCGCGCACGGGCGTGCACCGCAAGACGGACACGAGCGGTCGCGGCAACGAGGCATCAGAAGGAGCACGCGCAAGCGCACGGAGCAGCACCTCGAAGGGTGGACAACTCGGGCAACAAATGTGACGTTGGAGGTCTTGCGGGCATTCCACCGAACACCTTGCGGGCGGCGAACGAGAGGAGGCCACTTGGCGGAGCAAAACAGGGCAAGGCCGGGGAGGCGTGCTGCGGTTGCCGCGGGGGCGCACGGCAGGCGCGCTCGCGAGGAGCCGGGCGCTGCCGAGGAAGCGACGAGGCGCGCCCGTGTGGAGCACGGCGGCCAGAGGCGGCGCTGGCCGCTGCGGGGCGCGGAGGCGGAGTAGCACGGCCGACGGCGGCCGGGGAAGGCGACGTCGGCGGCGGCCATGGCGACGGCATGGAGTGAGAGGAGGAGGCAGGGGGCGGCAGCGGCGGCCATGGCGGCGGCGGGCGCAAGGTGCGGGCGGCGGTTGCGCCTGACGCGGCATCGAGGGAGGCCAGAGGCGGGACGGTGGACGGCGCGCTGGCGGCGGGGAAGAGAAGGCAGCGGGGTCAGCGGCGTCGACGGCGGCGGGGGTATGTCGGAGGAGGCCATGGCGCGGCGGCGGGAGAACGAGGCGCCGGGAGGGGCGGCCGGAGGCGCTGGGATGGAGGAGCACGGGGTCGGGCTGGTGCTGTGCGGGAGGAAAGGGAAAGAAGAGAAGTGGAGAAAGGAAAAGAAAAGAAAGAAAAGAAGAGAAAAGAAAGAAAAGAAGGGGAAAAAGAAAAGAAGGGGGTGGGAGGACCTTTTTGCAAAAACAAGAAAAAGGAGGAGGGTGGCTGCAAGAATGCATGGGGTAGGAAAAAAGTTTTCAGGAAGGAACCCTCACTAGTGGAAAGAAGGCTATATGTGGCGCACCTTTTGGCCTTTCTGTGGCACACCCAGGAAAATAGGGGGTGCGTCACAGTTATCTCGCCACTAAAATATATTTCCATGGCGCACCCGCCCGATACGCCACAAAAATATTTCTGTGGCGCACCCCACAACCATGCGCCACAGAAACATTTCTGTGACGACCCCTACTTAGGTGCGCCACTAATTTTTTTTGAATTTAAAGAAAAAAGGCGGCCAAATCTAAATCTGGATTCTGGCCTGTTCTAGATCGGGCCGCCCAAATTTCAAAATATTTTTGTTTCGTCGGAGCTCGTCGGAGGCCACACCGTGCTTGGCCGTAAGTGGGTGGGTGGGTGGGTGGATGGAAGATGGGGGTCACCGGAGATGGGTGGAGGAGGAGGAGGTGTTCGTCGCCGGAGGAGGTTACCGGAGGAGGAAGTGGTGGTGGTGGACGCCAGAGAAGGTCGGCGGAGGTGGAGGCGGTGGTGGTGGTCGCCGTAGGAGGTCACCATAGGAGGTGGTTGTGGTCACCGGAGGAGGAGAAGGAGGTGGTGGTCGTCGGAGGAGGTCACCAAAGGAGGAGAAGGTGGTGTTGGTCGCAGGAGATGGTGGTGGAGGAGGAGTTCGCCGGAGGTGGTGGTGGTGGAGGAGATGGAGCTCGCCGGAGTTGAGAAGGGAGAGGGAGGAGAAGTAGAGGAGAGGAGTAGGAGGAAATGAGAGGGGAGGAGGAGCAGGAAATGAGAGAAGAGAAGAGGAGGACGAAATGAGAGAAGAGGAGAAGGAGGAGGAAATGGGAGAAGTTGGGGAGAATAGGAGGGAGGAGCAGAAGAAAAAGGGGCAGGCGCGCGGTTCGAATTTTTTTCCCGCCCAAAAGAGGCAAGAAAGCATTGTCAGCACAGTCCTAATATTATTGAAAATAGGATTTAAAATGTATTGAAGTGGCTAACCACTTTTGTAAGACATATTAATCATTAATCGTGAATTAATCTGATCATGTCTAGTCTAGCTATTTCAAATAGTAAGGACATCCTTATAGACTATGTTCTTTGTGGTTGTTACTAATGACTCATTTCTTTTCCTCTTCTTTGAATTCTTGCTTTCATCCCTTTCTTCGATCTTGATGGCGAGGATCTTGATGTTTCTTTTCGCGGTGGCTCTGGACAACGCCACGTATAGCTGTCCATGTGAGAATACCGGCTCCGGCAGGTAAACGCCTACAATCGGGATGGTCTGCCCTTGCGCCTTGTTGATCGTCATGGCAAAGCTAAGCCTGATCGGAAACTGCTTCCTCTTGAATCTGAACGGGAACATGTCACTATCAGATGGATATAGAGGTATCCGAGGTAGAAACACCCTCTCTCCAGCGTGTTGTTCCACCATGATCTCCGCATCTATCGCGTTCCTATGGAACCCACGTATCACCAGCCTCGTGCCGTTGCACAACCCATTAGCTGGGTCAATGTTTCTCAACAGTATAATGGGGCAGTTTATCTTCAGTTTAAGCGTGTGCGGGGGCATCCCAGGAGGAGTCAGCGAGTTAAGAAATTCTTGAGCATAGAAGCCATGCGGATCGTCCTCCGCACTATCGAAGCTATGGTAGATCATCTCCTCTCCCTGAAAACGCTCAATCATGCGCTTGTTTATTCCATCGACGTTGTCGTTCTTTGTGGAGAGGATTGCTCGCGAAGTCATGTAATCCGTGGTGTTCATGTTTTGGTCCAGGTCAGGATACACATGGTCGATCAACTTCTCTATGTCAGACTTGTCGCCCATAGACGGAATACATATATCTTCTGGAAGCCTTATGTTTCCTTCCACGTCAGTTTCTTCTGTGCCGTTACCTATCCTTAGCAAGTAATCCGCGAACCACTGGTCGTTTTGCGCCCTCATGTTCTTTACGAGCCTTAGCTGGCGCATGCCCTTCCATAGATTTGAACTCCGTAGGCTCGCTTCGATGATCTGACCCCGTGACCCTTTTCTCACTACCGGAAGAACCTGCCTGAAGTCCCCACCGAACACGACAATTTCTTTTTTTTTATTTTGCTGTGAAAAACAATCATTTTGAAGTAACTTTTTTTCCTTTTGGAATTTGAGGATCTAAAAAGGGTTAACGGGGCGTGTGGGCAATTTTCAATTTTTCTCTAGTTTTTTTTAAGGTATTAAACCCATTTTTTCGAAGTCGTATGCAAAATTATGGCCGTTTCGAGTTTCTTTACAGTGATTTTGCATAAAAGGTCAAAACTCATATTTCAAATATGCTACACGAAGTATACACTAATACCTAACCATATTTCAAAGGATGGAATTTTTTGAACATTTTTTCATTTTCATCTTTTTGCCGCAAGACTGAAAAGGCGATCCAGGGGGGGATCTGTGTGCAAACTTTCTGATGCGCCATTCTGTGGCGCATGGGACCCCATGCGCCAGAAAAAGTGCATACATTTTGTGGCGCACCCAACCTGATGCGTCATAGAATGTCCAATTTCTGTGGCGCACCCAGATGATGCGTCACAGAATGTCGACTTTCTATGGCGCACCAAGCTGATGCGCCACAGAATGTCGACTTTCTGTGGCGCCCCCGAGCCCATGCGCCACAAAAATTCATATTTTTGTGGCGCATCCGAAACCATGCGTCATAGAAATATGACTTTCTGTGGCGCATGCAAAAGGATGCACCACAAAAAGTCTTTTCTGTGGCGCATGCAATTTGGTGCGCCACAAAAAGGCCTCCACCTATAAGCCTTTTTCTACTAGTGCCTAGGGTTTGGCTTAGGTGGGCTTTGGGCCGAAAGTGGCCAAGCTAGGCTTCTCTCTCACACCCAATATTTTTTATTTGTAAAACCTTTTGTAAAAGTTAGAATTTAGGGACGGCGTCGAATAAAACAAAAAGGAGGGGAGAAATATTTCACAAACAAAATAGAGTTTAGCAAAATAATTTGGTGTCAATTTAATGCAATGCTGACGATGCATGATGCCATGATGATGCGAAAAGAAAACACGCAATTTTCTAATTGGGGAAAACTCCGGAGCGTTACACATAGTTACTCCTGAGTTTTGATATTCACTATTCTTGTCCTTTTCCTTGGTGTAGAATGTGTAACCGTTGATGTTGTATGCCTGATAGGTCCTTATGTTCTGTCCGGGGCCCTGTGATAATGAGAATATGAGTTTTTCATCTTCCGTATATGGCGTTTGGCTCGCTGCTTGAAACAGTTGCATGTCCTTGAACCAACGTGTGAAGCTGGAGTTGTGTTGTTTGATACGTCTCCATTCTTCCTCTACCGCCCAAGTTCCATGTAATTCAGCTCGATTAAGCTCTTGTGCTCCTCCAACCAAGGTTCGATCAATTGTAAGTGTTGTAGCGCGACACGGTGAGCCCTGTCAAGGTCTTCTCTTCGACCATGAACGCCCACAAAGAGTGAGCGGGAGCCCTCGCGGTGACCAACTCCACCTAGCCTACCTAGGTGCTTCCTGGTGGGCAGACCAACATACTCGTTCTCGGTGCTTAGATAATTCTGGCAGAAAGATATGCACTCGTAGGTTAGAAAGCCCTTCGCCATGCTTGCGTCCGGACGGTCCCTGTTGCGAACGTATCCTTTCATGACACCGTTCTGCCTTTCGAACGGCATCATGTAGTGCAGGAACGTCGGTCTGAGCTGCTTGATGTCCTCAACGACATGGAGAAGGAGATGCACGCAGATATCATAGAATGAGGGTGGGAAGTAAATCTCGAGCTCACATAGTATCAACACGATCTATTCCTATAGTCTGTCGAGCTGCTTCACGCCGATCGACTTCCTGTTGATGACATCGAAAAAGTAGCACAGGGCAAGCAGCGTATCTCGGACATGCTCGTCCATTATCCCTCGGATCGCAACGGGAACTAACTGCGTCATCAGCACGTAACAATCGTGAGACTTCATACCACTGAACCTCTTCTTCGTTGGGTCTAGATACCTGCTGATCTTTCCCATGTAACCGCCCGGAAATTTGACTCCTATGAGGACTTATAGAACTGGACGAGCTCTTCCGGACTCATAGTGAAGCAGGTAGCGGTAAGCACCACCGATTTCTTCTTTGCCCTTTTGCGGCGACCTTGAGTTCCTTCCGTTTGATCATCATCCTTTTCATCGTCATCGTCATCACTGTCGGGTGCCTGCAGATCTTTCTTGATGCCAAGCCATTTTAGATCGTATCTTGCTCTTGTCCCATCCTTGGACTTTTCCGGCATGTTGGAAAGAGTGCCAAGTAGACTCTCGGTGACATTCTTAGTAATGTGCATCATATCTAGCCTATGGGGCGCTTTAAGGACCTTCCAGTACGGCAAGTTGTGAAAAACATACCTCGCTTTCCATACACCCAGTAGGGGATAAATCCTCGGTCGCTTCTTTCCAGGAGCAGGGCACTCCTCCCAATTTCTCAAAAGCTCGTCGATTTCAGTGCCGGTCCTCTGGTGTGGCGGGCTTTCGAGCTCGTGTTCACCATTGAAAAGGTCACCGCGTTTCCTCCATGGGTGATTCATGTGAAGCCACCGTCGAGCACCTCGGTACACAGTTTTCAAAGACCCATCCTTGGTAGCTGGAGATGCGGGGTCCCATCCATGCACCTGACACATGCGTAGAATCCGTGGCCTACCTGGGTCGATACGTACGAGCAACCAGGATAGTCCTGCACTGTCGTGAACATGGCGGCTCTCATGTCGAAATATTCTCTAGTGTAGGCATCCCATGTACGGGCTGGCGTCTCCCACAACGTGGCTAACTCCTCCTTCAACAGCGTGATATAAAGATGTATGTCGACACCCGGTTGTTTCGGCCCCTGGATGAGAATGCTCATGTGTATGTACATTTGCTTCGTGCACAACCAAGGGGGAAGATTGTAAGGCCATACAAACACGGGCCAGGTGTTGTGCGTGCTACTCTGGTTCCGAAACGGATTGAGTCCATCGGTGCTCATAACAAGTATGACGTTCCTTGCGTCGCCTCCGAAATTTTGAAAGGCGTCCAATGCTTCCCACTGGCTAGCGTCTGAAGGGTGTGAAAGGATTCTTCCCTTCTCCGGATCTTCTTCGGGCTTCTCCCTATCCGCGTGCCAATGCATGAGCTTTGCTTCCTTAGGGTCCACAAAGTACCGCAACAGACGGGGAGTGATAGGAAAGTACCATACCACTTTTCAAGGAACTTTCTTGTTCGCACCCTTGTACCGTCCTATGTCGCACACCGGACATTTGGTTATGTCCTTGTACTCGTCCCGATAAATTACGCAATCATTGATGCATGCATGGTATTTAACGTGCGGTAAGTCAAGTGGGCACATGCCTTTCTTTGCCTCATCGATGCTTGTTGGCAATGTGTTCCCCTCGGGAAGTCGATCGTGCATGAATTTCAGGTTTCTCGTGAAGCTCACGTTGGTCCATTTGCTTTGCGCCTTCATCTCCAAAGCAGCAAGTGTTACTTGCAAGCGCGTATCCTGTGTCCGGCACCCTGGATACAACGGAGTCTTCCTGTCGATATCCATTTGCGCCAGTTTGGCTTTCTCACTTGTGTTGCTTGTCTCCTGAAGGAGCAGTTCTTGAACATAAGGGTCCCGTAAGGCCGACATTAGGGTGTTCTCCGTGTTTGCGTCGTCTCCACCGCCATCTCCCCCATGGTCATCATGATCATCATCGTGTCCACCAACATTTCCTTCGTCATGATCATCTTGTACTCCGCTGACATCTCCTTCGTCATGTTCAGGCGCATTTGTTGCCGGTGTCGGTGCCTGGTTAAATCCTAGCATGAAACCGTGCCTCAGCAAGTGATCCTCCAATTGTCCAGAATCAGGGTCGATCCACCTCTCGAGTTTGCATTTCCAACATGGACATCTTATCTGGCGCTTGTTGCACTTAATCATTTTCGCCTTTGCTTCTTCCTTGTATTTACTAATTTGACCGTATCTCATCATGACGACCATGGTTGCCTACACGGGTTACATACAACACACAACCGAGAAACGAGAGTATACGTTATTTATAATCGTAACACACATGCACACATGCATACACACACATGCATTTTTGACGGAAAATTTTGGCATGACTTCTCCTAATAGTCGGACGTATGGGTGGTGCAAAAATGTGCCGAAATGGAAACGAATCAACATTTCGGCAAACATATACATGCACCACACCGGCGCAAGAGACAACAAAAACAATAAACATGCATATATATGCATGTGTCCACATACACTGATCGAATGCCAAAAACTGATGCCATACCACCGCTACACAATCATGCACACCGGCCACAACAAAAAGAGGAGAAGATCGATATCTCACCTAGAAGATTGGAGCTCCTCTGAGACGGTGATCGTGTGATGTGTGTGTTTGGATAGAAATTAGTGGACAACAAGAGGAGGAGAGTTGATAGATGAAGCCCCCCTACGTACTAAGCATCTCTATGGAACAAAATAGGTTTTAACCTTCTAGAAATGGAGGAATCATGGAGAAAGAATGGGGGGAATTGGGTGAGAAAGAGGAGAAAAACGAGTTGGTGAGGGAAGAGGAAAGGTTGCTAATGAATCTGAGATTTTTGTGCATTGAATGCTTAAGTTGTCCCAGGTTCACATTTTGTGGCGCACCAAGCATTTTCTTGTGGCGCACCACGCTCATGCGCCACAAAATAGGCACATTCTATGGCGCACCAGGACCATGCGCCACAGATTGTTGGGTTTCTGTAGCGCACCCCTAACCATGCGCCACAAAACATCTACTTTATGTGGCTCATGGACGCGGGTGCGCCACAGAATGTGCCTGTTTTTGTGACGCATGGGCTTGGTGCGCCATAGACGGTGTTCAGAATTTCAAAATTCGAACTACATGGTGGGGCCCACCATCTTTCTGTGGCGCATGTCCCATGGTGCGCCACAAAAAAAACTTTCTGTGGCGCATGTTGTTTGTCTGAGCCACAGATATTTTTGGCGCATTGGTTTGGTGCGCCACTAAATCTTTTCTGTGGCGCATGGGATATTGGTGCGCCACAAAGGGGCATCCCACCTATAAACCTTTTTCCACTAGTGGAAAAAGGTGATCTCCTCCGGGCAAGGATCTGTCCTTCTCCTTCCTCCTAGTCGGGCTTCCCTGCCAGATACCCCGACGAGCACCACCATTGTAGCCACACCATGGTCTGATCATCTATCCGGACATGCATGAGTAGGGCTTTTATCCTCCGGGCGGCCTGAACCTGGGTAGATCGTAGTATGCTTTCCTTGTTCATCCACCATGTCGAGATCGGAGTGCGAGTGAGGAACCCGTCCGGCGATCGTCCTCTGGGAGAGATTTCCAGCCTCCTTCGCGCCTCTACCGAATCTACAAAGGGGGTGCCTCGCATCCCCGGTGTCCGTCCTTCGAGACACGATAGACAGTATGGCAGCAGAAGATGCAGATTTGATGCACATTTCTGTCAGTGCGTTAGCTGGTATAGAACAACCTAATTCCATTCACATGAAGGCACAGGTGAAAAATCAACAAATGCTGATATTATCGGATTCGTGCAGTTCACGCAGCTTTCTTGACAAAACTTTAGCATCAAAGTTGCAGTGCAGTTCAGTGGGTGTTTTACCATCTCGAGTCAAGGTTGCTAATGGTGATATACTACTTTGTTTTGAAGTAGTGTCAGCGTTCCAGTGGCTGACAGAGGGTCACACCTTTCAACACCCCATGAAACTCCTAAAGCTGTGTGGTTATGACTGCATATTGGGCATGGACTGGTTAGAAGCACAAGGAGAGATGGTATGTCAATCGAAGGAAAAATGGGTACAATTTCAGCACAATGGGGAGGTTGTTAAACTACAAGGACAAGTGGACCAATCTGCCATGGAAATATCTGAAGTATCTTGCACTAAACTGTTAAAGTGGCACGCAAGCAATGATATATGGGCAACTGTGGTTCTCACAAACACACAGGAGGATCTACAACTGTCCTTTCCTCCAGAAATACAAGAGTTATTGTCTAAATATGAAGTGGTTTTTCAGGAGAAAGAAGGTTTACCACCACACAGGGAGTATGACCATGCCATACATATTCTGTCGGATGCAACACATGTTAAGTCCCGACCTTATCGATATTCTCCTCTTCAAAAAGATGAAATCGAAAGGCATGTGAAAGAAATGTTACTGAAAGGTACTATAGTTCCTAGCATGAGTCCTTTTGCCTCTCCTGTGTTGATGGTCCGAAAGAAGGATGGGAGCTGGCGTTCTGTATTGACTACATGAAACTAAATTCTATTACTGTCAAGAGTGAGTTTCCCTTGCCTGTAGTGGACGAATTGTTGGACGAATTGGCAGGCACATCATATTTTTCCAAGTTAGACCTGAAAGCAGGTTATCATCAGATTAGGATGTTGGAGACCGATAAGTACAAGACAACTTTTAAAACACATGTTGGACAATACCAATTTCGGGTGATGGCTTTCGGTTTAACCAATGCTCCATCAACGTTTCAATGTGTGATGAACACGGTTTTTGCACCATATATGAGGAAATTTTTCCTAGTTTTCATGGATGATATCCTTGTACACAACAAGACTCTAGCTCAACATGTGCAACATTCGCAGATGGTGTTACAAGTTTTGCAAGATAATCAACTCACTGCAAAGCTAAGCAAATGTTCCTTTGCTCAAAAGAAGTTGGAGTACCTTGGTCATATCATCTTCAATCAAGGAGTTTCCACAGATCCAGGGAAAACGGCAGCAATGTTGAATTGGCCGATTCTCACAAATTTCACTGAGCTTAGAGGGATTCTTGGGCTCAAAGGGTACTACAGAAAGTTTGTTCCCTTCTATGGACTAATTGTGAAGGCTCTAACCATGTAGTTGCAGCAAAAAGTGTTTAAATGGACACCAGCAGCTCATGAGGCATTTGACAAGTTGAAAATTGCCATGTCCACTACACTGGTCTTGGCGTTGCGTAATTTTCAACAACCTTTTTTCATTGAGACGGATGCTTGTGCTGTGGGCATTGGAGTAGTGTTGATGCAGTCTGGTCATCCCATAGCTTATTAAAGCAAAGCTCTAGGACCAGTAAACTAGAAACTGCCAATCTATGAGAAAGAGTTTCTAGCAATCATCATGGCTTTGGACAAATGGAGATCTTATCTTCATCGGTGCCCTTTTACCATTCGAACTGACCACGGGAGTCTCTTCCATCTAGAAGATCAAGTGCTCACTTCGGATCCGTAGAAAAAGGCAATGACAAAGTTAATTGGCCTCCAATACAAATTCCAGTACAAGAAAGGGGAGGATAACAAATTGGCAGATGCCTTGTAAAGGTTGGGTCAGTATTTTCAGTTAGCAGCAATTTCAGGCAGTCAGCCTGTGTGGATGCAAGAAATTATTAACTCTTATCAAGTGGATGTTCATGCATAAGAGTTGTTGAAACAACTAGCCATAGAAAGCCCAAATGCTGAAGGGTTTTCTTTCTCGGAGGGTCTAATTAAGCAACATGACAGAGTATGGGTAGGAGCCAATGTAGGTCTCTAGACTAATCTGATTCATGCGTTTCACGCCATACCACTAGGAGGACATTCTGGCATGCAGCAGACATACCAGCGCATCAAGAAGCTTTTCAGCTGGAAAGGGTTGAAACAAGCTGCGGAAAATTTTGTGAAACTGTGTGCGATCTGTCAACAAGCCAAGCATGAACATAGTAGTAAGCCAGGCCTGCTGAATCCTTTGAAAACACCCAAAGCACCTTGGGAATATATAACCATGGATTTCATAGAAGGTTTGCCTCGGTCTGATGGCTATAATGCTATACTAGTGGTGGTCGACAGGTACACTAGGTATGCACATTTTTCTTCCACAGCGACATCCTTTTACTGCACCACAAGTTGCCAAATTGTTCATGAACAATGTTGTGAAACTACATGGGATTCCTCTGTCCATTGTCTCTGACAGAGAAAAAAATCTTTACCAACTCATTTTGAGAGAATTATTTAAACTGCTGGACACACAACTGGTGCTCAGCACTGCTTATCACCCTCAAACAGATGGACAAAGTGAGAGGGTCAATCAATGTCTGGAGGAATATTTGAGATGTGCTACACAAGCAACCCTGGGTAATTGCGTGAAATGGGTTTCTTTGGCTGAATTCTTGTATAATACTTCCTATCATACTTCGCTTGAAAGTTCTCCTTACAAATCTCTATACCATATGGATCCCAACTATGGCATGTTGCCCGACTTGTCCAACACAAGTAACACAGAAGTTCTGGAGGAGTTTCAGGACAGAGAATCTCACTCTGCAATGTTGAAACAACAATTGGCTAGAGCACAACTTCGCATGAAACATCAAGCTGATGTAAAACGCATAGCCATGGAGTTTCAGTTGGGGAAAAGGTGTATTTGAAATTACAGCCTTATGTACAGCAATCAATTGTCATACGTCCATCAGCTAAGTTGTCGTACAAATACTTTGGACCCTATGAAGTTCTAACCAGGATTGGTCCTGCCGCCTACAAGGTACAACTACCTAAGGGTAGCATGATACATCCAGTTTTTCACGTCTCCTAGCTTAAACCTCATGTCCCTGATCATACGCCGGTTTTTACTACTCTTCCAAAATCGCTGGAACTGGATATTGTCCAAGCGTTTCCTGAAGCAGTGTTGGATAGACGTCTTGTCAAGAAGGGGAATGCAGCTTACCGGCAGGTACTGATCAAGTGGAGTTCCCTTCCGGAGACTGGCTACATGGGAAGATTACAAAGTGTTGAGAAAGCGCAACCCAGAAGCAACAGCTTGCCGACAAGCTGTTTCTCGAGAGGGCGGCAATGTCATGACGGGCAACAGTTCATCGTCAGGCAACGAAGGCAAGACAGGAGAAGTCATCAACGACACCAAGGCAGCGTCAACTTCCAGGGTGGGCCCGAGTACCAGTGAGATAGAGTGGAGTTGTAAGGCTAGCAGGTGGGCCAGAGTGTTGTGGGGGGTTTATAACCCATGGTGACCATGTTGTATGGCAAGTAAGAAGAAACCAGTAGCACACTCTGCTTTCCTCTCTACCCACTTTCCTATCTACCTGCTCCCTCTCTCGATCCCCAATTCCTCTTATAGATCTTGTATTTGTGACTCAAATATTGAGAATCGAGTGTGGGCTATGACATACATATCAGGTTTGACTCTAACGCCGAGAATATATCAGGAATGGCCATATTATGAACGAATCATAGTTTTCCATTCAGAGAGCTGTGCTGGACTAGTCGAGTTAGGATCGGGCAGGCAGATTGAACCATGGGAATAAATAAAAGGAAAGCAAGCAGGGATTCTACGAACCGTTGCAAAGCAGGATCTCGCCTTCCATTAAATCCAGCACAAGGCTATAAATTGCATAAGGACAACGAAGAGGCGATGGGGATGATTGGAGGAGCCGACGAAGCCGAGGAGGGTCGTGTGCGCGTTCTGTACACCAGTTCAGACTCGACTTATGGCCACCACCATGTACGTGTTTGCTCTCCTGCTTGCTGCTTCCTCCTCCTCCAAGTTCCCACCGCGGCTGCACAGCATGGTCAAACTGTGGCTGAGGGGCACATAGGGGCCGGTAGGGTCAAGCCCCATGAAAAGGCAGGAGCAGACGATGCTTACCTAGTCGTTCCCTATGGTTGAGTTTGCCGGCGGCTGGTGGTTGCTGAGGACGCTCGGATGGCGGCCTCATGAGGAGACGGGACTCAGGCATGGGCAAGCTGCCGGAGAAGGTGGAGGTCGGGGCGAGCTGTGGAAGGCCAGGCCGGAGAATCGCAGAGGTTCCCGACGAAGAACATGCCCGCGCGCAGAGCAGCCTGGTGATGGCGCAACTCACCACAAGCAGTGGATGACCACAAGGAGGTCTGAGGCCGATCCCCTACCGCGGCGTCAGCTTGAAAGCAGGAGGGGATCAAGTCGGGCTAGGGCGCTAGCGGTGAGGGAGCATGAGAGGATGAGGTTGGGAGAGAGATGCGCTAGAGGAGAGGTGGTGCGTCGACGGAGATGCGGTGAACGGCGGCTCCGAAGCGGCGACTCCCGCCTTCCGGTATGAATTCCTACGGTGAGGAGGTGAGGGAAGAGGTGGCGGAGGCTCTGGTGCTCTTGGATTCGAGCGGGGAGACGCGGGACGGCGGAGCGGCGGCGGTGTTTTCCCGAGGCTGTGCGCGAGAGAGGGGAGGGGGGATTGTGTGGTGGTAGTTTTACAGAAAAGTATGTGGGGTTTTCCTAATTCACAAACAGGTCCCTTTTAGTGTTATAAGATGGACCGCGGGTTGGGAGCTAGATCTTCTAGTGGTTTTTGTATAAAAATGTCGTGCGACCGGTGGAACCGGCGCTCACCGGGGGGTGACCGGGTGACGTGGCGTACGCTGATTGGCTATAAATCGAGATGAACAGTGCCTGGGCGCGGGATGGATGGCGTGGCTTTCTCCGGGCCGTCCACTGGCCGGATCGAACGGCCGGAAATCGCCGACGACGTGGAAGCTTGCCTGGAGTTAAATCTTGGCTCCTATTATATATTAGGTATAAGAGTACCATGATTTAGCAATGAAGTATGTGTGAATGTTGCTCGGAGCAACGAGGTTGTGTTTTAACATCAGCAATTCTTGTAAGGATTAATAAGTGGTCAAGCTATCATGTATGTTAATGATAGTCAAATACTTGACTAATCCGTTAGAAATGTTTTGATCCAATTTTACGTCCACCCCTAATCAACAACATTATACTAACCGGTGATGTGCAGAAAGAAATTAAATTTATCATGCTGAAAGGGAAGAATTTCGCCCTGAAATATAATTGCTTTATTTTGACTGAGAAGGGCACTCTGATATTGCAACTAGAAGTGTTTTACATAAGGTGGCTGCACGATTGGAGGTCTCAGGACCGGTAGATCACAATGCAGCTGGAGATATAATCATATCTATATATCTATATCTCTACTATATAATACGGCCTAAGGTGTCCGGTACGTCATGGTCGTTTTTTAAAAAGACCCCTGAACAAAACAATAATAAACCCGCAGTCCAAAATTAGTATCCCTGTTACCGCTTCGCAACAGACCCGACCTCATCTGGCCTACCTCCTCGAGTTCCTCAGCTCTGTGGCGGCGACCTCCACCAGATCCCCTCTCTCTCTCCTCCCAACCGGAACATAGCCACCGGACAGAAGCTCTCTAGGCCATACCTCTTCCGAGCGAAGAGAGGCGGCCGTGACGTCCTTTGCATCCTAAGCGACATGGAGTCCTTCTCGATTTCTCGTCGGTGGCACCTAGCCTCCACGTTTTACACCGCGGATGAGACCTCAAGCCATGCCGTCCCCACAGATTTGGTGGGAGCCGGCCAAGAAATCTCCCGCACACAGACCCCGTGCTATGCTGCCCCGGATTCCCTCTCCGCCTCCTATGGCGATGTCTGCCCGCCTCCGTCCGGTAAGAGGATTCCCCACCCCCAAGATGTGACCCTACCATTCGTTGCCTACCCGCAATCAGTAGTATTCCCGCTGTCTGAATTGGAAGTCTCTACCAATAACTCCTCTCGCGGCAGCTCTCCCAACGTCGACGCCGCTAAGAGCTCCTATTGTTGACGCTCACCTCCGTTCGACCATGAGTCACCGGTAGCTCGAATTTCCATGGATTTGAATTACAGTGTAAGCTAATTCGATTTCTCTGAATGAAACAGCTTCTCCTTCATGTTCCATGCCAGGATTTGGTGTTTCGTGGTGCATTCAGCTCAATTTTATGATGAATGAAAGATGTTAAAACTCAGATCAAGTTCCATTGTACTCGGAAACTAGGTACCACCTTCCAGTGCCTCTCACTTTCAAGTTTCAGTAACGAAGCATGGCATCTTCATTATGCGTTATGCAATGCACAGCGCAACATATTTTGTGTGTGCGAGTAATGCAAGATGCTCCTGATCATGTGCCAGTAATCAAGTATGAAAATTGTTTCATTTGGTGCAGCCTGACACAAAGGCGAGCGCAAGAACTATGGTTCCAAGTGTCAATATACTGGCCTTGAAGGTGAAGTTTGGGTCTTGGAGGAGGTCAAGATGCTGGCCAGCATCCTCAGATGCTTTCCCAATGTTCACACCCTGCACATAGAGGTAACATTCTGGTGCTCTGCACATTCCTGTTGTCAGTAGTCAGTAAATCATACAAATTATCGATTATTTGTCAGTGGTAATTGAACAAAACTTCTGTTCACCGCTATGTTTTACAGTGTCATCGCTGTTGATGGATGGACCCACTGCACTGGACGGCACGCCAAGTCTTGGCAAGAGCTCCCTCCCATGAAATGTCTGAAGTTGCAAGTAAAGAAAATGTCTGAAGTTGCAAGTAAAGAAGATGTTCATCCATGAATTCCATAGGTACCGGAGTGAAATTGAATTTCTCAGTTAAGGAACCTTTGCACTGACCCACTTGAAGGTTCAAGGTGGGTATACTACGGGAGCAAGAGAACAGCACAGTGGCCGTGGCCATCTATCCGGTGGAAACGAGGCGCGTGTCTCTGCATCCGCCCCTGTCTGCACCTACCGCTGTGCCGTCGACAAGCTTGCCAAGCTTGAGCGCTTCCTCGTTGTGTATGTCTACCGGATCAGACGAGGATGCAGGACCTCGCTGGAACGGTGGCTAGGTGGGAGCTGAGGATACAGCTTGAGAGAGAAGAGAGTGTGGGGAATGGATATAGTGCTTATGGTGTATTGGTCGATGCTGCATGTGTACGTGTGATCTTTTTTCACATGTTTTTGTTAAGCAAATTTTCACGAGCTTAGGACGAGTCACAAGGAGTTCAAAAGCGCTTCCTCGTTGTATATGTCTACCGGATCAGACGAGGATGCAGGACCTCGCTGGAACGGTGGCTAGGTGGGAGCTGAGGATACAGCTTGAGAGAGAAGAGAGTGTGGGGAATGGATATAGTGCTTTAGCTGGTGTGCTTGTGGTGTATTGGTCGATGCTGCATGTGTACGTGTGATCTTTTTTCACATGTTTTTGTTAAGAAAATTTTCACGTGGTTAGGACGAGTCACAAGGAGTTCAAAATAAATGTCCTATTATGAATATTTGAGGTGAATGTCTTTAAAATTATGGAGTATAAATATTTATAGAATATTTGATAATTATTTTATTGGACAAATAAAAGACTTATGGTCTAGAATTTTGTAATTGTGTGTGTTGATCATGTGTTAAATGTACTTACACGACCTTCACATTGTTTAGTCTTAACACACATTTAGATGGCTTGGTAAAATATAACTAAAAAAGATAATAGTTACATAAATGTTTTATTATCAATTATGATACGTGCAAATTTCATAATCATGTGTGTGGATCATGTGTTACATACACTTACAGGACCGTTCACATCGTTTAGACTCGAGACACATTTAAATGGCTTGGTAAAACTGGCTAAAAATATAATATTTAAATACATGTTTTATTATAAATTATTGTGAGACATGAGTTGCGTTTGTATGTTTACTATTTGGTGGATTATTAAATTATTATGATGATCATGTTTGGTCGATCATTAAATTTTATCGTCTGTGGCAACGCACAGGCATTTTACTAGTCTTCTCTAATAATAAATGGAGGAAACTATCTTACGGTACGTCATTTTATTTTCCGATAATGTCCTCCCACTAAGTCGCATAATAAATCAAATTGCCACCATCATATTGCCACGTACCAGTTCGCCCTTTTTTTTTCTCCGCTCCACAAACGTGGTGCTTTCTCGATTCCTCCTCGCTCGACAAACCTTCGTGTCGGGAAGCCACGCACACTTCTTTTCAGTTTCGAGACCAGCTTCGAGGTCGTGGACTGTGGAAGCCAAAAAGAAGTGTCCGGCGGTGGGCACGCTTATTTCCACCGTGAAGCCCTCCTTCCGTGTATTGCCAGAAACTGCTAGCGACCAGTTTCCGGACGGCTTCCCGAGCTCCCCCTTACAAACACCGAATCGGTACCCAGGTTTATCCCCGTTTTTGCCTCTATTTACACCTATTGCCCCCGCAGGAAAACGTTTGGGAAGTAAAACAAAACGTATCTCACACCTGCAGCTGCTCCCCCATGGCGTTCTCGAGATGGCGACCTAGGGTCCCACGATTCCGTCATTCTGCAACATATAAATCCCATATGAACACTCCCCTGTGTCCGCCTCGTCGTTACCACCGTCCTGGACGAAGGAATTGGCCCGAGACGCCGTAAATCGAGCCCGCCCCTCACTTCTTCACCGCCTCCGGCCGCCACGTTTTCCGTCCATCAGCTGGCTACCGGACCTCCTCCGATTTCAATGAACCCTCCACGAGCTTCAAGGTGAGTCCAACATTCGAACGAACCCTCCTCCTGTCCTCCTCCCGCTCTGTAATGCGTTGTCAACCGTGAGCCGCCGAGCTCCTCCGTTCCGGTGGTCGCCAACGCCAATTCCGGCGACCATACGGCTCCTCGCCGCCGCGAGTAGACTCAAAACTCCGGCAGGATTCTAATCCCCTATTTCTCACTCCCAGATGAGCTTCGGAGGGCTGTCCCGATTCATGGCGGCTTTCAAACTTGTAGAAGCCTAAAAAGAAGTCTCCGCCGGCAGTGTATGCAGTTTCTCTCCACTGCGGTTTTTCCAGACGGTAACTCGGAAACTTGCTTATGGAGAAGCAGGAGCTCAAAAGAAGTGTGCCCTCCCGCCGTGGAATCACTTCAGAGACGAAGGGAATGAGGAGGCGGGACAGTGATGCATCTGCCGCCTCCCAGTCTACGCAGCCGCCACCGCGACCCGCCGTCCGCTCCCCGCCGAGTCGTCTGTCCCCTCGGCAAGTCGCCAGAAGCAAGTTGGCATGTACGTTAAGCTCGCTAGCTAAGGGAGCGTCCTGAAGGCGTCCACAGCCACCGGTCAAACATTGCCAAGCTGCGCTTCAGCCGCCTTGAAGGTGACCTGCTTCCCGGCCCTGGAGTCCGCGCCGTGCTCCTTGCGTCCACCGTCGCCGACTAGGCCTTCTGCTGCGGCGCTGACGCGACCACCATGGCGAAGTCCCCGTTCATGATGAACTGTTGGAACTCTGACACCTCGACACCGTACCCTCACTGTATTGTCGCAATGACTACCCGCCCTCTATCCCATGCTTTTCTTCTTCGGAGTTCCGACTGTCCCAATTTCAGCATGCTAAGTTACATGATCGATTGTTTCTCTGATATGAATTACGTACAAAAGCTAGCAACATGCTCTAGAGAGAGAATTTTATCCTCGGATTACTTTTTTTGTTAAATGAGTTATCCTTAAATAATGATAAAATATTAATTTCCTGTTCAATTGTCGTGGCCATAGGATGGCTAATTTGTGGGGCCGATGGACGTTGGTGGATCCGGTGAGGGATAGCGAGCTGAATAGCCCACACGGGGAGGATCCCGGTAAACCGAGATCTCCCAGGAACAAGAAACAGGATCAAAGCACGAAGGGGAAGATCTAGCAAATAAGAACAAATGCACGAAGGCACACGACACACACACGATATACCCAGGTTCAGGGCCCTCGTGAGGAGGTAACACCCCTACTCCTGCCTTTCCTCGCTATATATTTGTGGTACAAGAGCTACAACTTGCTACAAGATCTCTCAAAGGGAGAAGTACAAAGAACTAGATGAACTCAAGGTGAGAAGGAGTAACTGCTCTAAGAGTAAATGCGACTATAGCTTTTGCTCTCAAGTTGGTCTCTCCCTCTCAGGAGCAGTTATGGCGCCTTTTATAGAGCTCCGGCCAGGAGGGCCGGAAACCCTAAACTGGCTTGGCCCCACCGGACAGGCCTAGCCGGCATGCCGTCACCGGCTAGTGCGACCTAGTCGCCGGGCTATCCGGCGTAGCCCCTTCGTCATCATCTCGTTAAGGACGGCAGGCGCCGTCCTGCATCATCATTGTCCCCCTGTCAGAGACAAGACATGTCTTTGCCCATCCCGGATAGCCTTTTCCGGATTGCCGGGCTAGGCATGTCAGGTCTTGTCGTACCACGATCGTACCGGCTGACGCGCTCCCGTGTCAAGCGGGAGGTGACGATGCTTCCGTGTCAGGCGGAATGGTACTTCCCCCCGCAATAGACGGGAAAGCCTGCTATAGACCGTTGAAGGCCGACCGGAAGCCCTCTCGCCGGCTACCTCCTCGCTTGCCATTGTGAGCCTCTTCTGCATAAGATCAAGACCGAGACATATATTCCGGTTAATACTTACCTGGACTACCTATCCGGTAAAGCCGAGTGCACCTTCATCCGGGAGTCTCCCCGGAGTCCTAGATCCGGGATCCTTTCCGGAGGCGTCCGAGCTCGTCTCAGGATGAGTATCTCTAGGCCTAGCCTCCCGAAGATGTCTTAGCTTATTAGCAAAGACATCTTCGAGAAGCTAGTTCTTAGAGGAACCACCCGCTCATGCTTGTGCTGCGATTGTGAGGGCCGGGGGTGTCTATTTACAGCTGCGAGACCTGACCCTTGCGCCTGCCAGGAGGCACTTTGTCCTCTACCAGCGCTCAAGGGTCAAGCTGCCCTTTCAGTACAGCAGGAGGTGTCCCTCGCTCTCGCCAAAGGTCAGGTACTGTTGGCACCTTATTGAATTATACCGGGATCTGCCCCTACCCGGGGGGCAGCCCCCCGACACTAGTCCCCGAAGCTGGTGCTGCACAGCGACCCCGGATGATGTGCGGGATCAGCTTTAAACAACAACTATCTTCTGAGCACACATGCCACCAGCCTTTCCCTTTCTGCCGAAGTCGGTTCTTCCGAGACCTTCTTACCGAGACTATGTTTACCGAGAGGCGAAGCCTGCAACCGGATAACACATCCTCAGGGAATCTCGACCGTTGGCCTCCTGATGAATTCGAGACTGTGAGCCAGGGCCCACCCGACGTCCCGTCTGAGCAGAAACGCACTCGAGTGCTCCTGCGCGAGCACGCCGTCGCTTGGGTTCCCGCGCCGGGATCCGCAGCCGATCCGGAATCCAACCGTTGGGGCCGTGTGGCCCTCGGTGTGGCCGGATCAGACGCTCCGGATAGCGCCACGTGGTTTGCTGCACAAACTAGATCCCACCCACGATCGTGGAGATCGTGGGCGGGAAAATTGGAAACCGCTCCGGAATCCCCCCCATAAATAGGGGACCGGAACGGTCTCCTCCCCTTCTTCTTCTTCCTCGCTCCTCTTCCACTACTATCTCGAGCGCATCGCTGCCGCTACGCTCGTCGCCGTTCGCCGGAGCCCGGACACCGTCGCCCTCGTCGCTCGCCGGAGCCCGGACACCGTCGCCCTCGCCGACCTTCTTTTCTCCGGTGAGTTCCTCTTCTTCGCTCCGATGATTTTCTCCGTTAGAACAACCGCCCGACTCCGGCCGTGCCGTAGCACACGCGCGGTTGAGCCACCGCCGGCGAGCACAACTTGAGCGGCGCGCACGAGGCGCACGGTGGTGATGCACCGTTACGGTAGGATGTAGATTGTTCACTCGCATTGTGCCTCGCCCGAGTCCAGCGCGAGCCTATTTTCCCCCTTTTGTTTTGATTATTTAGCACACGGTAGATCTTGTTTCCCAGGAATCCGGTATTGTTTAGCAGTTTGTGCTCCGGCATCCTAGTTTCCGGTAGACTAACTCCGACTAATCGCCGCTGCGCCTGCAGAGTAGCTCGGATACATTTGCAAACTTCTTCGACATGGGCGAAGAACGTACCCGGGGGTGCTGGGATGGGTCCGAGACCAAGCAGTCAGATCTGGACTGGCTGTATCGGACTCACCGGATTCCTCCGGAAGTCGAGAGCCGTCTCCCGGAGGGGGAGGTTGCACCGGAACCCCAACCCGGGGAATACGTGGTATTCCTCGCGCACTTCGAGCGTGGGTTTGGGCTTCCGGCTAGCCCCTTCTTCCGCGACTTCCTCGACCTCTACGACCTCCAACCTCACCATCTTCCCGCCAACGCCATTATGATGCTCTCGGTCTTCACCACCTACGCGGAGGCATACCTCGGCATATGGCCATTTTTGGATCTCTGGGCCAAGTATTTCATTCTTCGCCGCCAAGCCATCCCCAACCCGGATAAGAAGATAAAAGACTTAGTCGATTGCGGAGCGGCCACCATCATCCCTCGCGCGGACTCCGGATTCCCTATAGTCAAGGGACTAGAGTCCTGCCGGAAGTGGCAGCGCAGCTTCTTCTACGTGAAGAACCGGGAGCACTTGGGAGATGGTCCGGGATCCTCGAATCCGGACTTCATCAATCTGCCGGATTTCGTTATTGGTCCTCCGCGCGAATTCCGTCTCTTGAAGAAGCTTCCCGATAATGGCGAGGTCAATTGCATGCACGACGTTCTGAACGTGCTAAAGGAGAAGATGACCGGCGATGATCTCCTACGCTGCTTCATCATTCGCCGCGTCTGCCCCCTTCAAAACCGAGTGCACAAGATGTGCCATATGGCCGGGAACCTAGACCCCACCCGGACCAGTATCTTTGGGCTAAGTCACGCAGGGGTCGTCCGTCGCGTTCGAGCTATTGCCCGGACGGAGATGACGGATGACTACTCTTGGGGTGTCATTGGGGGATCCCGGAAAAAACCATGCGACCAGGTGCTCATATCTGTCTTTCGTGCATTCGCCTTCGTACATGCGTTCGCCTGGACACCGACACGGCCTGATTTGTTTGCGCAGTTATTCGAGCGTCAAATTGAAGAAGACGCTGTTCACGCCAACGAGAATTTCGTGCCGAACTTCCCAAAACCGGACGAGATGCCGAGGGAGGACCCCGACGGCGAGGACCATCTCGCCATTCCTTTTGTCAAGGCTTCGAGTAATCCTTCAACCTCAGAGGCAGTTTCCATTTCTTCGGATGATGAGGATGAGATTGACTGCCAGATTCTCGATGTTATTGACGCTCTCCCTCTGAATTGGGCCTCAGCAGTGGTTCCGAAACCGACAACCGGGACCAAACGTGCCGAGAGTCGGAAGCGCGCGGCTTCCGACACCGAGGGGGCCGATAACCCCGGCAACCCCCCTAAGAGGAGCAAGCCGAGTAAGCAAACGACCGAGAAACCTGCTCGGCGTCGGCAAAGGGGTCCTCTCACTGTGGATTCCGGGTACGTTTTCCTTGCCTTATGTTACCTGACTTTGTTTTTTCCACAACTATTACTAAGACATTTCCTTTCAGGGATGCGCTCGAGCTCCCGTCACCTGCTGTTCCTCCTCCTCCCGGGACTCGGACTCCCAGCCCGGCTCGGGCTTCTCCTTCACCTCCTCGCCCTTCTACTCGAGGAAGTGAGCCTGCCGCCTCCGGTGCCGCACCGGCTAGCGTTGTGACCCCGGATGCACATCCGGTGACTGACGAGATCCCGGTGCAGGCCACGACCACCTCGGGAGAAATTCTTCTTCCGGAGAGTCCGCGCCGGGTGCCCGGGCTTGAGGCAGAGATCCTTAGCCCTCGCCGGCAACCCGCGGCAAGCGGCCCCTCTCGGCCAGTCGCGACCAAGACCATCTCGGAGAAACAGCCCACAACCTCCTCCCGGCCAGCTGATCAACCTCCCAAGTCTCGCGGCAAGATCGCTGGGCAGAAAATACCTTCTGCTCCGCCTGCAGCTGCCCCGACATCCTCGGCCCGTGACTTGGCGCTGCGCACGGGTACGTTTTCATCGCTACCACCGCCTCCCGCCGAGATCCCTACGGCTGCCTTGCGGATGTTGCGAGCAACTGTCAGTTCCTTTGTACCTTCAGGATCCCGGGACGCTGTTGCTACTCGCGCTGCCGGCGGGTCCGGCATACGGGTTGTTGATGAATACAACCAGGCCTGGCTTGCCGCCGACGCCTCCGAGATCGCAGGAGACTTGCACGCTGCAGGCCCAAGCCGCAACGCTCAAGCCCTGCACGCTCTCCAGGTGGCCGCGTTGGATGTCACTCGGGTGACCGAGTTAAGCTTGTTCTATTTCTTTTATCAAAAAATACTTGTTCCTTCCACCACCACTAGTCCCCGAGATTGGTGCTTAGTGCTCTAGATTCCACCGAATAGCAGATCACTAGGTTCCAATCTTATAGAAAAATCCAGGACTCGGACACCGAGTCCCCGAGATCCTCCCAACCGGGTAGGTTGCTTCAAAATTTGCTCCATCACCACTAGTCCCCGAGATTGGTGCTTAGTGCTCTAGATTCCACCGAATAGCAGATCACTAGGCTCCAATCTTAGAGAAAATTGCAGGACTCGGACACCGAGTCCCCGAGATCCTCCCAACCGGGTTCCTTACATCTTTTCCCGACTAACTCCTCCTTTGTCTTGATTTCAGGAATGCAGCCAGAAACGCCGCAACATCTTCAACCGGGTTCTTGCTGATCTTGGTCAATCCAAGAAGTGCGAGGAGCGCCTCCGGGAGGAGCGAGATGCGGCGCGCAAGGTCTCGGTGGACCAGAAGACCGCTCTCGCCACCGCGCAAGCCGAGATCGCGCGGCTGAACGGCGAGCTCGAAAAGGTCAAGGCTGCTACGACCGAGATGAAGACGCGCTTCATTGAGGCGAGCAAGAAGCAAAAAGAAACCTTGGACCAGTCCGAGGTGCGCGCGCACAACGCCGAGACCGAGCTGGCTCTCCTTCAGTCTCGGTCTGATACTTGGCTCTCCGAGCTCACTGTATTGAACCGGGATCTGAACAGTAAGTGGACCGACATCCCTCTTCTCTTGCTGCTTCCTTTCTTCGCTGCTGCTTTTCTTATGACTTAGTTGCTTGACAGTTCTTCTTTTTAAAGGGGAATTTGAGCACTCCCGGGAGGCTGCTGTTAAAGCCGTTGCTGCCGCCCGCGAGAAGCGTGCCGGGAAGGGTCCTGTCTCGGAAGCCTGGGACATCGAGGATCATCTCACCGCTCTGAAGGGCCCGGATAGTACCTCTTCGGTCTATCGGGACTGAACTTCTCAGCGCTGCGGTCCACGTCCACGGCGCACTGTGGCCAAGCATCCGCGGGACTCTCTCGATTCCTGAGCTCGCGAGCGCACTTCGGGGTGCCGGGAGTCGCATCCACGCCTGGAAGCGTTCCGGTGCGCGAGCTGGTGCCGACCAGGTCTTGACCCAAGTACTTAGCTGGTACGAGGGTCTTGACCTGGAGGTGATTCAGCGCCTGCGGACGACTTCGGCGTGGCTGAGTGATCCGGCCAAGATTCAGCGGCGACAGGAGGTGGCGCACCGGATTGCCTCGTGGTCCAGCATCCGTGCCTTCACCGCGAGCGTTCTTTCTGACTCTGAATCAGATTATGAGGACGATGAAGACACCGGCGCTACCGGCGACGCGGAAGAGGAGACTCCGGAAGAAGACGATGCCGCCTCCGGTGCCGCGCCCGAGACCGTGGTGCCCCGGGATGCTGCGACTTCGCCGAGACCCGAGGTCTCCCAGACCGAGGTGCACCCCGACGCCCCGAGTAGTGCTGCCGGAACTGCAGCCGAAGTCGCTCCCGCTGCTGCTCCTGCTGTTTCTGCTGCTGCTGCTCCCGAGGCTGCTGCTCCCGAGGTCTCCGTCGAGAAGCCGACTTCCCCTACCGCTTAAAAAAAACTTAAGAGTAGATTCGTCAAATCCCCGGGATGCCGGGTGCCATATGTAATATACACTTATACTATTTTCGTTTCGCACTGAACTATTTACCCGAGTAATCTATGTCAATTTATTCTGTTTTGAGTTCCCGACTTGCCTTTCATGTTTACCGTACTTAGGTAATTTCTGCTCTTGTCTACCATTTCGGCGTTCGACAGTCGAGTCACAAAACTCCACATACGGCATACATTACTTAGAACAATTCGAGTTCCGTTTAACCGAATTCCCGACATAAAAAACAGCTACGTTAGTAAAAAACAAGCATGCCGGACAAGTTCCTGCTCCAAGTCCCCGAGACCATTTTCGTGTTTCCCACCTTCCCTCTCTTTGCTCTTGACTACCATTTCGGCGTTCGTCAGTCGAGTCACAAGATGATTTCACATGACATACATTACTTTGACTTTGAGAATCGGACTCGGAACTTTCCCGGCATGCACACAATATAAGAGATAGCTATCCGGCAGTCCCCGGGTTCCTTCCCGGGATGCCGGTACAAAACAATAAATAAACTTGACGAAACAAAAGAAAAAAGAGCACAAAATTAGGCAGTCCCCGGGTTCCTCCCGGGGTGCCTTACTTCCATAAATACTGAAAATTGAGATACACATACACTGAGCCCTTTAAGTGTAAAAGGGTCGAAGTAGAGCTACATTCCATGGACGCTTGGTTTCCTCACCGGATTTGTCCATTACACCTTTCCTAGCCTCCTGTGCATCTACAAGGTAATAAGAATCATTGTGCAACGCCCTGCTTATTACGAAAGGTCCCTCCCATGGAGGTGACAACTTATGCATTCCGGCCGTGCGTTGGATGAGCCTCAGCACCAAATCCCCCTCTCGGAACACCCTCGGGTGTACTTTCCGGCTATGATAGCGACGGAGGTTCTGTTGATAAATTGCCGACCGAGATAGTGCCAACTCTCTTGCCTCTTCGAGTAAATCCACATCATCTTCTCGGGCCTCCTTTGCCTCGGTCTCGGTGAACATTGTCACTCTCGGGGAGTCATACTGTATGTCGGTCGGGAGTACGGCCTCAGCAAGGTATACCATGAAGAATGGCGTGTAGCCGGTAGATCTATTTGGTGTAGTCCGGAGACCCCACAAGACCGCTGGCAACTCCTCTATCCAGCATCCCGGAGTTCTCAACAGTGGTTCGATCAAACGAGCTTTGATGCCGGCCAAGACCAAGGCATTTGCTCTTTCGACTTGCCCATTTTCTTCCGGGTGTGCGACTGATGCTACATCCAGCCGGATTCCCTTCTCAGCACAAAATCGAGCGAATTCCCCCACAGCAAAGTTGGTGCCATTATCCGTGATAATGCTGTGCGGGTATCCGTATCTCAAGATGATGTCTTTCAGGAATTGCACGGCGGTGTGTCCATCGCACTTCCGGATTGGCTTGACTTCTATCCACTTGGTGAACTTGTCCACCATAACCAGTATGTGTGTCATATTGCCTCTTGCCGGTTTGAACTGCCCAACCATATCCAAACACCATACTGCGAATGGCCAAGTGATAGGGATTGTTTTCAGTGCTGACGCCGGCATGTGTATCCGGTGAGCAAATCTCTGACACCCCCCACACTTCCGGACAATATCTTCTGCTTGCTGCAACGCAGTGGGCCAGTAGAACCCATGCCGGAACACCTTTGCCACCAGGGCCCGGGAGGACGCATGATGTCCACACTCCCCTTGATGTATTTCCAGGAGCATTTCCTGTCCTTCTGCCGGTTCCACACATCTCTGGAGTACCTCAGTGACACTTCTCTTGTACAGCTCTTTATTGATGACAGTGTATGCTTTTGATCTTCGCAGTATTTGCCGGGCTTCCACTTCATTCTCCGGGAGAGTTCCCTCCAAGATGTAAGCCATAATGGGCTGCGCCCACTCCGGGATGGGTCTAACCGGGAATATGGGAGTGTCTATGTCCATTGGCTCTGCCGACATCACCTCTATCATCATTTTTCTTTGCCTCTCTGAGCACTGGGACGCAGTCCCCGGGTTCGATGTTATGCTCCCGACATCTACTTCCATGGGTACCGCATCTGAACTAGGCTCCTTGGGGATGAAGATCGAATCTGACTCGGGTGAGGGTTGAATATATGGCTTCCTCAAATGCTCCAGAGCTATCCCGGGTGGGATTGCATCCCGAGATGATCCTAGCTTGGACAAGACATCCGCTGCCTCGTTTTCTCCTCTGGGTATATGCTTGAACTCGCATCCTTCAAAAAATCCGGATATTTTCTGCACATGAAACCTGTATAAGGCCATGGTTGCATCAAGGGCATCCCAATTCCCCGACACCTGTTGTACTACGAGGTCGGAGTCACCGAAACACTCTATCCGGCGGATGCCGATCTCCCTGGCGACGTTCAGTCCATGAACCAAGGCCTCATATTCTGCGACATTGTTGGATGCCCGAAAATGGATCTGCAGCACATACTTCAGTACATCTTGCTTTGGGGAAGTGAGGACCACTCCGGCACCCAATCCGATTTTAGCCTTTGAGCCATCGAAATGCATCCTCCAGAAATTGTAATCCGGCATCGGAGGTTCATACTGCATCTCGGCCCAGTCTACCAAAAAGTCCGGCAGCGCCTGCGACTTGATGGCATCTCGTCTCTCATACGCCGGAGCATATGGAGACAACTGGATGGCCCATTTGGCTACCCGGCCGCTAGCGTCCTTGCAACCGATGATCTCGGCCAGAGGAGCTTCGCACACCACTGTGATCGGGTGTTCCTGAAAGTAGTGCTTGAGCTTGGTCACTGCCATGTACACCCCATATGCCATCTTTTGGTAGTGCGGGTAGTTTTGCTTGGATTCCGAGATCACCTCACTGAGGTAATACACCGGCCTCTGTATCAGCTTGCCCCCTTCTTCCCTTTCTACCACTATCGCCACGCTGACTACCCGGTTGGTTGCGGCAATATACAGCAGCATAGGTTCCTTGGGTAACGGGGATGCCAACACAGGTGCTGTTGAGAGCATTCTCTTCAAATCGTTGAACGCCGCGTCAGCCTGCGGGGTCCAAACAAATGTCTTGCTCTTCTTCATCAGCTGATATAGGGGCAAGGCCTTCTCCCCAAGTCGACTCACAAACCGACTTAGGGATGCAAGACACCCGGTAAACTTCTGCACATCTTTGAGACGTACCGGCAACTTCATGCTTTCGATGGCACGAATTTTACCCGGGTTGACCTCGATTCCCCGGCTTGAGATGAGGAAACCGAGTAACTTCCCCGCCGGAACCCCGAATGTGCACTTATCCGGGTTCAACTTCATCCGGAATCTTCTTAGGTTCTTAAATGTTTCCCTCAGATCATCTATCAGTGAGGCTTTTTCTTTTGTCTTTATGACTATGTCATCGACATAGACCTCGGCATTTCGGCCTATTTGATCATGCAAACATTTATGCATGCATCTCTGGTATGTGGCACCAGCATTCCTCAACCCGAAAGTCATGACACGATAGCAGTAAGCCCCATAAGGGGTAATAAACGCAGTTTTCAATTGATCATCCGGATTCAAAGGTATCTGGTGGAAACCAGAATATGCATCTAAAAAAGTCAAAAGTTCACTCCCGGCAGTGGAGTCTATCACTTGATCTATCCGGGGCAGTGGAAAGGGGTCTTTCGGGCATGATTTGTTGAGGTTGGTGAATTCGATGCACATGCGTCATACCTTCAGCAGGAGGGTATCATCCTTCTTCTTCTCCACCAGGACCGGATTCGATATCCAATCCGGGTGCAGCACCTCCATTATGAATCCAGCGGCCAGTAGTATAGCCAGATGCTCCATGACCGCGGCTCTTCTTTCATCCGAGAGTCGCCTAGTTGGTTGCTTCACCGGCTTCGCATCCGGTCTAACAAACAGAGAGTGCTCAGCCAACTCCCTCGGGACGCCTTGCAGATCGTCACTCGACCACGCAAAGGCATCCCGATTCTCACGGAGGAAGTCGACGAGCTCGCCTTCCTATTTGCTGTCCAGGTTGCTGCCAATGATAACTTGGTGCTCCGGGTTGCTAGGGTCTACACCCACCTTCTTGGTCTCCTTGGGGGGCTGAAATGACGCACCCTGCTCCGGGTTCACCATCCCGGGCATTCCGAGCTGGGAGGTCTTGGCCATCGCCACCACCTGCTGGATCCTCTTCTTCTCTTCCGCGATCACCAGGGACTCAGCTAAGCACGACCCCGCCGAGGCACACTCCATGGAGCGCTTGTGGTCTCCCGAGATGGTGATCACACCGTTGGGTCCCCGCATCTTCATCTTGAGGTAGCCCATGTGAGTTGAGATCATGAACTTGGCGAGGGCCGGTCTGCCGATCAGTGCGTGATACGGGCTCTCGAGGTCCATGACCTCGAACTCCAAGCTCTCGGTTCGGCAGTTCTCCCGAGTTCCGAATAGCACCTCAACCCAGATCTTTCCCATGGGCGAGCAAGAGACTCCAGGCACAATGCCGTGGAAGGTTGTCTCGGTAGGCAGTAGGGTGTTCATGGATACACCCAGCTTCAGCATCGTGTCCTTGTACATGATGTTAATGGCACTGCCATTGTCAATCAGAACCCGGCTGAAGCGGACGTTGAGGTTGGGTCCGACAAAAGTTGGGTCTACCACTAATTAAGGCATACGCCCCCGGCTTAGGCATAACTCGGGGGTGATCCTTCCGGCTCCACGTGATCTCCATCTCGGACCAGTGCAAGAACTTGGGCACTGCCGGAATCACATCATTCACCTCCAGTGCACGCTGCCGCACACTCTTTCGGTCAGTGGGCTCGGTCACGAAGACCACATAGCTCTGATGAGCCTCCCGGTAGTTACTCTGCTGGTGTCCGGCTTGGTTACCGGTGCCTGCACCGTTGTCGTTCCGGGTATGCACCACATTCACTGGCCGAGGCGGGGGTCCTCTCGGAGGAGGGGGAAGTCGAACAGCATTGGCCCCCGATGTTGGAGGAGGGGGTCTTGGGATATTGGGCCGAGATGCCGGAGCACTCTGCCGAATAGCTCCCGAGCTGCCTTCCTGCAACGTGCGCTGATACCAGCTGCATTGCCGAGTGGAGTGGTTTGCGGGCTTGTTGGCCTCCAGAGTATGGTAGCAGCATGGCTTGTTCAGCATCTCTTCATACGTCAGGGGCTTCTTTTGTTCCACCCAAGTCTTCTGCACCTCTTGACTCTGACCCCAAGCCGGGCCACTTGTCTTTTGACGCTGGCTGTTGCCGGCATCCTCCTGCTCCCGGGTCACTGCTGCGACGTGCTGTGCAGCATGGTGGTACTCGGGCTGATTCCTCTTGTGGCCGAACTCCTGGCGATCATGGCTTCTGCTCGGTCCTGAACGCTGAGGTCCCGCACTCCTCCTGTTGGAGTCACCGACATCCACCAGGGGTTGCATGGGATCTCCAAGCGTATAGGTATCGGCGATGCGCATGGTTTCTGCCAAGGTTGTTGGCATCTTTCTCTGCAACTTCTGCCACAGCATAGAGCCATGCCGGCAGCCTTGTGCAAACCAGGAGATGGCCTGTGCCTCTACCACCCCTTCGCAAGAGTTGCGAATATTTCTCCACCGGGTAAGGTATTCCCGGTCGGTCTCGTTGCTCCTTTGCCTGCATATGGCGAGCTGCTGCGGCCTGTTCGGCCTTTTGTACGTGCTGGTGAAGTTGCTGATGAATGCTTCCTCAAAGTCTAACCAGCAGTCTATGCTGCCAGTTCTCAGGTTGTTCAACCAGATCCGGGCTGGTCCTTCCAACATTTGCGGTACATAACGTACAGCCCATCGTCTGTTTCCACCGGCTATGCTTACTGCAGTCACATAGTCGGTTAGCCAGTCCTCCGGCTTCTTGCTGCCGTCATAGGTCTTGGCACCCCTGTTGAGCTGAAAGTTCCGAACAGGTGGTTCTCGCATGATCCGAGGTCCAAAGCAGGCAGGTCCCGGAGGTCCTTGCTCTTCCACCAACTCGGATTGATGAATCCGGTCGAGCCGGAATCGGGCGTCTGCCGGGTTCAGCTGCCTGGTTCCTATCCGAGATCCCAAAGGGTTCTCGTCCGGCTGATACCCGAGCTGCTGCAGCCTCGAGTTGCCATCATTGAGCCTGTCCTGCACAGGGATCACGGCCTGCTGGGGAACAGAGGCGACCTCCCTCTGTGGGTTTCCCTGAACGTGAGGAGGATTCCGGGGTGGATTACCACGGCCGACCGGGTCATTGTTTCCTACACCCAGGTTACCCTCCCCACGGGTACTTCCCGCCTGCCCCGAGTTACGCTATCCGGCCTGTCCGGCTTGCTGGATACCGGCGAAGGTCGGGTCATAGGTCTGTAGTTGTTTGTTCTTCCCGGAACCTTGACTCCGGCTCCGGCTCTTGCTCTTGCTCTTGCTTCTGCTCGGATGCGGGGAAGAGGCCTCCCCATCCGACCTCTGGCTGTTGGGTCGGGCTGAGTGCACCTGGGACCCTGCTCCGGGGTTCTTCTTCTTGAAGGCCTGATTCTGACGGTTGGCCTCAATCACCAACTCGTTTACCCTCTCCTGCTGCTTACGCAGGGCCTCACCGGATAACCCCACCAACTCGTCCATGGCGGCTTCGGCGGCCCTAAGAGTTTTCGCCGGTGAGCTATACACCGGCTTCCTCGCTGAAATCCGGCTTCCGGTGTTACTGGTGGTGGCTCCACCAGCCAGCTCCTCATTCACCATTCTTCCTTTCTTGCGCAGATCTGCAATGCGCTTCTCCCGGGAGTCTATCTTAGGGAATCCGTGAGCTGCATTGTACTCCCGGAGGCTAGCGCTGAGCTCACGGCGGATCTCGGCGATCTCCTGTGCCTCAGCGAGTAGCAACTTCCGCTGCTCCTCTAACTCAGCCGAAGTGGCCTGGGTATCCGCTTCGGCAGCCACAGGTACAGCCAACTTGGTCACCAGCCCCGAGAGGGGATCCGGGCGACGCCGCGGCTGGGACGCCTGTGGATCACCATCTCGGGCCGCAGGCCTTTCCTGCGGGGGTTTGGCCAAACGGGGATGGCCCTCGGTATCGCCGTCAGCGTCCTGGTACTCCTCCTCGGTTGCCCCGACCATCATCACTGCGACGGAACTCGAGGGGCGATCGACACGCAGACCCCGAGTAGCGCAGAGCATGGGAGGGTCCTCAGCTTCCAGAACCACGTCCGGGTAGCTACAGACAACCTCTGTGGCGACGTAGGTGGTGAAACCACCGAAGTTAATGAGACATCCGTTCACTGGAAACGGTCTGTTCCGGAAGCATCATGCGTTGTCGCAGACGAAATCCATCTCCCCTAGTCTTACGACTAGGCCAGAGAGAACCTGAACGTCGAAGTGAACGGGGGAGCCCGTCCGGATGTGTACACCAGCCAACGCCTCTGTCAGCCCCACGGTGGGCGCCAACTGTCGTGGTGGTGTCACGGCAGATGCCATAGGATGGCTAATTTGTGGGGCCGATGGACGTTGGTGGATCCGGGGAGGGATAGCGAGCTGAATAGCCCACACGGGGAGGATCCCGGTAAACCGAGATCTCCCAGGAACAAGAAACAGGATCAAAGCACGAAGGGGAAGATCTAACAAATAAGAACAAATGCACGAAGGCACACGACACACACACGATATACCCAGGTTCAGGGCCCTCGTGAGGAGGTAACACCCCTACTCCTGCCTTTCCTCGCTATATATTTGTGGTACAAGAGCTACAACTTGCTACAAGATCTCTCAAAGGGAGAAGTACAAAGAACTAGATGAACTCAAGGTGAGAAGGAGTAACTGCTCTAAGAGTAAATGCGACTATAGCTTTTGCTCTCAAGTTGGTCTCTCCCTCTCAGGAGCAGTTATGGCGCCTTTTATAGAGCTCCGGCCAGGAGGGCCGGAAACCCTAAACTGGCTTGGCCCCACCGGACAGGCCTAGCCGGCATGCCGTCACCGGCTAGTGCGACCTAGTCGCCGGGCTATCCGGCGTAGCCCCTTCGTCATCATCTCGTTAAGGACGGCAGGCGCCGTCCTGCATCATCATTGTCCCCCTGTCAGAGACAAGACATGTCTTTGCCCATCCCGGATAGCCTTTTCCGGATTGCCGGGCTAGGCATGTCAGGTCTTGTCGTACCACGATCGTACCGGCTGACGCGCTCCCGTGTCAGGCGGGAGGTGACCATGCTTCCGTGTCAGGCGGGAGGTGACCATGCTTCCGTGTCAGGCGGAATGGTACTTCCCCCCGCAATAGACGGGAAAGCCTGCTATAGACCGTTGACGGCCGACCGGAAGCCCTCTCGCCGGCTACCTCCTCGCTTGCCACTGTGAGCCTCTTCTGCATAAGATCAAGACCGAGACATATATTCCGGTTAATACTTACCTGGACTACCTATCCGGTAAAGCCGAGTGCACCTTCATCCGGGAGTCTCCCCGGAGTCCTAGATCCGGGATCCTTTCCGGAGGCATCCGAGCTCGTCTCAGGATGAGTATCTCTAGGCCTAGCCTCCCGAAGATGTCTTAACTTATTAGCCAAGACATCTTCGAGAAGCTAGTTCTTAGAGGAACCACCCGCTCATGCTTGTGCTGCGATTGTGAGGGCCGGGGGTGTCTATTTATAGCTGCGAGACCTGACCCTTGCGCCTGCCAGGAGGCACTTTGTCCTCTACCAGCGCTCAAGGGTCAAGCTGCCCTTTCAGTACAGCAGGAGGTGTCCCTCGCTCTCCCCAAATGTCAGGTACTGTTGGCACCTTATTGAATTATACCGGGATCTGCCCCTACCCGGGTGCAGCCCCCCGACATCAATCAAGCGGCATCAGTATATTTCGATTGTGCAGTCTTGGGATCTTGCTCTGCTGGTTTGTTGGGCACATTCAAACTGGATTATTAACATCTTAGTGATCTTTGTAAATTAATTTTGTTTATGTTAATTATTAGTTCAATAACTTGTATTTTCATATTTCAGTCTAATGTCAACACAATAGCATTTGTTGATGAAAGTGGTAATCTCATTTATTCTACAAGCGACAATAATATGTGCAAGTTATTAGCTCGCTTTTACAAACTATTATCATGTCAGACCATATGTGCCTGAATTGCTTTCAGAGTTATTCATCATTGGAGCAAATGAAAGTGTCAAGTCTTTTTATGTTACAACCACCAATTGCTGAAAGAGTGAGCACGCTGAATCTGGATATTCTTGTGTCAGTAGAGTGGTAGATGTCATGTCTTTATTATTCCTCACAAGAAAGAAAGTATTAAATGTCAAAAAATAGATGACGCATTGGTTAATTTTATGTAACATTTATACGACTTATTTTTGTACCTGGAAGATGCATTGTGCAGGTGCTGCAGAAAGAATATGAGATGGTTCAATACGTATTTCAATATCCTAACATGTCCAATTTGTTCCATTAGTCCAGTATTATTACGGATAAATGAACGTTTTCTTTCAAATACAGTTGACCCGGTTCATAATTTTCTATGAAATCAGTACAAAACTGAATTCAAATTTACTCATTTGCTTCCCTGATGCTGCTACAAGGCAAGTAATATGGCAATCAAGATGTCGTCGAGGAGGTTGGTGGCATGACAAATAGCTACTTACTACAAGTTCACTGTCCTGGTGGTGGAGCTCAGGCACGTTATCAGTTCCGCACGACAGGAACCGTGCCACGACACAAGATATATGCGCAAATTTTGCTTTCTCCCGGTGCAACGCACGGGCATGGTTACTAATTGACATTAAAATATGGCTCAATACATAGAACTTATGATAATCTTGAGTTGACCACACCCACACTCAATATATATGGGTGACTATAGTGTTGAAAATGGTTGTAGCAAGTGATTGTACAAAAAATGGATGGTGTAGAGAGAAAAAGGTTTGAAAAGTTAATGGTTCTCTATCCGAGTTGGCCATATTGGAGCATACTAGTAAAATGAGCGTTGCAACGGGTGTAAAATAAATCACTATGCCATCACAAAATTAGAAACAATATACAATTAGAACCGCCCAAGCATCATAGGTTTAATTTTGATTCCTTGTTTATATTATTTGAGTTTTGTTACAATTTGACTTTATAATTTGTTCATTTACTTCTTTAAATGATTTTCTATTTCGCCTCAAATAAGATTTATGTGAACATTTATTTTACCCTACAATCAATGAAATGTATGAACATTTAATTTACACAGTTGCACTGCATGACCAATTATATCCAACCTAAACCTATGATACCAAGAATGATTGGCACGTAATTTTAGTTTGTAAATCCATGTTGACCAACTGCATTATTTTTTTGTTTAATCTATAGGAGGATTATGTATGTGTAATGTATAGGAGGATTTCGTATGTGTATATTTTGTACGGTCATGTCAATTTTTCTTTTAAGAGTAATTGAGAAATTGATCCTCGCTTCTAAGTATTAATTTGCTTCTATATGTCTTGATTACTATTTTTCTTCAAGACAATTCTCGGATAACAAAAGGAGAACGAAACATGTTGCTACACAATTGCTATGAGCTCAAATCTCTTAGGATTATGCTATCTATAAACAGTGGCCGTAGAAAGAGATACATAGGTGCAGTGTATTACTTTGTTCAAACTAAAAATAGATAAATAATTCTTGTTGTTTAAAGATATCCACTGGTAACCTTAAACACAAGAGATCGTGGAGGAGATTGTTGAGGGTTGCCTCCTCCCGTGCAGTTATGATAATTCCAAATACATAGGTGCAGTGTATTACTTTGTTCAAACTAAAATAGATAAATAATTCTTGTTGTTTAAAGATATCCACTGGTAACCTTAAACACAAGAGATCGTGGAGGAGATTGTTGAGGGTTGCCTCCTCCCGTGCAGTTATGATAATTCCAAGTGCTAAACAATAGCATCCAGTAACTACAGATGAGGACCAGGCTTTCAGGAAGATCAGACTCCGTGTTGAGGATGTTCAAGGGACGAATGTCCTTACAAACTTCTGGGTAGCTACGGACTTACAAACTTCTGGGTAGCTACGAACTGATAAAATAATTTGATGATTAACTTTTTATAGGCCATTAATGATGAATACTCATGCATTGTTATGAAATCATCACTAACATCTATATCGCATATATCATTAATTGATAAATACCCATTCAGGAAAAATTAGCGAATGAATCTGTATGCGCTTCCCACTACAGGAAAAAAATACATTATCATCATTAAACCACGTAGCAAATGTTGCACACGATTCCATTTTTTTGATACAACAAGAAATACACATGAACATAAAATCCAATTTGATGTATTAAGTAGAAATATTCGGACATGATGTACAGAGGAAAATAATTATCACATCCAAAATCAGAGGTTTACAATCTGACGCGAGACAATCAACTCCGTGGGCAGAGTCCCTATGCTCCTCCTCCGCGTCTTCCAAAAATCTCCTTGTTCGAGTTGGATGAACTCCGTGTCAGCTATATGATGAGAGAGGGCAAATCTTTCATCTCTCCCTAGGATGCATGTTCTTCAGACTTCGAATGAAGAATAAGGAAGGCTGAAAGACAATATATACTCATACTGATCCCATTCAGTTTCGAGGCTAATACTTGATCTTGAAGCAATATCCACTGTAGCATCAACGTTGCTTGAAGCAGGATCCTTCACCGTTCCAACATGTGTACTTCCGGCGGTCACTGCATATATCCTGTATGTATAGAGCTAGATGGACACCAAGTTTCATGAACGAATAGTCGTCATCACTTCGGAACATTTCAAGGGAATACCATTTCATCAAAGGATTAAGGATTTTGTGAATAAGTGCCTTAGAACCATGCTCATTTCAATGAAACAACATTTGGCTGGTGGGAGGAGAAGCAAACATGTAGATAAATGGAGACATAAATCAACTCTCGAAGACTACACAGACAATTACAGAGTAAGGTAAAAGGAGTAACATTTATTTCTTGTGCAGTGCAGTTGGTCTGAAATTGTGATATTCATAATTCATAAAGTAAATCTAATTGACAAAGTAAACTACGGCTAGTTAGATCTAGGCCAACGAATTGAGTAGGATGCCACCATCTAGAAACTGAAGTGTAGTGCAATACTACCCTATGACACGTAATTGAGCTGCTCGTAATTCACAGAGTACTCTAATCCACAAACAAATGTAGGCTGTGACATTAACCTATGAGGTACTATTCATCTATTCAAATTTTCTTCAGTTACCACTTTAGTCAAGTCATTAGTTGATAAAGAAAATATGACATGGAAGTAGTACAAATTATAATATGTAGAACTCCAGTTCCAAATTCCCAATCCAACTCGAAACTCTAGAAATTAAAAATCCTGAATTTGCAGGGATTGAGCTGATCCGTTGAAGACCGTTTATAACACACCTTTCTGAGGGGAAGCAAGTTGAGGAGCCCCACGAAGCTAATTGCTAGTAGGAATCCGGCCATCCACCCGAAGCGGTGCTCCTTGTAGCACCCTGGCGAGTTACCCAGCGTGCTCACTCCGGCAAGCTTGTACGTCTTCTTATTCAGAGCCAGCAACGATGAGCCGAACCCACCTGCGCGTACAATATTCCCCTTCCCCGTATTTCAGATGCGGGAAGCAGCCATGAATTAATTAAGAAAGACTTCGCTGGGATGGTGAACAGAGTGGTGCTGCTAGGGGAGAGACAGACTGAGAGAGAGGCGTGGGCACGCACCGCCGAACCCCATGGTGTAGCAGGCAACGGCGTACGTCTGGACAACGATGTTCTCCTGGCGGGCGAAGGGGCGGGACACAACGCCGAGGCGCCGGAGCACGTGCGTCCATCCGCGGATCGCGAGGAAGGCGAGTAGCGTGGTGGAGACGTTGAGCGTGGGGATGATGCCCCTGATGAGCGCCAACTACGGATCTGGAGCAGATGCGCGCGTTTAGCGGCCGCCCGCTGGAACCTCGGAGACGCCGTAGATTCCGCATTGCAGAAGTGCCAGAGCACGAGACATCGTCGTGAACCTGGGGAGGGGCGAGACGGGAAGGGAGGCACTGCGGCGGCGGCGGTTGTACCTTGTGCTAGGGTTCCACAGGGGGCAGGTGAGAGGTTGGAGACGATGGTCAAGCCATTGTCTTTTTTCATAGGAGATTTTTGCAAAACGTTCACGACATATGCAATTGTGAACCGGTAAGTATGGACTGCGGCTTAATATCTATAGTTTGCAGGGACTAAAGCGTAAAACAGCCAGCACGTACGAACGAATGTCCCCAGGCAATATTACATAGTAGAGACAATATTATATAGTAGAGATGTTGACATGTTAATTTTAAACAGATAGAGAGTGTAGCTAACAATAACAAAATTCTAGAGTTTTTGACATAAAAATAATTGAAATGTGTATCAGCGTAAGACTTATCTTGACAAGCCTTGCTACATAACTGAAGGACTTGTAATAACAAAACTATGTTATTTTGGATGTTGCTGATTTGTTCTCATGTTCGAACTTTTATTTCAATTATGTACAAAATTATTCCTCTAAATCTTCTTCAAATAGAATCTGTAATATTACATGACGGTGACCAATTTAAGATAAAATGCTCATACTAGGCCGAGAGGATTTCTATTATGTAGCTTCAGATTTGTCCTAGATGGAAACTAGTCTTTTTCTTGGCTGAGTAGGACCTATAATTACCTATCTGATCTATGGTGTCGTGCTATCCTACCAAAAGTATGACTTTCTGTTAGACATTGTAATGCTTGTACCATATCGGTATGGTGTAGTACACCAACCGGATTGTATCCCTCTGTATATGCCACGGTGGAGGCTGTTTCCACCTCCATATAACACGTACCCGATCGACCCACACGGGTAACGATCGTTCCACAAATCTAATATGGTATCAGAGCGCTTTTCTTCCGTGACCTAGCTGCCATCCGGAAAAACTCGCCGCCGCCACATCCACAGCCTAGCCGCCCGCCGCCTGCTGATTTTCCAGCCGCCGCTGCCGCCACAACAACGACCTGCCGCCGCCGCAGCTGATCAGCCGCCGCCACCACCTACGATACATCTACAGAACCCGCCGCTGTCGCTGATCATTAGTCGTCGCAGCCGCCACAACCCCACAGACCCTACAGCCCGCAACCAGTCGCCGCCGTCATGAGCTCCTCGTCGTCGAGTCTCTCCCTGGCCGCCGCCCTGGGAGCACCACCTACACAGCACCTCACCCGTGCCAATTTTCTTCTCTGGAAAGCACTTGTGCTCCCTGCCTTCCGTGGAGCTAATGTTATGGGATTGCTCGATGGGTCAGATCAGGTCGAAGATCAGGAGAAGAAGATCTTTGTGGAGAACCCTGCATATCTTGTCTGGATCGCTCGGGACCAACAGGTCCTCCGTTTTTTGCTGAACTCTCTCTCCTCGGAAATCCTCTCTCATGTTCTTGGGATGGAGAGCACTGCCGAAGTCTGGACAGCCATCAACAAGATGTTTTCCACTGCTTCCCGATCCAAGGTGCAGCACCTTCGATCATCTCTCAATGAAACAAAGAAACTGAAGCTCACAGTTGCACAATATTTCACAAAGATGAAAGGTTTTGCTGCTGAACTTGCAACCGCTGGAAAGCCTCTTGAGGATGATGAGCTGATCGGTTATTTGCTGCATGGATTGGATAGATCGTACAATGCTCTTGTCGCTGCAGTCAACGGAAATCCCAATACCACTCTAGATGATCTGTTTGGGCAACTCTCATCTTATGATATGCGCAATGAGATGCTAGATGACCCTGCCGATGATGCATTCCCATCTTCGGCTAATGCTGCTCAACGCTCGCGTGACAACAGTCGTCCTCCTCGCAATGATCGCAGTGATCGTGGCAAACAGTGGGTTGACCGTGGTCGCCGTGATGGTGGAGGACAGAGACGCACTGATGAAAGGCGAGATGATCGCCGTGACAGTGGACGACGTCGTGGTCGTCGTGAGAAGGTTGATAAACCCCCCCACTCCGTTCGTTGATGTGACTTGCCAAGTTTGCAAGATTCATGGCCACCCCGCTGATGTTTGTTGGTGGCGCTATAAGAAAGATGAATCTAACTCCGATGATGACCAAGATGACAAGGCTGCACATATGGCATCCTATGGCGTGGACTCCAATTGGTATGGTGACACTGGAGCCACCGATCATCACCGGCGAGCTAAGCAAGCTCTCCACCAAGGAAACGTACAATGGACGCGAACACGTCCACACGGCTGAAGGAAAAGGTATGGTTATAAGTATGACGCCCTAAAATCGGTACTATGTAGATTTAAGCGTTCCCACCAAAATCCGCATAACAATGATTTTAGGTCGCCCACCAGACATAATGTGCACGCCGAAACATGCGCATTATGTGGGTGGAATTGTGATAACATTACAACAGTTCCGATACATCCACAAATACAACAGAAGATATAATACAACAACGACTCGAATGAGTCAAGATACAAATGTTACAATACAAAGATTCAAATGACAGCGGAAGCTAAATAGTATCCAACTACGGATAAGATGCAAATTGGACTAAGAGTCCTGAAGATAAGCGATGGCGCCATATCCCTGCCCAGCCAAGCCGGAGGGATTCCCAAACTAACGTCGTCAGACTTCAAACCTGATAACTGCACATAAAGCATAACCCAAAAGAGGGTCAGGGCACTCCCTGGCAAGCAAAGCTGACTTGCCTACTTTCTACACCGTCTCCCAAAATATAGAGGAGGTGGAATTAGCGGCAGCAGCACTAGCAACCTAAAGAGACACGCTACAACTTCCGTCTAATCAGAGAGGGATACGAGAGCGCATAAAGTAGCCAATTACTACTAACATCAAACATAACCCATTCTCGAATTAACCCCCTCAACCAAGTATGAGGAAGCAATTCGGGAAACTCACACGTTGAACAGTTTTAGTTATAATTTATTGTGAAAGTAATTCTATATTACTAGTCAATTTAATTAACATTAAATAGGTGCAAGTTGTCTAGATCTTGTTAGCCAGCATCATCACCAAAATCGTCCATAACCGTGGACACGGCTCATCGATAAGATTATACCCTGCAGGGGTGCACTATTGTACCCATACTCGCATGATCAACCCAAGCAAGCATCATGACTTCTCAACACGACTTATTCCTTCACTACAGCAAGTCCAAGTGCCACCCATCTGAGTTGTTACCCGTGTCAGGAGTTCGGCCGAATCTCAATTGCGGACTCATTAGTTTGCGCCTACGCCACCATGCGGCTCAAACCACAGTAGGAACTGTCCGCTTCGTGTCGTACCGCACCTATATGACCCCCGTATCACATACCCTCTCATCATCATCATCATGCACATGCATATGAGCAAATGGAAAACCCGAACTACTTGCGGCACATGGACAAGCTGTAGATCCGTTCAAAGTCGAGGGGGGCTCCATAGGGCCTCACACAAGTGGTTAGTGCGCTCAAAATTGGACCCGAGGACAAAATATCAGTTCCTAGGTCGACACTGAGCAGAACAAAGCACCTCGCAAGGCCTTCCGCCTGGTGCCTTATCTTTTAATTATAATCCCCAATACAAGATAGCATTTTATTAAAGTAGAACAATCTATCATACTAAGCAGATGAAACATAAGACCAACAGACGACTCGCACAATCAACTCTAAGCATGCGCTACGACTCGCAAGGCCAACAGATAAACAAACAACAGGTTATGGGATGTGGGGATAAAGTTGTATGGGCTGCAGGATAAACATGTGATGGGATCGCGATAAGAATCGAATACTAGGGTAGCAGGGATCAACGGCAGGAATGAAAGACAATGTATAGGTAAACAAGCAAACTTTGCTTGCCTGGAATCCCACATGGAAGCAGATCTTGTCGTTGCTCACACATCTCAACGTCTTATCCGCGAAGAAGCAACAAACACTAGAAGCGTAAAAGATGCATTTTACAACTACGGCAAAAGATCCAGCATGATCATATGAGAATGATGCATGGCATGGCAAGATGCAATACAATGCAGGTGATCCAAATTAAGCGGGAGAGCAATCCCGACAATTAATATTTAGGTGCAAGTTATTTATTTACTCAGCAATATTAAATGTTGGTTAACATGGCAACACATGGCATGGGTGATCTAACTAGATTAAATGGAATAGGGCAATAATTAATTAAAGCCCAACACATTCCATATTTAATTATTTAGGTGCAATAAATAAATTACACTAAGCAATTAAAATAAATATACAAAATGGAATAAGAATGTCATATTAATATTCATTGCATTTTTATGATAAATAAACATATAAAGATTATTTTATTTGGAGTTATAGAATAAAAGTTATTAGCAATACAAGTTTTAGGGGTGTTTTTGTAAATATCAGGGACTTGTCTGTGATGAAATAATGTTTCTGGGGACTTAGGTGCGAAAATCAGAGAGCAGGGGGCTCGGGGTAATTTTCCCAGAAGCTCTGGTCACTGACGGGTGGGACCCGCATGTCAGTGACCGAAAGAGAATAAAAAGGGGGCATGTTTATTCCATCGCGCCCGCTGGGATTCGAACCAGGGATCTCCTGCGGGAGGGGAGGATCGGTGGTGCTAGCCACTGGGCCGAACTGGTGGTGTTGGAGTAAACAGGGAACGAGTTTCTAAGAACAAACCCTGTGACGTTAACTGAATTTACTAAAAAACTTCAGACTTTCAGATCACAAAAGGGAGATTAATATGGCATTCGAGGGGATTTGATCCTGGGACTCCGCGGATGTGCAAAGAGGAGTGCAACCACTGAACTAGCTCGGGTGGATGTGTTCAAATAGTAGCCCGACAGAACAAGAGGTCATCAGGCTATGTTTAACTGAACTTGACACAAAAGTTCAGACTTCAGTAGCGAACGGAACGACGACGACGACGAACTGCAGCGAGATGCCGCGCGAAGGCGGGTCCAGAGCAAGGGAAGAGGAGGGGAAAGGGATCCCAGAGGTGATGCTCACCTTGGGGAAGGTCGGGGGCGGTCTCGGAGGGCTCGGGGAAGGCCGGAGAGGAAGCAGAGGTCGCATATGCTCCCGCGGTCAGAGGTAGCCGACGACGATGACGATGATCTTGGTGGCGCTACAGGCCTTCTCCGGCTCCGATCTTCCGCGTAGAGGAAGGTGACGGCGAGTAGTTTCCATTCCCGCGCTCGGTAGGGGATGAGGGCGACCATGGGAGCGGCTCAGTGCTTCTCTCCGAGCTCGGTAATCAAGAATTTTGATGGGGAAAACAAGAGAAAAGGGATGGGAGTAGAAGGGGGCGGCGTCGGCGCATGGGAGAGGGAGAGGAGGAGTGGCGGCTAGGGTTCCAGGAGGGCGAGCCGGGCTAGGTAAAAGGGAGAGGGGGAGTGGTTGGAGGAGGGGGGCTCCATGGCGCTTTCTCTGCCTCGCTGTAAAGCGAGGAAGAGGACAGGAGGAGAGGTGGGTCGGGCTGGAAGGGAGAGGAGATATGGGCCTGAGGTGGGGGTTTGGCCCAGGTAAGGTTTTTCTACTGGTTTTATTTTAATTCTTTTGTTCATTCTTTTATGTTTTAGTATTTTAAAACAAAATAGAAAAATAAAAGATGCATAGACTTTTGAACAATATTTATAGTTTCAAAGTAAACAATTAATATATTAATTGGAATATTTGAAAAGAATTTAAATATCACATTTAAATTGATTTGATTTACATTTAGAGTTAAAAGTGGAAAAGAATTTAAATGCAACAATTTTAATTCGAGGTTGACAATTACAAATGATGCATGATGATGTCATGTTGATGCAAAAAGGAAAAACAAACGATTTTCTAATTGAAAAAAAAACCCGGGGCGTTACAATCGACACCACTAACAAGGGATCGCGTCCCGCGATCCACGCCGAGACCACAAGAAGAGATGGGTAACTATCGAGTCTTCACGCTCCGGGATGAACTTATCGACACCACTAACAAGGGATTATTGCTCCACCTTGAAATTCTCGACACCACTAATAAGGGATCGTTGCTCACGACGAAGACGACTCCAAAAGATCGGACCTAATAGGGTAAAAGGCAAGAAATCGTCCACCCACACGTAGGATCCTAAAACTTTGAAAGTTTGGATAAGAGAAGAGAATCCCAAAACAAATAAGTTTAGAGGAGAAATAGAATTGAGTTAAGGAGTAAATAGAAACCTATTGAGATATTTTTCAAAAATAATTTAAGTCAAATAGTTTAGACACTCTACAAACACCGACCGTTAGCGAGGTTATCCTACAGGCTTTTGCGGACCCGCTGCTTCGATAACCATTCGTATCGAAACAATAAGGAGATCGAAACCAAGGCTCTGATACCACTTTGTGACGCCCTAAAATCGGTACTATGTAGATTTAAGCATTCCCGCCAAAATCCGCATAATAACGATTTTAGGTCGCCCACCAGACATAATGTGCACGCCGAAACATGCGCATTATGTGGGTGGAATTGTGATAACATTACAACAGTTCCGATACATCCACAAATACAACAGAAGATATAATACAACAACGACTCGGATGAGTCAAGATACAAATGTTACAATACAAAGATTCAAATGATAGCGGAAGCTAAATAGTATCCAACTACGGATAAGATGCAAATTGGACTAAGAGCCCTGAAGATAAGCGATGGCGCCATATCCCTGCCCAGCCAAGCCGGAGGGATTCCCAAGCTAACGTCGTCAGACTTCAAACCTGATAACTGCACATAAAGCATAAACCAAAAGAGGGTCAGGGCACTCCCTGGCAAGCAAAGCCGACTTGCCTACTTTCTACACCATCTCCCAAAATATAGGGGAGGTGGACTTAGCGGCAGCAGCACTAGCAACCTAAAGAGACACGCTACAACTTCCGTCTAATCAGAGAGGGATAAGAGAGCGCATAAAGTAGCCAACTACTACTAACACCAAACATAACCCATTCTCGAATTAACCCCCTCAACCAAGTATGAGGAAGCAATTCGGGAAACTCACACGTTGAACAGTTTTAGTTATAATTTATTGTGAAAGTAATTCTATATTACTAGTCAATTTAATTAACATTAAATAGGTGCAAGTTGTATAGATCTTGTTAGCCAGCATCATCACCAAAATCGTCCATAACCGTGGACACGGCTCATCGATAAGATTATACCCTGCAGGGGTGCACTACTGTACCCATACTCGCATGATCAACCCAAGCAAGCATCAGGGCTTCTCAACACGACTTATTCCTTCACTACAACAAGTCCAAGTGCCACCCATATGAGTTGTTACCCGCGTCAGGAGTCCGGCCGAATCTCAATTGCGGACTCATTAGTTTGCGCCTACGCCACCCTGCGGCTCAAACCACAGTAGGAACTGTCCGCTTCATGTCATACCGTACCTATATGACCCCCCGTATCACATACCCTCTCATCATCATCATCATGCACATGCATATGAGCAAATGGAAAACCCGAACTACTTGCGGCACATGGACAAGCTGTAGATCCGTTCAAAGTCGAGGGGGGCTCCATAGGGCCTCACACAAGTGGTTAGTGCGCTCAAAATTGGATCCGAGGACAAAATCTGAGTTCCTAGGTCGACACTGAGCAGAACAAAGCACCTCGCAAGGCCTTCCGGCTGGTGCCTTATCTTTTAATTATAATCCCCAATACAAGATAGCATTTTATGAAAGTAGAACAATATATCATACTAAGGAGATGAAACATAAGACCAACAGACGACTCGCACAATCAACTCTAAGCATGCGCTACGACTCGCAAGGCCAACAGATAAACAAACAACATGTGATGGGATGTGGGGATAAAGTTGTATGGGCTGCAGGATAAACATGTGATGGAATAAGAATGTCATATTAATATTCTTTGCATTTTTATGATAAATAAACATATAAAGATTATTTTATTTGGAGTTATAGAATAAAAGTTATTAGGAACACAAGTTTTAGGGGTGTTTTTGTAAATGTCAGGGAATTGTCTGTGATGGAAATAATGTTTCTGGGGACTTAGGTGCGAAAACCAGAGAGCAGGGGGCTCGGGGTAATTTTCCCAGAAGCTCTGGTCACTGACGGGTGGGACCCGCATGTTAGTGACCGAAAGAGAATAAAAAGGGAGCATGTTTATTCCATCGCGCCCGCTGGGATTCGAACCAGGGATCTCCTGCGGGAGGGGAGGATTGGAGGTGCTAGCCACTGGGCCGAACTGGTGGTGTTGGAGTAAACAGGGAACGACTTTCTCAGAACAAACCATGTGACGTTAACTGAATTTACTAAAAAAAACTTCAGACTTTCAGATCACAAAAGGGAGATTAATATGGCATTCGGGGGGATTTGATCCTGGGACTCCGCGGATGTGCAAAGAGGAGCGCAACCACTGAACTAGCTCGGGTGGATGTGTTCAAATAGCAGCCCGACAGAACAAGAGGTCATCAGGCGATGTTTAACTGAACTTGACACAAAAGTTTAGACTTCAGTAGCGAAAGGAACAACGACGACGACGAACTGCAGCGAGATGCCGCGCGAAGGCGGGTCCAGAGCAAGGGAAGAGGAGGGGAAAGGGATCCCAGAGGTGATGCTCACCTTGGGGAAGGTCGGGGGCGGTCTCGGAGGGCTCGGGGAAGGCCGGATAGGAAGCAGAGGTCGCATATGCTCCCGCGGTCAGAGGTAGCCGACGACGATGACGACGATCTTGGTGGCGCTGCAGGCCTTCTCCGGCTCTGATCTTCCGCGTAGAGAAAGGTGACGGCGAGGAGTTTCCATTCCCGCGCTCGGTTGGGGATGAGGGCGACCATGGGAGCGGCTCGGTGCTTCTCTCCGAGCTCGGTAATCAAGAATTTTGGTGGGGAAAACCAGAGAAAAGGGATGGGAGAAGAAGGGGGCGGCGGCGGCGCATGGGAGAGGGAGAGGAGGAGTGGCGGCTAGGGTTCCAGAAGGGGGAGCCGGGCTAGGTAAAAGGGATAGGGGGAGTGGTTGGAGGAGGGGGGCTCCATGGCGCTTTCTCTGCCTCGCTGTAAAGCGAGGAAGAGGACAGGAGGAGAGGTGGGTCGGGCTGGAAGGGAGAGGAGAGATGGGCCAGAGGTGGGGGTTTGGCCCAGGTAAGGTTTTTCTACTGGTTTTATTTTTATTTCTTTTGTTCATTCTTTTATGTTTTAGTATTTTAAAACAAAATAGAAAAAGAAAAGATGCATAGACTTTTGAACAATATTTATAGTTTTAAAGTAAACAATTAATATATTAATTAGAATATTTGAAAAGAATTTAAATATCACATTTAAATTGATTTGATTTACATTTAGAGTTAAAAGTGGAAAGAATTTAAATGGAGTTGAATTTAAATGCAACAATTTTAATTCGAGGTTGACAATTACAAATGATGCATGATGATGTCATGTTGATTCCAAAAGGAAAAACAAACGATTTTCTAATTGAAAAAAAACCCGGGGCGTTACAATAAGTCATATTGGTCATTCAATGTTGCGCACCCCACATGCTTCCTTACATCTTAATAATATTCTTCATGTTCCTAGTGCTTCCAAAAATCTTTTATCCATCCATAAGCTTACACTTGATAATGACGTGTTTCTTGAATTTCACCCATTCTTCTTTTTGATCAAGGATCAGGCCACAAGGAGAACTCTGTTTAAGGGTCCGTGTCATGGTGGGCTCTATCCCCTAGTGCCTATCTCTATGGGATCTTCGTCCAAGCATGCGTTCGTTACAATAAAGCCTTCGTCTTCTACGTGGCATCGTCGTTTAGGGCATCCCTCCTCCTTTGTGGTGCAACAAGTTCTTAGGAAGCATAAGTTATCTCATAGTCCAGAAATAAATCCTTACATTTGTGATTCTTGTCAATTAGCAAAGAGCCATCAATTGCCATATCCTATATCTACTAGTGTTTCCACTGTTCCTTTGGAACAAGTGTTCTCTGATGTATGGGGTCCTGCTCCTTCCTCTGTTGGCAAATATACTTATTATGTAAGCTTTATCGATGATTTCAGCAAATTTACTTGGATTTATCTTCTTAAGAAAAAATCTGATGTTTATCAAGTTTTTCTTATTTTCAACAATTAGTTGAGCGCAAATTTGAGAAGAAAATTATAACCATGCAAACCGATTGGGGTGGTGTATATGAAAAACTCAATGGTTTCTTTCAAAAGATTGGCATCACTCATCATGTATCTTGTCCTCACGCTCATCAACAAAATGGTTCTGCTGAGCGCAAACATCGTCACATTGTTGAAGTGGGCCTTACTCTTCTCGCAAATGCATCCATGCCTCTTAAGTTTTGGGATGAAGCCTTTCTTACAGCCACTTTTCTTATAAATTTGCTTCCTAATAAAGTCATCGATTCTGACACTCCTGTTGAACGCCTCTTACACACAACACCCAATTATGATTCTCTTCGAGTCTTTGGTTGTGCTTGTTGGCCCAACCTCCGTCCATACAATAAGCGCAAGCTCGCTTTCCGCTCTACACGTTGTGTTTTCTTAGGCTATAGCCCTCGTCACAAAGGAGTAAAATGTCTTGATACTTCCACATGTCGTGTTTACATATCTCGTGATTTTGTATTTGATGAGAATGTCTTTCCTTTTGCCTTGTTACATCCTAACGCTGGAAAACGTCTCCGTCAAGAAGTACTCCTCCTTCCCACCTCTTCTACATGTGGGGATGCACACCATAATGATTATATGCCTTTACCCATAGTGCATGTTACTAACCATGGACAGGCTCATGTGGATTCAGCAGACGAAACAGCAGAAGAAAATCGTGCAGAAAATGGTGAAGAATTGCTTCAAAATAGTGCAGAAATTCAGTCTCCAAACAACCCACAAACTGATGAAATTGACGTGATTCTGATGATGATTCTGCTGCAGTGTCGGATGTGCACAGCCCCTATCACGGTGATGATTTCCATGTAGATCCCGGAGCTGATTCTCCCACGTCGCAATCATTGGACGGGTCTCCGTCTGTTTCCGCTGCTACTGATGGCGACAACAATGAGCAACCAACTCCTGGTTCGCCCAGCGATTCGTCTGGTCCTCATGCTCCTGACGTGGACAACGACAGCCCGCATGCATCATCAGCTGATTCGCTGCCATCGCATGCAGAAAATTCACACCCAGCTTCACATGCAGAAGATGCCCAAGACGAAGATGCTGAAATTTCTTTCTCCACGTCTCCGCATGAAGAAGATGCCAACAGGCCACATGGTGGATCTTCTGTGGATAGTACTCCTGTAGCTCATCCTGCACCAGCTCAGAGAACTCGCCTCCAAAAAGGTATTCGACAACCGAGGTTATATAAAGATGGAACTATTACTTATGGTCGTCAACCTAAAATATATAAGGAGGGAAATTCTGTTCGCTATGGTTTGCTACAGGAGAACCATGTTCATTATCTGAGGCTTTGGAAAATTCAAAATGGAAAAAGGCTATGGAGGAAGAATATGATGCCTTAATTCAGAACAAGACTTGGCATCTTGTTCCACCAAGCACAAATAAAAACTTGATTGATTGTGAGTGGGTTTATCGTATCAAGAAGAATGCTGATGGGACAGTTGACAGGTATAAAGCACGTCTGGTTGCTAAAGGCTTCAAAAAAGATATGGTATAGACTATGAAGATACTTTCAGCCCTGTTGTCAAAGCTGCAACTATTCGAATTGTTCTAGCCATTTCAATATCTCGAGGATGAACTTTACGGCAGCTAGATGTCAAGAACGCGTTTTTACATGGTGTTCTGGAAGAAGAGGTTTATATGAAACAACCACCAGATTTTGAAGATAAAAATGCCCCAAATTATATATGCAGGCTTGATAAAGCTCTTTATGGATTGAAGCAAGCCCCAAGAGCATGGTATTCTCGGCTTAGCTCCAAGTTGCATGATCTTAATTTCGCACCATCTAAGGCTGATACTTCTCTATTCCTTTATCAAAAGTCAGGTATCACTATATTTGTCTTAATTTATGTTGATGACATTATAGTTGCCAGCTCTTCAGATGCCGCCACTACTATCTTACTTCAAGAACTCAATAAAGACTTTGCTATTAAAGATCTTGGAGATTTGCATTATTTCTTGGGTATTGAAGTTAAGAAAATAAAGGATGGGTTGATCTTGACACAAGAAAAGTATGCTATGGATTTGTTGGGCAGAGTTGGTATGCTGAACTGTAAACCTTCTCCTACACCACTATCCTCTACCGAGTGGTTGTCTCTTCATGAAGGCACCATGCTCGGCCCTCAAGACAACACAGAATATAGAAGCATCGTTGGTGCTCTCCAATATTTGACTCTCACAAGACCTGATTTATCTTTTTCAGTCAATAAAGTTTGCTAGTATCTTCATGCTCCAACAACTATACATTGGACAGCCACAAAGAGAATACTTAGATATGTTAAACACACTTTGCATCTTGGCGTTACATTCAAATGTTCTTCACATACTCTTCTTAGTGCTTTTTCATATGTAGATTGGGCTGGATGCCTCGACGACAGACGGTCCACTAGAGGGTTTGCAATCTTTCTTGGACCAAATATGGTTTCATGGAGCTCACGCAAACAGGCTACAGTCTCTCGTTCAAGTACTGAGGCTGAGTACAAAGCTGTAGCAAATGCTACTGCTGAATTAATATGGGTTGAGGCACTCCTTCATGAGCTTGGTGTAAAGTTAAAGGAGAAACCATGTTTATGGTGTGACAATTTAGGTGCTACCTATTTGTCTGCAAATCCTGTGTTTCATGCACGCACAAAACACATAGAGATTGACTATCATTTTGTTAGAGAAAGAGTTGCAAGTAAAAACTTAGAGATCAAGTTTATCAATAGTAAGGATCAAGTGGCTGATGGTTTTACCAAAGCGCTTCTTGTTAGAGAGCTAGATAAGTTTAAGTATAATCTAAATCTTTATAAAAGTTTAGATTAAGGGGGGCTGTTAGACATTGTAATGCTTGTACAATACCGGTATGGTGTAGTACACCAACCGGATTGTATCCCTCTGTATATGCCACGGTGGAGGCTGTTTCCACCTCCAATAATACGTACCCGATCGACCCACACGGGCAACGATCGTTCCACAAATGTAATACTTTCTTCTTTCTTGACTCAGCTTGAGAAATATCAAAAGTTGGCATCCACACTGATCTTGAGAACATCACTGTCATAATTTTTTCAATTACATCATCTAGATGTACTGCCCGTGAAATTTATTACCTCCAGGTTAGAACAGATGGAAACCAATCTCACTTATCAGGACTTGTCCTTAACTCTTAACTCATATGAGTTCTAAGGCTCTCTTATGAAAGAACACATCTTGTTCAAATGTCCTAATGAGAACATATCCTAGGTGGATTTCTTTGATGACCAGAGAATCTTTTTCTTAATTGGTACATCTATTTCAAATAAATGACTCTGCACAACAGCACGCTGCAGTTAGCACGCTGCAATTAGGTCTGTTACAGTGGCTTGGCCTGCGCACTGAGCAGTTAGCGTCAACAATTAATGGCCCATAAAAAAAGTAGCTTGAGTGTTGGAAGCTTGATTTATTTGTATAAAAGTAGCAGACATTAGATTGAAAGTTCTTAGTTTTGTTATTGTCAGTCTCGTCTAGTATACATTGTTGAAAGTTCATGTTGACCCAAAGAACAAGTCCACGCTCACGAGCACAACACTCTAGTGAACTCGTAAACTATATTTTAATGAAGAAACATAGGATATGTTCGGGTGATTCAGATGTCACGTTCAGGGTTTTAGGCACCGGAGAGTAGGTTCTCTGGTTACTGACGACATCTACCCAAAACTTGTACGAGGTCATCAGAAAGGTTCGGCGTGTAAATTCGGTAGTGAGAGAGAAGGATATATTTGGCGTGGTTACCTAAGTAGTTATAAGAGAAGGTGACGGTAGCGACGGCGGGGAGCAGTTCTGATCTATTCCGAAGTGGTGACGGCGACGACGGCGGCTCGAGACCTGTGGAGGAAAAATTGATTAACCGTCAAGCGTTTTTAGGTCAGGGGGTTTATATGGGCGAAAGATCTAGCTCGGTGAGCGTCCGAGGGCGCCACACCACCTCCTGGCGCGACAGGCAAGGGAGCCGCGCAAGCAGGCGATGAGCCCCTCGGGGCATGTCTTCGTCTCGTCTTCGGTTCTTCGCGATGCAAATATTTCAAAAATAATTCCTGGTTGACTCGTTTCCAATTTGGTGGATATTTCCTTAAGAGTTTTTCTATAATCAAAAACAGCAGAAAACAGGGAACTGACACTGTGACATCTTGTTAATAGGTTAGTCACAGAAAATGTATAAAACTATATAAAATGCATATAAAACATGTAATAACATGATATAACATAGCATGAAACAAAAAAAATTATGAATACGTTGGAGACGTATCAACATCCCAAGCTTAGTTATACTCGTCTCGAGTAGGCAAGAACGATAAAAGAAGAATAATTTCTGAAGTGACATGCTTAAACACAATCTTGATCATGTAATATTGTAAGGCATGTAAACTGAGATCAAATGAATAATGGTTGTAGTTTATATTGATATCAAATGAGTAATGAGCAAACAAGTAGGTGAAGCAAGCAAAGCTTTAAATGATATAGTACTAGATAACAATCAACTGTGCAAAGTAGATATTAGAGATGATTTAAGATTCAAGCACAACAATATAATCATCTAATGCTTCCAACAAACATGAAAAATTTATGAAAGGATCAAGTCAAGTAATAGTAATATGCACGTAGAAGATCACTATATTATTTGTTCGAAAGAAACAAGCAAGCGTTCAACGTTGGTTCCTGGCACCAGAATGTTATGGCTAAAAGAATGTTAATGGAGATTTGGAAGGCCAACGGAAGAAAGGCTCACAAAGCTATAGAAGATCATTAGACGAGAAAGTCATATAGTCGAAGCTATGAAAAGAGTGGTGATTACCATACAACGGATGCACAATGAGCTATAAGTATATGAGAGCGCTCCAATGGAACTAGTGGGGGTGCATCCAACTTGCTTGCTCACGAAGACCTAAAACACTTTTGAGGAGGCTCATCATTGGAATATACAAGCCAAGTTCTATAATGTAAAGTTCTCCACATAGTTATGCAACTAAGACATGAAAACTCTCTCATATGAAGTAAAGGTGCTAAACATGAGCACAAATGATCATCACAAATGATATGGTGCTATAACATGAGGACAAGTGATGACTATAGATGATATGGTGCTGTAACATAAGCACAAATGTGTGATAAAGAATAGTAAACAAATGTGTGATAAAGAATAGTAATGCTGCCCCTTTATTTCTTTATTTTTTTCTTTCTTTTTTCTTTTTTTTCTTTTTTTTCTTTTTTTGTTTCTCTTTTCGATGGCCTCCATGGCTCTTTTCACTTTTAGGGGCAAGCATCATAATATGATATATGATAAATGACAACACACTAATGATGATAGAACAACATACTGATGATACAAGTAACTAGTATGAATGTGACATAAGAATATGACAACGGTGCCTCTGCCAGTGTAGCAGGTTATGCAGTGATCTAGCGTAACATGGGTAAAACCACACATAAGCTTTATAGAAACACGCAAAGCAATAAATAAGTAATGAATGGCAACAAGTCATGTAATGTAAGATGGATGTTGCATGGCAATATATCTCGGAACAGCTATGAAAATGCTGTAGTAAGTAGGTATGGTGGCTGTTTTGAGGAAGATATTTGGCTTATGTGTAGGAGAAGAAGATGAAGATCTCCCACGAGTTTGGATGTACCCGCGAAAAATGCACCAACTCTCAATGTAAGAAAGGACAAAGACAAGTACTGAAGAGGCTAGCAATATGGTGGTGGAAGTGCCATGAAAACCACAGTTTTAGAACTCGCAAGTAAAAAGATTCCAAATAAATTATGATCATGCAAGGCATAATGAAAATTACTCCCAGGGGTGCTGTGGCAAATGAACAAATCACTGTTAGGGACCCGGCCGTAGCGCATAACATAAATCCATTACGGTTGCCTTAGGCAAATAGAAGTCATACACCATTATGCAATCAACTGGAAATTTAAGTGTGGCACAATTTTCAAGTTTACTAGACCAACCATTTAATCATTCCACTTTATTAGACCATCATGTTTACCATTAAGAAAATTAATATCTCAAAACAACATCAATGATTCAAGTGACCTAATTTAATGATTTATAAGATTAATGTATCATTTAATTATACCATCTACCACATTTAGCATTTTCTATTCTCAACCAAACACCAATAAACTTATTTCAAACATAAACTCTCCAAGTAATTAAACAATGAGATATGAGAGTATAATATAACAAAGCTAACAACTCTAACAAGAGATGCATGAAAAACAAGAGCTAGAGAGCAAACGATAACAAAAGATGAATACTCAACAAATATAAGTGAAGAATACGAGTATTCATATGAAAAAGCACCAAGATTTATTCAGAGAATGAAAAAACAAAAAAAAAAGACGCTTCAAGATAAGCACATACGATGTGACGGAATTAAAATATAGTTTACTAGAAATGACCTGATAATTTGTCGATAAAGATGGGGGTGCCTTCGGCATCACCAAGATTTGACGCTTGATTCTTCTTGAATTATATTTGGGGTGAACCACCGGGGAATCCCCAAGCTTTGGCTTTACTATCCTCTTGATCACATTATATCATCCTCTTCTCTTGATCCTTGAAAACTTCCTTCACACCAAACTTAGATTAACTTCATTAGAGGGTTAGTGCACAAAAGATTATGATATTCTGTAGAAACACAGTTGCTACCATACTACTGGATATTAGCTATAGCCACTGATACTTAAAAGGATAAAAAGATTCAATCAAAATAGCAAAAGAGGCACTGCAAAATAAAATGACAGAATCTGTCAAAAAACAGAACAATCCATAAAGACGAATTTTTCGAGGCACTTAACTTTCTCAGATCAGAAAACTCAAGACTAATGAAAGTTGCGTATATATCTTAGGATTATGCACAAAAAAGGGAAGATTTTTCTGACGTTCCAGTGAATTGATATGATTTTAACGGTGGACAGCAGAAATCTGTTTCAGCACAGGAATTGAATTTTAACATCAACTGAGTCTTAACTTGACACAACATTGCAATAAAAATAAGATATAAAGGAGTTGCTACAAAGGTAGGACAAGTCCTTTACAGAAGTAAAACAAATTAAAATAACAGAAAATAAAAGTGGGCTGTCTCCCATAAACGCTTTTGTTTAACGCCTTTGAGCTAGGCATAAAGTAAAACTCAAGTATTCTCAAGATCAAGAGTAGAAACCCTTTCAACTATGCAATGTATTTTATTTATATAAGGTTCAGAGGTGCCCATTTAATTTCTTTTAGGCTTACTACTTTCATAAAATGGGTTTTGAGGGACAATCCAATCAAATATTCTTCCAAAACTTTATGCATAGCTACAAGTTTAACAGGTATTGGCACATTCATTTCCTCCCCCTTTATGGGTTCTGTTTTCCTTAATTTTTCAAGTGCATTAATAACATCTACACATGAGCCAAGCATATTAAATCGATCAAAAACTTTTCTAGCTTCTATGGCAACATCACCAAATTCTTTAAGCAAGGTTTCCATGATAAAATCTTTCTTTTCACTATTTTTAACATTGTGAAGATCAAGAAACATTTGTTGTATTATGGAGTTAAGGTTAACAAACCTAGTTTCTAGCATGTGAACTAAAGAAGTTGCAGCAGTTTCATAGTTTGGAGCAAGTTCGGCTATGGATTTCTCCTCAAGATCACTATTCTTACTAATATGATTAAAGAACTCTCCAATATTTTCTTTTCCAATTATAGAACCACTACCTACTGAAAGATCCTCAAAAGTGTACTTAGGAAGCAACATTATAACAAAAATAAAGCAAAAACCGAAATAACAAAATTCAGGAAATAAAGACAAACCAAAATAAACAAAGCAACAAAACGAAAAATAAATGACTAAACCGAAATAAGAAAAGTAATGCAAGTAACTATTTTTTTTTGTATTTTTGATATTAAGCAAACAAGACAGTAATAAAAATAAACTAAGCAAGCCAATAACAAAATAAAAAGATTGGAAGTGCGAAAACTCCTCTCGTGAAGTAATGCTTGTCTCCCCGGCAATAGCGCCAGAAAAGAGCTTGATGCACACGGTGGGTGTGTTGTTGGGAGACCCCAAGAGGAATGTATGAAGTAGTGCAGCAGCAAATTTCCCTCAGTATGAAACCAAGGTTATCGAACCAGTAGGACACGAAAAATTCCCACGAGGTATAAACGGCGCCAAAACCGAGTTGTTGACGTGGAGTGTCAGACCCTGGATTCAGGCTACACAAACAAGACGTACCGGTTGGGCCACACAACTAGGAGCATACTTGGGATTACCAATCCCAGGAAACAGGCAGGCCTGGCTCGGAATGGATCATCGGCCGACAGTTCCTAGCGATCCCAACGTCACATACGTCTCACGATTGTGCACGCAAGAATCCAAAATCCTACCAACTCGTATATTTCAAACATACACACATGGTATACGAATCGGTTTGGAAACAAAATGGAAATCATAGGATAAACCTAAGACATAAAGAAAGGAAAATAAGTACCCAGTGCTCTCACTGAGCAAATATAGCGAATATCACCAAGCAGAGGACACATGTCCCAACATTACAGCATGCAACAGAAAACATGCCGGTCTTAGTACAGACAAGAAGCAAAGGGCACAAGGCCAAAATAAAAAGAGAAGGCACATCCACGCGGTCCACCAGGAAGAAGCCCAGGGGAACTCTAACTACTCGTCGTCGTCGAACTCCACGTAGTAGCCACCCACCTGGTCGTACGCAGTCTCCTCAACTGCAGAGAAAACCACAACCCGCGAACGTTTCAATACATCAGAGCGTATCGAACAAGCTAAAGCTAACAAGTTACAAAACTAAAAGACCCCCAAAGTATGGGGTTAGGTGGACTTAGCGGCAGCAGCACTTGCAAGCTAATAGAGACACGCTACAACTTCCGTCTAATTAGAGAGTGATAAGAGAGCGCTTAAGTAACCATCTACAACTAACACCAATCATAACCCATTCTCGGATTAACCCCCTCAACCAAGTACGAGGAAGCAATTCGGGAATACTCACACATTAACAGTTTTAGTTACCATTTATTGTGAAAGTAATTCTATATTACTAGTCAAGTTAATCAACAATGATTAGGTGTAAGTTGTCTATGATCTTATTAGCCAGCATCATCACCAAGTCGTCCATAACCATGGACACGGATCATCGATAAGATTATACCCTGCAGGGGTGCACTACTGTACCCATACTCGCATGATCAACCCAGTCAAAAACATTAGGGCCTCTCAACACGACTCGTTGCTTCACTACAGCAAGTCCAAGTGCCACCCATATGAGTTGTTACCCGTGTCAGGAGTCCGGCCGAATCTCAATTGCGGACTCATTAGTTTGTGTCCACGCGCCATGCGGCTCAAACCACAGTAGGAACTGTTCGCTTCGCGCGCACCACCCCTATATGACCCCCCGTATCATGTAACCTCTCATCAATCATCATCATCATGCACATGCATATGAGAAAATGGAAAACCCGAACTACTTGCGGCACATGGACAAGCTGAAGATTCGTTCAAAGTCGAGGGGGGCTCCATTGGGCCACCCACAAGTGGTTAGTGCGCTCAAAATTGGTTCCGAGGACAAGACCTGAGTTCCTAGGACGACACTTAGCAGAACAAAGCACCTCACAAGGCCTTCCGCCGGTGGCTTATCATTTAATTGTAGTACCCCACATAGGATAGCAGTTTATTAAAGTAGAACAATCTATCATACTAAGCATGTGGAATAAAAGACAGACGGACGACTCACACAACCAACTCTAAGCATGCACTACGACTCGCAAAGGCCAACAGATAAACATGCCAGGGGTTATAGGTTGTGGGGATAAAGCTGTATAGGCTGCAGGATAAACATGTGATGCGATCACAATTCAAGAATCGTATACTAGGGTAGCAGAGATCAAAAGGCAAGGATGAAAACCAAACAGCCGTGTAACATGTTAGCAGAAGCTTGCCTGGCAGCTCGTGGCCCGACACAAAAGCTGGAACCTTAGGGACGAAAGTACCGGCAGAAGACACGTCTTCCTCTACCCAGAGAAGAGCAAAACACAGACAATAGGAAACATAATCAATACATGTAAATGCGCAAAAAATTGATGTGGCAATATGGTATGCGATGATTAGGTCACATTAAAGCGGGGATGAAATCCCGGCAATTAATTATGGTGCAAATTATTTATCTATACTTCAAATTAAATGTTCATTAACATGTCAAGAGATGGCATAGATGATATGATCAGATTAAATGGAATTAGGGCATTATATATTTATTACCCTACACATACCATATTTAATTATTTAGTTGCATTTGTTAAATTAAACTAAGCAATAAAATTAAATGATGCTAAATGGCATAAGAATGTCATATTAATGTTCATTGCATTTTTCTGATATTAAAACATATAATGATTGTTTTATTTGGAGTTATAGATTAACAGTTATTGCATTTTTAGTGTTAGGGGTGTTTCTGTAATTATACAAGGACTTATCGGTGATGGAAACGTATTAGTGAAGGTTCTCTGTGCAAAACAGTAAAACAGTGGGGCTCGGTGTAAAATTCCAGCGCCCTGGTCTTTTCTCACCGCACTGTGCTATACACCGGGAGGCTGACGAGTGGGTCCCTCGCCACGGTGGCGTTGATCGGGGAGGGGAATCGCTACGCGGGCTACTATCGCTAACAGGTGGGGCCGCGCTATTAGTGGCGTAGACAATAAAAAGATGGGCTTGTTATCCACTGCCCCGGGAAGGATTCGAACACGAGAGCGCGGGCGAACGAGCGTGCTACGCGCTGCTAGACATTAGTTTAGTGTAGTGTTGGTGAAAGGATTAGTTTAGGTTTAGTTTTAAACAGGAAAAACTCTGTCTTTTCTCCTCTGACGAAACTGAACCCAGTGTTCTGTCGAAACTGAAAAATGTCCGGAACGGACAGTGGTCGTCGCAGAGGGAGTTGGCTGGCGGCGACCATTCCAGCGGCGCTGGCCTCGCGTGCGTGCGTGCGTGGGGTCCGGGGATCGTGGCGTGTACGTTCTCGTTCTCGGGAGCAAGAAAGGGGAAGCGGAGCGTTAAGTCCGGGCGCGTGTCCGTGCGGCGTTCGTGCGGCCGTGGCGGACGTCTCCGGCATCGGTGGAATCCCGTCAAGCGGCGAAGCAACGGAGGAGAAGAAGAGGAAGGACCGGTGATGCTCACCGAGAGGGAGCTGGTGGCGAGCGGAGGAGGCGCGGGGAGGCCGGAGTGCGAGCAATCGGTGCGGGGAAGGAGTTGCGGGTCCACGGTGTCGTCGGGGATGTAGTGGAAGAAGCGGTGGCTGCGGTTCCTGCGCTTGGCGTCGAGGACGAAGGGGAGGTGGACGCTGCTGCTAGCACGACGGGGAGGTACGGGGCGCTCGGTCAGCAGGGCTCCGAGCTTGTCTCTGTCATGGCGACGGCGGAGCGAGAACGAGAGCAGGCGGCGGCAGGGATGGGAGAAATTTAGGGTTAAGGTTGCAGGGTTGCGGCGCGGGGTGGCTTAAGAGGGGAGGGAAAGGTGTGGGGCGAGCAGTGGGGCGCAGGAGGCAGCGAGTCATCCATGGTCTCCTCCCTCCCTCGCTGGAAAGGAGGGGGCTCGTGCGGAGGAAGACGACGAACAGGTAAGGTTCGTGGGCTAGAGTTGGCCTGGGCTGAGGTGGGCCAAGGTGGCCCAACTCAGCCAGGTGAGCTCTCTCATCTGTTTTTTTCCTCCTTTTCTTTTTCTTTTGTTTTATTCTTTTATGTTTTTGTAGTTTTAAAATAAAATAGAAAAGAAACATGATAAAAACTTTTGGAAAATTTTAATAGTTTCAAAATAGCCAAATTAATTTATTGGTATGATTATTTGTAAAGATTTGAAACTTCACTTTTGAATTTATTTGAAAATGCATTTGAATTTAAATATGGAATTTGAATTTGAAAGCAACTTATTTATTTCAATGCAAACATCAATGGAATGATGACAAGATGACACACTTTATTGCACAACCAAGCATACATTATAGGAAAGTTACATTTGGGATGTTACATGGAGCCTGCACACAAACAATCAAGATACTTTTCCCCATCTTAATAGTTAGGTTGTCAATCTCACCAGCTTGCTGTAGCAAAGGATTAAACGTATGTGTGGAAGAAAGATGTATGTTTGCAGAAAGTAGCATGTTTGCAGTTGTGGTTTTATCAGAATAATGAGAAGGACCGGGGTCCACAGTTCACTAGTGGCGTCTCTCCATAAATAATAATAACATTCATCCATGCGTGGTAACCAAATTACAGCTAGGCAGTTGACAGAATAATGATAAGCAACCCAATGCATATACTAATGGTATGGTGTCTAGTGTGAGATTCATTCGGGCACTACAACAATATACATAGACCGTTCCAACCGCATCTATGACTAATAATCCACCTCCCGGTTAGCGTCCGCACCCGTTTCAGCATTAAGTTGCATGCAACAGATTATCGCCTTAAGCACTGTCTGTAAAGTAAGTAAGTAACATCATCCTTAGAAAAAGTACTACTGTTTTATCCCTAGTAGCAACAACACATCTACAACCTTAGAGCTTTATGTCACTGCCCCAAATTAAATAGAGACATGGACCTACTATCGAGCATAAATACCCTTTCTTGGAGTTACAAGCATCTACTTGGACATAGCATACACAAGTAACAAAGACCATGCAAAATCATTAAATAGCACACACATGATATATTATGAAGCAATAACTTTAGTACTCAATATTCATCGGATCCCAGCAAACACAACATGGAAAATTACATAAAGATGATCTTGATCATGATAGACAGCTCACAAGATCTAAACATGATAGCACAAGAGGAGAAGACAACCATCTAGCTTCTTCTATGTACCCGTAGTCCAAGGTAGACTACTCACGCATCAGTCTGGAGGCGGCCATGTCGACGTAGAGGCCTCCAGGGACGATTCCCCCCCCCCCCCCCCGGCAGAGTGCCGGGGAGCAGTTCTGATCTCTCCCTAAGTGGTGAAGGCGACGGGGGCGGCTCGGGACCCGTGGAGGAAAAAGTTATTAATCGTCTAGCGTTTTTAGGTCAGGGGGTTTATATGGGCGAAAGACCTATGTCCGTGGGCGCCCGAGGGCGCCACACCACCTCCCGGCGCGGCAGGCAAGGGAGCCGCGCCAGCAGGCGATGTGGGCCCCTCGGGACCCGTCTCGTCTTCGGTTCTTCGCATTGCAAATATTCCAAAAAATAATTCCTGGTTGTCTCGTTTCCAATTTGGTGGATATTTCCTTAAGAGCTTTTCTGAAACCAAAAACATCAGAAAACAGAGAACTGACACTGTGGCATCTTGTTAATAGATTAGTCCCAGAAAATGCGTAAAACTATATAAAATTCATATAAAACATGTAATAACATGATATAGCATAACATGGAACATAAGAAATTATGGATACGTTGGAGACGTATCAGGGACCGTCCGTCGAGGTCCTCGAGAGCCCATCGCGGGTCGGGGATGTGGCTACTGACGAGGGGTGTCCCCATCAATACCCATGGTTGCTAGCCTAGGGTGAGAGTTATGAGGTAGAGAACGTGTAGTGTTAGTAGATTCGTCGGCTGACAAGCGAGAATTACCCAGTTCAGGGCCCTCGACTGAGGTAACACCCTTACTTCCTACATGTCTGTTAATGATTGTGAATATGCGGCGAGTACAAGGGTCTAGCAAGATGTCGATCTTGCTAGGGTTTGGTGGTTCTGATTGGGCATGTCCTTGATTGGCCACCCTCATGTCCTTTATATAGAGGTACAGGTCTCGGGCGGTAACCGACTAGGATTACAGATATGGAAAGTACAACCGACTATGCCTATCTATGGTAACAATCTTCGACTTTGGGTTTCGCTTGTTGGGCTTCTTCAGTCTATTGACAATTGGGTTTTAGTCACTACGTGCACCAGGTACCTACACGAAGGGGTACCCGTTTGGTATAACCTCGTCATTAGCCCCCGAGTGCTTGGCTAAATCGGAGATCAGTCATGGACTCACAACATAGTGCACGTCACATGTTTATGCTTTTGATCAGAAATCTTTGCGTTTTTGTCTTTCGACTATGAATTATGCCAAAGGATCTCGACTGAGTAAGCCTGGGTTTATTCGATTAGTCGGGACCAGTTAACTGCACTTGGGCAAAACCTTACTAGTCTTGAATCAAGTTTTGAGTCCTTGGGCTTGAGCCTGGAACATACTGGATAGACTCGCCTCAGGCCAGTCGATGGACCTACTGATATCGTTCTGCAGTTTCAACTTTGCTACCCAGCGCGTCCGCCGGGATATCCGTCGCATCTGTTGATGCGGAAATTTCAAGGACTTAACATTGCCGGAGTGGTCCTCGCCCCTATTCGACTGATTGATGGGTCTTACCTTTGCATTTTATGCATGCAGCATCCGAGACATCATAGATTGACTTTTACTCGGGATTTTTTGTGACTCTATGCTTTTGACTGAGGCTTTTAGTCTATTTCATCGACTAATTACCTTTATGCTTTTATTGTTTGATTCTATCGGGTGCACGACAGTGCTCCCGATGGGAGTAGCCCACGAGATTGTGCTTTATTGCTTGTAATAGAGGATAATCTCAACTTTTTGTTTTTATGTTAGTCGAAGACTTTTTGCCCACTCCCGATGGGAGTTGCACTAGACCATAATTTTGTGTGTATGGTTTGATTTTGCCACCAGTTGTAAGACTTTTTGATTTATAGATTCTGTTTCTGTCTTGTCAGAAATAACATCGACTTTTCTTTTCTGCGCTTGGTTCGTCTGCCAGGAGAATGATGTCATGCGTGAAATCTTTGGCGTGTGAATAGTATTTTGACGGGACGTGACATGGTGGGTCCATCCCTTTGACCGCGATGGACGCCGGTTCAGTTCTGATTTGACCTGACGTGGTGAGATTTTTGCAGGCGTGATGATGGTTTACTCGGTTTACGCGCGTAGTGAACGGCGTGGCCTGTGATGGTTGCCCTCCGATTGCGCCATGTGTCGTGGTAGTTTTGCTCGGACGGCTATGATGAACTCCTTTGCTATGGTAAATACGGGTTTCTCCGCCGCGGATTAATTTACCTTGCCATTTTCCTTTGCCTTCCTTGCATCATCTTCTTCCTCGCGCGCGTGTTTTCTCTGCTCTTGCTCTTGCATCCCATCTTCTTCCTTGCGCGCGTGTGTGCTCTTCCCTTGCTCTTGCGTCCCATCCCCCGCCATGGCACCCAAGAAGAGCTCTGCTGGGTCTGCTTCCGCGGTTGCGGCCACGACCGGCAAGAAGTGGAAGGAGCCGGCTGCTGCTGCCGTTCCCGCCGCTCTCAAGGAGTCTGGCGGCTGGTCCCATTTGGTCATGACGGAGAAAAAGCTGGTGATTCTCTGCAAGGATGGCCTACTGCCGCCAGCCGAGGAGCTTGCGGTTCATGCTCCGGACAAGGAGAACTTCCCTGAGCCACGTCCCGGCAAACGGGTATGTTTCGCCGAGTTCCTTCCCCGCGGCTTCGGCTTCCCGCTGCATGATTTCGTGCGTGTGCCCACCCGATGTGGCAATATGAGGGCGCACATGACGTCACCAGGATGAGCGATGTGGAGTTGTCGGCTAACGAGCTCGACACCCTTGTGAACTCGATAATCAACTATAAAGCTGATGATGTTATCGACTATACATTCTCCACCACTCCTTTTAGCTTGGAGAAAGCCCTTCCTAAAGTAAGTATTCCTTTGACTGTGTACATATGTTCCTTGCTCATTGTTTGAGTGGTATTGTTACTTATGCTTTTTTGTTCTTCTTTTGCTTTTGCTTTTTGTAGGGGCATTCGACTGTGTCCTCGCTCCCTCCTCTCCCTGAAGCTGGTCGTGTTGAGGAGACAACTGTGCTGAATGAAGGTGAGAAGTCTGTGGACTCCTTCCCTGATGCCAATTCTTCTTCTTCGGAGAAAACCAAAGTGGATGGAAAGGGTGTAGACTAACCGGAGGTCGACTTCGTCGCGGAGCCCACCCTTAAGCGCCATAGTCTGCAACATGCGGAGGAAGACGAAGACCTAGTGGACTCCAGGAGTTCTTCTCCTGTGAAGGTTGTGTCGCCCTTGGCTCGGCGTTCGCCACCGCCCTCCACTCGCCAGTCCGGATTTGGAGGGCCTTGTTTTGATGATGATCTTACCTCAGATGAGGACGAGCAGGGGTAAGCTTTTATGACTGTGCGAAACTTTGCTTTGTCTTCTTTTTTGCCCATTTTGGGCGTTTGAACTTCTTCTTGTTTAATTCATCTTAGTGGTGACCGGGTGCCCAGTCCTCCAGCCGCGCCGGCGACGACTTTGACTTCCTCTCTTGCTGCGGGAATGGCAGTCATCCCTTTATTGACTGCCAGTCTTGTGCCAAAGGTCCCGACGCCGCCTACCGCTACTTCGACTGCCGCGCCCTCCTCTTCAGCGGCACCTTCCTAGCTGGAGCATGTGACTTTCGTGATTCTGAACTTTGTGTTTGATGTGTTTTATTCTTGTAGCTTACCGTGAGTGGCCTTGCTGCCTTTGGCCAGGCTTTTGCGCAGTCGGAGAAGGAGCGAGTTGTTCTCCGCTCTCGACTGGACGAGCTGAGCCGTAAGTATCTGTCTTCTTTTGGATGTTGATACGTCTCCAACGTATCCATAATTTCTTATGTTCCATGCTGTGTTATATCATGTTATTACATGTTTTATATGCATTTTATATAGTTTTATGCATTTTCGGGGACTAACCGATTAACAAGATGCCACAGTGCCAGTTCCCTGTTTTCTGATATTCTTGGTTTCAGAAAAGTACTTAAGGAAATATCCGCCGAATTGGAAATAAAGCAACCTGTAATTATTTTTGGAATATTTGCGTCACGAGGAACCGAAGAAGAGACGAAGAGGGGCCGCGAGGAGCCCACATCACATGCTGGCGCGGGCCCCATCCTAGCCGCGCCAGGAGGTGATGTGGCGCCCTCGGGCGCCCACCGACCTTGGTCTTTCGCCCATAAATACCTCCCTGAACTAAAAACGATGGGACGTTAGACACCTTTTCCTCCACGGGCCCCGAACGCCGCCACCATCGCCAACAAGATTCGGGGGACAAAAGTCTCTGTTCCGGCACCCTGCCGAGACGGGGAATTGCCCCTGGAGCCATCTTTATCGACTCCACCGCCATATCCATCACCGTTGCTACCTCCCATGATGAGGAGTGAGTAGTTCTCCCCCGGGGCTGCGGGATCTACGTAGCCATGTGGTCTATCTCTCTCTCCCATGATGTGATCTTTTATGTTATCATGAGCTTTGTAATCTAGTTGAATATGTGATGCTACTCTTTTTCTATTATGCACTCTAGAGGTTCATTTAATATGAACTCCCGGGTTATTCACGTTTGTAAAGGTGACAGTGTGTGCACCGTGTGTGATTCCCTTTATGAAGTTGTTGGTGTTGGTTTACTCCGACTTTGAGGGTGCTCTTGTAGCCCTACACAATGAATGGTGTTTGTTATCCAACATGAGAGTGTTTGAGAGTAGTGTTTATTTATTTAACTTTGATGTCATTGTTGAGAATGTCCACTGGTGAATGTAGGATCCCTAGGCCTTGTTTCTAAGCATTAAAACACCGTTTCCAACAAGTTCTGTTACATGTTTGCTTGCTGCCATTTTTATTACAGATTGCAGTTACTTCTTATAATCATCCATATTACTTGTATTTCACTATCTCTTCACATAACTAGTGCACCTATACATCTGACAAGTGTACTGGGTGTGTTGGGGACACAAGAGACTTCTTGTATCTTAATTGCCGAGTTGCTTGAGAGGGTTATCTTTGACCTCTACCTCCCTGAGTTCGATATACGCTGGGTGATCCACTCGAGGGAAACTTGCTGCTGTTCAACAAACCTCTGCTCTTGGAGGCCCAACATTGTCTACAAAAATAGAAGTGTGCGTAGACATCTAGCTACTTTCTGGCACCGTTGCAGGGGAGTTGAGCGCTTGAAAGTATCTCCTTTAGATTCTGCAGTTATTACTTTTTGTTTCTTGTTATTATTTTCACTAGTTAGGCTAATGGAAAACAATAAAAAAAATTAGAGATCTTTATGAAATTTATATTGCATTAGGACATGGTACTTTTGAAGAGAAAATTAAAAAACCTATGGAGATTTGTTTTCATAATAGTGGTAGTAATGTTATTAGTATAAATTCTTTGGACACTATTATTGCTAAGGCTGTGGAAAAACCTTAACTTGGGGGAGCTAGTTTAAACAAGAATACTTTTTTTTGCTCCTCAGCTTTGGAGGAATTATTTAGACTTGATAATGCTCTACCTCCAATATGTGATAATTTTAATGATGCTTGTGATAATCTAAAGCCACCTGAAGAAATAGTGCCATTTAAAATACCGATGAAAATTATTGAACGTGTTATGAATAACCGCTATGTAGGGGATGGAACTGTCCATCCTCGTGATCATTTGCTATTTTTACATGAATTATGCGAGTTATTCAAGTGTACAGGTATTTCAATGGACAAAGTTAAGAAGAAATTATTTTCTATATCACTTGGTGGAAGAGCTGTGAGTTGGTATAAATTTTGGAAGAATAGCCACTCTCTTGAATGGGAGGAGGTTTTATCTCTCTTTTATTTTAAATTTTATCCTCCAGTGAGATTCACAAATATCGCAATTCTATATATAATTTCTGGCCTCTTGAAGGAGTAAGCATTGCTCAAGCTTGGGAAGGCTGAAAACATTAATACTCAAATGTCCTAACCCCGAGCTTCCTGATAATATAATTGTTAATAATTTTTATGCAAGGCTTTCAGGACATTGCAAGGATTGTCTAGATGCCTTTTCGGAGGGCTCTTTCACAAGTAAGAAGGTTTAAGCTAGATGGGATCTCCTTGAAACAATTTGAAACAATGCTAAAGATTGGGAGATTGACAAAGGTATGGAATCAGGTATGAACTATGAATATGATTGCATTAAGTCTTGTGTTGAAACTGATGGTTTTCAAGAGCTTATTGCTAAATATGGTCTTGATTCTCATATTATTGTTGATTCTTTTAGAACCTTTGCTTCTCAGATTAATGTTCCTAAAGAAAATTGGGACGTGTATCATGAACCTTTCAAAGACACTTGCATGGAAAATGAAATTGTTGTTAATGATTGCAATAAACATGCTCAAACTTCTGAAAATACTATTTCTTACAAGCATGTTAATTTTTGTGGAATGGATAGACCTTGTGGAATTAATCAAATTGAAGATGAATATTGTATCCATCATAGGAATGAAAATACTAGAGGTTGGTATAAAATTTTAAGAGATCTTGGTAACACGATTTGTGCCACCTATCCTTTTATTTGTGAACTTTGCTATGAATAAGGTCATTTAGATTTTCAATGCTCAGGCTCTCATAAAGATATTGCAGGACAGTTTGGTGATAACATAATCACCCCTAATCAACATGATGAACTTATATTATTTTTGGGGTGTGAAGAGATATCGAGAAAAACTTCTTTGTTAAATATGAGTGATATTGAGATGAATGATTTGTTGCATGGATGTTATCTCTGTTGTGTTAATAATTTCCATGCTAACACATACATACAAAATATTATAAAGGATGAGACTTTACCAAAGTATGATAGGACTAATCTGTGTTTTCATCTTATTAATGAAAGAGAGGAATTCTCCCAAGTTTATTCCATTGTTCCTAATACTAAACCAGATTATGTGGGGAAGCTTCCTTTCAAACCTCTCCCTCCTAAAGAGGAAAAGAAGAAGAAAAAAGGAAAGATGAAAAAGAAGAGGAGTAAAAGGAGAGATGAAACAGTATCTTCTCCCAAACTTGTTGCTCCTGTTACTATTTTTACTTATAATTCTGAATTCGATGATTCTGAACTTGATGATGTTCCTATGCTTGTTATTTATATTAGTGATCATGATTGGGATAAGCACACTTCTTTTGATATTGAAGATCTTTGTGATAAGCACAATTTTTTGTATAGTCTCTTGCTTCATGATCGCCTGATTACCAGAGACATTTTATGTCGAAAGACCTTTTTTCTAGATGATCCATCATGTGTACTATGTTCGGATGCTCCCCTCAAATACGTGCAACATATTTTCATAGGATGTGACTTCAGCCAAACTTTCTACTGGAGATTGAATCAGGAGTGGAATTATGATCTGGACTTATATCAGATGTTAATGGATGGAAAAGCCATATCAAGACAACCTTGCTTCACTGAATACTTAATCATCGGATGTTGGAGTTTATGGAAACACAAAAACAACATCATATTTGAGGTTGGGCAGCTCAATGTTGATCTTTGTATCTTCTTATTTAAAGAAGTTTTCTCTCTAGCTATGCATAGAGCTAAGCCATCTCTTAAAGAGAGCATGCAGCAATGGTTTGATGCCATGTAATTTTTGACAGGAAAACAGATTTCATTCACCTTGTAATTCCATCATTACATATATATGTATATATATATATATATATATATATAATCGCAGTAGGGGCTTTCCCTACTGTTTTTCCTGTCAAAAAATAATTCTGAAAATGATGATATTAATAATTATTGCACTATTAATACTATTCATGTTCCTTCCCATGATGATATAGAGAGCTTTGAGCTCGGGGATGAGGTGTTTGAAAATCCTTTTGCAACTAATGACTATATAGTTGATACAACCCCCTCTAGTAAAAATGATTACGATGATACTATGCCTCCGGTCTTTGATAATTATAAAGAATACTATGACATGGGTTATAATTACAATTATCCTTTTAAAACTTGTCATAATTATAGAGGAATCACTCAAACCAATCCTTTTAATGTACAACTTGTCTATCATGTTCAAGTTCTTTATGATGAACATACTCCCTTTGTTATTAATGAGAACTTTTCTTATGAGGGAGATAATGATACTTTTATGCATATGGATCATGATAAGAATGTTTTATGTGATAGTTATATTGTGGATTTTATCAATGATGCTACTGAAATTTATTATGAGAGAGTAAAATACGGTTGTAAAGGTTTTCAAGTTACTAAAACAACTCTCTTTATGTTGAAAGTTTTGAGGTTGCATTTGTTTCATGTTGCTATGATAATTGCTTTATGTTTCAATAATTTATTCTATCACAAGACTCCTTTTCATAGGAAGTTGGTTAGACTTAAATGTGTTTGATGTTTACCTCTTGATGTTCTCCTATGTTTTTCAGCTCTCATTTTTATGAGAGCATCATATGAATCTCCGTGCCTAGCTCAAAGGCGTTAAAACAAAAGCGCTTATGGGAGACAACCCACTTTTATTTTCTATTAATTTAATTTATTTTTCTTGTGTCAAGTAATTGTCCTACCTCTGTAGCAACTCCTTTGTATCTTTATTTTATTGCAATGTTGTGTCAAGTTAAGCCTCTAGTCGAAAGTTGATGTTAAAATTCAATTTCTATGCTGAAACAGATTTCTGCTGTCCACCGTTAAATTCATATCAATTCACTGGAATGTCAGAAAAATCTGCCCTTTTTCTTTGCGCAATCCTCAGATGTATACGCAACTGTCATTAGTTTTGAGTTTTCTGATCTGGGCAAGTTGTGTGCCTCGAAAAATTTCGTCTTTTCAGACTGTTCTGTTTTTGACAGACTGCCATTTTCTTTTGCAGTGCCTATTTTGCTATTTTGATTGGATTTTTTTATACTATTAAGTATCAGTGGCTGTAGCTAATGTTCAGTAGCACTGGTAGAAATTGTGTTACTATAGAATATCATTATTTTTTGTACACTAACCCTCTAATGAAGTTACTCTATGTTTGGTGTGGAGGAAGTTTTCAAGGATCAAGAGAGAAGGATGATATAATGTGATCAAGAGGATAGTAACGCCAAAGCTTGGGGATGCCCGGTGGTTCACCCCAACATATTCAAGAAGACTCAAGCGTCAAAGCTTGGGGATGCCCAAGGCATCCCCTTTTTCATGGACAAACTATCAGGTCCTTTCTAGTGAAACTATATTTTAATTCCGTCACATCTTATGTGATTATCTTGAAGCGTCTGTTTGTTTTAATTTTTGTTATTTTCATTCTCTGAATAATATGGATCCTAGCATTCTTTTGTGTGTGACAGAGACACGCTCCGCTTTTACTTATCAATACTCGTATTCTTCACTTATATTCGTTGAGTATTCTTTTCATGTTGTTGTTTGCTCTCTAGCTCTTGTTTTTCATGCATCTCTTGTTAGAGCAGTTAGCTTTGTTATATCATACTCTCATATTTCATTGTTTAATTACCTGGAGAGTTTATCTTTTAAATAAGTTGATTGGTGTTTGGTTGAGAACATAAAATGCTAAATGTGGTAGATGGTATAATTAAATGATTCATAATCGTTTAGATCATTAAATTGTGTCACTTGAATCATTGATGTTGTTTTGAGATATTAATTTGCTTAATGGTAAACATGATGGTTTAGTAAAGTGGAATGATTAAATGATTGGTCTAGAGAAACTTGAAAGCTGTGTCACACTTAAATTTCCAGTTGATCGCATTGGCATATGACTTCTATTTGCCTAAAGCAACCGTAATGACTTTATGTTATGAGCTACGGTCGGGGAAGCCAACGGTGACTTTGCATTCGCCACGATCCCTCTAGGAGTAATTCTCATTATGCCTTGCATGATCGTATTTTTATTTGGACGTTTTAGTTGTGAGTTCTAAAACTGCGGTTTTCATGGCACTTCCACCACCATATTGCTAGCCTATTTGGTACTTTCCTTTGCCCTTTCTCACATTGAGAGTTGGTGCATTTTTCTGTAACATCCCAATATTTTGAATGTTTAAAAATCAGTAAAATTTAAAACTTTTGTTTTATTAAAATAAGATACTAAAATTAAAATAGAAACCATTATATTTGGCAAGATAAATTAAAATTATTCCAATACACCTTCATTTTATAAAATATTTCATTAATTGATTTTGAATATTTAATCTTTGACTATTTATTAAACTCAAAACCATCTTTGCAAAGCACCTAAAAGTTAACTAAAGTATGAAAACTTTATAAAATGATTTTCATTCTCTCACCTGAGTTCAAAACATAGTTTTAGAAATTCAAGTCTATAGTTTATATCTTTAAAACTTCATAGATTTAAATTAATGAATTATCCAAATAGACATTTCATTAGCTGAAATGTTTTTTGTTAATTTTCAAACATAAAATGATTTTCATGAATATATTCAATATAAGAAATGAAATAAATCTATAATCTTTTCCAAAGATATTTTATGGAGTTTTCAAATGATTTAACATAATATAAAACTTATGGTGCACAAAATATGTTGAATAAAAATGCTTACATTACATTTTCTCTTTTCATTTCAAATAGATGTGTTATGTTATTTAATATAGTACTAAATCCCAAAATGTTTTCAATATTGAAAAAATGAGTTTAATTAACTTACTTTCAAACCTATATAAGTGTTGAATTTTATAAATTTTATTTAGCTAATATGAAATTTAATTAAGCTATAATTTAAAAGTTGATATTAAGTGTCAAATGTGTATTAAACCAATATTTCAAAAACATTATTTTTGAAAATTGTTCAAAACATGCCCACAACTGGTTTAACACAAAGACATTGTATTTACAAATTTTTAGAAATTTATTTGACTTCATGTGGACACTCAAATCAAAAGATATGAATTAAATAGAAAAATCAGAAAAAGAAAAACGCTGACGTCAGCGATGACGTCACGCCTTCTTCAACCTCCGTCCGAAATTTCCGCCTCTGATTCATTTCCAAAATCCGGGCGAGATCGTCGTGAGTTGTTTCTCTCCTCTGCCTCTATTTAAACCCCTGCCTCTCCTCTTGCATTTGCCCCACACCCTAGCCCCTAAGAAGCCCCCTAGCTGTCGCGAAATCTCGCCGGAGTTCGTCGAAGCCGCCACCGTTTTTCTTCTTCCCTAGTGAGGTGAGCCACTGCCCGCGGTCGGGACCACGCTATTTTTCATCCCCTCGTCGTTGTGCATCTCGCTGAACTTTTCCCCTCCTTCATTCGCGATCGATTCGAGCTGCCCGTGCGTGAACCGAATATCACCGACGCCGCCCCACTTCGCCCATGGCTACCCGTCGTTCGAGGACGCCCGAGTCGACGTCGTCACCTCCATCGTCTCCGCCACCTCGCTCCGAACCTCGCCAGCGTCTCCTCGAGGTCGGGGACACACCGGAGCCTCGCCGTCGTCCTCGACGAGCGCAGCGCCGCCACCATCCCCTTCTTCGGCGACCACCCGCGCCACCCGGTGAGCACCTCCTCCTGAGCCGTACGATTTAGATCCGGTGGCCACGATTAGATCTTATGAACGAATCGGTACGAGTAGATCTCGAGCGTCCGATCTGGATCGTACGGCCCAGATCCAACCACTTATCCAGCTCAGCGCACAGTCAGCGGCCACATCAGCATCCAGTCAGCGCCAGCGTGGAAATTGATTTTCTTAATTTGATTAAATTGGCAGATTTGCAGAACAGTCCCTATAAATTCAAAACTTCATAACTTTGTAACCACATATCCAAATTTGACAAATTTTATATATTTGGAAAGCCCTTGACATGTAGAATATTTTAGATCTGCTAGAATACAAATTTGACTTAGTTTAAAATATTCAAATGTCAAATGGATGATTTGAGTATATTTGTCATAACTTTAAATTCATAAATCCGAAAATTGCAAATAAATTGTTTTGAAAACTTTGAAATATTTGTAATATGATGCCTCTGTTATAAAATGTTTTTGAGTATTATTTGGATGATTTAATAGTTATATGTTTAAATTGAATAGTTTGAATAATTTTGACATAACTATTGATACAATTTGTTTTTGAGTAAATCCAATTGCTATAAATTTATTTAAATCCCCTCTGTCTATTAACACCATTTATAAAATTTTGTAATAAAAATGTATCACAGAAAACTTTAATCTTATATTTATTCCTTTTATTATGTTTTGCAAAAATAGAAATTAATTCAATTGCATTTATAGCCTCATGCATATTTTATAAATACCACAAAAAATTGTATGAGATTTCTTATGATTAAAAAGTGCATTGCATGCATAACATATTTTATTATATAGTTATACCCTTCATAGGAAAACTCCTCCCTCATTTTCTCTAAGTTAGTATTATTTTCAACTTAGTATTTACGTAAAGTGCTATGCACTTATACACTGAGGATTTTCAACATGGAGCTAGAAGGTCAATGAAGGACTTAGCCAAAACAAGAATTCAGAAGTATCTTCAAGGAGTAGAAGCACTTAGAAGGAAATCAAGAAGAAGTTCATGAAGACCAACCAACAATATTTTCTAAGTCTTGCTTCCTCTCTCTCTCTTTTCTCCCTTCTTCTCTTAGACCTCATGGTGGCTAACTTATATCCAAGACCAGACTCGGTGATACAAGAATCATGAAGTCTGAAGAATCATCAAGTCTACCAAAAAGTCAATCAAGACATCACCAAGGAGAAAGTTACAAGTCTGGAGATGAAGCCTGGAAGACCAACACCATCTTTCTTTCTATCTTTTCCCTCTTTCCTAATCTTGTCTTTCACTTTGGACATAAACAATTTTAATCATGTTATTACCAGCTTGATGTTTGTTGGATCCTAGCGGCATAGTGAGATGAAGCGGCCTGGAGACTAACCTTACATGTCCACGTACATGAGACATGTTCCACAACTTAAGTGGTTGGCCGGGTGTCTGTCTCTCTCACTATAGTGAATATCCAATTTACAAAGAGCTGTTAATAATTGTTGATCAACTCGAAGATTAGACTTAGTATTTTCTCTAGGTAGTTATGCACATTATGACTAAGCCATTAGAGTGCTTATTCAAGATGATTTATAGCAAAGTATTTTATCCAAGTTATGACCTTAGTCCTTAGTCATTTTGACTAACATACTTGCCTTGCGTAAACTTAAAATATTTTCATGGCATGACATGCATCTCTAGTCCTTAGAAATATTTTGCACATCATGCATAAACATGTTTTTCCTTAGAAGTTTTATAAAACTTGTTTGTTCATTAGGTACGTATTTGTATGCATTGTGTTGTTGTGTTTTTATGTTGATTGTTGTATTGTTGTTTGCCTATATTGTTTAGATTGAACGAAGAGCCCCGAGTTACGTTGAAAAGAGTTTGTGAGCAAATACATTATTCAAAGGCAAGTGGCACACCTCATAAACTTCCTACTATTTTCTATATGCATTACTTAGTGTATTTTAATATAAGCATGTGTAGGATAGTATTGCTATGCTAAACCTGTTTAGAAATTCCTGGACGAAATGAGAATGCTTCTTTTTCTAGAGATCGTCTTTGTAGGGCATGTGTTGAAGGAAATATGCATGATTCTCCCCATCCAAGCAAGACCATCATCTCATCATCAAGGGTATTGGAACTTCTTCATGTTGATCTTTTTGGTGCCGTGCCCCAACCAAGTCTTGGTGGAAACAAATATTGTTTGGTGATTGTCGATGACTATTCAAGATTCACTTGGGTTTTCTTCTTCAAGACGAAGGATGAAACTCAACAAACCATCATCGATTTCTCCAATGAAGTTCAACATCAACACAATCTTCCCATATTAGCCATTAGAAGTGACAATGGATCCGAGTTCAAGAACTACACCCTAAATGAGTTTCTTAGTGACGAGGGAATTCGACATCAATATTCCGCCGCATATACCCCTCAACAAAATGGTGTAGGCGAGAGGAAGAACCGGACTCTTATGGATATGGCAAGGTCCATGTTGGCGGAGTTTAAGTCTCCACTCTTCTTGTGGGCCGAAGCTATCTCCACGGCGTGTCACTCCTCCAACCGGTTATTATTTCGCAAAGGGAAGAAGGAAACTCCATATGAAATGCTTACCGGCAACAAGCCCAACATCTCCTACTATCGAGTTTTTGGTTGTAAGTGCTTCTACAAAATCAAAGGTGTACATCTTTCTAAGTTTGAAGTTAAAGACTTAGAAGGTGTTCTTGTTGGGTATGGTGCGAACTCTCACACTTATAGAGTCTATGACAAATCCTTAGGGAGAGTTGTAGAATCTTGTAGTGTGAGGTTTGATGAGAATGACGGCTCCCAAGTAGCGCAATTTCATGTTTGTGATGTAGATAACGAGGAACCTCAAGATGCAATACGAAGAATGGGAGTTGGATTTCATCGCCCCATCGAGATTCATCATGAGCCTCCTCAAGGAAGTACAAGATCCACTCAAGTGGAGATTCCATCATCACAAGTTGAAGTGGCACCCACTATGGAAGCAAATGAGACACCTATCCAAGAACAAGAAGAAGATCAAGCTCCTCCTCAAGTTGACAAAGAGGCCTCACAAGATTCGAACGCTCCTACTGTCAACTCTAGTCAAGATCAAGAGCAAGAGCATCCATCTTCTCCCATCATTGAAAATGTGCAACAAGATGGCAATGCTCATCAAGACGGTCAAGACGGGGACTCAAATGATCTAGGTGATCAAGCCGAAATCCCACGCAACAATGGGGATATCGAAACCCGTCGTCAAGCAAGAGTCAAGAGAAATTTGGAGATCAAGTGTCACAAACTTGAAGCCATCATTGGTGATGTATCTCGCAAGGTCTCCACAAGAGGTCAATTGGCAAGCTTTAGTGAACATCAAGCTCATATCTCTATGGTTGAACCAAATAAGGTGTTCGAAGCCCTTGAAGATCCGGATTGGTTAGAAGCCATGCATAAAGAACTCAACAACTTCAAGCGCAACAAAGTATGGAATCTAGTAGAGAAGCCAAAAGATTGCCGCAATGTTATTGGCACCAAGTGGATATTCAAGAACAAGAAAGATGAGCATGGAATGGTTGTAAGGAACAAGGCGAGATTGGTAGCTCAAGGGTACTCTCAAGTTGAAGGCATTGATTTTGGAGAGACCTATGCTCCTGTGGCTCGTCTTGAGTCCATCCGTATCCTACTTGCCTATGCATCACATCATAATTTTAAGTTGCAATAAATGGATGTGAAAAGTGCATTTCTTAATGGTCCTTTAAAAGAGTTGGTATATGTAAAGCAACCACCGGGATTTGAGGATCCACACTTCCCAAACCATGTCTACAAGCTTGATAAGGACCTCTATGGTCTCAAACAAGCACCTCGTGCTTGGTATGAGCACCTAAGAGAGCTATTGCTAGACCGTGGCTCTGAAGTCGGGCAAATCGATCCCACTCTCTTCACAAAGAGGGTAAAAGGGGATCTTTTCATATGCCAACTTTATGTTGATGATATTATTTTTTACTCATCTAACAAAGCTTTCAATGATGAATTTTCAAAGCTTATGACGGATAGGTTTGAGATGTCCATGATGTGAGAGTTGAAATTCTTTCTTGGTTTTGAAATCAAGCAATTTAGTGGAGGGACTTTCATCTCTCAAGGCAAATACATCCAATATATGCTCAAGAGGTTCAAGATGCAAGATGCTAAAGAGAAGAGGTTTCCTATGGACACCAAATGCCATCTTGAACTTATTCCAAAGGGTAAAGATGTCGATCAAAAACTCTATCGCTCTATGATTGGTTCTTTGCTTTATCTTTGTGCATCTAGATCCGACATTGTGTTGAGTGTAGGAGTGTATGCAAGGTATCAAGCGGCTTTTCTAAAGAAAATCACTTGATAGCGGTGAATCGAATCTTCCGATATTTGGTTTATACCCCAAGATTTGGTTTGTGGTGTCCTAAGGGGTCTAACTTCTCTCTTGCCGGTTACACGGATTCAGATTGGGCCGGTTGCAAGGATGATAGGAAGTCTACTTCCGGTGCATGTCAATTCCTTGGGAAATCCTTGGTGAGTTGGTCTTCCAAGAAGAAAAATTGCATATCCTTATCTACCACCGAAGCCGAGTATGTGGCGGCCGCTAGTGCTTGCACTCAATTACTTTGGATGAGGCAAACTTTAAAGGAATACGGTGTCCTTTGTGACAAAGTGCCTCTTTTGTCTGACAATAAAAGTGCTATCAAGATTGGTCACAACCCGGTGGAGCACTCAAGAACGAAGCATATTGAGATTCGCTATAATTTTATTCGAGATCACATCAACCGGGGTGACATTGAGCTTGGTTATATTCCTACGAAGATTTAACTTGCCGATATGTTCACAAAGCCACTTGACGAAGCAAGGTTCACTTTTTTGAGGCATGAGATAAATATCGTGGATTCTAGGAGCGTTGGTTGACTACCTTGCATACCCACCTCCATCTCAACTCTATATTTGGTCTAGGTGTAGGCATGGATATAGGGGGAGTGCGGTCCTAATCTATTGGACTATCCCTCCCCACATTATGTCAATAGTAAGAATTATTTTCGTCTCCTTTTGTTCATTATTATGAATTGTGAGCCTAAGTGTTGAGTAATGGCGGTGAACCCAAGATATATCTTCGAGGTGTCACACCACATAAACTCATACATGGTGGCCTAGGCCACCAACATCTTCCTTGTGAAGATTTGATCCTCTTGTGGTGTTATTTTGATTTCTTTGTTTTATTCACGCTCTTATGGAAAATGCACTCAAGCGTTGCTTCTTAATGTCGTTTTTGTTGTCTCTTACCAAACTTGAGTGTATGGTACCATCTCAAGTGACCTTTTGTCTTATCCCAGGCCTATCTCATCTAAAAACCTGCTCCTCTTGCATTTTGCATGTCCAAAACACATAAATATGGGATTTGGAATCGGTGGGGCCGGAAACTCCGGTATTCCAGGCCGGAGACTCCGGTCTGACTGAAGTTTCCGCTCTTAGCACCGGAATCTCTGGCCTGGGCCGGAGACTCCGGTGTCTAAGGCTGGAAACTCCGGTCTGGGCAGTTCGCTGGGATCTACAAAGGGGATCGGGGTGAGGAGTTGATCCACAACTCCCCACACACCCCCGACCCCCACACCTCTCCCAGTCGCCGCCGCCGCCTCCAAGGACCTCTCCGTCCGCTCCCCGCCACCGGAATCCGCCGTGCCACCGTCTCCTCCTCCGTACAAGTGCTGGGGATCCATCTCCCTCGCATTTGACCTAGCCATGTCGGGCAGAGGTTCTATTCTCTCTCTCTCTCTAGGTTTTCACTCTAGATCTTGTTTTGAGAGAAGTTTTGCCTGTGCTGCATGGTGTAGAACCCTAGTGTTGGCATTTTAATCTCTAGGAAGTTAGCTCTGCTCAAATTTTCCTCAGATTTGAACTGATTGCAGTTTTCTGCCACAGGGCGGAAACTTCGGTCCCTCGTACACCGGAATCTCCGGTGTAGGCCGGAATATCCGCCCCTGTGGCCGGAAACTCCGGCCTAGCTCATATCTGAGAAATTTTGACACTTTTAATTTTCTCCCTTTGGCTTTCTTGGGCATGCAAACTTATCTCCATGCTATCCCTGTACTCTCTGTTTCACAGGTCAGAGGAAAAAGGTGGTCACCCGGAATCCGCTCCTTGCTTCAAGTAAAGAAAGAGATCAAACACGGGACAAGCTTATCTTTGATAGCAGTAGTGGCCGCATGAGACAGCCGAGCACTATCGATGAGGAGGCCACTAGACAAGCTGAACTTGGTGGTTTTGATAATGAAGAAGAGGCCGAGCAAGCTCATTTTGACTCTTTGACCACCGTTCTGGGCATGGGGAAGCTAGAGTTCCGTCGTATGAGGTCACAACAGTTCTATGACTTGCCTCCCAACACCACCAACCCCAATTTCCCAAGGAGGGAGCAGCAGCTGATTATGCAGGAGATTTATGCCCGGATTGAGAAGCACGCGGTCTGTGAACAGAAGATTCTGGATCTTGAGGCGTTGAACAAGAAAGCATACTTTCAGGAGGCTGTTTGGATTGCTAGGAAGCTTGGTCTGGAGAAGCTCATCTCTTACACCCAGCAGGATGATGATATTCAGCTGGTGCAGCAGTTCTTTGCCACGGTGGTGTTTGACAATGATGATGATGTCACGATGACTTGGATGACTGGACCGCGCAAGTGCACCTCCAACTTTGTGTAGTTTGCGGCAGCTTTGGGCTATGACTTCAAGGGGGCCACTACTCCAGTTGGGATGAGGATGCATGTGGAAGGGACAGCATACAACAAGCCCCGCTTGCGCCCTCTTTACACCGTTGCTTCTTCAGTGGGCTCTAATCAAGACCTCCTTCCCACATTCAACATCTTCCTCCGCATGGTTCGGCGGAACCTTGCTCCTCAAGCCGGTAATGTGGATGCTATTCGAGGAGGTCTTGTCAACCTACTCTACCACGCTTACAAGGTCCTTCAAGCCGGTCCGGAGTGCCGAGGCCAAGAAGTGGATGTGATGGATTTCATCAAGTGCGAGATGCATTGGGTCATTTTCGAGCACAAGAACCCACTCTATGCTCCCTATGTGATGAAGCTCATTCTCTCCAAGGTGCCCACACTTGATCGGTCTAGTCTCACCAAGCATGGAAAGGGTAATCTTCATACTCTCTCCAAGCACACAAAGCAAGCGTCTTCCTCTCATGCACCTCCTCCCCAAACTAGTGACGAAGACGAAGCCCCTTTACCTAAGAGGAGAAGCAAGAATGCCGATCCCCCCTCTCGTCTTCAAGGGAAGGCCAAGGTAAACGCGGAATTTAGCAAGCTCTCTTGGTGGAAGAGGAAACTGTTGTGCATGGATGTTGCTATTCACAAGGAGAATCATGGGTCTTATGTGAGGGAGAAACATATTTTGAGCAACCAAAACTTGATGATCAAGGAGATGCGCAAAATGAACAATGGAAATGTTACTCCTCCTCCGGAAGAAGATGAAGTTGGCATTCCCATCATTTCCTCCTCTTCGTCTGACACGGTCCCTATTGACCAATGGAATCAGGATGTCTTTCCTTGGGCTGATTATGCGGATGTGACCTCCTTTCCTACCTCGTCTCACAACACCGGCAAGGCTCCCATGAACCTCTCTGATGAGGACTACGATGACGAAGGAGATGACGACATGGATGAAGACACCGAGTGATATTCATGGGCTCGTTAGTAATGCTCTTTTCCCTTTTTGGTGTCTCGGTGCCAAAGGGGGAGAAGTAGTTCTATTAGGTTCCCTCTGGGATTTGCATGGGTTGGGACACAAGCATGTGCCTCTATCATTTTATTGCGCTTGTGTTTTTGTTATGTTATTTGATATTTGGATTTCAAACTTATTTTCCTTGTGTTTGTAAGACATTTGGATTTCTTATATTATGTGGTTGAGACTACTATTGTGCCTTGGTCATATGGGGTTGATATCTTCAGTTTTACGCACAAGGTATGGTTTATCTCCTAAAACTCAACCCATACTATACTTTGTCTTATTTTTGAAATGTATTGCCTACTTATCATGCTTGCAAATTGTTGTTCGAACTTGACTCTATATGTGTGCACGTGCATTCCAAAGCAAATATTCATGGTGCACACATCTAGGGGGAGCTCTTTCAGCTATCATTACATGTTTGTGAAATTACTTTTATTGCAAATCCATGTGTTGTCATCTAACACCAAAAAGGGGGATATTGAAAGGACATTTCTATGATCTATGTGTTTTGTGTGTTAGTTAACAGCATGTGGTTGTATTAAGTTGGTGTTAGTGATGCAGGATAATTTAGGAACACCTCAGATGCATCAGTACCAAAAAGGAGAAAAAGAGGCAGCACTGAAAACTGTGTTCAGCCCCTGGTGGGGGGCGGAGTTCCTGCCTCAGGGGCCGGAGTTTCCGCCCCTACCTGGAGTTTCCGGTCCCTGAGGACTGGAATCTTTCCCAAAGCCTCTTTGCCGAAGTAGTGCTCAGCCCCTGGTCGGGGGCGGAGTTTCCGGTCCTGTGGACCGGAGTTTCCGCCCCAGGCCAAACTTTCTGGCCTCAGGTACCTCGAAGATGTTCAAGCCAAGTTTGGAGAAACTGGTGCTCAGCCCCTGGTGGGGGGCGGAGTTTCCGGTCCTGAGGACCGGAGTTTCCGCCCCTGGCCAAACATTCCGGACGCAGGGACCTCGAAGATGTCCAAGCTCAGTTTGGAGAAACTGGTGTTCAGCCCCCTGGTGGGGTCCGGAGTTTCCGGTCTCCAGTGACCGGAGTTTCCGCCCCTGGACGGAATTTTCGGCCACTAGGACCGGAGTTTCTCGACTGATGAATGGCTGCAACGACTACATCTTTGGAGGGGTATAAATACCCCTCCTCCTTCTTCTAGCTAGCTTGCTTGACCAAGAAAAAGAGGAACTCCATTGTTGCAAGCCAAGAATCACTAGATCTCCCAATCCCCCCATTCAAACCCGTTGATCTTTGGAGGATTGAAGGAGAAGGCCCCGATCTACATCTTCACCGAGCCGTTCTTCATTTCCCCCTCATTCACTTGAGGGAACACTTGCTAGGGTTTCCACTAGGAAAACCTAGCCCATTGTTGTACTTACCTTCTTGTCTTTGTGACAGATTGTAGCTGTTCGGGAGCCCCCAAGCTCTTTGTGTGTCGTGCCCCAAATCGTTGTTGTAAAGGCTCCGGATTCCGCCTCGAAGGATTCCGATAGTGGAAAGTGGACCAAACCTTTGTGGTGCGGTTCACCGGAGATTTGGGTGAGGCCTTTGTGGCCGTTGAACCATTGTGTTGGTTCACACCTCTCCAACGAGACGTACTCCCATTTAAGGGAGGAACTCGGGAATACATCCTTGTCGTCTCGTGGTTTCACTTCGGTTACTTCTATCCTTATTTATCGCCTTTATTATATCTTGCTTAGTTGCTAGCTTGTCATATAGGTAAATTCACCATAGTTGCAAATCCAGAGAATTTACCTTTTGTGTCAAGCCTAATTTGAAAAAGAACTAAAATTTGAATTAGCACCTATTCACCCCCCCTCTAGGTGTCATACCGATCCTTTCATATTGCATGTGTTTGAACCATGTTGATTGATTTTGTTTTTGATTGGTTGCCTTGTTCTGAATTATTGAATTAGAATTCCTCCATAATACCTATAATTCAACTCATTTATTTTCTAAACCAAACAGATGTCTCACCCCAATACCAAGACCAATGATATGCACACAACAATGCGACTACTATTAGAGAACCAAAGTCAGTTGTGGAATTTGATCAATGACCACCTGCCTAAGATTGATCAAAACCATAGTGAGTATCAAGAAAGTCTTATGACCAAACCGAAGGCATGCAAAACTTGTGGAGATTTAGGACATACGTCCAAAGAATGTTCGGATGAGTGATCCCATGGTCATACAAGACATCTAGTTAAGGGATGCCCCACAACTCACGTTACTTGATTTTTATGTGAAGGACCAAATTATGTCCCAGTACAGTGTCAACGTTCTCCCTTGGTGCAACAAGTTATCCAGCAAACCAAGGAAGGAATGCAACAGTCCCTCATGAAGACCCTGGAGGAACAAGAACAAAAGGTTAAATCCAAGAAAGACCTTAGCCACATCAATTGCTACAAGTGCAAAGAACAAGGACATTATTCATCGAACTGCATAAAGAAGAAGATTGGTGTAGCGTACCTGCACTTTAAATAAGGCAGATACCTGTGTATGGTGCAAATCCCTGGATCGATTCATTTGCACACACAGTTTACGATGTAATATCACAACAAGCGTCAATTTTATTACATCGATGATCCAGAATTACAAAATATTTGATACAAGTTGCATAGCATAAAGCTAGCATTGAAGAAGTACACCGCGGAAATACAATAGTAGTGAGTCTCTATAACTTTCATGCTGCCACAGGCGAAAACATGTTGGTTGTAGACTCGAAACCTTTAAACGAAACCTCACTCGTCATCTGATCAAATCTGCAATAAGAAAAATATTGCAACAACATGGGTCAGATTCCATTAAAAATGGAGTCTGGCAAGTGACACTATGGTGCACTTAATGGAATAACTCTAAAGCCTATATGCATATTTGGCTGGTGGAGTTCAAGGCTAATTTGCATAAAGCCAATTTTTCCTACTCTTATTAAAACACTTTTCTTGAAATCAAGACGAGTATGGCATGAAAACCATAAATCTCATCTTCCCTTGTTCACCCATCAAGTTTTAGTTCTGAAGTTGGAATGATGGAATCCTCCGTTGACGTCCGTGATCAGCTGCTCAAATTGTCCATACCGGGGACACGGCTAAGTACTTAGTTTTACACTCTGCAGAGGTTGTGCATGTTCACCATTGTACCCATTCAACCCAAGGTATCCTTTACACACCATTTGTGATAAGGAAAAGAGAGAATGAGACGAGATCTTTCAGAAGCATTTTCCCTCCCACTCTGGCTTGACCCGTTCCACCTAACATCCCCCTACATCTGCTTGTCAAGCCGGAGAGAGTCCACGCAACATAATTGATCAAGCCAGAGCCCATATGGCAATGGCTGCACTGGAAGCAATCGTCACTCGGAGTTCTTCAGATTCCTTTGTTCCTGGGTGGCCGTTCACAAGTGCACATACTCCAGGAACCATAGACATGGGCCTGAGTAGCCACTCAACTTCGCCACCATACAACCTTTTACCACCCAGGTGTTTCGTTCTTAACTTAGTAGAATTTAGATTTTCACAAAACATCATTTGCATAGCATCAATAATTCTACTAAGTATTGCATAGGAACCTAGACACAGGAATAAGGAATTCTACATAGGTTTAGCATAGCAATACTATCGTACACATGCATATAAAAATACACTAAGTGATGCATATAGAAATAATAAGAAGTTTATGAGGTGTGCCACTTGCCTTTGAATGTTGTCGTTGTTCCCAACTCTTTTCAACGATACTCGGGACTCTCCGTTCAATCTAACAGTATAGACAAGCAACAATACAACAATCAACAGCAAGTACAACTCCACAATGCATACAAACACATACTAGATGAATGAATAAGTTTTATAAAACTTTCTAAGGAAAATATGTTTATGCATGATGTGCAAAATATTCCTAAGGGTACTTTTTCATGCCATGAAAATCTTTTAAGTTAATGCAAGGCAAATAGGTTGGTCCAAAAGGACTAAGGGCTAAGGTCATAAGTTGAACAAAATATTTTGTTTTATATCATCTTGAATAAGCACTCTAATGGCTTAGTCTTGATGTGCAAAATACTTAGAGAAAATACTAGCTCTATTCTTCGAGGTGATCAACAATTATTATCAACTCTTTGTAAATTGGATATTCACTAAAGTGAGAGAGACAGACACCCGGCCAGCCACTTAAATTGTGGAACAGGTCTCATGTACGTGGACATGTAAGGTTTGTTTCCAGGCCGCTTCATCCCACTATGCCGCTAGGATCCAACAACTTCAAGATGATAACATCATGATCAAAATTTGTTTAAGTCATATGTGAAAGACAAGATTAGAAAAGAGTGAAAAGATAGAAAGAAAGATGTAGCTGTCCTCCAGGCTTCATCTCCAGACTTGTAACTTTCTTCTGGATGATGTCTTGATTGAGCTCTTGGTAGTCTTGGTGAATCTTCAGACTTGATGATTCTTGTATCCTCGAGGCTTGTCTTGGATTTACTTAGTCATCATGAAGTCTAACAGAAGAAGGAGGGAGAAAGAAGAAAGAGGGAGAAAGACTTAGAAAATATTTCTGGTTGGTCTTCATGAACTTCTTCTTGATCTTTCTTCTAAGTGCTTCCACTCCTTGGAGATTCTTCTGGAGTCTTGTTTGGCTAAGTCCTTCACTAGTCTTCCAGCTCCATGTTGAAATTTACTAAGTGTCTAAGTGTAGCACTTCACAAAAATGCTAAGTTGAAATTATTTCTAACTTAGAGAAAACTAATGAAGAGGGGTTTTCCTATGAGAATAAAATATGCTATGAATGAAATGAAATTTTAAATCACAAGAAACATAAAAATAACTTTTGTGATTTCTTTATAAATATACATGAATTTATAAATGCAACTTAATTAATTTCTAATTTTGGAAAATATAATAAAAGGAATAATTATAAGATTAAAGTTTTCTATGATTAAATTTTTATAATATAATTTAATAAATAGTGTTAATAGACAGGGATATTTTAATTAAATTAATAGAAATTTACTTTAATCAAAAATAATATTAATAGTTATGTTGAAAATAGTCAAACCATTGAAATTAAATATATAACTATGAATTCATTCAAAAATTACTCAAAAATATTTTATAGCAGTGGCATTAATTTACAAATATTCTAAAGTTTCTAAAACAATTTTATTTGCAATCTTTGGATTTATAGATTTAAAGTTATTACAAATATACTCAAATTCACCATTTGAAATTTGAATATTTTATACTAAATCAAATTTGAATTTTGACCGTTCTAAAATAATCTACATGTCAAGAGCTTTCCAAATATATAAAAATTATTAAATTTGGAGTTGTGGTTAAAAAGTTATAGATGTTTTAATTACAGGGACTAATCTGCAAAACTTCCAATTAAAATTAAAATAGAAAAGGATTTACACGCTGGCGCTGACGCGGATGCTGACGAGGCACGACGTGGCGCTGACGTGGCTGCCACGCGGGCGTTGACTGGATTAAGTCAACAGATCTGGGCCGTCAGATCTGGATCTGACGGTCCAGATCGGATCGTACCGATTCGGTTAATAAAATCTAATCTTAGCCGTCAGATCGAGATCGAAGGGCTCACATTTCTTGACCAGGAGGTGGCGGTGCTCCGGTCACCGGAGATGGCGATGGTGGCGGCGCCGGCGTCGGTCGAGGACGGAGTCCACGCTCATGTAGGTTCCCGGGCTCGGGGAGGTGACGAGGAGGCGCGGCGCGACACGGCACGGTGGATGGTGGCGATGATGTCCGCTTGGCCGTCCCGGAGCGGCGGCGGGCCGTGGTCGAAGGTGCTCGGGGGCCGACGAGCCTTGCTTGCCCGGGCCCCGCACGATTGGTAGAGGAGGAGACCCAGAGATGATGTCCACGGATGCGCACGAACAGGGGAGGGGAGGGGAGGAGGTCTCAGGGGTGGGGGCTGCTCTTCTCGCCGGAACTCGAAGGAAAACGAGGCGGCGGCGCGGTGAAGTCCGGCGACCAATTTCTTCGGCCTGGCGGCACGAAACAGAGAGGAAGGAGAAGGCAAACGGAGGCGGGGACGCGGGGTTTATATGGAGGCAGAGGAGGGAACAAATCCCGCAAACAACTCGCCGGATTTTGGAAAGGAGATCACGGCGGGATTTTCGGTCGGAGGTTGAAGACGATCGGCTGACGTCACCGCTAACGTCAGCAGGTATTTTCTTTTTCTGATTTTTCTCCAATTAATTCATAACTTTTGATTTGAATGTCCAAATGAGGTCAAAAAAATTCTAAGAATTTGTAAAATTATTATCTTTCTGTTAAACCAATTGTGGGAGTGTTTTGAACACTTTTCAAAAATAATAATTTCGAAATATTGATTAAATGTAAAATTGACACTTTATGTTTAATTTAAAACTAGGGTTTAATTAATTTTAATTTTGGCTAAATAATTTATATGAAATACCCACATTCAAATATGTTTGAAATAGAGTTATTAAAACTCATTTTACTGTAATTATTCATCTTTATTCTGGCATAAGAGTAGAATAACATAATATCAATATTTTTAAAGTAATAGAAATTATAATGGATTCAAGTTTTAATTTAATTTTATTTTGTGCACCATTAAGTTTTACATTATGATAAATCATTTGAAAACTTCATAACAACTTTGGAAAAGTTTTTAGATTTAATTTCATTTCCTTATATAGAATATATTAATCATTTCATGCTTTGAAAATAAATGAAATTACAGCATTGAAATTTTAACACCATGTTTTGAACTTAGTTGAGAGAATGTAAACCCTTTGGCAACTAACACCATTTTTAAATAATTTATGAATTTAGGAATAGATATGGCTAAGTGGTTGAAATCAATTACTTATAAGTAAACTATTTACTTAAAATAAAATGGATTGTAGTTTGTAAAATATTTGTCAAATTACATTTTATGGTTTTTGAAATACAGTGGATAATAAAATGTTTAAACTGTGAAATTTGAAATATTAAACTCTTTCAATAAGTTTGGAGTCTTTCATAGTTGGTTTCCTTATGCATTTAATATTTTATTTTAATAAAAAGAAAAGTTTTAAATTTTAGTGATTTTTGAATATTATAAAATGTTGGGATGTTACAGACTACCACCCTTAAAAGGAATCTCGTCCCCGAGATTCGGAGAAGCTAAAAAGAAAGCAAATGCTTGAATGATTCTGATAACTCGAGAGGTTTGAGAAATGTAATGTTTTGACACGGAAACTTGAGAATTGGCAGCGAATGATTTTTATGATTAGGAGGGTAGAAAGAAAGATAGTTTGAGATCTCTGGGTTTAAGCGACTGGGTTTGAATTATCTAGGTGGCTACCACCCTTAAAAGAAATTTTTGTGGTCAGTATAGAAACTTTGTTTAATCTTGTTTATTTCTCTGATGTAGAGCGTACAAGTATTCAAAATACAATGGCATGTGGTGGATACAGAAAGTTTTTAGCACTCACGTTTTCCACTCGGTCCTTGGAGAGATTTATTCTTCTTCCACTCAGGGCAGCCACTGACATAGTGTCTTGTTGCTCCGCATCTGCGACATGTCACGGGACTGATGATTTTCTTGTGCGGGCGGGTAAGGCATTTCTCCTTCATCTTTTCTGGGCACTTATCAGCATAATGTCCCTTGCCCTTACATTTGAAGCAAATTACCTCGCTTAAGTTCTTCTTCTTCTTCTTAGGTGTTTCCAGGGCTAAAAGTTCTTACAAATCTTGTTTGCCATATTCTATCTCAATTAAAGAAGTCCAGTCTCGTTTGATGTGACAACTTCGAGCTAGGTGATCTCCTTTACACTTATAGCAACACTTGGAGGTACTTTTGGATATCATTGGGTGTGACTTTACTCCCACTTATTATCCACCTGGGCAGGAGCTTCAATCGTCCTTGGACAATGATTTGGTTCAGTGTCCTTACCCATCTTCTCCTTTATGCAGTTCAATGAACTATGTCCTTGTTCCTCCAGGGTCTTCATGAGAGACTGTTGCATTCCTTCCTTGGTTTGCTGGAAAGCTTGTTGCACCAAGGGATAAAATTGACACTGGGTTGGGACATGGTTTGTTCCTTCACACAAGAAGCAAGTAACCTGACTTGTGAGGCATCCTTTAACTGGACGTATGATATGACCTTGGGGCCACTCATCAGTGCATTCTTTGGACGTATGTCCTATCTCTCCACAAGTTTTGCATGCCTTTAGTTTGGTCATGAGGTTCTCTTCAAAATCACTATGGTTTTGATCAATCTTAGGCAGGTGGTCATTGATCAGCTTCCACAGCTGACTCTGGTTCTCTAATAGTAGTCGCATAGTTGTATACAAATCGCTGGTGTTGGTATTGGGGTGAGACATCTGTTTGGTTTAGAAAGCAATGAGTTGAATTATTCGTACTTATGGAGGAATCCTAGTTCAATCAAACAAAACAAGGCAACAAATCTATAACAAAATCAATCAACATCTAACAAACATCAAGCAACAAGGTTCAAACACATACGTGAAAATTTTCAAAACTTCTTTTGAAAAAACCGAACTAATTGTTTATCGAACGAAACACACCAATTTCATGGAAGACAAAATTGATAGTACTGCCATACCACAATTTGATAGGTCAATACATCATCGGATCTCGTTATTCTAATGGGTAGGTGGTATAATCTATCTTTTTCTTGAGTGCCTCGAGTTCCTCTTCCACTTCCTTGAGTTCTTCAAGATACTTCTGGGTGTTGTGAAGCCTATAATGAAGTCTTTCTGCAAGGTACTCAATAGCTCTCCATGCTGCATTTCTTGCTGAATCAAAGAATGATGTGTGAAGTATTGGGTTCGTGAACATGCAGTCACCCTCAGTCTTGTGGTCAGCTTCTTTGCTCATGTATAGATGGACTTGCACCCACCAATACTCTTGGCCTTCATCCATGAAAGGAAAACCTTTGTATATTACTTCTCCTTCAAAACCTAAACTCCTCATGTTATCCTTAAGTGCTCTTGGAAACTCAGTCTCACATTCCAAGGTCATGGTCATCACTGGTCCTTTCTTGAGTGCTTCAATGAGGACGGTCATCTAAAGAAAATAGAGAAGAAACTTAGAAATGAAATAGATAAGATAGTTACAAGAATGATGTTTGAAAAATTCTTATTTCCAGCAAAATAAATGAAATAGATTTTCAATCCTATGGCCAAATCCTATTTCTATCCAAACCTAGGGTTTCGAACCTACAGGCAACACAGTGCTCTGATACCATCTGTAGCGTACCTGCACTTTAAATAAGGCAGATACCTGTGTATGGTGCAAATCCCTGGATCGATTCATTTGCACACACAGTTTACGATGTAATATCACAACAAGCGTCAATTTTATTACATCGATGATCCAGAATTACAAAATATTTGATACAAGTTGCATAGCATAAAGCTAGCATTGAAGAAGTACACAGCGGAAATACAATAGCAGTGAGTCTCTATAACTTTCATGCTGCCACAGGCGAAAACATGTTGGTTGTAGACTCGAAACCTTTAAACGAAACCTCACTCGTCATCTGATCAAATCTGCAATAAAAAAATATTGCAACAACGTGGGTCAGATTCCATTAAAAATGGAGTCTGGCAAGTGACACTATGGTGGACACTTAATGGAATAACTCTAAAGACTATATGCATATTTGGCTGGTGGAGTTCAAGGCTAATTTGCATAAAGCCAATTTTTCCTACTCTTTTTAAAACACTTTTCTTGAAATCAAGACGAGTATGGCATGAAAACCATAAATCTCATCTTCCCTTGTTCACCCATCAAGTTTTATTTCTGAAGTTGGAATGATGGAATCCTCCGTTGACGTCCGTGATCAGCTGCTCAAATTGTCCGTACCGGGGACACGGCTAAGTACTTAGTTTTACACTCTGCAGAGATTGTGCACGTTCACCATTGTACCCATTCAACCCAAGGTATCCTTTACACACCATTTGTGATAAGGAAAAGAGAGAATGAGATGAGATCTTTCAGAAGCATTTTCCCTCCCACTCTGGCTTGACCCGTTCCACCTAACATCCCCCTACATCTGCTTGTCAAGCCGGAGAGAGTCCACGCAACGTAATTGATCAAGCCAGAGCCCATATGGCAATGGCTGCACTGGAAGCAATCGTCACTCGGAGTTCTTCAGATTCCTTTGTTCCTGGGTGGCCGTTCACAAGTGCACATACTCCAGGAACCATAGACATGGGCCTGAGTAGCCACTCAACTTCGCCACCATACAACCTTTTACCACTCAGGTGTTTCGTTCTTAACTTAGTAGAATTTAGATTTTCACAAAACAACATTTGCATAGCATCAATAATTCTACTAAGTATTGCATAGGAACCTAGACACAGGAATAAGGAATTCTACACAGGTTTAGCATAGCAATACTATCCTACACATGCATATAAAAATACACTAAGTGATGCATATAGAAATAATAGGAAGTTTATGAGGTGTGCCACTTACCTTTGAATGTTGTCGTTGTTCCCAACTCTTTTCAACGATACTCGGGACTCTCCGTTCAATCTAACAGTATAGACAAGCAACAATACAACAATCAACAGCAAGCACAACTCCACAATGCATACAAACACATACTAGATGAATGAATAAGTTTTATAAAACTTTCTAAGGAAAATATGTTTATGCATGATGTGCAAAATATTCCTAAGGGTACTTTTTCATGCCATGAAAATCTTTTAAGTTAATGCAAGGCAAATAGGTTGGTCCAAAAGGACTAAGGGCTAAGGTCATAAGTTGAACAAAATATTTTGTTTTATATCATCTTGAATAAGCACTCTAATGGCTTAGTCTTGATGTGCAAAATACTTAGAGAAAATACTAGCTCTATTCTTCGAGGTGATCAACAATTATTATCAACTCTTTGTAAATTGGATATTCACTAAAGTGAGAGAGACAGACACCCGGCCAGCCACTTAAATTGTGGAACAGGTCTCATGTACGTGGACATGTAAGGTTTGTTTCCAGGCCGCTTCATCCCACTATGCCGCTAGGATCCAACAACTTCAAGATGATAACATCATGATCAAAATTTGTTTAAGTCATATGTGAAAGACAAGATTAGAAAAGAGGGAAAAGATAGAAAGAAAGATGTAGCTGTCCTCCAGGCTTCATCTCCAGACTTGTAACTTTCTTCTGGATGATGTCTTGATTGAGCTCTTGGTAGTCTTGGTGAATCTTCAGACTTGATGATTCTTGTATCCTCGAGGCTTGTCTTGGATTTACTTAGTCATCATGAAGTCTAACAGAAGAAGGAGGGAGAAAGAAGAAAGAGGGAGAAAGACTTAGAAAATATTTCTGGTTGGTCTTCATGAACTTCTTCTTGATCTTTCTTCTAAGTGCTTCCACTCCTTGGAGATTCTTCTGGAGTCTTGTTTGGCTAAGTCCTTCACTGGTCTTCCAGCTCCATGTTGAAATTTACTAAGTGTCTAAGTGTAGCACTTCACAAAAATGCTAAGTTGAAATTATTTCTAACTTAGAGAAAACTAATGAAGAGGGGTTTTCCTATGAGAATAAAATATGCTATGAATGAAATGAAATTTTAAATCACAAGAAACATAAAAATAACTTTTGTGATTTCTTTATAAATATACATGAATTTATAAATGCAACTTAATTAATTTCTAATTTTGGAAAATATAATAAAAGGAATAATTATAAGATTAAAGTTTTCTATGATTAAATTTTTATAATATAATTTAATAAATAGTGTTAATAGACAGGGATATTTTAATTAAATTAATAGAAATTTACTTTAATCAAAAATAATATTAATAGTTATGTTGAAAATAGTCAAACCATTGAAATTAAATATATAACTATGAATTCATTCAAAAATTACTCAAAAATATTTTATAGCAGTGGCATTAATTTACAAATATTCTAAAGTTTCTAAAACAATTTTATTTGCAATCTTTGGATTTATAGATTTAAAGTTATTACAAATATACTCAAATTCACCATTTGAAATTTGAATATTTTATACTAAGTCAAATTTGAATTTTGACCGTTCTAAAATAATCTACATGTCAAGAGCTTTCCAAATATATAAAAATTATTAAATTTGGAGTTGTGGTTAAAAAGTTATAGATGTTTTAATTACAGGGACTAATCTGCAAAACTTCCAATTAAAATTAAAATAGAAAAGGATTTACACGCTGGCGCTGACGCGGATGCTGACGAGGCACGACGTGGCGCTGACGTGGCTGCCACGCGGGCGCTGACTGGATTAAGTCAACAGATCTGGGTCGTCAGATCTGGATCTGACGGTCCAGATCGGATCGTACCGATTCGGTTAATAAAATCTAATCCTAGCCGTCAGATCGAGATCGAAGGGCTCACATTTCTTGACCAGGAGGTGGCGGCGCTCCGGTCACCGGAGATGGCGATGGTGGCGGCGCCGGCGTCGGTCGAGGACGGAGTCCACGCTCCCGTAGGTTCCCGGGCTCGGGGAGGTGACGAGGAGGCGCGGCGCGACACGGCACGGTGGATGGTGGCGATGATGTCCGCTCGTCCGTCCCGGAGCCTTGGGTGCTCGGGTGCCGGCGAGCCTTGCTTGCCCGGGCCCCACATGATGGGTAGAGGAGGAGACCCAGAGATGATGTCCACGGATGCGCACGAACAGGGGAGGGGAGGGGAGGAGGTCTCAGGGGTGGGGGCTGCTCTTATCGCCGGAACTCGAAGGAAAATGAGGCGGCGGCGCGGTGAAGTCCGGCGACCAATTTCTTCGGCCTGGCGGCACGAAACAGAGAGGAAGGAGAGGGCAAACGGAGGCGGGGACGCGGGGTTTATATGGAGGCAGAGGAGGGAACAAATCCCGCAAACAACTCGCCGGATTTTGGAAAGGAGATCACGGCGGGATTTTCGGTCGGAGGTTGAAGACGATCGGCTGACGTCACCGCTGACGTCAGCAGGTATTTTCTTTTTCTGATTTTTCTCCAATTAATTCATAACTTTTGATTTGAATGTCCAAATGAGGTCAAAAAAAATTCTAAAAATTTGTAAAATTATTATCTTTCTGTTAAACCAATTGTGGGAGTGTTTTGAACACTTTTCAAAAATAATAATTTCGAAATATTGATTAAATGTAAAATTGACACTTTATGTTTAATTTAAAACTAGGGTTTAATTAATTTTAATTTTGGCTAAATAATTTATATGAAATACCCACATTCAAATATGTTTGAAATAGAGTTATTAAAACTCATTTTACTGTAATTATTCATCTTTATTCTGGCATAAGAGTAGAATAACATAATATCAATATTTTTAAAGTAATAGAAATTATAATGGATTCAAGTTTTAATTTAATTTTATTTTGTGCACCATTAAGTTTTACATTATGATAAATCATTTGAAAACTTCATAACAACTTTGGAAAAGTTTTTAGATTTAATTTCATTTCCTTATATAGAATATATTAATCATTTCATGCTTTGAAAATAAATGAAATTACAGCTTTGAAATTTTAACACCATGTTTTGAACTTAGTTGAGAGAATGTAAACCCTTTGGCAACTAACACCATTTTTAAATAATTTATGAATTTAGAAATAGATATGGCTAAGTGGTTGAAATCAATTACTTATAAGTAAACTATTTACTTAAAATAAAATGGATTGTAGTTTGTAAAATATTTGTCAAATTACATTTTATGGTTTTTGAAATACAGTGGATAATAAAATGTTTAAACTGTGACATTTGAAATATTAAACTCTTTCAATAAGTTTGGAGTCTTTCATAGTTGGTTTCCTTATGCATTTAATATTTTATTTTAATAGAAAGAAACGATTTAAATTTTAGTGATTTTTGAATATTATAAAATGTTGGGATGTTACAATTGGTAAGGACACTGAACAAACTCATTGTCCAAGGACGATTGTAGCTCCTACCAAGATGGAAAATGGAATGAGAGTAAAGTCACACCCGAATATATCCAGAAGTACCCCCAAGTGTTGCTATAAGTGTGAAGGAGATCACCTATCTCGAAATTGTCACATCAAGCGAGATTGGACTTCTTTAATTGAGATAGAATATGGCAAGCAAGATTTGGAAGAACTTTTAGCCCTGGAAACACCTAAGAAGAAGAAGAACTTAAGCGACCTAATTTGCTTCAAATGTAAGGACAAGGTACATTATGCTGATAAGTCCCCAGAAAAGATGAAGGAAAATTTCCTTACCCGCTCGCAAAGGAATTATATCAGTCTCGTGACGTGCCACAAGTGTAATGATAAAGGGCACTATGACAACTGTTGCCCTAAGAAGAGGAAGGAGGTGTCCATCAATGGGACTATGTGGAGTATAGTAAGTCCTTAATTATTCCTTCCACCACATATCATTGTATTTTGAATACTTGTACATTCTACATCAGAAAAGTAATCAATATTAAACAAAGTTTCTAGACTGACCACAAAAATTTCTTTTAAGGGTGGTAGCCACCCAGATAATTCAAACCCAGTTGCCTAATCCCGGAGATCCCAACCCATCTTTCTTTCTAGCCTCCCCAATCAGAAAAATCATCCCCTGCCAGTTTTCAAGTTTCCATGTCAGAAATTACATTTCTCAAAACTTCTCGAGCTATCAGAATCATTCTAAGAATTTGCTTTTTCTTTCTAACCTCTCTGAATCTCGGGGACGATATTCCTTTAAGGGTGGTAGTTTGTAACATCCCAATATTTTGAATGTTTAAAAATCACTAAATTTTAAACTTTTGTTTTATTTAAATAAGATACTAAAATTAAAATAGAAACCATTATATTTGGCAAGATAAATTAAAATTACTCCAATACACGTTCATTCTATAAAATGTTTCATTAATTGATTTTGAATATTTAATCTTTGACTATTTATTAAACTCATAACCATCTTTGCAAAGCACCTAAAAGTTAACTAAAGTATGACAACTTTATAAAATGATTTTTATTCTCTCACCTGAGTTCAAAACATAGTTTTAGAAATTCAAGTCTATAGTTTATATCTTTAAAACTTCATAGATTTAAATTAATGAATTATCCAAATAGAACTTTCATTTGCTGAAATGATTTTCATTAATTTACAAAACATAAAATGATTTTCATGAATATATTCAATATAAGAAATGAAATAAATCTATAATCTTTTCCAAAGATATTTTATGGAGTTTTCAAATGATTTATCATAATATAAAACTTATGGTGCACAAAATATGTTGAATTAAAAATGCTTACATTACATTTTCTCTTTTCATTTCAAATAGATGTGTTATGTTATTTAATATAGTACTAAAGCCCAAAATGTTTTCAATATTGAAAAAATGACTTTAATTAACTTACTTTCAAACCTATATAAGTGTTGTATTTTATAAATTTTATTTAGCCAAAATGAAATTTAATTAAGCTATAATTTAAAATTTGATATTAAGTGTCAAATGTGTATTAAACCAATATTTCAAAAACATTATTTTTGAAAATTGTTCAAAACATGCCCACAACTGGTTTAACACAAAGACATTGTTTTTTACAAATTTATAGAAATTTAGTTGACTTCATTTCGACACTCAAATCAAAAGATATGAATTAAATAAAAAATAAGAAAAAGAAAAACCGCTGATGTCAGCGATGACGTCACACCTTCTTCAACCTCCTTCCGAAATTTCCGCCTCTGATTCGTTTCCAAAATCCGGGCGAGATCGTCGCGAGTTGTTTCTCTCCTCTGCCTCTATTTAAACCCCTGCCTCTCCTTTTCCATTTGCCCCAAACACTAGCCCCTAAGAAGCCCCTAAAGCAACCGTAATGACTTTATGTTATGAGCTACGGTCGGGGAAGCCAACGGTGACTTTGTCATTCGCCACGATCCCTCTAGGAGTCATTTTCATTATGCCTTGCATGATCGTATTTTTATTTGGACGTTTTAGTTGTGAGTTCTAAAACTGCGATTTTCATGGCACTTCCACCACCATATTGCTAGCCTATTTGGTACTTTCCTTTGCCCTTTCTCACATTGAGAGTTGGTGCATTTTTCTGTAACATCCCAATAGTTTGAATGTTTAAAAATCAGTAAAATTTAAAACTTTTGTTTTATTAAAATAAGATACTAAAATTAAAATAGAAACCATTATATTTGGCAAGATAAATTAAAATTATTCCAATACACCTTCATTTTATAAAATATTTCATTAATTGATTTTGAATATTTAATCTTTGACTATTTATTAAACTCAAAACCATCTTTGCAAAGCACCAAAAAGTTAACTAAAGTATGAAAACTTTATAAAATGATTTTCATTCTCTCACCTGAGTTCAAAACATAGTTTTAGAAATTCAAGTCTATAGTTTATATCTTTAAAACTTCATAGATTTAAATTAATGAATTATCCAAATAGACATTTCATTAGCTGAAATGATTTTTGTTAATTTTCAAACATAAAATGATTTTCATGAATATATTCAATATAAGAAATGAAATAAATCTATAATCTTTTCCAAAGATATTTTATGGAGTTTTCAAATGATTTAACATAATATAAAACTTATGGTGCACAAAATATGTTGAATTAAAAATGCTTACATTACATTTTCTCTTTTCATTTCAAATAGATGTGTTATGTTATTTAATATAGTACTAAATCCCAAAATGTTTTCAATATTGAAAAAATGAGTTTAATTAACTTACTTTCAAACCTATATAAGTGTTGAATTTTATAAATTTTATTTAGCCAAAATGAAATTTAATTAAGCTATAATTTAAAAGTTGATATTAAGTGTCAAATGTGTATTAAACCAATATTTCAAAAACATTATTTTTGAAAATTGTTCAAAACATGCCCACAACTGGTTTAACACAAAGACATTGTATTTACAAATTTTTAGAAATTTATTTGACTTCATGTGGACACTCAAATCAAAAGATATGAATTAAATAGCAAAATCAGAAAAAGAAAAACGCTGACGTCAGCGATGACGTCACGCCTTCTTCAACCTCCGTCCGAAATTTCCGCCTCTGATTTATTTCCAAAATCCGGGCGAGATCGTCGTGAGTAGTTTCTCTCCTCTGCCTCTATTTAAACCCCTGCCTCTCCTCTTGCATTTGCCCCACACCCTAGCCCCTAAGAAGCCCCCTGGCTGTCGCGAGATCTCGCCGGAGTTCGTCGAAGCCGCCGCCGTTTTTCTTCTTCCCTAGTGAGGTGAGCCACTGCCCGCGGCCGGGACCACGCTATTTTTCATCCCCTTGTCGTTGTGCATCTCGCTGAACTTTTCCCCTCATTCATTCGCGATCGATTCGAGCTGCCCGTGCGTGAACCGAATATCACCGACGCCGCCCCACTTCGCCCATGGCTACCCGTCGTTCGAGGACGCCCGAGTCGACGTCGTCACCTCCATCGTCTCCGCCACCTCGCTCCAAACCTCGCCAGCGTCTCCTCGAGGCCGTGGACACACCGGAGCCTCGCCGTCGTCCTCGACCGAGCGCAGCGCCTCCACCATCCCCTTCTCTGGCGACCATCCGCGCCGCCCGTAGAACACCTCCTCGTGAGCCGTACGATTTAGATCCGATGGCCACGATTAGATCTTTCGAACGAATCGGTACGAGTAGATCTCTTGCGTCCGATCTGGATCCAACGGCCCAGATCCAACCACTTATCCAGCTCAGTGCACAGTCAACGGCCACGTCAGCATCCAATCAGCGCCAGCGTGGAAATTGATTTTCTTAATTTGATTAAATTGGCAGCTTTGCAGAAAAGTCCCTGTAAATTCAAACCTTCATAACTTTTTAACCACATATCCAAAAATTTGACAAATTTTATATATTTGGAAAGCCCTTGACATGTAGAATATTTTAGATCAGTTAGAATTCAAATTTGACTTAGTTTAAAATATTCAAATGTCAAATGGATGATTTGAGTATATTTGTCATAACTTTAAATTCATAAATCCAAAAATTGCAAATATTTTTTTTTAGAAACTTTGAAATATTTGTAATATGATGCCTATGTTATAAAATATTTTTGAGTATTATTTGGATGATTTAATAGTTATATGTTTAAATTGAATAGTTTGAATAATTTTGATATAACTATTGATAGAAAAATCATTTTTGAGTAAATCCAATTGCTATAAATTTATTTAAATCCCCTCTGTCTATTAACACCATTTACAAAATTTTGTTATAACAATTTAATCACAGAAAACTTTAATCTTATATTTATTCCTTTTATTATGTTTTTCAAAAATAGAAATTAATTAAATTGCATTTATAGCCTCATGCATATTTTATAAATACCACAAAAATTAGTATGAGATTTATTATGATTAAAAAGTGCATTGCATGCATAACATATTTTATTATATAGTTATACCCCTCATAGGACAACTCCTCCCTCATTTTCTCTAAGTTAGGATTATTTTCAACTTAGTATTTAGGTAAAGTCTATTGTAGCGCCTCATCTTTTATATAAAGATGGAACACCTGTGTTAAGTGCTAGTCCCTGGATCACTGCCAGCACCACAGTACAAAATATAAAGAATCATTGCAGAAGTATCATAATACTACAACGAGATCCAAAAATAGCTAAGTTTAGCTTTATTACAAAGTGCCTAGCCATGAGGGCTAGCTAGAATACTCAGAGTTCGCAACAAAAGCAAATAGCAAATGAGCTCCATCTTCAAGCATGCGCCACAGGCAGACATGTTGGGTGTAGACCCGAGTCCAAACTTACTCTTCATCAGAAGTACCTGCACATTGGAATATGCAACACCCGAAGGAGGTCAATACAATGAAGTATTGGCAAGTGACTATGGTGTATATAAAACGACAATTCTATTCTATATGCATATTTGGCTTGGTGGAGTTGTAGGCTATTTTGCAGAAAGCAAGTTTTCTCCTATCTTTTGTAAAACACTTTTGTTTCTCAAAGACTTGGCACCAAGGGATGAAGCCCAAGTGCACCAACAATTCTTTCCTTAGTTAAATTTTACTTCATAAAAACGGTGTTGAGATTCTTCCGTCCATCCTTGTCCAGCTCCTCGAAGTAGTCCATCACCGGGGACACGGCTAACTTATCAGATTGTCGACTCTGCGGAGGTTGTGCACTTTCACCTTTAGACTCAATTAACCCAAACATCCTATACACGCGGAGTGCATTAAGGAAAGGAGAGAATTGAGACAAGAACTTTCAGAAGAAGAATGCAACCATACTAGCAAGACCCGTTCCACCTTCCAACTCTACATCTGCTTGTCAAGCTGACAGGTTGCACTCTCACAACTTTATTATTCTAGACAGAGCCCACTCTCAAAAGGCTGCACGGGAATCATCTAAACTTGGAGGGACTTAGTAATCTCTTTGTTCCTGGGTGGCCGTCCACAAGTGCACTTTTGGGTGACAACCACCATGCTCATGGCCCTAAGTAGAATAGACATTCATCCTAGGCGACGACAACCACAAACATTGTCCCAAATAGCCACTCAACATAAACCATACAACCAATTCCACCCAGGTGTGTATTTTAAGTTTAACACTTAGAAATATTTCCATAGCATGGTATAAAAACAATTTTATAGCATAGCTAAGAATCTAAGAAAAACTTTTAATGTTTGCATGGAAAAAGGGTGGCTACACACTACTAGGATATTTGCAAAATATAAACTAACTTAGCATTATAAAATAGTTCAAAACAATTCCTATCATGCTAACTACTCAAAATATACTACAAATGCATATAGAAAATATTGGGTATAATATGAATGTCACTTGCCTTGGTAGCAGGAGGAGCAAGCACAACAAGAGTAACAATCACAAGCAAGTCCTTCCTCTTCTTCACAATCTAGCACAAGCAATACATAAAATATATACCCACACAATATCACACAAAACCAAACATAAATATGTATGCATTAATGATATGCCATGAGTATAACAAGACACACTTATTAATAATTTCAATTTCTAGGAATTTCTTAATTTACCTATCAATTAAATAATTGTAAACAATATAGCAAAAACTTGAATTCTACAACTACAACTTTTATTGTTTTATGAAAGTTTTCAAATAAGACACATATTAATATTTCTGGACAGAGGGCAATAATACAACACTAAAACAATTAAATTTATTTGAAAAACATTTTTATTATTTAAGTTATGGATTTAATAGCCGTAATACTCCTCGGATAAATACACGAACTATAATTTATCAAAAGGAAAAACAAATGATGTAGAAATAAACTACACTAGCCGGGCTATCCGTCGATATTAAATTTATCAAATTTGAACTTACAGATCAAAAGTTATGAATTTTCTAAGTTTTGCATGTTTTCTGTTTTATTTATAAAATCTCTGCGAAAATGAATAAAGGGAGGGCTACGTGGCGATCGCTGATTGGCCCGAACCGATTCACGCGGATCGCGGCGCGAGCTGTCCGATTTAATTAGAAACGGACGAACGAGATGAGATCGATCTAGATCAGTTGGATCTAAATCTAACAGTTCACAACGCAAGGACCAAAAACGGGCGGCGCCGTCACCGGAATACTCCCGACCGCGGCGGCGCCATCGCCGGAATCGCGCACGAAAAGGAGCGGGAGGGGGAAATCGTTACCGCGCGGTGTAGGGGGGCGTGCCAAAGACGATGGCGCGGTGGGGGCTTCGCGGGCGTCTCCTCCTCTCCTCGCGTCCTCGCCGGATACGACGAGGCGGACGGCGGCGTCGGTCGCGGACGAAGGCGACGTAGCGCTGCGATTCAAGAGACGGGGCTAGGTAAAAAACGATCACTAGGAAAAGGGGAATCGAAGGGGGGCGAGGGGAGGGTCCGGCGTGACCGGAGTACTCCGTACGGTGAGGATTACGGCGGCGGGGGTGGCGGCGTTCCAAGCTCGATCCCGGGCAGCCCGGTGGCGAAAATTGTTAGGGTTTGGGGCGAGGAGACTGGCGGCGGGGTGGGGGTTTAAGTAGAGGACGCGGGGGGAGCAACCGTGCTCGGATTCCGCTCGGAGATCGCGGCCGGCTCCGATTTGGAATAAGCGTGATCTCCGGCGGGAGGTTGACGAACCTGATAGGTGGGCCCCACCTATCAGCGAGAGGGAAGAGAGAGAAGGGGCTTCGCGGGCTGGCTGGGCCGTTTTCTTGCGCGCGCGCGGCAGATAGCACATGGGCCGGCCCGAACTCCTATTCTTTTAAATAACATTAAAAACTGTTTTCAAAACTGATTTCCAAAATGATTTTCAAATCTATTCAAAACATTACAGAAAAATTCATAAAAATATGTTTTGGAAAGGTTATTAAAATTAGAACTTTTTAGCATTATACTTGCCCATTAAATAATTTGGAAATATTATATTTATTAAAGAAGTTTAAATAAACACTGTATGGAATTATAAATTATTTAAACTTATAGTTGAAATTTTATTTAGTACTTATGTGATGTAATGTTATGCCTAAATGATGAATGATGCATGAATGCAAAGTTTTAAATTTTTACAATTTTCGGGATGTGACAGACTAACCCCCTTAAGAGGAAGCTCGCCCTCGAGCTTCGGAAAGGTCAGCAAATAGGTGTGGATGGTCTTCTCGGAGGTCATCCTCCCGTTCCAAGGTGGCTTCTTCCTCGGTGTGATGATTCCACTGGACTTTGCAAAACTTGATAGTTTTGGTACGGGTGACTCTTTCTGCTGTCTGCAATATCTTGATGGGATTCTCTTCGTAGGTCAGTTCACTCTCCAATTGTACTTCCTCAAGAGGTACAGTATCCTTTAAAGGAACTCCCATCATCTCGGGATGACATTTCTTCAATTGACTGACATGGAACACATTATGAAGAGCAGACATAACTTCTGGCAGTTCTAACTCATATGCCACTTCACCTTTGCGAGAAAGGATTTTGAATGGTCCAATGAATCGAGGTGCTAACTTTCCTTTGATTCCAAACCTCTTTACACCCCGGAGTGGATACACTCTAAGATAGGTTCTATCACCCACCTTGTAGGTGACTTCTCTACGCTTGGAATCTGCATAACTTTTCTGGCGCGACTGTGCTATTTTCAATCTATCCTTAATCAGTCTAACCTTCTCTTCAGCCTCCTGTATTATATTAGGTCCGAATAAACTCCGTTCTCCTACACCACTCCACAACAATGGGGTTGTGCATTTCTTTCCATATAAGGCTTCAAACGGTGCCATCTCAATGCTGGCTTGGTAACTGTTATTGTAGGAGAACTCAGCGTAAGGGAGATTATCGTCCCAGCTAGACCCATAATCGAGCGCACAAGCTCTTAACATATCCTCTAAAATCTGATTTACTCTTTCAGTCTGGCCATCTGTTTGCGGATGAAAAGCCGTACTGAATTCCAATCTGGTTCCCAGTGATTCATGCAACTGCTTCCAGAAATGGGACGTGAACTGGGTCCCCCTATCAGACACGATACTCTTAGGAACGCCATGAAGGCACACAATTCTCTTCATGTAAATTTCCGCTAACTTAGCACTTGTATACGTGGTCTTCACGGGTATAAAGTGAGCTATTTTGGTTAGACAGCAAACGATAACCCAAATAGAATCATAACCCGATCTGGTCCTTGGTAATCCGGTGATGAAATCCATCCCAATAGAATCCCACTTCCAGTCCGGCACTTTAAAAGGTTGTAGAAGTCCTGTTGGTTTCTGATGTTCTGCTTTTACTCGACTGCATACATCACACTTTGCGATATATTCTGTTGTTTCCCTTTTCAGATTGTTCCACCAGAATCTTTCCTTCACATCCATATACATCTTGGTATTTCCCGTATGAATGGAATAAGGTGTCTCATGAGCTTCTTGTAGAATTAACTTCCTAATATCAGGATCATTGGCCACACATACATGTTTTTTAGACCACAAAATCCCTTGCTCATCCTCATGGAATCCCTTAGCTTTTCCTGCTCTCAGATTGACTTTGATTTCTTCTATTTCCTTCTCTCCTTTCTGAGCTTCACGTATCTTGTCCATCAAAGTAGGTTGTACTACTAATGATGCTACAAAACCTTCTGGTACTACTTCCAATCTGAGGTCCTTGAATGCCTTGCATAAATCCTCGGGTATTTCTCCTGATGTGAGGCCATTCAAGTACATTTTACGACTCAGGGCGTCTGCCACTACATTAGCTTTTCTCGGGTGATATTGGATACTTAGGTCATAATCTTTAATAAGCTCCAACCATCTTCTCTGTCTCATGTTCAATTCCTTCTGTGTAAAAATGTACTTCAAAATTTGGTGGTGCGTGAATACTTCACATCTTTTCCCCATCAGATAGGGTCTCCAAGTCTTCAGGGCTGAGGCTAACTCTAGATCATGAGTAGGATAGTTTGCTTCATGTTTCTTGAGCTGTCTGGAGGCATAAGATGCCACTCTACCTTCCTGCATCAACACACTTCGCAGGCCTTGGCATGAAGCATCATAATACACTTGGAATTCCTTCTCTATATCAGGTAAACATAGAACTGGGGCTGAAACTAGATGTTTCTTCAATTCTTGAAAACTGGCTTCACATGCCTCCGTCCACTCAAACTTCTTCTCCTTCTTTAACAATTCCGTCAATGCCTTGGCAATCTTGGAGAAGTTTTCAATGAATCTACGATAGTATCCTGCTAGACCAAGAAAACTTCGTAATTCTCCAACATTCTTCGGCGGCTCCCAATTAGTTACAGCTGAAACTTTTTAAGTATCCACCGCTATACCTTCCTTGGACACCACATGGCCTAGAAATCCGACTTGTTCTAACCAAAACTCACACTTGCTGTATTTGGCATAAAACTTATGTCCACGTAGTCTCTGCAATACTAGACGCAAATGTTCTTCATGTTCTTTGTGACTCTTGGAGTAGATTAAAATGTCATCTATGAACACTACCAGAAACTTATCCAGAAAATCCGTGAACACTTTATTCATCATATTCATGAAATAGGCTGGAGCATTGGTTAATCCAAAAGGCATTACGGTGTACTCGTAGGTGCCATATCTCGTAACAAAGGCAGTCTTGGGTATATCCATTTCTCTAACTTTCATTTGGAGGTACCCTGATCGAAGATCGATCTTTGAGAAAACACAAGCACCTTCCAGTTGATCAAATAGTTCATTAATCTTGGGTAACAGGTACTTGTTTTTGATATTTTGCTCATTTATATCCTAGTAGTCCGTGACTAGCCTCTGTGTTTGATCTTTCTTTTTAACAAATAAGACTGGTGCTCCCCATGGTGATGAACTTGGACGAATAAAGCCTTTCTGGATGTGTTCCTCCAGTTGCTTCTTGAGCTCTTTCAGTTCATCGACGGCCATAGGATATGGTCTTTTAGCTATTGGTCCTGTGCCCCGTTTCAGTTCGATGAGAAACTCTACATCTCTATCGGGTGGCATTCCTGGTAGTTCTTCCGGAAAAACATCTGGGTATTCCTTGACAATAAGCACATCACCAAGGCCAACCCCCTTAAGAGAATTTAGCCTAACCTTCTTAAGTTCAAAAGTTGATCTGAACTTAATCTTCCTTTTCTCTGGGGTGGTGAGGGTGATTGCTCTATTTGCACAGTCTATGATTCCTTCCAAACGATTCATCCAATCCATTCCGATGATAACATCCAAGCCTTGGGTTTCTAGGATTACTAAGTCTGTTGGAAAGGTGTGCTTACCAATCTTCAAGTCTAACTGCCTACACCCAGAATTTACTATCATCTCCCCTCCAAGTGAGCTTACCCTAATAGGTTTTCCTAGACTTTCCTCAGCTAGCCCATGTTTGTTTACAAAAGCTCTTGATATGAATGAATGCGATGCTCCAGTATCAAATAAGACTAATGCTGGAAAAGAATTGAACAAGAACGTACCAATCACAGCATCAGGTTCATCGTGAACTTCTTCCACATTAATGTGGTTCACTTGTCCCTTCTGGAAAGGATTGAGCTTGGAATTTTCATCAGCCTTCTTCTCTGGGCATTCAGTTGCATAATGTCATGTCTTCTTGCACTTGAAGCAAGTCACATTAGAAAAATCTTTCTTCCCTTCATAGTTAGGACGGTGATGACCATTTCCATGATTATGGCCATGGTGATGGTTTCCCCTGGATCCACCATAATTTCCGTTGTATCCTCCATTACTTCCTTTGTATCCTCCATTGCTTACTTTGTATCCTCCATTGTGGTTTTGGCCGTGATGTTTTTGGCCACTACCATTGTTGGAGTGATTCCAGGGTTTATGGCCACTGACTTCAGAGGTGTGTTGTCTCTTGTGTCCCTTCAGAATGAACCTTACTTGCACTGAACTTCCTCTTCCTGTTCTCTTCCTTTCTTATGTTGTTGTCCAGAGTGATTGCTTGATCCAACAGAGCTTGATAGTTACGAGCATATGCCACAGACAAGGGTATCTTCAGTTCTCCCTTAAGTCCATTGAGAAATTTTTCCTTCCTCTTAGCATCAGTGTCAATGTCTTTTGGTGCATACCTTGATAGCATACAGAAGTCATCCATATACTCCTTCAGAGTTCTACCTCCCTGCCTCAAGCTGCGAAATTCCTCTTTCTTCAGGTTTATTATGCCAGAGGAAATGTGAGCATTGCGGAAACCTTCCTTGAACGCATCCCAAGTCATGCCATCCAAAGGATGAGTCACTTGATAAGTCTCCCACCACAGTGCAGCAGGTCCTTCCAACAGGTGTGCAGTGAACCTCACTTTTTCTGCCTCAGAACACTCGCAAGTTACTAAGTCCTTGTTGACTGAACGGAGCCAGTCATCTGTCACTATTGGTTCGGTAGCAGAGGAGAACTTATTAGGTCTAAGCCTTAGGAACCTAGCAAGTCTGTCCACTGGGGGTGGTGGTGGTGGTGGAGGTGGTGGGTTGTTGCTGTTGTGGTTGTTGTTGTTGGTTGCGGCAATGAACTGAGTCATCATAGTCATCAGCTGAGCTTGAGCGGCCATCAGTTGTTGCATGGCATCATTGTTGTCGGTATCACGACGAGGAGGCATCTGTGGAGTTTTCAGCATAGATGAGTAAGAGATAGATAGAACTAAGAGAAGAAAATTTCTACCCATGCACAAAACAACCAAGTCAAACAATCAACATTCAATAAACAACCAAGAAATTTTCTTACTTAGCAATTCGAAACAGGCATTCCAAGTTGATTAAATAAAATGACAGAGTCTGCAAACCAAAACATTCTAACATTGTCACACCACAAGTTGGAGATCAATGTTTTTTTAAAAAACGACGAACTAAACGAGGAATAACATGGTGGTCCAACTACTAAGTCTAAATTTCGACCATGACGTCTCCTTCATCTTCTTAGACCTCCTCCATGGTGATGCCTTCCTTCATAAGAATCTCCTTGTAGTCGTTCACCTCCTTCTCTAAGGCTTCATTCTTCTCCTGTAGCATTGTCTTCTCATGGTGCAGAGTATCGATCGCTTCCTTCTCCAGAGCTTCAATCTTCTCTTGTAGCATTCTCTTCTCACGGTGTAGAGTCTCGATCAAATCTCGATCATCTTCGAACTCTACGTCGTTGCTCAGAATTTCATCCTTCAAGGTCTTGATCTCCTTGTTTTTGTCTCTGATTCTCTTTTCTTGATTTTGGAACTTCTTCTCTTGAGCTCGAAATTTCTCCTCTTGAGCGTTGGCCACCTCTTCCTGGGCTTCAATCTTCTTTTGAGTCTCCTTGACTTGGACCATTATTTCATCATTCTTCAGCAGCTCATTGCGCCTATCCTCTTCTAGTTGCCAGAGGTGAATTTCTAAGTCTTGGAGATAAGGGTGCAAAGGTTCCGGTTTGTTTTTGTCTTCCTCGTTAACAAGGTAGGGTATCCCATCTTCGTCACGTTGGCCTAGGTTAGAAAAGTAGTGGTCTTTTAACTCCTCCTGGAATTGCCAGCAAAGACGTCCTATTAGCTCCTGCGTTACGAGATTCAGCCCTTTCTCCTAGGAGTCACAAATCGACTTGTACTGGATATCTTCGCTCTTGGGTTCAGTCTGGCGCCCTTGTTGACAAAGACGAACTCCCCATAAGTCTTCTTTGCTGAAGTGCTTCAGCTGGCTTGCCTTGATGATGGGTGTTGGAAGCGCTAGTAGTTCTACTAACTCTAGAAGGTATCTTCCAAAACGCATGTTCTTGAAGTCCTCCGCGGTTTGATACATGAAGAACGACATCCTTAAGTTATAAGAGTAGAAATTGTCAAAACATGATACATAAGGTAAGAAGTACTAGTCATGGTGTAATTAAGTACTTAGAGAAAATAAGGGTTCTATTCTGAAAGGGGATCAACACTATTATCAACTCTTTGTAGGTTGGATATTCACTATAGTGAGAGAGACAGACACCCGGCCAGCCACTTACAATTGTGGAACATGTCTCATGTGCGTGGACATGTAAGGTTAGTCCCGGGCCGCTTCAACCCACTATGCCTCTAGGATCCAACATACTTCAAAGATGGTAATATTATGATCAAAAAGAGGCTTAACCAATCCTAAGGGCTCGAACCTACATGCAACACTTTGCTCTGATACCATTTTGTAGCGCCCCATCTTTTATATAAAGATGGAAGACCTGTGTTAAGTGCTAGTCCCTGGATCACTGCCAGCACCACAGTACAAAATATAAAATATCATCAGAACTATCATAATACTACAATGAGATCCAAAAATAGCTAAGTTGACTTTATTACAAAGTGCATAGCCATGAGGGCTAGCTAGAATACTCAGAGTTCACAACAAAAGCAAATAGAAAATGAGCCCCATCTTCAAGCATGCGCCACGGGCAGACATGTTGGGTGTAGACTCGAGTCCAAACTTATTCTTCATCAGAAGTACCTGCACATTGGAATATGCAGCCCCCGAAGGAGGTCAATACAATGAAGTATTGGCAAGTGACTATGGTGGATATTAAACGACAAGTCTATTCTATATGCATATTTGGCTTGGTGGAGTTGTAGGCTATTTTGCAGAAAGCAAGTTTTCTCCTATCTTTTGTAAAACACTTTTGTTTCTCAAAGACTTGGCACCAAGGGATGAAGCCCAAGTGCACCAACAATTCTTTCATTAGTTAGATTTTACTTCATAAAAACGGTGTTGAGATTCTTCCGTCCATCCTTGTCCAGCTGCTCGAAGTAGTCCATCACCGGGGACACGGCTAAGTACTTAGATTGTCGACTCTGCAGAGGTTGTGCACTTTCACCTTTAGACTAAATTAACCCAAACATCCTATACACGCGGAGTGCATTAAGGCAAGGAGAGAATTGAGACAAGAACTTTCAGAAGAAGAATGCAACCATACTAACAAGACCCGTTCCACCTACCAACTCTACATCTGCTTGTCAAGCTGACAGGTTGTACTCTCACAACTTAATTATTCTAGACATAGCCCATTGTCAAAAGGTTGCACGGGAAGAATCTAAACTTGGAGGGACTTAGTAATCTCTTTGTTCCTGGGTGGCCGTCCACAAGTCCACTTTTGGGTGACAACCACCATGCTCATGGCTCTAAGTACAATAGACATTCATCCTAGGCGACGACAACCACAAGCATTGTCCCAAATAGCCACTCAACATAAACCATACCAACCAATTCCACCCAGGTGTGTATTTTAAGTTTAACACTTAGAAATATTTCCATAGCATGGTATATAAACAATTTTATAGCATAGCTAAGCATCTAATAAAAACATTTAATGGCTGCATGCAAAAAGGGTGGCTACACACTACTAGGATATTTGCAAAATATAAACTAACTTAGCATTATAAAATAGTTCAAAAAAATTCCTATCATGCATACTACTCAAAATATACTACAAATGCATATAGAAGATATTGGGTATAATATGAATGTCACTTGCCTTGGTAGCAGGAGGAGTAAGCACAACAAGAATAACAATCACAAGCAAGTCCTTCCTCTTCTTCACAATCTAGCACAAGCAATACATAAAATAAATACCCACACAATATCACACAACACCGAACATAAATATGTATGTATGGATGATATGCCATGAGTATAACAAGACACACTTATTAATAATTTATATCTTCTGTTATTAAATGTATGAAATGCAAATTCTAGGAATTTCTTATTTTACTTATCAATTAAATAATTGAAAACAGTATAGCAAACACTTGAATTCTACAACTACAACTTTTATTGTTTTATAAAAGTTTTCAAATAAGACACATATTAATATTTCTGGACAGAGGGCAATAATACAACACTAAAACAATTAAATTTATTTGAAAAACATTTTTATTATTTAAGTTATGGATTTAATAGCCGAAATACTCATCGGATAAGTACACGAATTATAATTTATCAAAATGAAAAACAAATGATGTAGAAATAAACTACACTAGCAGGCTTATCCGTGGATATAAAATTTATCAAATTTGAACTTACGGATCAAAAGTTATGAATTTTCTAAGTTTTGCATGTTTTCTGTTTTATTTATGAAATCCCTGCGAAAATGAATAAAGGGAGGGCTACGTGGGATCGCTTATTGCCCCGTACCGATTGGCGCGGATCGCGGCGCGAGCCGCCCGATTTAATTAGAAACGGACGAACGACATGAGATCGATCTAGATCCGTTGGATCTAGATCTAACGGTTCACAATGCAAGGACCGGAGTACTCCGTACGGTGAGGATTACGGCGGCGGGGGTGGCGGCGTTCCAAGCTCGATCCCGGGAAGCCCGGCGGCGAAAATTGTTACGGTTTGGGGCGAGGAGACTGGCGGCGGGGTGGGGGTTTAAGTAGAGGACGCGGGGGAAGCAACCGTGCTCCCATTAAATAATTTGGAAAAATTATATTTATTAAAGAAGTTTAAATAAACACTTTATGGAATTATAAATTATTTAAACTTATAATTGAAATTTGATTTAGTACTTATGTGGTGTAATGTTATGCCTAAATGATGAATGATGCATGAATGCAAAGTTTTAAATTTTTACAATTTTTGGGATGTTAAATCTATGCACTTATACACTTAGGATTTTCAACATGGAGCTAGAAGGCCAATGAAGGACTTAGCCAAAACAAGACTTCAGAAGTATCTTCAAGGAGTAGAAGCACTTAGAAGAAAATCAAGAAGAAGTTCATTAAGACCAACCGGCAAAATTTTGTAAGTCTTGCTTCCTCTCTCTCTCTCTATTTTCTCCCTTCTTCTCTTAGACATCATGGTGGCTAAGTTATATCCAAGACCAGACTCGGTGATACAAGAATCATGAAGTCTAAAGAATCATCAAGTCTACCAAAAAGTCAATCAAGACATCACCAAGGAGAAAGTTACAAGTCTGCAGATGAAGCCTGGAAGACCAACTACATCTTTCTTTCTATCTTTTCCCTCTTTCCTAATCTTGTCTTTCACTTTGGACATAAACAATTTTGATCATGTTATTACCAGCTTGATGTTTGTTGGATCCTAGCGGCATAGTGAGATGAAGCGGCCTGGAGACTAACCTTACATGTCCACGTACATGAGACCTGTTCCACAACCTAAGTGGCTGGTCGGGTGCCTGTCTCTCTCACTATAGTGAATATCCAGTTTACAAAGAGCTGTTAGTAATTTTTAATGGAATCTGACCCATGTTGTTGCAATATTTTTCTTATTGCAGATTGTTCAGATGACGAGTGAGGTTTCGTTTAAAGGTTTCGAGTCTGCAACCAACATGTTTTCGCCTATGGCACATGAAGATGATGGAGACTCACTGCTATTTATTTCCGCTGTTTACTCTTTCTGTGCTAGCTTTATGCAATGCAAGTTGTAAACGAATATTTTCCAAGTCTGGATCATCGATGTAATAAAATTGATCCTTTGTTGTGATATTACACCATAAATTATGTGTGCAAACGAATCGATCCAGTGATTTGCACTATACACAGGTACCTTGCCATATTTGAAGTGCAGGTACGCTACATTTTCGCAGGTACATCCAAACTCGTGGGAGATCTTCATCTTGTTCTCCTACATATAAGCCAAATATCTTCCTCAAAACAGCCACCATACCTACCTACTACAGCATTTCCATAGCTGTTCCGAGATATATTGCCATGCAACATACATCTTACATTACATGACTTATTGTCATTCATTACTTATTTATTTCTTTGCGTGTTTCTAAAAAGCTTATGTGTGGTTTTACCCATGTTACGCTAGATCACTGCATAACCTGCTACACTGGCAGAGGCACCGTTGTCATATGTATTCTTATGGCAAATTCATATTAGTTACTTATATCATCAGTATGTTGTTTTATCATCATTAGTGTGTTGTCATATATCATATATCATATTAGTATGCTTGCCCCTAAAAGTGAAAAGAGCCATGGAGGCCATCGAAAAAAGAAATAGAAAAAGAAAAAATATAGAAAAAATAGAAAAAGAAGAAAAAAAGGAAATAAAGAAATAAAAAAGGGGGCAGCATTACTCTTCCTTATCACACATTTGTGCTCATGTTATAGCACCATATCATTTATAGTCATCACTTATGCTCATGTTATAGCACCATGTCATTTATGATCATCATTTGTGCTCATGTTTAGCATCTTTACTTCTTATGAGAGAGTTTTCATGTCTTAGTTGCATAACTATGTGGGGAACTTTACACTATAGAACTTGGCTTGTATATTGCAATGATGAGCCTCCTCAAAATTCCTCTAGGTCTTCGTGAGCAAACAAGTTGGATGCACCCCCACTAGTTCCATTGGAGAGCTTTCATATACTTATAGGTCCATGTGCATCCGTTGTATGGCAATCACTACTCCTTGCATAGCTTTGATTGTATGACTTTCTCTTGTCTAATGATCATCTACAGCTTTGTGAGCCTTCCTTCCGTTGGCCTTCCAAACCTCCGTTAACATTCTCTTAGCCATAACATCCCGGTGCCAGGAACCAACGTTGAACGCTTGCTTGTTTCTTTTGAACAGATAATATATTGATCTTCTACATGCATATTGATATTGCTTAACTTGATCCTTTAATTAAGTTGTCATGTTTGTTGGAAGCATTAGAGGATTATAACTTTGTGCTTTAAGCTTAAATCATCTCTAATATCTACTTTGCACAGTTGATTGCTATCTAGTACTATATAATTAAAAGAATTGCTTGCTTCACCTACTTGTTTATTCATTACTCGTTTGATATCAATATAAACTACAACCCTTATTCATTTTATCTCAGTTTACATGCCTTACATTATTATATTATCAAGCTTGTGTTTAAGCATGTCACTTCAGAAATTATTCTTCTTTTATTGTTCTGGCCTACTCGGGATGAGTTGAACTAAGCTTGGGGATGTTGATACGTCTCCAACGTATCCATAATTTCTTATGTTCCATGCTATGTTATATCATGTTATTACATGTTTTATATGCATTTATATAGTTTTATGCATTTTCTGGGACTAACCAATTAACAAGATGCCACAGTGCCAGTTCCCTGTTTTCTGTTGTTTTTTGTTTCAGAAAAGTACTTAAGGAAATATCCGCCAAATTGGAAATAAATCAACCTAGAATTATTTTTGGAATATTTGCGTCACGAAGAACCGAAGACGAGACGAAGAGGGGCCGCGAGGAGCCCACACCACCTGCTGGCGCGGGCCCCTTCCTGGCCGCGCCAGGAGGTGATGTGGCGCCCTCGGGCGCCCACCGACCTTGGTCTTTCGCCCGTAAATACCTCCCTGACCTAAAAACGATGGGACGTTAGACACTTTTTCCTGCACGGGTCCCGAACGCCGCCACCATCGCCGACAAGATTCGGGGGACAGAAGCCTCTGTTCCGGGACCCTCCCGGGACGGGGAATTTCCCCCGGAACCATCTCTATCGACTCCACCGCCATCTCCATCTCCGTTGCTGACTCCCATGACGAGGAGTGAGTAGTTCTCCCCCGGGGCTGCGGGATCTATGGTAGCCATGTGGTTTATCTCTCTCCCATGGTGTGATCTTTTATGTTATCATGAGCTTTGTAATCTAGTTGAATATGTGATGCTACTCTTTATCTACTATGCACTCTAGAGGTTACTTTAATATGAACTCCGGGTTATTCACGTTTGTAAAGGTGACAGTGTGTGCACCGTGCGTGATTCCCTTTATGAAGTTGTGTTGGTTTACTCCGACTTTGAGTGTGCTCTTGTAGCCCTACACAATGAATGGTGTTTGTTATCCAACATGAGAGTGTTTGAGAGTAGTGTTTATTTATTTAACTTTGATGTCATTGTTTAGAATGTCCACTGGTGAATGAAGGATCCCTAGGCCTTATTTCTAAGCATTAAAACATCGTTTCCAACAAGTTCTGTTACATGTTTGCTTGCTGCCATTTTTATTTCAGATTGCAATTACTTCTTATAATCATCCATATTACTTGTATTTCACTATCTCTTCGCATAACTAGTGCACCTATACATCTGACAAGTGTATTCGTTGTGTTGGGGACACAAGAGACTTCTCGTATCTTATTTGCAGGGTTGCTTGAGAGGGTTATCTTTGAACTCTACCTCCCTGAGTTCGATATACCTTGGGTGATCCACTTGAGGGAAACTTGTTGTTGTTCTACAAACCTCTGCTCTTGTAGGCCCAACATTGTCTACAAGAATAGAAGCGTGCGTAGACATCAGATATGTTTCTTTTTTCTGATATCTTTTTGTTTTTGCGACTGATATCTTTGTTTTGTCCTGGGGACAAGGATGTACTTGAATCCTGACTGGCTGATGTGGAGAAGGCCATCTCTTCCCAACAATCGCTTGCCAAGAAGGAGCTCGATAAGGCTCGCAACGCCGTCCTTGCTTCTGAGGAAGGGCGTGCCAAGCGACTGCTTGGTTTTGTGCACTCACTCTAAGGTAAAGATAGTTTGTGTCTTGTGTGTGTGTTTGCCTTTTGAAGGAGATATGCTCTAGAGGCAAATAAATATATAGTATTTATCGTATTATCTCATAAGTTTATAATATGTTTTTGTATCGTTCTATAACGGTATTAATCGGAATTGTTAATACACGTGTGATACATAGACAAACCAGAGTCCCTAGTAAGCCAATATATAAACTAGTTCATTGGACAACTGTTGATCGAGATTTCCCGATCATGGACAATGACGTCGGTTGACAATGAGGTCATCTTATTGGTAGAATAAGGTGATGGACATTCGCATCGAAGTACTTCAATAGGATCGTATTTCGATGTTAATCATTTGCAATAGGAAAGTAATATGATAGATTATTCCTCAGACCGTGAGATAATATTTATTGTTGCTCCGTAGGATACTCTAAGTGCATCAACCGTCAGTTCATAAATGGGTGACTTTAAAGGTGTATCTTGTGTATCTCGAAAGAGTATGTTGAGACGTATGGATCAAGAGCGGGATTTGTTCATTCGCGTAATGGAAAGATACTCTGGGCCCACTCGGTGAGATTACGTCTATATAGCTGCGCAACTTATGACTAGGTCATGGAGATGTAATATCACAGACGAGTTATTAACCCTTGTCGGTAACGAGATAAAATAGGACATCGGATGTCTACGATCATATCTCGGACAAGGTAGTATCGTAGAAACAAAAAGAATGAATATCATGTTCACGGTTCAACAATGATATTCGTAGAATGCACAGGGACCGTCACATGCATCCAGGTATCCCTGGCGGTCATTGGCGAGCGAGGGGTCTTGACCATGTCTGGAGTATTCTCGAACCGTAGCATAACAAGACTTAAGGTCTTAGCGACACTTGGAGATAGTTTTGGAATGATAGATGAAGGAAATAGAGAGAGAGAAATAATCCGGAAAGGGTTCCGGTGGTTCCGGAAGGTGTTCCGGGTAGGTCCGGAAGGGTCCGGGAATGTCCGAAAGAAGTTCGGGTGGTCCGTAAAATGTTTCGGAGTCATGGGAAATTAAATAATATGTAAATATATTAATTATGAATTAATTATATTTTATATTAATTAAAAAGGAGGAAAAAAGGGGGAAGTCCACTTAATGGGCCAAGGAAGGCCCATGTGGGGGCGGCACACCATGGGGTGGGGCCCCTGGCGACCATGCACCATGCTAGGTGCAGCCGGCCAACTCCCCCCTCCCCCTCCTTTAGTCCCACATGGGGAAGGCAAGGTGTTTGCACACCCCCTCCCCCCTTTATATATGAGGGTATAGTAATTGGATTAAATACATCAAAAATACAATTAATGTTGTATCTTCCGGCCTGAGTTAATTCTCCGCCCGCTTCTCTTTCTCTCTCCCACGAAGCTATACCGCTGGGCGCCGTTGCCCTGCGGGATTCCAGAAAAGTTCTACTCCTGCGGTCTCAGCTGGATCTGAGTGACCGGGGGTTGTTGTTAAGCTCCGTATGCTTGTGAGTACTCGGAGGCGCCACATTTGAGGTGCATGGGCGATATCGTCTCGACACCGCTGCTGCCCTGCCGTTGGCGCCACCCCTGCTGCCGCCGTCGCCACCCCACCTGCCGCTAGACGCGCCCCTCTCCGTTGACGCTGGGTCTTCGTCAACATCGCCACGTCATCGTCTACTTCGTCGCGCCGAGTTCTTCGCGACCTAGAGGTCGGCTACGTCGGCTTCATCGTCAACGCTTGTGCGGAACCGTAATCCCCGCCATTCGGTCTACAAGAGGTATGTGACAAGTTCCGCCACCGTTACCGCATGTACTAGATAGATAGATCCTGGCTAGTTTCGGTGTTCGTTAGTTAGAAAAATTATTGTTTTCTGCTACGGAACCCGTTCATCTTTTTCTCTTCGGCTCCCTTCTGAAATGTTGCTTTTGTTCCTTTTGTGATTTGACGTAGGTTCTTCTTCTGGTTCCGGTGGCGCGGCGAGTGACACTTTGTCACTTGACCAAGTTATCGACAAGGTCGGCGCGGCTATCCGACATGCCAAGAGTTCTCTGGATTCTTCCACCTAGACTCTTGGCGCTGTTTTCAAGGAGGTGTTGTCGTCTGCTGAAGCTCCTTTGATTGTCGCCGAGTTCGCGGCACAGCTAGGCCCGGAGTCGAAGACTTTGAAGGCTTTTGCGCACGAGCTGACGGTATGCGGCTCGGAATCTACCCTCGAGCTTCTTCTAGGACACGACGTGGTCACCGACTATGAATCTGTCCTATCCGACTTCCCTAAGAAGTCATACAGGAAACCTTCGAAACTAAAGAAGCTAGGGTCGCGCGTATCTCTTCTTGCTAAGACTGGTATCGCAACTATGGAGCGTCGATCGATAGTCGTTGCTGCTGCCCATAGGGACGGATCCGAGTCTGCTGCTCAGTCTTAAGCAGTGCTATTTTATATTTTATTGTGTTGTAATATATGACGTGCTCTACACTCATTATGACTCTCTTTTGGAAATATAACCTTTATGGCGCCCTCTTGTGCATCTGTGTTTCTTTTGTCTATGATACACTCTGCTTCCCTCGTCTGAGGTTTATGATTGTGTCTCAGTCGGGTGATTCCGCTCCTAAGAAGATTCTTCAACTTGGGGGTGATGCCCGCTCGTCTGGCCAATTGAATAATGATGCAAAAGTTTTGGCTTATGTGAAAAAAAGGTGGTTCAACTGGAGCAAGAGCTAAAAACAGCCCATGCTGAAATAAAAGCTCTTAATGAGAGGCCTGCCGTTTCCACTCCAAGGGAAGTGTATGTTCTCGGGGAGATGGAGCATTCGAACATGCAACTCGAAGGTATAGAACCCATCGGCTGCTCTTTTGATTATGCATGGGCTTTTCTTTTTATTGCCTCATCTGATTTTTTTTCTCTTTTAGTTTTCGTGGATGACCCCGCAGCCGAAGCTGCGTGTGTAAAGGATCGTCTCGACAACGTGACTGCATACGCCGTCACCGGTCCTCAACATTTCTGGCTTGATAAGTATCATGCCAACATACTTGCCACTTGGAAGGACCGCGTGTGGCGTGGGGCTATTTTACTCGAGCGTTGTAGGGCGGCTGTTATGCGAGTTAACCATTACTTGTTCCCTGAAGGTCCGCAGTATCAAAGGATCCACGCTTTGGTCGACTTATTCCGTGCCGCAGAGCCAATCCGAGAGGCTGTAACCCGACGGGTTGTACTTGGGGCCAACACAGCGTTTGCATATATGCGGATTGAAGACGCTGGGTGCGCCTCTTCCTCTTCTTCTCGATCTGAGCTTCGATTGAGTAGTGATGATTTGGAGCAGACATCTATTCCTGCTGAGAGGTTGATAGGTCGAGTGCATAAGCAGCTAATCGACTCCAACTTGCCTCTGAAGGATGATGATGCGTATGTTTTGTTTTGATAAGCCTTCGAGTTCTCCCAGATGTGTATGGATATAACCTAGAGTATATAGATCCAACTCCCGAGTGCGTCGAGTGGGGTTCGTTTGTAATATGTATATGTGTATGTTTTATAGTCCATATTTGCGATAGACGGATTTGGCGGAATATTGTTTGCGGCTCAGCCCCCGAGCATGCCGAGTGACTATTTTATGTTCCTCATGTATGTAAGGTTTGGTCTTCCCAGTTCCATTGCGTTCGAGCTATTATGCGTATTTCGATCAAGGCACTGCCCTCGAGCGCATCGAGTGGATGCACTGAGTGGAATGTTTGATAACTGACGAGTTGTGAGGATAGCTGACTCGAATTTTTTTATATATGCTTCCGTTTCGTACATTGTTGTATGAGCAGTTATGCTGCTTTTGTGTTTTTGAGCTTTTCAATCCCAGCCCCCGAGCATATGGAGTGCTTAGCCCCCGAGTGCGTCGAGTGGGGTATTTTTATGTTTATCGTAATGATAAATTATGCAAGGAGAGTATAGACAAAATATTCTCTTTATAGATATTGACCAGCAAGCCGCTTCATTAAAAACCTTCCAGTCCCCTTAGGTACCCTGGTAAGGAAAAGAGCGCGTCTGAAATGTGCTGGCCTTTTTGATACATATGTTTTTTGCTACATCGACTAGATATGTTTGTTAAACATTGGCGACCCTAGATGGTCACGCTCCTTGGACTGCATGGCGCTCCTTGTTGCTGCAACGCCTTTGATTTGTATGCCCATGCTGAGAGTCCCTTCGTCTGTATCAGTCGAAGCATCAAGTTTTCTCCTTGAAAAGAGCCTATCCGTGGCAGTATGATATGTTTTTCTAGACGGAGCCTCGAGTGGCATTAATGCCTTTGTATCCTGGGCTTCTCGCCTATGCTTGCTATCTTGTGTTGAGCTTTTTACCATGATGTTGTTTGGGATTCCCCCGTTGAAGATGATAGTGGTATCTTTTTTAATTGCCATCGTGTTACTGCCCGTTGTAGTCGAGCTAGTTGTGGTTGCAATTGTTCCGAGTGGAGGATCGTCTTTGTCTGGTTTCCTGCCAAGGACGACTATCGCCCGAGTGGTATGCGGATGCAATATTTTGATTGATATGTGATTCACACGCCTGAAGAGGGTGTTTGGCGGTAGTCACGCCTTTGCCGACCCGATGTTGGCTAACCTCTTGCTTGCGTGTTGCGGGTGCGTGCTATATGCTGCAGTTTGCAACTGCGGAACCTCTTTTGCAGTAGCTCAAACTAATCCTGATACCTAGCTAGTTTATCCGTCTTGACCCTTGTTGCTCCTGTTTTAGTTTGTGTGATTATGCAGGAGTTTCCTCGGATGACAATGTCTTGTGCTCCTGAAGCTTTGGCCAGTCGCATGCCTTGGAACAGACCTTCGTAGTCTACTTCGACTTTGGATGGAGATAGGAAATCTATCTGTAAGACACAATTAACTCGCTCCCTGTTGGGTGTTATTGTCGGAGTGTGACTCTCACGGAACAGGGGTGGTCACTCCTTGAAGTGTAGTTCGAGAAGGGGATTGAACACGCAGGTCAAGCGACCCTCGGGAGGCACGACGACGGTGCTCGCCGGGCATGGAGAGGAACACACACGACAGAGATGGACACCAGCCCGTAGCCAGGTTCACGGCGCTCAGGAGGAGGAACCACCGCTACTCCTGCTTGTGTGTATTGCACTGCAGAGGTTACAGTACAACTGCGCTTGCCGAGGGCTCTCTTGAGGCAGTTCGTGCTTGGAGAGGGACGTAATAGTCGTCTTCCTCCTCAAGCCAAAGGCTATTCTACTAGCTGGGTTAGGGTTTACAAGTGTTTCACAAGCAATTGGACGATCCCTTCCTACGGTGGAGGTCTCCTCCTCTTATAGGCGCCACCGGCGTCTTCCTTGCACAGGGCGTCCAAGGTGGGCTCCCACACGGTAGTGGCGTGAAGGAGTTGGAGTCCACCACGGCTGAATCCTTCCTGGACGCGGTCCATCGGCAATAAAGTTGGGCGCGTTGGCCGATAGGTTGCAGAGCGCGCAGAACGGCTCGCAGGGGTTGAAGGGATCGTGATGGAGCCCACGATGACGATCTTCTTGGAGCGTTGCGCCGTCCAGCCGCTTTATCACCAGAGAGGAAAGTCCCAACTGTCCTGGCGCAGGCGGCACAACTTTATTGACTCCTTTATCACCAAAACAGCAAAGGGAGTGCCCGCGTCACTCTGCGGCTGCTATAGAGGCCATGTGCGCCCTGCAGTACGGCCTTGACCGCGACGCTTCCCCACAGGCCCGAGGCGGCCTGTGGAGGGATTTTGGTTGACTTCTCTCTAGGCGCACGACGCCTCGGGAGAGTCTCTTGAAGCGCAGGTCCTCTTCAAGCCTTCGCTTCCTCTTTAGGCCCTCAAGAGGATTTGCCTCTCGAGGGTCTCTCCAAGCGGTGGCTTGGTCCTTAGTCGTTTTGTCTGGTCTGTCCGTGCGTGAGGCCTGGGGAGAGTGGGCTCTTCATACCCAGTCTCCACTGGGCCGACAGTAGCCCCCATGCCCGCGATGGGTGCGATCGAGCCCATGGGCGCAGGCGGAGCATCGTGGGCCCAAAGTGCCCGGCCGGCCCGAACCACGCGTCACAAAGACGAGTAACGGCCACGCACGATCTGGGGCGTGCGTTGTGGGGGTCCCCCCACGCCCCGGTAACTGCTCCTTGAAGAGACATAAAGCCTGAGCACCGGAGCAGGGAGCCGTTACTTCTCGCAGAAGCCTCCCCCATTCTCGAGCTCTCTCCTCGGCTCTCTAGCATTCTCTTCTCCTCTCGCTTCCAGCGACACACCATACTCCGGCAATGAGCCCCCCCCCCCCAAGAACAAAGGCAAGGCTGCCGCGGGGTCCTCTTCCCAGGCGGAGGCCGCCGAGGTCACGCATGGCGCGGCACTGCTCGGCGTGCGCGTCAACGACAAGGCGCTCGCCAAGGTCCGCTTTCTGGTGGCGGACCAGACCAATGAGCACGGCGCCACCACGCTCAAGCCTGCGGCGCACGGGAAACGCCCGCGAGAGTTTTTCCCGGTCTTCCAGCATTGCGTTTCCGCTGGGCTGGTGCCGCATCTCCACCCCAACTCAGTCCTCATCCTCGCCGTGTTCGCCTACCTCTGCAAGGCGTACTTGGGCCTGGAGCCCACGGTGGGGCTCTTCCGGTACTTCTACGCGCTCCGGAACACGGCGAATAACGAGCGCTCGAGGTGCGTCTCGTTCCACATCGTGGACGGCATGGGGAGCGTGTACATCCCCATGTCGTGGAACGACGGCAAGGCCGTCACCTCGGTGACGAAGAAGCTGGACGACTTCCGCCCGAAGTGGTTCTTCGTCGGGGTGGAGTAGCCCTGCGCCTTTCTCGAGGTCCCCGACGCGCCGCCCGTGAAGAATTCCCACTGGGGCAAGGCGCCCTTCGACGCGCGCGGAACGCGAGCTTGATGGGTCGCATGAGCTTCCTTCGCGAGGAGGGCCTCATGGGGCAAATCATCGTGGCGGATTTCGTGACGCGCCGCATCGCCCCCCTCCAGGCGCACTCGGTGCCCATGTGGATGTACTCCGGGCCTCACGACAAGATGCGGCTCCACCACGAGGACAACGACAAGGACGCCGTCGACAACGTCATGTCTGCGCTTTTAATCAACCCGGTGGTGCCTGCCGAAGAAAAGCTCCCCGTCACGCTCCAGCCTCTCCACCAATACAACATGACCGAGCGCATGGCCATCTTGGAGGGGATGCCTCTGTTTACCCAGGCAGGCCAGGCGGGGAAGGAGGTGCACGTGCCGGTGGTGTAGGGAGCGGAGGAAGCATACTCTCCCTCGGCCTCGGGAGGTGGGCGAGGCAAGGAGGAGGTCGCGACAGGGAAGGTGTCCTCTTCGCGAGCAGGGCCATTCAACGATGAGATTTGCGACATCTCGTCAGGTGATGATGACGCCTTCGTGGTGGCGCTCTCACGCATCGTGGAGGAGGAGGACGAGGAGAGGGAGGCCTCCAACGCGGAGGCCACCCCGGGGCGGCGCGAACCACGCACCAAGGCGGCCGTGGGCCGGTCTGGGGCTAGTTCGTCCGATGTTCCCTCCTAGAGGAAAGCCGTGGCACCTCTGGAGGGGTCTGGCGCGAGGACCGCGCCCTCCTGGCGCTCGCCAGGACTGGCGTGGGTCGACACCGGCGCTCAGCCGTCTGGGTAAGTGTTTCTGGCACTCGGTCGTTTTGGCTCTTGCTCTTTTCCCTCTTTATCCTCTCTTGAAGATGCTTCCTTGGTTTTTGTCAGTGATCTTGTGCATGCGAAGCGCCGTAAGCTTCGCAAGGCAGCAGATGTGAAGAGAGCCACGGCTGTAGAGGCCACAAGGCCTGTGGAGACGGCCTCCACAGGCCCTATTGAGGTGGTGCCTCAAGGGGAGGCGACTGTGCCCCGGGCGGAGGCTGCAGCGCCTCAGGCGGAGGAGGCCGCGCCTCGCCCAGAGGCCTTTACACCACCTCCTGGGCCAATGGTGGTGGAGGCTCCGGAGGTGAGGATTGCCATCTCCTCGCGCGAACACGCCAACGCGCGAGCCAACTCCCCCGCGCGCGTCCACGCCTCCCGCACAGCTAGGGGCCGAGGCGGGCCAGGTGCCACAAGGCGCGGGGGAGTCCACTAGAGGAGCTCCTTCTTCTCCGCCCCGTCCCGCTGCAGGGGACGAGCGCTAGGCTGTTGCGGGCTTGAGGAGGCTTCTGGCGCGACCGGGGACGGAGTACAACCTAGCCCCCGAGCGCGTTCCGGGGCCAGGCTCTCGGGCCTCGACACCGGGGCTGGGACCTCAACAAGCCAAGACCTGGTCCTCCGTGGGTGGGACTGGAGCGCTGGGCACCGCGAGGTCGCCTTTCGCCTCGTGAGGGAGTCCCTAGAGGGCTTGGAGTTGCACCTCGCCCTCGAAGACACACAGCTAGCCCAGCAGCGCGAGGAGCTTGCAAGGGCGTGGGCGTCCTTCAACGCGGCTGTCGAGGCCCGTCGCCTAGAGGACTTGGCGTTGCAGGCCGCACGCAAGGAGGCCACCAGCTTCGCCAAGGAGATCCGCGAGGGGGCCATCCGCGACACCTCCGAACTTCTCGTGCCCCTCCTAGAGGAGCGTGACGCCGCTGACGAGCTCCTGGCCGCGGCGACGGCCGAGCGCGAAGCCATGGAGGGCTCGCTGGCGCAAAAACGCCGCGAGCTGGGCCAGCTGGAGACCCCGCTGCTCTTCGCCTACCAGGCCATGCACGAGACCCTGGAGGAGGACCGCAAGGGCCTGGACGAGCGCGACCGGCAGCTGGCCCTCAAGGAGAAGGATGTGCGGTTGCGCGATGAGCAGCGGCTTCAGGCGGAGAGCGTGCTCGCCATGCAGCGCGAAGAGCTTGAGGCGCGCAAGGGGGACCTGGCCCAGGCGCTCCAGCAGTACGACGAGAACGTCGCAGCCTAGAAACGCGCTTTGGAGTGCTTCGAGCAGCGGTATGCTGAGAAGAAGAAAGAAGCGGATGACGCCCTCCTTGAGCGCGAGAAGTAGTACAGGCTGACTAAAGCCCAGGAGTACCGCGACTTGCCAAGAAATAGGAGGACCGCTTCAAGGCCAGACGCGCTGCCGATGCCCAGCGGATCGCGGAGCTCGAGAAGGCCAACTCCAAGCTCGAGGCCCGCCTCCAACGCACCAAGGAAGGTCGACGCCTGGCGGAGGAGGGCCGCAGCGTGGCCATCCCGGACCTCAACGCCCTCGCTAAGGACGTGGAGGAGCAGGTGGCTCCAGCGATGGAGCAGGCGACGGAGGTTGCGGACTCCGCCAAGGCGGCCCGCGCACTCATGAGGCAGCGGGAGCGCATGTTCGAGGCACTGGTCGCTCGAGGCAATGAGCTCGCCGCCCAGCTTGGTACGGATGCCCCGCACGCCGAGGTCCGAGGCCGTGGCGATGCTGCCATGTACCTGGTCTACTTCGACCAGCTCTTCACGACGCTCGAGGTCCCAGGCGCTGACCTCCGCGAGATGATCGAGGACGAGAGCCGGCAGCTCCTGGGGTGGTCGTTGATCACATCTTCACCAACCTCATGATCCTCACGCCGGGCTTCGACCTCTCCACCGTGACGGAGGCTCGTCAAGGCAAGGACGTGCGGCGGGTCTCCAACTCCCTCCACGAGCAAGTCGATGCCTTCTGCAACCGCTTCAAGCGTGCGGAGGTCGCCGCGGAGGATAGCAAGGAGGTGGCCGCCTCTACGAGACCGAGGAGGGCGTAGTGGAGGATGTGCAGGACAGTGCTGAGTCCGCCTGAGCTTTGGTTATCGCGCCTGCGTGCGCTTGTATCTGAAACCATTTTATGTTTAGACATCATACAACTTTTGGGAATGTAATATATTCTCGTTTGCAATTTGCTCCTAGCTTGCTTGCCCCTCGAGAGGTCCCTTTGGACTTATCTTCAAGTCTATGGGTTCTCTGCGTCGTTAGGACCCGTCTCTTCGTGCCATAACTCCGCCACTTCGGTATGCTAGAGCAATGACTCAGCAAGTCCGGGGGGAGTTTAAGCCTAGGAAAGGTAAGAGCCCTGAGTCACGATGCTCAAGTGCCCCCCTTAGATGTACGAGTAGTCCATGAAGTATAAGGGAAAGCAAAGTCGCTTGAGGGGCAAACGTGCGCTTGCGGAGGAAAAAGGCTCTCGAGGCATGGGGTGTTAGACTTAGCTTCTCGAGGCTTTTGCCTTGTAGAGGTTTTTGCCTGGCGAGGAGGTCCTCTGTAGGGGTTTTCCCGGATGCCTCCTCAGGCTTGTGGGGACATGTGACGCCCTAAAATGGATACTATGTAGATTTAAGCGTTCCCGCCAAAATCCGCATAATAACGATTTTAGGTCGCCCACCAGACATAATGTGCACGCCGAAACATGCGCGTTATGTGGGTGGAATTGTGATAACATTACAACAGTTCCGATACATCCACAAATACAACAGAAGAGAAAATTACAACAACGACTCGAACGAGTCAAGATACAAATGATACAATACAAAGATTCAAATGATAGCGGAAGCAGAATAGTATCCGACTACGGATAAGAAGCAAACTGGACTAAGAGTCCTGAAGATAAGCGATGGCGCCATATCCCTGCCCAGCCAAGCCGGAGGGATTCCCAAGCTAACGTCGTCAGAATTCAAACCTGTTGACTGCACATAAAGCACAACCCAAAAGAGGGTCAGGGCACTCCCTGGCAAGCAAAACCGACTTGCCTACTTTCTACACCATCTCCAAAAATATAGGGGAGGTGTACTTAGCGACAGCAGCACTAGCAACCTAAAGAGACACGCTACAACTTCCGTCTAATCAGAGAGGGATAAGAGAGCGCGTAAGGTAAACAACTACAACTAACACCAAACATAACCCATTCTCGAATTAACCCCCTCAACCAAATATGAGGAAGCAATTCGGGAAACTCACACATTGAACAATTTTATTTACCAGTTATTGTGAAAGTGATTCTATATTACTAGTCAAATTAATTAACATTAATTAGGTGTAAGTTGTCTAGATCTTGTTAGCCAGCATCATCACCAAAGTCGTCCATAACCGTGGACACGACTCATCGATAAGATTATACCCTGCAGGGGTGCACTACTGTACCCATACTCGCATGATCAACCCAAGCAAGCATCAGGGCTTCTCAACACGACTTATTCCTTCACTACAGCAAGTCCAAGTGCCACCCATATGAGTTGTTACCCGCGTCAAGAGTCCGGCCGAAATCTCAATTGCGGACTCATTAGTTTGTGTCCACACGCCATGCGGCTGAAACCACAGTAGGAACTGTCCGCTTCGCGCGCACCACCCCTATATGACCCCCCGTATCATGTAACCTCTCACCAAACATCATCATCATGCACATGGATATGAGCAAATGGAAAACCCGAACTAGTTGCGGCACATGGACAAGCTGAAGATCCGTTCAAAGTCGAGGGGGGCTCCATAGGGCCTCCCACAAGTGGTTAGTGCGCTCAGAATTGGATCCGAGGACAAAATCTCAGTTCCTAGGTCGACACTGAGCAGAACAAAACACCTCGCAAGGCCTTCCGCCTGGTGCCTTAACTTTTAATTATAATACCCCAATATAAGACAACATTTTATTAAGGTAGAATATTCTATCAAACTAAGCAGATGAAACATAAGACCAACAGACGACTCGCATAAACAACTCTAAGCATGCGCTACGACTCGCAAGGCCAACTGATAAACATGCAACGGGTATTAGGTTGTGGGGATAAAGCTGTATGGGCTGCAGGATAAACATGTGATGGGATCGCAGTTCAAGAATCGTTAACTAGGGTAGCAGAGATCAACGGCAGGAATGAAAGACAATGTATAGGTAAACAAGCAAACTTTGCTTGCCTGGAATCCCGCATGGAAGCAGATCTTGTCGTGGCTCACACATCTCAACGTCGTATCCGCGAAGAAGCAACAAACACTTGAAAGCGTAAAAGATGCACTTTACCACTACGGCAAAAGATCCAGCATGATCATGGGAGAATGATGCATGACATGGCAAGATGCATTGCGAGATGCACTTCATCCAAATTAAGCGGAACCGGCATTCCGACAATTAATATTTATGTTCAAGTTATTTATCTACTCAACAATATTAAATGTTGGTTAACATGGCAAGACATGGCATGGATGATCTAGTCAATTTAAATGGAATCGGGCAATACATATATTGATTTGCCCCACACATTCCATATTTATTAATTAGGTGATTTACTACACCCCCCCCCCCCCCCCAAACCCAAGAGATGCAGCACATGCAGTATGATGCGATATGCACAAGATAGATGACATTTAATAAAATAGGTAGTGTTAGGGTTTGGGTTCGTACGTCGGATCGGGTGAACTAGGGTTCGAAACCGACGTCTTCGGTCCATAGAGGAAGTAGTCGTCATCGTGGAAGTAGCCGTCGCGGAACCGGATCATCGTCGTTTGTCGGTGTCGTGGAAGTGGTCGGGTAGTCGTACTCGGTCATCCTCGTTGACGGGCGCGGGCACAGAGGAGCACGGCAAACGGACACCGGAAAGAAAGCGCGCACTGGCGGGCACCGCGACACGAACACGGGCGGCCACAGAAATGTGGCACCGGAAGGCACGCGCGACGCGCGTAGCAACACCACGAAGGGTGGACAACTCGGACAAAATTGCGACGCCGAATGTCTTTCGGGCATTGTGTCGAACACCTTGCGGGCGCCGGATGCGGGGACGCCACCGGACGGAGACGGCATGCACACGGCCGGAAGAGGAGGTAACGGGGACGGCGGCGTGGCGCGGACAAAACGCATGGCGGCGGGGAGCGCACGGGGACGCGGGCGACGGTTGGAGGTGGGCGAGCGGAGGCGTGCGAGGAGCGGAGCTCGGGGTGGCGCCACGGCGTGGCTTGGGGGCGCGCGGTCGCGGCGGCGCGCTGCGCTCGGGGAGGCGGCGCTGCGGTGTAGAGGCGCGGCGTGGGACGACTGGAGGCGGCGCCGGGAGGCGGCTCGAGGTGGGCGCGGCTGTCGGAAGGAGCAGGGCGCAGCGGTCGGATGGAGCAAGGGCGCGGCGCTGCGGTGCGCGGAGGAGCTCGGGTGGAGGCGAGAGGGAGGCGCAGGGGCTGGCGGCGGCACCAGCGGCGGAGAAGAGGAGGCAGGGGCGCGGCGCGCACGCGGGGCGGCGGCGCACGGCCGGAGGGCGCGGCCGGTGGCGGCGGCTGCGGGGCAGGGGCGACGCGATTAGGAGAGGGCGGAGCAGGGGTCGGCGAGCTTGGCCGGAGAGCGGGCGGCGTGGCGGCCGGCGCAGGCGCCACGCGGGCGCGCGGGGAAGGCGGCTCGGAAGAGGCCGGGCGCGGGGAACGGCGCGGGAGGCGCGGCGTCGGACGCGGGAGGCCGGGAAGGCGCAGGGCCGGTTCGGCGCGGCGGCGGCCGGAGCGGCGCGGCGGAGGGCGACGCGGGGGCACGCGCGTGCGCGAGCGGGAGGCGCAGGCGACAGCGGGCGCGGCCGGAGCGGCGCGGCGGCGGGGACAGCGGCCGGCGGGGAGCAGGGCGGCGGGCCGGAGTTGGCCGGCGAGCAGGGCACGGGGGAGCTCGGGAGGCTGGCGCGCTGCAGTGAGGGAGTCGGGGAGGATTTTTTTCTCCCGTGCGGCTCGTGAGGAAGAAGATAAAAGGAAGGAAGGGAAAGAAAAAAAAAGAAAAGGAAGGAAAGAAAAAGAAAAGGAGTGGGGAAAAAGAGAAAAGGAAAAAGGAAAAAGATGGAGGGGGCGGCTGCAAAAATATCAGGGGGTGGGAAAAGTTTTCAGGGGACAAAACCTAGGGTTTGGTGTTAGATGGGCTTGGGCTTTTATTTCTCACCTTTTATTCTTTTCTGTTATATATTTTTAAAACAAAATCGAAAATGAATTTGAACACGAATCTTATACAAAATATTTTTAGGTTTAAATAGACAATTTAATAAACTAATTTTTAACATTTTCAAAAGATTTAAAAATAACACATTTTTAATTAAATTTAAATGCATTTGAATTTAAGTATGGAAATTTAATTTAAATGCAACAAATTAAATTAATGCGATGCGATGCCATGTCGATGCAAAAAGAAAACACACCAAATTAAAAGGGGATAAATCCTGGGGCGTTACAGGACATTTCTTCCCTGTAAATGTTAAAGGGGCGAACCCAAACACTTGTGCACGGTACTGAGGACTCGTGCGTGCTTAAAGGTCCCCTCAGGCGTTCCTCGCGAGGAGAGTAAGTACCAAGGTCCTTTGTAGAGATGGCGTGTTTGTGGGAGCTTGCCTTCCAGCCAGAGCTCGAATCCTTGGATTTTGCAGAGCTGCTGGTGTGTCATTTGAGGCACTGGCACCGTACTCAGCCACCACTCGTGAGGTGCGCACGTGGAGAGATATAAACGCACATTTCAATGAAGTAATGCGTAAATTAAACTCACCACCAAATATTACACAGCGGCGCCGTAGAGCTAAGTTCACTTAGGAACGAAATTGTCTCAATATGCTTGGAGTTGCCAAGTTAATGTTTTGACCATGTCGAGGCATGGGTACCACCCATTAGTGGCAGAGACTCTCTACGGCCTGAGGTGGCTCGTTACATGGAGAGCTCGGAGGGTTGACCCTCGAGAGAAGCCTTTCGAGCATGGAGGTTTAAGCCATGAGCTTTTAACCTCTAGAGACAAAAAATGCTTGGAGGTTGAGCCATAAGCTGCCTCTTTCGCCAGATGTCTTGACGTGACAATGATCACGTTTGCTTTTTATCCTCTTGGAGACACAAAATGCTTGGAGGTAGAGCTGTAAGCTGCCTCTTCCGCCTGATGCCTTGACGTGACAATGATCACGGGCGTGACAATGATCATGGGTAGAACTTGCGTAGGTGCATGATGTTCCATGGATTCTTGACGGGGATGTCGTCTTGAGTTTGAGGCGAGCCGCGCCAGGCCTAGCGATGTGGGTGACCCTGTAGGGGCCTTCCCACATCGGAGAAAACTTGTGGAGGCCTTCCCTGGAGAGGATTCGCCTGAGGACGAGATCGCCTGTCTCCAGCGTGCGTGAGCGCACGTTGCCGGAGGGCGTTACGGCTCCGTAGTCCCTCGAGAAGCAGCAAGTCGTCGTTGTGGAGGTCCTCTTGCTGGTCCTCGTTAAAGGCAAGGACCCATGGGGATCCATGCTTTATCTCTGTGGGGAGGACTGCTTCGGCTCCATAGACGAGGGTGAATGGTGTTTCCCCTGTAGGCTTGGGGGGCGTTGTGCGGATGGACCAGAGCACCTAGGGGAGCTCGCTGATCTAACCCTTGCAGTGGCCTTTGAGGATGTCGAAGGTCCTGGTCTTCAGGACCTTGAGGACTTCTGTGTTTGCTTGCTCGGCCTGTGCATTGCTCTGTGGATGAGCTAAGGAGGCGAAGCAGAGCTTGATGCCCATCTTTTCGCAGTAAGCCCTAAAGATGCCACTGGTGAATTGCGAGCCATTGTCGGTGATGATGCGGTTAGGCACTCCGAAGCGGCAGACCAGACCTCTGTTGAATTACACTGCCGCGCCTGCTGGAATTGTGCGCGTCGCCTCCACTTCGGGCCACTTGGTGAACTTGTCAATGGCCACAAAGAGGTAGCGATATCCCCCTTGCGCTGTTGGGAATGGTCCCAGGATGTCCAATCCCCATACCGCGAACGTCAGGGAGAGCGGAATGGTATGTAGTCCCAGCGCAGGTTGGTGGATTTGCTTGGCATGGAATTGGCAAGCTTCACATGCTTAAACAATTTCAACTGCATCCTGAAGTGCTTGAGGCCAGTAGAAGCTGCTCCTGAAGACTTTGCCTGCGAGGGTGCGGGCGCACGAATGGTGGCCGCACTCCCCGCTGTGGATGTCCTTGATCAGCATTTTGCCTTCTTCAGGAGGAGCGCATTTGAGCGTGATGTCCTTTGGGCGTTTGCGGTAGAGGTTTCCTTCGAGGATGTGGTAGGATTTTGCCTGTCAGGCGATTCGCTCCGCTTCAACATCTTCCTCGGGAAAGATCCCTTTGGCGAGGTAGTCTTTGATCTCGTCAATCCAGTTTGTTTCTTGATGCGCCGTTGTGAGCAACAGACGTTCCCCTATAGGGGGCCCGCAATCAGGAGCCCCAACTATAGGTGGGGGCGGGAGCGCTTCGTCTGTGCTTGCGGGCATGGCCTCTTGAGGCTGTTTTATGGATGCTTTGACAAGTCTTTCTTCAAAGACGCCTGGCAGCTGAGCTTGCCTCCTTGGCGCGCGTTTGGCGATGTCATCGGCCTCTTGATTTTCCTTCCTTGGGATGTGCATGATCTCCATTCCCCTGAAGTTCTTCTCAAGCCTGCGGACCTCTTCAAGGTATGCGTCCATGTGGTCGTCCTTAGGCTTGTAGCTCTTGTTGGAGAAGTTTACTAGCAGCTGGGAGTCGCCCTTGATGAGTAGGTGCTTGATGCCCAAAGCGATTGCGGCACCTAGGCCGGCGAGCAGGACTTCGTACTCAGCAATATTGTTGGAGATCTTGTCGATTCTGAAGCACAGCTGGACCGCGTAATAGAGCTTGTCGCCCTTGGGTGAGGTCAAGACCACGCTAGCCCCACCGTGACGACAAGCAAAAGCTCCGTCGAACTTAATGGTCCAGTGGCTGGGCATTTTGTCTCCAGAGGGCTCTTGTTCTTCTCCTAGAGGCTCTTCAAGGGTTGGGTCAGTCCATTCGGCGACGAAGTCTGCCAGCGCTCTTCCTTGGATTACCCTTGTGGTATCGAAGCACAAATTGAATGGTTGTAGCTATATGTTCCATCCCACGACACGATCTGTGGCGTTAGGGTTGCACAGGATCTTCTCCAAGGGAAAAGAGGTGACCACTGTTATGGGGTGCCACAGGAAGTAGTGTCGCAGCTTTCTTGAGGCAATGAGGAGCATGATGAGGATCTTCTGCTGCATTGTGTACCGCTCGCGAGCATCGCGCAGTACCGTACTGACGAAGTAGACTGGATGCTCGACAAGGGTTGTTAGTTTAGTCTTGGCGCACTCCGCCTGAGGAGGCTCTGCAGGGCCCTCAAGGGGGCTGGCCTGTGGAGACTCTTTAGGGCCCTCGAGGGGGTTGGCCTGTGGAGACTCTTTAGGACCCTCGAGGGGGTTGGCCTGTGGAGGTTCTTCAGGGCCCTCCAGGGGGTTGGCATGTGGAGGCTCTTCAGGCTCTCTGGCGAGATCATCCTGTAGCGATTGACTCGGGGCAGGATCCGCTTGTGGCTTTGGGCCTGGCGGTGGGTTTGTGGGGCATGTTCCTTTGTCGAGCTCTTCGTCAGGGTTTTTTGGCTTTGGAGTGGTTGCACTCTTCTTGTGGAGGACTGGCTCTTCCCTTTCTACCACCAGGACGGCACTGGCGGTCTGTGGAGTTGCTGATAGATACAGGTTCAGGTGCTCGCCTGTCCTTGGGGCGACCATAACTGGTGGGCTTGCCAGGTACCTCTTTAAATCCTCGAAGGCTTTTTCCGCTTCAGGCGTCCACTTGAAGGTGCCAGTTCTCTTCATGATTTTGAAGAATGGCAGAGCTCTCTCGCCAAAATTGGAGATAAATCTAACCAAGCTGGCCATGCAGCCTGCTAGGCATTGCATATTCTTGAGCCGACGCGGAGGTTGCATTTCCTCTACGGCCTTGATTTTGTCAGGGTTTGCCTCTATGCCTCGGTGGGACACGAGGAAACCAAGCAATTTGCCTGAAGGTACTCCGAAGACGCACTTAGCGGGGTTGAGCTTGATGTTCACCTTGCGCAAGCTGGCGAAGGTCTCTTCAAGGTCCCTGAGGAGAGTATCTCCCTCTCGAGACTTGACGACGAAGTCATCGATGTAAGCCTCGGCGTTTCTGTCCATTTGCTCGCCAAGTGCTATCCTAATGAGCCTCTTGAATGTGGCGCCGACGTTTTTCAGGCCGAAGGGCATGCAGACATAGCAATACACACCGTAAGGGGTGAGGAAAGCCGTCTTCTCCTCGTCTTCCTTACCAATTTTTATCTGGTGATAACCAGAGAAAGCATCAAGGAAGCAGAGGAGGTCGCAGCCTGCCGTGGAGTCCACAATCTGGTCGATTGTTGGCATGGGATAAGGGTCTTTGGGGCAAGCCTTGTTCACATCAGTGTAGTCGATGCAGAGGCGGCCTCCTCCAGCGGGTTTTGGGACGACCACGTCGTTGGAGAGCCAAGTGAGGTGCGCAACTTCGCGGACGACATTTGCCGCTTTTAGCTCCTCAACATCTTTGACGATGAATGCTTGCTTCTCGGGGGCTTGCTTTTTGCTTTTCTCTTGATGGGGCGTGCGTTTGGACACACGGCCAAGTGGTGCTCGATCACCTCCCTCGGTACACTGGACATATCTGACGGAGTCCATGCGAACATGTCAGAATTTGCCCGGAGGAAGGCAACGAGCACGCATTCCTATTTGGGAGGCATAGGAGCGCCAATGGTGACGCTAGCCCCCGAGCCTTCAGCCCCCGCGCTGCTGGAGCTTAGGGAGACTTTCTTTGTAGCGGCTTGCTCCTGGGAGAACAACTGCTTCTTCTTCTTGGGTCTCTCGAGAGCCTCCATGACCTTGAGAGCCCCTCGAGAGCCTTCTTGGGTCGGGTTGGAGACCAGCGGGAGGGTTCCAATAGTCTTGGTGGACTTGGGGTGGTCCTGAGCGTCGAAAACGATGGTGTACTGCGACCATTTGAGGGCCTGGAGGTCTTGAGGCCGGGGAGGGCGGCATTGAGCTCGAGAGCGAACTGCTTGAACTGATATTTTGATTTAGGCGCTTGTGCCCCAACGAGGATGCAGGCAATGGCGCCTCTTGGAGCTTGGTAGCCTCCATCCTCCTCATCAGGGAGGTTGCCGTTCCTCTCCGCAGCGTTGGCCTGATTGCCAGATGGCTTCTGGTAGCCACCCTTGCGCCTGCTTCCGCGGTACTCACGGCCTCGACCGCGGCTGCCGCTGCCGTCTGGTTGTTCGCGCTCCTTGCTCAGCCTCTTGAGGTCGAAACAGGTCTCTATAGAGTGACCACACCTGTTGTGGTAGATGCAGAATGGGCGGTGGTCGTCTTTTCTCTCCCCAGGCTCGGGAGAGTCCCTGCGGGTGCCCTTAGCGTCAGGCTCTGCCGCGAGGACCGCGGTGGCCTTGCGCTTGGGATCTTCCTTCTTCTTCTGGCTCCTGGACCCCTCACCGTGCTCGTCCCCTCTTGAGAACATCTTGACGAAGATGAGTCCCTAGCCTTGGCGCACTTGTCTGCCAAGTCGAACAGGTTCACCACAGAGGTGAGCTTGTCGTGGATACCCAGCTTCTCGAGCATCCTGCTGTTCGTGACGCCCTCGCGGAAGGCGGCGATGACTTTGGTGTCAGGGATGTTCGGGATCTCGTTGCTCACTTGGCTGAAGCGCTGGATGTACTTGCGGAGGGTTTCATCCTTCTTCTGCACCACAGCGCGCAGGTCGTTGTGGGTGAGCGCGCGTTCGTTGTACCCTTGAAGTTGGAGACGAACTTCTTGCAGAGCTCCTCCTAAGAGTTCACAGAGTCCTCAGAGAGGTTCAGGAGCCACGACAGCGCAGAGTCACGAAGCGTGTGGGAGAACCAGTTAACCATGACCTTCTCGTCTCCGCCTGCCTCCTGGATGGAGGTGGTGTAGAGCTGCAGGAACTCGATGGGGTTGCTGGAGCCGTCGTAGCCCTTGGGAGAGACGGCCTGAACTTTGGGGGCCATACCATGCGGCGCAGGGAGCGGGTGAACGCCATGCAGCCTCTGGTGTACGTGGCGACCCCGTGCTGCAGCGCACTGCGGTTCTGCTGGCCCGCCAGGCCGATTTCTTCCATGAGGTGGTTCTGGCGGTTGCGCTGGAGCTCCATCCCCACGCGCGCGTCTGGCGCGGTGCGTTGCACGATCAAGGAGTCGTGAGGCGAGGATGCGTGCAAGGCTATCCTCTGCGTCGCAATCGGTGCAGGCCCTGGTGGAGCCGGAGGCGCGTCAGGCGCAGCCATGCCCGTGAGGGAGGGTTGCACGACGGAATGCGATGGAGCGGGGCGAGTCGTAGCGATGCCGATGAGGTGGTTGAGGCGCTCCAGTCACTGCTCGTGGGACTCAGCTGTAGGCTGATAGCAGAGAAGTTCTTGCGCCATGAGCAGGGCAGTGTGCGGCGTTCGGTCCGTCCTGCCTGGACCGGAGCCGCTTGGGCGTTGCGTCGGGTGCGACGACTGTGTGTCCTCCTCGTGTTCGGCGTTGTGCTCGGGCTCCTCCACATGTGGGCCTGAGTTGGCGCGCTCCTCACGGAGGGGTCGTCCCCGTCGTCCGCGTGTGGCCGTTGCGTCGGGCGCGGCGCGAGCTCCTTCAGGCGCGCGTCTGTTGGCACGGGCGGCGCGAGTAGCGCGGGAGTTCGCCATGGCGCGGAGGCGGCTCGAAGGTCGTTGACGCGCCTCAATCCCCCTACCTGGCGTGCCATATGTCGGAGTGTGACTCCCACGGAACAGGGGTGGTCACTCCCTGAAGTGTAGTTTGAGAAGGGGATTGAACACGGAGGTCAAGCGACCCTCGAGAGGCACGACGACGGTGCTCGCCGGGCCTGGAGAGGAACACGCACGACAGAGATGGACACCAGCCCGTACCTAGGTTCACGGCACTCAGGAGGAGGTACCACCGTTACTCCTGCTTGTCTGTATTGCACTGCAGAGGTTACAGTACAACTGAGCTTGCCAAGGACTCTCTTGAGGCAGTTCGTGCTTGGAGAGGGACGTAATGGTCGTCTTCCTCCTCAAGCCGAGGGCTATTCTACTAGCTGGGCTAGGGTTTACAAGTGTTTTGCAAGCAATTGGCTGATCCCTTCCTACGGTGGAGGTCTTCCTCCTCTTATAGGCGTCACCGACGTCTTCCTTGCGCAGGGCGTCCAAGGTGGGCTCCCACACGGCAGTGGCGCGAAGGAGTTGGAGTCCACCACGGCTGAATCCTTACTGGACGCGGTCCATCGGCGATAAAGTTGGGCGTGGTGGCCGACAGGCTGCAGAGCGCGCAGAACGGCTCGCAGGGGTTGCAGTGATCGTGGTGGAGCCCACGATGACGATATTCTTGGAGCGTTGCGTCGTCCAGCCGCTTTATCACCAAAGAGGAAAGTCCCAACTGTCCTGGCGCAGGCGACGCAACTTTATTGACTCCTTTGTCACCAAAACGGCAAGGGGAGTGCCTGCGTCACTCTGCGGCTCCTGCAGAGGCCATGTGTGCCCTGTAGTACTGCCTTGGCCGCGACGCTTCCCCACAGTCCCGAGGCGGCCTGTGGAGGGATTTTAGTTGACTTTCTCTCCAGGCGCACGGCGCCTCGGGAGAGTCTCTTGAGGCGCAGGTCCTCTTCAGGCCTTCGCTTTCTCTTTAGGCCCTCAAGAGGATTTGCCTCTCGAGGGTCTCTCCAAGCGGTGGCTTGGTCCTTAGTCGTTTCGTCTGGTGTGTCCGTGCGCGAGGCCTGCGGAGAGTGGGCTCTTCATACCCCAGTCTCCACTGGGTCGACAGTTATGAGTACCATATCTGCGCCTGCGCCTTTGTGCCCTTTTGACCCATCGAAGTATATCGTCCAGGTGTTGGTACTGTTTGGTTCTTCCTATGGTTGTGTGTCTTCTTCTTCCGTTGGCTCGACTGTCCATATGGATTTACTTCATGTACTACGGCTGCGACTGCCCGTTGTTTAGGCTTTGGCTCCATTGTGGTATCACTTTTGAGCTGTTGCCCGTCCGGGAGTTGTTCTGTACAAAACGCTTCTAAAATTTTACAGAAGTCTCTGTCGCAAGCATCTGATTTTTGGAAGTTTCCATTGACTGTGATTACTCCTTTTGGACCTGGCATTTTGAGCTTGAGATACGCGTAATATGGTACGGCCATGAATCTTGCAAACGCCAGTCGTCCATGTATGGCATGATATTGTGACTTCCAGTCGACGACTTCGAAGTCGATCAACTCGCTCCTGAAGTGTGATGTGGGCATACCTTCCGGATACCCCAGTGTGGCGTATAATGAGGAGGAGGCCCACCTTGTGGCCCAATGAAGACCAAGAAGCTGCTAAGGAAATAACTTGAAGGACATGATAAGCACTCCTATTCGTAGTCTACTAGAACTTACATGTAAAACCCTCTGGCTCCATATATAAAGACAGAGAAGGATAAATAAAGGGACAGGCTACACCACAATAGACAATAGCCAACGGCGCATCTAGCCCTAGCCATCTTCAAATCCTCACGGTAGCTGAGCGGATCATCGGGACTTGGAGTATTCATCAGGCAAGATTGACCATGGCGCACACGCGAGCGGATCATCGGGGCTTAGAGTCCTATTCCTCCACGGATCAGTTCACTTTGGCCGAAGGAATTTAAAAAAAAAGGAAAAAGAATCAAGATCTCGAAAAGAATTTCGCCGCAGCAGCCAAGTCGAAATCTTCTCGGCTGATTCATGTCGTGCGGGCGCATGGGTGTCCGAGTCAGGTTCATACCCGCAAACGGTGAAAATTCCCGTGTTATGGATTAAGCCTAGTACTACGCTACTACTCCGACACAGCATATGGATCAAGAAGCTTAATCGAAAGAGGACAAAAGGAAACAACGAGGTGTGAGAGAGCAGCCAAGCTACTCATCTAAGGAGAGAAAAGCTAGTCGCCTGAGTGCAGCAGACCAGTGGATCAAAGGCTAAGAAAAGAAAGAAAAACACCTGCTCGTGGAACATGCTGATCAGGAGGCTGCATTGTACGCGTATCGAGGAAAAGAAAAGCTCAACCGCGCAGCCATCTTGGACTCGCAACGGCGGCGACTCTCATATCACCGCAGCACGTTGGTAGCGCCGCAGTGGCCCGTTTCGACACTGATCATCTCCGACTCCACATTTCAACATCGCTGCAGTAGCCTGCTCCTGGGAGGGTGCGACGTGCACTCGTGGACTGGACTGGTGTTTCGATATCGACAACAACAACTTCATTATTACACCTAGTTGGATGACTCCGGTGCCAATTTTGACTGTGCCTCGCCAACCCGACAAGGCGGACTCGGGCTGGGCATTGCAGTTGCTACATCGTCTCGGCCCAGCCATAGCACGCACGACTCCGTCCTGTCGACTTCGTCCAGCCGGGTCCACTATATCTCACAGATAAGAATAAATTTAACGTATTACAATTTATCACTATGAATAAAATTCATCTACTTCAAAGTATTATATTTGCTTGCATTAAATGGCTGCTAAGTGGTAGAGGCTAGGGTTCTACCTGGTCTAGGGCGAAAGTCGTAGGGATGGAAGTGAGGGCGGAGCGGTTGGAGGCGTGGGCGCCGGCGGCTGGCCGCCGTCGCGAGGAGGAAGGAGGAGGCGCGGTGCGGCTAGGGTTTGGAGGCTGGTGGGCTGTTAGGTCTCCCGTCTCCCTTCAGTAGACGAGACAGTATGATACTGAATATTTGTCTGATTAATCTCAAAGGGGTACATGTGTTTATATAGGAGGACGGCCTCCTCAAACCCTAATTTACTTGGGCTAAGCCCCTAATTTACTTAGGCTAAGCCCATATCTAGCCACTAGTGGGCTTCTTGCGGGTATAGGTCAAACCGGCCATAACATCTCTCCCCGTCTTCTCAAACAGCTCGTCCTCGAGCTGAACTTCTGGAAACTGCTAGCGAAGATCTTCAAGCTTTTCCCACGTAGCCTCGTCCTCTGGCATGCCCGTCCAATGCACCAAGACGTGCCAGATCCCACGACGCTGCTGGGCCTTCAGCACGCGCGCCACACTTGCCGGGGCAGGCTCAAGACGACCATCCGAAGTAGGTGGAAGAACCGGCGGTGTAGTCGGAGGGTCGCCACGATAGGCCTTCAGTAGACCGACGTTGAAGGCGTCATGGAGGCGCGAGCCCTCTGGCAGCTCAAGACGGTAGGCGAGCTTGCCGATGCGCTCCAACACACGAAAGGGACCGGCATAACGAGGCCCTAACTTGCGCCTGGAGCGCAGGTCCAAGGACTGAGTCGTCCGATGAAGAAGGCGTAGCCAGACCCAGTCGCCCACCGCAAACTCTGCCTCGCGATGGTGTGCATCATAGTACTTCCTGGCCAGCTGCTGAGCCTGAAGAAGTCGCTGGCGCGCCTCAGCCAGTATCTCGTCGTGGGTATGCAGCATCTCTTCCGCCGTCTCAGTACGTGCCGTGCCCGCCGCATAAGGAAGCATCGCCGGCGGAGGCCTCCCGTAGACCACCTCAAAGGGAGTAGCGTGCAACGCGGAGTGGTAAGACGTGTTGTAGCAGTACTCGGCCCACGCCAGCCAGTCCACCCAAGCTCGTGGACGATCTCCGGTGATGCAGCGCAGGTACATGGCGATGATCTTGTTGACGACCTCGGACTGCCCGTCCGTCTGAGGATGAAACGCCGTGCTCATGCGGAGTTTGACGCCCGCCAGTCAAAAAATGTCCCTCCAGACGTGGCCCGTGAACACCGGATCACGATCACTGACGATGGAGGACGGAAACCCTTGGAGGCGAACGATGCCGTCGAAGAAGGCGCGTGCTACGGATGCCGCCGTATAGGGATGGCCGAGGGCGATGAAGTGAACATACTTGGAGAAGCGGTCGACCACCGTGAGGATGACGGACTTGCCGCCAACCTTCGGTAGTCCATCGATGAAGTCCATGGAGATGTCCGCCCATACCTGGGACGGCACGTCCAGCGGCTGCAGCAAACCAGCCGGGCGAAGTGTCTCCGTCTTGTTTCCCTGGCACGTGGCACATGCCCGCACCCAGTCTCGCACCAGGGCGCCATCTCCTGGAATATAGAAGTCAGCGCGGAGACGGTGCAGGGTCTTCTGGACGCCCTCGTACCCTGCAGAGTGCGGCAAGGACAAGGCCTGGTGGCGCAGCTCGCCATGGTCCGACACGAAGATGCGGCACCCATGCAGAAGGAGGCCTGCGTCGAAGCGCCACGGCGCGGCCACCTCGGCGTCGCCCAGGCGTTGGTGCAGCTGCTCCGCATCTGCGGCCTCGGCGGTGGCGCGGCGCACGTCGTCAATGAAGGCGAAGGAGGGCCCGGAGTAGATGCAAAGGACCGCGCCGTCTGCGGGCGCTTCCCCGGTGTCGATGGCGTCGCCGCGGGACAAGGCATCGGCGACGGTGTTGAGGCGGCCGGGGCGGTACTCGACGGTGAAGTCAAAGCCGAAGAGCTTGCTGATCCACTGATGCTGCGGCACGGTGGAGAGGCGCTGGTCCAGCAAGAACTTCAGGCTGTAGTGGTCCGTGCGCACACGGAACGTCCGGCCCCAGAGGTACGCCCGCCAGTGGCGCACCGCCTGGACAAGTCCGATCAGCTCGTGCTCATAAGCGGCGAGCTTGTGGTGGCGCGCGGTGAAAGGGCGACTGAAGAACGCGAGGGGCCCCTCGCCCTGGTGAAGAACGGCACCGAACCCGATGCCGGAGGCGTCGCAGTCCACCATGAAGGGCTCGGCGAAGTCTGGCATCTGTAGAACATGGCCCGTCGTGAGTGCCCGCTGCAGGGTAGCGAAGGCCGTGGCCGCCTCCTCGTCCCAAGAGAAGGCGTCGCGGCGAAGCAGACGTGTGAGGGGCGCGGCGATGATGCCGAAGTCCTGGATGTAGCGCCGGTAGTATCCCGCGAGGCCCAAAAATCCGCAGAGAGCGCGCGCGGACTGGGGCGTCGGCCACGCGGTGACGGCAGCGACCTTGTCCGCGTCCATGGCGACTCCGTCGGCGGAGATGGCGTGGCCCAAGTATGCGACGGAGGTCGTGCCAAACGAGCACTTCGAGCGCTTGAGATGAAGTCGATGCGCTCGAAGCTCGTTGAAGATGATGGCCACGTGCTGCAAGTGCTCCGCCCAGGATGCGCTGTAGATCAAAATATCATCAAAGAAAACAAGCACAAAGCGGTGTAAGTAGGGGCTGAGCACATCATTCATCAGGGCCTGGAAGGTCGCCGGCGCGTTGGAGAGGTCGAAAGGCATCACCAAGAACTCGTAGTGGCCATGGTGAGTGCGGAACGCCGTCTTGGCGATGTCGTCCGGGTGCATGCGCACCTGATGATAGCCTGAGCGCAAGTCGAGCTTGGTGAAGAAACGCGCGCCATGCAGCTCGTCCAAGAGCTCCTCCACGACGGGGATGGGGAACTTGTCCTTGGACGTGACGGTGTTGAGGGCGCGGAAATCGATGCAGAAACGCCACGTGCCGTCGGCCTTGCGCACCAGGAGCACGGGGGCGCAGAATGGTGACGTCGAGATGCGAATGATGCCCTGCGCTAGCATGACCGCCACCTGGCGCTCAAGCTCGTCCTTCTGCAGCTGGGGGTACCGGTACGGCCGCACTGCAACGGGGGCCGTGTTCGGCAGCAAGTGGATGCGGTGGTCACAGGGCCGCGAAGGTGGTAGGCCCTGTGGCTCGGCGAAGTCCTGGACCGTGGTGGTGAAGGCGAGGCGTCTCAGCTCGGCGAGGCGGCTGCCGCGGAGGGTCGGCCCAAACCGCTGCAGACACAATGCGTAGAAATGCTCCCATGCGGGCATCCCGCCTTCGTCCTGCTCGAGGGCGTAGTACCATGTCTGCGCAGCGCCTCGGAGGTGATAGGAGGCGATCCACGTGCGGTCGGCGCTGAGCGTCCGCTGCCCCCGAAAGAACTGCTCGCACTGGTTCAGGCAGTTCAGGGGGTCGGTGGCGCCGTCGTAGGTGGCGAACTACATCTTGGTGAAGCGAGGGGGCTGCAGCGCCAGCGGCGTGACCCCGTAGGCTGAAGGAGATATGCCCTAGAGGCAATTAATAAAGTGTATTCTTTATCATATCTCGTTTCTTCATAATAGGTTTTTGTGTCATGCTAGAACCGTATTAAGCGGAAACATTAATGCGGGTGTGATACGCAAACAACCAGGTCCCTAGTAGCCTCTACTAAGACTAGTTTCGTTGCGCGATTGATGATCGAGGTTTCCCGGTCATGGGGCATGGTGCCGGTCGGCAATGAGAGTCATATTGCTGGAGAGTGATGTGATGGACATACCCAGTTTTGGAGAACATAGTCATTACGCCTTTGACCGTGAGATCAACTCTTATTGATATTCCCGGAAGATACTTTGATTGCACCAAACGTCGTATCTTATTTAGTATGAAAATAACGGTGATACTTTTGGGTATTGGAAAGGAGTATTGAGACGAGGGGTCAAGAGCGGGATTTGCCTGTCCGCGTAGCAGGATAGATACTCTCGGGCCCACTCGGTGAGATCTTGTCTAATGAGCTTGCAAGCATGTGACTAGGTCACGGAGACATGAGATCATGAACGAGTAGAAGATAGCGTCGTCGGTAACGAGGTCGGGATTAGGTATGGAGATATCTATGGAACGACGCTCGGACGTGCTAAGTATCGCTATGGCAAAAGGTCTAAGACTTCACGTTCAGGTTTGATAGATGAAAGTCATTCGTTATATCTCAGGGATTAATTCAGGGGGTCCAGGCCTACGAGTTAGTCGTTGATCATTGAGGAGTCTTGGTCATACCTGATATTATATCGAACCGCTAGGGTAACACACTTAAGGGGTTTCGACAAGACAACCGGAAAGGAAGGAGATCACCGGGAGCGTCCCGGGAGAGGTCCGATGGAGATCGGGCAGCACCGAAAGAGTTTTCGGAGCTAGGAAATATTATATATATTATGTTTGATATTAATTAGTGTTATTAATATGCAAATATGATTTTATATATTTATTTTCGAATTTATTAAGGCAGATTTCCCTAAATGGGCCTTCGAGACGAAAGAAGGCCCAAGAGGGGAAAATTCCCTAGGGGAATTCGGTGGGGGCCAGGAGGGCCGGCCTAGGTGGGCCACAAGGGGCCCACCAGGGGGCCGGCGCACTCCCTTGGCCGAACCAGGCAATGTGGGGATAGTCCCACATGGCCTGGCTGGCAAGGTTGGCTCCCCTTGGGAGCCTGTATAAGAAGGGGCACCCCCAGCCTTTTAATTCACCAATTAATTCCCGATTTCTCTCTCGATCTCGTGGTTCCCAAGTCGGAGCCGCGCCGAGCAAGAGGATCCGGGGATCTCCTCCACCATAGCCCGCTGCCGCGCTGCTGGTGTTCCCGTCCAAGTCTTCCGCTGCTCGTCCTGGACTGGAGCTTCGGAGGCGTCGTCTCCACCGTACGTGTGCGACTCCCTGCGAGGTGCTGTGCTAGCGGTACTCGGAGGCCTGCTTCCTCTACACGACCTTGAGGTCGGCTTCGTCGGTCTGCATCGACAACGTTTGTGCGGGAACGTAATCCCCGCTTTCGGTCTACAAGGGTACGTATTCCGATCTCCGTTCGTACTACTATATCTGCATAGAATAGATCTTGGCTAGTTTAAGGATATCGTTGCTAGGAAATTTATTGTTTTCTGCACACGATCCCCTTCAGTGGTATCAGAGCCGATCTATCGTAAGATATAGCTGTACGCTGTTAGAACCCGTGCTCTGCACGGGGGCACCGTTCCTGTTATTTGCTACCCTCTAGCGTGCACTTGTGTATTCAAGCGGCTTTGAGTTGATGAAGCGGCCCGGACCGACTTTACGCGTACGCTTACGCGAGACTGGTTCCACTACTGACATACGGCTTGTACCGTATCTGTGGTTGGCGGGTGACAGTTTCTCTCTCTTTAGTTGGTCTTCGCATTTTCAATGGAGGGCCCGAAAGGGATGCTTAAACATGCAATTATTGGATCGTTGTTGTGGTCATAAGATTCGTAGGTATGAAGCGGTTCTATTTACGAAAGCCCCAAGCCACGTAAAATATGCAAAAGATAAAGTAGAAGCGTCTAACTTTATTTTGCAGGGGCTATGTGATATGGTCAAGGTAGGTTTATTAAATTGTTTATAAACTGCGGGCGCCAAGAAGACCATGGCGCGATGGACTATATCACATTGCATTACATTTGATGTTTTGTGGGCATCTTATTTTTGTGTGATTGTGTGTTACACGGCGGTAGCTGAATAAGATGATCCCTTCAAAATACCACTAGTGTTCTCCCTCCAACGCGCATCACCAATAAAGTTCTACGTTATGAGGCAGGCCGTGATGATCGGGTGTCATACATATCTTCGTTCGCATACGGTGGGTGTAAGCCATGTTGCACAAGCGTCAGCGTGGAGGTCTTTGGTGGCGAGCCTAGCATACTCAGAGGTATGGCCTCGGAACAGGAAGACCGAAAGGTCGAGCACAAGTCACAAAATTGGTGTGGCGGACGATTTTGTCTACTCCTGAAGTTGTGCCGCCGGCTTTGATGATGAGGGGTGGTGCAATGGATGGGGGTCGTGTAATCGCTTAAACGACCATGAGGGATGTTCGTTTGAGTGGGAGTTATGTTAGTTATTTTCTAAAATACTATAACTCAAAATTATTATGAACAAAGTCTTATGTTGTTGCAAATTCCATTGTAGATGTCTCGCCCCTCGTTTAACCTAGGTCTGTTCCTTGAGAAAGAAAAGCTTAAGACCAATGGGTCAAACTTCATGGCCTGGTTCCGCAACCTGAGGATCCTCCTCACTCCCCATAGGGTGGCCTACGTCATTGAGGCCGCCATAGGTGACCCTCCTGCAGATGAAGCCTCTGAGGATGAGAAGAAGGTCTTCCAGACCCGATCGGAGGATTCTGCCTTTCTCCCGAGTGGCATGCTCTACGCCATGGAAGCCGACCTGCAGAAGCGTTTTGAGAAGATGAGCGCCTTTGAGATCATTTCGGATCTTAAGGCTGTCTTTGCGCCGCAGGCTAAGGCTGAGAGATATGAGGCTTCTGAGCTTTTCTTCTCAGCCAAGATGGAAGAGCATAGCAGTGTGAGCGAGCATGTAGTCAAGATGTCTGGCTACGTTCAACGCCTGAATGCTCTGGAGTGCAAGATTCCCGATGAGCTGGCGATTGACAGGTTGTTGCAATCGTTGCCACCGAGCTACAAAGGCTTCGTTATGAACTACAACATGCAGGGCATGGCTAAGTCCCTGGGTGAAGTGTTCGTGATGCTCAAGACTGCTGAGGTAGAGATTAAGAAGGAACACACGCTGTTGATGGTCAACAAGACCGTTGATTTCAAGAAGTCCGGTGGCAAGGGAAAGCAGAGCTGGAAGTCCCGGAGGGAGGCAAAGTTGGCTGCCAAGCCCAGGACTAACAGGTCTGGTCCCAGAGCTAGCGTGGAGTGTTTCTACTGCAAGGGGAAGGGTCACTGGAAGCGCAACTGCCCCAAGTATCTGGAGGATAGGAAGTCTGGCAAGACGGTCGACAAAGAGCAAGGTATATTTGATATACATGTTATAGATGTGTACCTTACATCCGCCCGGAGCAATACATGGGTATTTGATACTGGTTCTGTTGCTCATATATGTAACTCTCAGGAGGAGTTGCGGAATAGAAGGCGGCTGGCGAAGGATGAGGTGACGATGCGCGTCGGCAACGGATCGAGAGTCAACGTGGTGGCTGTCGGCACGCTCCCTCTGCATCTACCATCGGGATTAGTTTTGGTTTTAAATAAATGTTATTTTGTGCCATCCTTGAGTGTAAACATTATAAGTGGGTCTTGCCTGTTACAAGACGGTTATTCATTTAAATCAGTGTCAAGCAATTGTGCTATTTATATGAATGATATCTTTTATGTTAATGCTCCCGAGAGTAATGGTTTATTCTTGTTGAATCTCGATCGTAGTACTCACATCCATAACATAGAAGCCAAACGAATTAAGTGTAGTGACGATACCGCCATGTTTTTGTGGCATTGCCGTCTTTGTCATATTGGTATAAAGCGCATGAAGCGACTCCACTCCGATGGACTCTTGGACTCGTTGGATTTCGGATCCCTCGATACATGTGAACCATGCCTCATGGGCAAAATGACCAGGACACCGTTCAAAGGTTTCGTTAAAAGGTCGTCGGATTTGTTGGGGATCATACATACAGACGTATGTGGACCAATGAGCGTTTCGACACGCAATGGTTATCGTTACTTCGTCACCTTCACTGATGACTTGAGTAGATACGGTTATATCTATTTGATGAAACACAAGTCTGAAACGTTTGAAAAGTTCAAAGAATTCCAGAGTGAAGTTGAGAATCAGCTTAATAGGAAAATCAAGCATCTCCGGTCCGATCGCGGTGGAGAGTACTTGAGTTTTGAGTTTGGCACACATCTGAAGAGTTGTGGCATAGTGCCTCAACTTACGCCCGCCGGAACGCCGCAGCGAAACGGTGGGTCCGAGCGACGTAATCGTACTCTACTGGATAGTGTCCGATCTATGATGTCTCTTACCGATCTGCCAGTGTCCTTCTGGGGTGATGCGTTAGAAACAGCCGCATTCATTTTAAATAGGGCTCCGTCCAAGTCCGTTGAAACGACGCCTTATGAATTATGGTATGGCCAAAAGCCTAAGTTATCGTTTCTGAAGGTTTGGGGTTATGAGGCGTACGTTAAGAAACTACAGCCCGACAAACTCGAACCGAAGTCGGAGAAAGTCGTCTTTGTAGGATATCCGCGGGAAACCGTTGGGTACACCTTCTACAACCAAGCTGAGGGCAAAACTTTTGTCGCGAAGACCGGTGCCTTTCTAGAGAAGGAGTTTCTCGCGAAAGGAGTAAGTGGGAGGAAGGTAGACCTCGATGAAATCGTTGATCCTGAACTCGAGATTCCGAGTGGCGCAACGGAAGCAATTCCGGAAACGTCCTCCGTGGAAGGAGTGGGAGAAACTGTCGAGGAAGATGTTCTACCTCGTAGGTCTGGTAGATCTCGGATCCCACCAGAATGGTATGGCAACATGGTTTGCACCGTCATGCTAGTCGAGCAGGACGAACCTACGAACTACAAGGAGGCGATGGAGAGTCTAGAGTCCGAGAAATGGCTTGAAGCCATGAAATCCGAAATAGGATCCATGTATGATAACCAAGTGTGGACTTTGCTGGATATTCCCGAAGGGCGCAAGGCCGTCGAGAATAAGTGGATCTTTAAGAAGAAGACTGATGCTGATGGTAATGTGACCGTCTATAAAGCTCGGCTTGTCGCAAAGGGTTTCCGACAAGTTCATGTAATTGACTACGATGAAACTTGTTCACCGGTAGCGATGCTTAAGTCTATTCGGATTTTGTTAGCGGTAGCTGCCTACTATGATTATGAAATCTGGCAGATGGACGTCAAAACGGCCTTCCTGAATGGAAACATTGAGGAAGAGTTGTACATGGTACAGCCGGAAGGTTTTGTCGATCCAGGAAGTGCTAACAAGGTGTGCAAGCTTCAGCGATCCATCTATGGATTGAAGCAGGCATCTCGGAGCTGGAATCTTCGCTTTGATGAGGTAATCAAAGGTTTTGGATTTATCCAGAATGTGGAAGAGACCTGTATTTACAAGAAAATGAGTGGGAGCTCGGTTGTGTTCTTAGCACTGTATGTTGACGACATATTGCTAATAGGGAATGATGTGGAACTTCTGAATAGCGTGAAGGAATATTTAAACAGTAAGTTTTCCATGAAGGACTTAGGAGAAGCTGCGTATGTTTTAGGCATAAAAATCTATCGTGATAGATCAAGGCGCCTATTAGCACTAAGTCAGAGTACTTATCTTGATAAAATATTGAAGCGTTTTCATATGGAGAAGGCAAAGAAGGGTTCTCTGCCGGTTATCAAGAATAAGATATTGCGTAAGGCGCAGTGTCCGGTGACGGAACTGGGTAAGGCCGAAATGACGAAACATCCTTATGCTTCAGCCATAGGATCGATCTTGTATGCAATGTTGAGTACTAGACCAGATGTGGCATTAGCTCTAAGTTTGACAAGCCGGTTCCAGAGTAATCCTGGAATGCCGCATTGGGTAGCTGTTAAGAGCATTCTTAAGTATCTCAATAAGACAAAGGAAATGTTCCTTGTGTATGGTGGCTGCGATGAGGAACTTGGCGTAACGGGTTACGTAGATGCAAGTTTCTGCTCAGACCCCGATGACTGTAAGCCACAGACAGGTTACGTGTTCAAGGTGAATGGAGGCGCCGTGTGCTGGAGAAGTGGGAAGCAACCCATAGTCGCACAATCTACAATGGAGTCGGAGTACATTGCTGCCTGCGAGGCCGCGAATGAAGCTGTGTGGCTGAGGAAGTTTGTCATCGAACTTGGAGTGTTCCCAAGCGTGCAAGACGCCGTGGTCCTCTTCTGCGACAATACGGGTGCCATTGCGAACGCCAAGGAGCCAAGGTCTCACTCCACCGCCAAACACATTCTCCGACGCTTCCACGTGATACGTCAGTACGTACAAGGAGGCGATGTGAAGATTTGCAAAGTGCATACGGATCTGAATGTGGCAGATCCGCTGACGAAGCCTCTCCCGCTTAATAAGCATGAACAGCACCAATTAGCTATGGGTGTTAGGCTTTTACCAAGTTGTAATCTAGATTAAGTTGTACTCTAGTGCAAGTGGGAGACTGAAGGAGATATGCCCTAAAGGCAATTAATAAAGTGTATTCTTTATCATATCTCGTTTGTTCATAATAGGTTTTTGTGTCATGCTAGAACCGTATTAAGCGGAAACATTAATGCGGGTGTGATACGCAAACAACCAGGTCCCTAGTAGCCTCTACTAAGACTAGTTTCGTTGCGCGATTGATGATCGAGGTTTCCCGGTCATGGGGCATGGTGCCGGTCGGCAATGAGAGTCATATTGCTGGAGAGTGATGTGATGGACATACCCAGTTTTGGAGAACGTAGTCATTACGCCTTTGACCGTGAGATCAACTCTTATTGATATTCCCGGAAGATACTTTGATTGCACCAAACGTCGTATCTTATTTAGTATGACAATAACGATGATACTTTTGGGTATTGGAAAGGAGTATTGAGACGAGGGGTCAAGAGCGGGATTTGCCAGTCCGCGTAGCAGGATAGATACTCTCGGGCCCACTCGGTGAGATCTTGTCTAATGAGCTTGCAAGCATGTGACTAGGTCACGGAGACATGAGATCATGAACGAGTAGAAGATAGCGTCGTCGGTAACGAGGTCGGGATTAGGTATGGAGATATCTATGGAACGACGCTCGGACGTGCTAAGTATCGCTATGGCAAAAGGTCTAAGACTTCACGTTCAGGTTTGATAGATGAAAGTCATTCGTTATATCTCAGGGATTAATTCAGGGGGTCCAGGCCTACGAGTTAGTCGTTGATCATTGAGGAGTCTTGGTCATACCTGATATTATATCGAACCGCTAGGGTAACACACTTAAGGGGTTTCGACAAGACAACCGGAAAGGAAGGAGATCACCGGGAGCGTCCCGGGAGAGGTCCGATGGAGATCGGGCAGCACCGAAAGAGTTTTCGGAGCTAGGAAATATTATATATATTATGTTTGATATTAATTAGTGTTATTAATATGCAAATATGATTTTATATATTTATTTTCGAATTTATTAAGGCAGATTTCCCTAAATGGGCCTTCCGGACGAAAGAAGGCCCAAGAGGGGAAAATTCCCTAGGGGAATTCGGTGGGGGCCAGGAGGGCCGGCCTAGGTGGGCCACAAGGGGCCCACCAGGGGGCCGACGCACTCCCTTGGCCGAACCAGGCAATGTGGGGGTAGTCCCACATTGCCTGGCTGGCAAGGTTGGCTCCCCTTGGGAGCCTATATAAGAAGGGGCACCCCCAGCCTTTTAATTCACCAATTAATTCCCGATTTCTCTCTCGATCTCGTGGTTCCCAAGTCGGAGCCGCGCCGAGCAAGAGGATCCGGGGATCTCCTCCACCATAGCCCGCTGCCACGCTGCTGGTGTTCCCGTCCAAGTCTTCCGCTGCTCGTCCTGGACTGGAGCTTCGGAGGCGTCGTCTCCACCGTACGTGTGCGACTCCCTGCGAGGTGCTGCGCTAGCGGTACTCGGAGGCCTGCTTCCTCTACACGACCTTGAGGTCGGCTTCGTCGGTCTGCATCGACAACGTTTGTACGGGAACGTAATCCCCGCTTTCGGTCTACAAGGGTACGTATTCCGATATCCGTTCGTACTACTATATCTGCATAGAATAGATCTTGGCTAGTTTAAGGATATCGTTGCTAGGAAAATTATTGTTTTCTGCACACGATCCCCTTCATAGGCGCCCTCCTGTCGGCCGGGGGTGAAGGATGCGCTGGCTGAGAAGGGGGCCGCGAAACCCCCTGGGCCGCCGGAGGTGGGAGCGACCCGCTGGACCGTCGGCTGTGCTGCCGCCTCGCTGTAGATGGGCGGGCCGTCGAGCTAGGCAGGCAGCAGCGAGGGCGATGCTGGCCACTGGACGGTGGAGCGCCCCTTGCTGGCAACAGCTGCCGCCGGTGGCTGATCGGCAGGCGCGGGCGGCCCGATCGGCGGGGACGGGTGCTGGCCCGCTCTCATCTCGGCGAAGTCGAGGCGGAGGGCGCGGAGGCTGTCAGCGATGTCCGTCAGCGCCGCAGGCAGGAGGGAGAGGACCGTGGCAGGGGCGGCGGCGGCCTGGATGGCGGCGGCGGCTCCCTGGGCGTCGGTGACGGCGGCGGTTACCAGCGGCGCGGACGCGCCGAGCATGGCGGTGGTGTCGGCGGCGGAGGTGGTGGTTATGGGGTCGATGTGGGGGCCGTTGGAACCCATGAGACCTAGGCAATCTGATACCAAAGTGGTAGAGGCTAGGGTTCTACCGGGTCTAGGGCGGAGGTTGTAGGGATGGAAGTGAGGGCGGCCCCGGTTGGAGGCGTGGGCGCCGGCGGCTGGCCGCCGTCGCGAGGAGGAAGGAGGCGCGGTGCGGCTAGGGTTTGGAGGCTGGTGGGCAGTTAGGTCTCCCATCTCCCTTCAGGAGACGAGACAGTATGATACTGAATATTTGTCTGATTAATCTCAAAGGGGTACATGTGTTTATATAGGAGGACGGCCTCCTCAAACCCTAATTTACTTGGGCTAAGCCCCTAATTTACTTGGGCTAAGCCCATATCTAGCCACTAGTGGGCTTCTTGCGGGTATAGGTCAAACCGACCATAACAATTGCGGCTAATACGGTCATTTTTCTCTCTTACAGTAAATCATATAGTTCGCTGGCCGAAATTACACATCGGCGTAAATATTGGATGATTACCTGGATTTTTCAAAGGCAGGTCATACCTCGCATTGGATTTGTAAAGTCGGGATATTACCCGCATCGGATTTTTCAAATTTGGGTCATAACCTGCATCGGATATTCAAAGTCGGGTTTTTAATAACCCGCATCGGAATTTATTTAAGTCGGGTTATTTACAACCCTCGTCGGATTTCTCAAAGTCGGGTTATTTACAACTCGCACCGGATTTTTTAAGTCGAGTTTTCTATACCTCGCATCGGATTTCTCACCCATTGCCGCGTTGATTTTATCCGCCGCGTCGATTACTTACTCCGCCGCGTTGACTCCGTCGGCCGTGTCGACTATCAGTTATCTACTAGTCGCTCCAGTCGCACTCGACGCTCGGGGGCGACGTAACAGGTTATTCAATAAATCACCCAGTCGCACTCGACACTCCGGGGCTGCGGCATAATAGTTCATTCAAAATTCACCCCAGTCGCACTCGACGCTCAGGGGCTGCGTCGATTCCGGTCCGTCGCATCCACTTTATCCACCACGTTACTTGTTGTGTCGACTCTGTTCACCATTTCTACTACTTCTTAAAGATAAGTTTTAATTTATGATATTCAGTTTTCCAGCATGGACAATACTATTTTATTCCAAGATCTTGTATTTGTGTACACTAATTGGCCGATTAGCCACTGTTCCTAGTCAATATTTTCATATGCAAAAGACGAGTTAAGCATCTTCTCAGTCGCTTCATACTTCAGCAATTCAGTCCCATCGGGAGGGTAGCCGCAACATTTTCGACTGTGGTTTTGAGCCTACGCTCAATTGCAAGCAATTAAACATAGCCTCGGGGGCTACTCCCACTGGAGCACTGTCGCGCACCCGATGTTTTCAGTCGACGATCAGCGTCAGTTGAAGATGAAGTGCAGTGGACAGATCAGAATTATCTCAAGAATATTCGGAGGAGCAGGCTCTCATATGCAGTCGAAACCCGGTCGAGTGCCTCGCGGATCTTATGCAAAACATATAACAATTCCGGGACGTTCTAGCCTAGTCTAGTCCCCGATGCTGCAACAAACTATGCAACGGTAAGACCTGAACAAGTCAGGGTGACCCGTACAAGCTACGTGGACTCGTTGAAATTTCCGTGCCAACATGCATGAAGAAAAATCAAGGCGGACGCGCTAAGGTTACTTTATTAATAACCGGGTTCTGAGCAGTAAGTCCCGACAGGCATGAGTTGAACTTGAACGGTCTTACCGGTTTCGAGTCAGGGGAGTCGAGATTGAGTAGGCTAGTAAGGTATTACGCCCGATGACGTGGGGCTGCCTTTCGGGTAGCCCACGATAAGGATACCTGGGCCGCGCCAAGGATGTGGAAGCCCACAGAAGGCCCATGCGGGGTATCATGTAACCTAGTCCAAGTCGGTTAGGAAGCATAACCTGCCATATCTGTAGTTGCCATCGGCATCAACCACCCGAGACCTGGCTGCCTATAAAGCCAGGAGGGTCGCTCGTCCAAAAGGACACGTTCATAGACACCGCCACAAACCCTAGCGAGATCGCAATCTCGCCATTGTAACCACAACTCGCATCAATAATCAGACAAACAGGAGTAGGGTGTTATCCTCCGGGAGCCTGAACCTGGGTAAATCCTTGCTTGTCAGCCGTCGTGACCACCTGCACTCATCTCTCTCCCCATCAACCAACCCGGGGTGCACAACCCTGGGACTTGTCGAGTTAACACCTCATCAATTGGCACCGTCTGTGGGAAGGTCAAACAAGTGCTAGGATCATGGTCGCTCCGGCTCCATCCGCAATGAAGATCGGCGTATCCGCCGCCAGGGAGTCGATCCGATTCGGCTCCTTCGAGTACGTCCTCCACCCGCCGGCCCACCGCTCGGTGTACGCCGATCTGGACAAAGGTATACACATCACCTTCGGCTCCATATACTGCTGCATCGATAGTCGTGGTATACTCAGGTCAACGACTACTGCGCTACGCGCGGCAGCGTCACCCGAACCGGCAACCCCCGCGCCCGCCGAACCCGCGAAGATCGCATCGGCTGCACTCGCTGAAGCCGCGCCCGCTGCAGCCGCGAGGATTGCATCTACATCGACCACACCGACAACTTTGGCAACGGCCGCGCGGATCGGATCTACTACCCCAACTTCGGCCGTGCGGTCGACTAAGTCAAGATCTACCTCGACTGTCGCACCCGCACGAGCAGCTAGGAGCTCGCGCCCGACAGCCGCGTCACGCGCGCCCTCATCTTCGTGGAAGTCCCAAGTCTACCCCAAGCTAATCGCACTCGCCCCGGCGATCGGGAACACATGGACGATCACGAGAAGACGCGACAGCGACTGCGCCGCGCGCCACGTTGCAGCAATTTTTGATCCCGAGAAAGACACGGACGACATAAGCAGCATCGGCAGCACCAACTCTCCAACTCAAGTCTACCCCAAGCAAGTCTTCATGGCCGGTACAGCACCACATGTCGACGACGAAGAACCCGCATATCCGCTAGAGGTGGACATGCCGGACCAGACTAAACTTGTCATCACGCGGGACATGGCGATCCAAGCCATGAAGCATGTGGACGAGGGCACGTTCCCCCCACCCAACGCACCTCGAGACGACCACCTGGCGGTCTAGTACTTGCTACGCAAGGAAGGCGAACGAATCCGCGCCGAAAAAGCCGACCTGCTCAGGCGCAAAAGGGACGCGGACGCATCGAGTGCCAGGCGAGCCGCCCTCTCCTTCACATCCTCTACGGAGGTCAACCAAGGAGCACGGCGAAACAGAGCCCGCGTTCCCCTCATGGCAGAAGCCGATCGAACCAGGCTCACCCGCAACCTCGACTCGTCCTTTGTCACCGAAGATGAGAACGGGATACCCGTACCAAAGACGGCGAACGCCGCCCTGATCTCAGTCCAGACGTACCTCCGGCTCACGCAGCCACCGGAGGGGGACGGGCGCTCCCTTCTCCACAAGCAGCAAATTGCCTCCATAAGGGCAATCGAAGAAGCGCTGGCCGCCAAGGGGCCAAGCAACCAGGCGCACGAACCGACAACCTCGGGCATCCCAGCGGCACAGCGGCAACCAGTCAAGGACCTTCGCGACGTCCTCACGCAGAAGACGGTGGATCGCAACCGCAAGGAGCGCTCGGCTAGTGCGGCAAACGCGGACGACCACGCTGACCGCGACTTCGAGCCGTGCGGCGTGGCATGCCTCAGCTTCAACATCCGCGACACCCGCATGCCTAAGGGCTTCAAGTTGACAGCAGGCACACCAAAGTATGACGGGAAACAAGATCCAAAACTGTGGCTCGAAGACTACCTCATCGCCTGCACTTGCCAAGGCGGGACGTCGACTACGGCAGTGCAGTACATCCAGCTCATGCTGACGGACTCGGTACGCGGGTGGCTCACAAGCCAACCCAAAGACTCTTTCCGAACATGGGAAGAATTCCAGGATAACTTCATCAAGAGTTTCTCGGGAACATTCGCAAGGCCAACGACCTACATCGAGTTGCAGGCCTGCAAGCAAGGAAAGGATGAGTCGCTCCGCTCCTACATCCAGCGGTGGACACTACTCCGCAACACCATGGAACCCGTCTCAGAAGATCGAGCTAGTAGCGGCGGGCTATGAAACCCCCCGTGAGGACAAACACGACAATAGTCGACAGTACGACCAGGGTCGACAGACTAACTCGAGTCAGTATAACCGTGGCAGCAGCAGCATCGGCCACAACGATGGAAGCCAGAAGCGCGAGTGGAAGCGCCCACTGACCCCAGCAGAGGAGCTGATGCAACCCCGTAAGCATCACTCGTTCCGCAACCCGAAAACAGGCAAATGGGGTTCCAGCCACTTGTTGAAGGACTGTCGCAAAGCAAGAAAAATATTCCAAGCCATGCAGCAAATCATCGCTCCAGTATAAGCAATACAAGCGGCCCCGCAGCTAGCCATCCAGGCTGCACCCGCAAACAACAACCAGGTGCAGGCGGCAGGAGCATTCCCTCAGCCGCAGCAACAACAACAGCAACAAGGACAGTCGGCAGCAACCGACACGTACCCACCCGCCAGGGGGCAGCTGAACATGATCCAGAAGGGACCCCCGTCAAACAGGCGCCAAAAGATCATCACCCGCCAAGTACTACAGGCCATCCACAGCCCGCGCGCGGTACCAAGTTACCTGCGCGGGTCGGAGACACCCATCACGTTTTCTAGGGCAGACCACCCATCCGAGGTAACCCGACCCGGGCACGCCGCACTCGTGATTGAGACCCTGATCGGCGACTACAGTCTGAAGAAGGTGTTCCTGGACAGAGGCAGAGGCATCAACATCATATTCGCCGACACCCTGAGAAGAATGAACAGGTCGACAGAGAAATTGCCGGAATCGGAAACCACTTTCCACGGCATAGTACCAGGGCAAGCAATCACGCCCATGGGAACAATCACACTCGACGTCATCCTCGGTACACCCGAGCACTTCAGGAAGGAGTCGATAGACTTTGAGGTCGTCGACTGGAAGTCACAATACCACGCCATCCTCGGGCGTCCAACCTTTGCCAGGTTCATGGCAGTACCCCACTACGCCTACCTGATGATAAAGCTGCCCGGGCCGAAAGGAGTAATCACTGTACTCGGCGACTTCGGGCTCTCCAACAGCTGCGACCGCGAGTTCGCCAAGATTTCTGAGTTCTTCGGAGTCGAAGAGCATTTCAAGGCCATATCAGCCGACAACGACACGACCGTCTTCCTAGCTCGCCAGAAGCCAGCTAAGGACGCAGCATTCAACACGAACGACGACACCGTCACCCACCAAGTCCATCCGACTGACAGCAGAAAGACGGTCAAGGTCTCGTCAAGTCTGACCCCAGCATAGGAAAGCGCGCTCGTCGAGTTCCTACGTGAGAACTGGAAGATCTTTGCATGGCAACCTTCTGACATGCCAGGGATACCCAGGGAACTCGCCGAGCACTCTCTGAAAGTCCACAAGGACGCAAGACCAGTCAAACAATCCATGCGACGCTTCTCAGGACCCAAGCAAGACGCGATCACCATGGAAGTCGATAGGCTACTGCACGCCAAGTTCATCCGAGAGATCAAGTACTCGGACAGGGTCGCCAACCCGGTCCTAGTGGAGAAAAAGAAGACGAAGAAACTACGCATGTGCGTGGACTTCACCGCAGTTAACAAGTGCTGCCCCAAGGATCGCTTCCCGCTACCACGGATAGACCAGATCATCGACTCGACAGCAGGTTGCGAGCGCCTGTCCTTCCTGGATGCCTACTCAGGTTACCAGTAGATCAGGCTGAAAGTCGAGGACGAAGAGAAAACGGCCATCATCACACCCGACGGCGTCTTTTGCTACCAGGCGATGCCGTTCGGGTTAAAGAACGCAGGTGCCACGTACCAGCGGACAATGCAAGCTTGCCTCAAGGGGCTAACCGGGCAGATCGTCCAAGTCTACGTCGATGACATCGTCGTCACAACCCGAAAGGAAGATACCCTAGTCGACGACCTCCGCAAGGTCTTCGCCGCACTCGATGTATACCAGATCAAGCTCAACCCAGAGAAGTGCGTGTTCGGCGTGCCAACCGGAGAGCTGCTAGGGTACCTCGTATCGGCAAGAGGAATCGAAGCGAACCCCGAGAAAATGCAGAACATTCTCACCATGTCAGCACTAACCAAACTCCGCGAGGTGCAGCGATTAGCCGGCCGAGTCGCATCTCTCAGCCGGTTCATTAGTAAGTTGGGAGAGAAAGCCTTACCTTTCTACCAAATGATGAAGAAGACGGACAAGTTCGAGTGGACACAGGAGGCGCAGGACGCGTTCGACCACCTGAAGAAAACCCTAACGACCTCTCCAGTCCTCGTGGCACCACTGGAAAACGAGCCGCTATACTTATACGTCTCAGCAACAAACAGAGTGGTAAGCACGGTACTCGTAGTCGAACGGGAAGAAGAAGGGCACAGTCACCCGGTGCAAAGGCCCGTCTACTACCTCAGCGAAGTCCTCACCCTGTCCAAGCAGAACTACCCGCATTACCAGAAGCTGGCGTATGGAGTCTTCATGACCTCCAGGAAGGTCGTCCACTACTTCTCCGAGCACCCGATCACGGTGGTAAGCTCCTCTGGACTAGCAGACATTCTCACAAACCAACGCGCGACAGGACGAGTCGCCAAGTGGGTTGTCGAGCTAGGACCATGGGGGCTGAAGTATGCTCACCCGAAGTCCATCAAGGCCCAAGTCCTCCCAGAATTCACCACCGAGTGGATAGAAGCCCAGCTACCAAATGTCCCCGACTTATCCAACGCATGGACAGTGTATTTTGATGGCTCCAAGAAATTCATGTCAGCTGGGGCAGGAGTCGTGCTAATCTCCCCCAAAGGCGACAAGCTCAAGTACGTCCTGCAGATGGACTTTCCGACGCCGTCCAACAACGAAGCCCAGTACGAGGCCCTGATACACGGCATGCGGATGGCCAAGAACTGCGGCGCCACGCACCTCATGATATACGGCGACTCCTACCTGGTGGTACAACAAACCATGAAGTCCTGCGACGCCATCGCCGACAACATGATCGCCTAGAGAGACCTCTACAATCAGTTGGAAGGCAACTTCGACGCCTGCGAGTTGCGGCACATCGGCCGTGAAAGCAACGAGGAAGCCGACGTCCTCGCTAACATGGGTTCAGACAGGGTGCCAGTCCCACCCGGCGTCTTCCTCGAGCGCATCCCGCAGAGATCCATCAAGGCTCAGAACACAGCAAGCACTGCAACAACAAAAGGCGACGCTAACCCGCCAAGCCAAGACAAGGTCCCCATGGAGGTCATGCTAGTCAAAGCTACATGGACAGGACCGTACCTGGCGTACATACTGCATCAGAAGCTGCCAGCTGACCCAGTCAAAGTAAAGCGCATCATCAGGCGCTCCAAAAGTTTCACCGTCATCAACGGAGAACTCTACAAAAGAAGCATCTTAGGAATCCTGCAAAGGTGCGTAGATCCAGTCGACGGCCAAGCCATCTTACTCGACATCCACGCGGGTATCTACGGGCATCACGCCAGCAGTCGAGCATTGGTGGCCAAAGCACTACGAGCCGGGTTCTACTGGCTCACAGCCATGGAGGACGCCGAGGAGCTAGTAAGGAAATGCACAGGGTGCCATGATTTTGCCAACAAGCCACACGCGCCAGCATCAGAACTCAAGACAATACCATTAGCCTGGCCCTTCGCCCAATGGGGCCTGGACATGGTGGGCCCGCTGAAGAAATCCTCACCCGGAGGTCACACTCACATCCTGGTTGCAGTCGATAAGTTCACAAAGTGGATCGAAGCCGTGCCCATCACAAGTTCGACTGCATCAACAGCAGTCAACTTCATCAGGTCAATCATCTTCAGATTTGGAGTACCGAATGGGATCATCACCGATAACGGCTCGAACTTCACAGCTGAAGAATTCAAGGACTTCCGCTCAGAGCAGGGGATCAAGCTCAGCTATGTGGCCGTCTCGCACCCGCAATCCAATGGGCAAGTGGAGAAAGCCAATGGCCTCGTCTGCAACGGCATCAAGAAGCGACTGCGCGTGCCACTAAAACGCGCACCGGGCGCATGGGTGGAAGAACTACTGTCGGTCCTTTGGAGTCTACGAACAACGCCAAACAGATCCACCCAATACACTCCATTCTTTATGGTGTATGGCGCAGGAGCGGTTCTCCCCTGCGACATCAAATTCGACGCACCGAGAGTAGTCGCCTACGGCGAGTCGGATGCAGAGGAGGCACTCGAAGACAGCATGGACACCCTGGATGAAGCACGCGACATCGCCCTGGCACGATCAGCCGTGTATCAACAGGACCTGCGCAACTATCACACTCGGAGGCTGCGACCAGGAGCGTTCGTTGCAGGCGACCTGGTCCTCCGACTCAAGCAGAAGAGGGTGCACAAGCTCGCTTCCCCATGGGAGAGCCCGTACATCGTGACAGAAGCAATCGGCAACGGAGCTTACCGCCTGAAAGACTCGAAGACGGGAGCAGACTGCAGCAACCCGTGGAACGTGGCACAACTCCGCCGGTTCTACGCCTAGTTCAACCCAATCATTGTACAAGAAAAATCAGCGCGGCAGGTTTCAGACGCACTCTTTCCCTCACCAGGGTACCTAAGGGGACTGGAAGGGTTTTAATGAGGCGGCCTGTTCGCAAGAATCAATAAAGTGATTTGAAGAAAATCCGTCTCCTTTACCTTTCGCACAGAGGAAGCTAAAATCCTAGGCCGCCACTCGAACCACTCGGGGGCTGCGCCACACAGGTTGAAAGAAAAGCTTAGGCCGCTACCCGAACTACTCGGGGGCTGCGCCATACAAGCATAAATCAAAAAATCCTAGGCCGTCACCTGACCCACTCGGGGGCTGCGCCATACAGGTCAAGTTCAAAATCCTAGGTCGCCACCCGACACAGTCGGGGGCTGCGCAAAACAGGTAACACTTGTAATCCTAGGCTACCACTCGACCTACTCGGGGGCTACGCCATACAGGCCTTCTCAGAAAAATCCTCAGCCGCCACTCGAACTCACTCGAGGGCTGCGCTGTACAGGTCAAGTTCAAAATCCTAGGTCGCCACCCGACATACTCGGGGGCTGCGCCACACAGGTCTTAGCCAAAATCCTAGGCCACCACTCGAACAACTCGGGGGCTGCGCCATACAGGTCAAGTTACAAAAATCCTAAGTCGCCACCTGTTAAAGTCAGAGACTGCGACATACATGTCACACTTGGAAAAACCTAGGCCGTTGCCTAACATACTAGGCGACTGCGCCAAACAGGTCGCAAATCAAAACAAGCAAAAACACTTCCGAGAAAGCAGATCAATTCTCATTACTCGCAAGTATTTTTAATCTGGTACATTGCAACCTGCGTAGGCACATTTGCCCTCTATAGCTAACTCTGTACATCAGACGACAACTACTCTAATCTGCAGGCTCGGCCTTCGGCGCATCGAGGGGACCTACAAGGCGCTCACTCAGGTCCCGAACCTGCCTGATAATTCGGCGCGCAGCCGCTAAGGTCTCGTCGAAGTCGTCATCACCAGGCAGGCCATCAAGCACCCTGTCGAGCGGAAGGTGCGGCCGATGCATCCGGACGTATGCCAACGCTGCGTTCGACCCAGCCACAAGTTGGGCGTTGACAACCTCCTTCAGCCCCTCACCATCGCGGAACCTCTCGAGCAAGGCGGACAGCCCGTTCGGCTGCGCATTATGCGGAAGTACACACGATTGATATGCCAGAGTGTCTTCCGGCAATTCTCCAGAAGAAAAGTCGCACGCCATGTACGATCAAGCATGGTGGCAAGGGCGCGACCTCTCGACTTGTTCACCCAGAACTGACGAGCTTCATAGGAGTCGCCAGACGCCTCTCGGGTAACTCGCTCTTCAACACGAGCCCGCTGAGCCTCCCAGTCCGGGTTCACATCTGCACGCGTAAACTGCAAGTCAGAACAAGCAAGCTTCAGCAAAGAAAGCAGCCGCCAAGAGGATACCAACCTTGCAGCTGTCGACTGATCAGATCGATCTCCCCAAGCAAAAAATATTCACGTCGTGAGAACTCCGCAGTAGGATGCGACCGAGAGCGGTGCAGCAGCAACTCAGTATTCTTCAGGGTCGCCTCAAGCTCAACCACCTTGTTCTTCAGGTACGTGATTATCCGCTGATCATTTGTACTACGTGGAGGAGCAGGCGCCGCCCGACGACGGCGAGCACTCGAAGAAGCCTCGCCACTCGGCGCAGTCGCAGGAGAAGAAGAAGCACCACCGCGCACGACAGTCTGCCAGGAATACGCAGAGTCAATACAATCATACGACTGTGAAGCAAAGTTAAACTCGGCAGAAAGAAATTCAATTTTAGCAAAAGCACTGTTAAAAGCCAAAATACCGGGCAGGACAATATTCATTACAGAGCCAGAAGTTCAAAAGTACAGACCACGGCGACTGCCGAATTCCTGAAGCTATGCCTACTCTAAAGCTGCAGACTGCGACCGGGAGCGACCCTTCCGAGTGGCAGCCGCCTCAGTGGCCTTAGCAAGGGCCCTTTCGAAGAGTGCCCCAAGCTGCACGGCCAGCTGTGAAGCACGCTCCTTCACGCCACCTAGCGACGCGGTTCGGCCATCGGGTTTTCGGGGAAAGCCGCTGACGACCTTCTCAAAGTCACCCGGAACCTGATGCCCTAAGAGGAGCTGGAAGGTGAGCTCGGAGCCGCGTACCGTCTGCGACCGCGTGAAGTCGGCGATGGTGGTCGCGTCCTCAAACGGCGCAGCAAGGGCGTCCACGGCTGCCGGCGGCTGGTCGCCCGGGAAGATACTCTGGTGCACCACAGTAAGGGCTCCAGTCGATTTCTTCAACGCGGCTGTGGACTTCTTCAGCGCGTCGGATGCATAGGCACAGACCCGGTCGAGGAAGCCAACAGCAGTCGCCAAGTCTACCGCGTCACTCGACGCATCTTCCGGAGGAGCTCCACCGCAAGTCTCTGCGCAAAGGATTCAAGGTCAGACAAAGAAAAAGATCAAGACACATTAGGCATTAAGCCGAAACTTACCCCCAAGAACACCGGCGAGTGAGAGGAGACGACCGACTTGAGTCTTCTCCTGGGCGACCCGCGCCAGCTCCCGCTCTCGAGACTCATGCAGGGCCTTCTCAAGCTCAGCAACCCGCCCAGTAGCCTGGTCCAGAGAAGCACGCAGCTAGTCCCTCTCCTTCTCCAGGCGAACATAAGCCGCGACTGCGTCAAGCTGCTGACGGTAGTACGGCTGAAACATAAGCAAGATGTTAATAAAGTTGGGGGAGACTATACTAGTCACCCACACCTTCGGGGGCTACTCCCATCGGGAGCGCTGATCGCGCACCCGATGAAAACTCAAGAATACAAGTACAAGCATAAAGGACTTACGTGGTCCAGGAGGTCAGGGTCCTCTGAAGCCGAAGGAGGATCGCGGCTCGACGATGCAACACCAGCAGGCTGCGCACGCGCCTTCTCCACCACCGTCTGAGCCCCCAACTCAGTCGAAGGGGCGGATGTGTGCTCCACGTCCCAAAGGGGGGAGCTAACATCGCCAGAACGATGGCTGCAGCAAAAACGAGCACACTTGTCAACTCAAACGTTGCAGCTACAAAACACAACTCGAAGGAAACAAATCATCAAGAAGCTCACCTGGGGGTTCCAAGGTCGTCGTAACTCTCCAGGGGGGGCGACGCCATCCGCGCAAACGAACGAGGAGCCGCGGAGCTGACTGGAGGAACATTCAGGGGCTCATCCCAGCCACCCGAGGACCGCGCACCCGACGACGTCGCGACGGCCTCCTCCATAGTAACGTCGGCATCCTTAGCAGGTGACGACGCAGTTGCAGAGTCGCCACGGCTCGGGAGCTTCCGCTTCTTCCGCACGGGTTCCTCCACTTCATCCTCATCCTCCACCTCTTCGTGGGGAGAATGTGCGGAAGGAATCTCTTCGTCGTCGTCCTCCTCCTCGACAAACTTCGACTCATCGTCGGGTCCATTCTCAGGAAGAGGAGGAAGGTTGATCAACAAAGACCGACCCTGAAGCAAGTAGACACAAGTCGAATCAGGAAGAAGGTAGACGCAAGTCGAGTCAAGACAAAAGAATAACAAGCCAAGACTCACCTCAGGAACGGGGTTCGATGCCCCGTAAGCAGCAACCGGGCACTTGACGTTGCACGTGTCCGCGACTCGGAGGCTGGTGATGGACCTTACTTTGGTTTCCACCTCCTCATCGTCAAGCGGCTCGGTGCTGACGCCCTTGGCGGCCCACATCGGGTGAGGCCGAGCGCTGAGCGGCTGCACCCGAAGAAGGAAGAAGGTGGCCATCAGGAAGACGCCACCCGCCTCGTGCCCAAGGGTCTTGGTCAGATCGCGCAGCAGGCTCAGCAGGGGCCGCACGGCCTCCTTCTCCACGGCAGTCAGCGGGTTCGTCCAGGAAATCCACGAAGCAAACACGTTCCCCATCGCGGGGAGTGGGGAAAACCTCTTTTCCAGGAGCGCATACCTGGACTTGGTCAGCAGGTGAAAGAAGACCCTGCGCGCGGAGGAGTTCCACCTCGGCCTTCTTCACCGATGATCTCTGCCAGTCGCCGTCGGGCTTCTTCATGAGCCCGGCATCGTCGGCGGCGGCGGAGGAGCCAACGGCGCTCTTCGGCTTGCGCATGGCGCCGTGAGGCAGCGCAAGGTGCACAGACAGAAAAGCAAGGAGCTCTGGATGGCGGCAAAAATGGTAGAGCGCAGAGGAAAGGGAGGCCAGAACGATTGGAGAAGATGAAGTCCCTCGCATCAAAACGCAGTACTTATGCCTCGAAAAGTTTCATCTCAACCGTCCACAGAACAAGGGCTCCGAGCAGACACATCCGGCCGTACACGTGTCGCACGAAGAAACCAACCGTCGCCGCCCACTTCGTCCACTACGCACGAAAACCGAGGCGTCATCATCATGCCGCGCAAATTTCACGCCCAGTTCGGAGACGTGACAACTGCTGACCGCGGTCAGCTCTGACAGCGGGGCCCGCCACGTCACGTCCCATCGGGCGCAGTGGCGTGCAATAGATCGTCATCAGTGACGTCATCAAGCCAACGGCTCCAAAAGCAACTGAAACAGCTCGACAGAGTGATTCGAGTAGTAGGCTACTAAGCTGAAACCAACAGAGTAGGATCGACTGATGATCCGAGAACCTGAAGAAATCATTCGGGTGGCAAAGGAAAAAACGAGTAAGCTCGAGCAGCCGAATCCATCAACAAGTAAGCCAGTAGGCCGAGTAAAAGCAAGCTTCAAGACGAAGGCACAGTAATTCGACTGCAAAGGTTACTCCCATCGGGAGCGGCCGGTTCGACTGAAGAAAACGAGTTCAAGCTCAAGATCAAGCAATCCAATGGCGCGTCCAGGAGGAAGAAGTCCTTCGCTCGACTCTATGTTTCGACCAAGCACTTGGGGGCTACTGACGTGGGGCTGCCTTTCGGGTAGCCCACGATAAGGATACCTAGGCCGCGCCAAGGACGTGGAAGCCCACAGAAGGCCCATGCGGGGTATCATGTAACCTAGTCCAAGTCGGCTAGGAAGCATAACCTGCCATATCTGTAGTTGCCATCGGCATCAACCACCCGAGACCTGGCTGCCTATAAAGCCAGGAGGGTCGCTCGTCCAAAAGGACACGCTCATAGCCACCGCCACAAACCCTAGCGAGATCGCAATCTCGCCATTGTAACCACAACTCGCATCAATAATCAGACAAGCAGGAGTAGGGTGTTATCCTCTGGGAGCCTGAACCTGGGTAAATCCTTGCTTGTCAGCCGTCGTGACCACCTGCACTCATCTCTCTCCCCATCAATAAACCCGGGGTGCACAACCCTGGGACTTGTCGAGTTAACACCTCGTCACCCGAGTCGCGAATTAACTTGACCCCGCTCCGTCAGTTGAATCACGCCTTCTATGCCATCCATCCCCATGAGGCGAAAAGAAAGCATATATATACATCAAATATCGCGAGTCATGAAATCTCACGCAATATATACTCAACAGGAGTTCACAGGATACGAGGAACCAAGAAACAGAAGATAAAATACATGGGATTAGAACAACTTGATCCTATGCCCGACTCCGCGAGTCGCACATAGCCTCGGGGGCTACTCCCATGAGGAGCACTGGCCGCGCACCCGATGAGCGCTGATCGCGTAACTGATGACTTGACGTATTATCAAGTCAGAAGCACTCGAAGTATAACCAAGACAGAAGCACTCGACACAGTACCGACTGAACAGTACAATCAACCATCAAGCATAAAGAGGACCTGAAGATCTATGAAGTGTTGAGTCCCTGCCCGACTCTTCGAGTTGATCAGGCACTCGGGGGCTACTGACGTGGGTATACCTTCCGGGTACCCCCACTACGGCGTATAATGAGGAGGAGGCCCACCGTGTGTCCCAATGAAGACCAAGAAGCTGCTAAGGAAATAACTTGAAGGGCAAGACAAGGACTCCTATTCGTAGTCTACTAGGACTCTCATGTAAAACCCCCTGGCTCCATATATAAAGACAGGGAGGGGTAGATAAAGAGACATGCTACACCAAAATAGACAATAGCCAACGGCGCTTCTAGCCCTAGCCATCTCAATCGCTATCAAGGCCACCATGTAATCATCATCAATACCAGATCAGACAAGCAAGAGTAGGTCTTTACCTCCCAATGAGGGGCCGAACCTGGGTAAATCCTTACTTGTCAGCCGTCCGGAACCACCAGCCCTCATACTTCTCTCCCTACAAGAAACCCGAGGTACCTAACCAAGTGATTTGCCGGGTTTACACCCCGTCAAAGTGTGTTGCATCCCCAAACGTGACATCGAGCTGTATTGTGCCTTCGGTCCATATGGCTTTGCATGGTACCATAACATGGAAAGTAGTTTTGGATTGTGATAGATTTTCGACTGACCTGTTCATACGACGAAGCGTATCGGCGAATATTATGTTGACACCGCTGCCTCCGTCCATGAATATTTTGGTCATAGCATACCTTCCAATTTGAGCCTTAAGTACTAGGGCGGCATGTCCCGGCCGATAAATTGACGGTGGGTGGTCTTCTTGATTGAAACCAATTGTTGTTTCTGATCCCCGCAAGAACTCTGGTATGGCGGGTGGTGCCATAACCGCCATATTGACGTGTCGGGTGTAAACTTTTTGTTGCCTGTTGATACGTCCAAAACGTATCTACTTTTCCGAACACTTTTTCTATTGTTTTGCCTCTAATTTGTGTGTTTTGAATGCGAATAACACGAACTAATGCTGTTTTTAGCAGAATTACCCTGGTGTCTCATTTTTGTGCAGAAATATCAACTTTATGGAAACACCCCGAAAAACACCAGCGAGTTGTTTTCTCACCAGAAGAGTCCAGGAACCACGAAGATCAAACGGAGGGGAGCGACGAGGCCGCGTCACCACCTGCTCGCGCGACAAGGATCTGGCCGTGCGAGGACCTGGTGGGACCGCCTCGTTCATCTCCTCGCGACCCCCTCTCGGCTATAAGACCCTCCTGACCCAAAAAACGCACAGGGGTATCCACTTTTCCAGAGAACATCTCTGTACGCCGCCGCGACTGCGAACCCTAGTTCGGGGACCAGAAGTCTCTATTCTGGCACCTTGCCGGGACGGGGAATCGAAGGGGATCATCGCCATCGTCATCGCCAACTGTTGGGGATATATCAACTAGGGGTATCTCCGACATGGATCAATCCGGCTAGTCCAGGGTGGCCCAGGGGTGGTAAGGCTGAAGCCTGCCGGGCGGCCCAGATAGCTGACGTACAAGGAAGTAGGAGGACGGTCCAAGAAGGTGTAAGGCCGAAGCCCATCAAGCCACCAAGCTCAAGACGGAAGGCGGCAACTAAGCCGGCTAGGTCTAGGACTCTGATTACTTGCCGGACAAGTACTTGCCTTGTATCCTGGGGTCTGGCCGCCTATATAAGCCGGCCATCAGGAAGCCTTTAGGGCACGCTTCAATACGCATCATACACATTGTAACCTGTTCACGGCTATTGCCTCATAGTGAATTATAGCAGCATGTAGGATCTCGCCACCGCTGCGGGATCCGAAGCTGGGTAAACTCGCCGTGTTCAATCCCGTCCTAGACGACACCAACTTTCTTCCCCACAATCCATACGTAGGCTAGAGGACCCCCGTCTCCTATCAATTATGCCGATACCACGACAGTTGGCGCCCACCGTGGGGCATAAGCTTCCTGGCGTCACGTTCCAGGCGGGAACACTTGGCGGCGTGGGCAAGCAGATCGCCGTCGGTCGCGTCACAAGGTATGGAGGCCACAGCTACGTCAACTCGGATGAGTCCTGGCTCCCGGCGGACGACTACCTTATCGGATGCGCAATCGTACCGATCGGAGGGATCGACGTCTTCATCGGGTATACACCAGAGGTGTACGGCCTACCGCGTTTCTACAACCCCACCCACCAACCTTTCGACCAAGCAGTCGACCGACAAGATGGATCTGAATCCGCCTTCTCCCAGGAGTCGGCCGAATCTGATTTCCACTTCGTCGGAGTTGTCGTACTGGGATCAGACTCCCAGCCGGAAAACAACGATCCTGAGTCAATCCTCCCTGCTCTCCAGGAGGATGCGATGTCAGATGCCGGATCCAGATCTACCGTTCAAGTCTACGTAGACTCTGACTCTGATGATGATGCTAGTCTCTTTGAAGAGAAGATCAAAACCCGCTTTTCCAGTGGTAATCCGGCTCCTTCAGAGGGCACAGCGGATACTAACATGCCTGACAAGCTGGCTATAATGGTTGTTGTCGGTCACGAGACAACCCCAGTTGCTTCGGAAGCGCAAAACAAGCCGGTGGTAGATGCCGGCGACACCACTTCCGGTCAACTCATTGAAAGTTCCGACAAGGTGCGCGCGAAGAAGAAAACTGGCCTCGAGAAAGGCGGCAGCAGCAAACCCACGGATTTGTTCTCCGTCATCAAAGAAGTAGACGAGATCATGAATACTCCGGTGAATAAAGACACCCCACTCGACGAAGTGGAAGAGCTTAGAATTAACATGCTCAGGCACTTTGACTTCCTGCGAAAAAGAGAGGAGCACGTTGAGAGCCTTGCGAAGAAGATCGAGAAAGAACAGGAGAAGATGTCGGCCAAAACAAGCCGGCAACACTTTGAGGAAAAAAGTTCATCAAAAAACCGCCGTGACAAGGAGCCGCCAACACGCACAACGACAGCGGCTCAAGATCTCGGGTTCGACTGGCGTACGGCACCACATCGCGTGGACAGAAGGGGAGATGTTGTTTTCTGCACCCCCGTCCTCAACGCGGCTGCCGCGCTAGATACCCTGGACGACAAAACTTACACGGCGGAGGAAAAGCTGGCCAATGCAAGACACTTCGTGAGCAAGGCCCTAGAACAACAAGCTCGCGCTGATTCCTACGACCACATGGCGGATGCTCGCGGGGGAGACCTAGAGTCTAAGTCAGGAAAGTGCAAAGCTGCACCTGGCGACGACCCCGAAGGCCCGTCTGGTTCCAGCAGCCATGGCGACAAAAGGAAGGCAACGCCACCTCCAAAGAAGACGCCACCGCCAAAACCAAGGCGGGACGAGAATTCAAGGACAGGAAGCAGGGGAGACCTGCCACTTCCAGCGCAGCCAAGACGCGACAATGGCGGTAGCCGGAACAATAGACTGCCGCCTAGGAAAGATGCCGGTAAGTACCCTCCCAGGAGAGGTCGAAGTCGGTCTCCACAGCGTAGCACTGGCAGCAAGAGAAAAGAGGAGGCAGAAAGGCCCAGGCGCAGCATAAGCCGGGCAGCGCAGGACGAGCCAGACGCAAACAGAGGCGCACGACAGCTCGATCCAAAAGACGCACGACACCGCTTACAAGACATAGCAAGGGGAAAGGAGCCGCTATATTCTGGACCAAAGTGCTTCGGCGACGCCATCCGCAGAGAGCCGTTCCCTAAGGACATGACATCAGTGTCAAAAAATTGTTCTAGGTACAACGGCCTCGTTAAGCCGGATTCATGGCTAGCCGACTATGCCATGACCATAGAAGTTGCCGGCGGGAGCAGCTATATTGCCGTCCGTTACCTACCTCTCATGTTGGAAGGCACGCCAAGGGCTTGGATCGACAACCTTCCTGAAAAGTCTATCCATAGCTGGTACGACATGGAAAAGGTTTTCTCCCAGCACTTCCAAGGAACATACAAGTGTCCAAATACCTACACGTATTTGCAACGCTGTATCCAAAAGACGGACGAAACCATGACAGACTTTGTCAGCCGTTGGATATCCGAAAAAGCCAACTGTCATGGTGTTTCGGACGCACAGGCTATCCACGCCTTCTACACGGGCCTGCAGAAGAAGTCCCATCTCCATCATCGGCTCATCCGCGAGCAAATCACGGACCTTGGCGAGATGCTCAACCTAGCCGCCCAATACGCGGCGGCGGATGACGACGCCCGGGACGATGATCCAGACGTCAACATCATGCCAAAACGGAACAACAAACGCAAGAAGGCGGCGGATGACAAAGCCGAACCTTCCAACGAGGTAGCTGTCGCATTCCAAGGGAATGCCGGCAAAAAGAAGTGGAAGAATAAGAAAGATAGTCGCGACGCCGGCTCAGGGCCTAAAGCGGCGCGAATCACTTATGAGCAGGCAAAACTTTTGCCGTGCCCTATCCACGCCTCACTCGGCAAGGTCAACCATATGCTTGGCGAATGTGGTTTCATGGACGACTTCAAAAAGGACCCCACAGTCGGCTGGAAGTCAAAGAAGTCAAAGAAGAACGACAAGAAAGACAACAAGGAGGATGAGGATGACGACGACATGTCTGTCTCAAGCGAGGATGACGCGGCCGCCAAGAAAAAGAAGCCATATCCAAAGGTCAGAGAATCTCTTGTATGCTTTGTTGGCACGCCTTCGGCTAAGGCGGATAATGCGGAAATACGCGAACTCAACGCGACAATGCCGGACGTCCCTCAGTATTTGAACTGGTCGGAAGCAACGATCACTTGAGACCGGTCCGACCACCCTGATCACGTTCCTCACCCAGGCAAGTACGCCCTCGTCGTCGATCCCATTGTCGACAACTTCAGACTCACAAAGGTACTCATGGATAGCGGCAGCAGCCTCAACATCCTGTACTACGACACACTAAGCCGCATGAACCTGTCAGAGGATTAGCTGGACCACAGCAACCTCACTTTTCACGGCATAGTGCCCGGCAGGCAAGCTAAGTCAATGGGGAGCATTAGACTGAAGGTAACTTTCGGACCAAAAGAGAACTACCGCTCAGAGTTCCTCCGGTTCGAAGTTGTCCGCTTCAAAAGCGCCTATCATGCAATCTTCGGACGACCGGCTTTCGCCAAATTTATGGCAAGGCCGTGCTACATATACAGCAAGCTTAAAATGCCGGGAGAAAACGGAACCATCACGTTTTCCGGCAACTATAAGAAAGCCAAGGAGTGTGAATGTGGTATGGCTGCCTTCGCAGAAGCCGTCATCCACAAGGAAGAACTCGCACTACTTGGGGCGGATTCAGACAACTCCATGCCCAAGCCAAAGACTGATGTCAAGAAGACCTTTGAAGCTTCAGAAGACACCAAAAAGGCGGACCTCATCCCAGGCGACAAGTCTAAGCAAGTCGTCATCGGCTCCAACCTTGACAGCAAATAGGAAGGCGCGCTCGTCGAGTTCCTCCGTGAGAATCGTGACATCTTTGCATGGTCGCCTTCCGACATGCCTGGTGTACCGAGGGAACTTGCCGAGCACTCACTCAACGTCATAAAAGGATCCAAGCCGGTGAAGCAAGCAACAAGACGCTTTGGAGATGAGAGACGCAAGGCTATAGGAAAGGAGATAAATAGGCTCAAGGCTGCCAATTTCATAAAAGAAGTTGTGCACACCGATTGGGTGGCAAATCCTGTACTTGTTCCAAAGTAGAATAAAGAGCTGAGGATGTGTATTGACTATACCGGTGTTAACAAGTGCTGCCCAAAGGATCCCTTTGCGCTGCCTAGAATTGACCAAGTCGTAGACTCCACAGCAGGCTCCGAGTTGCTTTGTTTTTTGAACGCCTACTCAGGATACCATCAAATCAAGATGAGAGAGTCGGATCAGCTGAAAACATCTTTCACCACTCCATACGGGACTTTCTGTTACATCACAATGCCTTTTGGCCTGAAGAATGCAGGGGCAACATACCAACGCTGTATGCAGAATTGCCTGCACGAACAGATCGGCCGCAATGTTCACGTCTACGGAGACGACATCGCGGTGATGTCAAAAAAGAAGGCAGATCTCCTAGAGGATTTGGAAGAAACTTTTCAGAATCTCCGGAGGTATCAGATGAAACTCAATCCCGCCAAGTGTGTTTTCGGCGTTCCAGCCGGCAAACTGCTCGGGTTTATCGTCTCAGAACGAGGGATCGAGGTTAATACGGAGAAGATCAAGGCCATCCAAAACATATCCAGACCTACTTGTCTGAAGGACGTGCAACGTCTAGCCGGATCGGCAGCGGCCGTCAGTCGTTTCATAAGCCGCCTAGGGGAAAAGGCAATGCCTCTCTACCGGCTATTGAAGAAATCCGACAACTTTGAGTGGACAGCAGAGGCAGACGCAGCCTTACAACAACTTAAGGAGGCCCTCATATCCGCTCCGATATTGGCAGCACCTCGATCACAGGAACCAATGCTGCTATACATCGCGGCAACAGGAGCTGTTGTCAGTGTTGTCTTGGCTGTGGAAAGAAAGGAGAACGAAGCCGCGACGTATGAGCAACGACCGGTCTACTTCATCAGTGAAGTATTCTCCGCCTCCAAGCAGAGGTATCCGCATTACCAAAAGCTGGCTTATGGTGTATTCTTCGCCGCCAGAAAGCTTAGGCATTATTTCCAGGAGCACACAATGGCAGTAGTTAGCAAGGCACCACTGGGAGACATAATCAACAATGCAGAGGCAACAGGTCGAGTTGCCAAATGGGGCATCGAACTTGCCGCGTTTGATATAGTCTATAAGCCACGGACCGTCATTAAGTCTCAAGCGCTTGCAGATTTTGTCGCCGACTGGACAGAAGCCATGGAGGAAATGACACTCCCCGAATCAGAATATTGGGTCATGCAATTTGACGGATCAAAGATGCTCAAAGGCTCGGGGGCTGGAGTCGTTCTACGCACGCCTAAAGGTGACAAGCTTAGCTACGTGTTGCAAATCCACTTCACAGCAACCAATAACGTTGCCGAGTACGAAGCTTTGCTTCATGGGTTACACGTGGAAAAACGACCTCGGCGTCAAAAGAATCCTCTGTTATGGCGATTCAGATTTGGTCGCACAGCAAGTAAGCGGAACATGAGATGCGAAAAGCGCAACAATGGCGGCATACAGAGCCAAAGTTGACGAATTCGCAAAAAACGTCGCGGGCTACGAAGTCCGGCATGTTCCAAGAGTCGAGAACGAGGCGGCAGACACACTTGCCAGACTAGGGTCAAAACGCAAAAAGGTACCAAAAGATATTTTCCTGGAACATTTGCACAAGCCATCCATTAAAGGCGCCGATTTGATGGACCCCGATGCAGAAGAACCGGTAGAAGCGGCAAGTCTCGCTGTCTACTCGATACAGCCGGATTGGACTGTCCCATATCTCGATTTTCTAATCGACAGCAAGTTGCCGGAGGACGATGAGGTGCAAAAAAGGAAGATCATAAGGCGAGCCAAGGCATTCACGATAATAAAAGGCGAGCTATATAAGCGAAGCACGTGCAACATCTATCAGCGGTGCATACAGCCAGAAGAAGGCCAGGAAATTCTGAAAGACATACATATTGGCACCTGCGGGCATCATGCTTCCGCCAGGTCCATTGTATCCAAAGCTTTCCGCCAAGGTTTCTACTGGCTTACCGCCTAAGAAGACGCCGAGAACATCGTAAAAACATGCAAAGGCTGCCAGTTGTACGCTCGTCAACCTCACTTACCGGCACAAGAACTAAGGACAATTCCAATCACCTGGCCGTTCGCGGTCAAGGGCTTAGACATGGTGGGTCCCTTCAAGAAGGCGAGTGGTGGGTATACCCACCTATTGGTCGCTGTCGACAAGTTCACCAAATGGGTCGAGGCTAAGCCGATCAGCAAACTTGACGCACGAACAGCCACCAATTTCCTCTGGGGAATTATCTCTCGGTTTGTAGTTCCACACAGCATTATCACTGATAATGGCAGCAACCTATCTCGAGGCGACATAGAAGAATACTGCAGTAATCTGGGTATCCGGCTTGATTTGGCATCCGTGTCACACCCTCAATCCAATGGACAAGTAGAGCGTACAAACGGACTAGTCTTATCAGGACTTAAGCCTCGTCTCGAAGCTCCATTACACAGGGCAGCCGACGCTTGGGCAGATGAGTTATAGTCGGTACTATGGAGTTTGCGCACAACGCCAAACAGGTCTACCGGCTACACTCCTTTCTTCTTAGTATATGGCGCTGAGGCGGTGCTACCCACCGACATGAAATACGATTCCCCAAGAGTTCAAGCCTACATCGAGCAAGACGTAGAAGGTGCAAGACAGGATAGCCTAGACCTGCTAGACGAAGAAAGAGACGTCGCTCTACATCGCTCCGCCTTGTACCAGCAACAAATTCGCCGCTATCATAGCCGGAGAGTGCGGAAGCGAAGCTTCAGAACAGGTGACCTGGTTCTCCGCCTAATTCAAGACAGAAAAGGCTGGCACAAGTTATCCCCGCCATGGGAAGGACCGTTTATAGTCACAAAGGCGCTGCTCAATGGTTGCTACTACCTGGCCGACATCCGCGACAAAGAAGAAAAGAAGAGGAGAAAGAAGGCGGCAGGAAAAAGGGGAACTAGGCGCAAAAGAGGCATTGACGATCCGTTCGAACAAACAAGGCGGCCTTGGAATATTGAGCAGCTACGTCCTTTCTACACTTAGCAATTTATAATTGTAATAAGTTATATATGATTATGAAATAAAAGTCTATGGTTCATCATCTGTGTTGAGAAGCATGCCATCTTTTGTCTTTTCTTGCAATCATATTTCCCCTATGTATCTAAGTTACCTATTTTTCTAGCTCCGTGCAAATGTTCAAACTAGTAGATACTTGCAGCTTTCGAGCCAACCTAAAGCAAAAATAAACTTTTTGCGCCGCCTAATTCCTTTACCTCTGATTACTTATGTGTGGTTCGCCTAGTAGTATGTCTTTGGCACCAACATGTTGGTTTTGGTTTCTGATCCTAAACGCATGGCCTAGCCCTGGTTGTTTCAGCTAAAGTTACCGGCTGAGGTTCGTCAACATACAAAAAGTCAAACATATAAGTCAGGATAAATTAAGGCGGGCCATATAAATAAGGCAAAATAAAAACTTGTCAGCTAGTTTCTTGCCTAGCAGAGCAGCAACAAAAGTATATACAAATATTACAAGTTAAAGTTGCATTGATTCAGGGGCTGGCAAATCATGTCAGAAGAAGGCAAGGAAACTACGGCTCGGGGGAGCGTCTACATCAGGCTTGGGGGCTGAAAACTTCAGCCCCAGAACTGTCACTCCCCTCCGCCTCGGCCGTGCCGGCAGCTCTAGCTTCCCCTGCGGCAGGCACAGGATGGCGCCGGTAGAAGATTGAAGTATCCACCATGTCGGCAACACGCGTGGCGTAGCCGGCAACGCTGTCCAGAACAGCGGCCGGCTCGACCTCGCTGCCGTCTTCATATGTAGACGGCATGCCTTCGGTGACGGCTTCTATCTCCGCCTCGGGGTAGTGCGCCATGAATACTCCAAGCGTAGTCTTGGCACCACCCCGCGCCGCCGACTTCAGCGAGCTCTTGTGTAGCTTGGTAGCCTGCTCCAACATATTGGGCACGTCGCTGAATTCGGTAGGTTCCTGGCTGCCAGAGGAGATGAACAACTTGGCAGCAAACCGCTTGGACGCTGCCAAAGTCTCGGTGATCAGCTCGCATAGACGCGCAAGGCGATCCAGGCGGGGGCTGACAACCTTGTCGTCGCCCAAACCGGCGGGAACTATATCAAAAATGAAACCATCAGTTTGGCTCAGGCTAAGCAAAATGGCAAAATCAAAGTAAGGAGTGAGAAATTACCAAGGGCCGAGTTATGGAAAGCGGACAACTCAATCATATGAGCCGCCAACGCATCCTCAGCAATTTGGGCATGAGAAGTCTGCTTGGAGATTTCCTCGGCAGCCGTCTTCTCCGCCTCCGCCAACTTCTTGCGCAGGCTTTCCAGCTCACCAGTGAGCTGGCTAGATTCCTGCGCAAATTTCAGCTGCTGGGCCTCCATCTCCTTCTTGTGATCCTCCTTCATCGCCAAGTTGGCGGCTGCCAAATCGGAAGCTTCATTCATAAGAGCTTGCATATCAGTGGACGCCTTCAGTATATCCTGGGCATGGTCTAGCAGTTCTACAAATATGGATTCGCTAACTAAATGATTGACGGCAACATAAGTTGAAAAGATAGCTGAAGGCAAAAAACATCAACTCTACCTTCATCTTTTTTGCGGGCCGCCTCCAACTCGGCAATCCGCAGGTCCTTGGCCTCGCAATCCTTCTTCAGGTCGCGGCACCGCCGGTTTATCTCGAATCGGGAGGAGACAAGCTCAACGTTGGCCGACACGAGGCCCTGCAGGAAAAAGCAAAGGCATAAAACATATTGTAGAATAACCACTAAGCCGGCAGCCAAAAATTTTGGGCCTGCCATCTAAGTGCTCGGGGGAAAGACTATGTATATGTCGGAGTTATAAAAACTTACAGACAGGTCGCCCACCAAGTCGGCGAATGCCTGGGAGGTGAAGTTGGCAAAAGCCAAGGCTGACTCCTTGGCCTCCTTGAAGGTGGACCAAGGGTCCCTAACTTTGCCGCCCCCTGCAGTCGGGGTTGCCCTCTGGGACCCGCCGGCAGCCGCTTCCAGCAACTCCTCCTTGGCGGTGCGCGATTGAGCGGCTTCATCGGCCGTAGCCTCAGCCAAAAGGAGGGGAGTCTTGGGTGCACGGTTAGCGGAGGAGGTCCTTGGCGGCGCGCCAAAAGCCGGAGTCGGGGACTGGCGACGAGCGTCGCCCATAAAGCTGCCGGCCCGGGGCTGGGGAGTTGGCGGCATGGTAGCAGGCAAGCTGCCTTGAGGCCGCTTACCCTTGGAAAGGAGCCTGGTCGTCAACCGGGAAGTTGCGACCCTTTCTCTGTCAATAAAACAGCAAGCAGTCAGTTGGGTGCCAGTGTTAAAGGAGCTCGTCGACTGTTAAAGGCAAAATTGAGTACCTTCGGGGGATGTTAATCCCCACGTTCTCGTCAATGTTAACGAGAGCCGGCTCGGTAGCCGTTGCAATCCGTTTCTTCCTCTCGACGATCGCCGTGGAGGAAGCGGCGCCGGATGCTTTGCGCTTCTTAGTCTTCCCGGCTTCCGACTCGTAAAAGTCGGGAGCCAGGTCATCCTCCCCCAAGTCGGAGATCTGAGAAAGAAGAAAAGTATTGATGGAACTCAACTTAGCCGCCGAGGCTGTCAAAAAGGGGCAAGGAGCAAGATATCTACCTCGATGGGAGGGTTGTCGTGAGTGTGCATGGGCACGCCCTCCACCGCCTTCACCAGCCCCGCCTTGACGAGGCTGCGGATCCGGAACGCCGGGTCGGAAACCGGCAACCTCTCTTCGCTTACGCGGAGAGAGGCCGTGGCAGTAGGCGAATACTGACACATTTTGTGCGGGCTGTACCGCAGGGGGAGAATCTGCCGGCCGAGCCAGCAGATGACGGTGTCCACCCCGTCCAGCAGGGGGGAGCCATCGTCCGGGTGAGGAATTCAATCCGCCTTTGGAAAAGGCGGAGTTCCTCCGTCAACTTGGGCACCGCCTCATCCCAGCATGGCTTGGGCATAGGCGGCGCGTTGACAAATTCCGGGACGCCAAATTGACTGCCCGGATCTGCCATATCTTGGCAGTAGAAGAATGTGGAGGTCCAGCCCTTGACGGATTCAAGGTATGGTATCTTAGGATACCATTGGCGGCCCTGACGGCAGTTAAAAGTGACACTGCCGCAGGTTGCCAGCCCGCCGTCCGGCACGGTCTGACGCCGACAACGAAAACAATATCTGAAGAATTCTAAGCTAGGCCTAATACCTAGGTAGCCCTCGAACAGAGCTGTGAAGCCGGCTAAGACTAGAATGCTATTGGGCGCTATGTTGTGGGGCTGGAGCCCATAATGATCTAGCACCTCGCTAAAGAAGGCGAAAGGTGGAAGCGCCATTCCCCTAACTAGGTGGGAGGTGAGGATTACTCGTTCCCCGGCTTTCGGAGCCGGGATGACGTCTCCCAAGGCGGGTCTCCACCGGCAATCCTCCCGAGTTGGGAGGTAGCCAACGGCCTCCAGGTCTTGGAGGGTCGCCTCGTCGACAATGGAGGGAAGCCAGTAGCATGACCCGAGGTCCGCCGCTTCCTCTTCCTCGTCGGCCGGAGCGCCTCTCGCCGCCGTCGCCGCGGCCAAGGGTGGAGGAGCCGAGGAGACCGCCGCCGGCGTGCGCGCGGCGGGAATGTGAGAAGTGACGGCGGCGACATTGCCCGTCGCCACCGTCGCAGGACGCGACGAGGTGTCGGATGTAGGACCGCCGGACGCCGCGGAGGGGATCTTTTGACCGGTGGACACCGCCGTGGGCAGAGGTCACCGGAGGAGGACGCTCGCCGGAGTTCGCTCGGAGAAAGGGTGCGGGAGAGCGGGAGAGCAAAAGGTCGAGGAGTGCAAGAGCTGGGGTACCGAAGTGAACCGCTCGGCTCCCTATTTATAGAGCCGAGCGTAGTTTCCTGCGCAACGATGTTTTTAGTCGGACACGTGTCCAACATCCACTGCAGCGCATGATCGCACGATCTCCACATCTCCCCGTTTCCCGCGGTTTTGTGATCATGGCGGGATTTTCGCTAAGGCCAGTTTCAAACTGTCGTGAGCCGCCTAGCAATATCCTTCAACAAATATTCCCGGCGAACTATCGGTTAGCCGTCTTTTCCCATGTTGGATAAAGGCGGTTGTGTTCCAACTTCAAGACACACTTGCCCCCTTTTTTGATTTTCAGAATGGTTCAAGTCCTGCAGCCGCCAACATTGGCAGATGGAGTATCAAGAAGAAGCCGGTGCCTGGAGAACTTCAACCTTTCTGGGGGCTAATGTTGGGGATATATCAACTAGGGGTATCTCCGACATGGATCAATCCGGCTAGTCCAGGGTGGCCCAAGGGTGGTAAGGCTGAAGCCTGCCAGGCGGCCCAGATAGCTGACGTACAAGGAAGTAGGCGGACGGTCCAAGAAGGTGTAAGACCGAAGCCCATCAAGCCACCAAGCCCAAGACGGAAGGCAACAACTAAGCCGGCTAGGTCTAGGACTCTGATTACTTGCCGGACAAGTACTTGCCTTGTATCCTGGGGTCTGGCCGCCTATATAAGCCGGCCACCAGGAAGCCTTTAGGGCACGCTTCAATACGCATCATACACACTGTAACCTGTTCACGGCTATTGCCTCATAGTGAATTATAGCAGCACGTAGGATCTCGCCACCGCTGCGGGATCCGAAGCTGGGTAAACTCGCCGTGTTCAATCCCGTCCTCGACGACACCAACCTTCTTCCCCACAATCCATACGTGGGCTAGAGGACCCCCGTCTCCTATCATTTATGCCGATACCACGACACCAACGCCTCTCCATCAACCATCCATGTTTCCCCCATTCATGTGTGAGTAATCCACCGATGTAGGCTTGAGGGATGGTAGGGATTGGATGATATCATTCATGTAATAGCTTTAATATCGTTAGGGCATGGTGCCTAGTATCCGTTATCGGTGTTTTACGTCATTTTTGCAACTTGTTATGCTTAATGCTTGACACTAGGGCCCGAGTGCCATGATTTCAGATCTGAACATGTTATTGTATCATGAGAATAATCATTGTTTTATATCATATCTATGAGTTGTATACACATATTATTGTCCGGAACCGATGGCCCCAAAGTGACAGCAATTGGGATAACCAGAGGGAATGGCTGTGATGTGAGGATCACGTGTGTTCACGGAATGTTAATGCTTTGCTCCGGTACTTTATTAAAAGGAGTACCTTAATTGCCAGTAGTTTCCCTAGAGGCCACGCTACAAACGGGCTGACAGGACAAAAGATGTTGTGTAAGTTTCTCATTGCGAGCACATACAACTAAATTGGAATACATGCATATGATTAGTTAATACTTGAATGCTTTATATTATTTATCTGCAAATGCCTATGCTATGATATTACATGAATTATCTTATCCATGCAACGCCCGTACATCCGTTCCTATGCCTACATTATTTTAATCCTGCTGTCTACTGCAATCAAAATCGCTGTCTTACTTCTACTGTTGTTGTTATTTCACTACTATCACTGTTATAAAACTGTTGCTTCTGATAATCTGTCCCGAGCAAGTCTATACACAGGTGCAGCTGATCTGACAAATCTTTTGTTAAAGCTTATAAATATTCTTTGGCTCCCCTTGTGTCGAATCAATAAATTTGGGTTTTACTTTCCTCGAAAACTATTGCGATCCCCTATATTTTTGGGTCATCAAGACTATTTTCTGGCGCCGTTGTCGGGGAGCATAGCTTTATTTGTAAGCCCACCTGAGTGTGATATTGTTCGCTGGAATTTATTTAGAATGTGAAGAAATACTGATAAGAAGTTTCCCATCGTGCCCTTCACTACAAGGAAAGGTACAACTATGAACTCTGCTGATGCACTTGATTCTCCGTCTTTGTTAAGTAAGCTTGTTACACCACCACAACCTGCACGTTCTGTTACTACTACTGAATCTGAAATTACTTATGATGATGCTTCTTTTTTTCTTGATGAAACTGGTTCATTAGGTCCCTTTGTAGATGCTACTATTGCTAAATCTAAACAAATTGAAAATGCTGAAATTCCTGTTAATTCACCTGAATTTACACGTGATACTTATGATGAGCGTGATGATATGTATGTGGATCTTGATGATGCTCTTGTTGAAGAAATTAATGCTATTAAATATGCTAGTGCTATTAAAAACTTGTTGAATAAAGCGCTGTTAGATATAAATTATTGTTGAAAAACGCGTTGTTTGATATAAATTAATTCATGTTAGAAAAACATGCTGATGCTAAATTTGCTACATCTCCTATAAACATTAAGGATAAAGCTTATGATTTCTCTCTTCATTTAGCTCATATAGCAATTGTTGAAAGAGAACCTTTCTGTGGAACTGAAAATGAAAGTGTTGTAGAACACGTGAATGTATTGTCTGATTTAAATGTAATATTTGCTGAGGACATTAAAAGACACACTTATTTCATTGCTAAAATATTTTCTTTCTCATTAAAAGCAGAAGCTACAACCTGGTATAATAATTTGTCTCCTGGTTCCATCACTAGTCCTAAGGGTTTGCTTGATGCTTTCTTTCAAAAATATATTCCTGCTAGTGCTCAACATGATGCTTTGTTAAGAATCTATAATTTTAATCAAGATGAAGATGAGAAATTGCCTAAAGCGTGGACACGCTTTTGTTCCATTTTAAGAGGCCAGTTGAACCAGGATTTGGAGAAAAATGATCTACTTGATATTTTTCTAGTGGACTAACTCCCGAAGAGGCTGAAGAATTATTGGATATGATATGTAAGAATAATGATGATTGGGATATTCCTGAACCTACTCCAACACCACCACCAATACCGAAGAAGAGAGGTATGATTGAATTAAATGAAGAAACAATGAAGGAAGCTAAAAGATCTCTTAAGGAGAGTGATATTAAATCTGAAGATGTGAAGTATTTACCTCCTATTGAAAAATTATGTAAGCCAATTCCTGCTTCAACCGTAACTGAGGTACACTCTCTCCAAAGGTTTGATGATACAGATATCCCTTATTCTAAACCTCCTTCTCAATGTTTAGATGAATTTGATACTTTTATTACTAAGCAATGCAATTTTAATATGACAATAGAGAATCATTTAATGGAAAATTCTCGTTCTATTAGTGATTTGCATGATATTGTTGAAAAAACTTCTAATGATTTTAAAGCGCTCATTAAACACTTTGATATGGTTAAACTCAAATAGATCAACTCACTAAAGTGCAAAAAGAATTGCTAGTAAATACCTCTACAGCTAAAGAAAAACTTGTTTGTGAAGTAACAACTAGAGGTGGTAAATCAACTCAAGATCCTTTGTATCCTGAAGGACATTATAAAAGAACTGAACAAGATTCCCAACAAGTTAATGAACCTAGTACTCCTTCTAGGAAAAAGAAAAAGAAACATAAAATTGTTGCAGAATCCTCTGAACCTGTTAATGATTCTGATAGTATATATGTTTCTGATGCTGAAACTGAAAGTGGTAATGAACATACCAATGATGATGCTAATAACAATGATAATGACAAACATGCTAATTCGGATAGGGAAGAAACAGAAGAAGAACCTGAAAAACATGCTAAAAATAAAAAGTATACTAAAGAAGATTTTATTGCTAAGAAACATGGTAATGAAAAAGAACCTTGGGTTCGAAAACCAATGCCTTTTCCTGCTAAGAAACTTAAAACTAAAGAGAAGGAACATTATAATAAATTATGTGATTCGATGAAACCAGTGTTCTTGCAAATTCCTTTGACTGATGCTATTAAGTTGCCTTCTTATTCTAAATATATGAAAGATATCGTGACTAACCAAAGGAAAACTCCTAATGAGGAAATATCTACTATGCTTGCTAATTACTCGTTCAATGACAAGGTTCCAAAGAAGCTGGGTGATCCAGGTATACCAACTATTCCTTGCTCTATCAAAAATTATTATGTTAAAACTACTCTATGTGATTTGGGAGCTGAAGTAAGGGTTATCCTTTGTCTCTTTACAAGAGACTTTACCTTGATAAATTGATACCTACTGATATATCTTTGCAAATGGCTGATAAATCTACTGCTGTTCATGTTGAAATTTGTGAGGATGTTCCTGTTCAAATAACTACCAATTGTGTAATGATGACTGACTTTGTTGTTCTCGAAATGCCTGAAGATGATAATATGTCTATTATTCTTGGAAGACCTTTTCTAAATACTGCAGGGGTTGTTATTGATTGCAATAAAGGAAAAGTTACTTTTAATGTTCATGACAAGGAGCATACTTTCTATTTTCCCAAAAAAGTTGACAAAATGCCTGGAGTTAATACAATTACCAATTTGAGGTCTATTAGAGTGGGAAGTATTTATTGCCCTTATAAAGAAGAATACAAAACTCTCATGATTAGATCCATACCAATTCAATATAAGGTAACATGAGCGTCTCATATGGTTTAAATCTTTCATGTCATATAAAATTCAATTGGTGGCAAGACTTCACTACAAGAAATATGTCAACTGGTGACCCTCAATTTTGGTCACAGAAAGGTCACTATAAGTCATTTGTGACCTTTTTGTGACCAAAACAGGAAGGTCACATACCAAGGGTCACTAATGGCAGTATGTGACCTTTTTTTTCAATTGGTCATAGATTGTTTTGTCACCAGTCCAACTGTTTGGTCACTAACAATTCCAAGCAGTCCACGTTGGAAAACTGAGCTAGCATTCATCCGACGTGGTATCCGACGTGGCGCATGGATCAGTGACCAAATTAGATGGTCATAGACAGATTGAGGCCAATCGAGTTGAGTCATCTAAATGGGCTAAGCCCAACAAGCCAGCCTTTTCAACTTTATATTTTTTTATTTTAATCGAATAGCTAAATGGGTCAAGTCCAAGTATTCTTAGCGGATATTTACAGCCCAATATTATCTATTTTGGCTTTTTTTTGTGCTGGTCCCACTAGTCATACTGGTCCACTCGTTAGCCAATTGCACAATTGGTCCCACACGTCAGAAAATTTCGAATTTCAACAGAAAAATGATGTGTGAAAAGGGATGTCCCCATCAATACTCATGGTTACTAGCCTAGGGTAAGAGTTTATGAGGTAGAGAACGTGTGGTGTTGGTAGATTCGTCGGCTAACAAGCAGGAATTACCCAGGTTCGGGGCCCTCGAGTGAGGTAAAACCCTTACTCCTGCTTGTCTGTTATTGATTGTGTATATGCGGTGAGTACAAGGGTCTAGCAAGATGTCGATCTTGCTAGGGTTTGGTGATTCTGATTGGGCGTGTCCCTGGTCGGTCTCCCTCCTGTCCTTTGTATAGGGGTACAGGTCTCGGGTCGTAACCGACTAGGACTACATATATGGAAAGTACTACCGACTATGCTATCTATGGTATATATCTTCGACTTGGGCTTCGCTTGTTGGGCCTCTTCAGCCTATTGACAATTGGGATTTCGTCATTACGTACACCAGGTACCCACACGAAGGGATACCCGTTTGGCATAACCTTGTCATTAGCCCCCGAGTGCTTGGCTTATTCAGAGAATAAGTCATGGAGTCACTACATACTGCACGTCTCATGTTTTATGCTTTTGATATGACGATTTTGTCTTTTGGATTTATGAATTTTGACAAAGGATTTCGACTGAGTAGGCCTGGGTTTATTCGACTCAATCAAAACCAGTTAACTGCACTTGGGCAAAACCTTACTTGCCTTCAGTCGGGTTTCGAGTCCTTGGGCTCAAACCCGGAACATACTGGACAGACACACCTCAGGCCAGTCGACATTTTTACTGATATTGTTTTGTAGTTTCAATTTGCTACCCAGCGCGTCCGCCAGGATTTTCATCATATCTGTTGACACGGAAATGTCCAGGATTTTAACACTACTGGAGTCATCCTCGGCTCTTTCGACTGATCGATGGGTCTTACCTTTGTATTTATCGTACACAGCATCTGAGGTACTCTATCGACTCATTTTCACTCGGGAATTTTTATGTTTCGAATGTCTTTTGATTCTATCGGGTGCACGACAGTGCTCCCGATGGGTGTAGCCCCGGAGATTGTGCTTTATTGCTTGTAGTAGATGATAATCTCAATTTTCTGCTTTTACCAGTCAAATTGTTTTTTTCTTTACCTTCTCCCGATGGGAGTTTCCCACTCGACTCTTTTTCATTCATGCCCTTTTGCTTTTGAGTTTGTAAGGAGCTTTTCCTTTTTGTCAGTCGCGGTACAACACCCGTTTTTTATTTGTCTGGAATGATGTCATGCATGACATCCTTGGCGTGCGAATAGCACCCTGATGGGACGTTGCATAGTGGGCCCATCTCTTTGACCGTTGTGGACGCCGGTTCAGTTCTGATTTGACCTGACGTGGCGAGGCTTCCGTAGACGTGATGATGGTCTCCTCGTTTTGCGCGTGTAGTGGGGGGCGTGGCTTGTGACGGTTCCTCTCTGATTGTGCCACGTGTCACCGTGTTTTTGTTTGGACGGTCGTGATGAGCCTCTGGTTTTTATCATAAGTATGGGTTTCTCCGTTATTAATTTTTACCCTGCCATTTGTCTCTTGCCTTCCTTTGTTTCATCTTCCACCTCGTGCCCGCCGTTGCTCTGTTTTTGCAATTTCCTCCGTTTCCTCCGTTTGGCATTATGGAAGTCGATCTTCCTAGTGCGCCCCATGGCTCGCCACGGACGTGTCAACCCAGTCGGAGGCGTCGGGTTTCAAGTCAAGGCCGGCTGCAAGTACTTCATGTTGAAGGCAGTCGAGTCCGCTCAGGGATGGAGGACCAAATGGTTCTACGTCCAATTGGGCCAAGACATCCGCCACACCTTCTCGACCAACGTTGCTGAGAAGACGAAGGCCTGGGAGCATTCCCTCTCTCCAGCCGAAGAGCTCGAGGCTGCCCTGCTGCTGGAGAGAGTCGTTGGATTGCTAAACACCGGCGTTTCCGGTGTTCAGTTGATCCACACATTTCTGAAGGCTCGGGTGTGTCCTCTTCAGCAGCGCACGCACCCAATGTGGGTGCATGTGGGTGTATCTGACCCCACCCGGATCAGTGCTGTGGAGCTGTCGGCGAATGAGCTTGACACACTCATGAAGTTGGTGACTAGCTACAAAGCTGAGGACACCATCATCTATGACTTAAAGATAACTCCTTTCAGCTTGGAGAATCCCCTTCCCGAAGTAAGTTACTTGCTCCATTGCTGTCGACTGAACTTTTGCCCTCGTCTTCTCCCTTCATCTTGATTATGCTTTTTGCTTTGCTCTATGTAGGGGCATTCGACAAAGTCTTCGCTCCCTCCCCTTCCCAAAGCTGGTTGAGGAGACAGCTGTGCTGAAGGAGCGAGAGAAATCGACAGACTCTCTGCCTTGTGCCAAATCCTCTTCTTCGGAGAAGTCCTAAGCCAATGGAAAAGGAGTAGAGCTAGACGACACCGTGGCGACTAATGATCCTACCCCTAAGCGTCTCCGCCAGGTGCACTCAGGTGAAGGCGAGGAGGTCGCGGACTCTGGTGCTTCTTCACCTGTGTGGGACGTGCCACCCTTGGCTCAGCGCTCGCCTCCGCCTTCTTCTGGCCACTCTAGCTTTGGCGGACCTCGCTTTGACCTCGACCTCACTTCCGAAGAAGACGAGCAAAGGTAACTCTTTTGTTGTGCGAATGTGTTCACCCTCTTTTGGTTTTTCGTTATGCTTTTAATTTTCGACTTCCCTTTCTTTGCCTTTTTAGCGATGATCGGGGCACTAGTCCTTTAGCTGCCCACGCCATGACTGCCACCTCCTCCCCAGCTGCGGAGGCGGTAGTTATTCCTTTGCCGCATGCTGCCCTTACGTCGACGGTCGCAGCGCCTATCGTGGTTGCTTCAACTGCTGCACCTTCGACTTCTTCGCTGCCCTCCTGGATAAATCATGTAAACCTTCTTTCCTCTGTCAATATGGTGTTTTTTTTTCTTTGGCATGTGTGTTTGATGCATGCGTTATGATTGTAGCCGGCCGCAAGTGGCCTTGTTACTTTTGACACTGGGAAGATGAGCGAGTTTCTCTTCGCTCCCAGTTGGATAATCTCAGCCGTAAGCCTCTTCCTTTGCTCTGCATATGCTGCCCCTCTTATTTAATGTGACTGGGCTGATTTCTCTCCTTTTGTTTCAGGGGAGACAGAAATTTTAAAATCTCGACTGGCTGATGTCGAGAAGACCCTCTCCCAGCAATCGTCTGCCCAGGAAGAGTTAGACGCTCTTCGTGCTTCTGAAGGGGAGCGGGCTAGGCGACTGCTCGGCTATGCGCACTCTCTTGCCGGTGAGAAATAATGATTTTTGTGTGCTGGTTTGCTTGTTTTGCCTTTTTTTGAATTTTTAATATGAATTCTCTTTTGCTATGCAGGCCCTTCTTCCAGCTCCGTTGGTGCGGCAAGTGATGTCTCGTCACTCGACCAATCCATCGATCAGGTGGGAGCGAACATGAAGCACGCCAAGAAATCTCTGGAGACGTCCCTCTAGACACTCGGCGCTGTTTTTAAAGAAGTGTTGCCAGCAACCGAGGTCGCGTCCACCATAGCGGGATTTGCTGCGCGACTGGGCCCCAAGTCGAAGATTTTGAAGTCTTATGGCCAGGAGCTGATGGTACGCGGCTCCGACTCCACCTTCAAGTTTCTTCTTAGTCGTGGCGCAGATGCTCAGTATAAGTCTCTCTTGTCTGAATTTCAAAAGAAGCCAAATGGGAGACCTTCGTCTCTGGGGAAGTTCAGCGCCCGCGCTTCTAGTCTTTCTAAGGCTAGTATTGCGACTATGGAGCGCCGCATGGCAGCTGTTGATGCTGCCCGCAAGGCTGGGCCCGAGTCTGCTGCCCAGTCTTAGGCAACTTTAGCGTTAGTTCTTTTGCTCTGGGTTGCAATATGTGATGTACACTATTCCACCTAATGTTAGTATTTGGGAGATATATCTTTTGCTGATCCTTTGCATGTTTGCCTTGTGTCTCCTTTTGCTTTGATTTGTTTCTTGCCTGAAGTGTTTCTGATTGTGTCTCAGTCGAACTGCTCGGCCACACCGAGGAATGCTCGAGTGGGAGGGGAGTGGCGCTCGACTGCACAGCTGACGAATGACGCTCGCGTGCTTGAATATGCGAAGAAAAGGGTTGTTAAACTGTAGCAGTAGCTCAAGGCGGCCCAGACTGACGTGGAAATTCTTCGAGGAAGGCCTTCTCTTTCCACTCAGAGGAAACAATATTTTCTTTATGAGATGGAAGATTCGAACAGGCAACTTGAAGGTATTAGCTTTTTGGCTTTGTTTCTTGGGTGTGTGCGTGCGCTGCACCTAGTGTCTTACCATCTTGCTCTATCTGTAGTTTTTGTAGATGACTCTCGTGCCGAGGCCGCTCGTGTGGCTGAACGTCTAGCGAATGCTACTTAGGTGGCCATCACCGGTCCTCAACATTTCTGTCTTGATTTGTATTATGCCGAAATTCTTGCCACTCTGAAGCATCGAGTGTGGCGTGACCCTATTATGCTGGAGCGCTGTCGGGCAACACTTGCGCGAGCGAATCACTTTTTGTTTCCTTAAGGGCGCAGCCTCGAGGCATACACGCTCTAGTCGACCTGTTCCGCTCTCAGGAGCCTATTCGAGAGGCTGTGACCCGCAGGGTTGTGCTTGGAGCCAATGCTGCATTCGCCTACATGAAGCGCCAAGATTCGTTGCATCCTTCTTCTTCGTCACCCCGGTCAGAGATTCGACTGTCGAGCGAAGATATAGAGCGAACTCTTCCTCCTGCTGAGAAGTTGATAAGCCGAGCGCGGAAGCAACTGATCGACTCCAATCTGCCGCTGAAGGATGAAGATGCTTAACTTATGTGTTTGTAGCTTTTATACTGTAAATGAAATACAGAGATCCAGCCCCTTTTGATATGCCTTTAAGGATCATATGCCTTTATACAGAGATACAGTAAAGCAAGTGGGGTTTTGTTGTTATGCCTTTAAGGATCATTTGCCCGCGTGCGCTGGATGTTCTTAAGTGTATTTGAGCATGTTTGTGTTTTTGTCTTTTGATACAGACGTAGCCCTCGCGCACGTCGAGTGGTTGCTCTATGCGCAGCTCCCGAGCACGTCGAGTGGTTGTCTTTATGCGCAGCTCCCGAACGTGTCGAGTGTTTGCTTTGTGCGGAGCCCTCGAGCATATCGAGTGGTTGCTTTGTGCGCAGCCCTCGAGCATGTTGAGTGGTTGCTTTGTGCGCAACCCCCATGTCGAGTGGTTGCTTTATACGCATCCCCGAGCGTGTCGAGTGGCTGCTTTATGCGTTGCTCTGAGCACACCGAGTGTTTGCTTTATGCGCAGCTCCCGAGCCCATCGAGTGGTTGCTTTATGCGCAGCCCCCGAGGACGCCGAGTACCTGCTTTATGTGTGGCTCCTGAGGATCTGCTAGAGAGTAATCCTGGGCCCAGTTCCTCAAAGATGTCTTAGGGTTGCTCCCGAAGACATCTTCGAGAAACTGGTTCTCAGGAGAACTCACTGTACTTGCTTTTGTCCTTCCTGTAAATCCGATGTACTTTCAGAGAGTAGCCCTAGGCCCAGCCGCTCGAAGATGTCTTAGCTTACGCCATCGAAGACATCTTTGAGAAGCTGGTGCTTAGGAGAACTCCCTGCTGATGTCTAAGTGAGAGTGAAGGGCAGGGGGTCTATTTATAGTGCCTATACCTGCCTCTTGCCTTCTCCAAAGGGTAGTTCCAATGGCATCCCAAAGGCCACCTTTTGCTCTGCCCCAAGGGCCACCTTACTGTAACTCGAAGGGTCAAGTGGCTTTTGATGCCAGCAAAAGGGTTAATCTGACAGCCATTGGGGCCGACTTACCCAGGCCTTTACCCTGTTCAGGGGTGGTCCTTGACATATGTACAGCCCCCGAGCATGTTGAGTGGCTGCTTTTTGCTTTGCGATTTATGTGCATCCCTAGTGCATGTCGAGTGGCTGCTTTTTGCTTTTTTTTTGGTGAAAAAATTATGCATGAAAGATATGGATAATCTCTTTCCTTTATAAATGTTAACCAGCAAGCCGCCTCATTAAAAACCTTCCAGTCCCCTTGGGTACCCTGGTAAGGAAAAGAGCGCGTCTAGAACCTGCTGGCCTTTTGATACATTAGTCTTTTGCTACATCGACTTGATCTTCTTTCTACGTGGAGGCGACCCTAATTGGCCTTATTCTCCAAGTTGTGTGCTCCCTCTTGACTATGTGGCATCTGTAGCTTATACCTCCTTTTGTATGACCTCTTTGGTTTTTGCAGTCGCAGCACTAGGTGTTCTTCGCGGGACGTGTCTTTCCCTGGTAGTCTGATGTGCATAGCAGTAAAAGCTTTGAGTGGTATCGCCTCTGCTGCATCTTGCTTTCTCATTTTGCAGCTGTCACGTATGATGACACAGTTCGGCACTCCTTGGCTGAAGATTGTAGTGATGTGGCTTGAGTTTGTCAATCTGCTTGTGCTTGACCGCAACTGGTCAGTCGTAACTTGTCTTTTTTTGCTTGGGAGATCCTCTTGGTCTGGTTTCTGCCTGAAGGTTTTTGTTTCTTGAGTGGCCCGTGGATGCCACGTTCTGATTGACCTGCGGTTTATGTGCTTGAAGAGGACTCCTGGCGGCACCTGCGCTTTTGCCGCACCAATGTTGGCTAGCCTGTTGGCTTGTTTGTTGCACGCGCGTGTTACATGCTGTAGCTCACAGCTGTGAAATCTTCTTTGCCACATATCAAAGTAATCTTTGAAATCTAGCCAGCTTGTCCACGTGCATTCTGCTTGCACCTGCCACGTTTTGCGTGATTGTACACGAGCTTCCTCGGATGATGATGTGTTGTGCTCCAGAAGCTCTTGCCAGTCGCATGGCTTGGAACAGGCCTTCGTAGTCGATTTCGACTTTTGATGGTGCCGGGAAGTTTATCTGTAATACATACTGTACTCGCTCCTTTTTGGGGCTTATGAGTATCATAGCTGCGCCTGTGCCTCTACCGTTTTTGGCCCCGTCGAAGTATATTGTCCATCGTTTGGCTTGTGCGCTTTCTTCTTCTCCTGTGGGTTCGACCGTCCATATGGCGTTTACTTCATGTACCGCAGCTACGGTTGCTCTTTTCTTGCGTTCTGGCTCTGTTGCTACTTCTATTCTGTCTCGTTCCTTGTCTGAGGTTTCTTCGACTCCATATGTCTCTGAGATCCTGCAAAAGTCTCTGTCGCAGTCGTCTGACTTTTGGAAATTTCCATTGACTGTGATGAATCCTTTTTGACCCGACATTTTGAGCTTGAGATATGCGTAGTGGGGTACTGCCATGAATCTTACAAATGCTGGTCGTCCCAATATGGCATGGTATTGTGATTTCCAGTCGATGAGCTCGCTTTTGAAGTGGGTTGCATCCCCGAATGTGACGTCGAGTTGGATTTTCCCTAATGGACGCACAGCTTTGCCCGACACAATTCCGTGGAAGGTGTTTGTAGATTTCGGGAGGTTCTCAACTGACATGTTCATACTCCGGAGTGTGTCTGTGGATATTATGTTGACGCCACTGCCTCCGTCCATGAATATTTTGTTCATAGTGTATCCTTCAATCTGCCCTTCGAGAACTAGGGCAGCGTGTCCTGGTCGATAGATGGCTGGCGGGTGATCCCCCTGATCAAAAGCGATTGTTATGTCTGATCCTTGCAAAAATTATGTTACTGGGGGTGGATCTAATACTGCCATATCGACGTTTCTGCTGTGGCACTTTTGCCTCCTGTAGGAGGTGCATCCTTTTTGTATCATGTACATTTGCCCTTTCGGTTGTGGATATTGGACGTCCATGTTGTGCGGTATGTGATGTATGGCGCCTGCCATCTGGTTATTCACATCGTGCTGTGGTGGAGGCGGTAATGCTGCCACAATTTGTGGAGGTGCTACGATGTGATGGACATACCCATTATTTGTAGCACTAGTGGAAAAAAGGCTATCTGTGGCGCACCTTTTGACCTTTCAGTGGCGCACCCAGGAAAATGGGGGGTGCGCCACAGTTATCTCGCCACTAAAATATATTTCTTTGGCGCACCCGCCTGATGCGCCACAAAAATATTTCCGTGGCATACCCCACCAACACGCGCCACAGAAACATTTCTATGGCGCACCCCCACTTAGGTGCGCCACTAATTTTTTTTTGAATTTCAAAAAAAAAGGGCGGCTAGATCTAAATCTGGATTCTGGCTGCCCAAAATTCAAATTATTTTTGATTCGTCGGAGCTCGTCGGACGCCGCACCGTGCTTGGCCGTAGGTGGGTCGGTGGGTGGAAGATGGGGGTCGCCGGAGATGGGTGGAGGAGGAGGAGGAGGTGTTCGTCGCCGGAGGAGGTCACCGGAGGAGGAAGTGGTGGTGGTGGTCGCCGGAGAAGGTCGCCGGAGGAGGCGGTGGTGGTGGTCGCCGGAGGAGGTCACCGTAGGAGGTGGTGGTGGTCACCGGAGGAGGAAAAGGAGGTGGTGGTCGTCGGAGGAGGTCACCGAAGGAGGAGAAGGAGGTGGTGGTCGCCGGAGATGGTGGTGGAGGAGGAGGTCGCCGGAGGTGGTGGTGGAGGAGATGGAGCTCACCGGAATTGAGAAGAAATAGGGAGGAGAAGTAAAGGAGAGGAGTAGGAGGAAATGACGAGAGAGGAGGAGGAGGAAACGAGAGAAGAGGAGGAGGAGGAGGAAATGGGAGAAGTGGGGGAGAATAGGAGGGAGGAGGAGAGGAAAAGGGGGCAGGCGCACGGTTCAAATTTCATATCCCTCCCAAATAATTGTATGGCGCACCCCCTCCCGGTGCGTCACATAATTTTTTTTCTTTTTTTGATTTTGTTGAGAAAACTATAATTTTGAAATAACTTTTTTTCCTTTTGGAATTTGAGGAATCTGAAAAGGGCTAACCGGGCAGATGGGTGTCAAAAAAACGTTCCTAAATGGCAACATTGAGAAAGAGTTGTATATGGTACAACCGGAAGGTTTTGTCAATCCAGAAAATGCTGACAACGTATGCAAGCTTCAGCGTTCCATTTATGGATTGAAGCAAGCATCTCGGAGCTAGAAAATTCGTTTTGATAAGGTGATCAAAGGTTTTGGATTTGTCCAAAATGTAGAAGAGACCTGCATTTACAAGAAAATGAGTGGGAGCTCGGTTGTGTTCTTAGCGCTATATGTAGATGACATATTGCTGACTGGGAATGATGTGGATCTTGTGAATAGTGTGAAGAAATATTTAAACAGTGAATTTTCCATGAAGGACTTAGGAGAAACTGCATACATTTTAGGCATTAAAATCTATCCTGATAGATCAAGACGTCTATTAGCGTTGAGTCAGAGTACTTATCTTGACAAGATACTGAATAGTTTTGGTATGGAGACGGCAAAGAAAGGTTCTCTGTCAGTTGTCAAGAATAAAACATTGAGCAAGGCATAGTGTCTGGTAACGGAACATGATAAGGCCGAAGTGACTAAACATCCTTATGCTTCAGCCATAGGATCAATCATGTATGCCATGTTAAGTACTCGACCTGATGTAGCATTGGCTCTTAGTTTGACGAGCCGTTTCCAAAGTAATCCTGGAAATGAACATTGGATTGTTGTTAAGAGCATTCTTAAGTATCTCAAGAAGACAAAGGAAATGGTCCTTGTCTATGGTGGCTGTGATGAAGAACTTGGTGTAACAGGTTACGTTGATGCAAGTTTCAGCACAGACCCCGATGACTTTAAGTCACAAACATGTTATGTGTTCAAGGTGAACGGAGGCGCCATATGCTGGAGAAATGGGAAGCAACCCATCGTGGCGCAATCTACAATGGAATCGGAGTATATCACTGCTTCTGAAGCCTCGAATGAAGCTGTGTGGCTGAGGAAGTTCATCATTGAACTTGGAGTGTTCCCTAGCGCGCAAGACCCGGGACCCTCTACTGCGACAATAAGGGTTCCATTCCAAACGCGAAGGAACCAAGGTCTCACTCAACATCCAACACATTCTCCGACGCTTCCATGTGATACGACAATATGTACAGGAAGGTGATACGTCTCCAACGTATCCATAATTTCTTATGTTCCATGCTATGTTATATCATCTTATTACATGTTTTATATGCATTTCATATAGTTTTATGCATTTTCTGGGACTAACCTATTAACAAGATGCCAGAGTGCCAGTTCCCTGTTTTCTGCTATTTTTTGTTTCAGAAAAGTACTTAAGGAAATATCCGCCAAATTGGGAATAAATCAATCAGGAATTATTTTTGGAATTTGCGTTCCAGGAAGTCGAAGAGGAGACGAAGACGATGCCCGAGGGACCCACATCATGTCCTGGCGCGACTCCTTTTTTGGCCGCGCCGGGAGGTGGTGTGGGGCCAACGGAGGTCCACCACCTTCGCCCTTTCGCCTACATACACCCCTTCGGCCAAAAACCCTATCACGTTAGACGATTTTTCCTCCACGGGTCCCGAACGCCGCCACCATCGCCGACAAGATTCGGGGGACATAAGTCTCTGTTCCGGCACCCTGCCGGGACGGGGAATTGCCCCCAGAGCCATCTCCATCGACTCCACCACCATCTCCATCGCCGTTGCTGACTCCTACGATGAGGAGTGAGTAGTTCTCCCCTAGGGCTGCGGGATCTACGGAAGCCATGTGGTTTATCTCTCTCTCCCATGATGTGATCTTGCATGTGATCATGAGCTTTGTAATCTAGTTGAATATGTGATGCTACACTTTGTCTATTATGCACTCTAGAGGTTACTTTAATATGAACTCCAGGGTTATTCACGTGTGTAATGGTGAAAGTGTGTGCACCGTGCGTGATTCCTTTTATGTCATTGTTGGTGTTGGTTTACTCCGACTTTGAGGGTGCTCTTGTAGACCTACGCAATGAATGGTGTTTGTTATCCAACATGAGAATGTTTGAGAGTAGTGTTTATTTATTTAACTTTGATGTCATTGTTGATAATGTCCACTGGTGATAGTAGGATCCCTAGGCCTTGTTTCTAAGCATTAAAACACCGTTTCCAACAAGTTCTGCTACATGTTTGCTTGCTGCCATTTTTATTACAGATTGCAATTACTACTTATAATCATCCATATTAATTGTATTTCACTATCTCTTTGCATAACTAGTGCACCCATACATATGACAAGTGTATTGGGTGTGTTGGGGACACAAGAGACTTCTCGTATCTTAATTGCAGGGTTGATTGAGAGGAATATCTTTGACCTCTACCTCCCTGAGTTCGATATACCTTGTGTGATCCACTTAAGGGAAACTTGGTGCTATTCTACAAACCTCTGCTCTTGGAGGCCCAACAGTGTCTACGAGAATAAAAGCGTTCGTAGACACCAGAAGGCGATGCAAAAATTTGCAAAGTGCATACGGATCTGAATGTGGCCGATCCTCTGACGAAGCCTCTTCCTCTTGACAAGCATGAGAAACACCGAGAAGCTATGGGTGTTAAGCTTTTACCAAGTTGTAATCTAGATTAAATTGTACTCTTGTGCAAGTGGGAGACTGAAAGAGGTATGCCCTAGAGGCAATTAATAAAGTGTTTTATTTATCATATCTCGTTTGTTCATAATACTTTTTTGTGTCATGCTATAACTGTATTAAGCGGAAACATTAATACACGTGTGATACGTAAACAACCAGGTCCCTAGTAGCCTCTACTAAGACTAGTTCATTGTGCTATTGATGATCGAGGTTTCTCGATCATGTGATATGTAGTGTACCTACACTTAAAATAAGGCAGATACCTGTGTATAGTGCAAATCCCTGGATCGATTCATTTGCACACACAGTTTACGATGTAATATCACAACAAAGCGTCAATTTTATTACATCGATGATCCAGAATTACAAAATATTTGATACAAGTTGCATAGCATAAAGCTAGCATTGAAAAAGTACACAGCGGAAATACAATAGCAGTGGGTCTTCAACAAACTCATGTTGCCACAGGCGAAAACATGTTGGTTGTAGACTCGAAACCTTTAAACGAAACCTCACTCGTAACTTGATCAATCTGCAATAAGAAAAATATTGCAACAACGTGGGTCAGATTCCATTAAAAATGGAGTCTGGCAAGTGACACTATGGTGGACACTTAAGGGAATAACTCTAAAGCCTATATGCATATTTGGCTGGTGGAGTTCAAGGCTATTTTGCATAAAGCCAATTTTTCCTATCTTTTTGGTAAAACTCTTTCTTCAAATCAAGACAAGTATGGCATGAAAACCATAATTCTCATCTTCCCTTGTTCACCCATCAAGTTTTATTTCTGAAGTTGGAATGATGGAATCCTCCGTTGACGTCCGGGATCAGCTGCTCAAAATGTCCGTACCAGGGACACGGCTAAGTACTTAGTTTTACACTCTGCAGAGGTTGTGCACGTTCACCATTGTACCAATTCAACCCAAATCATCCTCTACACACCATTTGTGATAAGGAAAGGAGAAGAATGAGACGAGATCTTTCAGAAGCATTTTCCCTCCCACTCTGGCTTGACCCGTTCCACCTAACATCCCCCTACATCTGCTTGTCAAGCCGGAGAGAGTCCACGCAACATAATTGATCAAGCCAGAGCCCATATGGCAATGGCTGCACTGGAAGCAATCGTCACTCGGAGTTCTTCAGATTCCTCTGTTCCCTGGGTGGCCATCCACAAGTGCACTCTCAGGTTGACAACCCTCATGCTCATGGCCCCAAGCATAGTAGAAACTACCTTAGGCGAAGACAACCACAAGCACATGCCTGAGTAGCCACTCAACATAAACCATTCAACCAATCCCACCCAGGTGTTTCATTAACTTAGTGGATGTGTACTCCAAGGTTGACAACCACCATGCTCACGGCCCTAAGTAGAATAGAAATTCATCCCAGGCGATGACAACCATGAGCACAACCCTGAGTAGTCACTTAACATTTTGTAAAACTTTTCATCAATTGCATAGCATCAATATTTCTGCTAAGTATGATATAGGAACCTAGACACAGGAGTAAGGGAATTCTACAAGGGTTTAGCATAGCAATACTATCCTACACATGCATATAAAAATACACTAAGTAATGCATATAGAAATAATAGGAAGTTTATGAGGTGTGCCACTTGCCTTTGAATCTTGTCGTTGTTCACAACTCTTTTCAACGATACTCGGGACTCTCCGTTCAATCTAACAGTATAGACAAGCAACAATACAACAATCAACAGCAAGCACAACTCCACAATGCACACAAACACATACTAGATGAATAAATAAGTTTTATAAAACTTTCTAAGGAAATATGTTTATGCATGATGTGCAAAATATTCCTAAGGGCTAGAAATGCTTTTTCATGCCATGAAAATCTTTTAAGTTAATGCAAGGCAAATAGGTTGGTCCAAAAGGACTAAGGGCTAAGGTCATAAGTTGAATAAAATATTTTGTTTTATATCATCTTGAATAAGCCCTCTAATGGCTTAGTCTTGATGTGTAGAAATATTTAGAGTAAATACTAAGTCATTCGTTCAAGATGATCAACAATTATTATCAACTCTTTGTAAATTGGACATTCACTATAGTGAGAGAGACAGACACCCGGCCAGCCACTTAAATTGTGGAACAGGTCTCATGTACGTGGACATGTAAGGTTTGTCTCCAGGCCGCTTCATCTCACTATGCCGCTAGGATCCAACAAACTTCAAAGATGATAACATTATGATCAAAATTTGTTTAAGTCTAAAAAGACAAGATTAGGAAAGAGGGAAAAGAAGGAAATAAAGATGTAGTTAGTCTTCCAGGCTTCATCTTCAGACTTGTAGCTTTCCCCTTGGTGATGTCTTGAATGAATTTTTGTAGACTTGATAAATCTTCAGACTTGATGATTATTGTGTCCTCGAGGCTGGTCTTGGATTTAACTTAGTCTTCATGAAGTCTCAGAGGAGAAGAAAAGACAGAGAGAAAGGCTTAGAGAATAAAAAGGGGTTGGCCTTCTTGAACTTCTGCTCACTTTTCTTCTAAGTGCTTGACATCTTGAGGATGCTTCCAGAGTCTGTTTTCTTCTAAGTCCTTCATGAAGTCTCAGAGAAAAGAAAGAGAGAGGGAGCAAGACTTGAAAAATATTTGCTGGTTGGTCTTCATGAACTTCTTCTTGATTTTCTTCTAAGTGTTTCTACTCCTTGAAGATCCTTCTGAAGTCTTGTTTTGGCTAACTCCCTCATTGGTCTTCTAGATCCATGATGAAAATCCTAAGTGTCTAGTGCATAGCACTTTACCAAAATACTAAGTTTGAAAATAATCCTAACTTAGGGAAAATGGGGAGGAGTTTTCCTTATGGGAAATATAACTACAAAATGAATATGCTATGCATGAAATGCAATTTTAAATCATAATACTAATTTTTGTGATATTTATAAAGTATGCATAAAGTTATAATTGCAATTTAATTAGTTTATAATTTTTGGAAAATATAATAAAAGGAATAATTATCAGATTAAAGTTTTCTATGATTAATATTTCTATAACAAATTTTATAAATAGTGTTAATGGACAGGGGGCATTTAATTACATTTATAGCAATTTGATTTAATCAAAAATAATATTTCTATTAATAGTTATGTTGAAAATACTCAAACTATTCAAATTAAGTATATAACTATGATTTCATTCAAATGTTACTCAAAAATATTTTATAGCAGTGGCATTAATTTACAAATATTCCAAAGCCTCTAAAACAATTTTATTTGAAATTTTTGAATTTACAGATTTAAAGTTATGACAAAAATACTCAAATTCACCATTTGAAATTTGAATATTTTAAACTAAGTCAAATTTGAATTTTGGCAGTTATAAAATATTCTAAATGTCAAGGGCTTTCCAATTATATAAAAATTATTAAATTTGGAGTTGTGGTTAAAGAGTTATGAAGGTTTGAACTATAGGGGCTTTTCTGTAAAATTGCTATTAAATTTGATTCGGGAAAATAAAACAGAAATCCAGAGACATGTGGCGCGATCGGATTGGATCTGACATGGCGCTGACTGGGACTGCTGACTAGGCGCTGACGTGTTTAAGTGAATTGCCCTGGGCCGTTGGATCTAGATCTAAGGGCTCAGATCTAACCGTACCTCTTCGTTTTAAAAGATCTAATCATGTGCGTTGGTTGCAGATCTAACGGCTAGGAGAGGGTTGACCTGAGAGTGGCGGCGCTGCTGTCACCGGCGGCGCGGCATCGGGTTCGGACGGACTCGACGTCCCGGTGGTTTCTTCGCGCGGGAAAGACCACCACGGGGTGCGGCTCGGCGCGGTGAAGACTACAGAGGCGATCGCGTCTCGCGGAGTATCCTCTGGCGGCGCGGACTCGCCGACGGAGGTGTACGGGACGCCGGCGACCTTCCGTTCGTGCTCCCCTCTCGATTAGCTGCAAGAAGAGAGAGGGGAAAGAGTCAGGAGGATGCGCAAGAAGATGGCGAGGGAAGGGAGAGGGTCTCGGGTGCGAGACGTGCGGTTAACTCGCCGGGAATTGAAGAAAAACGCGGCGGCGGCAATGGCGACTCCGGCGATGCAATTGGATGGCCTGGGGGCACGTTTCAAGGGGGAAGGAGAGGGGAAACATAGAGGAGGGTCAGGGGATTAAATAGGGAAGAGGAGGGAACAAATCGCCCGACGATTTCGCCAGAATTTGGAGAGGAATCGGGGACGAGATTTTCGGACGGAGGTTGAAGAAGGCGTGACGTCATCGCTGACGTCAGCAGGTATTTTCCTTTTCTGTTTTATTTATTTAATTCATATCTTTTGATTGAAATGTCCAAATGATGTCAAATTAATTTCTAAATTTTTTTAAAATCAATATCTTTGTGTTAAACCAGTTGTGGGCATGTTTTGAATATTTTTGAAAATTAATATATTGAAATATTGATTAAATACAAATTTGACACTTAAAGTCAAATTTGAATTTTCTATCTTATTTAAATTTTCTTTTGGCTAAATAAAATACTATCATTCCAATATGTTTGAATTTAAGTTATTTAAACTTGTTTTGCTGAAATCATTCATCTTTATTTTGGCATAATATTAAAGAACTAAATATAAATAATTTTTAGGAAATGTGAAATATAAGGTATTCATTTATAATTGAAAATAATTTGTGCACCATTATATTTTATATTATGATAATTCATTTGAAAACTTCATAACAACTTTGAAAAAGATTTTTCTTTTAATTCTATTCTTATTTAGAATATATTAATCATTTCATGCTTTGAAAATAAATAAATTCATTCAAGCAAACGAAATGTTTATTTGGCTAATTTATGAAGTTTTAAGGTTATAAACCGTAGGCTTATAATTTCAAAAACTATGTTTTGAACTCAGTTAAAAGATTGAAAACCATTTGGCAATTAGATCTTGTTTACAAAAGTTTAAAAGGACACTTGTAATTATTATTTTAATTTATTTATAGCTATGGCTAAGTGGTTGAAATCCAATGCTTAAGGAACTTTTATAGTTGGTTTTCTTATGCATTTAATGTTTTATTTTAATCAAAAGAAAAGTTTTAAATTTTAGTGATTTTTGAACATTATAAAATGTTGGGTTGTTACATGATATGGCATTAGTTGGCAATGGAGTCATATCGTTGGTGCAACGATGTGATGGACATACCCATTATTTATAGGACGTAGTCATTACGCCTTCGACCGTGAGATCAACTCTTAATGTTATTCCTGAAAGATACTTTGATTGCATCAAACGTCGTATCTTATATAGTGTGACAATAAAGGTGTCCTCTTGGGTATCGGAAGGGAATAGTTGAGACAAGGGATCAAGAGCGCCATTTGCCAGTCCGCATAGCAGGATAGATACTCTAGGGCCTACTCGGTGAGATTATGTCAAATGAGCTTGCAAGCATGTGACTAGGTCACCCGGACATAAGATCACAGACGAATAGAAGATAGTGTTGTCGGTAACGAGATCAAGCTAGGTATGGAGATATCTATGAACGAGTCTCGGACATGCTAAGTATCGCTATAGCAAAAGGTTTAAGACTCAATGTCTAGGTTCGTTCGACAAAAGTCATTTGTTAATCACATGAGTTAATTAAAGGTGTCGAGGCCCATGAATTAACCATTGATCGGAGAGGGGTCTCGATCATATCTGTTATTATATCGAACCGCTAGGGTAACACACTTAAGTGGTTTCGACAAGACAACCGGAAAGGAAAGAGAACACAGGGAACGTCTTGGGAATGGTCCGATGGAGATCAGGCAGCGACGAAATAGTTTTCGGAGTCGGAATAAATTATATAATATGTGTTTAATATTAATTAGTGTAATTAATAGTTAAATACAATTTTATTTATTTATTTTCGAATTTTTAAAGGTTGATTTCCCTAAATGGGCCTTTGAGTGGAAACAAGGCCCATGGGGGGGAGGTCCCCCTTCTGGATTTGGTTTGGGGATAGGCCGGTCTAGGTGGGCCAAATGGCGCCCACCTAGGGCCGGCACACCACCTTGGCCGACAGGTGGGGTGTGGGAATAGCCTCACACCGCCCGGCTGGTGAAGTTGGCTCCCTCCTGAAGCCTTTATATAGAGGGGCACCCCTGGCCTTTTAATTCACCCAATTAATTCTCTGTTTCTCCTCGATTACGTGATTCCCTCTGTCGGAGTTGCGGCGAGGGGAGAGTTCTCTCCACCATACGCATGTTGCCGTGCTGTTGGTGTTCCGGTCCAAGTCTTCCGCTGCTCGTCCTGGACTGGAGCTTCGGAGGTCATCATCATCATCATCATCATCATCATCATCATCATCGAGACGCTGCTCGTCCTGGTCCACCATACGAGACGAAGACGGACCTCTAGGGGCCCACATCGCCTCGTGGCGCGGCTCAGAAGCCTGCCACGCCGGGAGGTGGTGTTGCGCCCTCGGGCGCCCACCGACCTAGGTCTTTCGCCCATATAAACCCCCCTGACCTTAAAACTCCAGACGGTTAATAAATTTTTCCTCCACGGCTCCCGAGTCGCCGCCGTCACCGCCACCACTTCGGAAGAGATCAAAACTGCTCCCCAGCACCCTACCGGGAGGGGGAATCGTCCCCGGAGGCTTCTACGTCGCCATGACCGCCTCTAGACTGATGCGTGAGTAGTCTACCTTGGACTACGGGTCCATAGCAGTAGCTAGATGGTTGTCTTCTCCTCTTGTGCTATCATGTTTAGATCTTGTGAGCTGCATATCATGATCAAGATCATCTTTATGTAATTCTCCGTGTTGTGTTTGCTGGGATCCGATGAATATTGAGTACTAAAGTTATTGCTTCATAATATATCATGTGTGTGCTATTTAATGATCTTGCATGCTCTTCGTTACTTGTGTATGCCCTGGCCAAGTAGATGCTCGTAACTCCAAGAGGGGGTATTTATGCTCGATAGTAGGTTCATGTCTCTATTTAATCTGGTGCAGTGACAAAAAGCTCTAAGGTTGTAGATGTACTGTTGCTACTAGGGATAAAACTGAAGTACTTTATCTAAGGACGATGTTACTTTACACACAGTGTTTAAGGCGATAATCTATTGCATGCAACTTAATATTGAAAGAGGTGCGGACGCTAACCGGAAGGTGGATTATTAGTCATAAATGCGTATGGAACGGTCGTAATGCCCGAATGAATCTCACACTAGACACCATATCATTAGTATATGCATTGGGTTGCTCATCATTATTCTGTCAATTGCCTAGCTGTAATTTTCTTACCACGCATGGATGAATGTTATTATCATTTATGGAGAGACACCAATAGTGAACTGTGGACCCCGGTTCTTCTCATTATTCTGATAAAACCACAACTGCAAACCTGTTACTTTCTGCAAACATCACTCTTTCTTCCAAACATATGTTTAATCCTTTGTTACATCAATCCGGTGAGATTGACAACCTCACTGTTAAGTTGGGGCAAACTATCTTGATTGTTTGTGTGCAGGCTCCACGTCAACCACCAGGAAGCATTTTTCTGGCGCCTTGACATCTCAAGGGAATCCTTCATCTCCTACTGGTACGATAACCTTGGTTTCATACTGAGGGAAACTTGATGCTGCACTACTTCACACCTTCCTCTAGGGGTCTCCCAACAACACATCCACTGTGTGCATCATACGTCAAGCTCTTTTCTATCGCCGTTCATACCTCGAGGGAATTCTTCATCTCCTACTGGTTCGATAACCTCGGTTTCATACTGAGGGAAAATTGCTTTTGCACTACTTAACACCTTCCTCTTTGGGTCTCCCAACAACACACCCACCGTGTGCATCAACCATTTTTCTAGCGCCGTTGCCGGGGAGACGAGATTTCCTTGAAGACCTTCACAATTCTCCGTCAACTTAGCACCAACATTTTTCTGGCGCCTTTGCCGGGGATTTGAAGATTCACTACGAGGGGAGTTTTCGCACTTCCAATCTTTTTATTTTGTTATTGTCTTGCTTAGTTTTTTTTATTACTGTTTTGTTAGCTTAATATCAAAAATACAAAAAAAACAGTTACTTGCATTAGTTTTCTTATTTCTGTTTAGTATTTTATTTTCAGTTTTGTTGCTTTTCTTATTTCGATTTGTTAATTATTTCTCTATTATTGTTATTTCGGTTTGTCATTATTTTTCTGAATTTTGTTATTTCGGTTTGTCCTAAAATTGCTGAAATGGGTAGTCTGGAAGTTGAAGTTCGTTCTTTTAAACAACAAGGAGGAGAAATTTTAAAAGATGTTTGGTATAGGATAAATGATGCTCATAAAAAATGTACTAGGAAACACTCCACTTTAATCCTCCTTAGTATTTTTGATGTTGGTATCTCTAGTTGGTATAGTTATGTTCTTGACACTCTTACGGGGGGTAATTTTCTTGGAACACCTGCTTTTGAAGCCTGCAATTTAATTGAAAGTTTGGTAGGATCACCACCCCTTACTAAATAAGTTAAAACTGAGATCACTTTGGAAGATATAGTTAAAAGGTTGGATTCTATGGAGAAAACTTTTCTTGATAATACTAGCAAGGGTAATGAATCAATGAATGATATTAATGGAAGAATTACTGCTTTAGAAACTAGCAACACCCTTGATACTCATAATCATAGAATTGATGAACTGGAAGATGTTATGGGAACTTAAGGTTCAACATTTGCTTCTATTAAAACTAATAGAGATAAGGCTTTTGCAGGAAGAGAGCAAAAGTTCATTTATATTCCCAAACCCAAACCTCCCAATATGACTAAAACTGATGGTTTACATAATAGGACATACTCATGGATACCAAAAACACCTATTACAACCAACCATGTTTTGGAGGAAGTTATTGATGTTGATGCTTCATCTCTTGATAATAGTTGAGTTTTACTTTGTGCCTAGCTCAAAGGCGTTAAAAAAAGCGCTTATGGGAGACAACCCACTTTTATTTCTGTTATTTTAATTTGTTTTGTTTGTTTCAAGGAACATGCCTACCTCTGTAGCAATTCCTTTGTATCTTATTTTTATTGCAATGTTGAGTCAAGTTAAGCCTCTAGTCAAAAGTTGATGTTAAAATTCAATTCCTGTGCTGAAACAGATTTCTTCTGTCCACCGTACAAATTGTATCAATTCACTGGAACATCAGAAAAACCTGCCCTTTTTGTGAATAATTCCCAAATGTATACGCAAATTTCATTAGTTTTGAGTTTTCTGATCTGAGCAAGTTAAGTGCCTCGAATTTTTTTGCCTTTACGAAATGTTCTGTTTTTGACAGATTCTGCATTTTCTTTTGCAATGCCTTTTTTGCTATTTTGATTGGATCTTTTTATCCTTTTAAGTATCAGTGGCTGTAGGTGATGTCCAGTAGCATTGGTAGCAATTGTGTTCCTACAGAATATCATAATTTTTGCGTGCACTAACCCTCTAATGAAGTTACTCTAAATTTGGTGTGGAGGAAGTTTTCAAGGATCAAGAGAAGAGGATGATATAATGTGATCAAGAGGATAGTAAAGCCAAAGCTTGGGGATGCCCCGGTGGTTCACCCCAATATAATTCAAGAAGACTCAAGCGTCAAAGCTTGGGGATGCCCAAGGCACCACTTTTTCATCAACAAACTATCAGGTCCTTTCTAGTGAAACTATATTTTAATTCCGTCACATCATATGTGATTATCTTGAAGCGTCTGTTTGTTTTTATTTTTTTATTTTCATTCTCTGAATAATATGGATCCTAGCATTCTTTTGTGTGGGACAGAGACACGCTCCGCTTTTACTTATCAATACTCGTATTCTTCACTTATATTCGTTGAGTATTCGTCTTTTGGTATCGTTTGCTCTCTAGCTCTTGTTTTTCATGCATCTCTTGTAAGAGTTGTTAGCTTTGTGACATTATACTCTCATATCTCATTGTTTAATTACTTGGAGAGTTTATCTTTTAAATAAGTTGATTGGTGTTTGGTTGAGAACATAAAATGCTAAATGTGGTAGATGGTATAATTAAAATCATACATTAATCTTGTAGATCATTAAATTGTGTCACTTAAATCATTGATGTTGTTTTGAGATATTAATTTGGTTAATGGCGAAAATGATGGTCTAGTAAAGTGGAATGATTAAATGGTTGGTCTAGAGAAACTTGAAAACTGTGCCACACTTAAATTTCCAGTTGATTGCATAATGGTATATGACTTCTTTTTACCTAAGGCAACCGTAATGGCTTTATGTATGCGCTACGGTCGGGTCCCCAACAGTGAACTTGTTCATTTGCCACAGCACCCCTAGGAGTAATTTTCATTATGCCTTGTATGATCATATTTTTATTTGGAATCTTTTTACTCGTGAGTTCTAAAACTGAGGTTTTCATGGCACTTCCACCACCATATTGCTAGCCTCTTCGGTACTTTGCTTTGCCCTTTCGCACATTGAGAGTTGGTGCATTTTTCGCGGGTACATCCAAACTCGTGGGAGATCTTCATCTTGTTCTCCTACACATAAGCCAAACATCTTCCTCAGAAGAGCCACCATACCTACCTACTACAACATTCCATTGCTGTTCCGAGATATATTGCCATGCAACATCCATCTTACATTACATGACTTGTTGTCAATCATTACTTATTAATTGTTTTGCGTGTTTCTATAAAGCTGATGTGTGGTTTTACCCATGTTACGCTAGAGCACTCCATAACCTGCTACATTGGCAGAGGCACTGTTGTCATATGTATTCTTATGGCACATTCATATTAGTTATTTATATCATCAGTATGTTGTTTTATCATCATTAGTGTGTTGTCATACATCATGTATTATATTAGGATGCTTTCACCTAAAATTGAAAAAAGCCATGGAGGCCATCGAAAAGAGAAACAGAAAAAGAAAAAGAAAAGAAAAGAAATAAAAAGGGGGCAGCATTACTATTCTTTATCACACACTTGTGCTTATGTTGCAACACCATATCATCTATAGTCATCACTTGTTCTCATGTTATAGCGTCTTATGATCATCATTTGTGCTGATGTTTAGCACCTTTATTACATATGAGAGAGTTTTCATGTCTTAGTTGCATAACATTGTGGGGAACTTTACACTATAGAACTTGGCTTGTATATTCCAATGATGAGCCTCCTCAAAAGTGCTCTAGGTCTTCGTGAGCAAGCAAGTTGGATGCACCCCACTAGTTTCATTGGAGAGCTTTCATATACTTATAGCTCCATGTGCATCCGTTGTACGGCAATAACTACTCCTTGCATGGCTTCGATTGTATGACTTTCTCTTGTCGAATGATCATCTATAGCTTTGTGAGACTTTGTTGCGTTGGCCTTTCAAACCTCCGTTAACCTTATCTTAGCCATAACATCCTGGTGCCAGGAATCAACGTTGAACGCTTGCTTGTTTCTTTTGAACAAATCATATATTGATCTTCTACGTGCATATTGCTATTACTTGACTTGATCCTTTCATAAAGTTGTCATGTTTGTTGGAAGCATTAGATGATTATATTGTTGTGCTTGAAGCTTAAATCATCTTTAATATCTAGTTTGCACAGTTGATTGCTATCTAGTACTATATCATTGAAAGCTTTGCTTGCTTTACCTACTTGTTTGTTCATTACTCATTTGATATCAATATAAAATACAACCCTTATTCATTTGATTTCAGTTTACATGCCTTACAATGAATTACATGATCAAGATTCTGTTTAAGCATGCCACTTCAGAAATTCTTCTTCTTTTATCGTTTTTGCCAACTCGGGACGAGTAGAACTAAGCTTGGGGATGTTGATACGTCTCCAACGTATCATTAATTTCTTGTGTTCCATGCTATGTTATATGATGTTATTACATGTTTTATATGCATTTTATATAGTTTTATGCTTTTTCTGGGACTACCCTATTAACAAGATGGCACAATGCCAGTTCCCTGTTTTCTGCTGTTTTGGTTTCAGAAAAGCTCTTAAAGAAATATCCGCCAAATTGGAAACGAGCCAACCAAATTTATTTGTGAAATATTTGTGACCAGAAGAACCAAAGACGAGACGAAGACGGACCCCGAGGGGCCCACATCGCCCCATGGCGTGGCACACAATGCTGCCGCGCCGGGAGGGGGTGTGGCGCCCTCGGGCGCCCACCGTCCTACGTCTTTCGCCCATATAAACCCCCCCGACCTAAAACCTCTAGAAGGTTAATCACTTTTTGCTCCACGGGCCCCGAGCCGCCGCCGTCGCCATCACCACTTCAGGAGGGATCAGAACTGCTCCCCGACACCCTACCGTGAGGGGGAATCATCGCCGGAGGCTTCAACATCGCCATGACCGCCTCCGGACTGATGCGTGATTAGTCTACCTTGGACTACGGGTCCATAGCAGTAGCTAGATGGTTGTCTTCTCCTCTTGTGCATGTTTAGATCTTGTGAGCTTCCTATCATGATCAAGATCATCTTTATGTAATTCTCCCTGTTATGTTTGTTGGGATCCGATGAATATTGTGTACTAAAGTTATTGCTTCATAATATATTATGTGTGTGCTATTTAATGATCTTGCATGCTCTCCGTTACTTGTGTATGCTCTGGCCAAGTAGATGCTTGTAACTCAAAGAGGGGGTATTTATGATCGATAGTAGGTTCATGTCTCTATTTAATCTGGGGCAGTGACAGAAAGCTCTAACGGTTTAGATGTGCTGTTGCTACTCGGGATAAAACAGTAATCCTTTGTCTAAGGATGATGTTACTTACTTACTTTACACACAGTGCTTAAGGCGATAATCTGTTGCATGCAATTTAATACTGAAAGAGGTGCGGACGCTAACCGGAAGGTGGATTATTAGTCATAGATGCGGTTGGAACGGTCTATGTATATTGTTGTAATGCCCGAATGAATCTCACACTAGGCACCATATCATTAGTATATGCATTGGGTTGATCATCATTATTTTGTCAATTGCCTAGTTGTAATTTGTTTACCACGTATGGATGAATGTTATTATTATTTATGGAGAGACACCACTAGTGAACTGTGGACCCCAGTCCTTCTCATTAATCTGATAAAACCACAACTGCAAACCTGTTACTTTCTGCAAACATCACTCTTTCGTCCACACATACGTTTAATCCTTTGTTACAGCAAGACGGTGAGATTGACAACCTCACTCTTAAGTTGGGGCAAAGTATCTTGATTGTTTGTGTGCAGGCTCCACGTCAACCACCATGAAGCATTTTTTTGGCGCCTTGACACCTCAAGGGAATCCATCATCTCCTACTGGTTCGATAACCTTGGTTTCTTACTGAGGGAAACTTGCTGCCACACTACTTCACACCTTCCTCGTGGGGTCTCCCAACAACACACCCACGGTGTGCATCATACGTCAAACTTTTTTCTGGCGCCGTTGATACCTCGAGGGAATTCTTCATCTCCTACTGGTCGATAACCTTGGTTTCATACTGAGGGAAACTTGCTGCTACACTACTTCAAACCTTCCTCTTGGGGTCTCCCAACAACACACCCACCGTGTGCATCAGCGATGTAGTGGCCTCCGGGGACGATTCCCCCTCCCGGCAGGCTGCCAGGGAGAAGTTCTGATCTCTCCTGAATTGGTGTTGACGACGACTGCGGCTCGGGACCCGTGGAGGAAATATTGAACACCGTGCGATTTTTAGGTTTGGGGGGGGGGGGTACTTGTAGGCGAAAGGGTGAGGTCGGTGGAGGCCCGAGTGCCCCACACCTGGTGCTTGCGCGACTCCAGCTCCTGCCACGCGAGCACGTGGTGGCGGCGCCTCGGTTCCCCACTTCATGTTATCTTCGGTCTTCTGGACGTTCATAGTTGAAACATAATTCCAGGATAAAAATTGTCCAATTTCGAGAATATTTCCTTAAGTACTTTTCTAAAACCAAAAACAGCAGAAAAATGGGAACTCGCACTTTGGCATCTTGTTAATAGGTTAGTCCCATAAAATGCATAAAACTACTCCCTCCATCCCAAAATAAGTGTCTCAAGTCTCTCAAAAAGGTGATGTATCTAGACATGAAACCATGTCTAGATACATCACCTTTTTGAGAGACTTGCGACAGTTATGTTGGGACATGGGACACTTATAAAATGCATATAAAACATGTAATAACATGGTATAATATAGCATGGAACATAAGAAATTATAGATACGTTGGAGACGTATCAAAATCCCCAAGCTTAGTTCTACTCGTCCCGAGTAGGCAAGAACAATAAAAGAAGAATAATTTCTAAAGTGACATGCTTTAACACAATCTTGATCACGTATTAATGTAAGGCATGTAAACGGAGATCAAATGAATAAGGGTTGTAGTTTATATTGATATGAAATGTGTAAAAATAAACAAGTAGGTAAAGCAAAGCAAAGATTTCAATGATATAGTACTAGATAACAATCAATTGTGCAAAGTAGATATACAAGATGCTTTAAGCTTCAAGCACAACAATATAATCATCTTATGCTTCCAACAAACATGACAACTTTGTGAAAGGATCAAGTCAAGCAGTATCAATATGCACGTAGAAGATCAACTCCTTATTTGTTCAAAAGAAACAAGCAAGAGTTCAACGTTGGTTCCTGGCAGCAGGATGTTTTGGCTAAGAGAATGTTAACGGAGGTTCGGAAGGCGAACGGAAGAAAAGCTCACAAAGCTACAAGTGATCATTAGACAAGAGGTATTCTTATAATCGAAGCTATGCAAGGAGTAGTGACCGCCACACAGCCGATGCACATAGAGTTATAAGTATATGAAAGCTCTCCGATGGAACTAGTGGGGGTGCATCCAACTTGCTTGTCACGAATACATAGAGCACTTTTGAGGAGCCTCACCATTGGAATATACAAGCCAAGTTCTATAATGTAAAGTTCCCAACATAATTATGCAACTAAGACATGAAAACTCTCTCATATGGAGTACGAGTGCTAAACATGAGCACAAATGATGACTATAAATGATATGGTGCTATAACATGAGCACAATTGACAACTACGAATGATATGGTGCTATAACATGAGCACAAGTGTGTGATAAAGAATAGTAATGATGCCCCCTTTTTTCATTTTTTCTATTTTTTTTCTTTTTCTGTTTCTCTTTTCGATGACCTCCATGGCTCTTTTCACTTTTAGGGGCAAGCATCCTAATATGATACATGATATATGTAACATCCCAAATTTCTCAAAAATTTAAAACTTTGCATTCATGCATCATGCATCATAAAAGTATGGCATTGAGAACACATAAGGAGTAAATTTAATTTTAATTATAAGGTTAAATAAAATTGTTTTCATTAAAAAGGTCTATTTGAAATCCTTATACAAATCTGTATTTTATTATTTTATTTATTTAGCAAAATGATATCAAAAAGTTATAAATTAAATTAGCTTTTCAAAATATATTTTTATGAATTTTTCTGAAATGTTTTGATAAGTTTTAAAAATCAAATTTGAATAAAATGTTTGAAAACAGAAAATGTTTTGTTAAAAAAAAAAAGAGGAGAGAGGATCGGCCCGACCAATCTGGGCCGAAGCCCACTTCGTTCCCTCTACTATCCGCCGCGCGCGCAGCGCAGAGGCCCACGCCGCAGCCCATCTCCCTCCTTGTGGGGACCCCGGACTAGCTGTCCGAAATACCCTTGTGCCTACAACATCAGCGATCCCGTGATCAGTCTGTCGCTGGGCACAATCGACTGGTATCAAAAGAACATCCATAAATACCGAAAGAATTACTTACTTGAGTGAAGCCATAATCTTCAATAAGTTATTGCAGCGGAAAACACCAATCAACGTGGGGCCCGAGTCATTTGCCAAGACACCTACAGGCAGCTGACTGGGAAGACGGCCTAATTCGCAAAGACGTCACCGGTCTCTCGGTCTCCATCATGCTTCTTCTTGAACTCTGGACATGGGAATATCCAGGGACACAGCCATGAGTACTTTTACGTACTCGCAAACTACCCCAACATGAGCATGCGCTATTCTTTTATTTGTTTAAATAAAGCTTTGTTTGCCTTGAAAACTCTATATCTTTATTGAAAAAGGAAAGAAGGTCTTCAGAACTTTTCCCATAAATCTGCCTTTGTAAGAAGTCTCTTTAAAACTCTTTCCCAAAAGGGGGCATCTTTGTTGAAAAAGGTAGGAAGTCTGTTTAATGAACATTTTATCGAAAAATCACCACCTTATCTGTTTCTCCAAAACTCCTCCTTTTCCTGGCCATGGACCGCCATGGTACATATTCTCCAACAACCTCATACCGGTCCGTTGGTATAGGTGTATGGAACATTCTCCAAAACTCAAACCTTTTCCAAGACTATCTCCAACAACCTCATACCGATCCGTTGGTATAGTGTATGGATCATTCTCCACTTCATTTTTCTTTTTAAAACTCAAATCTTTTCCAAAACTTGCACATGGTCTAAGTAGGGTCTTCAACTGTCCATATCCGAGGACTCGGCTATTCGAATAGTTTAATTACCCTCTGCAGAGGTAGCACGCTTTTCCCACACTCATCCGATAACTCATCGTGTCAGCCACGTCTCGCCATACCAGCGGTATGCGAAGTTGAGTCACCGACCCTAGTCTTTCCTTTGCTCATGCTAGTATAGGATCCTGCCCCTATGAACCATTCCATCTACACTTAGTCCAGTTTCCCGTCGGAAACCCTAAGTGTGAGGACTCATAGGTTTTATCTGGCGGTGTATACGGACATCCTTCTATCCTCCTCCTTATCTACTCATAGATTTTTGAGCGAGGACCCAGGTCAGGGTTAGGCCACCAAACCACTCCCTCATGCATAACAGAGTCATCTCTGTTGATGCAGTGTCCCATACTAATAAGAGCAAACTATATGACTAGGCCCCTTTCCCATATGTGGGTAAATGTGGTCGCACAGAGTATCGGTTGCTTGACTGAGTACTAGGACACAATGTGCTTTTCTTAAAACCACTTTTCTCCATTTCCTTTCTTCAACACCATATCATAGTGCTTTATATCCACACAAGTTTTCAAAGGAATTTTGAATAAACAAATCTTGGTTTTTCCATCCTATAGTTTGAAAAAGAATTTCCATCTAATATCTCCATACAGGGTGTCAAAATAATATACTGGTATTTTGGGAAAAAGGGTTTTCAAACTCATAGCCTTAGTGGAAACCACCACTTAAATCACATATGCTCTTTATAAGTAAAACATGTGAACCAAAGTAGGTGTATAAAGATGCAAGCTCAGGGAATAGCTTGCCTGATTCCAGTATGATGTTCTTGGACTCCTTCTCACCGCTCAAGAGATAAATATCATCCTCCTCCGATAAATCCTTTCCAAATACCACTCCGGTAGCGTTTATAACTAGCGTCGCAACATGAAAATAAACAACACGCAATAAGCAAACCAAACCAAACCACGAGTGGCATATAAACAAGGGACAAACCACAAGTATCAAACTAATCACTCAAGCCACATACATAGCACTAGTTTAATCAAACAACGAACTAAATCTATATTTACTAGGGCATTATACTCACAGGAGTATAAGACCATACACATGCCAAAATATAGAGCACCAAGGCATCCTCAATTAGAGGTAATTAGTAACCACTTTTCTCTGATCAGGAAATACTTCAGACAAAAGTTAAGTCACCAATTAATCTCTATAATTTAAATACCTCACCAAGCTAAGGTGGGTACACTAACAAGATATTTAATCTAATTCTTAACTTTAAGTCCTTCAAGTTCATCAAACTAGGCAATATTTTACTCATACCAAATTTTCCAACAAATTCCACTAACAGTATTAACATATTATAACATACTAAAAAAAAATAACAACCAGAGTAATTGTGACGCAACCACCATTACAGCAATACAATCTTAAGTGCTCTAAATAGTCACTTCATATATCAAGCAACACAATTTGGTTTCAATTTAATTGAATTAACCATTATTTGATTATGTCTTACTTATGGCAGAAACTAGTTGAACATGTTTAATCACATATCTTAAGTTCTGTTGATCACAAAAATACAGACTAAATTTCTACAGAAATATACTGATGTGTAGAAGACAACACAATTGGATTTGGGTCAATTGGAGTTACCCAACTCCCTACACAATGTTTTGAATCCAGAAGCTAATTAATCAAGTTTTAGCTATTAACTAAATTCTGTTAATCTAAAAATCAAACCATTTTAGGGGTGACTAACCATGAATAAATGAGACTCAATAAAATTGGTCTCAACTAATTTGGACTAACAGAGTATCAGAAACAAACAAGTTTACATTTTAAACTTTTCAAGGTATTTTGAGTAACACATTTTCATTATTTATCTAAATGAGGTGAAACCAGTTGGGTTGGTTAGAAAACTTCATAAGCTTCCCAGAACATTTTAATTTGATTCATTTGGAGTTATAAATATCAAGATATTGAATTTACACACTTAACCCTATTTCTGTTATTTGTAGTATTTACAGAAAAGGGCCAGAAAAGACCCAAACCTTTTAATTATCACCACAGTCCATCAATGACTCCTAAATTCAAACCAAGCTAGGGATATGTTCTCCTATACATATAGAAGACCAACCAATTGGATTCATTACAAAATTCATCTCCTAAAAATCTACAAAAATCACCAAAGTGCCACTGGTGTGTTTACAAGAATGGATAGCAATTTTGTTTTAGGTTTCATTTGCATGCAAGGCTTACATATCTAGAAAGGTATCACTTAAGGCTATCCATAGAATTTTAGTTTGCAATATTTGGAGTTATAAAACTCTAGATATTGAATATTTAGTGAAAAAGATATTTTTTTACAAGTTTTAGTCTAGACAACAATTAAAACAATATTTTTGCAAACAGCCAGTGTAGCATGTTTAAGAAAACACACATGAATACTAAAAAATCTGAATCAATCAATTTTAATATTCGAGGATTAAATGGTGGATTAAAACCTAGAGCATAGTTAACAGGAATTAATAAAATAAAATAAATTGATCTGACTGGGAAAAAAAGGTCAATGGGCCAGAACCGACCCAGATTCGGCCGCGCGGCGCAAAACGCGGCCCAGCCAGCGGCCCAGACACGAGGCGAAGGGGTACGGGGGGGGGGGGGTCGTCTTCTTCCTCGTCTTGGACAGAGGCTCGGGGAGGGACGACCGGAAGCAAGGCGAGGACGGCGTCGGCGCTCCGGTGAACCTGAGAGGAAACGGTGATGTCCACAAGCTAGAGAAGAAGATGGGGATCATGAGGGTGCAAGAATGGCGAAGAACGGAGGACGGAGCTGCTCACGGGCTTGAAGAAACGGGCGGAGGCCGGAGCGGAAGAGGATGGGGACGGACCGCTCGATTCGCGGCTTCCCGCGGAGATTCCCTGCACGGGGTCGTAGAGGACGACGAGGCGATGATGGTGGCGATCTCAGATGGCTCGGGGAGGCTCGAGTCGCCGGCGGTGTGCGACGGCGTACTCGGGCGGCGCGGTGCCGAGGGGAAGGGAGGAGAGGAAAAGAGAGAGAGAGAAAGCCGGGGAGCAAAGGAGCGGCGCTCGGGGGCTTCTTATCCACGTCGCAGGGGAGAGGAGAGGAGGGGAGGGGTCCGGGCGGACGAGCTGGAGGACAGGGATGGCCGCGGTCGGCGTCGGCGTGCTTTGTCGCACGGTCGGGCGAGCAGGGGACTTCGAGGGGGAGGGGCACGGTCGCGGAGGGGCAGGGCCGAGGGCGGCACGGCGTCGTGCCCCGCGACACGGCAGGAGGAGCACCGCAAGGGGGGGCCCGGGCACGCCGGCGGCGCGGGGAGCACGGCAGCACTAGCGCCATGCCGTGCTGCGGCTACAGGAAGATGGGGGTTTCGCAGAAAGGTCCCTGGCAAGATTTTTCCATCACATCCAAGTCCTTTTTCTATTTCTTTTAATTCCTTTTGAAAACCAGTAGCTTTTAGGGATTTATTTGAGGCACTAAAATATTTTAGAAAAATTTGAAAATATTCATGAGGCTTCCTATATATATGTAGAAGCTCCACAAAATTTGGTATTTGAAAATAAAATGTTTTGAATAACTTTTGTTTACAGGGTTTAAATATGGCATTTTTCTTAAAAACAAATTTATAAACCTTTAGAGATTTTAAGGCAAGTTCAAAATATTATCTTTGAACTCTTGGAACTTCCTTGACAAATATATTAACTTCAATTAATTTATAAGTTCATAGAGAAAATATTTGTTTGAAGGAAATAGATAGTTATGTAGGGAAAATAATTTAGTTAGATCATTTCTTCAACTCCTGATCTAAATTTCCATTTGTTGAATAATTTAGGAGTTTTGCTTTATTTAAGTCACATACCAAATTTGTTGTCAAGTGTGTGTTTTAATTTATTGCTCTAGCACATTGAATTAATTATACTCACAAGCAACAACACAACAAGATCACATCAATCACAAGGATGATGCATTCAAGACAACAAGTCACACACACAAAAAGGAGCAGCCACACAATGTCAAACATAGCAATGGGAAGGGAAACACCATCATCAATGAAACATTTCAAAAAGTTTTTGTTGGTTCTGAATTTTGGGTCTGGTAAAAATAAGTTTTTCTTAGTTCCAAAATTTGGGATGTTACAGACTTCCCCCCTTAAAATAAATCTCGTCCCGAGATTTGCTAGGCGGGTTAACAGGGGAGTACGAGGCAAGGGTTTTAGGTTGGTTATACTTCCGAGGCTGTGGCTTCTTCAGTAAGGTCACCACGTGAGATTCTGACATATTTGGTTGATAAACTTATGTGCTGAGTTCAGATCCTTTATGATGGGGTTATCTTGACGATTTACTTGTATGGATAGTCTTGGTCGGATGTTTCCGGTTTTTACAGGGCCAAGGCGCAAAAATTTACTTACCATGTTCCGGTATACCCATTGCAGGTCTTCCCCCCTTAAAAAGGGGTCTTGAACCGGTCTTGTGGAAAGTCGCAGCTGGAGTTGACTTGGAGGCAACCTTCTTCTGGAGTAGTTTGTCGACATCTGTCTTCATATTTGTCCTTCTTCAGCTGAATAAGGGAGGGACTTCATTGTTGACTTCATTGGTTCTTGATCTTCGTGAAGTTTTGAGAAGAATTGCAAGAGGTCCAATCTAGGGTATCGGGCTTCCAGAGGAGTCTAAAAAGTCAATTCGAGTGTCCTGAGGTAGGTGGTTTGGGGAGTGGATCGATGATTGTTCAAATGTTGCGGGTTAGCGGACTTTTGAGAAAAAGTTAGTGAAGAACCTTCACACCCGTTGTTTTTCTCAAATGGTAACTTTTTCTTTTCTTGTTTTAGAAATCATATCCTTAGGAAAACACCATAAATCTCCATGTGACTTTCTTATTTGGATCCTTCATGTTCCCTAAGTTATACACTTGATTTAAGAGAATTTTTATTGTCCTTTATTTTGGCTTGAACAACATTTATCTCACTCCTGTGATGAAGGAATCCACTTAGCCCTAGCAAAGCTTTCTATTGGTTAGTTGTATAAGAATGTGATCGTCTTTTATGACATCGAATTGCCTTAGTCATACGAGAAGAGTTTGTTAACAAGGTAGCTAGTCTTGTCAACAAACTACTTTTCATATTCCAGAGGCTGAGATGCACTGAATTATCTGACGTTCTATTTAGTTTAGGGTATAACACTCAAGTGTTTGAGCATATAAAAGTGATTTGTTAACAAGTTCATGAGGCTTGTTACCAAATTACTTGTATACCACACGAACATTGGAATATCACACTATTTTTAGAGAGATTAATAATAACAGCTTCTGATGTATGAGTTTCCGAATACTCAAGGATAGTCCGGTATATTAATTACTTGTTACCAATTTAAGAAATCTCTTTTTAATCTTTTTGTTGCAATTCCTTCTTCTTGCGGTCTCTGAGCTTGAATCTTCCTAGCAGTTCCTCTTCGAGATCTTGACGCACTTGCTCCAGATGGTGCTCGAAGGCCATTATCTGATTTTCCGGTTAGGTTGCAAAAATCGCAGGTTATTGGTTAAAGATTGGGGGTCTTTTGTATCTTGCGAAACTGTCAGTTCTTATCGGGAGACGGTCGAGATAAGAGGAATTTTCAAGAAAATATTTTCCTAAGATGCTTTACATCTTCAACAAGGTGCAACTGGCGAAGGGAGTTTTATGAAAAGGGAATTTTGGGTTTACTTTGTGCTGCCATTAAAGCGTGATTGTGAACGCGCAAGAAAAACAACACACTAACAGAGAAGTCTCAACAACAACAGGGAAGCATAGTGCACATAAGCAAAAGAGCACACAAGGTACATTTAGTACCAAAGGATGTCCTACTCGTGGTAATCGGGTAATACACCCGAGGGTCCTATCATGTTTTTCCTATGGGCCTTGGTTAATATGTATGGTGAAGTCCTCACTTTGTCGCCTTCGTCTTCAGCTGGAGGAACGGAGATTGTCGAAGGAGTAACTGGGTGGAATTGTTGATATTGAGTTGAGGTCTTCTGAGGTCTTTTGCTTTGTTGGTAATATTGGTACTGGCGGATCCATCACCTCGACGTGGAATGTTGAGTACTTGCACTGGAAGCTTCTTCTTGTAGGTGCTAGCTAAAGGGGGTCTCATTTGGGTGCATCGTCAAGTATTTTGAACAGGTAAGAGATAACAGAAGAATCCTTGAAAAATCTTAAAATAGAGGGGTAAGACTTGGAGATATTTGATAAGGTGAGAGGAGTGGAAGTTATTTTTGGACTTCCTTAGATAGAAATATGTTTTTGGTAACAACATATTTTTAACCAAATATTTCTTTCCTAACTAACGTCCATGCTAACTAAGGTCTGCTACAGTCAGGATGGCTCTGATACCATTTCTGTGGGGACCCCGGACTAGCTGTCCGAAATACCCTTGTGCCTACAACATCAGCGATCCCGTGATCAGTCTGTCGCTGGGCACAATCGACTGGTATCAAAAGAACATCCATAAATACCGAAAGAATTACTTACTTGAGTGAAGCCATAATCTTCAATAAGTTATTGCAGCGGAAAACACCAATCAACGTGGGGCCCGAGTCATTTGCCAAGACACCTACAGGCAGCTGACTGGGAAGACGGCCTAATTCGCAAAGACGTCACCGGTCTCTGGGTCTCCATCATGCTTCTTCTTGAACTCTGGACATGGGAATATCCAGGGACACAGCCATGAGTACTTTTACGTACTCGCAAACTACCCCAACATGAGCATGCGCTATTCTTTTATTTGTTTAAATAAAGCTTTGTTTGCCTTGAAAACTCTATATCTTTATTGAAAAAGGAAAGAAGGTCTTCAGAACTTTTCCCATAAATCTGCCTTTGTAAGAAGTCTCTTTAAAACTCTTTCCCAAAAGGGGGCATCTTTGTTGAAAAAGGTAGGAAGTCTGTTTAATGAACATTTTATCGAAAAATCACCACCTTATCTGTTTCTCCAAAACTCCTCCTTTTCCTGGCCATGGACCGCCATGGTACAAATTCTCCAACAACCTCATACCGGTCCGTTGGTATAGGTGTATGGAACATTCTCCAAAACTCAAACCTTTTCCAAGACTATCTCCAACAACCTCATACCGATCCGTTGGTATAGTGTATGGATCATTCTCCACTTCATTTTTCTTTTTAAAACTCAAATCTTTTCCAAAACTTGCACATGGTCTAAGTAGGGTCTTCAACTGTCCATATCCGAGGACTCGGCTATTCGAATAGTTTAATTACCCTCTGCAGAGGTAGCACGCTTTTCCCACACTCATCCGATAACTCATCGTGTCAGCCACGTCTCGCCATACCAGCGGTATGCGAAGTTGAGTCACCGACCCTAGTCTTTCCTTTGCTCATGCTAGTATAGGATCCTGCCCCTATGAACCATTCCATCTACACTTAGTCCAGTTTCCCGTCGGAAACCCTAAGTGTGAGGACTCATAGGTTTTATCTGGCGGTGTATACGGACATCCTTCTATCCTCCTCCTTATCTACTCATAGATTTTTGAGCGAGGACCCAGGTCAGGGTTAGGCCACCAAACCACTCCCTCATGCATAACAGAGTCATCTCTGTTGATGCAGTGTCCCATACTAATAAGAGCAAACTATATGACTAGGCCCCTTTCCCATATGTGGGTAAATGTGGTCGCACAGAGTATCGGTTGCTTGACTGAGTACTAGGACACAATGTGCTTTTCTTAAAACCACTTTTCTCCATTTCCTTTCTTCAACACCATATCATAGTGCTTTATATCCACACAAGTTTTCAAAGGAATTTTGAATAAACAAATCTTGGTTTTTCCATCCTATAGTTTGAAAAAGAATTTCCATCTAATATCTCCATACAGGGTGTCAAAATAATATACTGGTATTTTGGGAAAAAGGGTTTTCAAACTCATAGCCTTAGTGGCAACCACCACTTAAATCACATATGCTCTTTATAAGTAAAACATGTGAACCAAAGTAGGTGTATAAAGATGCAAGCTCAGGGAATAGCTTGCCTGATTCCAGTATGATGTTCTTGGACTCCTTCTCACCGCTCAAGAGATAAATATCATCCTCCTCCGATAAATCCTTTCCAAATACCACTCCGGTAGCGTTTATAACTAGCGTCGCAACATGAAAATAAACAACACGCAATAAGCAAACCAAACCAAACCACGAGTGGCATATAAACAAGGGACAAACCACAAGTATCAAACTAATCACTCAAGCCACATACATAGCACTAGTTTAATCAAGCAACGAACTAAATCTATATTTACTAGGGCATTATACTCACAGGAGTATAAGACCATACACATGCCAAAATATAGAGCACCAAGGCATCCTCAATTAGAGGTAATTAGTAACCACTTTTCTCTGATCAGGAAATACTTCAGACAAAAGTTAAGTCACCAATTAATCTCTATAATTTAAATACCTCACCAAGCTAAGGTGGGTACACTAACAAGATATTTAATCTAATTCTTAACTTTAAGTCCTTCAAGTTCATCAAACTAGGCAATATTTTACTCATACCAAATTTTCCAACAAATTCCACTAACAGTATTAACATATTATAACATACTAAAAAAAATAACAACCAGAGTAATTGTGACGCAACCACCATTACAGCAATACAATCTTAAGTGCTCTAAATAGTCACTTCATATATCAAGCAACACAATTTGGTTTCAATTTAATTGAATTAACCATTATTTGATTATGTCTTACTTATGGCAGAAACTAGTTGAACATGTTTAATCACATATCTTAAGTTCTGTTGATCACAAAAATACAGACTAAATTTCTACAGAAATCTACTGATGTGTAGAAGACAACACAATTGGATTTGGGTCAATTGGAGTTACCCAACTCCCTACACAATGTTTTGAATCCAGAAGCTAATTAATCAAGTTTTAGCTATTAACTAAATTCTGTTAATCTAAAAATCAAACCATTTTAGGGGTGACTAACCATGACTAAATGAGACTCAATAAAATTGGTCTCAACTAATTTGGACTAACAGAGTATCAGAAACAAACAAGTTTACATTTTAAACTTTTCAAGGTATTTTGAGTAACACATTTTCATTATTTATCTAAATGAGGTGAAACCAGTTGGGTTGGTTAGAAAACTTCATAAGCTTCCCAGAACATTTTAATTTGATTCATTTGGAGTTATAAATATCAAGATATTGAATTTACACACTTAACCCTATTTCTGTTATTTGTAGTATTTACAGAAAAGGGCCAGAAAAGACCCAAACCTTTTAATTATCACCACAGTCCATCAATGACTCCTAAATTCAAACCAAGCTAGGGATATGTTCTCCTATACATATAGAAGACCAACCAATTGGATTCATTACAAAATTCATCTCCTAAAAATCTACAAAAATCACCAAAGTGCCACTGGTGTGTTTACAAGAATGGATAGCAATTTTGTTTTAGGTTTCATTTGCATGCAAGGCTTACATATCTAGAAAGGTATCACTTCAGGCTATCCATAGAATTTTAGTTTGCAATATTTGGAGTTATAAAACTCTAGATATTGAATATTTAGTGAAAAAGATATTTTTTTACAAGTTTTAGTCTAGACAACAATTAAAACAATATTTTTGCAAACAGCCAGTGTAGCATGTTTAAGAAAACACACATGAATACTACAAAATCTGAATCAATCAATTTTAGTATTCGAGGATTAAATGGTGGATTAAAACCTAGAGCATAGTTAACAGGAATTAATAAAATAAAATAAATTGATCTGACTGGGAAAAAAAGGTCAATGGGCCAGAACCGACCCAGATTCGGCCGCGCGGCGCAAAACGCGGCCCAGCCAGCGGCCCAGACACGAGGCGAAGGGGTACGGGGGGGGGGGGGGTCGTCTTCTTCCTCGTCTTGGACAGAGGCTCGGGGAGGGACGACCGGAAGCAAGGCGAGGACGGCGTCGGCGCTCCGGTGAACCTGAGAGGAAACGGTGATGTCCACAAGCTAGAGAAGAAGATGGGGATCACGAGGGTGCAAGAATGGCGAAGAACGGAGGACGGAGCTGCTCACGGGCTTGAAGAAACGGGCGGAGGCCGGAGCGGAAGAGGATGGGGACGGACCGCTCGATTCGCGGCTTCCCGCGGAGATTCCCTGCACGGGGTCGTAGAGGACGACGAGGCGATGATGGTGGCGATCTCAGATGGCTCGGGGAGGCTCGAGTCGCCGGCGGTGTGCGACGGCGTACTCGGGCGGCGCGGTGCCGAGGGGAAGGGAGGAGAGGAAAAGAGAGAGAGAGAAAGCCGGGGAGCAAAGGAGCGGCGCTCGGGGGCTTCTTATCCACGTCGCAGGGGAGAGGAGAGGAGGGGAGGGGTCCGGGCGGACGAGCTGGAGGACAGGGATGGCCGCGGTCGGCGTCGGCGTGCTTGGTCGCACGGTCGGGCGAGCAGGGGACTTCGAGGGGGAGGGGCACGGTCGCGGAGGGGCAGGGCCGAGGGCGGCACGGCGTCGTGCCCCGCGACACGGCAGGAGGAGCACCGCAAGGGGGGGGCGGGCGCGCCGGCGGCGCGGGGAGCACGGCAGCACTGGCGCCATGCCGTGCTGCGGCTACAGGAAGATGGGGGTTTCGCAGAAAGGTCCCTGGCAAGATTTTCCCATCACATCCAAGTCCTTTTTCTATTTCTTTTAATTCCTTTTGAAAACCAGTAGCTTTTAGGGATTTATTTGAGGCACTAAAATATTTTAGAAAAATTTGAAAATATTCATGAGGCTTCCTATATATATGTAGAAGCTCCACAAAATTTGGTATTTGAAAATAAAATGTTTTGAATAACTTTTGTTCACAGGGTTTAAATATGGCATTTTTCTTAAAAACAAATTTATAAACCTTTAGAGATTTTAAGGCAAGTTCAAAATATTATCTTTGAACTCTTGGAACTTCCTTGACAAATATATTAACTTCAATTAATTTATAAGTTCATAGAGAAAATATTTGTTTGAAGGAAATAGATAGTTATGTAGGGAAAATAATTTAGTTAGATCATTTCTTCAACTCCTGATCTAAATTTCCATTTGTTGAATAATTTAGGAGTTTTGCTTTATTTAAGTCACATACCAAATTTGTTGTCAAGTGTGTGTTTTAATTTATTGCTCTAGCACATTGAATTAATTATACTCACAAGCAACAACACAACAAGATCACATCAATCACAAGGATGATGCATTCAAGACAACAAGTCACACACACAAAAAGGAGCAGCCACACAATGTCAAACATAGCAATGGGAAGGGAAACACCATCATCAATGAAACATTTCAAAAAGTTTTTGTTGGTTCTGAATTTTGGGTCTGGTAAAAATAAGTTTTTCTTAGTTCCAAAATTTGGGATGTTACAGACTTCCCCCCTTAAAATAAATCTCGTCCCGAGATTTGCTAGGCGGGTTAACAGGGGAGTACGAGGCAAGGGTTTTAGGTTGGTTATACTTCCGAGGCTGTGGCTTCTTCAGTAAGGTCACCACGTGAGATTCTGACATATTTGGTTGATAAACTTATGTGCTGAGTTCAGATCCTTTATGATGGGGTTATCTTGACGATTTACTTGTATGGATAGTCTTGGTCGGATGTTTCCGGTTTTTACAGGGCCAAGGCGCAAAAATTTACTTACCATGTTCCGGTATACCCATTGCAGGTCTTCCCCCCTTAAAAAGGGGTCTTGAACCGGTCTTGTGGAAAGTCGCAGCTGGAGTTGACTTGGAGGCAACCTTCTTCTGGAGTAGTTTGTCGACATCTGTCTTCATATTTGTCCTTCTTCAGCTGAATAAGGGAGGGACTTCATTGTTGACTTCATTGGTTCTTGATCTTCGTGAAGTTTTGAGAAGAATTGCAAGAGGTCCAATCTAGGGTATCGGGCTTCCAGAGGAGTCTAAAAAGTCAATTCGAGTGTCCTGAGGTAGGTGGTTTGGGGAGTGGATCGATGATTGTTCAAATGTTGCGGGTTAGCGGACTTTTGAGAAAAAGTTAGTGAAGAACCTTCACACCCGTTGTTTTTCTCAAATGGTAACTTTTTCTGTTCTTGTTTTAGAAATCATATCCTTAGGAAAACACCATAAATCTCCATGTGACTTTCTTATTTGGATCCTTCATGTTCCCTAAGTTATACACTTGATTTAAGAGAATTTTTATTGTCCTTTATTTTGGCTTGAACAACATTTATCTCACTCCTGTGATGAAGGAATCCACTTAGCCCTAGCAAAGCTTTCTATTGGTTAGTTGTATAAGAATGTGATCGTCTTTTATGACATCGAATTGCCTTAGTCATACGAGAAGAGTTTGTTAACAAGGTAGCTAGTCTTGTCAACAAACTACTTTTCATATTCCAGAGGCTGAGATGCACTGAATTATCTGACGTTCTATTTAGTTTAGGGTATAACACTCAAGTGTTTGAGCATATAAAAGTGATTTGTTAACAAGTTCATGAGGCTTGTTACCAAATTACTTGTATACCACACGAACATTGGAATATCACACTATTTTTAGAGAGATTAATAATAACAGCTTCTGATGTATGAGTTTCCGAATACTCAAGGATAGTCCGGTATATTAATTACTTGTTACCAATTTAAGAAATCTCTTTTTAATCTTTTTGTTGCAATTCCTTCTTCTTGCGGTCTCTGAGCTTGAATCTTCCTAGCAGTTCCTCTTCGAGATCTTGACGCACTTGCTCCAGATGGTGCTCGAAGGCCATTATCTGATTTTCCGGTTAGGTTGCAAAAATCGCAGGTTATTGGTTAAAGATTGGGGGTCTTTTGTATCTTGCGAAACTGTCAGTTCTTATCGGGAGACGGTCGAGATAAGAGGAATTTTCAAGAAAATATTTTCCTAAGATGCTTTACATCTTCAACAAGGTGCAACTGGCGAAGGGAGTTTTATGAAAAGGGAATTTTGGGTTTACTTTGTGCTGCCATTAAAGCGTGATTGTGAACGCGCAAGAAAAACAACACACTAACAGAGAAGTCTCAACAACAACAGGGAAGCATAGTGCACATAAGCAAAAGAGCACACAAGGTACATTTAGTACCAAAGGATGTCCTACTCGTGGTAATCGGGTAATACACCCGAGGGTCCTATCATGTTTTTCCTATGGGCCTTGGTTAATATGTATGGTGAAGTCCTCACTTTGTCGCCTTCGTCTTCAGCTGGAGGAACGGAGATTGTCGAAGGAGTAACTGGGTGGAATTGTTGATATTGAGTTGAGGTCTTCTGAGGTCTTTTGCTTTGTTGGTAATATTGGTACTGGCGGATCCATCACCTCGACGTGGAATGTTGAGTACTTGCACTGGAAGCTTCTTCTTGTAGGTGCTAGCTAAAGGGGGTCTCATTTGGGTGCATCGTCAAGTATTTTGAACAGGTAAGAGATAACAGAAGAATCCTTGAAAAATCTTAAAATAGAGGGGTAAGACTTGGAGATATTTGATAAGGTGAGAGGAGTGGAAGTTATTTTTGGACTTCCTTAGATAGAAATATGTTTTTGGTAACAACATATTTTTAACCAAATATTTCTTTCCTAACTAACGTCCATGCTAACTAAGGTCTGCTACAGTCAGGATGGCTCTGATACCATTTCTGTGGGGACCCCGGACTAGCTGTCCGAAATACCCTTGTGCCTACAACATCAGCGATCCCGTGATCAGTCTGTCGCTGGGCACAATCGACTGGTATCAAAAGAACATCCATAAATACCGAAAGAATTACTTACTTGAGTGAAGCCATAATCTTCAATAAGTTATTGCAGCGGAAAACACCAATCAACGTGGGGCCCGAGTCATTTGCCAAGACACCTACAGGCAGCTGACTGGGAAGACGGCCTAATTCGCAAAGACGTCACCGGTCTCTCGGTCTCCATCATGCTTCTTCTTGAACTCTGGACATGGGAATATCCAGGGACACAGCCATGAGTACTTTTACGTACTCGCAAACTACCCCAACATGAGCATGCGCTATTCTTTTATTTGTTTAAATAAAGCTTTGTTTGCCTTGAAAACTCTATATCTTTATTGAAAAAGGAAAGAAGGTCTTCAGAACTTTTCCCATAAATCTGCCTTTGTAAGAAGTCTCTTTAAAACTCTTTCCCAAAAGGGGGCATCTTTGTTGAAAAAGGTAGGAAGTCTGTTTAATGAACATTTTATCGAAAAATCACCACCTTATCTGTTTCTCCAAAACTCCTCCTTTTCCTGGCCATGGACCGCCATGGTACAAATTCTCCAACAACCTCATACCGGTCCGTTGGTATAGGTGTATGGAACATTCTCCAAAACTCAAACCTTTTCCAAGACTATCTCCAACAACCTCATACCGATCCGTTGGTATAGTGTATGGATCATTCTCCACTTCATTTTTCTTTTTAAAACTCAAATCTTTTCCAAAACTTGCACATGGTCTAAGTAGGGTCTTCAACTGTCCATATCCGAGGACTCGGCTATTCGAATAGTTTAATTACCCTCTGCAGAGGTAGCACGCTTTTCCCACACTCATCCGGTAACTCATCGTGTCAGCCACGTCTCGCCATACCAGCGGTATGCGAAGTTGAGTCACCGACCCTAGTCTTTCCTTTGCTCATGCTAGTATAGGATCCTGCCCCTATGAACCATTCCATCTACACTTAGTCCAGTTTCCCGTCGGAAACCCTAAGTGTGAGGACTCATAGGTTTTATCTGGCGGTGTATACGGACATCCTTCTATCCTCCTCCTTATCTACTCATAGATTTTTGAGCGAGGACCCAGGTCAGGGTTAGGCCACCAAACCACTCCCTCATGCATAACAGAGTCATCTCTGTTGATGCAGTGTCCCATACTAATAAGAGCAAACTATATGACTAGGCCCCTTTCCCATATGTGGGTAAATGTGGTCGCACAGAGTATCGGTTGCTTGACTGAGTACTAGGACACAATGTGCTTTTCTTAAAACCACTTTTCTCCATTTCCTTTCTTCAACACCATATCATAGAGCTTTATATCCACACAAGTTTTCAAAGGAATTTTGAATAAACAAATCTTGGTTTTTCCATCCTATAGTTTGAAAAAGAATTTCCATCTAATATCTCCATACAGGGTGTCAAAATAATATACTGGTATTTTGGGAAAAAGGGTTTTCAAACTCATAGCCTTAGTGGCAACCACCACTTAAATCACATATGCTCTTTATAAGTAAAACATGTGAACCAAAGTAGGTGTATAAAGATGCAAGCTCAGGGAATAGCTTGCCTGATTCCAGTATGATGTTCTTGGACTCCTTCTCACCGCTCAAGAGATAAATATCATCCTCCTCCGATAAATCCTTTCCAAATACCACTCCGGTAGCGTTTATAACTAGCGTCGCAACATGAAAATAAACAACACGCAATAAGCAAACCAAACCAAACCACGAGTGGCATATAAACAAGGGACAAACCACAAGTATCAAACTAATCACTCAAGCCACATACATAGCACTAGTTTAATCAAGCAACGAACTAAATCTATATTTACCAGGGCATTATACTCACAGGAGTATAAGACCATACACATGCCAAAATATAGAGCACCAAGGCATCCTCAATTAGAGGTAATTAGTAACCACTTTTCTCTGATCAGGAAATACTTCAGACAAAAGTTAAGTCACCAATTAATCTCTATAATTTAAATACCTCACCAAGCTAAGGTGGGTACACTAACAAGATATTTAATCTAATTCTTAACTTTAAGTCCTTCAAGTTCATCAAACTAGGCAATATTTTACTCATACCAAATTTTCCAACAAATTCCACTAACAGTATTAACATATTATAACATACTAAAAAAAAATAACAACCAGAGTAATTGTGACGCAACCACCATTACAGCAATACAATCTTAAGTGCTCTAAATAGTCACTTCATATATCAAGCAACACAATTTGGTTTCAATTTAATTGAATTAACCATTATTTGATTATGTCTTACTTATGGCAGAAACTAGTTGAACATGTTTAATCACATATCTTAAGTTCTGTTGATCACAAAAATACAGACTAAATTTCTACAGAAAGCTACTGATGTGTAGAAGACAACACAATTGGATTTGGGTCAATTGGAGTTACCCAACTCCCTACACAATGTTTTGAATCCAGAAGCTAATTAATCAAGTTTTAGCTATTAACTAAATTCTGTTAATCTAAAAATCAAACCATTTTAGGGGTGACTAACCATGACTAAATGAGACTCAATAAAATTGGTCTCAACTAATTTGGACTAACAGAGTATCAGAAACAAACAAGTTTACATTTTAAACGTTTCAAGGTATTTTGAGTAACACATTTTCATTATTTATCTAAATGAGGTGAAACCAGTTGGGTTGGTTAGAAAACTTCATAAGCTTCCCAGAACATTTTAATTTGATTAATTTGGAGTTATAAATATCAAGATATTGAATTTACACACTTAACCCTATTTCTGTTATTTGTAGTATTTACAGAAAAGGGCCAGAAAAGACCCAAACCTTTTAATTATCACCACAGTCCATCAATGACTCCTAAATTCAAACCAAGCTAGGGATATGTTCTCCTATACATATAGAAGACCAACCAATTGGATTCATTACAAAATTCATCTCCTAAAAATCTACAAAAATCACCAAAGTGCCACTGGTGTGTTTACAAGAATGGATAGCAATTTTGTTTTAGGTTTCATTTGCATGCAAGGCTTACATATCTAGAAAGGTATCACTTCAGGCTATCCATAGAATTTTAGTTTGCAATATTTGGAGTTATAAAACTCTAGATATTGAATATTTAGTGAAAAAGATATTTTTTTACAAGTTTTAGTCTAGACAACAATTAAAACAATATTTTTGCAAACAGCCAGTGTAGCATGTTTAAGAAAACACACATGAATACTACAAAATCTGAATCAATCAATTTTAATATTCGAGGATTAAATGGTGGATTAAAACCTAGAGCATAGTTAACAGGAATTAATAAAATAAAATAAATTGATCTGACTGGGAAAAAAAGGTCAATGGGCCAGAACCGACCCAGATTCGGCCGCGCGGCGCAAAACGCGGCCCAGCCAGCGGCCCAGACACGAGGCGAAGGGGTACGGGGGGGGGTCGTCTTCTTCCTCGTCTTGGACAGAGGCTCGGGGAGGGACGACCGGAAGCAAGGCGAGGACGGCGTCGGCGCTCCGGTGAACCTGAGAGGAAACGGTGATGTCCACAAGCTAGAGAAGAAGATGGGGATCACGAGGGTGCAAGAATGGCGAAGAACGGAGGACGGAGCTGCTCACGGGCTTGAAGAAACGGGCGGCGGCCGGAGCGGAAGAGGATGGGGACGGACCGCTCGATTCGTGGCTTCCCGCGGAGATTCCCTGCACGGGGTCGTAGAGGACGACGAGGCGATTATGGTGGCGATCTCAGATGGCTCGGGGAGGCTCGAGTCGCCGGCGGTGTGCGACGGCGTACTCGGGCGGCGCGGTGCCGAGGGGAAGGGAGGAGAGGAAAAGAGAGAGAGAGAAAGCCGGGGAGCAAAGGAGCGGCGCTCGGGGGCTTCTTATCCACGTCGCAGGGGAGAGGAGAGGAGGGGAGGGGTCCGGGCGGACGAGCTGGAGGACAGGGATGGCCGCGGTCGGCGTCGGCGTGCTTGGTCGCACGGTCGGGCAAGCAGGGGACTTCGAGGGGGAGGGGCACGGTCGCGGAGGGGCAGGGCCGAGGGCGGCACGGCGTCGTGCCCCGCGACACGGCAGGAGGAGCACCGCAAGGGGGGGGCCCGGGCACGCCGGCGGCGCGGGGAGCACGGCAGCACTGGCGCCATGCCGTGCTGCGGCTACAGGAAGATGGGGGTTTCGCAGAAAGGTCCCTGGCAAGATTTTTCCATCACATCCAAGTCCTTTTTCTATTTCTTTTAATTCCTTTTGAAAACCAGTAGCTTTTAGGGATTTATTTGAGGCACTAAAATATTTTAGAAAAATTAGAAAATATTCATGAGGCTTCCTATATATATGTAGAAGCTCCACAAAATTTGGTATTTGAAAATAAAATGTTTTGAATAACTTTTGTTCACAGGGTTTAAATATGGCATTTTTCTTAAAAACAAATTTATAAACCTTTAGAGATTTTAAGGCAAGTTCAAAATATTATCTTTGAACTCTTGGAACTTCCTTGACAAATATATTAACTTCAATTAATTTATAAGTTCATAGAGAAAATATTTGTTTGAAGGAAATAGATAGTTATGTAGGGAAAATAATTTAGTTAGATCATTTCTTCAACTCCTGATCTAAATTTCCATTTGTTGAATAATTTAGGAGTTTTGCTTTATTTAAGTCACATACCAAATTTGTTGTCAAGTGTGTGTTTTAATTTATTGCTCTAGCACATTGAATTAATTATACTCACAAGCAACAACACAACAAGATCACATCAATCACAAGGATGATGCATTCAAGACAACAAGTCACACACACAAAAAGGAGCAGCCACACAATGTCAAACATAGCAATGGGAAGGGAAACACCATCATCAATGAAACATTTCAAAAAGTTTTTGTTGGTTCTGAATTTTGGGTCTGGTAAAAATAAGTTTTTCTTAGTTCCAAAATTTGGGATGTTACACTCCTCTCGGTCGCTGACAGACGGGGCCCACTCGTCATCTCCTCCGTCGTGAAGAACACGAACACGACTCACCGAAACCTAGATTCTTGCGGATCGAAATCCGTTGGGAAAATCGCGAGGAAATCGCTCCCCTACGTCCCCATATAAACCCCCTCTCCGCCGCCTCCTCCCGAACCCCAAAACCCTAAAAGTTGCCCCCGGGTTGCTCATTAACAATCCGCCGCCGTCCGCCGCCGTTCGTCGTCGTAAGCTTCGGATTTTGAGGGCTACAGACGACCTCGAGCCCCCCCCCCCTTCTCGTCATTTCTTCTTACTTTCTCCGTGCGCATCTCCATGACACCTTTTAACCTCCTCGTTCGCAGCGGGTCGTCAACTCCATCCACAACCGAAGCGAGCCGCCGCCAGCCTCGACTCCGGCGAGCGATCCAGGGAGCAGCAAGCGACGCAACGACGACCAGACTCGCCACCGACACCACCTCGCGCCTCTGCACGTTCGGGTACGATTCATTCCTCCCCTAGGGCCCTAGATCTCCAGCGAGTGCGACCCCGGGCATGGCGCCGCCGCACCCAGACTCACTCCGACGAGCAGCGCCGCCCGTTTTGGGCCAGTGCAATCTGGACCCTTAGATTAAGATCGGACGGGCGCGATTTAATTTTCTTTACCATTTCGTTCCTCTAATCTGGAGCGTCCGATGTAAGTTAGATCGGACGGCTTCCGCACCGATCCGCGGCGAACCGGTATCGCCCAATCAGAGCGCGCCGCGTGGCGTTTTTATTATCTATTTCGGCTGAGAAATTATTTTAAAAACAGAAAATAACACAAACTTACAAAATCCATAACTTTTGATAAGTTCATCCAAATTTGATGAATTTTATATCCACGTGAAGCTCTACTCGTGTAGTTTAGTATGGTTTCATTAGTTTATCCTTTTAGTGTATATTAAATTGCGGTATTTAATTGTTTAGCTTTCGGGTATTAAATCTATAACTTAATTAATAAAATCTCTTTCCAAATAAATCCAATTGTTTTAGAGATTTATTAATGCCCTCTGTCCAGAGAGTGTAACATGAGTTTTATTTGAAACATCTCATAAAAGACTTTAAGAAATTGGTTTTAGAGTTTAAAACTACTAATATGCTCAATACTTTAAAGGATTAAATAAAATATTAAAATATTGATCATTGCATTTTATGCATTAATAACAGAGAGATTAAAATGGTAATTATAAGGTCTTATTCAGTTCATTGCATATTAAGCATGCATACATATTTTTGTCGTGATATTTTTAAGTGTTATGCTTGTGTGTTTATTTAGTGTTATTGTTTGTCTCTAGATTGTGAAGAGGAGGAAGGTCCTTGTGATTGTTATTCTTGCTGTGCTTGTTCCTCTTGTTACCAAGGCAAGTGACATTCATAATCTATCCTATGTTTTTCTATATGCATTATTAGTAGATTTTGAGTAGTATGCATGATAGGGAAATTTTGATACTATCTTATAATGCTAAGTTAGTTTACACTTTGAAAATATCCTAGTAGTGTGTAGCCATCCCTCCCCATGCAACCACCAAAAGTTTTATTAGATGCTTAGCTATGCTATAAAGGAGTTCACTTATCAGGTTATAGAATTATTGCTAAGTGTTAAAACCTTAAATGCACTTCTGGGTGGAATTGGTTGTTTGGTTTATGTTGAGTGGCTTTTGGGACCATGCTTGTGGTTGTCTTTGCCTAGGATGAATTTCTATTCTACTTAGGGCCATGAGTATGGTGGTTGTCACCCAGAAGCGCACTTGTGGACGGCCACCCAGGAACAAAGAGATTTCTAAGTCCCTCCAAGTTTAGAAGCTTTCCGTGCAGCCTTCTGACAATGGGCTCTGTCTAGAACTACTAAGTTGTGAGAGTGCAACCTGTCAGCTTGACAAGCAGATGTAGAATTGATAGGTGGAACGGGTCTTGCTAGTATGGTTGCATTCTTCTTCTGAAAGTTCTTGTCTCAATTCTCTCCTTTCCATAATACACTCCGCGTGTATAGGATTTCTCGGACAAATTGAGTCTTAAGGTGAAAGTGCACAACCTCTGCAGAGTCGACAAACTGAGTACTCAGCCGTGTCCCCGGTGATGGACAACTTCGAGCAACTGGACAAGGATGACGGAAGAATCTCAACATGGTTTTCGTAAAGTAAAATTTGACTAAGGAAAGAATTTATTGGTGCACTTGGGCTTTATTCCTTGGTGCCAAGTCTTTGAGATACAAAAGTATTTTACAAAAGATAGGAGAAAACTGGCTTTCTGCAAAATAGCCTACAAACTCCACCAAGCCAAATATGCATATAGAATTAGACTTGTCATAGTTTATCCACCATAGTCACTTGCCAATACTTCATTGTATTGACCTCCTACGGGGGTTGCATATTCAAATGTGCAGGAAATTCTGATGAGGAGTAAGTTTGGACTCGATTCTACACCCAACATGTCTGCTTGTGGCGTATGCTAGAAGAGGAGGCCCATTGCTTTCATTTTCGTTGTGAACTCTGAATATTTTAGCTAGTCTTCAGGACTATGCACTTTGTAATAAAGCTATACTTGGCTATTTTTGGATCTCGATGTAGTATTTTGATACTTATGCAATGATACTATATATTTTGTACTGTGGTGCTGGCAGTGATCCAGGGACTAGCACATAACACAGGTGTTCCATCTTTATTTAAAGATGGGGCGCTACAAAATGGTATCAGAGCTTAAGTGTTGCCTGTAGGTTCGAGTCCTTAGTATTTGTTAAGCCTATTTTTTGATCATAATATTACCATCTTTGAAGTATGTTGGATCCTAACGGCATAGTGGGATGAAGCGGCCCGGGACTAACCTTACATGTCCGCGTACATGAGACCTGTTCCACAATTATAAGTGGCTGGCCGGGTGTCTGTCTCTCTCACTATAGTGAATATACAACTTACAAAAGAGTTGATAATAGTGTTGATCTCCTGTTGGAAAAGAACTTCTTCTTCTCTAAGTACTTAAGTACACCACAATTAGTATATCTTATCTTGTCTTGTTTTAATAAACTCTACCTTTATCACTTAAGGATGTCGTTCTTCATGTATCAAACCGCGGAGGACTTCAAGGACATGCGCTTTGGAAGATATCTTCTCGAGTTAGTAGAACTGCTGGCACTTCCAATACCCATCATCAAGGCTAGCCAGCTGAAGCACTTCAACAATGAAGACTTATGGGGAATTCGCCTTTACCAACAAGGGCGCCAGACTGAACCCAAGACCGAAGACATCCAGTACAAGTCGATTAGTGACTCCTTGGAGAAAGGACTGAATCTTGTCACGCAGGAGCTAATAGGACGTCTTTGCTTGCAATACCAAGAGGAGTTAAAAGACCACTACTTTGCTCACCTTGGCCAACGTGACGAACATGGGATTCCTTACTGTGTTAGCGAGGAAGACAAAAACAAACCAGAACCTTTGTACCCATATCTCCAAGACTTAGAACTTCACCTCTGGCAACTAGAAGAGGATAGACGCAATGAGTTGTTGAAGAATGATGAAATAATGGCACATGTCAAGGAGACTCAAAAGAAGATTGAAGCCCAAGAAGAGGTGGCCAACGCTCAAGAGGAAAAATTCCGCGCTCAAGAGAAGAAGTTCCAAAGTCAAGAAAAGAGAATTAGAGACAAGAACAAGGAGATCAAGACCTTGAAGGATGAAATCCTGAGCAACGACGTCGAGTTCGAAGCTGATCGAGATTTGACCGAGACTCTACGCCGTGAGAAGAGAATGCTGCAAGAGAAGATTGAAGACCTAGAGAAGGAAGCAATCGAGACTCTGCACCGTGAGACGACAATGTTACAGGAGAAGAATGAGGCCTTGGAGAAGGAGGTGAATGACTACAAGGAGATCCTTACGAAGGAAGGCATCATCATCGAGGAAATCGAAGAAGATGAAGGAGACGTCATGGACGAAGTTTAGACTTAGTAGTTGGACCACCATATTCCCCCTCGTTTAGTTCGTCGTTCTTTTTAAAATATTGATCTCCAACTTGTGGTGTGACAATGATAGAATGTTTGGTTTGCAGACTCTGTTGTTTTATTAAATCAACTTAGAATACTTATTTTGTTTTGCTAAGTAGACCTTTTTCTTTTCAAGTTGTCTTATGAAATGTTGATTGTGTTGACTTGGTTGTTTTGTGCATGGGTAGGATTTTTCTTCTCTTAGTTATGTCTATCTTTCACTCATCTATGCTGAAAAACCCTACAGATGCCTCCTCGTCGTGATACCAACAACGACGATGTCATGCAACAACTGATGGCCGCTCAAGCTCAGTTGATGAATATGATGAATCAGTTCATTGCAGCAACCAACAACAACAACAACAACAACAACAACCCGCCACCTCCACCCCCACCCCCAGTGGACAGACTTGCTAGATTCCTAAGGATTAGGCCTAATAAGTTCTCCTCTGCTGCTGAACCAATAGTGGCGGATGATTGGCTCCGTTCAGTCAACAAGGACTTAGTAACTTGTGAATGTTCTGAGGCAGAAAAAGTGAGGTTCACTGCACACCTGTTGGAAGGACCCGCAGCATTGTGGTGGGAGAATTATCAAGTGACTCATCCCTTGGATGGCATGACTTGGGATGCGTTCAAAGAGGGCTTCCGGAATGCTCACATCTCCTCAGGTATAATGAACCTGAAGAAAGACGAATTTCGCAGCTTGAGACAAGGAGGTAGAACTCTGAAGGAGTATATGTATGACTTCTGTATGCTATCAAGGTATGCACCATAGGACATTGATACTGATGCAAAGAGGAAGGAAAAGTTCCTCAATGGACTTAAGGGAGAACTGAAGATACCTTTGTCTGTGGCATATACTCCAAACTATCAAGCTCTGCTGGATCAAGCTATCACCTTGGACAACAACATAAGAAAGGAAGAGAATAGGAAGAGGAAGTTCAGTGCAAGTAAGGTTCATTCTGAAGGGACATATAAGAAACACACCTCTGAAGTCAGTAGCCATAAACCCCGGAATCACTCCAACACTGGTAGTGGCCAAAAACATCATGGTCATAACCACAATGGAGGGAACAAAGGAAGCAATGGAGGATACAATGGAAATAATGGTGGATCCAGGGGAAACCATCATCATGGCCATAATCATGGGAATGGTAATCACCGTCCTAACCATGAAGGGAAGAAAGACTTGTCTCATGTGACCTGCTACAAGTGCAAGAAGACAGGACATTATGCAACTGAATGCCCAGAGAAGAAAGCCGATGAAAATTCCAAGACCAATCCTTTGCAGAAGGGACAAGTGAACCACATCAATGTGGAAGAAGTTCATGATGAACCTGATGCTGTCATTGGTATGTTCTTGCTCAACTCCTTTCCAGCATTAGTTTTATTTGATACTGGAGCATCCCATTCATTCATATCAAGAGCTTTTGTTAACAAACATGGGTTAGCTGAAGAAAGTCTAGGAAAACCTATTAGGGTAAGTTCACCTGGAGGAGAGATGCTAGTAAATTCCGGGTGTAGGCAGTTAGACTTGCAAATTGGAAAACATACCTTCCCAACGGACTTAGTCATCCTAGAGACCCAAGGATTGGATGTTATCATCGGAATGGATTGGATGACTCGTTTTGAAGGAATCATAGATTGTGCAAATAGAGAAATCACCCTCACCACCCCAGAGAAAAGGAAGATTAAGTTCCGATCAACTTTCGAACTTAAGAAGGTTAGGCTAAATTCTCTTAAGGGGGTTAGCCTTGGTGATGTGCTTATCGTCAAGGAATACCCAGACGTTTTTCCGGAGGAACTACCGGGAATGCCACCCGATAGAGATGTAGAGTTTCTCATCGAACTGAAGCCGGGAACAGGGCCAATAGCTAAAAGACCTTATCCTATGGCCGTCGATGAATTGAAGGAGCTCAAGAAGCAATTAGAGGAACATATCCAAAAAGGATTCATTCGTTCAAGTTCATCGCCATGGGGAGCACCAGTCTTATTTGTTAAAAAGAAGGATCAAACCCAGAGGCTAGTCACGGATTACAGAGATAAAAACGAGCAAACTATCAAAAACAAGTACCCGTTACCCAAGATAATTGAACTATTTGATCAACTGGAAGGTGCTTGTGTTTTCTCAAAGATCGATCTTCGATCGGGGTACCTCCAAATGAAAGTTAGAGAAATGGATATACCCAAAACTGCATTTGTTACGAGATATGGCTCTTATGAGTACACAGTAATGCCCTTTGGATTAACCAATGCACCAGCCTATTTCATGAATATGATGAATAAAGTGTTCATGGATTCTCTGGATAAGTTTGTGGTAGTATTCATAGATGATATTCTAATCTACTCCAAGAGTCACAAAGAACATGAAGGGCACTTGCGTCTGGTATTGCAGAGACTACGTGAACATAATTTGTATGCCAAGTACAGCAAGTGTGAGTTTTGGTTAGAACAAGTCGGATTTTTAGGCCATGTGGTGTCCAAGGAAGGTATAGCAGTGGATCCTGAAAAGGTTTCAGCTGTAACTAATTGGGAACCGCCAAAGAATGTTGGTGAATTACGAAGTTTTCTGGGCCTAGCAGGATACTACCGACGATTCATTGAAAACTTCTCCAAGATTGCCAAGGCCTTGACGGTATTATTAAAGAAGGAGAAGAAATTTGAGTGGACAAAGGCATGCGAAGCCAGTTTTCAGGAGTTGAAGAAACGTCTGGTTTCAGCCCCAGTTCTATGTTTACCTGATTTGGAGAAGGAATTCCAGGTATACTGTGATGCTTCACGCCAAGGCTTGGGAAGTGTGTTGATGCAGGAAGGCAGAGTGGCATCTTATGCCTCTAGACAACTCAAGAAACATGAGGCAAATTACCCAACTCATGATCTTGAGTTAGCATCAGTAGTGCATGCCCTGAAAACTTGGAGACCCTACCTGATGGGAAAAAGATGTGAGGTATTCACGGACCACAAAAGTTTGAAGTACATATTTACACAGAAGGAATTGAATATGAGACAAAGAAGATGGCTGGAACTTATTAAAGATTATGATCTAAGCCTTCAATACCATCCGGGAAAAGCTAATGTGGTAGCAGATGCTCTGAGTTGTAAGGTGTATGTGAATGGCCTTACAGCAGGAGAATTACCCGAGGATTTATGCAAGGCATTCAAGGACCTTAGATTGGAAGTAGTACCTGAAGGGTTTGTAACCTCATTAGTTGTAAAGCCCACTTTGATGGACAAGATACGTGAAGCTCAGAAAGGAGACAAGGAAATAGAAGAGATCAAAGTCAATTTAAGTGCTAGAAAAGCTAAAGGATTTCATGAGGATGAGCAGGGGATTTTGTGGTTTGAAAAACGTGTATGTGTGGCCAATGACCCGGATATTAGGAAGTTAATTCTGCAAGAAGCTCATGAAACACCTTATTCAATTCATCCGGGAAATACGAAGATGTATATGGATGTCAAAGAGAGATTTTGGTGGAATAATCTGAAGAGAGAAATAGCGGAATACATCGCTAAGTGTGATGTATGTAGTCGAGTAAAGGCAGAACATCAGAAACCAGCAGGACTCTTACAACCTTTGAAAGTACCGGATTGGAAGTGGGATTCCATTGGGATGGACTTCATCACTGGATTACCAAGGACCAGGTCGGGTTATGATTCTATTTGGGTTATTGTTTGTCGTCTAACCAAAATAGCTCACTTCATACCCGTGAAGACCACTTATACTAGTGCAAAGCTAGCTGATATTTACATGAAGAGAATTGTGTGCCTTCACGGCGTTCCTAAGAGTATCGTGTCTGATAGGGGGACCCAGTTCACCTTCTCATTTCTGGAAGCAGTTGCACGAATCTTTGGGAACCAGATTGGAATTCAGTACGGCTTTCCACCCGCAAACAGATGGTCAGACTGAAAGAGTGAATCAGATTTTAGAAGATATGTTAAGAGCTTGTGCACTCGACTATGGATCTAGTTGGGATGATAATTTGCCATACACTGAGTTCTCCTACAACAATAGTTACCAAGTCAGCATTGAGATGGCACCGTTTGAAGCCTTATATGGAAAGAAATGCACAACCCCACTGTTGTGGAGTGGTGTAGGAGAACGGAGTTTCTTTGGGCCTGATATAATACAGGATGCTGAAGAGAAAGTCAGGTTGATTAAGGACAGATTGAAAATAGCACAGTCACGCCAGAAAAGCTATGCAGATTCCAAGCGTAGAGAAGTCACCTATGAAGTGGGTGATAGAACCTATTTAAGGGTGTCACCACTTCGGGGCGTGAAAAGGTTTGGAATCAAAGGAAAGTTATCACCTCGATTCATTGGACCATTCAAAATTTTGTCTCGCAAAGGTGAAGTGGCATATGAGTTAGAACTACCTGAAGTACTGTCTGCTGTTCATAATGTGTTCCATGTCAGTCAGTTGAAGAATTGTCATCCCGAGATGATGGGAGTTCCTTTAAAGGATACTGTACCCCTCGAGGAGGTGCGGTTGGAAAGTGACCTGACATACGAAGAGAAGCCCATCAAGATATTACAGATAGCAGAAAGAGTCACCCGTACCAAAACCATCAAGTTTTACAAGGTCCAGTGGAATCATCACACCGAGGACGAAGCCACTTGGGAACGAGAGGATGACCTTCGAGAAGACCACCCACACCTATTTGCTGACCTTTCCGAAGCTCGAGGGCGAGCTTCTTCTTAAGGGGGTTAGTCTGTAACATCCCAAATTTCTCAAAAATTTAAAACTTTGCATTCATGCATCATGCATCATAAAAGTATGGCATTGAGAACACATAAGGAGTAAATTGAATTTTAATTATAAGGTTAAATAAAATTGTTTTCATTAAAAAGGTCTATTTGAACTCCTTATACAAATCTGTATTTTATTATTTTATTTATTTAGCAAAATGATATCAACAAGTTATAAATTAAATTAGCTTTTCAAAACATATTTTTATGAATTTTTCTGAAATGTTTTGATAAGTTTAAAAAATCAAATTTGAATTAAATGTTTGAAAACAGAAAATGTTTTGTTAAAAAAAAGAGAGGAGAGAGGATCGGCCCGACCCTATCTGGGCCGAAGCCCACTTCGTTCCCTCTGCTATCCGCCGCGCGCGCAGCGCAGAGGCCCACGCCGCAGCCCATCTCCCTCCTCTCGGTCGCTGACAGACGGGGCCCACTCGTCATCTCCTCCGTCGTGAAGAACACGAACACGACTGACCGAAACCTAGATTCTTGCGGATCGAAATCCGTTGGGAAAATCGTGAGGAAATCGCTCCCCTACGTCCCCATATAAACCCCCTCTCCGCCGCCTCCTCCCGAACCCCAAAACCCTAAAAGTTGCCCCCGGGTTGCTCGGAAACCATCCGCCGCCGTCCGCCGCCGTCCGCCGCCGTTCGTCGCCGTAAGCTTCGGATTTCGAGGGCTACAGACGACCTCGAGCCCCCCCCCCCCCCCCTTCTCGTCATTTCTTCTTACTTTCTCCGTGGGCATCTCCGTGACACCTTTTAACCTCCTCGTTCGCAGCGGGTCGTCAACTCCATCCACAACCGAAGCGAGCCGCCGCCAGCCTCGACTCCGGCGAGCGATCCAGGGAGCAGCAAGCGACGCAACGACGACCAGACTCGCCACCGACACCACCTCGCGCCTCTGCACGTTCGGGTACGATTCGTTCCTCCCCTAGGGCCCTAGATCGCCAGCGAGTGCGACGCCGGGCATGGCGCCGCCGCACCCAGACGCACTCCGACGAGCAGCGCCGCCCGTTTTGGGCCAGTGCAATCTGGACCCTTAGATTTAGATCGGACGGGCGCGATTTAATTTTCTTTACCGTTTCGTTCCTCTAATCTGGAGCGTCCGATGTAAGTTAGATCGGACGGCTTCCGCACCGATCCGCGGCGAACCGGTATCGCCCAATCAGAGCGCGCCGCGTGGCGTTTTTATTATCTATTTCGGCTGAGAAATTATTTTAAAAACAGAAAATAACACAAACTTACAAAATCCATAACTTTTGATCTGTTCATCCAAATTTGATGAATTTTATATCCACGTGAATCTCTACTCGTGTAGTTTAGTATGGTTTCATTAGTTTATCCTTTTAGTGTATATTAAATTGCGGTATTTAATTGTTTAGCTTTCGAGGTATTAAATCTATAACTTAATTAATAAAATCTCTTTCCAAATAAATCCAATTGTTTTAGAGATTTATTAATGCCCTCTGTCCAGAGAGTGTAACATGAGTTTTATTTGAAACATCTCATAAAAGACTTTAAGAAATTGGTTTTAGAGTTTAAAACTACTAATATGCTCAATACTTTAAAGGATTAAATAAAATATTAAAATATTGATCATTGCATTTTATGCATTAATAACAGAGAGATTAAAATGGTAATTATAAGGTCTTATTAAGTTCATTGCATATTAAGCATGCATACATATTTTTGTCTTGATATTTTTAAGTGTTATGCTTGTGTGTTTATTTAGTGTTATTGTTTGTCTCTAGATTGTGAAGAGGAGGAAGGTCCTTGTGATTGTTATTCTTGCTGTGCTTGTTCCTCTTGTTACCAAGGCAAGTGACATTTATAATCTATCCTATGTTTTTCTATATGCATTATTAGTAGATTTTGAGTAGTATGCATGATAGGGAAATTTTGATACTATCTTATAATGCTAAGTTAGTTTACACTTTGAAAATATCCTAGTAGTGTGTAGCCATCCCTCCCCATGCAGCCACCAAAAGTTTTATTAGATGCTTAGCTATGCTATAAAGGAGTTCACTTATCAGGTTATAGAATTATTGCTAAGTGTTAAAACCTTGAATGCACTTCTGGGTGGAATTGGTTGTTTGGTTTATGTTGAGTGGCTTTTGGGACCATGCTTGTGGTTGTCTTTGCCTAGGATGAATTTCTATTCTACTTAGGGCCATGAGTATGGTGGTTGTCACCCAGAAGCGCACTTGTGGACGGCCACCCAGGAACAAAGAGATTTCTAAGTCCCTCCAAGTTTAGAAGCTTTCCGTGCAGCCTTCTGACAATGGGCTCTGTCTAGAACTACTAAGTTGTGAGAGTGCAACTGTCATCTTGACAAGCAGATGTAGAATTGATAGGTGGAACGGGTCTTGCTAGTATGGTTGCATTCTTCTTCTGAAAGTTCTTGTCTCAATTCTCTCCTTTCCATAATACACTCCGCGTGTATAGGATTTCTCGGACAAATTGAGTCTTAAGGTGAAAGTGCACAACCTCTGCAGAGTCGACAAACTGAGTACTCAGCCGTGTCCCCGGTGATGGACAACTTCGAGCAACTGGACAAGGATGGACGGAAGAATCTCAACATGGTTTTCGTAAAGTAAAATTTGACTAAGGAAAGAATTTATTGGTGCACTTGGGCTTTATCCCTTGGTGCCAAGTCTTTGAGATACAAAAGTATTTTACAAAAGATAGGAGAAAACTGGCTTTCTGCAAAATAGCCTACAAACTCCACCAAGCCAAATATGCATATAGAATTAGACTTGTCATAGTTTATCCACCATAGTCACTTGCCAAAACTTCATTGTATTGACCTCCTACGGGGGCTGCATATTCAAATGTGCAGGTAATTCTGATGAGGAGTAAGTTTGGACTCGATTCTACACCCAACATGTCTGCTTGTGGCGTATGCTAGAAGAGGAGGCCCATTGCTTTCATTTTCGTTGTGAACTCTGAATATTTTAGCTAGTCTTCAGGGCTATGCACTTTGTAATAAAGCTATACTTGGCTATTTTTGGATCTCGATGTAGTATTTTGATACTTATGCAATGATACTATATATTTTGTACTGTGGTGCTGCCAGTGATCCAGGGACTAGCACATAACACAGGTGTTCCATCTTTATTTAAAGATGGGGCGCTACAATATATGACAACACACTAATGATGATATGACAACATACTGATGATACAAGTAACTAATATGAATGTGACATAATATGCATATGACAACGGTTCCTCTGCTAGTGTAGCAGGTTATGCAATGATCTAGCGTAACATGGGTAAAACCACACATCGGCTTTATAGAATCACACAAAGCAATATATAAGTAATGAATGACAACAAGTCAAGATGGATGTTGCATGGCAATATATTTCGGAACATCTATGAAAATGCTGTAGTAGGTTGGTATGGTGGATGTTTTGAGGAAGATATTTGGCTTATGTGTAGGAGAAAAAGATGAAGATCTCCCACGAGTTTGGATGTACCCGCAAAATATGCACCAACTCTCAAAGTTAGAAAGGGCAATGCAGAGTACCGAAGAGGCTGGCAATATGGTGGTGGAAGTGCCATGAAAACCGTAGTTTTAGAACTCACAAGTAAAAAGATTCCAAATAAAAATATGATCATACAAGGAATAATGAAAATCACTCCAAGAGGGATCGTGGCAAATGATAAAGTCACTGTTGGCTTCCCCGACCGTAGCGCATAACATAAAGTCATTAAGGTCGCCTTAGGCAAATAGAAGTCATATATCATTATGCAATCTTCTGCAAATTTAATTGTGGCACAACTTCAAGTTTTTCTAGACCAATCATTTATCATTCCACCTTACTAGACCATCATGTTCACCATTAAGCAAATTAATATCTCAAAACAACATCAATGATTCAAGTGACACAATCTAATGATCTACAAGATTATGTATCATTTAGTTATACCATCTACCATAGTTAGCATTTTCTGTTCTCAACCAAACACCAAACAACTTATTTAAAAGATAAACTCTCCAAGTAATTAAAAATGGAGAAATGAGAGTATGATATAATAAAGCTAACAACTCTAACAAGAGATGCATGAAAAACAAGAGCTAGAAAGCATAGTAGTAGCTAGAGAAGAATACTCAACAAATATAAGTGAAGAATACGAGTATTCATAAAGAAAAAAGCAGAGCGTGTCTCTCTCCCACACAAAAGAATGATATGATCCATTTTATTCAGAGAATCAAAACAACAAAAACAAGCAGACGCTTCAAGAAAAGCACATAACATGTGGCGGAATTAAAATATAGTTTCACTAGAAAGTACCTGGTAGTTTGTTGATGAAGAAGGGGTGCCTTGGGCATCCCCAAGCTTTGACGCTTGAGTCTTCTTGAAATATATTGGGAGTGAACCACCGGGCATCCCAAAGCTTTGGCGTTACTATCCTCTTGATCACATTATATCATCCTTCTCTCTTGATCCTTGAAAACTTCCTCCACACCAAACTTAGAGTAAACTTCATTAGAGGGTTAGTGCACGAAAAATAATAACATTCTGTAGCAACATAAATGCTACCAATGCTACTGGACATTAGCTACAGCCACTTATACTTCATGGGATAAAAAGATCCAATCAAATAGCAAAAGAGGCATTGCAAAATAAATGACAGAATCCGTCAAAAACAGAACAGTCCGTAAAGACGAATTTTATCGAGGCACTTAGCTTTCTCAGATAAGAAAACTCAAAACTAATAAAAGTTGCATATATATCTGAGGATTCCGCACACAAAATGTCAGATTTTTCCGACGTTTCCCGGAAGAGTTATGAATTTAACGGTGAACAGCAGAAAACTGTTTATGCGCAGAAATCCAAATTTAGCATCAACTTTCAACTAAAGGCTTAACTTGACACAACAATGCAATAATATAAATATACAAAAGAATTGCTAGAGAGGTAGGACAAGTCCTTGACGTAAAATAAAAATAACAGGAAATAAAAGTGGGTTGTCTCCCATAAGCGCTTTTGTTTAACGCCTTTGAGCTAGACACAAAGAGTAAAACTCACGTATTATCAAGATAAAGAATAGAAACCCTTTCAACTATGCATTGTATTTTATGTATATAAGGTTCAGAGGTTCCCCTTTCATTTCTTTTAAGTTCACTACTTTCATCAAATAGGTTTTGAGGGACAATCCAATCAAAATTTTCTTCCAAAGCTTCATGCATAGCTACAAGTTTAACAGGTATTGGCACTTTCATTTCCTCCCCCTTAGTAGGTTCGGGTTTTTACCAATTCTTCAAGTGCGCATATCAAATCGATAAAAAACTTTCCTAACTTCTATGGCAACATCACCAAATTCTTTAAGCAAGGTTTCCATGATAAATTCTTTCTTTTCAGCATTTTTAACATTATGAAGATTAAGAAACATTTGTTGTATTATGGGATGAAGATTACCAAACCTAGTCTCTAGCATGTGAACTAAAGATGTTGCAGCAGTTTCATAATTTTGGGCAAGTTCTGCTATGGATTTTTCCTTAAGATCGCTACTTTTACGAACAAGATTAAAGAATTGTTCAATACTTTCCTTTCTAATTATAGAACCACTACCTACTAAAAGATCCTCAAAAGTATACTTAGGAAGCAACATTATAACAAGAATTAAGCAAAAACCGTAATAACAATAATAACAAAAACTGAAAATAAAAGAACAAACCGAAATAAGAAAGTAATGCAAGTAACAATTTTTTTGTATTTTTTATATGAAGCAAACAAGACAGTAATAAAAATAAACTAAGCAAGACTATAACAAAATAAAAAGATTGGAAGTGTGAAAACTCCCCTCGCAGAAGAATCCTTATTTCCCGGGCAACGAAGTTGACGAAGGAGTTGAAAGTCTTCATAGGAATTCTTATTTCCCCGACAACGGCGGCCGAAAAGAGCTTGATGCACACGGTGGGTGCGTTGTTGGGAGACCCCAAGAGGAAGGTACGAAGTAGTGCAGCAGCAAATTTCCCTCAGTTGTGAAAGCAAGGTTATCGAACCAGTAGTAATTGAGTATTCCCTCGAGGTATAAACGGCGGCAAAAATTAGCTTTCTGGTAGTTGACGTGGAGCCTGCACACAAACAATCATGATACTTTGCCCCAACTTAACAGTGAGGTTTTCAATCTCACCGGCTTGCTGTAACAAAGGGTTAAACGTATGTTTGGAAGAAATATATTTGTTTGCAGAAAGTAACAGGTTTGCAATTGTGGTTTTATCAGATTAAAGAGAAGGAACGGGGTCCATAGTTCACTAGTGGTGTCTCTCCATAAATAATTATAACATTCATGCGGGTAAGCAAATTACAGCTGGGCAATTGATAGAATAATTATGAGCAAACCAATGCATTTACCAACATTATAATGTCTACTCCGAGATTCATTCGGGCATTACAACAATATACATATACCATTCCAACCGCATCTAGGACTAATAATGCACCTTCCGGTTAGCGTCCGCACCCCTTTCAGTATTAAGTTGCATGTAATATATTATCGCCTTAAGAACTGTGTGTAAAGTAAGTAACATCATCCTTAGATAAAGTACTAATGTTTTATCCCTAGTAGCAACAGTACATCTAAAACCTTACAGCTAGCTGTCACCACCCCAGATTAAATAGAGACATGAACCTACTATCGAGCATAAATACCCCCTCTTGGAGTCACAAGCATCTACTTGGCCAGAGCATACACAAGTAACAGAGAGCATGCAAGATCATTAAATAGCACACAGATGATATATTATGAAGTAATAACTTTAGTACTCAATATTCATCGGATCCCAGCAAACACAACATGAAGAATTACATAACGGTGATCTTGATCATGATAGGCAGCTCACAAGATCCAAACATGATAGCACAAGTGGAGAAGACAACCATCTAGCTACAACTATGGACCCGTAGTCCACGGTTAGACTACTCACGCATCTGTCTAGAGGCGGTCATGGCGATGTAGAGGCCTCCGGGGACGATTGCCCCTCCCGGCAGGGTGCCGGGGAGAAGTTCTGATCCCTCCCGGATTGGTGTTGATGACGGTGGCGGCTCGGGACCCGTGGAGGAAATAATGAACACCGTGCGATTTTTACATTTTTGGGGATACTTATAGGCGAAAGGGCGAGGTCGGTGGAGGCCCGAGGAACCCACACCTGGTGCTCGCGCGGCTCCAGCTCCTGCCATGCGAGCACGTGGTGGCGGCGCCTCGGTGCCCCACTTTGTGTCTTCTTCGGTCTTCTGGAACGTTCATAATTGAAAAAAATGATTCCGAGAATATTTCCTTAAGTACTTTTCTGAAATCAAAAATAGCAGAAAACATAGAACTGACACTTTGGCAGAAAACACTTTGGCATTTTCTCAAAAATAGCAGAAAACGTGAAACATAGAAAATGCATAAAACTATATAAAATGCATATAAAACATGTAATAACATGGTATAATATAGCATGGAACGTAGAAATTATAGATACGTTGGAGACGTACCAAAGGACAGCTAGTAAATTAGGTTTGTCTGATTTAGCTTTTCTAGATGCTGCTTTGCGTCGCGATAGAACTTAGAACTTGGGTGCTCTGATTGCTACTAACTGCGAGAGGGGAGGAATTTGTGGAGGACTAGTCGCTGCACGATTGCTAGCTTTTGTAACATCCCAAAATTTTAATACGAATTATTATATAAAAAATGTGGGCCAACAAAAACAATTTTTATGAATTAATATGTGTTGATTTCATATTGTTGCTTGTGATAATTATTTCTTGTGAATGTGTTGGTTGGTAGCTCTAATTAAAAATTTGAAGAAAAGAAAATAAACAAAACAAAACATAAAACAATAAAAACAATGTGACAAATGTCACACTATTTCTCAAAGTGAGAATCCCATATATTTTCAAACCAAATTCAGTGGAGTGATATTATGAACACTCCCATTTTATTTCCACCACTTTTCCCTCTCCAAATATTAATTTCAAAAACCTAAATTTAAATTATATTTCTTTATCTTATTCAAATCACAAAATGTGCTATGTTGCACTGGTTCAATAACTAATCAAACATCACCATAAATCTTGATAAACCTATGTGAAGCAAATTATGAAAATAAAATTCAAAAATTGGAAATTACTTCTGGTTCAAGCATTTCATCAAACACCTGGTGGTCACCACCCTGTTCATCCCAAACCGAACCAAAATCCATAGACGAATTGATCAATTTCGATCAAATTGGTGAAGAACAAGTCCTCCGCTCGTTTCCCCTCACTTCCCCTCACCTCACTGCACTCGAGAACGCAGAGAAATCGAGCCGGGATCGCGGAGGAACGCTAGGGGACAGCCGCGGCCGCGCGCACGTCGCCGTGGTCGGCACTGTGGCCACGACGGCGCTGAGCCGTGTCGGCCGCGCCGTGCCTCCCCTCTCTCTCCCTCACCCCTCTGCTCCCTCGCACCGCAGCAGGACGCCCGCAGCAGCCCGCACCCGCGACAGCCCCGCCGCGCAGTGCATGTCGTGCACCGCCCGAGCGTTCGCCACGGCCGTCCCCCACTCGAGCACGCGCAGCTCACCTCCACGCCACCCCCCTTGCCCCTCTGCGCCCCGACACCATAGCTGTCCCGCCAGCGCCCCTATGGCGAGCCCTAGCCTCCCCTAGACCACCCCAACGTCGTGTCCACGTGCGCCGGACCGCCGGTATAAATACCCACCCGAGCCTCGCCATTTCTCCACACCTCCCCACTGCCTCTTCCCTCACACCACCGCCTCTCGTGCACCGCCAGGAGGGCGGAGCCGTACCCGCGAAGCCCCAGCCGCCCGTGGTCTCCTCGAGCTCGTCGTGCCCGAGGTAGACGACGACCTTGGCCAGGCCATGCTGCCCTTCCCCTTCTCTACTCTCTGGCCGCAATCCCTTCCCCACGAACCCCGGACTCACCCGCCCTTTTCTCCCCTCTGTTTCATGCCCAGGAGCAACGTGGAGACCTCGCGAGAATCGGAGCACGGCCGCGGAGGAGGAGTTACTCGCCGCCGCAGATTGGAGCCACCCCAGCACGCGCCGCTTGTCCCACGACCTTCCCTGAGTCGCCACCGTCGATCCGCATCGTCCGCACTCCCTCCCGAGCCCCCTAGGTGAGCCGTCCGTCCACCTCTCCGTCGCCGGCGCCGTAGCGCCGCTCGGTTTAGGTCATCGCCGGCGTGCGCGATCTCGACCGTTGGATCTTAGATCCACGGCCGCGTACCGGTTCGTACGTTAAGCCGCTGACGCGCGGGCCCCGCACGTCAGGTTTTTTAATTATTTTCCTGCGCGCGTTGTTTCGGTTGAGTCACTGACGAGTGGACCCCATCCGTCAGGATTCTCAACATTATCCACTCAGAGCTTAAATTCGAATTTTAGATTTAATTAGAAATCAATTCTGGACTCAACTTAGAAATTCAATATCTTGAGATTTACAACTCCAAATAAATCAAATCAAAATGTTCTGGAAATTTATGAAATTATCTAACCAACCCAAGTGGAGTCACCTCAGTTAGATAAATAATAGAAATGTATTATTAAAAATACCATAAAAGGTATAAAATCTAAACTTGTTTGGTAGGGAGTTTGGTAACCCCAATTGACCCAAATACAATTGTGTTGTATGCTACACATCAGTAGCTTTGTGTAGAAATTTAGTTTGTATTTTTGTGACCAACATATCTTTAGATATGTAATTAAGCATATTCAACTAGTTTCTGCCATAATTAAATCATAATTAAATAATGGTTAATTCAATTAAAATTGAAACCAAATTGTATTGCTTGATGAATGAAATGGCTATTTAGAGCATTCAAGATTGTATTATTGTGATGTTGATTGAGTAGGTTAGTGATTGTTTGTATTTGCTTGATTGTGAATTAGACGACAACGCTGTCGGGCTTATCGAGGAAGAAGAATTTGGGGAACCTGAAGATCAAGACCAGGATCACTTTGCCGAGCAAGGCAAGCTACTCTCTGAGGTTGCACCCTAATACATGCATCTACTTTATAACATGATTTACTCCTAGGACAAAAAATTTCTAAAACCTTTTCAAAAAGTATATGGAAATTATTGTGGCACTCTATGTAGAAATATAAGATAAATTATAGGATGGGAAATATAAAGATTGTTTTATTCAAAACCACTTTGAAAACTCTGTGTGGTTATGAAGCACCAAGATGTTGGTGTTGAAGTGGAGAAAAGGAGAATGGAGGTTTTTATAAAATGCACATTGTGTCTTTGTACTTACGTCAATCAGCCAATACCCTGTGCGACCACATTTACCCACATATGGGAAAGGGCTTGGTCATATAATTTGCTCATATTAGTATGGGATACCTCATCAACGGAGATGACTCCGTTATGCACGAGGGGGATGGTTTGGTGACCTACCCCTGACCTGGGTCCTCGCTCAAACTCTATGAGTAGATAAGGAGGAGAATAGAAGGATGTCCCCTATACACCGCCAGATAAAACTATGAGTCCTCACACTTAGATTCCGACGGGCTGGGTTAAGTGTTAATGGAAAGTATCATATGGGTAGGTTCCTATACTAGCATGAGCAAAGGACATACTAGGACCGGTGTCTCAACTTCGCATACACCTTGTATGACGGGACGTGGCTGACACGACGTGTTACCGGATGGATGTGGGAAAAGCGTGCTACCCCTGCAGAGTGTAAAACTATTCGAATAGCCGAGTCCTCGGATATGGACAGTTTTGAGACCCTACTTTGACCATGTGCAAGTTTTGAAATGATTTGAGTTTTTAAAGAAAAGGAAGTGGAGAATGTTCCATACACCTATACCAACGGATCGATATGAGGTTGTTGGAGACCCTGAACCATGACGGGTTATGGTCAGAAAACGGAGGAGTTTTGGAGAAACTAAATAAATGGGACATTATATTAAGAGTAGCTGTGAAATTCTTCTTATCTTCTTCAACAAAGATATAGAGATGCCTTAAAGAAAATAAAAGTATAATATTAAAATGAGACTAGCGCATACTCATGTTGGAGTAGTTTGCGAGTACAATAAAATGTACTCATAATGGTTTCGTCCCTGGCTATTTACGTAGCGAGACATCAAGGAGCACTACGTCGAGGAGGAGTATGGCAAATTCTATGAGAACTGAGGATCTTCTTAAGTCGACTGCATGTTGGGTCGTTGTCAGGACATGATGTCTACTACGCCTTAGTTTCCGCTGATTATTTTGGTTTGGCCCATGAAGGCACCTATGTAAGACTTGGTCTAAAGGACCGTTTATGTAAGACTTTAATGCGGTATTGTAATGGATTTAAACTTCGGTATTCAGTTCGGATTATGTGCAACGGCAGACTGATCACGGGATCGTTGTGTTAAGCATAATCGGGTATTTTGTACAGCTAGTCCGGGGTCCCCACAACTTTGCATTGTTTGGAGGTCCATCCTCTTGATTTTAAGTTACCTATTGAAAAAACTTGATATTGATTCAATGAAGAAAGATGAATTTATTGCTGAGGATGGTAGCTTGCATTTTCTGCCTTACACCATAACTTTTCGGAGGAGGAAGCATTTTACAGTATCTACCATTGATAGAATTGTTATCTTGCCAGCACCTCTGCTTAACCTTGTTGGTAGGGAGAACTTGTCAGTCTCGGAGGCTGAACTTGACACACTTGAGGAGCTGGCCGGCCCGGATAGTAGAGGCAATGATTAAGAGTATGGCGGTGGTTTAATTCAGCACCCGAAGACAGCTGCTTTCGTGTACCCGGATCCGAGGTATGCAGGACCTTTGGGATCTTCCTCCACCGCAGCCGATGTGGAGTATGACTACATGGGGTCAGACCCGCCGAGTTGGAGCCATTATTCACCTTGGGGCTGATATCCACTTAGGCCAAAAGCCTAAGCTTGGGGGGAGGTATACCGAAAGCACACTCATTTACATATCATTACCATTCGGTACTTTGTATATCCATGTTTCGTTTTTGTTTTCTTTCGTTTGTTCATGCTTTGCTTGCTTGTCATAAACCCAAAAACACCAAAAATATTTGTAGCGCCCCATCTTTTATACAAAGATGGAACACCTGTGTTATGTGCTAGTCCCTGGATCACTTCCAGCACCACAGTACAACATATATAGTATCATTGCATAAGTATCATATTACTATAACGAGATCCAAAAATAGCTATGTATAGCCATGAAGGCTAGCTAGAATATTCAAAGTTCACAACGAAAGCAATAGCAAATGAGCCTCTTCTTCAAGCATGCGCCACATGCAGACATGTTGGGTGTAGACTCGAGTCCAAACTCATTCCTCATCAGAGTTACCTGCACATTTGAATATGCAGCCCCCGAAGGAGGTCAATACAATGAAGTATTGGCAAGTGACTATGGTGGATAATTTACGGCAAGTCTAATTCTATATGCATATTTGGCATGGTGGAGTTGTAGGCTATTTTGCAGAAAGCAAGTTTTCTCCTATCTTTTGTAAACACTTTTTGTTTCTCAAAGACTTGGCACCAAGGGATGAAGCCCAAGTGCACCATCAATTCTTTCCTTAGTCAAATTTTACTTTATGAAAACAGTGTTGAGATTCTTCCGCCCATCCTTGTCCAGCTGCTCGAAGTAGTCCCTTTCCGGGGACACGGCTAAGTACTCAGATTGTCGACTCTGCAGAGGTTGTGCACTTTCACCTTTAGACTCAATTAACCCAAACATCCTATACACGCGGAGTGTATTAAGGAAAGGAGAGAATTGAGACAAGAACTTTCAGAAGAAGAATGCAACCATACTAGCAAGACCCGTTCCACCTACCAACTCTACATCTGCTTGTCAAGCTGACAGGTTGCACCCTCACCACTTAGTCATTCTAGACAGAGCCCATTGTCAAAAGGCTGCACGGGAAGCTTCTAAACTCGGAGGGACTTGGTAATCTCTTCGTTCCTGGGTGGCCGTCCACAAGTGCACTTCTGGGTAACAATCACCATGCTCATGGCCCTAACTAGAATAGACATTCATCCTAGGCGACGACAACCACAAGCATAGCCCCAAAAGTCACTCAACATAAACCATAACAACCAATTCCACCCAGATGTGTATTTTAAATTTGAAACACTTAGAAATATCTCCATAACATGGTAAACATTTTAATAGCATAGATAAGCAACTAATAAAACTTTTCATGGCTGCTTAGGAGAAAGGGTGGCTACACATTACTAGGATATTTGTAAAATACAAACTAACTTAGCATTATAAAATAAATCAAAAATCCCTATCATGCACACTACTCAAAATTTACTACATATGCATATAGAAAATATTGGGTAGAATATGAATGTCACTTGCCTTGGTAACAGGAGGAGCAAGCACAGCAAGAATAACAATCACAAGCAAGACTTTCCTCTTCTTCACAATCTAGCACAAACCATACATAAAATAAATAACCACACAATATCATCACAACACCAAACATAAATATGTATGCATGAATGATATGCAGTGATAATTTGACACTTATTAATAGTTTTTATCCTCTGTTATTAAATGAATGAATTACAATTTCTAGGTATTTCTTATTTTAATTTATCAATTAAATAATTGAAAAACATATAACACAAATTTGAATTCTACATTTACAATGTTTACTGTTTTATGAAATTCTTCAAATAAAACCCATGTTAATATTTCTGGACAGAGGGCAATAATACAACACTATAACAATTAAATTTATTTGGAAAGCATTTTTATTATTTAAGTTATAGATTTAATAGCCGAAATACTCCTCGGATAAACACACAAATTATAATTTATGAAAAGGAAAAACAAATGATGTAGAAATAATCTACACTAGCAGGGCTATCCGTAGATATGAAGTTTGTCAAATTTGGACTTACAGATAAGTTATGAATTTCCTAAGTTTTGCACAATTTTCTGTTTTGTTAATAAAATTTCCTGCGAAAAAGAATAAAGGGCTACGTGACGTAATCCCATTGGAGGGTACCGATTCGGTGCGGATCGGCAGCGCGAACCGTCCGATCTCTTTTAAAATGAGCGCTCGGGATTGAATGGATCTAGATCCGTTGGATCTAGATCCAACGGTTTACAAACGGAGGCTCGGCGCGGGCGGCGCGAGTCGCCGGCGATCCTCCGACCGCGGCGGCGCCACGGCCGGCATCGTGCGCGTTCGATTCCTAGAGGCCTACGAGAAGAACGAGTCTTACCGATACGTCGAGGACGTCGAGGCGGGGTCGGTGGCAAAGCGTGGGTCTTCGGAGCGTCGCCCTTCCCCGAGGATTCCTCGCCGGAGTTGGTGCTTGCGGGCGGCGGCGTGGTTCGCGGACGGGGACGGCGTTCGACTGTGGTAGGAGGTCAACGACGAAGTCACGAAGATGCACACGGTTAAAGGGAGAAGAACTAGAGGGGAAGGGGAAGCTCGGGAGAGGTGATGGCGCCGGAGTTGACGAAATTACCGGCGGCGATGGCGGCGGCGGAGATCGCTTTCCGAGCGGCCTAAGGGCGAAAAAGCTAGGGTTTTGGGCTCGGGGGACGGCGGCGGGGATGGAGGTATATATGGGGGCGGCTAGGGAGCAAACCCCGCGAAGATCGGAGCTGAATTCATATCCGGATCGAAGCTTATCCCGTGCGGATTCCGCGTCAGAGGTTGAAGATCCACCTGACAGGTGGGTCCCACCTGTCAGCGTGAAGAGAGGGAGAGCGCGGGCTGGTTTGCTGGGCCGTCTTGCTGGGCTGCTCTAGCGCGCGGTTGATAGAGAGGGCCGGCCCGTTTTCTTTTCCTATTTTCTTTTTTCAATTTAAAATCTGTTTTCACAATTTATTCAAAAAGGATTTTTAAACTCAGTCAAAACATTTTAGAAAAATTCATAAAAATATGTCTTGGAAAGATTATTAAATTTAGAACTTTTTAGTATTATTCTTGCCCATTAAATAATTTTGGAAAAATATGTTTATGAAAGAAGATTAAATAAACAACTTTATGGAATTATAAATTATTTAAAGTTACCATTAAATTTTTATTTAGTACTTATGTGTTGTAATGTTATGCCTAAATGATGAATGATTCATGAATGCAAAGTTTTAAATTTTTGCAAATTTTGGGATGTTACAATATTTTTGTTATTTCTCTTGCTGGTTTGTATTAGTATGTAGTATTAATATGCTTAGTATTTATTTTAGTTCAATATGCAAAAACACAAAAATATTTTACTTTGTTGTGTGCTGTTTCGTGCAGGGACATATTTCTGCTGTCCACCGTTTAATTCATAACTTTTCACCGAAACGTCGAAATGACCTGAAATTTCGTGTGCATGTTCATTGGATGTGTATGCCACTTTCATTAATTTTGAGTTTTCTGATGTGGGCATGGTAAGTTCCTCGAATTTTTTTGTCTTTGCTGGATGTTCTGTTTTTAGTTCCTAAATCCGAAAACCCAAAAATATTTGATGTTTCTCTTTGTTTTGTATAGTTTGTTTCAGAGGTCATTCCCTTCAGTTACTCCATGGAGTTTGGTTATTATTTCATATCTTTCAAGCACACAAGTGATAAGGCGATTATGATGATCTATGACAATTCGAGTTGGGTAAGAGGCTGGTAATGAACTCTATTTATTTCTCATTTTTGTACATATACTCATTCATGTGAGCATGCTTAGATGGTTCGCATAAGGTATATGTCGATTGGTGGATACTTAGTAGTTCGTGTTCTCTTATGATCGTTTCTAATTTATTTATGATGGATGTCATGTTTCTATGGATATTAGCTTGCATTGTTTTGCTCATAATAGAATATGACATTGTGGTATCCTCCTCTGAATAATTCATTTGAATTGTCTTGGCACATGTTTACACATGTTATGACTGAAAACAAAAACTCAATTAAGCCTTGATGACATATTTTGCCTCAGAGTTCTAGTATCATTTTTATGCCTCCGTTAATTTTATTTCGACGCAAGCATGATTATGACGGTTATTGCTCTCTTGAATTGTTGCTTTCCCATCTTTTGCTAGCATCCACTTGTACTGAGCTGAAAATACTTGTGCTTCCAAATCCCTGAAAACCAAGATATTCCAAAGAGTCCACCATAAATACCTATGCATGGCATTTCAAACCATTCCAGTAAATTTGCATGTGCTACCTTTAGAACCTTCAAACACTTCTCAATTTGTGCCACTATTTTGAGCTCACGAGGAAGTAGTAGTTGGGCTTGTTATTTTCCATACTAATTAAGTAATTAACTTCATGCTACATCTGCTCGTCACTAATTTTGAAAAGGGCTGGTTAGACCATTGTAATATCAAAAAGATTTGAGAAAATAAAAATGGGCACTCCTCCATAGTTTGAGATTGTTTGGTGGGCACCCGAGGATTCGGTTAGCCATGGTTTGTTATCAAAATGAACGAATATAAAGATACATATAATAAGTGCTTCGTTTTAAAAATAATTCGGAACCGCTCTCAGCTTGCTTAGTATGGAAGATAACAAGAACTCTATTGCCATTCGTTGACATAACAACCACCACTCAAAAAGAATTTTACCTCTGTTTTCAAAATGATAAGAAGCTCTAGCACATGTTGAATCCCTACTTCCCACAATGAAGGGCATATCTTTTACTTTACTGTTGAGTCACCATCCTTCTTTGAGCACCTTCTTGAGAGCATAATTTTCATTCTTGGTGTAATGTGCTTGTCCCTTAATATGTTAACTTCAGTGAAATTTTGATGTTTTTATCTTTGATATCTTTATCTCTAGTCTTCCCTTGAAACTCAGAGGTGCCTGGCAATTTATGTTTTGCTGTTCTATTCAGGCAAGCGGGATACAAATTTATCACACTTTCTTATGAGCCTTGCAATCCTATGAAGTGATATGTTTTATGTTATTAATCATCGGTATAATTGGCATCTTTTCATGGTTTACATAACTATTGGGTGAAATCGTTTATATATGTTCTTGTTATGAATAGTCTAAGCATTTGTCCTCATATTGAGAATATTTACATCACATGAGCAAATGAGTTCGTGAAAGTTCTTTTATGACACTCAGTTGTTAATTGAATTGCTTGAGGACAAGCAATAAGCTAATCTTGGGGGGAGTTGATACGTCCAAAACGTATCTACTTTCCCGAACACTTTTGCTATTGGTTTGCCTCTAATTTGTGTGTTTTGAATGCAACTAACACGAACAAACGCTATTTTCAGCAGAATTACCCTGGGGTGTCGTTTTTGTGCAGAAATATCAACTTTATGGAAAAACCCTGAAAAACACCTAGGAGCCGTTTTCTCACCCGAAGAGTCCAGGAACCACGAAGATCAAACAGAGGGGAGCGATGAGGCTGGGTCACCACCTGCTCACGCGGCAAGGACCTGGCCGCGTGAGGACCTGGTGGGACCGCCTCGGTCGCCTCCTCGCGACCCCCTCTCGGCTATAAGTGAAGGAGATATGCCCTAGAGGCAAATAAATAAGTAGTATTTATTGCATTATCTCATAAGTTTATAATAGGTTTGTGTATTATGCTATAACTGTATTAATCGGAATTGTTAATACACGTGTGATACATAGACAACCAGGTCCCTAGCAAGCCTCTATATGAGCTAGTCCATTGGGCAACAGTTGATCGAGATTCCCGATCAAGGACAATGACGTCGGTTGACAATGGGGTCATCTTGTTAGTTGAATAAGGTGGTGGACATACGCAAAGTATTGCAATAAGATCGTATTACGATGTTTGTCATTTGCAATAGATAAGAGTATGATAACTTATTCCTTAGACCGTGAGACCGTACTTATTGTTGCTTCGTAGGAGTGCTTTGAGAGCATCAAACGTTGTGTCTTATATAGCATGACAATAACGGTGTCCATCTTGGGTATTCCGAAAGAGCATCGAGACGTAAGGATCAAGAGCGGGATTTGTTCATTCTTGTAATGGAAAGATACCCTGGGCCCACTCGGTGATATTGCATCTATATAGCTGCAGCTTATGACTAGGTCATGGAGATGTAATATCGCAGACGAGTTAATAACCTTCGTCGGTAACGAGATACAGCAAAGGCATCGGTGTGTCTACGATCATATCTCGGACAAGGTAGTATCGCAGACACAAAGGGAATGAATATCATACTTATGGTTCAACGACGATATTCGTGGAATGCACAGGGGTCGTCATATATTTCCAGGTATCCCTGACGATCATTGGTGAGCGGAGTGTCTCGACCATGTCTGGAGTGTTCCCGAACCGTAGCGTAACAAACTTAAGGTCTTAGCGACGCTAGGAGATAGGTTCTGGAATTTTATAGGTTTTTGTTGGAGAGAGAGAAATGATCCGGAAAGAGTTCCGGTGGTCCGGAAGGAGTTCCGGAGAGGTCTGGAATGGTTCCAGGAATGTCCGAAAGTTGTTCGGGTGGTCCGAAAGAGTTTTCGGAGTCACGGGATATTGAATTATATATAAATATATTAATTATGAATTAATGGGATTTTTATATTAATTTAATATTAATTAAATAAACGAAAAAGGGGGCTCCCACCTATATGGGCCCTAAGAGGGCCCAAGAGGGGGAGCCGCACCTCAAAGGGGGGTGGGCCCCGTTGGCTGGTTCGGCCAGCCCATGTGGGGGCCGAACCCCCCCTCCCATGTCCTTTGTTTAGTCCCACATGGGGGAGCCAAGGGGTTTGCACACCCCCTTCCCCCTTTATATAGCAAGGCATATTAATTGATTTAATACACAGGAAATTCAATTAATTCCCAATTTCTCTCTCGATCTCGTGGTTCCCAAGTTGGAGCCGCGCCGAGCTGAGGAAGGGGGTCTCTCTCCACCTAAGCCATACCGCAGAGCGCCGTTGCTCTGCGGGATTCCAGATAAGATCTACTCCTGCGATTTCAGCTGGATCTGAATGACCGGGAGTTGTCGCTAGGCTCCGTATGTTTGCGAGTGCTCGGAGGCTACTCTATTGAGGAGCTTGGGCGACGTCGTCTCGCCCCCTGCAGCCGCCGCGCCTCCCCCCTCTGCCTTCGTCCGCCCGACGCCCGTCGACGCAGATCATCGTCGACACCCCGGCGTCATCGACTCCGACATCGCGGCAAGTTCTCCGCGACCTCGAGGTCGGCTACGTACGACTTCATCGTCAACGCTTGTGCGGGAGCGTAATCCCCGCTATCGGTCTACATGGAGGTAATGTAACCCGTTCCGCCACCGTTATCGCATGTACTAGATAGATAGATCCTGGCTAGTTAGGGTTTCGTTCGCTAGAAAATTATTGTTTTCTGCACCGCAAACCCTTCAGTGGTATCAGAGCCGATCTATGCGTAGTACTGCTGGTACGGTTAGAACTCATGTTGAATGAGGGATTCTTTCTTATATTTGCTACCCTCTAGCGTGCACTTGCGATGCCTTCGGTATTGAGTTGATGAAGCGGCCCGGACCGACTTTACGCGTACGCTTACGCGAGACTGGTTCCACTACTGACATACGGCTTGCACCGTATCTGTGGCTGGCGGGTGTCTGTTTCTCTCTCTCTAGTCGGCAAAGCATTTTCAATGGAGGGCCCGAAAGGGATGCTTAAACATGCAATTATACGATCGACGTTGTGGTACAAAGTTCGTAGGTAGGGAAGCGATTCTCTTACGAATAAGCCTATATGCCACGTAAAACTTGCAAAACTAAATAAAGCTAGAGGCGTCAAACTTTGTTTTGCAGAGGCGTTATTTTATGTGGCATGGTTACGGTAAGTTTTGATATTACTCGTACTGTCGGAGGCAATGGAGGACTCTGTAGACTCGGAGCCATGCCGGGGCGCCGGGGGGCCAGGCACATGGCGCCATGAAGGTCCAGGCGCATCGACCATGTCACATCGCACTTCATTGCATCATTATTGTGTGCTGTTGTGTGTGCATCCTATTGATTGCTTATATGCTAGATATACAACGGTAGCATCATAAATAGGATGATCCCTAACAAATACCAAAATTGTGTTCTCCCTCGTTGCGCACCACCAAGAAAGTTCTACGTTATGAGGCAGGCCGTGATGATCGGGTGTCACACATCTCGTCGTTCGCATACAGTGGGTGTAAGCCATGTTGCACGCGCAGGTCTTCGAGGTTTGATTGGCGAGCCTAGCATACTCAGAGGTATGGCCTTGGAACACGGGAAGATCGAAAGATCGAGCACGAGTCACAGAGTTGTTGTGATCGACATGTTATGTCCACCTTTGAAGCTGTGCTGCCGGCCATGATGATCGGGGGTAGTGTGGTGGATGAGGGTCGTGTAATCGCCATTATTATTTTTAGGGATAATAATCTTGGTGTGGTGTGTTTTTGATAATGAGATTATAGAACTAAAACTCACCTATATATTATAAACTTATCTTACCTCTTTTGCGATCACATCTGGAGACTACGGAACTACGCTTCAGTTACTTCTTCAAGAGCTCGGATTCTACCTTGGAAGCCGACGGGTCCAACTTCATCAGCTGGTGCATTGGTTTTAGAAACATTCTCCAAACACAACAAACATCCTATATGTGCTAGAACATTAGTTAGGAGTTAGACCAGATGATTCTGATAGCAAGGAGCAAGATGATGAGTTCCGTAAGCATCATGACATGTTCATGGAAGTGACGATCGTCATGAGCGTATGCCTAGCACCTGAGTTGAAAGTTGTTTCAACACATGGAGCCATATGTCGTGATTGATGCGATCAGAGGTCACTTCAAAGATGAATTGAGTCTTGAGCAGTTCAGACAGCTTAGAAAGTTCCGGACCATTCACATGGGGAGCATACCTGTCTGGAGACTCAGTTGAAGAAGTTGTGTGACATCTACTTCAAGCTTACGAATATCTACGATTTCTAGATAGCGAACTCCAGTGCAATAGAGATTGTGCGTTACCTCCTAGCTGTGAATAGCATGTGCGTGAATATGCTATAGAGACACGGTGAGCTTCTTCACGTTCGTGAACAAGTTCAAATCTCTAAAAGTTGATTCATCGAAAAAGAGTTCTTCGACGCTATGGGTATATTTGATATACGAAGATATAAATGTATTCTTCTGATACTTGATGAAAAGTGTTTGATAATTGTTTTGTTTGTGAAACAGTCCCTGATTATCACAAGTATGTGGCAGGGTGACGTGACAGTGCACAAGTGATGGCAAGTTTATGGCCAGTAGTGCTCAGGCCCTCGAGATATCATATTTTATCATCAATAGTTTTTGATGAGACATTTTGTAATAGTGAGAATGTGATCTAGTTTGGTGTCTTGAATGTTACAAGACATAATTATTCATATAGAACACATCAGTTGTTTTATGTTATGAAACAAAGCAGTTGTTTCATGTTATGAGTAATTTGCATCACATCTCAATTACATTATGCGTATGATATACATTTATAATAGCGGGAATGATAAAATTATGTGTCCAAAGAACAAACACCATCGAATTTAGTCATAAAGGCAATGAAAGAAGTAATGGATATTTTTGGTCCATTTAAGTATTTCGAGTGCCAAAATTGATTAAATTTGAAATGAAGTATTGAAGTTGCAATACTAGAGGAAATTGATTGAGAGTCATTTTTAATGATTAATCAAAGGTGTTATTGCATGTTCCGAATTCTTCCATGATTTTGGTAAATAGGAGTATTTGCCCGATGAATTATGGAGTCTGAAATTAATTTGATAATAGATCAAATGGGGTTTTTCAGAAGAAAGATTAGTGAATATTGTATTCACAAGATTCGATCAAAGGACAATATTTTTGAATTATGGTTTCAACACAAAAAGACTTGTGGAAATTTGCTTCACAATATTATAATGTCATATATGGTGATATGTGGGGAATTAGAATCATGCTCTATTTCAAATAAAGTGTGGTCTGTCAGAATCTGTCTTAGAATCTCCTAATACGTTCGAAACATTATAGTCGATATCCACTTTAGAAAATAGATATTTTTCTCAACAAGAATTCATAGGATCGACAGTAATGTCGACGTGTATATGATTATGCGATAATTCGGAATATACATGAGTAGTTCTTTGTAGATTGCTCGCTTTGGACGAGAGTGTATTCCAGAATCAATTAGAAACAAAGTTCAGTTTGTTGTCTATGTAATTCCGAGAAAAGATGACTTTTCGAATTATGGTTTATGGATTGAAATTAGAAGTTTGGAATAAAGTGTCAGACTTATGTTGGAAGATGTTCCAAAGAGTATATGTCTGCTAATGAAAGTTTAGTGATTAAGAGTGAGGGAGACTAGAAAATTGTTTTCTGCTTGCAATCCTCTTCATAAAGATCATAATATTTTCATGAAAGAAACTTCTAAATAAAGTGTTGTTATATTTAATATTTCTGTCAGGTCACAGCACTGTATTAAGTATTTCAGATCTTGTTGACAGATCAAGGTGCACTTTATGAATACAAAGAAAGTTGAGAAAATATCGGAATACGAACAAAGGCTTTTTGAGCCTGGAAATCCAAAGTTGCATTTGAAAGGATTAAGAGAGTAATTGTTGCTGCAATTCTTATTAGAGGAATAAGATTGTTTAATCGTCATATAAGCTGTTATATGAGAAATGTGACTATAAGAAAGACGCGGTAGCATGTCTTGTCGAGAAATGTGTCTTGGACAAGATCAAATTTGTTGACTACATTTATGTAGACATGCTTGAAGTCTGAGGGATTTGTATTAATGTAATACTGTAGTTTGTATTAAATTCGAATTGATAGTAGATCAATGATTTTGGTTTAACCAAGATGTCGATTTAAGTGGGAGTCATAGTTAGTTCACTCAGGAGAAATATGTGAAGAACATATTTTTGAGTGGGAGCTTGGGAACTCAAATATGTGGATAACATGTTTTTGAGTGGGAGCTCGTGTTATCAAATATGTGGAGACATAATTTGAGTGGGAGTCGAATTCATCTTGTGTAGTTAACACATTGTGAAACTGTACCAATAGAATAGGATGAAGTTGTAAAACTATTTAAAAGTTAGTGTCTATTTTGAAATAGAACGGGAATTTTAAATAGTTAGTCGAGTTGTGTTGGATTATATCTGAGGAGTCAGAATAGAATCAAAAGGATGGTCCTTTGGAATCTAATTGGTCATTAAGAGTAATGATGCATGAAGGTAATGGTTGTATGACATGTGGGTCTATTATGTATATATTAGACATCATACAGAAACCATATTATCTGCTCGATAAAATATAACCGATGTTCTTGGAGTAAAGAACAGTTATGAAAGTAAATTTGGAATTTACTGGAAGTAGAAGTGCGTTAGTTAAGGGATTGACATTTGAATGTCAAGTTTTCTACATTGGTGTGAAAGTATGTAGATATCGCGAGTTTGTAATTGTTACAAGGGGCTCTGCATGGCTGAGTGTGTTTTTCAGGGCAGTTATCTGGTTAGTATAATCAGAGTAAGCGCTGGGAAGCAGAAGTCTCACTTAGTTACGGTATTTGCATATATGTTGTTAGACAACATGGTGATATCAAACAAGTTGATGCCAGTGAATCGCAAAAGCATGTACAATCATGGATTGTGCAGTAACACTTTTCCACGAGCAAGCATTATCAAATGATTCTTATTTGATAAGGGATTCTGATAAAGTAAAATGCAGCTAGTTTATTTGTACTCTAGTGCAAGTGGGAGACTGAAGGACATATGCCCTAGAGGCAAATAAATAAGTAGTATTTATTGCATTATCTCATAAGTTTATAATAGGTTTGTGTATTATGCTATAACTGTATTAATCGGAATTGTTAATACACGTGTGATACATAGACAACCAGGTCCCTAGCAAGCCTCTATATGAGCTAGTCCATTGGGCAACAGTTGATCGAGATTCCCGATCAAGGACAATGACGTCGGTTGACAATGGGGTCATCTTGTTAGTTGAATAAGGTGGTGGACATACGCAAAGTATTGCAATAAGATCGTATTACGATGTTTGTCATTTGCAATAGATAAGAGTATGATAACTTATTCCTTAGACCGTGAGACCGTACTTATTGTTGCTTCGTAGGAGTGCTTTGAGAGCATCAAACGTTGTGTCTTATATAGCATGACAATAACGGTGTCCATCTTGGGTATTCCGAAAGAGCATCGAGACGTAAGGATCAAGAGCGGGATTTGTTCATTCTTGTAATGGAAAGATACTCTGGGCCCACTCGGTGATATTGCATCTATATAGCTGCAGCTTATGACTAGGTCATGGAGATGTAATATCGTAGACGAGTTAATAACCTTCGTCGGTAACGAGATACAGCAAAGGCATCGGTGTGTCTACGATCATATCTCGGACAAGGTAGTATCGCAGAGACAAAGGGAATGAATATCATACTTATGGTTCAACGACGATATTCGTGGAATGCACAGGGGTCGTCATATATTTCCAGGTATCCCTGACGATCATTGGTGAGCGGAGTGTCTCGACCATGTCTGGAGTGTTCCCGAACCGTAGCGTAACAAACTTAAGGTCTTAGCGACGCTAGGAGATAGGTTCTGGAATTTTATAGGTTTTTGTTGGAGAGAGAGAAATGATCCGGAAAGAGTTCCGGTGGTCCGGAAGGAGTTCCGGAGAGGTCTGGAATGGTTCCAGGAATGTCCGAAAGTTGTTCGGGTGGTCCGAAAGAGTTTTCGGAGTCACGGGATATTGAATTATACATAAATATATTAATTATGAATTAATGGGATTTTTATATTAATTTAATATTAATTAAATAAAGGAAAAAGGGGGCTCCCACCTATATGGGCCCTAAGAGGGCCCAAGAGGGGGAGCCGCACCTCAAAGGGGGGTGGGCCCCATTGGCTGGTTTGGCCAGCCCATGTGGGGGCCGAACCCCCCCTCCCATGTCCTTTGTTTAGTCCCACATGGGGGAGCCAAGGGGTTTGCACACCCCCTTCCCCCTTTATATAGCAAGGCATATTAATTGATTTAATACACAGGAAATTCAATTAATTCCCAATTTCTCTCTCGATCTCGTGGTTCCCAAGTTGGAGCCGCGCCGAGCTGAGGAAGGGGGTCTCTCTCCACCTAAGCCATACCGCAGAGCGCCGTTGCTCTGCGGGATTCCAGATAAGATCTACTCCTGCGATTTCAGCTGGATCTGAATGACCGGGAGTTGTCGCTAGGCTCCGTATGTTTGCGAGTGCTCGGAGGCTACTCTATTGAGGAGCTTGGGCGACGTCGTCTCGCCCCCTGCAGCCGCCGCGCCTCCCCCCTCTGCTGCCGGCGCACCAGCCCCGGTGCTGGCGCTCTGCCTTCTTCCGCCCGACGCCCGTCGACGCAGATCATCGTCGACACCCCGGCGTCATCGACTCCGACATCGCGGCAAGTTCTCCGCGACCTCGAGGTCGGCTACGTACGACTTCATCGTCAACGCTTGTGCGGGAGCGTAATCCCCGCTATCGGTCTACATGGAGGTAATGTAACCCGTTCCGCCACCGTTATCGCATGTACTAGATAGATAGATCCTGGCTAGTTAGGGTTTCGTTCGCTAGAAAATCATTGTTTTCTGCACCGCAAACCCCTTCAATAAGATCCTCCTGACCTAAAAAAGTACGGCGGGTATCCACTTTTCTAGAGAGCATCTCCGTACGCGGACCAGAAGTCTCTGTTCCGACACCCTTCTGAGATGGGGAAACGAAGGGGATTATCACCATCGTCATCACCAACGCCTCTCCATCAACCATCCATGTTCCCCCCATCCATGTGTGAGTAATCCACCGATTTAGGCTTGAGGGGATGGTAGGGATTGGATGATATCATTCATGTACTAGGTGTAATATCGTTAGGGCATGGTGCCTAGTATCCGTTATCGGTGTTTGACGTCATTGTTGCAACTTGTTATGCTTAATGCTTGACACTAGGGCCCGAGTGCCATGATTTTAGATCTGAACATGTTATTGTATCATGAGAATAATTATTGTTTTAGATCATATATATGAGTTGTATACACATATTATTGTCCTGAAACGATGGCCCCAAACTGACAGCAATTGGGATAACCAGAGGGAATGGCTGTGATGTGAGGATCACGTGTGTTCATGGAATGTTAATGCTTTGCTCTTGTACTTTATTAAAAGGAGTACCTTAATTGCCAGTAGTTTCCCTATAGGCCCCGCTGCAAACGGGCTGGCAGGATAAAAGATGGTGTGCAAGTTTCTCATTGTGAGCACACACAACTAAATTGGAATACATGCTTATGATTAGTTAATACTTTGATATTTTATATTATTTATCTGCAAATGCCTATGCTATGATATTACATGAATTATCTTAGCCATGCAACGCCCGTACATCCGTCCCTATGCCTACATTATTTTAATCCTGCTGTCTACCACAATCACAATCGATGTCTTACTTCTACAGCTGTTGTTATTTAACTAATGTCACTGTTATAAAATTGTTGCTACTGATAATCTGTCCCGAGCAAGTCTATTCATATGTGCAACTGATTTGACAAATCATCTGTTAAAGGTTATAAATATTCTTTGGTTCCCCTTGTGTTGAATCAATAAATTTGGGTTTTACTATCCTCGAAGAATGTTGCGATCCCCTATACTTGTGGGTCATCACCTGTTGGAAGGACATCCCTTTTGGATCATGTACATATGTCCCTTAGGTTTGGATACTGGTTGTCCACGTTGTGTGGTATGTGATCTATGGCGACTGCTGATGACCCACAAGTATAGTGGGTGTATCGCAGTACTTTTGATAAATAAGAATGTCGAACCCAACGAGGAGCAGAAGGTGCTGACAAGCGGTTTTGATGAGGATTTCATTGTAAACACTAGTAGACAAGTTTTCAGTAGACTTTGATATGACAGATAAATAAAGTGCGAGTAAATAGAACGCGATAATTATAATTGCAGCTAGTGGCCCAATCCTTATTAGAGCAAAGGACAAGCCGGTTTATTTACTTATGATGACCAAACGTTCTTGAAGACACACGGGAATTCTGTCTAGTGCTTTCGCTTCATATTGATGATTAATCTTTTGTGTTTGGATAAGTGTCGTGTGGGTGAACTTATGCTAATGCACTGCCCTTCCTATGACTAATACATACTTATGATTATACCCCTTGCAAGCATCCGCAAATACAAGAAAGTAATTAAGATAAATCTAACCATATTTTTAAACTCTGAGATCCTGCTATCCCTCATGCATCGGAATATCAACGGGGGTTTAGGTTTCTGTCACTCCGGCAACCCCACAATTAATAACCGAGTACACGATGCATTCCCCTAGACCCATAAAGGTGAAGTGTCATGTAGTCAACGTTCACATGACACCAATAGAAGAATTGCACCCCAACTTAAATATCAAAACATTAAATATTACTCAAATAGTTAAATACTAACATCTAGACTTCTCCCATGTCCTCAAGAACTTAACGAACTACTCACAACACATGATATGGTGGATAACAATCTGAACATAAACCCTAATTCAACGGTTTCACTCAATAGCCTCAATAACAAGAGTAATCAACACCGGGAGAGTTTCCCTATCAAATACACGAGATTTAGCCCTAGATGTTACAGCGGGAACAGAGTGGACAAATGGAGATGACGGCGTTGGCGGTGGAGATCGTGGTGTTGGCGATGGTGATGGAGTGCAGCTTGATGACGGTGACGATGGCGCTGATTTCCCCCCTCCGGGAGGGAATTTCCCCGGCGGCAACGCAGCCTGCCGGCGAGCTTTTCTCTCTCTGTCTTCTCCGCCTCGTGGTGGCGGCGAAGTGGATTTCTGAACACCGTACGTGCGTTAGGTTTTCGGGGCCCCACCTGGTGCTGGCGCGGCGGCCTTGGGAGCCGCGCCTGGGCATGGTGTGGGCCCCCTGGGCCCCACCTAAGGCTCCTCTTTTGGCCTGCTTCATGATCTGGTGAGAAAATAATTCCTTGGTGTTTGGTTTGTTCTTCTGAGCTTTGCAAATGTTGTATCTCGATGACGCTTTTTCCAGCAGAATTCAAACTCCGGAGTTCCATCCTCCAATGATCATAATCATGCAAAATAGATGAAATAAAATAAGTATCATCTCCAAATACGAAATATATCAATGAATAACAGTAAATTATGATATAAAATAGTGATGCACAATGGACGTATCAACTCCCCCCAAGCTTAGACCTCGCTTGTCCCCAAGCGAAAGCTGAACTCGGTAAACATGACCACAGGTTTATGGAGTGGAGTGTCGATATAAAATATACGGACAAGAAGCATCACCTGTATAAATGCACAAGTCATCTTAGATATCAACTCTGTTCATATAAATCAACATGTGACAAGTAGAGGAAAATCACAATAAGGTACATAGAGAAAACCTTAGTTTGTGTTGGCAAACTTAGTCCTTGGTCAGAGAACAATGAACATATTGAGATTAATTTATAAAAAAGCCCTCTTTATTAGTTGATAACTCGAAAAATCAAATTCATTAGATGCCAACGATGTGGTAAGCAAGAAAGAATAAAAGAATGATCACCAATACTAATGTATGAATGGTTGAGTCACAATCAACTCAAATGCTAAACATAAAGTAAAAGATAGACCCTTCGCAGAGGGAAGCAGGGATACAAGCATGTGCTAGAGCTTTTGGTTTTATAGGTTTTCGAAATCACATAGAGCCTAAAAGTAAGCTTTTGAGAGGTGTTTGTGGTTGTCAACGAATGTTAATAGAGTTCTTGGCATCTTCCATACTAAGCAAGTTAAGGGTGGTTCCGATTAATTTTTAAAACAAGCCTTTATGATATTCATCTTCTTTTTCCTTTACTTTCACACCCTTGACACTCCTCCCCACCTTCCTAACATAACCATGGCTAACCGAATCCTCGGGTGCCCACCAATCAATCTCAAACCATGGTGGAGTGCCTATATTTTTCAAAAATCTCAACCTTTGATATTATAGTGGTCTGACCACCCCTTTGCAAAATTAATGATGATCAGATGTAGCATGCAAGTCATGGGTTACTTAATTAGTATGGAAGATAACAAACCCAACTATTATTTCCTCATGCGCTAGTGAACATTGACACAAATAAGGGATAATAATTTTGAATGAAGATAGCACAAGAAGTATTTACTTGGAGTGGCGCAAAATACCACATAGTAGGTAGATATGGTAGACACGAGTGGCAAGGGTTTTGATTCAAGGTTTGGATGTATGAGAAGGATTCTCTCTCGATACAGGTCTTTGGCTAGCAAGGTTGGGTAGCAAGCATAAGAGTTGATGGATACAAACAAACATGCATGAAGGAAAGACAATAAATCAATTCTTACTTGAAGTCACACACAATTTAAAGTTGTGAATACTAATCTTATCATCTATAAGTGAGAAAGATCAATGAATGCTATATCTACATGTAATTCTTTTTCCACTTTAAGTCTCAAAGTATTGTAGCTACTGACCAATGCTAAGTTTGCCAAAGCCAAAAGATTTAATATACGTTCCCAAAGTGATACCAATACTAATGACAAGATCAATCATACATGAAACAAGTTGGAAACTAAAATAATGTGTGCAGAAAATAAAGGATAACACTTCTCATTAATATTCCATAATGGCAACTCACACCAAGGGATACATAGATAACCAACTAAAAGAGAGACACTTCCACATTGCAAACCATCATATAACATAACTTCTCTACTCATGATATGACACTACTAAATGGTAAAAGATGAAAGATAATGTTGATACCGCGGCACACCCCCCAAGCTTGGAACAAGCTAAGGGAGATGCCAATACCGATGATGAATTGCTCCTTTGGTGGCGATGAAAGGATGACTCGAAGTGGAGTAAGGTAACGCTCCAGCATCTTGCAAAGCTTGTTTTTCTCCTCTTGAAGTATCCACTTCCATCCTAAGGACTCGGTACAGATATGTCTCGAACGTATCTGTATTTTTTATGTTCCATGCTATATTATACCAAGTTATTACATTTTTTATATGCATTTTATATAGTTTTATGCATTTTCTGGGACTGACCTATTAAGAAACGCGTCACACGAACACGTACTCGTGTACCCGCGGTGCCGGGGGAGATACTACGCAACTCTCCCCGCGGGAGGCCGGCTTCCAGCGTGATACGCAAGACAGTAAGCCTGCGCTTTTGAGACCAGACGTCCCAGCCCCTCGGGAAGCCCCGTCTGAGGAAAGCCGGCAACGATTGGCAGAGCTAAGCCGGACATGGCCGCTCTCAACTCGGTTTCGATATCCGGCAAGATATACGCAAAATCGCCGAACAACGGAAGCATGAACAAGGCTTGAAGGAGGCAAAAGTAGGGTTATCTTGATAGATTGTCGATTCTTTGATTAATTTCAATCGGCCATCACCTCTCACATATACATGAGGCGGCTGGTCTTCCCGTAAAGTTTTGGACTCCTGCGCAAATCACAATTCATGGTTTAAGTCGGATTCTATCCTAAATTGGCGGATCCTTGATCGGTGTCGTGCTAGATCCGTACTCCACCTGTCCATCTTCTTTGGAAAGTTGCCTCCTTCTTCCAGCCTGATCACAAAGTTGCCTTCTCTTTTGCCACTTTTAGCCTTCTGCCTTGATACAGGAAAATTGCCTTAAGGAAAGTTGCCTTTTATCTTCCGCCTTGATCAGCGAAAGTTGCCTATCTCCTTCCGCCTTGACCGGGGAACGTTTCCTATCTCCCTCCGCCTTGATCGGAGAAAGTTGCCTTCTTTGGCCTTTCACCTTGATCGTGGAAAGTTGCCTTTTGTCTTCCGCCTTGATCGGAGGAATTTGCCTTTTGCCTTTCGCCCGGATCGGAGAGAGTTGTCTTTTTTTGCTGGCTTGTTTTGACAAAGTTGGCTTCTCTTCTGTCTGCTCATTTTGACAACATTGTCTTCCTCTCTGCTTCCTTGTCATGACAAAATTGGCTTTTTGCCGCCTTGTTTTGACAATGTTGGCTTGTCCTCTACCGCCTTGTTTTGACAAGGTTGGCTTCTTTTCGTCCACCTTGTAGCGTACCTGCACTTAAAGTAAGGCAGATACCTGTGTATAGTGCAAATCCCTGGATCGATTCATTTGCACACACAGTTTGCAATGTAATATCACAACAAAGCGTCAATTTTATTACATCGATGATCCAGAATTACAAAATATTAGATACAAGTTGCATAGCATAAAGCTAGCATTAAAAAAAAGTACACAGCGGAAATACAATAGCAGTGAGTCTCTATAACTTCCATGCTGCCACAGGCGAAAACATGTTGGTTGTAGACTCGAAACGTTTAAACGAAACCTCACTCGTCATCTGATCAAATCTGCAATAAGAAAAATATTGCAACTACGTGGGTCAGATTCCATTAAAAATGGAGTCTGGCAAGTGACACTATGGTGGACACTTAATGGAATAACTCTAAAGCCTATATGCATATTTGGCTGGTGGAGTTCACCATTGTACCCATTCAACCCAAACTATCCTTTACACACCATTTGTGAATAGGAAAGGAGAAGAATGAGACGAGATCTTTCAGGAGCATTTTCCCTCCCACTCTGGCTTGATCCGTTCCACCTAACATCCCCCTACATCTGCTTGTCAAGCCGGAGAGAGTCCACGCAACATAATTGATCAAGCCAGAGCCCATATGGCAATGGCTGCACTGGAAGCAATCGTCACTCGGAGTTCTTCAGATTTCTCGGTTCCTGGGTGGCCATTCACAAGTGTACATACTCCAGGGAACCATAGACATGGACCTGAGTAGCCACTCAACATAAACCATACAACCACTTACCACCCAGGTGTTTCATTCTTAACTTAGTAAAATTTAGATTTTCACAAAACAACATTTGCATAGCATCAATAATTCTACTAAGTATTGCATAGGAACCTAGACACAGGAATAAGGAATTCTACACAGGTTTAGCATAGCAATACTATCCTACACATGCATATAAAAATACACTAAGTAATGCATATAGAAATAATAGGAAGTTTATGAGGTGTGCCACTTGCATTTGAATGTTGTCGTTGTTCACAACTCTTTTCAACGATACTCGGGACTCTCCGTTCAATCTAACAGTATAGACAAGCAACAATACAACAATCAACAGCAAGCACAACTCCACAATGCATACACACACATACTAGATGAATAAATAATTTTTATAAAACTTTCTAAGGAAAATATGTTTATGCATGATGTGCAAAATATTCCTAAGGGCTAGAAATGCTTTTTCATGCCATGAAAACTTTTAAGTTAATGCAAGGCAATTAGGTTGGTCCAAAAGGACTAAGGGCTAAGGTCATAAGTTGAATAAAATATTTTGTTTTATATCATCTTGAATAAGCACTCTAATGGCTTAGTCTTGATGTGCAAAATACTTAGAGAAAATACTAGCTCTATTCGTTGAGGTGATCAACAATTATTATCAACTCTTTGTCAATTGGATATTCACTAAAGTGAGAGAGACAGACACCCGGCCAGCCACTTAAATTGTGGAACAGGTCTCATGTACGTGGACATGTAAGGTTTGTTTCCCGGCCGCTTCATCTCACTATGCCGCTAGGATCCAACAACTTCAAGATGATAATATCATGATCAAAATTGTTTAAGTCAAATGTGAAAGACAAGATTAGGAAAGAGGGAAAAGATAGGAGAAAGATGTAGTTGTCCTCCAGGCTTCATCTCCAGACTTGTAATATTCTCCTTGATGATGTCTTGATTGAAGTTTTGATAGACTTGATAAATCTTCAGACTTGGTGGTTCTTGTATCCTCGAGGCTGGTCTTTGATTTACTTAGTCATCGTGAAGTCTAACAGAAGAAGGAGGGAGAAAGAAGAAAGAGGGATAAAGACTTAGAAAATATTTCTGGTTGGTCTTCATGAACTTCTTCTTGATCTTTTCTTCTAAGTGCTTCCACTCCTTGGAGAGTCTTCTGGAGTCTTGTTTGGCTAAGTCCTTCATTGGTCTTCCAGCTCCATGTTGAAAATTACTAAGTGTCTAAGTGTAGTACTTCACAAAAATGCTAAGTTGAAATTATTTCTAACTTAGAGAAAACTAATGAAGAGGGGTTTTCCTATGAGAATTATATCTACAAAATAAAATATGCTATGAATGAAATGAAATTTTTAATCACAAGAAACATCAAAATAACTTTTGTGATTTCTTTATAAATATGCATGAATTTATAAATGCAATTTAATTAATTTCAAATTTTGGAAAATATAATAAAAGGTATAATTATAAGATTAAAGTTTTCTATGATTAAATTTTTATAATATAATTTAATAAATAATGTTAATAGACAAGAGGCATTTTAATTAAATTTATAGCAATTTACTTTAATCAAAATTAACATTTTTATTAATAGTTATATTGAAAATACCCAAACTATTCAAATTAAATATATAACTATGAATTCATTCAAAAAAAATACTCAAAAATATTTTATAGCAGTGGCATTAATTTACAAATATCTTAAAGTTTCCAAAACAATTTTATTTGTAATTTTTGAAATTACAGATTAAAAGTTATGACAAAAATACTCAAATTCACCATTTGAAATTTGAATATTTTAAACTAAGTAAAATTTGTATTTTGGCAGATCCATAATATTCTACATGTCGAGGGCTTTCCAAATATATAAAAATATTTAAATTTGGATAAATGGTTAAAAAGTTATGACAGATTTAAGTTGCGGGGTCTTTTCTGTAAAACTGCCATTTAAAATAAATTAAAGAAATCAATTTCCACGTGTGCGCTGACTAGGCTGCTGACTGTGTTGCCACGTCAACGCTGACGTGGATAAGTGGAGCGATCTGGATCGTCAGATCCAGATCCAACGGATCAGAACAGATACCGATTCGATTTAAAAAAAGATCTAATCTCGGCCACACGATTTAGATCCAAGGTCTTACAGTGGTTGACCAGAAAGTGGCGGCGGGGGCTCGCCGGACTTGGAGCAGACGGCGGCGCTCGCTCCGCCATGGACGCTCCGGTCGCTGCCGTTCTCCCCCGAGCTCGCGGAAGACAGCTTCGGACGCGGTGCGTCGTGGTGAAGTGGATGGAGGTGGTGGCGTCTTCCCGTTCGTCCTGGAGCAGCGTGGACACGCGGGCGGAGCCACGGGTACTCCGGCGACCTCGGGTCGAGCACGGACTCGTCGATCTGGCGTCTAACAAGTTACGGGAAAAGGTCAGAGAATTGCGGACGGAAGCAGCAGAGGAGATGGGACTCAAGAGAGGGCGCGAGGAGGTCGGAGCTCACTGGATTTGACGAAAACTTGCCGGCGGGTGTGAGGAGCTCCGGCGGTTGATTTCTCCGGCCTGGAGGCGTAAAACGCAGAAAGAAGAGAGGGGAAAGGTGGCGGGGGTGTTGGGCTTTAAAGGGGGACCGGAGAGGAGAAACAAACCGCGACGATTGCGCCAGGATTTTGGAATGGGATCGGCAGCAATATCTGGAGATAATTTCGGGCGGAGGTTGAAGAAGGGTGACGTCAGCGATGACGTCATCCGGAATTTTATTTTTCATTTTTCTGATTTCTTTTATAACTTTTGATTGAAATGTCCAAATGAAGTCAAACAAATTTCTAAAAATTTGTAAAATTATTATCTTTCTGTTAAACCAGTTGTGGGAGTGTTTTGAACACTTTTCAAAAATAATAATTTCGAAATATTGATTAAATGGAAAATTGACACTTCATGTTTAATTTAAAACTAGGGTTTAATTAATTTTTATTTTGGCTAAATAATTTATATGAAATACCCATATTCAATTATGTTTGGATTTAAGTTATTTAAACTTGTTTTGCTGAAATCATTCTTCTTTATTTTGGCATGATATTAAAGAACTAAATATAACTAATTTGAAGGAAATGGGAAATATAATGAATTCCATTTTTAATTCTAAATGTTTTGTACACCATTATGTTTTATATTATGCTTAATCATTTGAAAAACTTCATATCAACTTTGGAAAATATTTTATATTTAATTCTTTTCTTATATGGTATAATATAATCATTTTATGTTTTGTAAATAAATGAAAATCATTGAATCTAATGAAATGTTTATTTGGATAATCCATTAATTATGAATTATATGAAGCTATTAAGATTATAAACTATAGTCTTATAATTTCCAAATTATATTTTGAACTCAGGTAAATGAATCATAATCTTTTGGCAAATAGAACATGTTTTTAATAGTTTAAAATAACACTTGTAATTACTATTTTAATTTATTTATAGATAAGGCTAAGTGGTTGAAATCAATTACTTATAAGTAAACTATTTACTTAAAATAAAATGGTTTGTACTTTATAAAACATTTGTCACATTACATATGAAGGTTTTTGAAATACAATGGATAATATAATGTTTAATTGGAAATAACTTTTGAAAATAATGACACATTGGGAATTTTGAAATAATAGACTTTTTCAAAATGGGTTGAAGTCTTTTATAGTTAGTTTTCTTATGCATTTTAATATTTTATTTTAATAAAAAGATAAGTTTTAAATTTTAGTGATTTTTTAATATTATAAAATGGTGGGATGTTACAGACTACCACCCTTAAAAGAAATCTCGTCCCCGAGATTCGGAGAGGCTAGAAAGACAAAGCAAATGCTTGATTGATTCTGATAACTCGGGATGTTTTGGGAAATGAAATTTCTGACATGGAAACTGGAAACTTGAAGGGGATGAATTTTCTGATTGGGGAGGCTCGAAAGAAAGATGGTTTGGGATCTCTGGGTTTCAGGCAGCTGGGTTAGAATTATCTGGGTGGCTACCACCCTTAAAAGAAATTTTTGTGGTCAGTCTAGGAACTCTATTTAATCTTGTTTATTTTTCTGATGTAGAGTGTACTACTATTTAAAATGTAATGGTATGTGGTGATACGGCAAGTTATAGTACTTTACGTTTTCCACTCGGTCCTTGGAAAGATTTATCCTTCTTCCACTCAGGGCACTTATCAGCGTAATGTCCCTTATCTTTGCACTTGTAGCAACTTATGTGGCTAAGAACTTTCTTGGATTTAAGCTTTTGTCCTTGTTCCTCCAGGGTCTTCATGAGAGACTGTTGCATTCCTTGCTTGGTTTGCTGGATAACTTGTTGCACCAAGGGATAAAGTTGACACTGTATTGGGACATGATTTGTTCCTTCACACAGGAAGCAAGTAACCTGACTTGTGGGCATCCTTTAACTAGATGTCTGGTATGACCATGGGGCCACTCATCAGAACATTCTTATGACGTATGTCCTATCTCTCCACAAGTTTTGCATACCTTTGGTTTGGTCATAAGGTCCTCTTCAAAAACACTATGGTTTTGATCAATCTTTGGCAGTTGATCAATTATCAAATTCCACAGCTGACTCTGGTTCTCAAATAGTAGTTGCATAGTTGTATGCAAAACATTGGTGTTGGTATTTGGGTGAGACATCTGGTTGGTTTAGAAAGCAATGAGTTGAATTTTACTATGGAGGAATCCTAGTTCGATAAAACAAAACAAGGCAACCAATCTATAACATAATCAATCAACATCTAACAAACATCAAGCAACAAGGTTCACAACAAACAAACAATCTAGTATTGTCATATAGCCAAGTTGATATGATCAATACACTAACACGATATCGTCATTCTATTTTTGGTGGTGGTCAAATCTACCTCCTTCATGACTGCTTCAAGTTCTTGTTCAACTTTCTTGGATATCTTAGAAGTGTTGGTCGAAACCCGGTTCTTCAGTGGTCTTCCATGCATGCAGAACTTCATGATTAATCGTAGCTTTTCCATATGAGGCAGCAGAATCAGACTTAGACTATAAGAACATGGTCATCTAGAAAAAGATAAGAGGTTTTCAGAAGGTTGATAGTAGATGAGAGTATGAGGAAGATAAAATGAAAACTTTTGTTTTTAGAAAAGTGAATAAATAGATTTTCAATCCTATGGTCCAATCCTATTTCTATCCAAACCTAGGGTTTCGAACCTACAGGCAACACAGTGCTCTGATACCATCTGTAGCGTACCTGCACTTAAAATAAGGCAGATACCTGTGTATAGTGCAAATCCCTGGATCGATTCATTTGCACACACAGTTTGCGATGTAATATCACAACAAAGCGTCAATTTTATTATATCGATGATCGAGAATTACAAAATATTAGATACAAGTTGCATAGCATAAAGCTAGCATTAAAAAAAAGTACACATCGGAAATACAATAGCAGTGAGTCTCTATAACTTTCATGCTGCCACAGGCGAAAACATGTTGGTTGTAGACTCGAAACCTTTAAACGAAACCTCACTCGTCATCTGATGAAATCTGCAATAAGAAAAATATTGCAACAACGTGGGTCAGATTCCATTAAAAATGGATTCTGGCAAGTGACACTATGGTGGACACTTAATGGAATAACTCTAAAGCCTATATGCATATTTGGCTGGTGGAGTTCAAGGCTATTTTGCATAAAGCCAATTTTTCCTATCTTTTTGTAAAACACTTTCTTCAAATCAAGACAAGTATGGCATGAAAACCATAAATCTCATCTTCCCTTGTTCACCCATCAAGTTTTATTTCTGAAGTTGGAATGATGGAATCCTCCGTTGACGTCCGTGATCAGCTGCTCAAATTGTCCATACCGGGGACACGGCTAAGTACTTAGTTTTACACTCTGCAGAGGTTGTGCACGTTCACCATTGTACCCATTCAACCCAAACTATCCTTTACACACCATTTGTGAATAGGAAAGGAGAAGAATGAGACGAGATCTTTCAGAAGCATTTTCCCTCCCACTCTGGCTTGACCCGTTCCACCTAACACCCCCCTACATCTGCTTGTCAAGCCGGAGAGAGTCCACGCAACATAATTGATCAAGCCAGAGCCCATATGGCAATGGCTGCACTGGAAGCAATCGTCACTCGGAGTTCTTCAGATTCCTCGGTTCCTGGGTGGCCATTCACAAGTGTACATACTCCAGGGAACCATAGACATGGACCTGAGTAGCCACTCAACATAAACCATACAACCACTACCCACCCAGGTGTTTCATTCTTAACTTAGTAAAATTTAGATTTTCACAAAACAACATTTGCATAGCATCAATAATTCTACTAAGTATTGCAAAGGAACCTAGACACAGGAATCAGGAATTCTACACAGGTTTAGCATAGCAATACTATCCTACACATGCATATAAAAATACACTAAGTAATGCATATAGAAATAATAGGAAGTTTATGAGGTGTGCCACTTGCCTTTGAATGTTGTCGTTGTTACAAACTCTTTTCAACGATACTCGGGACTCTCCGTTCAATCTAACAGTATAGACAAGCAACAATACAACAATCAACAGCAAGCACAACTCCACCATGCATACAAAAACATACTAGATGAATAAATAAGTTTTATAAAACTTTCTAAGGAAAATATGTTTATGCATGATGTGCAAAATATTCCTAAGGGCCAGAAATGCTTTTTCATGCCATGAAAATCTTTTAAGTTAATGCAAGGCAATTAGGTTGGTCCAAAAGGACTAAGGGCCAAGGTCATAAGTTGAATAAAATATTTTGTTTTATATCATCTTGAATAAGCACTCTAATGGCTTAGTCTTGATGTGCAAAATACTTAGAGAAAATACTAGCTCTATTCTTCAAGGTGATCAACAATTATTATCAACTCTTTGTAAATTGGATATTCACTAAAGTGAGAGAGACAGACACCCGACCAGCCACTTAAATTGTGGAACAGGTCTCATGTACGTGGACATGTAAGGTTTGTTTCCAGGCCACTTCATCTCACTATGCCGCTAGGATCCAACAACTTCAAGATGATAAGATCATGATCAAAAAATTTTAAGTCAAATGTGAAAGACAAGATTAGGAAAGAGGGAAAAGATAGGAGAAAGATGTAGTTGTCCTCCAGGCTTTATCTCCAGACTTGTAATATTCTCCTTGATGATGTCTTGATTGAAGTTTTGATAGACTTGATAAATCTTCAGACTTGGTGGTTCTTGTATCCTCGAGGCTGGTCTTTGATTTACTTAGTCATCATGAAGTCTAACAGAAGAAGGAGGGAGAAAGAAGAAAGAGGGAGAAAGACTTAGAAAATATTTCTGGTTGGTCTTCATGAACTTCTTCTTGATCTTTTCTTCTAAGTGCTTCCAATCCTTAGAGATTCTTCTGGAGTCTTCTTTGGCTAAGTCCTTCATTGGTCTTCCAGCTCCATGTTGAAAATTACTAAGTGTCTAAGTGTAGTACTTCACAAAAATGCTAAGTTGAAATTATTTCTAACTTAGAGAAAACTAATGAAGAGGGGTTTTCCTATGAGAATTATATCTACAAAATAAAATATGCTATGAATGAAATGAAATTTTTAATCACAAGAAACATCAAAATAACTTTTGTGATTTCTTTATAAATATGCATGAATTTATAAATTCAATTTAATTAATTTCAAATTTTGGAAAATATAATAAAAGGAATAATTAAAAGATTAAAGTTTTCTATGATTAAATTTTTATAATATAATTTAATAAATAATGTTTATAGACAAGAGGCATTTTAATTAAATTTATAGCAATTTACTTTAATCAAAATTAATATTTTTATTAATAGTTATATTGAAAATACTCAAACTATTCAAATTAAATATATAACTATGAATTCATTCAAAAATAATACTCAAAAATATTCTATAGCAGTGGCATTAATTTACAAATATTCTAAAGTTTCCAAAACAATTTTGTTTGTAATTTTTGAAATTACAGATTAAAAGTTATGACAAAAATACTCAAATTCACCATTTGAAATTTGAATATTTTAAACTAAGTCAAATTTGAATTTTGGAAGATCCATAATATTCTACATGTCGAGGGCTTTCCAAATATATAAAAATATTTATATTTGGATAAATGGTTGACCAGAAAGTGGCGGCGGGGACTCGCCGGACTTGGAGCAGACGGCGGCGCTCGCTCCGGCGTGGACGCTCCGGTCGCTGCCGTTCTCCCCCGAGCTCGCGGAAGACGGCTTCGGACGCGGTGCGTCGCGGTGAAGAGGATGGAGGTGGCGGCGTCTTCCCGTTCGTCCTGGAGCAGCGTGGACACGCGGGCGGAGCCACGGGTACTCCGGCGACCTCGGGTCGAGCACGGACTCGTCGATCTGGCGTCTAACAAGTTACGGGAAAAAGTCAGAGAATTGCGGACGGAAGCAGCAGAGGAGATGGGACTCAAGAGAGGGCGCGAGGAGGTCGGAGCTCACCGGATTTGACGAAAACTCGCCGGCGGGTGTGAGGAGCTCCGGCGGTTGATTTCTCCGGCCTGGAGGCGTAAAACGCAGAGAGAAGAGAGGGGAAAGGTGGCGGGGGTGTTGGGCTTTAAATGGGGACCGGAGAGGAGAAACAAACCGTGACGATTGAGCCCGGATTTTGGAAAGGGATCGGGAGCAATATCTAGAGATAATTTCGGGCGGAGGTTGAAGAAGGGTGACGTCAGCGATGACGTCATCCGAAATTTTCTTTTTCATTTTTCTGATTTCTTTTATAACTTTTGATTTAAATGTCCAAATGAAGTCAAAAAAAATTCTAAAAATTTGTAAAATTATTATCTTTCTGTTAAACCGGTTGTGGGAGTGTTTTGAACACTTTTCAAAAATAATAATTTCGAAATATTGATTAAATGTAAAATTGACACTTTATGTTTAATTTAAAACTAGGGTTTTATTAATTTTAATTTTGGCTAAATAATTTATATGAAATACCCATATTCAATTATGTTTGGATTTAAGTTATTTAAACTTGTTTTGCTGAAATCATTCTTCTTTATTTTGGCATGATATTAAAGAACTAAATATAACTAATTTGAAGGAAATGGGAAATATAATGAATTCCATTTTTAATTCTAAATGTTTTGTACACCATTATGTTTTATATTATGCTTAATCATTTGAAAAACTTCATATCAACTTTGGAAAATATTTTATATTTAATTCTTTTCTTATATGGTATAATATAATCATTTTATGTTTTGTAAATAAATGAAAATCATTGAATCTAATGAAATGTTTATTTGGATAATCCATTAATTATGAATTATATGAAGCTATTAAGATTATAAACTATAGTCTTATAATTTCCAAATTATATTTTGAACTCAGGTAAATGAATCATAATCTTTTGGCAAATAGAACATGTTTTTAATAGTTTAAAATAACACTTGTAATTACTATTTTAATTTATTTATAGATAAGGCTAAGTGGTTGAAATCAATTACTTATAAGTAAACTATTTACTTAAAATAAAATGGTTTGTACTTTATAAAACATTTGTCACATTACATATGAAGGTTTTTGAAATACAATGGATAATATAATGTTTAATTGGAAATAACTTTTGAAAATAATGACACATTGGGAATTTTGAAATAATAGACTTTTTCAAAATGGGTTGAAGTCTTTTATAGTTAGTTTTCTTATGCATTTTAATATTTTATTTTAATAAAAAGATAAGTTTTAAATTTTAGTGATTTTTTAATATTATAAAATGGTGGGATGTTACAGACTACCACCCTTAAAAGAAATCTCGTCCCCGAGATTCGGAGAGGCTAGAAAGACAAAGCAAATGCTTGATTGATTCTGATAACTCGGGATGTTTTGGGAAATGAAATTTCTGACATGGAAACTGGAAACTTGAAGGGGATGAATTTTCTGATTGGGGAGGCTCGAAAGAAAGATGGTTTGGGATCTCTGGGTTTCAGGCAGCTGGGTTAGAATTATCTGGGTGGCTACCACCCTTAAAAGAAATTTTTGTGGTCAGTCTAGGAACTCTATTTAATCTTGTTTATTTTTCTGATGTAGAGTGTACTACTATTTAAAATGTAATGGTATGTGGTGATACGGCAAGTTATAGTACTTTACGTTTTCCACTCGGTCCTTGGAAAGATTTATCCTTCTTCCACTCAGGGCACTTATCAGCGTAATGTCCCTTATCTTTGCACTTGTAGCAACTTATGTGGCTAAGAACTTTCTTGGATTTAAGCTTTTGTCCTTGTTCCTCCAGGGTCTTCATGAGAGACTGTTGCATTCCTTGCTTGGTTTGCTGGATAACTTGTTGCACCAAGGGATAAAGTTGACACTGTATTGGGACATGATTTGTTCCTTCACACAGGAAGCAAGTAACCTGACTTGTGGGCATCCTTTAACTAGATGTCTGGTATGACCATGGGGCCACTCATCAGAACATTCTTATGACGTATGTCCTATCTCTCCACAAGTTTTGCATACCTTTGGTTTGGTCATAAGGTCCTCTTCAAAAACACTATGGTTTTGATCAATCTTTGGCAGTTGATCAATTATCAAATTCCACAGCTGACTCTGGTTCTCAAATAGTAGTTGCATAGTTGTATGCAAAACATTGGTGTTGGTATTTGGGTGAGACATCTGGTTGGTTTAGAAAGCAATGAGTTGAATTTTACTATGGAGGAATCCTAGTTCGATAAAACAAAACAAGGCAACCAATCTATAACATAATCAATCAACATCTAACAAACATCAAGCAACAAGGTTCACAACAAACAAACAATCTAGTATTGTCATATAGCCAAGTTGATATGATCAATACACTAACACGATATCGTCATTCTATTTTTGGTGGTGGTCAAATCTACCTCCTTCATGACTGCTTCAAGTTCTTGTTCAACTTTCTTGGATATCTTAGAAGTGTTGGTCGAAACCCGGTTCTTCAGTGGTCTTCCATGCATGCAGAACTTCATGATTAATCGTAGCTTTTCCATATGAGGCAGCAGAATCAGACTTAGACTATAAGAACATGGTCATCTAGAAAAAGATAAGAGGTTTTCAGAAGGTTGATAGTAGATGAGAGTATGAGGAAGATAAAATGAAAACTTTTGTTTTTAGAAAAGTGAATAAATAGATTTTCAATCCTATGGTCCAATCCTATTTCTATCCAAACCTAGGGTTTCGAACCTACAGGCAACACAGTGCTCTGATACCATCTGTAGCGTACCTGCACTTAAAATAAGGCAGATACCTGTGTATAGTGCAAATCCCTGGATCGATTCATTTGCACACACAGTTTGCGATGTAATATCACAACAAAGCGTCAATTTTATTATATCGATGATCGAGAATTACAAAATATTAGATACAAGTTGCATAGCATAAAGCTAGCATTAAAAAAAAGTACACATCGGAAATACAATAGCAGTGAGTCTCTATAACTTTCATGCTGCCACAGGCGAAAACATGTTGGTTGTAGACTCGAAACCTTTAAACGAAACCTCACTCGTCATCTGATGAAATCTGCAATAAGAAAAATATTGCAACAACGTGGGTCAGATTCCATTAAAAATGGATTCTGGCAAGTGACACTATGGTGGACACTTAATGGAATAACTCTAAAGCCTATATGCATATTTGGCTGGTGGAGTTCAAGGCTATTTTGCATAAAGCCAATTTTTCCTATCTTTTTGTAAAACACTTTCTTCAAATCAAGACAAGTATGGCATGAAAACCATAAATCTCATCTTCCCTTGTTCACCCATCAAGTTTTATTTCTGAAGTTGGAATGATGGAATCCTCCGTTGACGTCCGTGATCAGCTGCTCAAATTGTCCATACCGGGGACACGGCTAAGTACTTAGTTTTACACTCTGCAGAGGTTGTGCACGTTCACCATTGTACCCATTCAACCCAAACTATCCTTTACACACCATTTGTGAATAGGAAAGGAGAAGAATGAGACGAGATCTTTCAGAAGCATTTTCCCTCCCACTCTGGCTTGACCCGTTCCACCTAACACCCCCCTACATCTGCTTGTCAAGCCGGAGAGAGTCCACGCAACATAATTGATCAAGCCAGAGCCCATATGGCAATGGCTGCACTGGAAGCAATCGTCACTCGGAGTTCTTCAGATTCCTCGGTTCCTGGGTGGCCATTCACAAGTGTACATACTCCAGGGAACCATAGACATGGACCTGAGTAGCCACTCAACATAAACCATACAACCACTACCCACCCAGGTGTTTCATTCTTAACTTAGTAAAATTTAGATTTTCACAAAACAACATTTGCATAGCATCAATAATTCTACTAAGTATTGCAAAGGAACCTAGACACAGGAATCAGGAATTCTACACAGGTTTAGCATAGCAATACTATCCTACACATGCATATAAAAATACACTAAGTAATGCATATAGAAATAATAGGAAGTTTATGAGGTGTGCCACTTGCCTTTGAATGTTGTCGTTGTTACAAACTCTTTTCAACGATACTCGGGACTCTCCGTTCAATCTAACAGTATAGACAAGCAACAATACAACAATCAACAGCAAGCACAACTCCACCATGCATACAAAAACATACTAGATGAATAAATAAGTTTTATAAAACTTTCTAAGGAAAATATGTTTATGCATGATGTGCAAAATATTCCTAAGGGCCAGAAATGCTTTTTCATGCCATGAAAATCTTTTAAGTTAATGCAAGGCAATTAGGTTGGTCCAAAAGGACTAAGGGCCAAGGTCATAAGTTGAATAAAATATTTTGTTTTATATCATCTTGAATAAGCACTCTAATGGCTTAGTCTTGATGTGCAAAATACTTAGAGAAAATACTAGCTCTATTCTTCAAGGTGATCAACAATTATTATCAACTCTTTGTAAATTGGATATTCACTAAAGTGAGAGAGACAGACACCCGACCAGCCACTTAAATTGTGGAACAGGTCTCATGTACGTGGACATGTAAGGTTTGTTTCCAGGCCACTTCATCTCACTATGCCGCTAGGATCCAACAACTTCAAGATGATAAGATCATGATCAAAAAATTTTAAGTCAAATGTGAAAGACAAGATTAGGAAAGAGGGAAAAGATAGGAGAAAGATGTAGTTGTCCTCCAGGCTTTATCTCCAGACTTGTAATATTCTCCTTGATGATGTCTTGATTGAAGTTTTGATAGACTTGATAAATCTTCAGACTTGGTGGTTCTTGTATCCTCGAGGCTGGTCTTTGATTTACTTAGTCATCATGAAGTCTAACAGAAGAAGGAGGGAGAAAGAAGAAAGAGGGAGAAAGACTTAGAAAATATTTCTGGTTGGTCTTCATGAACTTCTTCTTGATCTTTTCTTCTAAGTGCTTCCAATCCTTAGAGATTCTTCTGGAGTCTTCTTTGGCTAAGTCCTTCATTGGTCTTCCAGCTCCATGTTGAAAATTACTAAGTGTCTAAGTGTAGTACTTCACAAAAATGCTAAGTTGAAATTATTTCTAACTTAGAGAAAACTAATGAAGAGGGGTTTTCCTATGAGAATTATATCTACAAAATAAAATATGCTATGAATGAAATGAAATTTTTAATCACAAGAAACATCAAAATAACTTTTGTGATTTCTTTATAAATATGCATGAATTTATAAATTCAATTTAATTAATTTCAAATTTTGGAAAATATAATAAAAGGAATAATTAAAAGATTAAAGTTTTCTATGATTAAATTTTTATAATATAATTTAATAAATAATGTTTATAGACAAGAGGCATTTTAATTAAATTTATAGCAATTTACTTTAATCAAAATTAATATTTTTATTAATAGTTATATTGAAAATACTCAAACTATTCAAATTAAATATATAACTATGAATTCATTCAAAAATAATACTCAAAAATATTCTATAGCAGTGGCATTAATTTACAAATATTCTAAAGTTTCCAAAACAATTTTGTTTGTAATTTTTGAAATTACAGATTAAAAGTTATGACAAAAATACTCAAATTCACCATTTGAAATTTGAATATTTTAAACTAAGTCAAATTTGAATTTTGGAAGATCCATAATATTCTACATGTCGAGGGCTTTCCAAATATATAAAAATATTTATATTTGGATAAATGGTTGACCAGAAAGTGGCGGCGGGGACTCGCCGGACTTGGAGCAGACGGCGGCGCTCGCTCCGGCGTGGACGCTCCGGTCGCTGCCGTTCTCCCCCGAGCTCGCGGAAGACGGCTTCGGACGCGGTGCGTCGCGGTGAAGAGGATGGAGGTGGCGGCGTCTTCCCGTTCGTCCTGGAGCAGCGTGGACACGCGGGCGGAGCCACGGGTACTCCGGCGACCTCGGGTCGAGCACGGACTCGTCGATCTGGCGTCTAACAAGTTACAGGAAAAAGTCAGAGAATTGCGGACGGAAGCAGCAGAGGAGATGGGACTCAAGAGAGGGCGCGAGGAGGTCGGAGCTCACCGGATTTGACGAAAACTCGCCGGCGGGTGTGAGGAGCTCCGGCGGTTGATTTCTCCGGCCTGGAGGCGTAAAACGCAGAGAGAAGAGAGGGGAAAGGTGGCGGGGGTGTTGGGCTTTAAATGGGGACCGGAGAGGAGAAACAAACCGTGACGATTGAGCCCGGATTTTGGAAAGGGATCGGGAGCAATATCTAGAGATAATTTCGGGCGGAGGTTGAAGAAGGGTGACGTCAGCGATGACGTCATCCGAAATTTTCTTTTTCATTTTTCTGATTTCTTTTATAACTTTTGATTTAAATGTCCAAATGAAGTCAAAAAAAATTCTAAAAATTTGTAAAATTATTATCTTTCTGTTAAACCGGTTGTGGGAGTGTTTTGAACACTTTTCAAAAATAATAATTTCGAAATATTGATTAAATGTAAAATTGACACTTTATGTTTAATTTAAAACTAGGGTTTTATTAATTTTAATTTTGGCTAAATAATTTAAATGAAATACCCATATTCAATTATGTTTGGATTTAAGTTATTTAAACTTGTTTTGCTGAAATCATTCTTCTTTATTTTGGCATGATATTAAAGAACTAAATATAACTAATTTGAAGGAAATGGGAAATATAATGAATTCCATTTTTAATTCTAAATGTTTTGTACACCATTATGTTTTATATTATGCTTAATCATTTGAAAAACTTCATATCAACTTTGGAAAATATTTTAGATTTAATTCTTTTCTTATATGGTATAATATAATCATTTTATGTTTTGTAAATAAATGAAAATCATTGAATCTAATGAAATGTTTATTTGGATAATCCATTAATTATGAATTATATGAAGCTATTAAGATTATAAACTATAGTCTTATAATTTCCAAATTATATTTTGAACTCAGGTAAATGAATCATAATCTTTTTGCAAATAGAACATGTTTTTAATAGTTTAAAATAACACTTGTAATTACTATTTTAATTTATTTATAGCTAAGGCTAAGTGGATGAAATCAATTACTTATAAGTAAACTATTTACTTAAAATAAAATGGTTTGTACTTTATAAACCATTTGTCACATTACATATGAAGGTTTTTGAAATACAATGGATAATGTAATGTTTAATTGGAAATAACTTTTGAAAATAATGACACATTGGGAATTTTGAAATAATAGACTTTTTCAAAATGGGTTGAAGTCTTTTATAGTTAGTTTTCTTATGCATTTTAATATTTTATTTTAATAAAAAGAAACATTTTAAATTTTAGTGATTTTTGAATATTATAAAATGGTGGGATGTTACACCTTGTTTCGACAAAGTTGACTTCGTCCACCTTGTTTTGACCAAGTCGCTTCTTTTCTACCACCTTCTTTTGACGTTGCTTTTCCTTAGGCTAGAATTGACTTGCCTCCATGGGCCTTCAAGCAACTTTGCACACCCAAATATGCCTTCCGCCTTGTTTCAGTTTTGTGATACTGAAACCTGTCAGCTGCCAAAAACCTGTCAGCTGAAACCTAGAGTTTAACCCATTAAAAACTAGGTCAGCCATATCTATTTCAGTTATTACCTGACTATAACATCGGTTTCTAGTGTTTCTAAATCTCTTGACATAATCGGATACCGATTCATCATGTTTTTGCCTAACCGATGTAAGGGGGACAACTTTAATTCTACCTCCCCGGCAAAGAAGTGTTCATGGAACTTTCGCTCTAAATGAAACCAAGTATGTATAGAATTAGGAGCTAAAGCCGAAAACCAAGAAAACGCAATGCCGATTAAAGACAACGAGAACAAGCGAACTTTAATATGATCATGGTTAGCTTCTCCTAGTTGAGCCAAGTACTGACTAATGTGTTCCCATGGTGACTTATTATCCACCCCATTGCATTTGGCAAAGTCAGGAACTCTATAACCAGGTAGGTAGGTAAGGTTGCAGATCAAAGTAATCGGGGTAAGGCTTAATATAAATTCTATGTTTTGGCATAACCCCGAGTTTGTCATAAGCTATTTGATCCAATTTTCTCCTGAACTCCGCCATCAAATCGTCCATATTGGCTGATTTAGCCGGCATAAGAGAAGAATTGGCTCAAGAGCTGGCTTGTGTCAAACCAGCCGAACTTCGGTTCGGCAATGACTCTTGACCAAAAAGTCACACTGTTTGTCCCGGATGGCTTCCCGGGTTAGGCAGACTCTGGATAGGAGATTGGCAGTGCACACTAGACACAAGTTGGTTTTCTCTGACTTAACCAATCGGCTGTTTGTCCGACGGCTTACTTTGGAGCGTGTTTTTCTTAGCTTTTTCATGCTCGAGCATAAGATCATGAACATTGGCAGTACCTTGCGGAACATGATATTGAATTTCGGCTATTTATTCAGAGGAGAAAAGACTTTCGCTTACAACGGGTTGGTCGATGTCAATGTTCAGCGCTGCGAATTCCGGTTCCTTGATCGGCGAAATCACTCCCTGCCGATCAACCTTGAAGCTGGACAGGTACACATCTTGATCTTCTTTATCCCGCTTGGCACGCAAGGCTTCAAACTCCTTGTCTCTCTTCTTCTTCCATGCCTCCAGGCCTTGGCGTTTTTCTTCTGACAACTTCTCCAAAGTTGGATTGATGATGTTGTCAACATTGATGTCGGTAACATCGATCTTGCAATTGGTCACTTTTGTCCAATTTTAGATTGAAAGTCCCCAGCGGAGTCGCCAAAAAGTGTGTTGCGCTCGAAATGCGTCACACGAACACGTCCTCGTGTACCCGTGGTGCCGGGGGAGATACTCCGCAACTCGCCCCGCGGCAGGCCAGCTTCTAGCGGGATACGCAAGACAGTAAGCCGACGCTTTTGAGACTAGACGACCCAGCCCCTCGAGAAGCCCCGTCTGAGGAAAGCCGACAACGATTGGCTAAGCTAAGCCAGACTTGGCCGCTCTCAGCTCGGTTTTCGATATCCGGCAAGATCTATGCAAAATCGCCGAACAACGGAAGCAGGAACAAGGTTTGAAGGAGGCAAAAGTAGGGCTGTATTGATATATTGTCGATTGTTTTCTTAATTTCAATCGATCACCTCTCACATATATATGAGGCAGCTGGTCTTCCCGTAAAAGTTTTGGACTCCTACGCGAATCACAATTCATGGTTTAAGTCGGATTCTATCCTAATTTGGCGGATCCTTGATCGGCGTCGTGCTAGATTCAGACTCCACCTGTCCCTCTTCTTTAGAAAGTTGCCTCCTTCTTCCAGCCTGATCACAAAGTTGCCTTCTCTTTTGCCACTTTTAGTCTTCCGCCTTGATACAGGCAAATTGCCTTAAGGAAAGTTGCCTTTTATCTTCCGCCTTATCAGTGAAAGTTGCCTATCTCCTTCCGCCTTGATCGGGGAAACTTGCCTATCTCCTTCCGCCTTGATCGGAGAAAGTTGCCTTCTTTAGCCTTTCACCTTGATCAGGAAATTTGCATTTTGTCTTTCGCCTTGATCGTAGGAAGTTGCCTTTTGTCTTCCGCTATGATCGGAGGAAGTTGCCTTTTGCCTTTCGCCCGGATCAGAGAGAGTTGTCTTCTTTTGCTGGCTTGTTTTGACAAAGTTGGCTTCTTTTCTGTCTGCTCATTTTGACAACATTGGCTTCCTCTCTGCCTCCTTGTTTTGACAAAATTGGCTTTCTGCCGCCTTGTTTTGATAATGTTGGCTTCTCCTCTACCGCCTTGTTTTGACAAGGTTGTCTTCTTTTCGTCCACCTTGTTTCGACAAAGTTGACTTCGTCCACCTTGTTTTGACCAAGTTGGCTTCTTTTCTACCACCTTCTTCTGACCTTGCTTTTCCTTAGGCTAGAATTGACTTGCCTCCATGGGCCTTCAAGCAACTTTGCACACCCAAATCTGCCTTCCGCCTTGTTCCAGTTTTGCGATACTGAAACCGGTCAGCTGCCAAAAACGGGTGCTAACACAAGATGCCACAGTCTCAGTTCCCTATTTTCTGCTGTTTTTGGTTTTAGAAAAAGTACTTAAGGAAATATTCCTGGAATTGAATGATTTCTTTTCTGAAGTCTGTTTTTCATCGAGAACGTTCCAGAAAGCCGAAGAGGAGATGACGACAAAGCCCGAGGGGCCCACACCTGGTCCAGGCGCGTCAACCTTTCTGGCCGCGCCGACACGTGGTGTGGGGCCCCTGGTGCTCCACCGCCTTCGCCCTTTCGCCTACATATACCCCGAGACAAAAAACCCTAGCACGATGTTCATTATTTCCTCCACGGGTCCTGTGCTGGCGCCGTCGTCAACACCAATTCAGGAGAGAACAGAACTTCTCCCCGGCACCCTTCCGGGAGGGGGAATCGTCACCGGAGGCCTCTACGTCGCCATGACCGCCTCCGGACTGATGCGTGAGTAGTCTACCCTTGGACTACGGGTACATAGCAGTAGCTAGATGGTTGTCCTCCCCTCTTGTGCTATCATGTTTAGATCTTGTGAGCTGCCTGTCATGATCAAGATCACTGTTATGTAATACTTCATGTTGTGTTTGCTGGTATCCGATGAATATTGAGTACTAAAGTTTTTGCTACATAATATATCATGTGTGTGCTATTTAATGATCTTGCATGCTCTCTGTTACTTGTGTATGCTCTGGCCAAGTAGATGCTTGTGACTCGAAGAGGGGATATTTATACTCGATAGTATGTTCATGTCTCTATTTAATCTGTGGTGGTGGGAGCTAGTTGTAAGGTTGTCGATGTACTGTTGCTACTAGGGATAAAACAGTAGTACTTTGTCTAAGGATGATGTTACTTACTTTACACAGTGCTTAAGGCGATAATCTGTTGCATGCAACTTCGTACTTAAAGGGGTGCGGACGCTAACCGGAAGGTGGATTATTAGTCATATATGCGGTTGGAACGGTCCATGTATATTATTTTAATGCCCAATTGAATCTCACACTAGACATCATAACGTTGTTATATGCATTGGTTTGCTCATCATGACTCTATCAATTGCCCAGCTGTAATTTGTTTACCCGCATGAATGTTATTATTATTATTTATGAGAGACACCACGAGTGAACTGTCGACCCCGGTCCTTCTGTTTAATCTGATAAACCTCAAAATGCAAACATGTTACTTTCTGCAAACAAACATCTTTCTTCCACACATATGTTTAATCCTTTGTTACAGCAAGCCGATGAGATTGACAACCTCACTGTTAAGTTGGGGCAAAGTATCTTGATTATTTGTTTGCATGCTCCAAGTTGGTAATCGTAAACGATACTGCCAACAACCTCGAGTGATATCTCATTTCCTACTGGATCGATAAACCTTGGTTTCATAACTGGGGGAAATTTTCTGCTGCACTACTTCATACCTTTCTCTTGGGGTCTCCCAACAACACACCCACCGTGTGCATCAAGCTATTTTCTAGCTTCGTTGCCGGGGATTTGAGCATTCCCCTGCGAGGGGAGTTTTCGCCATTCTACTCTTTTTATTTTGTTATTGGCTTGCTTAGTTTTATTTTATTACTGTCTTGTTTACTTAATATCAGAAATACAAAAAAATCGTTACTTGCATTGTTATTTATATTTCGGTTTAGCATTTTATTTTCATATTTTCTTACTTTGTTCATTTCGGTTTCATTAAAATTGCTGAAAATGGGTAGTCCTGAAGTTGAAGTTCGTTCGTTTACACAACAAGGAGGAGAAAGTTTAAATGATGTTTGGTATAGGATAAATGATGCCCATAAAAAATGCACAAAAAATCACTCTACTTTAATCCTCCTTAGGAATTTTTATGTTGGTATCTCTAGTTAGTATAGGTATGTTCTTGACACTCTTACGGGCGGTTACTTTCTTGGTACACCTGCTTTTGAAGCCTGCAATTTAATTGGAAGTTTGGTAGGATCACCATCCGCTACTAAAGAAGTTAAAACTGAGATCATTTTGGAAGATATTATTAAAAGGTTGGATTCTATGGAGAAAACTTTTCTTGATAATGCTAGCAAGGGTAATTAATCAATAGGTGACATTAATGGAAGAATCACTGCTTTAGAAACTAACAACACCCTTGATAGTCATAATCATAGAATTGATGAACTAGAAGATGCTATGGAAACTTTAAGTTCAACCTTTGCCTCTACTAAAACTAAGAAAGATAAGGCTTTTGTAGGAAGGGAGCAAAAGTTAATTTATATTCCCAAACCCAAACCTCCCAATATGCCTAAACGTGATGGTTTACATAAGTACACACTCATGGATACCAAAACACCTATTACAACCAACCATGTTTTAGAGGAAACTATGGTGTTGATGTTTCATCTCTTGATAATACTTGAGTTTTGCTTTTTGTGCCTAGCTTAAAGGCGTTAAACAAAAGCGCTTATGGGAGACAACCCACTTTTATTTCCTGTTATTTTATATTGTTGTGTCAAGGAGTTTGCTTACCTCTGTAGCAATTCCTTTGTATCTTTACTTTATTACATTGCTGTGTCAAGTTAAGCCTCTAGTTGAAAGTTGATGCTAAATTTGGATTCCTGCGCAGAAACAGTTTTCTGCTGTCCACCGTTTAATTCGTAACTCTTCACATAAAAATCCAAATAATCACCCTTTTTTGTGCGTAATCCTCAGGTATATATGCAACTTTCATTAGTTTTGAGTATTGTTATTTGAGCAAGTTAAGTGCCTCGAAAAAATTCGTCTTTACAAACTGTTCTGTTTTTCACAGATTCTGGCATTTATTTTGCAATGCCTCTTTTGCTATTTTGATTGGATCTTTTTATCCTATGAAGTATCAGTGCCTGTACAAATTGTGTTCCTACAGATTATCATAATTTTTATGCACTAACCCTCTAATGAAATTTACTCTAAGTTTGGTGTGGAGGAAGTTTTCAAGGATCAAGAGAGAAGGATGATATGATGTGATCAAGAGGATAGTAACGCCAAATCTTGGGATATGCCCCGGTGGTTCACCGCAACATATTTCAAGAAGACTCAAGCTTCAAAGATTGGTGATGCCCAAGGCATCCCCTTCTTTATCAACAAACTATCAGGTCCTTTCTAGTGAAACTAAATTTTAATTCCGTCACATCTTATGTGCTTGCTTGAAGCGTCTGTTTTTTCTTTATTATTTTCATTCTCTGAATAAAATGGATCCTAGCATCTTGTGTGGGAGAGAGACACGCTCCGCTTATCTCATGAATACTCGTATTGTTCACTTATATTCGTTGAGTATTCTTGTTTAGCTATTGTTTGCTTCCTAGCTCTTCTTTTTCATGCATCTCTTGCTAGAGCTGTTAGTTTTATTATATCATACTCTCATTGTTTAATTACTTGAAGAGTTTATCTTTTAAATAAGTTGATTGTTGTTTGGTTGAGAACGGAAAATGCTAAATGTGGTAGATGGTATAACTAAATGATACATAATCTTGTAGATCATTAAAATTATGTCACTTGAATTATTGATGTTGTTTTGAGATATTAATTTTCTTGATGGTAAACATGATGTTCTAGTAAAGTGGAATGATTAATGGTTGGTCTAGAAAAACTTGAAACTATGCCTTTCTGGTAAACATGATGGTCCAGTAAAGTGGAATGATTAATTTTCTCTTGTTTTTGGTTTTAGAAAAATACTTAAGGAAATATTCTCGGAATTGAATGATTTCTTTTCTAAAGTCCGTTTTTCATCAGGAACGTTTAGAAAGCCGAAGAGGAGACGAAGACGAAGCCCGAGGTGCCCACACCTGGTCCAGGCGCGGCAGCCTTTCTGGCCACGCCGACACGTGGTGTGGGGCCCCTAGCGCTCCACCGCCTTCGCCCTTTCGCCTACAGATACCCCCAGACCAAAAACCCTAGCACGGTGTTCATTATTTCCTCCACGGGTCCCGAGTAGCCGTTGCGTCAACACCAATTCGGGAGAGATCATAACTTCTCCCGGCACCCTGCCGGGAGGGGGAATCGTCACCGGAGGCCTCTACGTCGCCATGACAGCCTCCTGACTGATGCGTGAGTAGTCTACCCTTGGACTACGGGTCCATAGCAGTAGCCATATGGTTGTCCTCTCCTCTTGTGCTATCATGTTTTCATCTTGTGAGCTGCCTATCATGATCAAGATCACTGTTATTTAATACTTCATGCTATGTTTGCTGGGATCCGATGAATATATAGTACTAAAGTTATTGATTCATAATATATCATGTGTGTTTTATTTAATGATCTTGCATGCTCTCCGTTACTTGTGTATGCTCTGGCCAAGTAGATGCCTGTGACTCCAAGAGGGGGTATTTGTGACGCCCCAAAATCGGTACTGTGTAGATTTAAGCGATCCCGGCAAAATCGGCATAATAACGATTTTAGCTCGCGCACCAGACATAATGTGCACGGCAAAACATGCACATTATGTGGGTGGAATTGTGATAACATTACAAATGTTCCGATACATCCACAACAACAACAGAAGACACGATATACAACAACAACTCGAACGAGTCAAGATATAAATGATACAATAGAAAGATTCAAGTGACATCGAAAGCAAAATAGTATCCGAATACGGATAAGATGCAACTTGGACTAAGAGTCCCGAAGATAAGCGATGTCGCCATATCCCTGCCCAACCCAAGCTGGAGGGATTCCAAAGCTAACTTCTTCAGACTTCAAACTTGTTGACTACACAAAAAGCACAAACCAAAGAAGGGTCAGGGCACTCCCTGGCAAGCAAAACCAACCTGCTACCTTTCTACAAGATCTCCCAAAATATAGGGTAGGTGGACTTAGTGGCAGCATCACTAGCAACCTAATAGAGACACGCTACAACTATCGTCTAATTAGAGAGAGATAAGAGAGCGCATATGTAACCAACTACAACTAATACCAATCATATCCCACTCTTGGATTTACTCCCTCAACCAAGTATGAGGAAGCAATTCGGGAAACTCACACATTGAACAGTTTTAGTTACCATTTATTGTGAAAGTAATTCTATATTACTAGTCAGATTCATTAACATTAATTAGGTGCAAGTTGTCTAGGTATTGTTAGCCAGCATCATCACCAAGTTGTCCATAACCGCGGACGCGGCTCATCGATAAGATTATACCCTGCAGGGGTGCATTAGTGTACCCATACTCGTTCGATCAACCCAATCAAACATCAGGGCCTCTCAACACGACTCGTTCATTCACTATAGAAAGTCCAAGTGCCACCCATATGAGTTGTTACCCGCGTCTAGAGTCCGGTCGATATCTCAATTGCGGACTCATTAGTTTGCGTCCACGCGCCATGCGGCTCAAACCACAGTAGGAATTGTCCGCTTCGCGCGCACCGCCCCTATATGACCCCCCATATCACATAACCTCTCCATCATCATCATCATCATGCACATGCATACGAGCAAATGGAAAGCCCGAACTACTTGCGGCACATGGACAAGATGAAGATTTGTTCAAAGTCGAGGGGGGCTCCATAGGGCCACACACAACTGTTTAGTTAGCTCAGACTTGGATTCGAGGACAAAATATGAGTTCCTAGGTCGACACTTAGGAGAACAAAGCACCTTGCAAGGCCTTCCTCCGGTGCCTTATCATTAAGTTATAATTCCCAACACTAGATATCATTTTATTAAAGTGGAACATTCTATCATACTAAGCATGTGAAATATAAGAGAGACAGATGACTCGCACAACCAACTCTAAGCATGCGCTACGACTCGCAGACCAACAAGTAAACAAACAACAGTTAATAGGAGGTGGAGGTGGGGGCTATATCATGGCAGCAAGGTAAACATGGAATACGATCGAGACACAAGCATCGTATCACAAGGCTAGCAATAGAGGCAAAAAGCATGCATAGGTGATCAAAGGGGAAACGCTTGCCTAGAATCCCTCATGGAAGAAGAAACAAACACTCGAAAGCGTAAAAGATGCATCTTACAACTATCGCAAAAGATCCAGCATGATCATGAGATGATGCATGACATGCCAAGATGCAATACGAGATGCACTTAATCCGAATTAAGCCTGAATGCAATCCTGACAATTAATATTTAGATTCAAGTTATTTATCTACCCATCAAATTAAATTTTGGCTAACATGGCAAGACATGGCATAGATGTTCTAGTCAAATTAAATGGAATAGGGCATTATATAAAATAATTGCCCCACACATTCCATATTTAATTGTTGAGGTCCAACTAGTAAAGTACACTAAGCAATTAAAAAAAAAGATTCAACCTGGCATATGAATGTCATATTAATTTTCATTGCATTTTTCTAATAAATAAACATATTAAGATTATTTAATTTGGAGTTATAGAATAAAAGTTATTGCTACAAAAGTCTAGGGTTATTTTCTGAAAAAGCAGGGACCAGTTTGTGAAGGAAAACGTGTCCGTGAGGGCTTAAGTGTGAAACCAGAGAGCACAGGGGGCCTGTGCAAGATTCCCAGGCGCCGCTGTCACTGACCGGTGGGTCCCAGCTAGGGGTGAAAACGGAGCGAATACGGTCGAATTGTAGTGAAACCATGTCCGTCGCCATATTTTTTTCGGATACGGAGTCGGAGCGGATAGTGTGCGGATACGAATACGGAATCAGATCATGTCGGTTACGAATATGGATCGAATACGGGACGAATATGGTTCGGTTGTGGATAATTTTTTTGTCGGATGACGTACTGAACATAAGACTAACATATATCAAATACTATCAACCAACTTATTCCAAATTAAATTTATATATTGTGACAAAGAATGTTCTTGTAACTCATACTTATCTTTCCATCTGGCTACTTAAGATTTACCTATTATGACCTAAGGGCACCTCCAACAAATGTGATTAACAAACATGGTAGTGGCTTGACAAGATTTGTGCGGAGTTATGTAATTACATAAGTTTCATCTTGTCTAAAACTCGGTCACATGAGGTTCGAGGAATTAGTTGCCGGATATTTCACCGGATAATCGTCGGATATAACCGTAAAATATGGTATATCTTCGAATACGGACGGATATTAGTAAAACCACATCCTTTTCTGTATCCGTGGATTACTATCTATATCCGTGACCGTATCCGTCAACTATCCGACCGAATCCGTATTTGCCTTCCGTGAGCCTCCGGTCGGTCGGTCGGAAATAATCCGTACCGTTTCACCCCTAGTCCCAGCTATCAGCGTGTGAAGGAAACAAAAAAAGGGGGCTTTATTCATCACGCGTCCGAGGGATTCAAACTCGCGATCTTGCGCAGGGAGGAGCGAGCGACTGCGCTAGCCACTAGAGATGGTGTGTGTAGGTGATGGATATTGCATCGGGTTCTTTTTAAGCTGACGAACTCGCACGTTTTAACTAACGAAACTGAACTTGCCAGACAGTGCGCACGGCGCAGGGAAAACCTCACCGACGATGACCATGCGGGCGGAGTTGTTCGCGTGCATGTGCATGCGTTGGTGCGTAAGGTGTGGCGAAGCCGCGAGCGTGCCCATAGGCAAACGGGGTTGCTTGAAGCCTCGGATTCGTGCTCGCGTTCGTGCCCGTGCGGGTGCACGGTGTCCGTTGCGTGGCCACTCCGGCGCCGGCCAAATTGGGACGGACCGGAGACGATTCAAAGGGGAAAAGGGTGGAGGAGTCGCAGCTCACCGAGGCGTGCACGGTGGCGAGAGGAGGTCGCTCGGGGAGGCTGAAAAACGTCGCGTTGGTGTCGGGGAAGGAGAAGCGGAGCCGCGGCCGGCGTCGGGGAAAAACTCGGAGGAGGCACTCCTTGCGGTTCCAGCACCGGTTTCCCTTCGGCGATCTTGATGCGAAAGAAGTCCTGGTTCGATTCCCGGACTCGGACTTTCTCGGCGCTACCCACGTCGACGGCATGGAGGATCTTCATGCGTCGGCCACGGAGGTGTAGGTTCGGGAGAAGGAAAAAGGTGGGAGGGAGAGAGGATAGCGGCGGCGATGGGGGAGAGGGAGAGGCTAGGGTTAGGGTTCATGGGAAGGCGTGGCTATAAGGAGCGGAGGCGAGCAGGTAGCCGTGGGGGCAGCTTGGCAGCGTGTCCATCGCGCCATGGCCACGCTGTAAAGCGTGCTTGCTTCTGCGCCGTACGGGGAAGATGCAGGCCAGGGCCGAAGCTAGGCTGGCTTTGGCTGGAGTTGGCGCAACTCGGCCAGGTAAGGGTTTTTTTCTTCTGTTTTATTTCTTTTGTTTTATTCTTTTTATGTTTTGTGTTTTGAATCAAAATAGAAAAAGGAAAACATATAGAAACCTTTGGCAAAATATTTATAGTTTCAAAATAGACAATTTGATTCACTAGTTTGAATATTTGAAAAAGATTTGTAACATCACATTTTAATTTATTTGGATTGCATTTGAATTTAAAAGTGAAATTTGAATTTCAGTGCAACAATTTAAATAAACAAGGTGACAATGCAATGATATGATGATGCAAAAGAAAAATCTAACAAATCTAATTGGGGAAAAATCTCAGGGCGTTACAATCGACACCACTAACAAGGGATCGCGTCCTCGCGATCCCGCCAAGAAAACAAGAAGAGAGGGGTAAGTATCGAAACTTCATGCTCCGTGATGAACTTCTCGACACCACTAACAAGAAGTTCTAACTCCACCTTGAACTTCTCGACACCACTAACAAGGAAAGTTGCTGATGTTGAAGATGAGTTCCAAAGATCGAACCTAATAGGATATAAGGCAAGAGATCGTCCACCCACACGTAGAATCCTAAACTTTGATAATTTGGATCACAGAGAAGACTCAAAACAAGTAAGGTAAGAGGAGAAATAGAATAGAAATAAGGAATAAACAAGAATCATATTGAGTTCTTTTCAAAATAATTTTAGTCAAATAGTTTATACACTCTAGAAACAACGACCGTTAGCGAGGTTATCCTACAGGCTTTTGCGGACCCGCTGCTACGATAACCAATTGTATCGAAACAACAAGGAGATCGAAATCTTGGCTCTGATACCACTTTGTGACGCCCCGAAATCGATACTATGTAGATTTAAGCGATTCCGCCGAAATCTGCATAATAATAATTTTAGGTCGCCCACAAGATATAATGTGCACGCCGAAACATGCGCATTATGTGGGTGGAATTGTAATAACATTACAACAGTTCCGATACATCCACAACAACAATAGAAGATACAATATACAAAAACGACTCGAACGAGTCAAGATACAAATGATACAATACAAAGATACAAATGACAGTGGAAGCAAAATAGTATCCGACTTCGGATAAGATGCAAGTTGGACTAAGAGTCCTGAAGATAAGCAATGGCGCCATATCCCTGCCCAGCCCAAGCTGGAGGGATTCCCAAGCTAACGCCGTCAGACTTCAAACCTATTAACTGCACATGATTACAACCCATATACATGGGTCAATACTATCGGTAATGATAGCAAGGCAAGCATTAAGGAGAGTTCTAACGAATGCGTAATATGCATTCCGAACAGGTGAGCGCATCTCCTTAGGAAGGTTTAGCGGCAACGTGCAAGGTCTAGATAACTACAGAGACACACTACAACATTCGTCTATTTGAGAGGGATGAGAGAGCGCATAAGTAACCAACTACAACTAAAACCAATCATAACCCATTCTCGGATTAACCCCCTCAACCAAGTATGAGGAAGCAGTTCGGAAAACTCACACATTGAACAGTTTTAGTTATCATTTATTGTGAAAGTAATTCTATATTACTAGTCAGATTAATAAACATTAATTAGGTGCACGTTTTCTAGATCTTGTTAGCCAGCATCATGACCAAGTTGTCCATAACCGCAGATGTAACATCCCAAATTTTGGAAACCAAGAAAAACTTATTTTTACCAGACCCAAAATTTAGAACCAACAAAAACTTTTTGAAATGTTTCACTAATGATTGTGTTTCCCTTCCCATTGCTATGTTTGAACTTGTGTGACTTGCTATTTGAACGGTGATATGATTAATTCTAGGGTTTGAATGTTGTGGCCTTGATTGTGATGATTATTGTATTGTTTGATTGGGTGAATAATTACACCAAAATACTTTAAGTGTTAAATTGAAGACACACTTGACCACAAAGTTGGGTGAGACTTGAATAGGAACAAACTCCTCAAATTAATCAACAAATGGGAATTTAAATCATGAGCTAAAGAAATGATCTAAATAAATTAATTTCCCTATTTAAATATCTATTTTCTTCAAACAAATACTTTCTTATGAGAATAAAATCTAATTTAAGTTAATATATTTGTCAAGGAAGTTCCAAGAGTTCAAATTAATATTTGGACTTGCTTAAAAATTTCTAAAAGGTTATAAAAAGGGTTTTGAGAAAAATGTTATATTCAAACTCTATGAACAAAAAGTCTTCCAAACATTTTATTTTGCAACACCAATTTTTGTGCAGCTTCTACATATATATAGGAAGCATCATGAATATTTTCAAATTTTTCTAAAATATTTTAGTGCCTCAAATAAATCCTTGAAATGCTACTGGATTTAAATGAATTAATAGAAAAACAGAAAAGGACTGGTTTGCGAAGTGGAAAAATATTGTCCAGGGGGGTTTTCAGAAAATGTTCATCTTCTGTAGAGAGGCATGGCGACAGTGGCCGGTGTCGCCGTGCTCCCCGCGCCGCCGTCGCCGCCCGGGCCCCCCCCCCCCCTCGCTGCAGCGTCGCCGCCCGGACCTCCCCGCCTCTCCGCCTCGCCCCTCTGCTCCTCCCGCCGTGCCCCTCTCCCAAGCGTCCCCTGCCAGACACCCCTCCTCTCCCCTGCGCAATAAGAAGCCCCGAGCCGCTCCTCTGCTCCCCGGCCCTCTCTCCCTCTCTTCCTCTCTTCTCCTCCCCACGGCACCGAGCTCACCGTCGCACACCACCGGCGACTGGAGCCTCCCCGAGCCCAACCGGGACCGCCACCAGCACCGCCTCGCCGTCCTATTCGTCTCCGTGCAAGGAATCAAAGAGGGGAGCCGCAAATCGACCGTGTCGTCCCCGTCTTCTTCCGCTCCGGCCGTCGCACTCCGAGCATGATTCTGGCGTCGTCGTCGCCTCTCCGTCCGAGCCGAGCCCACCCACGCGTCTAGGGTGAGCACGCCGTCCTCCGGGACACCCCCTCCTCCCTCCTCCTGCCCTGTAGCCTCGCCGTCGAGCGAGAGGCCGCTCGGCCGTCCGCCGTGGCCGTGCGTGTCGAGCACGAGCGCGACGCCGTGCGTCCTCCCCTCGGGTCCCCTGCATGCGCACGAGCCCGCCCGCGTCCCCGCACCCTTTTAGCACCCCTCGCACCGCGGATGCGCCGCCGGGATTTGGTCATCGCCGGCGTTCTCTCCGTCGGGCACGGCCACCGCGCGCTGTGCTTGCAAATCTTCAGTTCGTCAGTTATAAATCGCGTGTATAGCTTATACTAAATCGAGCACTTATCCTAGCACAACCCAGCACCCGACCCAGTGGCTAGCGTAGACGCACCGCACGCCCGCGAGATCGCGAGTTCGAACCCCCGCAGCGCGCGCGTAGCCTTTTTCATTTTAATTGCGCACTGAGATGTGGCCCCCACCGGTCAGTGACCGCCGTAGCCAGCACCGCCGCACCCTGCCCAGTCAGCGCCAACGTGGCCCTTGGGCCCGCATGGCAGTGGCTCTGGCTAACCAGCCCATCGGTGAAAAAAGTTTCACTGCCCTTTTTGTAAATTCTAAAAATGACAGAACCTTGACTAATTTTGTATATTCAATATCTTGATATTTATAACTCCAAATAAATCAAATTAAAATGTTCTGGAAAGCTTATGAAGTTGCCAACCCAAGTGGTTTCACCCCATTTAGATACATAATAAAAATAAATTATTCAAAATACCATGAAAGGTTTAAATTCTAAATAGCATTTGAGGTTGTATTGCTGTAATGGTGGTCGTGTCACAATTACTTTCTAGTTGTTATTGTTTAGTATGTTATAAATATGTTAGTACTGTTAGTGGAATTTGTTGGGAAAATTGGTATGAGTAAAATATTGCCTAGCTTGATGAACTTGAAGGACTTAAGTTGAGTATTAGATTAAATATCTTGTTAGTGTACCCACCTTAGCTTGGTGAGGTATTTAAATTATAAAGACGAATTGGTGACTTAACTTTTGTTTGAAGTATTTCCTGAAAAGGGGTTTGTGAAGTACCCCTAATTGAGGGTGTCTTTGTGCTATCTTGTTTTGGCATGTGTATGGTGTTATACTCCTGATTAGTATAATGCCCTTGTGAATATATATCTTAGTTGGTCGCTTAGTTAAAATAGTGCTATGATGTGGTTTGAATATCTTTTTGTATACCAATTGTGGTATGGTTTGCTTATTGAGTGTTGTTCTATTTTATGGTTGCGACGCTAGATATAAACGCTACCGAAGTGGTATCTGGAAAGGATTTATCGGAGAATGATGGTATTTATTTATTGAGCAGTGAGAAGAAGTCCAAGAACATCATACTGGGATCAGGCAAGCTATCCTCTGAGCTTGCATCTACATACCTCTATCTTGGTTCACATGTTTTACTTATAAGGAGCATATATTATTTATGTGGTGGTTGCCACTAAAGCTACGAGTTTGAAAATCCCTTTTGTTTCCAAAATAAAAGTATCTTATTTTGACACCCTATATGGGGATACTAGATGGAGATTATTTTTCAAACTATATGATGGGAAAAGTTTCGTTTAATCAAAACCCCTTTTTGAAAACTCTGTGTGGTTATGAAGCACCAAGAGGTTGGTGTTGGAATGGAGAAAAGGACAATGGTGGTTTTGATAAAACACACATTGTGTCTTTGTACTTACGTCGATCAGCCGATACTCTGTGCGACCACATTTACCCACATATGGGAAAGGGCTTAGTCATATAATTTGCTCATATTAGTACGGGATACCTCATCAACGGAGATAACTCCGTTATGCATGAGGGGATGGTTTAATGACCTACCCCTGACCTGGGTCCTCGCTCAAACTCTATGAGTAGATAAGGAGGAGGATAGAAGGATGTCCGTATACACCGCCAGATAAAACCTATGAGTCCTCACACTTAGATTCCGACGGGCTGGGTTAAGTGTCGATGGAATGGTTCATAAGGGCAGGATCCTATACTAGCATGAGCAAAGGACACACTAGGGTCGGTGACTCAACTTCGCATACCCCTGGTATGGCGAGACATGGCAGACACGATGGGTTATCAGATGGGTGTGGGAAAAGCGTGCTACCTCTGCAGAGGGTTAAAACTATTCGAATAGCCGAGTCCTCGGATATGGATAGTTGAGAGGCCCTACTTTGACCATGTGCAAGTTTTGGAAAAGATTTGAGTTTTAAAAAGGAAATGAAGTGGAGAATGATCTATACACTATACCAACGGATCGGTATGAGGTTGTTGGAGATAGTCTTGGAAAAAGGTTTGAGTTTTAAAAGAAAAAGGAAGTGGAGAATATTCCATACACCTATGCCAACGGATCGGTATGAGGTTGTTGGAGAATATGTATCATGACGGTTTATGGTCAGGAAAAGGAGGAGTTTTGGAGAAACCGATAAAATGGTGATTTTTCGATAAAATGTTTATTAAAGAGACTTCTTACCTTTTTCAACAAAGATGCCCCTTTTGGGAAAAAGTTTTAAAGAGACTTCTTACAAAGGCAGATTTATGGGAAAAGTTCTGAAGACCTTCTTTCCTTTTTTTCAATAAGGATATAGAGTTTTCAAGGCAAACAAAGTTTTATTTAAACATATAAAAGAATAGCGCATGCTCATGTTGGGGTAGTTTGCGAGTACGTAAATGTACTCATGGCTGTGTCCCTGGATATTCCCATGTCCAGAGTTCAAGAAGAAGTATGATGAAGACCGAGAGACCGATGACGTCTTTGCGAACTAGGCCGTCTTCCCAGTCAACTGCCTGTAGGTGTCTTGGCAAATGACTCGGGCCCCGCGTTGATTGGTGTTTTTCCGCTGCAATAACTTATTGAAGATTATGGCTTCAATGAAGTAAGTAATTCATTCGGTAATTATGGATGTTCTTTTGATACCAGTTCGATTGTGCTCAGCGACAGACTGATCATGGGATCGCTGATGTTGTAGGCACAAGGGTATTTTTGGACAGTTAGTCCGGGGTACCCACAGACTTGGTATCAGAACCATCGTTGACTGTAACAGACCTTAGTTAGCATGGACGTTAGTTAGGAAAGAAATATTTTGTTAAAAATATATTGTTACCAAAAATATATTTTTATCTAAGGAAGTCCAAAAATGACTTCCACTCTTCTCACCTTCTCAAATATTTCCAAGTCTTACTCCTCTATTTTAAGATTTTTCAAGGATTCTTCTGTTATCTCTTACCTGTTCAAAATACTTGACGATGCACCCAAATGAGACCCGATTAGCTAGCACCAACGAGAAGAAGCTTCCATTGCAAGTACTCAACATTCCACGTCGAGGTGATGGATCCGCCAGTACCAATATTATCAACAAAGCAAAAGACCTCAGAAGACCTCAACTCAATATCAACAATTCCACCCAGTTTCTCCAGCTGAAGACGAAGGCGACAAAGTGAGGACTTCACCAACCATTTCATCCAAGGCCCATAGGAAAAACATGATAGGACCCTCGGGTGTACTACCCGATTACCACGAGTAGGACATCCTTTGGTACTAAATGTACCTTGTGTGCTCTTTGCTAATGTGCACTCTGCTTCTCTGTTGTTGTTTGAGACTCCTCTGTTTGTGTGTTGTTTTTCTTGTGCGTTCACAACCACGCCTTGATGGCAACACAAAGTAAACCAAAATTCTCTTTTAATACACTCTTTTTGTCACCCAACAAACACTAATTTTTGACCTCTTCGCCATAGTTGCACCTTGTTGCAGATGTAAACCCTCTTATGAAAATATTTTTCCGGATACTTCCTCTTATCTCAACCGTCTCCCGATAAGAACTGACAGTTTCGCAAGATACAAAAGACCCCCGATCTTTAACCAATAGCCTGAGATTTTTGCAACCTAACCGACAAATCAGATAATGGCCTTCAAGCACCATCTGAAGCAAGTGCGTCAAGATCTCGAAGAGGAACTGCTAGGAAGATTCAAGCTCAGAGACCGCAAGAAGAAGGAACTGCGACAAAAAGATTAAAAAGGGATTTCTTAAATTGGTAACAAGTAATTAATATACCGGACTATCCTTGAGTATTCGGAATCTCATGCATCAGAAGCTGTTATTATTAATCTCTCTAAAAATAGTGTGATATTCCAATGTTCGTGTGGTATACAAGTAATTTGGTAACAAGCCTCATGAACTTGTTAACAAATCACTTTTATATGCTCAAACACTTGAGTGTCATACCCTAAACTAAATAGAACGTCAGATAATTCAGTGCATCTCAGTCTCTGGAATATGAAAAGTAGTTTGTTGACAAGACTAGCTACCTTGTTAACAAATTCTTCTCGTATGACTAAGGCAATTCGATGTCATAAAAGACGATCACATTCTTATACAACTAACCAATAGAAAGCTTTGCTAGGGCTAAGTGGATTCCTTCACCACAGGGGTGAGATAAATGATGTTCAAACCCAAATAAAGGACAATAAAAATTCTCTTAAATCAAGTGTATAACTTAGGGAACATGCAAGATCCAAATAAGAAAGTCACATGGAGATTTATGGTGTTTTCCCAAGGATATGATTTCTAAAACAAGAACAGAAAAAGTTACCATTTGAGAAAAACAACGGGTGTGAAGGTTCTTCACTAACTTTTTCTAAAAAGTCCGTTAACCCGCAACATTTGAACAATCATCGATCCACTCCCCAAACCACCTACCTCAGGACACTCGAATTGACTTTTAGACTTCTCTGGGAACTCGATACCCTAGATTGGACCTCTTGCAATTCTTACGAAAGCTTCACGGAGAGCGAGAATCAATGAAGTCAACAATGAAGTCCCTCCTTTATTCAGCTGAAGAAGGACAAATATGAAGACAAATGTCGACCAGCTACTCCAGGAGAAGGTTTCCTCCAAGTCAACTCTAGCTGCGACTTTCCACAAGACCGGTTCAAGACCCCTTTTTAAGGGGGGAAGACCTGCAACAGGTATACCAGAACAAGATAATTAGATCCGTACGCCTTGGCCCTGTAGAATCCAGAAACAGCCGACCAATACTATCCATACGAGTCGATCGTCAAGACAACCCCATCATAAAGGATCTGAACTCAGCACATAAGTTTATCAACAGAAAAAGCCTCACAACATAAATCCGTCAGGATCTCACGTGGTGACCTTACTGAAGAAGCCACAACCTCGGAAGTATAACCAACCTAAAACTCATGCCTCGTACTCCCCTGTTACCCCACCTTGCAAATCTCGGGACGAGATTTATTTTAAGGGGGGAAGGTTTGTAACATCCCAAATTTTGGAAACCAAGAAAAACTTATTTTTACCCGACCCAAAATTTAGAACCAACAAAAACTTTTTGAAATGTTTCACTAATGATTGTGTTTCCCTTCCCATTGCTATGTTTGAACTTGTGTGACTTGCTATTTGAATGGTGATATGATTAATTCTAGGGTTTGAATGTTGTGGCCTTGATTGTGATGATTATTGTATTGTTTCTTGGGTGAATAATTACACCAAAATACTTTAAGTGCTAAATTGAAGACACACTTGACAACAGAGTTGGGTGAGACTTGAATAGGAACAAATTCCTCAAATTAATCAACAAATGGGAATTTAAATCATGAGCTAAAGAAATGATCTAAATAAATTAATTTCCCTATTTAAATACCTATTTTCTTCAAAGAAATACTTTCTTATGAGAATAAAATCTAATTTAAGTTAATATATTTGTCAAGGAAGTTCCAAGAGTTCAAATTAATATTTGGACTTGCTTAAAAATTTCTAAAAGGTTATAAAAAGGGTTTTGAGAAAAATGTTATATTCAAACTCTATAAACAAAAAGTCTTACAAACATTTTATTTTGCAACACCAATTTTTGTGCAGCTTTTACATATATATAGGAAGCATCATGAATATTTTCAAATTTTTCTAAAATATTTTAGTGCCTCAAATAAATCCTTGAAATTCTACTGGATTTAAATGAATTAATAGAAAAACAGAAAAGGACTGGTTTGCGAAGTGGAAAAATATTGTCCAGGGGGGGGGGGGGTTCAGAAAATGTTCATCTTCTGTCGAGAGGCATGACGACAGTGGCCGGTGTCGCCGTGCTCCCCGCGCCGCCGTCGCCGCCCGGGCCCCCGCTCGCTGCAGCGTCGCCGCTCGGACCTCCCCGCCTCTCCGCCTCGCCCCTCTGCTCCCTGGAGCGCAGACACCGACGCCACGCCCCCTCTCTTTGGGCACGCGCCCGTGCCGCCGCGCGGCATGTCCGCGGGCGACACGGCGACATGCGCCTCCCGCCGTGCCCCTCTCCCAAGCGTCCCCTGCCAGACCCCCCCTCCTATCCCCTGCGCAATAAGAAGCCCCGAGCCGCTCCTCTGCTCCCCGGCCCTCTCTCCCTCTCTTCCTCTCTTTTCCTCCCCACGGCACCGAGCTCACCGTCGGACACCGCCGGCGACTGGAGCCTCCCCGAGCCCAACCGAGACCGCCACCAGCACCGCCTCGCCGTCCTATCCGTCTCCGTGCAAGGAATCGAAGAGGGGAGCCGCGAATCGACCGTGTCGTCCCCGTCTTCTTCCGCTCCGGCCGTCGCGCTCCGAGCACGATTCCGGCGTCGTCGTCGCCTCTCCGTCCGAGCCGAGCCCACCCACGCGTCGAGGGTGAGCACGTCGTCTTCCAGGACACCCCCTCCTCCCTACTCCTGCCCTGTAGCCTCGCCGTCGAGCGAGAGGCCGCTCGGCCGTCCGCCGTGGCCGTGCGTGTCGAGCACGAGCGCGACGCCGTGCGTCCTCCCCTCGGGTCCCCTGCACTCGCACGAGCCCGCCCTCGTCCCCGCACCCTTTTAGCACCCCTCGCAACGCGGATGCGCCGCCGGGATTTGGTCATCGCCGGCGTTCTCTCCGTCGGGCATGGCCACCGCGCGCTGTGCCTGCAAATCTTCAGTTCGTCAGTTATAAATCGCGCGTATAGCTTATACTAAATCGAGCACTTATCCTAGCACAACCCAGCACCCGACCTAGTGGCTAGCGTCGACGCACCGCACGCCCGCGAGATCGCGAGTTTGAACCCCCGCAGCGCGCGCGTAGCCTTTTTCATTTTAATTGCGCACTGACATGTGGCCCCCACCGGTCAGTGACCACCGTAGTCAGCACCGCCGCACCCTGCCCAGTCAGCGCCAACGTGGCCCTTGGGCCCGCATGGCAGTGGCTCTGGCTAGCCAGCCCATCGGTGAAAAAAGTTTCACTGCCCTTTTTGTAAATTCTAAAAATGACAGAACCTTGACTAATTTTGTATATTCAATATCTTGAGATTTATAACTCCAAATAAATCAAATTAAAATGTTCTGGAAAGCTTATGAAGTTGCCAACCCAAGTGGTTTCACCCCATTTAGATACATAATAAAAATAAATTATTCAAAATACCATGAAAGGTTTAAATTCTAAACTTGTTTGTTTCTGATACTCTGTTGGTCCAAATTAGTTGAGACCAATTTTATTGAGTCACAATTAGTCATGGTTAGTCACCCCTAAAATGGTTTGATTTTTAGATTAACAGAATTTAGTTAATAGCTAAAACTTGATTAATTAGCTTCTGGATTCAAAACATTGTGTAGGGAGTTTGGTAACTCCAATTGACCCAAATCCAATTGTGTTGTCTCAGACACATCAGTAGCTTTCTGTAGAATTTTAGTTTGTATTTTTATGACAAACAGAACTTAAGTTATGCAATAAAACATGTTCAACTTGTTTCTGCCCTAATTAAGATGTAATTGAATAATGGCCAATTCAATTAAAATGAAACCAATTTGTGCTGCTTGATATATGAAGTGGTTATTTAGAGCATTTGAGGTTGTATTGCTGTAATGGTGGTTGTGTCACAATTACTTTCTAGTTGTTATTGTTCAGTATGTTATAAATATGTTAGTACTGTTAGTGGAATTTGTTGGGAAAATTGGTATGAGTAAAATATTGCCTAGCTTGATGAACTTGAAGGACTTAAGTTGAGTATTAGATTAAATATCTTGTTAGTGTACCCACCTTAGCTTGGTGAGGTATTTAAATTATAAAGATGAATTGGTGACTTAACTTTTGTTTGAAGTATTTCCTGAAAAGGGGTTTGTGAAGTACCCCTAATTGAGGGTGTCTTTGTGCTATCTTGTTTTGGCATGTGTATGGTGTTATACTCCTGATTAGTATAATGCCCTTGTGAATATATATCTTAGTTGGTCGCTTAGTTAAAATAGTGCTATGATGTGGTTTGAATATCTTTTTGTATACCAATTGTGGTATGGTTTGCTTATTGAGTGTTGTTCTATTTTATGGTTGCGACGCTAGATATAAACGCTACCGAAGTGGTATCTGGAAAGGATTTATCGGAGAAGGATGGTATTTATTTATTGAGCAGTGAGAAGAAGTCCAAGAACATCATACTGAGATAAGGCAAGCTATCCTCTGAGCTTGCATCTACATACCTCTATTTTGGTTCACATGTTTTACTTATAAGGAGCATATATTATTTATGTGGTGGTTGCCACTAAAGCTACGAGTTTGAAAATCCCTTTTGTTTCCAAAATAAAAGTATCTTATTTTGACACCCTATATGGGGATACTAGATGGAGATTATTTTTCAAACTATATGATGGGAAAAGTTTCGTTTAATCAAAACCCCTTTTTGAAAACTCTGTGTGGTTATGAAGCACCAAGAGGTTGGTGTTGGAATGGAGAAAAGGAGAATGGTGGTTTTGATAAAACGCACATTGTGTCTTTGTACTTACGTCGATCAGCCGATACTCTCTGCGACCACATTTACCCACATATGGGAAAGGCCTTAGTCATATAATTTGCTCATATTAGTACGGGATACCTCATCAACGGAGATAACTCCGTTATGCATGAGGGGATGGTTTAATGACCTACCCCTGACCTGGGTCCTCGCTCAAACTCTATGAGTAGATAAGGAGGAGGATAGAAGGATGTCCGTATACACCGCCAGATAAAACCTATGAGTCCTCACACTTAGATTCCGACGGGCTGGGTTAAGTGTCGATGGAATGGTTCATAAGGGCAGGATCCTATACTAGCATGAGCAAAGGACAGACTAGGGTCGGTGACTCAACTTCGCATACCCCTGGTATGGCGAGGCGTGGCAGACACGATGGGTTATCGGATGGGTGTGGGAAAAGCGTGCTACCTCTGCAGAGGGTTAAAACTATTCGCATAGCCGAGTCCTCGGATATGGACAGTTGAGAGGCCCTACTTTGACCATGTGCAAGTTTTGGAAAAGATTTGAGTTTTAAAAAGGAAATGAAGTGGAGAATGATCTATACACTATACCAACGGATCGGTATGAGGTTGTTGGAGATAGTCTTGGAAAAAGGTTTGAGTTTTAAAAGAAAAAGGAAGTGGAGAATATTCCATACACCTATACCAACGGATCGGTATGAGGTTGTTGGAGAATATGTATCATGACGGTTTATGGTCAGGAAAAGGAGGAGTTTTGGAGAAACCGATAAAATGTTGATTTTTCGATAAAATGTTTATTAAAGAGACTTCTTACCTTTTTCAACAAAGATGCCCCTTTTGGGAAAAAGTTTTAAAGAGACTTCTTACAAAGGCAGATTTATGGGAAAAGTTCTGAAGACCTTCTTTCCTTTTTTTCAATAAGGATATAGAGTTTTCAAGACAAACAAAGTTTTATTTAAACATATAAAAGAATAGCGCATGCTCATGTTGGGGTAGTTTGCGAGTACGTAAATGTACTCATGGCTGTGTCCCTGGATATTCCCATGTCCAGAGTTCAAGAAGAAGTATGATGAAGACCGAGAGACCGATGACGTCTTTGTGAACTAGGCCGTCTTCCCAGTCAAGTGCCTGTAGGTGTGTTGGCAAATGACTCGGGCCCCGCCTTGATTGGTGTTTTTCCGCTGCAATAACTTATTGAAGATTATGGCTTCAATCAAGTAAGTAATTCATTCGGTAATTATGGATGTTCTTTTGATACCAGTTCGATTGTGCTCAGCGACAGACTGATCATGGGATCGCTGATGTTGTAGGCACAAGGGTATTTTCGGACAATTAGTCCGGGGTACCCACAGCAGACGTGGCTCATCGATAATATTATACCCTGCAGGGTGCACTACTGTACCCATACTCGTTCGATCAACCCAATCAAACATCATGGCCTCTCAACACGACTCGTTCCTTCACTACAGCAAGTCCAAGTGCCACCCATATGAGTTGTTACCCGCGTCAAGAGACCGACCAATATCTCAATTGCAGACTCATTAGTTTGCGTACACGCGCCATGCGGCTCAACCCACAGTAGGAACTGTCCGCTTCGCGCGCACTGCCCCAATATGACCCCCATATCACATAACATCTCCTCAATCATCATCATCATGCACATGCATATGAGTAAATGGAAAGCCCGAACTACTTGCGTCACATGGACAAGCTGAAGATCCGTTCAAAGTCGAGGGGGGCTCCATATGGCCACCCACAAGTGGTTAGTGCGCTCAGACTTGGATTCGAGGACAAAATATGAGTTATAATTAAGTTATAATTCCCATGTGACACTTAGGAGAACAAAGCACCTTGCAAGGCCTTCCTCCGGTGCCTTATCGTTAAGTTATAATTCCCAACACTAGATATCATTTTATTAAAGTGGAACATTCTATCATACTAAGCATGTGAAATATAAGAGAGACAGATGACTCGCACAACAAACTCTAAGCATGCGCTACGACTCGCAGACCAACAAGTAAACAAACAACAATTAATAGGAGGTGGAGGTGGGGGCTATATCATGGCTGCAAGGTAAACATGGAATACGATCGAGACACAAGCATCGTATCACAAGGCTAGCAATAGAGGCAAAAGGCATGCATAGGTGATCAAAGGGGAAACGCTTGCCTGGAATCCCGCATGGAAGAAGATCTTGTCGTTGCTCACACATCTTAATGTCTTATCCGCGAAGAAGCAACAAACACTGAAAAGCGTAAAAGATGCATCTTACAACTACGGCAAAAGATCCAGCATGATCATGAGATGATGCATGACATGGCAAGATGCAATACGAGATGCACTTAATCCGAATTAAGCGGGAATGCAATCCCGACAATTAACATTTGGATTCAAGTTATTTATCTACCTATCAAATTAAATGTTGGTTAACATGGCAAGACATGGCATAGATGTTCTAGTCAAATTTAATGGAATAGGGCATTACATAAAAGAATTACCCCACACATTCCATCTTTAATTATTGAGGTGCAACTAACGAAGTACACTAAGAAATTAAAAATAAATATGCAACATGGCATATGAATGTCATAGTAATGTTCATTGCATTTTTCTGATACATAAACATATAAAGATTATTTAATTTGGAGTTACAGAAGAAAAGTTATTGGTAAAACAAGCCTAGGGTTCTTTTCTGAAAAAGTAGGGACCTGTTCGTGATGGAAAACATGTCGGTGAGGGCTTAAGTGCAAAACCAGAGAGCATAGAGGGCATGTGCAAGATTCCCAGGCGCCTCTGTCACTGACCGGTGGGTCCCAACTGTCAGCGTGTGAAAGAAACAAAAAAAAGGGGGCTTTATTCATCACGCGCCCGAGGGATTCGAACCCGCGATCTTGCGCAGGGAGGAGCGAGCGACTGCGCAAGCCACTGGAGATGGCGTGTGTTGGTGATGGATACCGCGTCGGGTTGTTTTTAACGTGACAAACTCGCACGTTTTAACTAACGAAACTGAACTTGCCAGACAGTGCGCACGACGGAGCGAAAACCTCACCGGCGACGACCATGTGGGCGGCGCTGTTCGCGTGCGTGTGCCTGGATGGGTACGGAAGGTGTGGCGAAGCCACGAGCGTGTCCAGAGGCAATGTGGGAGGCTTGAAGCCTCGGATTCGTGCCAGTGTTCGTGCCCGTGCGAGTGCGCGGTGTCCGTGACGTGGCCACTGCGGTGCCGGAAAAATTGTGACGGACCGGACACGATTCAAAAGGGAAAAGGGGTGGAGGAGTCACTGCTCACCGAGGCGTGCACAGTGGCGAGAGGAGGTGGCTCGGGGAGGCCGAAAAACGTCGCGTTGGTGTCGGGCAAGGAGAAGCGGAGCCGCGGTCGGCGTCGTGGAAGAACTCGGAGGAGGCGCTCCTTGCGGTTCCAGCACCGGTTCCCTTCGGCGATCTTGATGCGGAAGAAGTCCAGGTACGATTCGCGAACTCATACGTCCTCGGCGCTACCCATGTCGACGACTTGGAGGAGCTTCTTGCGTCGGCCATGGAGGTGTAGGTTCGGGAGAAGGATAAAGGTGGGAGGGAGAGAGGATAGCGGCGGCGCTGGGGGTGTGGGAGAGGCTAGGGTTAGGGTTCGTGGGGAGGCGCGGCTATAAGGACCGGAGGGGAGCAGGTGGCCGTGGGGGCAGCTTGGCAGCGTCTCCATCGCGCCATGGCCACGCTGTAAAGCGTGCTCGCTTCTGTGGCGTACGGCGAACATGCAGGCCAGGGCCGAAGCTGGGCTGGCTTTGGGCTGGAGTTGGACCAACTCGGCCAGGTAAGGGTTTTTTTCTTCTGTTTTATTTCTTTTGTTTTATTCTTTTTCTGTTTTATGTTTTTAATCAAAATAGAAAAAGGAAACGATATAGAAACCTTTGGCAAAATATTTATAGTTTCAAAATAGACAATTTGATTCACTAGTTTGTATATTTGAAAAAGATTTGTAACATCACATTTGAATTTATTTGGATTGCATTTAAATTTAAAAGTTAATTGAATTTCAATTCAACAATTTAAATAAATGAGGTGCCAATGCAATGACATGATGATGCAAAAGAAAAAACAAACAAATCTAATTGGGGAAAAATCCCGGGGTGTTACAAGGGCGATTAGGTTTTTGGGGAGCGTCTCTTTCGCGACTGCGCGTCAATCATCATCCACTATGTCGGCTACTTCCTCTACTTCAACTATGTCCTCGTCGCCTTCGTCATCACCATGAGCATTGACGCCGAGATCAAGAAAGCTGCCGCTGACAAGAGGGCTGCAAACAAGAGAGCTGCTGACGACGTCGGTGCTTCCGCTTCGGCCAATTGGCCAACTGCCGGGTATGATATGTTCATACGCCTCCTGATTATTTACTTCTTTGATGTACTAGTGATTTGCGGAGGTGTATCTACTATATGCCTAGTACATGATTACACTGTTAAGTTTCAGCATGTAATTAGCACTATCTACGTCATGATTTTAGTTTATACTTGGATTAATATAATCAAACAATTGCTTATATTCTCAACAGAAGAAAATATATAATACATAAACACTCTTTTTATTTTGTTTTAGCCTTGGGATTTTTTTTATGATAGAGACTTTGCAATGGTTCCATTGGCATGAACAACACATGTTCAAGGTCGACCCCAACTTCTCCATTACTCATCCTTCTCATTTACTTTCCCAATTTTATAAAATGAAAATCTTAAACTAATTGTTACAAAACAGTAGGTAAAGATATTTTACATGTTGTGAAGATATAAAGGTGTGCTCAGACTGAATAGGAAAGTAAAGCATAAGGAACAGATCACAAAACATTAAACAATTTACTTTTAAGTCTAACTCTCTTCCTATGCATTGGTATTTTATATATGAATAAAGAACAACAAATTTATGGTAACCAATTCATATTTAATAAGTAACTTAGATTTTAAATAACATAGAAACATAAAGGGTATTCTTATCTCTTCCTCTCTCATAATAGCTGCAAGCATTAAAGTTAAACATAACCACATAGTTATGAACAGAATCACCACATAAAGAGTTATCATCTAATGAGCAGAATGGATCATCTAAGTCAATTAAATCACTTTCATCCTCCCATATATTAGTCATAATTGTTCCCCATAGTGGACTACTAGACAATAAAGAATCATCAATAATAGGAATTTGTGTGTTACCATTGGTGGGACTAGGAGATGGGTAGCTACTCCATTTTGCCTCCACTTGTTATTTATTTTCCTCATCTTGGGGTGGCATGGACATCTCCAAGCTTAGGCTTTTGTCATTTCCTTCCTTGCCACTTTCAAAATTGTTCTTGCATTCAAAACATTAGTACACAAGGGAATATTCAAGTCTTTCACATAGTTGGCATAGATGTATATTATATACTTCATAGAATTTTGAGTCCTACAAGAAGACTCCATAGCATTTTCCATTATCTAATTTTTGTGTGTTTTAGATTTATATGTTAGTATGCAATGCAAACAAGAATAAAAGCTTAGCACAACGCTCCGGCAATGGCTCCAGAAAATTACTTGATAATCCCCAAGATCAAGGAGTCACTGTAGCACAATTCGATAAATATTTAAGTGCCGAACCCACGGGGAGCTGAAGGTAAACTATCTACTCTCTAAAGCCCTATAACCCTCTTATATGGCTGTTTATGCAAAGTAATAAATTTAAACCAGAAAATTACTAAACTTTAAACTATAAATAAACTAATGGAAGCAAGTTATATAAGTGATGTGGAATAGGTTTATCAAGTAACAAGATTCTCAATCAAGTTTTAAAAGCAAGTTTCTTACGGCATGTTTCTCTCAGCAGTTTTCTCAAGCTAGTTTCTCACAACAGTTTTCTTAAGCAAGTTTCTCACAACAGTTTTCTTAAGCAAGTTTCTCAAAGTAGCAAGTAGCAAATATCTCAAGGGAGCAAGTGTTCTAGCAATTGTTATTTCATTTGTGTGGTTGTCACAATTAGTGAAGCTCATGTTTCAGTCTTAGTTGCTTCTTCTAGGTAGGAGACATAAATAGGTGTAGCCAACTAAATGAACTGAACCCCTTATGATGGATCTCATGGCCAAGTTAATGAGCAACACAAGAATATTAAGACATAAAAGTCCCATCATAGCCTAAAGCTCTAAGGTCCCCCATGATGTAACTTCAAGTCATAGACCACGGTTTCTGTCCAAGTACTCTGTCCCGTCCTACTCAATCCATTACCCTGTGGGTGATGACCTTACATGCATTCCCCAACATATGTGTGCACTCATATATTGTACATCAAAACAACCATAAAAGATAAAAAAAACTTGTATGCAACCAATCAATGACCTATTTCACTATTGCCGCGAACAAATCACTTCTCAAACATAGACGGGGAGACACAAATAGATCCAGGGAAAGGTATATTGCATCATTTTGCCAATAGCTTACACTGGAGAGATGGAGATGATCTTGCTAAATATTTTGATGATGAACATGCCGGAGGGGAGGGGAGCCCTCCAGAGGTGATTCCGGCGCCGTTCCCTCCTCCGATATTCTCCGGCGGCAGCCTTCTGACTCTCTGTTTCGTGGTTATGTGTTTCTACGCCGCCTCCTGATACGTCCAAAACGTATCTACTTTCCTGAACACTTTTGCTATTGTTTTACCTCTAATTTGTGTGTTTTGGATGCAACTAACGAGGACTAACTCTGTTTTCAACATAATTACCCTGGTGTCTCCTTTTTGTGCATAAATATAATTTCGGAGAAAAGGCCAAAAATCAACCAGAAGTTATTTTCCTTCCAAGAGGGACCAGGAACCACGAAGTCCAAGCGGAGAGGAGGCACGAGGCCTCCACACCACCTTCTGGCGCGGGTGGGCCTTGGCCACGCCAGCAGGCGATATGGCCCACTCGGTCGCCTCCTCGCGACCCCCTCATGGCTACAAGACCCTCGTGACCTAAAAACGCTTCGGGGATAGCCACTTTTCCAGAGAACGCCACCATACACCGCCGCCATCGCGAACCCTAGTTCGGAACCAGAAGTCTCTGTTCCGGCACCCTGCCGGGACAGGGAATCGAAGGGGATCATCCCCATCGTCATCTCCACCGCCTCTCCATCAAACATCCATGTTTCCTGCATCCATGAGTGAGTAATTCACCACTGTAGGTTGAGGGGATGGTAGGGATTGGATGAGATCAATCATGTAAGAGATGTAAGATTGTTAGGGCATAATGCCTAGTATAGTATCCATTATAGGTGTTTTACGTCATTGTTGCAACTTGTTATGCTTAATGCTTGACACTAGGGCCCGAGTGCCATGATTTCATATCTGAACATGTTATTGAATCATGATGATAATTATAGTTTTGGATCATATCTATGAGTTGTATACACATATTATTGTCCGAAACTGATGGCCCTAAAGTGACAGCAATTGGGATAACCGGAGGGAATGGCTATGATGTGAGGATCACATGTATTCATGGAGTGTTAATGCTTTTCTCTGGTACTTTATTAAAAGGACTACCTTAATTGCCATTAGTTTCACTTGAGGCCCCGTTGCAAACGGGTTGGCAGGACAAAAGATGATGTGCAAGTTTCTCATTGCGAGCACGCACAACTAAATTGGAATACATGCTTATGATTAGTTAATGCTTGGATGCTTTATATTATTTACCTGCAAATGCCCATGCTATGTTATTACATGAATTATCTTGTCCATGCAACGCTCGTACATCCGTCCCTATGCCTACTATATTTTAATCCTGCTTTCTACTTCAATCAAAATCGTTGTCTCAATTCTCCTGCTATTGTTATTTCACTAATGTCTCTGCTATAAAACTGTTGCTACTGATAATCTTCCTCGAGCAAGTATGTTCACAGGTGCAGCTGATCTGACAAATCATCTGTTAAAGCTTATAAATATTCTTTGGCTCCCCTTGTGTCGAATCAATAAATTTGGGTTTTACTTCCCTCGAAGACTGTTGCGATCCCCTATACTTGTGGGTCATCAAGACTATTTTCTAGCACCGTTGCCGGGGAGCATAGCTTTATTTGTAAGCCCGCCTGAGTGTGATATTGTTTGCTGGAATTTATTCATCATGGGAAGAAATGCTGATAAGAAGTTTCCCATCGTGCCATCCACAGCAAGGAAAGGTACAACTCTAAACTCTGCTGTTGCGCTTGATTCTCCGTCTGTGTTGAGAAAGCTTGTTACAACACCACAACCTGCACGTTATGTTCTACTGTTGAATCTGAAGTTAGTTATGATGATGCTTCTATTGTTCTTGATGAAACTGGTTCATTAGGTCCCTTTTTAGATGCTACTATTGCTAAATCTAAACATATTGAAAATTTTGAAATTCGTAATGAAAATGCTGAAACACCTGTTAATTCACGTGATTTTACTCGTGATACTTATGATGAGTGTGATGGTATGTATGTGGATCTTGATGATGCTCTTATTGAAGAAATTAATGCTATGAAAGATGTTAGTGCTATGAAAAAACTTGTTGAGAAACGTGTTGTTAAATAAAAATTATCTTCTGATGCTAAATTTGCTACATCTCCTATAAACATAAAAGATAAAGATTATGATTTCTCTCTTTATTTGGCTCATATAGCTATAGTTGAAAGATAACCTTTCTGTGGAACTGAAAATGAAAGTGTTGTAGAATATATGAATGAATTGTCTGATTCAAGTGGAATATTTGCTGAAGACATTAAAAGACGCACTTACTTTGTCGCTAAAATATTTCCTTTCTTATTAAAAGGAGAAGTTAAAACTTGGTATAATAATTTGTCTCCTGGTTCAATCACTATTCCTAATTGTTTTCTTGATGCTTTCTTTCAAAAATATTTCCCTACTAGTGCTTGTAACGTGCCAAATTTTGGAAGCAACAAAAACTTAATTATAAAAGATCGAAAATTCTGAGCCAACAAAAACTTTTTGAAATTTCTTGTTAATGGATGTGTTGTCCCTTATATGCTATGTTTGTCAAGTTGTGTTTTGTTGTTTGTGTTGATGACCTCTAAATAACAACCTTCTAAAATCCAACAAGGTATATTATGACCTCTGAAATCCAGGTTATGAAAAGTAAAATAGTACATATATCTTCTCCTGTCTTATTTTTAACAAACTATGTTTATCATGATGTTTTAATTTTAGCAACTACCCAAAAGACCTATTATTTGAGAGAGTAAAAGTATTTTCATAAAGCATATGTTTGTAAAGCTATAAAGAACTATATAATAAGTCCTAATATATTTTGAATTTAATATGTTGCAAGTATTAGTAACCCTCTTTTCGAAAACCCCAATTTCATTTAACCTTTGGGAATCAATTCCCAAAGTGTCTGTTAAAATATATTCCTACCAAAAGCCTTGTCTTGATCATATTGGTCACCATCTCAACTTATAGTTGTTATATCCTAAATGCTTGGAGTTTTTATTCATTTACTTATTTGTGGGATTGTTTGGCTTATATTTGAATTTTGCTTATTTTGATATGTGGATACTATGTGTCCATTTTGGTGTGTGGTTTGATATGAGTTATATCATGTTTGAAAGTTGTCTTTTATGATTGTGGTGTGTTTACCTTTTATTATTATGTTTGATTATAAGAGAAACCCAAATATTATTCTTTTTCAAATAGGAGATAATTATCCTCATTACTATTAACCTTTAGCCTTTCCAGAGCATGATAACTAGAGTTTAATTTGTTCAAATTGGAAATGCAACCCACCTAACCTCATCCTTGACATCTTTACTTCTCATCAATAACCTTCCTTAAAGTTCACAAAAATGTTTGATCACTAATTCTTGTTTGTTTTGAGTGCTTCTGTATAAGGTGGCCATATGTTATGTTATTAGATAGCCTTTTCCCATTTTCTTATCTTGTGGTTGTTTATCCCTTTTGACCTAATCTGTTTAACCAAGTACTGCACCTATATCTCCTCTAATCAACCCATCTTTTCTTTTGACTTTATGGTCAAAGAATCAACTAATCCATTTTTGTTTGGTGGCCTAGTCTAATCAGCTCAAATGACACATTAACCTAAAACTAACACCCCCTCTCCTCCAACTCCTAATCTTGGTCGTGCCAGAACCAACACACAACCCCTGGACGTTTTGGTCATCAACCCTGCCCATCACTAGCTCGAATATCTTCTTTTTTTCTCTTGTAGGTAGTTAAGCAAACCCTTGTTGGGAAGAATCAGTGGAGCACCACCCCCTCCACCCAATCCTTGCCCATGACCCCCTCTTGACCTCTCCTCGCGCCTGCAACTCGGGCAGACGCTCCTCCACCACCCCTCTTAAAATGTGTTGTTTCAAATATTCAAACTAGTGAATTAATTTATCTATTTTTGAAACTAGAAATATTTGCTAAAGTTTTATATTATTTTATTTTTCTATTTTCTTCTAAAAAAGAAAAGAATAAAAAGAAAAGAAATAAAACAGAGGAAGAAAAAAACCTTACCTGGGCCAAACCCACCTCCTTTTTTTTGGGTCCAGCCCAACTCCTCCTGTACTTTCTTCTTCGTACGAAACAGAGGAACACGACGGAGGCGTGACCTCGTCCATTGACTTCCATGTCGCCCCCACTCCACAACTGCTCCCCTCTCCTTAAAGCCACTCCCCCAGCCCTGAAACCCTAGCCGCCTCGTCCTCCTTCCCCCTGCGCCGCCACCCTCTTCTCCCTCTTCCTCTTCCCTGTTCTCTCCACTGAAGAACCAACCACCGTGGTAGAACCTGTGAAGCTCCACCAACCCGATGCCCTGGTCTCCTTCGGCCCCTCTCGAGCGCGGGAATGGATCCTCCTCTCCATCGTCGTCATCTACGCAAAAGATCGGAGCCGGAGAAGGTCCAGAGCAACGCCAAGGTCGGCCAATCGACGTCGCTTCTTCTTTCCGTCATGGAAGCCGCCCATGTCTTCCCCGAGCCGCTCCCTACGCCTACAGCCAGCCTTATGTCAGCCGCACCTCCTTCTATCTCTTTTCCCTCCTTTCCCCTTGCTCTGGGCCAGCCTTCGCACGGCACTGTCATGATCTTCATCGTTTCCGTCTGTCACCGTTCCGTTCATTTTCTTAAGTCTGAAACTTTCTGACGAAAATTCATGTAACAAGGTCCCTCTGCCTCATTGTTCAAGTTGGCCTCAAAAGCAAACATGAACAAAGTTGTAGTCCAGTGGTTGCGCTACCGATCTTGCAGCCCGCATATCGCGAGGTCGACTCCGCCTCGACGCAAGGAAACAACTCCTTTTTTCTCTATTTTTTTTCTTCAAATCTGGCGTCCTTTGTCGGGGTCATAAACTGTCCAATTCATAATCTGTCACCATCACCGAATCGGCCCAGTGGCTAGTACCACCTATCCTTCGATCGCCCGGAGACCCGAGTTTGAATCCCGTGGGCGCGATGGCATAAAAAAGACCCACTTTTATTTCTTCCCGGTCGCTGACAGCTGGGTCTCACCCGTCATTGACTGATGTGCTGGGAGGAATTGCACCGAGCCCCCTGTTTCTCTGTTTTTCGCACAGGAGCACTCACTGATACTTTTTCATCACGAGCAGGTCCCTGTAAATTGCAGAAACACCCCTAGATTTAAAATGATAACAACTTTTAATCTATAACTCCAAATGAAATAATCTTTATATCCTTATTTATCAGAAAAATGCAATGAACATTAATATGCCATTTTGCATGTTTTATTTTAATTTCCTAGTGTAATTTATTTGTTGCGCCTAAATAATTAAATATGGAATGTGTTAGGCTTTGCTTAATTATTGCCCTATTCCATCTAATTTAATTAGATCACCCATGCCATGTGTTACCATGTTAACAAACATTTAATATTGTTGAGTAGATAAATAACTTGCACCTAAATATTAATTGTCGGGGTTGCTTTCCCGCTTAATTTGGATCAATTGCATTTGTTTTGCATCTTGCCATGTCATGCATCATTCTCGTATGATCATGCTGGATCTTTTGCCGTAGTTGTAAAATGCATCTTTGACGCTTTCCAGTGTTTGTTGCTTCTTCGCGGATAAGACGTTGAGATGTGTGAGCAACGACAAGATCTTCTTCCATGCGGGATTCTAGGCAAGCAAAGTTTGCTTGTTTACCTATACATTGTATTTCATACTTGCCGTTGATCTCTGCTACCCTAGTATTCGATTCTTTATCGCGATCCCATCACATGTTATCATGCAGCCCATACAGCTTTATTTCCCACATCCTATTACCGTTGCATGTTTATTTGTTGGCCTTAGAGTCGTAGCGCATGCTTAGAGTTGGTTGCAGTGGGGCCTCAAGGGAAACTGATGGCAATTAAGGTACTCCTTTTAATAAAGTACCAGAGTAAAGCATTAACACTCCATGAATACATGTGATCGTCACATCTTGACTGTTTTGACTAGGTTGATCATACGAGTCGTTTGTTGGTCTATTATTTCATATGCTTATTATGATAGATTATTCTACCTTAGTAAAATGGTGTCTTATATTGGGGTATTATAACTAAAAGATAAGGCACCAGCGGAAGGCCTTGCGATGTGCTTTGTTCCGCTAAGTGTCGACCTAGGAACACAGATTTTGTCCTCGGATCAAATTTTGAACGCACTAAACACTTTTGGGAGGCCCTATGGAGCCCCCCTTGACTTTAACTAGAACTTCAACTTGTCCGGGAGCCGCCCCTAGTCCGGGTTTTCCATTTTTCTCATATGCATTGATACTAGTGTAGTATTTTTTTGGCGGTGTGCCTTGTTACATGCATATAGGGCGCGGCCTGTTGGTGTGGAGGGGTGTGTCTTGCGGGAATCCTCACCCTTTTGGTCGGGACCAGCATAGCTCCCATGGCTCCTTGGACTTGTTGTGTGAAGGAAAAGGGTTGGGTTGAGAGGCCCTAATGTTTTGACTGGGTTGATCATACCAGTATGGGTACAATAGTGCACCCCTGCAGCGTATAATCTTATCGATGAGCCGTGTCCACGGTTATGGACGACTTGCTGATGATGCTGGTTAACAAGATCTAGACAACTTGAACCCAGTTAATGTTAATTAATTTGACTAGTAACATAGAATTGCGTTCACAATAAATGGTAAATAAAAACATTCAATGTGTGAGTTTTCCGAATTGCTTCCTCATACTTGGTTGAGGGGGTTAATCCGAGAATGGGTTATGATTGGTGCTAGTTGTAGTTGGTTACTTATGCGCTCTCTTATCCCTCTCTAATTACACGGAAGTTGTAGCATGTCTCTATTAGGTTGCTAGTGCTGCTGCCGCTATGTCCACCTACTCCATATTTTGGGAGATGGTGTAGAAAGTAGTCAGGTTGGTTTTGCTTGCCAGGGAGTGCCCTGGCCCTCTTTTGGGTTGTGCTTTATGTGCAGTTAACAGGTTTGAAGTTTGACGATGTTATCTTGGGAATCCCTCCGGCTTGGTGATATGGCGCCATCGCTTATCTTCAAGGCTCTTAGTCCAATTTATATCTTATCCGTAGTCGGATATGTAACATCCCAAAAATTGTAAAAATTTAAAACTTTGCATTCATGCATCATTCATCATTTAGGCATAACATTACATCACATAAGTACTAAATAAAATTTCAATTATAAGTTTAAATAATTCATAATTCTATAAAGTGTTTATTTAAACTTCTTTAATAAATATAATTTTTCCAAACTATTTAATGGGCAAGTATAATGCTAAAAAGTTCTAATTTTAATAACCTTTCCAAAACATATTTTTATGATTTTTTCTGAAATGTTTTGAATAGGTTAGAAAATCATTTTGGAAATCAGTTTTTAATGTTATTTAAAAGAATAGGAGTTCGGGCTGGCCCATGTGCTATCTGTCGCGCATGTCGGGGGGCTACCCCCCGGGTAGAGCAGATCCCGGCACTATTCGACAGTGTGGCAACAGTACTTGACCTTTGGCGAGAGCAAGGGCCACCCCCTGGGGCGCTGAAGGGGTAACTTGACCTTTCGGAGCTGGTAGAGCACAAGGTGCCTCCTGGCGAGCGCGAGGGTCATCCCTGGCGGCTATAAATAGCCACCCCGAGCCCTCATAACAGCACAAGCATCAGCGGGTGGTTCCTCTAAGAACTAGCTTCTCGAAGATGGCTTTGCTGGTAGGCTAAGACATCTTCGAGAGGCTAGGCCTAGAGATACTCATCCTAAGAGGAACTCGGGTGCATCCGTGAGAGACCTCGGACCTTGTGGCTCCGAATAGACTCCCGGAAGGAGAAGTACTCGGAGGTACCGGATAGGCAATCCGGGTAAGTGCTAACCGGAACGTTTATCTCGGTCCTAGCAGGTTACTAGATATGTGCAGGAAGGACTCGCAAGGTCGAGCAAGGAGGTGACCGGCATGAGGGATGCCGGTAGGCCGTCGACGGTCTGGAGCAGGCTTTCCCGCCTGATGCGGGGGGGAAGTACCGTCCCCCCTGACACAGAAGCATGGTCACCTCCCACCTGACACGAAAGCATGGTCACCTCCCGCCTGACACGGGAGCGCATCAGCCGGTACGACAACGGTACGACAAGACCGGACATGCCTAGCCCGGCAATCCAGAAAAGGCTACGCGGGATGGGCAAAGACATGTCCTGTCTCTGACGGGGGGACAATGAGGTTCCAGGACGGCGCCTGCCGTCCTTGCCGGAATGATGACGAAGGGGCTACGTCGGATAGCACGGCGGCTAGGTCGCACTAGCCGGTGTCGACATAACCGTTAGGCCTGTCCGGTGGGGCCAAGCCGGATTAGGGTTTCCAGCCCTCCTGGCCGGAACTCTATAAAAGGCGCCATAACTGCTCCAGCAAAGAAGAGACCAACTTGGGAGCAAAAACTCTAGTCTCATTTACTCCTAGAGCATTTACTTCCTCCTCCCTCTAGTTCATCTAGTTCTTCGTCTTCTTCACCTCAAGAGCTCTAAGAGCAAGTTGTAGCTCTTGTTCCACACTTAAATTGAGAGGAAAGGCAGAAGTAGGGGTGTTACCTCCCCACGAGGGCCCCGAACCTGGGTACTTCGTGTGTGTGTTGTGTGCCTTCGTGAATTTGTTCGTGTTTGCTACATCTTTCCCCTCGCGCTTTGATCTTGTTTCTTGTTCTTGGGAGATCTCAGTTACACCGGGATCCTCCCCGTGTGAGCTCTTCAGCTCGCTATCCCTCCCCGGATCCACCAACGTCCATCGGCCCCACACACTAGCCATCCTATGGCATCTGCCGTGACACCACCACGACAGTTGGCGCCCACCGTGGGGCTGGTAGAGGCGTTGGCTGGTGTACACATCCGGACGGGTTCCCCCGTTCACTTCGGCGTCCGGGTTCTCTCTGGCCTTGTCGTCAGGCTGGGCGAAATGGATTTCGTCAGCGACAATGCCGGGTGCTTCCGGAACAAACCCTTCCCGGTGAACGGATGCCTCATCGACTTCGGTGGCTTCACCACCTCTGTCGCCACCGAAGTTATCTGCAGCTACCCGGACGTTGTCCTGGAAGCTGAGGATCCTCCCATGCTCTGCGCCAATCGGGGTCCGTGTGCCAGTCGCACCACGAGCTCCGTCGCGGTCATGATGGTCGGGGCAACTGAGGAGGAGTACCAGGACGCCGACGGCGATGCCGGTAGCGGCCATGTTCGCTTGGCGAAACCTCCTCGGGAGAGAGGTACGGCCCGAGACGGCGATCCGCAGCCGTCCTAGCCCCGTCGTCGCCCGGATCCCCTCTCGGGTCTGGTGGCCAAGTTGGCTGTCCCCTTGACAGCTGAGGCAGACACCCAAGCCACTTCGGCCGACTTGGATGAGCAACGTAGGTTGCTGCTCGCCGTAGCGCAAGAGATCGCCGAGATCAGGCGTGAGCTCAGTGCTAGCCTCCGGGAGTACAATGCAGCTCACGGGTTCCTTAAGATAGACTCCCGGGACAAGCGCATCGCGGATCTGTGCAAGAAAGGCAGAATGGTGAATGATGAGCTGGCCGGTGGAGCCGCAACCAGTCATACGGGTTGCATGATCTCGGCTGGGAAACCGGTATACAACTCGCCGGCAAAAACTCTTAGGGCTGTCGAAGCCGCCATGGCAGAGCTGGCTGGGCTATCCGGTGAGGCTTTGCGCAAGCAGCGGGAGCGGGTGAATGAGTTGGTCGTCGAGGCCAACCGGCAGAACCAGGCCTTCAAGAAAAAGAACCTCGGGGCGGTATCACAAGTGCATTCAGCTAGGTCTGACAGCCAGAGATCGGGCGGAGAGGCCTCCTCCCCGCATCCGAGTAGAAGCAAGAGCAACAGCCGGAGCCGAAGTCGCGGCTCCGGGAAAAACAAGCAGTTGCAGACTTAAGACCCGGCCTTTGCCGGTATCCAGCAAGCCGAGCAGCATAATTCGGGGCAGGTAGAGAGTACTCGTGGTGATGGCGACCGTGGTGTAGGAAACAATAACCCGGCTAGCCGTGGTAATCCACCCCGGAATCCGCCACACGTTCAGGGAAACCAACGAAGGGAGGCCGCCTCTGTCCCGCAGCAAGCTGTGATCCCAGTACAAGACAGGCACAACGATGGCAACTCCAGGTTGCAGCAGCTTGGGTACCAACCCAATGAGAATCCTTTGGGATCTCGGATAGGAACCAGACAACTGGATCCGGCCGATGCCAGAATCCGGCTCGACCGGATTCACCAATCCGAGCTAGTGGAAGAGCAAGGACCTCCGGGACCTGCCTGCTTTGGACCCCGGATCATGCGGTTGCCGCCTGTCCGGAACTTCCAGCTCAACCGAGGTGCTAAGACCTATGACGGCAGCAAGAAGCCGGAGTACTGGTTGACCGACTATGTAACTGCAGTAAGCATAGCCGGTGGAAACAGACGCTGGGCGGTACGTTATGTGCCGCAGATGTTGGAAGGACCTGGCAGAATCTGGCTGAACAACTTGAGAACCGGCAGCATAGACTGCTGGTTAGATTTCGAGGAGGCGTTCATCAGCAACTTCACCAGCACGTACAAAAGGCCCAACAGACCTCAACAGATCGCCATCTGTAGGCAAAGTAGCAACGAAACCGACCGGGAGTACCTTACCCGGTGGAGCAACATTCGCAATTCTTGCGAAGGAGTGGTTGAGGCACAGACCATCTCCTGGTTTGCGCAAGGATGTCGGCACGGCTCAATGCTTTGGCAGAATTTGCAAAGGAAGATGCCGACGACCTTGGCAGAGACCATGCGCATCGCCGATACCTACACGCTTGGAGATCCCATGCAACCCCTGGTGGATGTCGGTGATTCCAACAGGAGGAATGCGGGACCTCAGCGTTCGGGATCGAGCAGAAGCCATGATTGCCAAGATTTTGGCAAGAAGAGGAATCAGCCCGAGTACCACCATGCCGCACAGCATGTCGCAGCTGTGACCCAAGATCAAGAAGATGCCGCCAACAGTCAGCGCCAGAAAACAAGTGGCCCGGCTTGGGGTCAGAGCCAGGAAGTACAGAAAACTTGGGTGGACCAGAAGAAGCCCCTGACGTATGAAGAGATGCTGAACAAGCCATGTTGTTACCATACCCTGGAGGCCAACAAGCCGGCGAACCACTCCACTCAGCAGTGCAGCTGGTATCAGCGCACATTGCAGGAGGGCAGCACGGGGGCTACTCGGCCGAGTGCTCCGGCATCTCGACCCAACATTCCGAGACCTCCCACTCCGGCTTCCGGAGCCAACGCGATCCGGATTAATCAACCTCACCGAGGACCCCCGCCCCGGCCGGTGAACATGGTGCACACCCGGAACGACAATGGTGCAGGCCCCAGTAATCAACCCGGACATCAGCAAGGTAACTAACGGGAGGCACATAAGAGCTATGTGGTCTTCGTGACCGAGCCCACTGACCGGAAGAGTGTGCGGCAGCGCGCCCTAGAAGTGAACGTTGTGATTCTGGCGGTGCCCAAGTTCTTGCACTGGTCCGAGATGGAGATCATGTGGAGCCGGAAGGATCATCCCAAAGTTATGCCTAAGCCGGGGGCGTATGCCTTAGTGGTAGACCCAACCTTTGTCGGACCCAGCCTCAACGTCCGCTGCAGTCGGGTTCTGATTGACACTGGCAGAGCCATTAACATCATGTACAAGGATACGATGCTGAAGCTGGGGGTGTCCATCAACACCTTGCTACCTACCGAGACGACCTTTCATGGCATTGTGCCCGGAGTCTCTTGCTCACCCATGGGTAAAATCTGGGTTGAGGTGTTATTCGGAACCCGGGAAAACTGCCGAACCGAGAGCTTGGAATTCGAGGTCGTGGACCTCGTAAGCCCGTACCACGCACTGATCGGCAGGCCAGCCCTGGCCAAGTTCATGATCTCAACTCACATTGGCTACCTGAAGATGAAGATGCCGGGTCCTAACGGCATAATCACCATCTCGGGGGACCACAAACTCTCCATGGAGTGTGCTTCGGCCGACTCGTGTTTAGCTGAGTCCCTGGTGATAGCTGAGGAAAAGAAGAGGATCCAGCAAGTGGTGGCGCTGGCCAAGACATCCCAACTCGGGATGCCCGGGATGGCGAACCCGGAGCAGAGCGCGTCGTTCCAGCCACCAAAGGAGACGAAGAAGGTGGGGGTGGACCCCAGCAACCCGGAGCGCCAGGTCATCATTGGCAGCAACCTGGACAGCAAATAGGAAGGCGAGCTCGTCGACTTCCTCCATGAGAATTGGGATGCTTTTGCATGGTCGAGTGACGATCTGCAAGGTGTTCCGAGGGAGTTGGCTGAGCACTCTCTGTTTGTTAGACCGGATGCGAAGCCGGTGAAGCAACCGACTAGGCGCCTCTCGGATGAAAGAAGAGCTGCCATCATGGAGCATCTTGCTATACTGCTGGCTGCCGGATTCGTGATGGAAGTGCTGCACCCGGATTGGATATCGAATCCGGTCCTGGTAGAGAAGAAGAAAGATGATCCCCTCCTGCTTAAGGTGTGGCACATGTGCATCGACTTCACCAACCTCAACAAGGCAAGTCCAAAGGACCCGTTTCCACTTCCCCGGATAGATCAAGTGATCGATTCCACTGCCGGGAGTGAACTCTTGACTTTTTTAGATGCCTACTCTGGTTTTCACCAGATACCTTTGAATCCGGATGATCAATTGAAAACTGCTTTTATCACCCCATATGGGGCTTATTGCTATCGTGTCATGACTTTCGGTTTGAGAAATGCTGGTGCTACGTACCAGAGGTGCATGCAGAAAAGATTGCATGACCAGATAGGCCGGAATGCCGAGGTCTATGTCGATGACATAATCATAAAAACAAAAGAAAAAGCCTCATTGATCGATGATCTGAGGGAAACATTTAAGAACTTAAGAAGGTTCCGGATGAAGTTGAATCCGGATAAGTGCACATTCGGCGTTCCGGCAGGAAAATTACTCGGTTTCCTCATCTCAAGCCGGGGAATTGAAGTCAACCCGGGTAAAATACGTGCTATCGAGAGCATGAAATTGCCCGTACGTCTCAAAGATGTGCAGAAGTTCACTGCTTGTCTTGCATCCCTAAGTCGGTTTTTGAGCCGACTAGGTGAGAAGACCTTGCCCCTATACCAATTGATGAAGAAGAGAAAAACATTCGTTTGGACCCCGCAGGCCGATGCGGCGTTCAACGATTTGAAGAGAATGCTCTCAACAACACCCGTGTTGGCGTCCCTGTTGCCCAAGGAGCCTATGCTGCTGTATATTGCTGCCACTAACCGGGTAGTCAGTGTAGCCATTGTGGTAGAGAGGGAAGAAGGGGACAAGCTGATACAGAGACCGGTGTACTACCTCAGCGAGGTGATCTCGGAATCCAAGCAGAACTACCCGCACTACCAGAAGATTGCATATGGAGTGTACATGGCAGTGACCAAGCTCAAGCACTACTTCCGAGAGCACCCAGTCACAGTGGTGTGCGAGGCTCCCCTCGCCGAGATCATCGGTTGCAAGGATGCTAGCGGCCGGGTTGCCAAATGGGCCATCCAGTTGTCTCCGTACGCTCCGGCATACGAGAGACAAGATGCCATCAAGTCGCAGGCGCTGCCGGACTTTTTGGTACACTGGGCCGAGATGCAGTACGAACCTCCGATGCCGGATTACAATTTATGGAGGATGCATTTCGATGGCTCCAAGGCCAAGATCGGGTTGGGTGCCGGAGTGGTTCTCACCTCACCAAAACAAGATGTGCTGAAGTATGTCCTGCAAATTCATTTCCGGGCATCTAACAATGTCGCTGAGTACGAGGCCTTGGTTCATGGACTGAATGTCGCCAAGGAGATCGGCATCTGCCGAATAGAGTGTTTCGGCGATTCCGACCTCGTGGTGCAGCAGGTGTCGGGGAACTGGGATGCACTGGATGCCAACATGGCCTTGTATCGGTTTCATGTGCAGAAAATATCCGGATTTTTCGAGGGATGCGAGTTCAAGCACATACCCAGAGGAGAAAACGAGGCAACAGATGTACTGTCCAAGCTGGGATCATCTCGGGATGCTATCCCTCCCGGGATCACTCTCGAACACTTGAGGAAGCCATCTATTCAGCCCTCACCCGAGTCGGATTCTATCTTCAACCCCAAGGAGCCTGGTTCGGAAGCTGTACCCATGGAAGTAGAAGTCGGGAGCATCGCATCGAACCCGGGGACTGCACCACAGTGCTCAGAGAGGCAAAGAAAGATGATGATGGAGGTGATGTCGGCAGAACCAATGGACATAGATATTCCCGTGTTCCCGGTTCGACCTGTCCCGGGATGGGCACAGCCCATTATGGTTTACATCTTGGAAGGAACACTCCCGGAAAGCGAAGTGGAAGCCCGGCAGATAGTGCGGAGGTCAAAAGCATACACCGTCATCAATCAAGAGCTATACAAGAGGAGTGTCACCAAGGTACTCCAGAGGTGTGTGGAACCGGAAGAAGGCCAAGAGATGCTACTGGAAATACACCAGGGAGAATGTGGACATCATGCATCATCCCGGGCCCTGGTGTCGAAAGTGTTCCGGCATGGGTTCTACTGGTCTACTGCGTTACAGCAGACAGAAGACATTGTCCGTAAGTGTGGAGGATGCCAGAGGTTTGCTCACCGAATACATATGCCGGCATCGTCACTGTAGACACTACCTATCACTTGGCCATTCGCGGTATGGTGTTTGGACATGGTCAGGCAGTTCAAGCCGCCAAGAGGCAATATGACACATATACTAGTCATGGTGGACAAGTTCACCAAGTGGACAGAGGTCAAACCAATCCGAAAGTGTGACGGACACACCGCCGTGCAATTCCTGAAAGACATCATCTTGAGGTACGGATACCCACACAGCATCATCACGGATAACGGCACCAATTTTGCCGTGGGGAATTCGCTCGATTTTGTGCTGAGAAGGGAATCCAGTTGGATGTGGCATCATTCGCACACCCGGAAGCAAACGGGCAAGTTGAGAGGGCAAATGCATTGGTCTTGGCCAGCATCAAAGCCCGCTTGATCGAACCACTGTTGAGAACTACGGGATGCTGGATAGAGGAGATACCGGCAGTGTTATGGGGTCTCCGGACCACACCGAATAGAACTACCGGCTATACGCCATTCTTCATGGTATATGGTGCCGAGGCAGTACTCCCGAACGACATACAATATGATTCACCGAGAGTGACAATGTTCACCGAGACCGAGGCAAAAGAGGCCCGAGAAAATGATGTTGACTTACTTGAAGAAGCAAGAGAATTGGCATTATCCCGGTCTGCAATTTATCAGCAAAATCTCCGTCGCTATCATAGCCGGAAGGTGCAGCCGAGAGTGTTCCGAGAAGGAGATCTTGTGTTGAGGCTCATCCAACGCACGGCCGGAATGCATCAGTTGTCGCCTCCATGGGAGGGACCTTTTGTGATAAGCAGGGCATTGCACAATGATTCTTATTACCTTGTAAATGCACAGGAGGCTAGGAAAGGTGTAATGGACAAATCCGGTGAGGAAACCAAGCGTCCATGGAATGTAGCCCTGCTTCGACCCTTTTACACGTAAAGGGTACAGTGTATGTTGTATTTCGAATTTTTATCTATCAATGAAAGTTCGGCACCCCGGGAGGAACCCGGGGACTGCCTCGTTGTGTGCCCCTTTACTTTGTTCCATTTATTTAGTTCCATGTCGGCAACCCGGGAAGGAACCCGGGGACTGCCTGGTACCTATTTTTTATGTTCTCTATATGCCGGGAAAACCGAGATCGATTCTCAAGTCAAAGTAATGTATGTCATGTGAAATAATCTTGTGACTCGACTGACGAACGCCGAATGGTAGTCAAGAGCAAAGAGCATCAAATGTGGGGAACACGAAACGGTCTCGGGGACTCGGAGCAGGAACTTATCCGGCATATCTTTTTTACTAACCCGGTTATTTTTATGTCGGGAATTCGGCTAACTAGAACTCGGATGTTCATAAGTAATGTATGCCGTGCATGGAATTTTGTGACTCGACTGTCGAACGCCGAAATGGTAGACAAGAGCAGAGATTGCCTAAGTACGGTAGACATGGAAATGAACTCGGGGACTCGTTGCAGAGTAAAGCAACATAGCTCGTTCTTATATATAACATAGTGCAAAGTATGAATTTAAAGAGTATATATTACAAGTTGCACCCGGCATCCCGGGGATTTAACAATTCTACACTTAAAGTGTTTTCTAGGCACTAGGGGAAGCCGGCTTCTCGGATACAACAACAGGAACGGCGACGACAGTCTCCTCCACACCCGCAGCAGTACTCGGAGCATCCGGTTGCGCCTCGGCCTGAGAGGCCTCGGGTGGCGATGGAGTAGAAGCATCCCGGGAGACCACGGTCTCGGCGGCGGCACCGGAAGCGGCATCATCTTCCTCCGGGATCTCGGCGTCCGCGTCACCTGTTGCACCGGTTTCACCATCGTCCTCATAATCTGACTCGGAGTCAGAAGTGATGAGGCTGGTGGTGAAGACGCCGATGTCGGACCAGGACGCGATGTGATGCGCCACCTCTTGGCGCCGCTGGGTCTTGGCCGGATCAGTGCACCACGGCGAGATGGTGCGCAGGCGCTGGATCACATCAAGATCGAGACCCTCGTACCAGCTAACCACATGGGTCAAGACTTGGTCGGCGCCAGCCCGCGCACCGGAGCGCTTCCAAGCGTGAAGTCGCTTGCCGGCATCTCGGAGCGTAGTCGCCAATTCGCTGACCGAGAGGGTAGTGCTGACGCCTGGCCATAGTGCTCCATGGACATGGACGGCCGCACTGATCAGCTCGGTCCCGATCGACCGGAGAGGCACTATCCGGGCCTTCAGGGCGGTGAGGTGGTCCTCGATGTCCCAGGAGTCCGAGACAGGACCCTTCCCGGCACGCTTCTCCTGGGCGGCAGCGACTGCAAGGTTGGCGGCGTCGCGGGAGTGCTCAAATTGCCCTTTAAAAAGAAGAGTTGTCAAGCGGCCAGGTCATGAGGATGGTATCAGTAAAGAAAGAGAGCAGGAGAAAAAGATCTCGGTAAACTTACTATTAAGGTCCCGGTTCAACCCGGTCAGCTCGGAGAGCCAGGTATCCGCCTTGGACCGTAGAAGCGCCAGCTCGGTCTCGGCATGGTGCGCGCGCGCCTCGGATTGATCCAAGGTCTCCTTCTGCTTCTTAGACACCTCCACGAAGCGCGTCTTCATGTCAGTCGCGGCGAGTTTGGCCTTCTTGAGCTCGGCGCTTAGCCGCGCGATCTCGGATTGGGTTGCGGCAAGCGCAGACTTTTGCTCCACCGAGACGTTTCGCGCGGCATCCCGCTCCTCCCGGAGGCGCCCCTCACACTTCTTGGACTGACCAAAGTCAGCAAGAAGCCGGTGGAAGATGCTGGCCCGTTTCTTGCCGCAGTCCTGAATTCAAACAGAGAAAGCAATGTCAGTCTCGGGAAGGATCCAGGGGACTCGGGGTGTTCTGGGATCTGTGTCAGTCAAAACTACTCGGTAGGGAAGATCTCGGGGACTCGTGTTCAAAGTCTTGTGATTATTTCTAAAGATTGGAGCCTAGTGGTCTGCTATTCGGTGGAATCTAGAGCACTAAGCACCAATCTCGGGGACTAGTGGGGATGGAACAATTAAAATTTTAGAAAAGGTAAAGGGAACAAACTTACTTCGACCACCCGAGTGACGTCCAGCGCGGCCACCTGGAGAGCGTGTAGAGCTTGGGCGTTGCGGCTAGGGCTGGCAGCGTGCAAATCCTCCACGATCTCGGAGGCATCGGCGGCGATCCAGGATTTATTGTATTCTTCGACAACACGCACGCCTGAACCGCCAGGCGCGCTAGCAGCGACGACCTCCCGGATCCTGAAGGCATAAAGGAGCTTACGGTTGCTCGCAGCGTCTGCAGGGCGGCAGTGGGGATCTCGTCTGGAGGTGGCGGTAATCGCTAAAACATACCCGTGCTTAGGGCCAAGTCTTGGGCCGAAGATGTCGGAGGAGTAGTAGGTTTGGCGGAGGCTGTTTTCTGCCCGGCGGCCTTGCTACGCGATTTCCCGGGAGGATGGTCAGATTGCCTGGAAGGGGCCGTGGGCTTCTTCGGCGGAGGAATCTTGCCCGGGGCCGGCCGGGAGGAGGCTCCCGGCACGACCTGCCGAGGAGGACTGGCGATGTCCGTCTCAAGTTCGGACACCCTGCGCGGGCTGTCCGGGAGGAAGATGTCTTCGGATGCGGCGGTAGCCTGGGCCGGAATCTCATCCACCGTGGGACGAGCATCCGGAGTCGCAGCGGCAGTCTGCGCGGCACCAGGGGCAGAGTGCTCGCTGTCTGGTGCGGAAGGGCGAGATGGAGAAGGAGCAGCCCGAGGCGGGCTAGGAGTGCGGGATCCCGGAGGTTGGGAACCCGCGGATGCCGGGACGTCAAGTGCATCTCTGAAAAAAGTATATCAGAAAAGACATCGGGAGAAGACAAAACCATGTAACTGAAGGCAAAAAGGTCTTACCCGGAATCGACGGTGGGAGGACCTCTACTTCGGCGTGGAGGCTTCTCGGCCGTTTGCTTGTTCGGCCTGCTCTTCTTGGAGGTGGTGCCGGGTGCACCGGCAGGGGTGGTGTCGGAAGACGCACGCTTGCGGGTCTCGGCGCGCTTCGTCACGGCCGTGGGTCTCGGAGCCACTGGCGAAGCCTAGTTGAGGGGAAGAGCGTCAATCACATCGAGTATTTGACAATCAATCTCATCCTCATCATCTGATGAAACGGAAATAACCTCTGAGGTTGAAGGGTTACCCGGAGCAGCAGCACGAGCTAGAGGAATGGCAAGGTGGTCCTCGCTGTCGGGATCCTCTCTCGGCATCTTATCCGGTGCCGGGACGTTCGGCGTGAACTTCCCACCGGCATGCATCGCGTCCTCTTCGGTCTGCCGCTCGAATAACTGCACGAACAACTCATTGCATGACAACCATGCCGGTTTCCAGCAGAATCCAGGTGCAAATGTAAGTTGGCGAAAGACAGACACAAGCACCTGCCGTAGTGGTTTTTTCCGGGAACCCCCGACAAGACCCTAAGTATAGTCATCCGGCATCTTCGTCGGGCGACTGCGGAATGGTCCAACCCGAAGATGCTGGTCCTGGTGGGATCTAATATCCCGTCCTTATGGCACATCTTGTGCACTCAGGTCTGTAGGGGGCAGACGCGGCGAATGATAAAGCAGCGCAGGAGGTCGTCGGACGTCATTTTATCCGTCAGCACATTGAGGACGTCGTGCATGCATCTGACCTCCTCGGTATCCGGGAGCCGGTTTCAGAGGTCGAATTCGCGGGGAGGACCAATGACGAACTCTGGTAGATTGATGAAATCCGGGTTCGAGGATCCCGGACCATCTCCCGAAACCTCCCGGTTCTTCACGTAGAAGAAGCTACGCTGCCACTTCCGGCAAGATTCTAGCCCCTGGACTTTGGGGAATCCGGAGTCAGCGCAGGGAATTATAGTGGCCGCCCCGCAGTCGACTAAGTCTTTGACCTTCTTATCCGGGTTGGGGATGACTTGGCGGCGGAGGATGAAGTACTTGGCCCAGAGGTCCAAGAAAGGCCACACGCCGAGATACGCTTCCGCGAAGGTGGTGAAGACCGAGAGCATCATAATTGCGTTGGCTGGGAGATGAGGTTGGAGGTCGTAGGTGTCGAGGAAGTCGCGGAAGAAGGGGCTAGCCGGAAGCCCGAACCCACGCTCAAAATGCGTGAGGAATACAACGTATTCCCCGGGTTGGGGTTCCGGTTGGACCTCGCCCTCCGGAAGTCTACTCTCAACTTCAATCCGGTGCGTCCGGTACAGCCAGTTGAGATCCTTCTGGATGGTCTCGGACCCATCCCAACACCCCCGAACACTCTCTTCACCCATGTCGGAGGGACCTGAGGATGTGTCCGGGTTATTCTGCAGGCGGAACGGCGGTTAGTCGAGTTAGTCTACCGAGAGCTAAGACTCCGGATCACAAACTCCTAAAAGCAACCAGGTTCCTAACAAATGAGATCTACCGCGCGCGAATTAATCGAAACTTAATCAACGCAAATATACTCGGGCGAGATACGAAGATGGCCTAATGCGGGTGAAGGATAAAGTGTGGAAGGCACCGTCGTCAACACCGCGCGGCTAGCGCTCGCCAGCGGCGGCGCAACCCACGGATGCGTGGTTTCACGGCCGAGCGCGTAGCATCGCCGTCGTGGTGAAGCTCGCCGTGGCGGGTGGAAGAACTCACCGAAGGGAATGAGGCCGATGACGAGCGAGAGTAGCGCGGCCCGATGGTGAAGGCGAAGCGCTCCAGCAACGAACGGCAACGGCGGTGCAATAGCTCCGGGCGCGGCGACGGCGAGGTGCTCGAGACGGTGGTGGAAGAAATGAGGAGTTGGGGAAGCGGAAGAAGTGACCGTTCCGGTCCCCTATTTATGGGGGGGATCCAGAGCGGTTTCCGAGTTTCCCGCCCACGATCTCTCCGATCGTGGGTGGGATCAGTTTTGTGCCGCGCCGCACGTGGCGTCCCCAGGAGCGCCCGATCCGGCCACACCGCGGGCCACAGAGCCCCAACGGTTGGACTTCGGATCGGCTGCGGCTCCCGGCGCGCGAACCCGAGCAGTGGCGTGCTCGGTCAGAAGCACTCGAGTGCATTTCGGCCTCGACAAGACCTCGGGTGGGACCCAGCCCAAGATTTGGAATTCAATCCGGCGCGAACAATAATATTCACTGACGGGGCACTATCCGGTTAGGAGCATGGCCTTCCAGTCGAAAGGATCTCGGTGCGGGGATCTCGGTAAAAATCGTCTCGGCATCAAATCAAAGGATCGTCTCATGTTTCCTTGGATGATTGTTGTTATTAAAGCTGATCCCGCACATCATCCGGGGTCGCTGCGCAGCACCAGCTTCGGGGACTAGTGTCGGGGGGCTACCCCCCGGGTAGGGCAGATCCCGGCACTATTCGACAGTGTGGCAACAGTACTTGACCTTTGGCGAGAGCAAGAGCCACCCCCTGGGGCGCTGAAGGGGTAACTTGACCTTACGGAGCTTGTAGAGCGCAAGGTGCCTCCTGGCAGGCGCGAGGGTCATCCCTGGCGGCTATAAATAGCCACCCCGAGCCCTCATAACAACACAAGCATCAGCGGGTGGTTCCTCTAAGAACTAGCTTCTCGAAGATGTCTTTGCTGGTAGGCTAAGACATCTTCGAGAGGCTAGGCCTAGAGATACTCATCCTAAGAGGAACTCGGGTGTATCCAGGAGAGACCTCGGACCTTGTGGCTCCGAAAAGACTCCCGGAAGGAGAAGTACTCGGAGGTACCGGATTGGCAATTCGGGTAAGTGCTAACCGGAACGTTTATCTTGGTCCTAGCACGTTACTAGGTATGTGCAGGAAGGACTCGCACGGTCGAGCAAGGAGGTGACCGGCATGAGGGATGCCGGTAGGCCGTCAACGGTCTGGAGCAGGCTTTCCCGCCTGATGCGGGGGGAAGTATCGTCCCCCTTGACACGGAAGCATGGTCACCTCCCGCCTGACACGGAAACATGGTCACCTCCCGCCTGACACGGGAGCGCGTCAGCCGGTACGACAACGGTACGACAAGACCGGACATGCCTAGCCCGACAATCCGGAAAAGGCTACCCGGGATGGGCAAAGACATGTCCTGTCTCTGACAGGGGGACAATGAGGTTCCAGGACGGCGCCTGCCGTCCTTGCCGGAATGATGCCGAAGGGGCTTTGCTGGATAGCACGGCGGCTAGGTCGCACTAGCCGGTGTCGACATAACCGTTAGGCCTGTCCGGTGGGGCCAAGCCGGATTAGGGTTTCCGGCCCTCCTGGCCGGAACTCTATAAAAGGCGCCATAACTGCTCCAGCAAAGAAGAGACCAACTTGGGAGCCAAAACTCTAGTCTCGTTTACTCCTAGAGCATTTACTTCCTCCTCCCTCTAGTTCATCTAGTTCTTCGTGTTCTTCACCTCAAGAGCTCTAAGAGCAAGTTGTAGCTCTTGTTCCACACTTATATTGAGAGGAAAGGCAGGAGTAGGGGTGTTACCTCCCCACGAGGTCCCCGAACCTGGGTACTTCGTGTGTGTGTTGTGTGCTTTCGTGCATTTGTTCGTGTTTGCTAGATCTTTCCCCTCGCGCTTTGATCTTGTTTCTTGTTCTTGGGAGATCTCGGTTACACCGGGATCCTCCCCGTGTGAGCTCTTCAGCTCGCTATCCCTCCCCGGATCCACCAACGTCCATCGGCCCCACACATTAGCTATCCTATGACATCTGCCGTGACACCACCACGACAGCGCACGCGCAAGAAAATGGCCCAGCCAGCCCGCGCAGCCCCTTCTCTCTCTTCCCTCTCGTTGATAGGTGGGGCCCACCTGTCAGGTTCGTCAACCTCCCGCTGGAGATCACGCTTATTCCAAATCGGAGCCGGCCGCGATTTCCAAGCGGAATCCGAGCACGGTTGCTCCCCCCGCGTCCTGCACTTAAACCCCCACACCGCCGCCAGTCTCCTCGCCCCAATTCCTAACAATTTTCGCCGCCGGGCTGCCCGGGATCGAGCTTGGAACGCCGCCACGCCCACCGCCGTAATCCTCACCGTACGGAGTACTCCGGTCACGCCGGACCCTCCCCTCGCCCCCCTTGGATTCCCCTTTTCCTAGTGATCGTTTTTACCTTGCCCCGTCTCTTGAATCGCAGCGCTACGTCGCCTTCGTCTGTCACCGACGCCACCGTCCGCCTCGTCGTCTCCGGCGAGGACCCGAGGAGAGGAGGAGACGCCCGCGAAGCCCCCACCGTGCCATCGTCTTCGGCACGCCCCCCTGCACCGCGCGGTAACGATTTCCCCCTCCCGCTCCTTTTCGTGCGCGATTTCGGCGATGGCGCCGCCACGGTCGGGAGTATTCCGGCGACGGCGCCGCCCGTTTTTGGTCCTTGCGTTGTGAATCGTTAGATCTAGATCCAACGGATCTAGATCGATCTCATCACGTTCGTCCGTTTCTAATTAAATTGGACGGCTCGCGCCGTGATCCGTGCGTTGGATCTAGATTGATCTCATCACGTTCGTCCGTTTCTAATTAAATCGGACGGCTCGCGCCGTGATCCGTGCGAATCGGTTTGGGCCAATCAGCGATCGCCACGTAGCCCTCCCTTTATTCATTTTCGCAGGGATTTTATAAATAAAACAGAAAACATGCAAAACTTAGAAAATTCATAACTTTTGATCTGTAAGTTCAAATTTAATAAATTTTATATCCACGGATAGCCCTGCTAGTGTAGTTTATTTTTACATCATTTGTTTTTACTTTTGATAAATTATAATTCGTGTAATTATCAGAGGAGTATTTCGGCTATTAAATCCATAACTTAAATAATAAAAATGTTTTTCAAATAAATTTGATTGTTTTAGTGTTGTATTATTGCCCTCTGTCCAAAAATATTAATATGTGTCTTATTTGAAAACTTTCATAAAACAATAAAAGTTGTAGTTGTAGAATTCAAGTTTTTGCTATATTGTTTTCAATTATTTAATTGATAGGTAAAATAAGAAATTCCTAGAAATTGCATTTCATACATTTAATAACAGAAGATATAAATTATTAATAAGTGTGTCTTGTTATACTCATGGCATATCATGCATGCACACATATTTATGTATGGTGTTGTGTGATATTGTGTGGGTATTTATTTTATGTATTGCTTGTGCTAGATTGTGAAGAAGAGGAAGGACTTGGTTGTGATTGTTATTCTTGTTGTGCTTGCTCCTCCTGCTACCAAGGCAAGTGACATTCATATTATACCCAATATTTTCTATATGCATTTGTAGTATATTTTGAGTAGTATGCATGATAGGATTTTTTTGAACTATTTTATAATGCTAAGTTAGTTTATATTTTGCAAATATCCTAGTAGTGTGTAGCCACCCTTTTTCGATGCAGCCATTAATTTTTTTATTAGATGCTTAGCTATGCTATAAAATTGTTTTTTTAACATGCTATGGAAATATTTCTAAGTGTTAAACTTAAAATACACACCTGGGTGGAATTAGTTGGCATGGTTTATGTTGAGTGGCTATTTGGGACTATGCTTATGGTTGTCGTCGCCTAGGATGAATGTCTATTCTACTTAGGGACATGAGCATGGTGGTTGTCACCCAAAAGTGCACTTGCGGACGGCCACCCAGGAACAAAGAGATTACTAAGTCCCTCCAAGTTTAGATGCTTCCCGTGCAGCCTTTTGACAATGGGCTTTGTCTAGAATAATTAAGTTGTGAGAGTGCAACCTGTCAGCTTGACAAGCAGATGTAGAGTTGGTAGATGGAACGGGTCTTGCTAGTATGGTTGCATTCTTCTTCTGAAAGTTCTTGTCTCAATTCTTTCGTTTCCTTAATGCACTCCGCGTGTATAGGATGTTTGGGTTAATTGAGTCTAAAGGTGAAAGTGCACAACCTCTATAGAGTCGACAATCTGAGTACTTAGCCGTGTCCCCGGTGATGGACTACTTCCAGCAGATGGATAAGGATGGACGGAAGAATCTCAACACCGTTTTTATGAAGTAATATTTAACTAAGGAAAGAATTGTTGGTGCACTTGGTCTTCACCCCTTGGTGCTAAGTCTTTGAGAAACAAAAGAGTTTTACAAAAGAAAGGAGAAAACTTGCTTTCTGCAAAATAGCCTACAACTCCACCAAGCCAAATATGCATATATAATAGACTTGTCGTTTTATATCCACCATAGTCACTTGCCAATACTTCATTGTATTGACCTCCTTCGGGGCTTGCATATTCCAATATGCATGTACTTCTAATGATGAATAAGTTTGGACTCGAGTCTACACCCAACATGTCCGCCTATGGCGCATGCTTGAAGATGGGGCTCATTTGCTATTTGCTTTTGTTGTGAACTCTGAGTATTCTAGCTAGCCCTCATGGCTATGCACTTTGTAATAAAGCTAAACTTAGCTATTTTTGGATCTCGTTGTAGTATTATGATACTTCTGCAATGATACATTATATTTTGTACTGTGGTGCTAGCAGTGATCCAGGGACTAGCACTTAACACAGGTGTTCCATCTTTATATAAAAGATAGGGCGCTACAGGATACTATTTTGCTTCCGCTGTCATTTGAATCTTTGTATTGTATCCTTTGTATCTTGACTCGTTCGAGTCGTTGTTGTATATTATATCTCCTGTTGTTGTGTATGTATCGGAACTGTTGTAATGTTATCACGATTCCACCCACATAATGCACATGTTTCGGCGTGCACATTATGTCTGGTGGGTGACCTAAAATCATTATTATGCGGATTTCGACGTGATCGCTTAAATCTACATCGGCGTGCACATTATGTCTGGTGGGTGACCTAAAATCATTATTATGCGGATTTCGACGTGATCGCTTAAATCTACATAGTACCAATTTTGGGGCGTCGCAAAGTGGTATCAGAGCCAGGTTTAGATCTCCTTGTTGTTTCGATACAATTGGTTATCGAAGCAGCGGGTCCGCAAAAGCCTGTAACATAACCTCGCTAACGGTCATTGTTTCTAGGGTGTCTTAACTATTTGACTAAAATTATTTGGAAAAGATCTCAATAGGCTTCTTTTTATTCCTTACCTCTATTCTATCTCTCCTCTTATCTTATTTGTTTTGGAGTCTCTCCTCTTATCCAACTTTAAAAGTTTTAGGATCCTACGTGTGGGTGGACGATTTCTTGCCTTTATCCTATTAGGTTCGATCTCGGAGTCGTCATCAATGTGAGCAACTCTTCTTGTTAGTGGTGTCCGACAACTTCAAGGTGGAGCTTGAACTTCTTGTTAGTGGTGTCGAGAATTTCAAGGTGGAGCAACAATCTCTTGTTAGTGGTGTCGAGAAGACATCACGGAGCTGAAGACTCCGTAGTTACCCCTCTCTTCTTGTGGTCTCGGCGTGGATCGCGGGACGCGATCCCTTGTTAGTGGTGTCGATTGTAACGCCCCGGGATTTATCCCCAATTAGATTTGGTTGTTTTTCTTTTTCGCATCATCATGTCATCACATTGGCATCTCAGTTATTCAAATTGTTGCATTCAATTCAAATTACACTTTTCAATTTAAATACAATTCGAATAAATTAAAATGTGTTGTTTCAAATATTCAAACTAGTGAATTATTTTTTCTATTTTTAAAACTATAAATATTTGCTGAAGTTTTATATTATTTTCTTTTTCTATTTTCTTCCAAGCAAAAACAGAAAAGAAATAAAACAGAGAAGAAAAAAACCTTAACTGGCCAAACCCACCTCTTTCTTTTTGGGTCCAGCCCAACTCCTCCTGTACTTTCTTCTTCGTACGGAACAGAGGAATACGAGGGAGGCGTGACCTCGTTCACTGACTTCCATGTCGCCCCCACTCCACAACTGCTCCCATCTCCTTAAAGCCACTCCCCCGAGCCCAAAACCCTAGCCGCCTCCTCGTCCTTCCCCCTGCGTCGCCACCCTCTTCTCCCTCTTCCTCTTCCATGTTCTCTCCACCGAAGAACCAACCACCATGGCTAGAACTTGTGAAGCTCCACCAACCCGATGCCCTGGTCTCCTTCGGCCCCTCCCGAGCGTGGGAATGGATCCTCCTCCCCATCGCCGTCATCTACGCAAAAGATCGGAGCCGGAGAAGGTCCAGAGCAACGCCAACGTCGGCCAACCGACGTCACTTCTTCCTTCCGCCATGGAAGCCACCCATGTCTTCCCCGAGCCGCTCCCTACGCCTACAGCCAGCCCTATTTGAGCCGCACCTCCTGCTATCTCTTTCCACTCCTTTCCCCTTGCTCTGGGCCAGCCCTCGCGCGACACCGTCGTGATTATCGTCGTTTCCGTCTGTCACTGTCCCGTTCATTTTCTGAAGTCTAAAACTTTATGACGAAAATTCGGTTAACAAGGTCCCGCTGCTCATTTTTTCAGTAAGCCTCAAAAGAAAACACGAACAAATTTGTAGTCCAGTGGTTGCGCTACCGATCTCGCACCCCGCAGATCGCGAGGTCGACTCCGCCTCGACGCAAGGAAACAACTCCTTTTTCTCTGTTTTTCTTCAGATCTGGCGTCCTTTGTCGGGTTCATAAACTGTCCAATTCATAATCTGTCCCCATCACCGAATCTGCCCAATGGCTAGCACCACCTATCCTTCCCTCGCCCGGAGACCCGAGTTCGAATGGGCGCGATGGCATAAAAAAAAACACTTTTTATTTCCTTCCTGTCACTGACAGCTGGGTCCCAACCGTCAGTGACTGATGTGCTCAGAAGAATTGCACCGAGCCCCCTGTTTCTCTGTTTTTTGCTTAGGAGCACTCACTGATACTTTTTCATCACGTACAGGTCCCTGTAAATTGCAGAAACACCCCTAGACTTAAAATGCTAATAACTTTTAGTCTATAACTCCGAATGAAATAATCTTTATATGCTTATTTATCAAAAAAATGCAATGAACATTAATATGCCATTTGTATGCCATTTTGCATCTTTTATTTTAATTGCTTAGTTTAATTTATTTGTTGCACCTAAATAATTAAATATGGAATGTGTTGGGCTTTGCTTAATTGTTGCCCTATTCCATCTAAATTAATTAGATCTCCCATGCCATGTGTTACCATGTTAACCAACATTTAATATTGTTGAGTAGATAAATAACTTGCACCTGAATATTAATTGTCGGGGTTGCTTTCCCGCTTAATTTGGATTAATTGCATTTGTTTTGCATCTTGCCATGTCATGCATCATTCTCGTATGATCATGCTGGATCTTTTACCGTAGTTGTAAAAAGCATCTTTTACGCTTTCCAGTGTTTGTTGCTTCTGCGCGGATAGGACGTTGAGATGTGTGAGCAACGACACGATCTTCTTCCATGCGGGATTCCAGGCAAGCAAAGTTTGCTTGTTTACCTATACATTGTCTTTCATACTTGCCGTTGATCTCTGCTACCCTAGTATTCGATTCTTTATCGCGATCCCATCACATGTTATCCTGCAGCCCATACAGCTTTATTCCCCACATCCTATTATTGTTGCATGTTTATCTGTTAGCCTTGCGAGTCGTAGCGCATGCTTAAAGTTGGTTGTGCGATTCGTATGGTGGTCTATTATTTCATATGCTTAGTATGATAGATTATTCCACCTTAATAAAATGTTGTCTTATATTGGGGTATTATAATTAAAATATAAGGCACCAGCGGAAGGCCTTGCGAGGTGCTTTATTCTGTTAAGTGTCGACCTAGGAACTGAGATTTTGTCCTCGGATCCAATGTTGAGTGCACTAACCACTTGTCGGAGGCCCTATGGAGCCCTCCTCGACTTTGAATGGAACTTCAACTTGTTCGGGAGATTTTCCATTTGTCTCATATGCGTTGATACTAGTTTAGTATTTTACTTTGGCGGTGTGCCTTGTTACATGCATATAGGGCGCGGCCTGTGTGTGCGGTGGGGTGTGTCCTGCGGGAATCCGCACCCTTTTGGCCGGGACCAGCATAGCTCCCATGGCTCTTTGTACTTGTTGCGGTGAAGGAAAAGGGTTGGGTTGAGAGGCCCTAATGTTTTTGACTGGGTTGATCATACGAGTATGGGTACAGTAGTGCACCGTTGTAGGGTATAATCTTATCGATGAGCCGTGTCCACAGTTATGGACGACTTGGTGATGATGCTGGCTAACAAGATCTTGACAACTTGCACCTAATTAATGTTAATTAATTTGACTAGTAATATAGAATTACTTTCACAATAAATGGTAAATAAAACTGTTCAATGTGTGAGTTTTCCCGAATTGCTTCCTCATACTTGGTTGAGGGGGTTAATCCGAGAATGGGTTATGATTGGTGCTAGTTGTAGTTGGTTGCTTATAAGCTCTCTTATCCCTCTCTATTTAGTCGGAAGTTGTAGCGTGTCTCTATTAGGTTGCTAGTGCTGCTGCCGCTAAGTCCACCTACCCCATATTTTGGGAGATGGTGTAGAAAGTAGGCGGGTTGGTTTTGCTTGCCAGGGAGTGCCTTGTCCCTCTTTTCGGTTGTGCTTTATGTTCAGTTAACAGGTTTGAAGTCTAATGACGTTAGCTTGGGAATCCCTCCGGCTTGGCTGGGCAGGGATATGGCGCCATCGCTTATCTTCAGAACTCTTAGTACAATTTGTATCTTATCTGTAGTCGGTTACTAATTTGCTTTCGCTTTCATTTGAATCTTTGTATTGTATCCTTTGTATCTTGACTCGTTCGAGTCGTTGTTGTATATTATATATCCTGTTGTTTTTGTGGATGTATTGGAACTGTTGTAATGTTATCACGATTCCACCCACATAATGCACATGTTTCGGCGTGCACATTATGTCTGGTGACAATCATATACAACCAATCCACCCAAGAGATTCATTAACTTAGTGGATGTACACTCTCAGGTGAAAATCACCATGCTCACGGCCTTAAGTAGAATAGACATTCATCCTAGGCGACGACAACCATCAGCACAGCCCTGAGTAGTCACTTAACATTTTGTAAAACATTTCATCAATTGCATAGCATCAATATATCTACTAAGTATTATATAGGAACCTAGACACTGGAGTAAGGAATTTCTACACAGGTCTAGCATAGAAATACTATCCTACACATGCTTACATAAAAATACACTAATTAATGCATATAGAAAATAATAGGAAGTTTATGAGGTGTGCCACTTGCCTTTGTAAGATGTCTTTGCTCACAACTCTTTTCAACGAACTTGGGTCTCTCCGTTCAGCCTAAACAATATAAACAAACAACAATACAACAATCAAAAAACAAAACTACACAACACATACAAACAAGTTTCTTAAACTTCTAAGGAAAACATGGCGTGCATGATATGCAATTTATTTCTAAGGACTAGAAATGCATGTCATGCCATGAAAAATCTTTTAAGTTAATGCAAGGAAATGTGTTGGTCAAAATGACTAAGGACTAAGGTTAGAAGTTGGATAAAATACCTTTGTTATAATTTATCTTGAATAAGCACTCTAATGACTTAGTCATGATGTGCATATCTACTTAGAGAAATGACTAAGTCTATTCTTCAAGGTGATCAACAATTATTAACAACTCTTCGTAAATTGGATACTAGGATCCAACAAACTTCAAGATGATAATATCATGATCAAAAATTATTTAAGTCTAAAGTGAAAGACAAGATTAGGAAAGAGGGAAAAGATAGAAAGAAAGATGTAGTTGGTCTTCCAGGCTTCATCTCCAGACTTGTAATATTCTCCTTGGTGATGTCTTGATTGAATTCTTGGTAGACTTCAATAATCTTCAGACTTGATGATTTTTGTATCACCTAGGCTGGTCTTGGATTTACTTAGTCTTCATGAAGTCTCAGAGAAGGAGGGAGAAAAGAAAGAGATAGGGAGCAAGACTTAGAAAATATTTCTGGTTGGTTTTCATGAACTTCTTCTTGATTTTTCTTCTAAGTGCTTCTACTCCTTGGAGATACTTCTGAAGTTTTGTTTTGGCTAACTCCTTCATTGGTCTTCTAGCTCTATGTTGAAAATTACTAAGTGTCTAAGTGTAGCACTTTACCAAAATGCTAAGTGGAAAATACTTCTAACTTAGAGAAAAATAATGAAGAGGTTTTCCTAGGAGAGATATAATTATATATTAAAATATGTTATGCATGAAATGCAATTTTTAATCACAAGAAAACATCAAAATAACTTTTTTGATTTATTTATAAATATGCATGAATTTATAAATGCAATTTAATTAATTTCTATTTTTGGAAAATATAATAAAAGGAATAATTATAAGATTAAAGTTTTCTATGATTAAATTTTTATAACAAAATTTTATAAATAGTGTTAATAGACAGAGGGCATTTAATTAAATTTATAGCAATTGGATTTATTCAAAAATTATATTTATGTTAAAGTTATGTTAAAATATTCAAACTATTCAATTTAAATATATAACTATGAATTCATTCAAATACTACTCAAAAAATATTTTATAACAGAGGCATCATATTACAAATATTCTAAAGTTTCTAAAACAATTTTATTTGAAATTTTTGGAATTATAGATTTAAAGTTACAACAAATATACTCAAATCTTCCATTTGAATTTTGAATATTTTAAACTTAGTCAAATTTGAATATTCTACACGTCGAGGGCTTTCCAAAAATATAAAGTTTGTTAAATTTGGATAAGTGGTTTAAAAGTTATGACCGATCTAAGTGGCAGGGGATTTTCTGCAAAACTGCCATTTCAATCTAAATAAGAAATTCATTTTCCACGTGGCAGCTGACTGTGCGCTGACTGTGCGGCTGACGTGGATAAGTGAAGCAATCTAGGCCATAGGATTTAGATCTAACGGTGCTAAACAGATCGTACCGATTCGAATAAAACAATAGGCAGGAGCCGTTGGATCAGATCCAACGGTCCAAATCTAACGACCAAACGCGGGCAGCGCTAGGTCACCGGAGACCTCGCCGGAGATGCACCCGCGGCGGCGACGCGGTGTTTTGCACGTTCTACGGTTCCCCGGGACGAATGGAACTCGCCAGAGCGTGCAGGAGGTCGTGGTTGACTCGGTGGCGAGGTGGCGGCGACCGAAGCGTCCCCTTCTTGCCGGAATGGCTCGCCGGAGTTGTGCGTGGCGGAGAGCTTCGGGTGTGCACGGAGGTGTGGATGCGTTGTGATTTGAAACACAAAAAACATGCCAAACAGATGCGCAACAGGGAAATACGACGAGAGGGAGAGGAAAGAGGGTCCGCGGTCGACGTAGTTCACCGGAAACGAAGAAGTTCGCCGGTGGCCGTGGCGGAGTTCCGAGGACGAACTCGAGCAGCCTAGGGGCTCTCGGGCTAGGATTTCTTTGGGAAAAGGGAGAGGAGGATCTGGGGATTAAATAGGGCTGGAGGGGGGAACCAAATTCGAGCTAATCTCGCCTGATTTGGAGAGGGAATCGGGGAAGGAATCTCGGTCGTGATTTTCGTCTGAGGAAGAAGACGATGACGTCATCGCTGACGCCAGCATTTTTCTTTTTCTGATTTTCCAATTAATTCATATCTTTTGATTTAAGACTCCAAATTCATTCAAATAAATTTCTAAAAAATTGTCAAAGCATTATCTTTGTGTTAAACCAGTTGTGGGCATGTTTTGAACATCTTTGAAAAATAATATTTTGAAATATTCATAAAATACAATTTTGCCTATTTTAGGTTAACTTTGAAATTAGGGATTTAATAATTCATTTGAGGTTAAATAAAATTTATGAAATTGCCCACATTCAAATATGTTTGAATCCAAGTTATTTAAACTCATTTTCAAACACTAAAATCATTTTAGGCTTTAGTATAATACTAAATAACATAACTTATACTATATGAAAATAAAAAGGGAAATTCATTTTAATTCAAAATAATTTGTGCACCATTATATTTTATATTAAGATAATTGAATTGAAACTTCATAACAACTTTGGAAAAGATTTTTGTTTTAATTCATTTCTTATTTAGAATATAGTAAACACCTCATGTTGTGAGGACCCCTCTGACTAACCGTCAGAGATGCCCACGTTATGTAAACAGATCACGATCCCAATGATCAGTGCATCACGATCACATAACCAACATGGTATACAAAGTTACATCATACAACTTGAGTAGCATAAGATTTACATAAATATTGGTCACATGACCAAGTCTGCAAACATTGTCGCACATGACGAAAATGAACTAAGGTACAGCGGAAGATTTCGACTAGCGTCGGCCCTCGTCACGTCTTGACGTAGTCCCACAGAGCAGTTGAGCGGGACACTCAGTTGGCGTAGTCGTCGGCGTACTCCTCGTTCTTGTCGTACATATCCTCATTTCAACCTGGACGTTTGAATATCCAGGGACACAGCCATATGAGTACATTTACGTACTCGCAAGACCACCTCTAAGGCTTAAGTTTTCATGATAATGCAATAAAACACTTTTCGAAAACTGGGATGGCTGCTATATATGACTATGGGGCTTAGTTTCCGAATACCCTGATTTTAGACATAGAGAATATGACATCTCTGTATCTTCGTTGAAGAAAACATTTAGAGATAGAATTCTCTTCTCTTGGGTATAGCAAAGACATATCCAAGTCCAAAACTTTCTTTTGTAAAACCATTGAAAACATTAGGATGGGGATACCCCTTTTTTCCTTGAGATTGGACTGATTGTCTCCCCGAGACCAATCATCCTCACCCAAATTCCGTACCTCCCAGTTACCTCCTTGTACCACCGAAACACTTTCCTTTTTAAAACAACTTCTTTCCCCAGGCGCCCAATGTGGCCACGGACGCGGCTATTCGAATAGATTTACACTCTGCAGAGGTGGTACACTTTCACCACAAGATTCGGATGGTCTGCCGTGGATCAACCACGGACTGTACAGGGACAGCATGCACACATCAGATGGCCGATCCTAACTTCCACTATGTAAATGCTGGTATAAGAATATCCTCTTCGAGTGGGTTTGTTCTCCCCGGCACCGAGTGAGCTAGCCGTATCGATCCGGTTCCCCCTAGTCTCATACCGCCATGACAGGAGACCCACCGTTGCTTCTCGGTGGCACACGAAGTCCACACTCTGTATGCCCATTCCCTTGCAGCATTCGGTTCCGGGGACTCTAACCCCATCTAGATAATTGAGGAATATTCGAATACCAACACCAACAAGCTTCCGTTAAGCCCCGTGCCCATTTTGAGGTAATGTGGTGGGACGGGTTAATTGTTTGGGCGGCAGCAGGGACTTCGAAATTAAACTTCCATCTCCGACTGCTCCCAGCAGCTCGGGTTTTCGCAACATCTCCGAATGCTCTCAGCATCTCGGGTTTTCGGAACATCTCCGAATGCTCTCAGCATCTCGGGTTTTCATAAAACATTTCTTTCTCGCTGATTGCTCCCAGCAACTCAGGTTTTCCTCCATAAAACAATTTTATCAAACAGGTTCCCATCCTATAGTTTTGAGGTAAGTAGATGAAGGTAGACTACTAGAAAACTTAATATTTTTGATGGAGCCTCCAACAACAAGGCTCATCAAATAAACTCTTTTTGTAACACCTATAGTATTCTAGTAGATAACTTTGGCCAAACAATATTTTGTAAAATAGTTTTCGGGTGGCAAGGTGCCACAAAAGAAGTAAAACATGCATTATTTTATTTTAAAACAAAACATGCTTTGTAAATAGTAGGATTTGCATAATGGTGGTGAGGTGGCTTTCCTGGCTCAGCAATATGTCCTTGGTCTTGATCTTGATGTTCCTCAGGTTCATTCCTCACTTCCCGTTCCTTCCCGATCGTATCTAACGTCGTAAACAGGAAAATGAACCACACTCAGAATACAAGACAAAGTCCAAGAGACATAGCAAACAGCAAGCAATGTACAAGACACTGAGATACAAACAGAAGCAAACAACTCCTTTAGCTATACAACAACAACAAACTCCATAGAGCTAAGACAAACAACATATACACTTAAGAAGATATACACAACAACCTTATTTGCTAATAAGGTAGTGTTATCAGAACATTTAGGCAATTCGTCTCTTAGGGTGATTAGATCATTTAACAAGGGTTGTTATATTAGTATCAGAAAATACTTCAAACAAAAGTATCTTAATTATTTAGGAAATACTAAAGACAAAAGTATCTTAATTGTTTAGGAAATACTTCAGACAAAAGAATATTAACATACAAGCAAGTATTGATATTAACACTAGCATTAAGCCTACTCACATGCAAACATGTTACTAGCTAAAGAAACACCTACTAACAAGTAACTAAGCGACAAACAATGGTAACACCACCGTCCAAACAAGTTTATGACTAAGAGCTAAAATGGTGCATTAGGCTTAATTACAAGGACACTTGAATTAAGACCATTTCAACAAATAAACCAAACAATCACATGGCAACCAAGTGCTGACAACAATCTAAGATAAGAAAGTCATATATTAAGCATTGCAAAACACTAGGAACTTACTGGATAAAATTTAACACCAAACAATCGTTCATATGCATAACACACAAATGAAATTAGTGCAACTCCTAGGAAACAAGATGAACTATGTGAAACTCAAAAGTGAATGGTCTAACATTACTTTTAGGAAAGTCATTAAGTTTATTTAAGGATAACCTAAGTTTCTGGTCTTATGATTTACTACGCACATCAACTCATAACCATTCAAGTGAAACAGGGAATTAACTTATTACATTTATTTGATAAATAAGATAATGTTTAAAGAGATAAACATAACACACAAACATACCCACAAGCAGAGCATATAAACACAATTGATGTTATTATTAGGGTACAACGTGAATAATGCTACACTTAAGTAAACAATGCACCACACATTATAAAAGTGGTTCAATCAAGTAATTATTATTGAGTTAAGGTTCTGATCTTCAAAAGATGATCAGTAATGTTTATACAATTCACATTTGTTAAGAACAAAGGATTAACATCTAAGACTCCTATTAGCCAAATGTTGCTGCTTTGGGAGATAAGTTATAACTCCAATAATATTGTTCAGAAATATAAGTTATTCTACCACAGTACACCTAGTAGCTATAGGAAGCTAGGGAAATTGGATTTGCATCAAAAGTTATTACCGAACATGAGTTAAAAATCATACAAATGCTTCTGGTCTCAAAACCATAATGAATATAGTTTAAGTTTTAGGAATGCCCTACATGCAAGGTTAATTTCTATGGATAGGTATTGACTTAAGCTTTCTTTAGAAAATGGATTCACTCAATTTGGACACTCCTAGCTCAAGATATTCCATTTTAAGTGAAGAACATATTTTTTACTTGCTTTAAGGTGCAACACAAAGTATAAATATTTTTGAGACAAAACCAGTGTGGTATGATAGACAAAACACATAGGTACTACACAAAAATGCTCCTAAACCATTTGTGTAAACATACAAGGCACAAACAATTAAAACTATATGCAAGCAAACCACAGAAAATAGATATATTATTTTTGAAGTGCAAAAACCTACTGTTTAAGAGAATAATCCACCATGCACAAAATATTAGCTGTAAAATTCTACCAAGCTAGGATATGATGGCTACTACTCATATCTAACACATGCAATTGGATTTTCTCCCAAATGTATTTTTGATAATGAACTAAAAATCAACAAAATGCTACTGTTGTTAATCTTGAACTTAATAGAAATTTATTTCGACACATCTCCTGCATGTAAGGCTTATAGATCTAGGTAGGTATTCTCCTAGGCTTTCCAGAGAAATAAAGTTTGCAGGATTTGGATTTATAAAACTCAAGGTATTAAGTAAATGGTGCAAAATCCACTATTTACAAGATTTCACATATCACACTCGTACAAACATATTTTTGCAAACTGCCAGAGTCATATGGTCAAGAAAACACACAGAAGTCCAACAAAATTTATTTCAACAATTTTGCATGCACAGATCTCCCACAAAAGAATTAAAGCTGAGCTATCAATTATGTGGGAAAAAAAACAGAGAATAAAATGGCTTAAAAGGAAAAGATTAGAAAGGCCGGTTCAGGGACCGGGCCGCGCCGTCCGAACCGGGCCGGCCCACGAGGGCGCGCACGCTGGCGGAGGGGCACACCACCGTAGATCCCTTTACGGAAGGCCAGGATTAGAAGCTGAGCGATTCAAACAGAGCCGCAGATCAACAATTGGACGGCTGCTGCTCGTCTTCAACCTCGCGAAAGCGGAGCGCGGGCCAAAACCCTAGAGGACGATGGCGAGGACGCGCGGCTCACCTAGGGGCACAGAGAGACGAAGAGGAGGGGTCGAGGCGGACGCGGGGTGCAGGGGGAGGCGAGGGGTGGCCGAAGTTCTTGCCGGCGAGCTTCAGGTCGATGGCGTGAGCTCCGGCGTCCGCGACGGACATGGAGAGGCTGAGGCGACTCTGGGGTACCTGCGCGCAAACGATCATGTCTTAGGGGTAGCCTACACACCAGGGAGCTAGGTGGAGTAGAGAGAAAGAGCAGGGAGGGACGGCATTGCTAGCGACCGTGCCCGCAAAGAGCTTGGGACCGAGAGGCGTTCATCACGCGTTCTCGGGCAACAGAGAGCGAGAGGGCTCGTGTTCTTGCACGGGATGATGGAGTAGAGACATAGGAGGGGAGTGGACAAAGTGAGGAGAGGTGAGAGTGCCTCGGCATTCTTATCCGAGCTCGAGGACGGTCCACCATGGACTTCGAGCACGGGAGGGGTGGAGGGGGATGCAGACCGCGGATTGGCAAGGTTGGGCGGTGGGGGGAGCGTCTGTGCACGACGCAGCTTGCTTGGACGCTAGCGGGTGGCTCGGAGCTGATGGAGGGAGGTGAGTAAAGGAGAGGTTGTCTCCTGCCTGCCAGCTGCTCGATGAAATGCCAGAGAGAAGAGGAAAAGGAGTTGTTGTGCAAGGGTTTGTCCAGGGGCAAGGTCAAAGGTTCCTAGAGGTGATTGAGGGGTATGGGCAAGTCCACAATAAGGTTTTGAGGAGAGGGTGTGTCGATTTAGGGTTTAGAACATTTAGGGCTGAAAGGACAAGCCCACTTTGCTAAGATGGATTAGTCAGTCCATTGACTAGAAATTTATGAGACAAGAAGTGCTGATTAGAGGAGACACTAATGAAGCATCCAGATCAAGAGTGGAGGTCATAAGCCCAAACAGGAGCTAAAGATATGCCTGGCAAAATGCAATCCCATATCCTCACCAATGGTCACCTTAGAAACTAACACTCAAAACAAGGAAGAAAAAGTGATTAATCATTTTTGTAAAAATGTAAGAAGGTTATAAATGGAAGATAGGGATGATGATGATGATGAGGTTAGGTGAGTTGCATTAATAATTTAAATAAAATAAATCCTAATTATCATGTTCTTCAAAGGCTAAAAATTGATGGAATTGAAGATAGTTATTTCCTATTTGAAAAAGGATAATCTCTGAGTTTCTCCTAAAATCAAACATAATAATAAAAGGTTAAACACACCACAACCATATGACACAACATATAAAGCATGAATGATCTCAATTAAATTCTACAAATAAAATGTTGTCTCATACACCCCACATGACACACATAAAATATCACACTTATGGGAAACAATTGGAGCACATAACATCTAGGTCAACCACACATACAAATAGATAAACATCCACACAATTGAATTACTAACCATACTTTTAATATAAATCAAAAATATTTGTGAGGTGGTGACCATAATGATCCAGACATGGTTCTTGGTTGAATTAGAATTACTCCAACATGTTGAGCATTGATTTTCCAGAGGCTAATTAAATTGGTGCTTTTGGAAAAGAGAGTTAGTAATGCTTGCAACATATTATCATCCAATATAATTTAAGACTTATTATATGGTCCTATATAGTTTTGCAAACATGTAGTTTTGGAAAAACTTTTATTTTCTAAATAAAACTGCATTTGGGTAATTGTTAAAATCAAGACCTCATGATGACTATAGTTTGTTAAGAAAAAGATAGGAGAAGATATATGTATTGTTTTACTTGTCATAATCCTGGATTTTCAGAAGTCATATTATAACTTGAGTTTTAAGGTTGATAGCTAAAGAGGTCATCAACACAAACACAAATCAAAACAAAACAAGACAAACAAAGGAAACAAGAGTGAAAAACAATTATAAGTAATGCTTTTCAAAAAGTTTTTGTTCCCTCAGAAATTTGGGTCTTTTCATTAAGTTTTTGATGCTTCCAAAATTTGGGGTGTTACAGACCTTCCCCCCTTATAAGAATCTCGTCCCGAGATTCCTAAGTGTGTATTAAGGGAGTGAAAGGAAAAGAGGGTTCAATGATTCTTCATCTTCCGAGGTTGTTGATTCCTGAATGAGGTTGCCTTGTTGATGAGACCTCGGATATCTTCTGGAAGACTTGGGTCTTTCCTGAAAGTGTTGACTTGAAGGTCGATGAGGATGCAGGGTTCTTGTTGAGCTGTCTTCAAAAACCTCAAGGATTGGGGCGCAAGGAACAACTTGTCACAACTATCTAATAAAACTAGCATGTGTCTTCCCCCCTTAAAAAGGGGCACACATGAAGTGTTAAAGTTGATGGTTAAAGTTTTCGCCGACTTCAGGGTGTTTTTAGTCTTGAGCATCATGATGATCTTCATATTGGTCGTAGCTCCTCGGTGATTGGGGCTGATGTAGATACTCGTCTCGATATTGTCGTCATGAGGGTTTAGAAGTTAGGCAAAAGCAAACAGTTTTCAAGCCTCACATGGGCGTCAGGTCGGTGGACTTGACTCTCTTTCTTTTCATAAACAGCCAAAGGGTGCTAAGATCTTCTAAAGACGTCTAAACTAGCCTTATGTTAGGTGTTGCCAAGTACAATAGTCTTCCGTCTTCTCGTCGTTTTTGGCGTCTTGTTGAAGATGTTAGCTTGATTTGCGTCCTCCTTCAGTGTAGCAGACAACCAAAGTTGATGAAGACTTCCTTTGTTATAGGGCTTCATGATGCTTCTCAAAAGTCTTCAGAGGTCTGATGGATCTAAGTTAGCCTAAAAGTCATTTCTTCCTAACTAAGCCAAGTCAGAGTCAGTTGAGTTAATTAAGTTGACATGGAGAAGGCACCGACGACACTAGCTTCATGGCACATCTTCATGTAGACGACCTTCCGTGTTGTTTGTCTCCGCTATTGCTGACGTCGATCTTCTTTGCACGTCACCGCTTGAGGTTTTCATAAAGTCTTCAAAAAGTAGTGGCTCTTACTGACCTTAGAGCATTTTAGAGTAGCCATTTATAAGTGAGACTTCTGTTGGCACTTCTCTTCTGATTTCGGTTTGTAGGTCTTGAAGAAGTTAATTAGTAACAATTCAGTGGTGTTAGATGTTACTCTAATACCTTTGGTTGGTGATGGAATACTTGTAATTTAAATAGTTCTTTAAATTGGGCAAGGCTCGGCACATCATGAAGGGTGGCTTTATTTAGGTGTTCTTTTGTACCAAGTGCATTTAAAAACTCTCAAGTGCTAAAGTTGAGATCAGAGGGAAAAGCATTTTAGGAAGTTTTCGAGGACAAGTTTATAAGTGCAAGAGGGTGCATCTAAGGAAATAGGTAAGAAAGGTTTTTGTGTAAAGATAACAAGATATTTTTAAGTAATCTAAAGTATGTGTCTAATATTTATTGCCTACCAGGCGTGCTTGTGAAAATACCAGAGAACCACATATCCACAGTAGGTACACAAATAAGGCACACACGAGCAACAAGCATACCAGCACAAGAGCACACAAGACACTATAGAACAAAAAGGGCACTCAACAAAAACGTTAGTTGGAGAATCCAACCAAGGGTCATTTCCTAGAAGTCCTATGGGTCTTGGTCATTCCTACTAGCGGGGGTCTACAATTCTTCAGCTGGGGCTCCTGCTGGTAAGCTTGAGACTATAGAAGTTGCAACTGGAGTAAATTATTGGGGTTGAAGTCTTGACAGTGACACTGCTTTGGCAAGCAAGGGTTGCTTTGTAGCTTGTTTCTTCACTTGACGACCACCTTGATGTCGTGTGTTGAAGTTTTGAGACTGAACTTTGCCTTCTCGATACAAGTTACTTAGGTCTCATTTGGTTTTATCGTCAAGTTTATACAAGTTTTGAATAGGGACAAGGTAGTAGACAAAATCTTTTGTAAATACTTTCAACTAGAGAGGTAAGATCAAGATATTTTTGGGAATAGGTGAGAAGTGAAAACCATATTAGGCTTACCTAGAAGAAAATAGATTTCTGTCAAAATAGGTTTTATCGAAACATTTCCTTTCTAAGCTGACGACCATGCTAACTAAGGTCTCTTAAGGTCAACGATGGCTCTGATACCAAGTCTGTGAGGACCCCTCTGACTAACCGTCAGAGATGCCCACGTTATGTAAACAGATCACGATCCCAATGATCAGTGCATTGCGATCACATAACCAACATGGTATACAAAGTTACATCATACAACTTGAATAGCATAAGACTTACATAAATATTGGTCACATGACCAAGTCTGCAAACATCGTCGCACATGACAAAAATGAACTAAGGTACATCGGAAGATTTCGACTAGCGTCGGCCCTCATCACGTCTTGACGCAGTCCCACAGAGCAGTTGAGCGGGACACTCAGTTGGCGTAGTCGTCGGCGTACTCCTCCTTCTTGTCGAACATATCCTCATTTCAACCTGGACTTTTGAATATCCAGGGACACAGCCATATGAGTACATTTACGTACTCGCAAGACCACCTCTAAGGCTTAAGTTTTCATGATAATGCAATAAAACACTTTTCGAAAACTGGGATGGCTGCTATATATGACTATGGGGCTTAGTTTCCGAATACCCTGATTTTAGACATAGAGAATATGACATCTCTGTATCTTTGTTCAAAAAAAACATTTAGAGATAGAATTCTCTTCTCTTGGGTATAGCAAAGACATATCCAAGTCCAAAACTTTTTTTTGTAAAACCATTGAAAACACTAGGATGGGGATACCCCTTTTTCCTTGAGATTGGACTGATTGTCTCCCCGAGACCAATCATCCTCACCCAAATTCCGTACCTCCCAGGTACCTCCTTGTTCCACCGAAACACTTTCCTTTTTAAAACAACTTCTTTCCCCAGGCGCCCAGTGTGGCCTTCCAACCGTCCATGACCGCGGACGCGGCTATTCAAATAGATTTACACTCTGCAGAGGTGGTATACTTTCACCACAAGATTCAGATGGTCTGTCGTGGATCAACCACGGACTGTACATGGACAACATGCACACATCAAACGGCCGATCCTAACTTCCACTATGTAAATGCTGGTATATGAATATCCTCTTCGAGTGGGTTTGTTCTCCCCGGCACCGAGTGAGCTAGCCGTATCGATCCGGTTCCCCCTAGTCTCATACCGCCATGACAGGAGACCCACTGTTGCTTCCCGGTGGCACACGAAGTCCACACTCTGTATGCCCATTCCCTTGCAGCATTCGGTTCCGGGGACTCTAACCCCATCTAGCCAATTGAGGAATATTCGAATACCAACACCAACAAGCTTCCGTTAAGCCCCGTGCCCATTTTGAGGTAATGTGGTTGTACGGGTTAATTGTTCGGGCGGCAGCAGGGACATCGAAATTAAACTTCCATCTCCGACAGCTCCCAGCAGCTCGGGTTATCGCAGCATCTCCAAATGCTCTCAACATCTCGGGTTTTCGCAACATCTCCGAATGCTCTCAGCATCTCGGGTTTTCATAAAACATTTCTTTCTCGCTGATTGCTCCCAGCAACTCAGGTTTTCCTCCATAAAACAATTTTATCAAACAAGTTCCCATCCTATAGTTTTGAGGTAAGTAGATGAAGGTAGACTACTAGAAAACTTAATCTTTTTGATGGAGCCTCCAACAACAAGGCTCACCAAATAAACTCTTTTTGTAACACCTATAGTATTCTAGTAGATAACTTTGGCCAAACAATATTTTGTAAAATAGTTTTCGGGTGGCAAGGTGCCACAAAAGAAGTAAAACATGCATTATTTTATTTTAAAACAAAACATGCTTTGTAAATAGTAGGATTTGCATAATGGTGGTGAGGTGGCTTTCCTGGCTCAGCAATATGTCCTTGGTCTTGATCTTGATGTTCCTCAGGTTCATTCCTCACTTCCCGTTCCTTCCCGATCGTATCTAACGTCGTAAACAGGAAAATGAACCACACTCAGAATACAAGACAAAGTCCAAGAGACATAGCAAACAACAAGCAATGTACAAGACACTGAGATACAAACAGAAGCAAACAACTCCTTTAGCTATACAACAACAACAAACTCCATAGAGCTAAGACAAACAATATATACACTTAAGAAGATATACACAACAACCTTATTTGCTAAGAAGGTAGTGTTATCAGAACATTTAGGCAATTCGTCTCTTAGGGTGATTAGATCATTTAACAAGGGTTCTTATATTATTATCAGAAAATACTTCAAAAAAAAGTATCTTAATTATTTAGGAAATATTTCAGACAAAAGTATCTTAATTGTTTAGGAAATACTTCAGACAAAAGTATATTAACATACAAGCAAGTATTGATATTAACACTAGCTAAAGAAACACCTACTAACAAGTAACTAAGCGACAAACAATGGTAACACCACCGTCCAAACAAGTTTATGACTAAGAGCTAAAATGGTGCATTAGGCTTAATTAATAGGACACTACAATTAAGACCATTTCAACAAATAAACCAAACAATCACATGGCAACCAAGTGTTGACAACAATCTAAGATAAGAAAGTCATATATTAAGCATTGCAAAACACTAGGAACTTATTGGATAAAATTTAACACCAAACAATCGTTCATATGCATAACACACAAATGAAATTAGTGCAACTCCTAGGAAACAAGATGAACTATGTAAAACTCAAAATTGAATGGTCTAACATTACTTTTAGGAAATTCATTAAGTTTATTTAAGGATAACCTAAGTTTCTGGTCTTATGATTTACTACGCACATCAACTCCTAACCATTCAGGTGAAACAGGGAATTAACTTATTACATTTATTTGATAAATAAGATAATGTTTAAAGAGATAAAACATAACACACAAACATACCCACAAGCAGAGCATATAAACAAAATTGATGTTATTATTAGGGTACAACGTGAATAATGCTAAACTTAAGTAAACAATGCACCACACATTATAAAAGTGGTTCAATCAAGTAATTATTATTGAGTTAAGATTCTGATCTTTAAAAGATGATCAGTAATGTTTATACAATTCACATTTGTTAAGAACAAATGATTAACATCTAAGACTCCTATTAGCCAAATGTTGCTGCTTTGGGAGATAAGGTATAACTCCAATAATATTGTTCAGAAATATAAGTTCTTCTTCCACAGTACACCTAGTATCTATAGGAAGCTAGGGAAATTGGATTTGCATCAAAAGTTATTACTGAACATGAGTTAAAAATCATACAAATGCTACTGGTCTCAAAACCGTAATGAATATAGTTTAAGTTTTAGGAATGCCCGACATGCAAGGTTAATTTCTATGGATAGGTATTGACTTAAGCTTTCTTTAGAAAATGGATTCACTCAATTTGGACACTCCTAGCTCAAGATATTCCATTTTAAGTGAAGAACATACTTTTTACTTGCTTTAAGGTGCAACACAAAGTATAAATATTTTTGAGACAAAATCAGTGTGATATGATAAACAAAACACATAGGTACTACACAAAAATGCTCCTAAACCATTTGTATAAACATACAAGGCACAAACAATTAAAACTATATGCAAGCAAACCACAGAAAATAGATATATTATTTTTGAAGTGCAAAAACCTACTATTTAAGAGAATAATCTACCATGCACAAAATATTAGCTGTAAAATTCTACCAAGCTAGGATATGATGGCTACTACTCATATCTAACACATGCAATTGGATTTGCTCCCAAATGTATTTTTGATAATGAACTAAAAATCAAAAAAATGCTACTGTTGTTAATCTTTAACTTAATAGAACTTTATTTAGACACATCTCCTGCATGCAAGGCTTATAGATCTAGGTAGGTATTCTCCTAGGTTTTCCAGAGAAATAAAGTTTGCAGGATTTGGATTTATAAAACTCAAGTTATTAAGTAAATGGTGCAAAATCCACTATTTACAAGATTTCACATATCACACTCGTAAAAACATATTTTTGCAAACGGCCAGTGTCATATGGTCAAGAAAACACACAGAAATCCAACAAAATTTATTTCAACAATTTTGCATGCACAGATCTCCCACAAATGAATTAAAGCTGAGCTATCAATTCTCTGGAAAAAAACAGAGAATAAAATGGCTTAAAAGGAAAAGATTAGAAAGGCCGGATCTGGGACCGGGCCGCGCCGTCCGAACCGGGCCGGCCCACGATGGCGCGTGCGCTGGCGGAGGGGCACACCACCGTAGATCCCTTTACGGAAGGCCAGGATTAGAATCTGAGCGATTCAAACAGAGCCGCAGATAAACAATTGGACGGCTGCTGCTCGTCTTCAACCTCGCGACAACGGAGCGCGGGCCGAAACCCTAGAGGACGATGGCGAGGACGCGCGGCTCACCTAGGGGCACAGAGAGACGAAGAGGAGGGGTCGAGGCGGACGCGGGGTGCAGGGGGAGGCGAGGGGTGGCCGAAGTTCTTGCCGGCGGGCTTCAGGTCGATGGCGTGAGCTCCGGCGTCCGCGACGGACATGGCGAGGCTGAGGCGACTCTGGGGTACCTGCGCGCAAAATATCATGTCTCAGGGGTAGCCTACACACCAGGGAGCTAGGTGGAGTAGAGAGAAAGAGCAGGGAGGGACGGCATTGCTAGCGACCGTGCCCGCAAAGAGCTTGGGACCGAGAGGCGTTCATCACGCGTTCTCGGGCAACAGAGAGCGAGACGGCTCGTGTTCTTGCACGGGATGATGGAGTAGAGACGTAGGAGGGGAGTGGACAAAGTGAGGAGAGGTGAGAGTGCCTCGGGATTCTTATCTGAGCTCGAGGCCGGTCCACCATGGACTTCGAGCACGGGAGGGGTGGAGGGGGATGCAGACCGCGGATTGGCAAGGTTGGGCGGTGGGGGGAGCGTCTGTGCACGACGCAGCTTGCTTGGACGCTAGCGGGTGGCTCGGAGCTGATGGAGGGAGGTGAGTAAAGGAGAGGTTGTCTCCTGCCTGCCAGCTCCTCGATGAAATGCCAGAGAGAAGAGGAAAAGGAGTTGCTGTGCAAGGGTTTGGCCAGGGGCAAGGTCAAAGGTTCCCAGAGGTGATTGAGGGGTATGGGCAAGTCCACAATAAGGTTTTGAGGAGAGGGTGTGTCGATTTAGGGTTTAGAACATTTAGGGCTGAAAGGACAAGCCCACTTTGCTAAGATGGATTAGTCAGTCCATTGACTAGAAATTTATGAGACAAGAAGTGCTGATTAGAGGAGGTCATAAGCCCAAACAGGAGCTAAAGATATGCCTGCCAAAATGCAATCCCATATCCTCACCAATGGTCACCTTAGAAACTAACACTCAAAACAAGGAAGAAAAAGTGATTAATCATTTTTGTAAAAATGTAAGAAGGTTATAAATGGAAGATAGGGATGATGATGATGAGGTTAGGTGAGTTGCATTAATAATTTAAATAAAATAAATCCTAATTATCATGTTCTTCAAAGGCTAAAAATTGATTGAAATGAAGATAGTTATTTCCTATTTGAAAAAGGATAATCTCTGAGTTTCTCCTAAAATAAAACATAATAATAAAAGGTTAAACACAACACAACCATATGACACAACATATAAAGCTGGAATGATCTCAATTAAATTCTACAAATAAAATGTTGTCTCATACACCCCACATGACACACATAAAATATCACACTTATGGGAAACAATTGGAGCACATAACATGTAGGTCAACCACACATACAAATAGATAAACATCCACACAATTGAATTACTAACCATACTTTTAATATAAATCAAAAATATTTGTGAGGTGGTGACCATAATGATCCAGACATGGTTCTTGGTAGAATTAGAATTACTCCAACATGTTGAGCATTGATTTTCCAGAGGCTAATTAAATTGGTGCTTTTGGAAAAGAGAGTTAGTAATGCTTGCAACATATTATCATCCAATATAATTTAAGACTTATTATATGGTCCTATATAGTTTTGCAAACATGTAGTTTTTGAAAAACTTTTATTTTCTAAATAAAACTGCATTTGGGTAATTGTTAAAATCAAGACCTCATGATGACTATAGTTTGTTAAGAATAAGATAGGAGAAGATATATGTATTGTTTTACTTGTCATAATCCTGGATTTTCATAAGTCATATTATAACTTGAGTTTTAAGGTTGATAGCTAAAGAGGTCATCAACACAAACACAAATCAAAACAAAACAAGACAAACAAAGGAAACAAGAGTGAAAAACAATTATAAGTAATGTTTTTCAAAAAGTTTTTGTTCCCTCAGAAATTTGGGTCTTTATTCATTAAGTTTTTGATGCTTCCAAAATTTGGGGTGTTACACATGCTTTTAAAATAAATGAAAATCATTTAAGCAAATAAAATGTTTATTTGGATACTTCATTAATTTTAATTTATGAAGTTTTAAAGTTATAAACTATAGGCTTATAATTTCCAAACTACATTTTGAACTCAGGTAAATGAATAATAATCTTTTGGCAATTAGACAATGTTTTCAATAGTTTAAAATACACTTGTAATTATTATTTTAACTTATTTATAGCTAAGGCTAAGTGGTTAAAATCAATTACTTATAAGTAAGCTATTTACTTAAAATAAAATGGATTGTAGTTTGTAAAATATTTGTCAAATTTCATATTAAGGTTTTTGAAATACAGTAGATAATAAAATGTTTAAACTGTGACATTTGAAATATTAAACTCTTTCAATAAGCTTGAAGTCTTTCATAGTTGATTTTCTTATGCATTTAATATTTTATTTTAATCAAAACAAAAAAGTTTTTAATTTTCGTGATTTTTGAACATTATAAAATGTTGGGATGTTACAGACTACCACCCTTAAAAGGAATCTCGTCCCCGAGATTCGGAGAAGCTAGAAAGATAAAGCAAGTGCTTGGAATGATTATGATAAATTCGAGATGTTTTGAGAAATGAAATTTCCGATATGGAAACTTGAAAACTGGCAGAGGAAGATTTTTCTGATTTGGGGAGGCCAGAAGAAAGACAGTTTGGGATCTCTGGGTTTATGCAACGGGGTTTAATTAACTGGGTGGCTACCACCCTTAAAAGAAATTTTTGGTGGTGAGTCTAGAAACTCTGTTTAATCTCGTTTAGTTCTCTGATGTAAAGCGTACAAGTATTCGAAATACAATGGCATGAGGTGGATACGAAAAGTTTTAGCATTCACGTTTTCCACTCGGTCCTTGAAGAGATTTATCCTTCTTCCACTCAGGGCAGCCACTGGCATAGTGTCCCGTATCTTTGCACTTGTAGCATCTTATGTGGCTAAGATCTTTCTTGGATTTAACCTTTTGCCCTTGTTCCTCCGGGATCTTCATGAGAGACTGTTGCATTCCTTCCTTGGTTTGCTGGTTAGCTTGTTGCAACAAGGGATAAAGTTGACACTGAATTGGGACATGGTTTGTTCCTTCACACAGGAAGCAAGTGACCTGTCTTGTGCGCATCCTTTAACTGGACGTCTGGTATGACCATGGGGCCACTCATCAGAACAATCTTTGGACGTATGTCCTATCTCTCGACAAGTTTTGCATGCCTTTAGTTTGGTCATAAGGTCCTCTTAAAAAACACTATGGTTTTGATCAATCTTAGGTGGGTGGTCATTGATCACCTTCTGACTCTGGTTCCTTAACAGTAGTCGTGTAGTTGCGTACAATTCATTGTTGTTGATATTGGAGTGAGACATCTCTTGGTTTTAGAAAATGAGTTGAATTATATGTACTATGGAGAAATACTAATTCAATAATTCAGAACAAGGCAACCAATTCCTAACATAACCAATCAACATGATTCAAACACATGCAAACACATACATGAAAAGTTTCAAACTTATTTTGAGAAATTGAACTAACCGTTTATCGAACGAAACACACCAATGTCATGGAAATACAAAAGCGACAGTACTGCCATACCACAATTTGATAGTTCAATACACTAAATTGATACGATAAGCTAAATAAGATAAATGGTGGTCCCTCTAATGTGGTTTTAATTTCTTCACTTATTCCTCTTTGATCTCACGCTTGCGCTTCATTGCGTGGTTATTTGCCACAGGTGTGACTTCTCCCTCAATTGACTCTTCAGAAAGCACCTCTTCGGAGCTTTCTTCCTCCTGTTCCTCCTCCTTTACAGTTGCGGGTACAGCCACATCTCCAGTGCCTTGGTCACCTCCTTCTTCAGCTACTGGCGGTGGTGGAGGTGGATTGAGTTGTGCTTCAAGTGTAGCAATTTGCTCATCTTTGTCAAGGTTCTGCAAATGTAGGTCATGGATGAGTTCCTCCATATGGCCAACAAGGGTTTCAGAAGTCTGGAGTTCTTGGGTCTTTGCGTGTATGACGGCTCGGGCATGATCCGCGATGTCATAGGCTTGTTGAACCTTTCTGGTCAGGCAGTTGATGAGAAAATCTAAGTCTTCAAACATTTTGTTAGTGATGGGCAGGTCCAAGCGATTTCCCGTGTGAGCCAATGAGTGGCCATGCGCACCCCTCTTCCCAAAGGCACGGAAGGGCGATTCCGGTGTTAGCTTGTTGCGATACTTATAACACAAACGGGCCATTAAGTCCATCATAGCTATGTTCACTCCTTCAATCCACTCTGCGTAGTAGGTGACATAGTCCACGGGCTCGAAGTCCGGCATCATGGGATCTGGGGTCATGATTGTGCGGATTTCCCAACGCGTCACATAAGGTATGTTGGTCTCCTCCTTCCTTCCTTGGAAATAGGGCGGTGGTAGCTTCAATTGACTTGTCAACCTGGACAGCTGCCTCCTAAAGATGAAATCCGACAAAACACAAGCATACACGGTCTCAGTGTACTCTCCCATCTGAAATTTTGAACAGGTAAGAGTATTAGAATTTAAGCGAAAAGGAAAAAGATACAAGACAAGAAATTAATGTAAAAATAGAAAGGTAATTTTTTTAAAAATTCTCAAGTTTGAAATCTAGTATATTTAAAAAAAATTGACTTTTGGTCTCTGTCCAATCCTAGGGGTTTCGAACCTACATGCAAAACAGTGCTCTGATACCATCTGTAGCGTACCTGCACTTTAAATAAGGCAGATACTTGTGTATAGTGCAAACCCTGGATCGATTCGTTTGCACACACAGTTTACGATGTAATATCACAACAAAGTATCAATTTTATTACATCGATGATCCAGACTTACAAAATATTCATTACAAGTTGAATAGCATAAACCTAGCTTTGAAATAGTACACAGCGGAAATAAAATAGAATTGGGTCTCCAACAACTTCATGTTGCCACAGGCGAAAACATGTTGGTTGTAGACTCGAAACCTTCAAACGAAACCTCACTCGTCATCTGATCAAGCTGCAATAGAAAAAAAAAATTGCAACAACGTGGGTCAGATTCCATTAAAATGGAGTCTGGCAAGTGACACTCTGGTAGACACTTAGAGGAAAAACTCCAATAACCTATATGCTTATTTGGCTGGTGGAGTTCAAGACTATTTTGCATAAAGCCACTTTTCCTAACTCTTTGGAAAACACTTTTCTTCTATTCGAGACATTCGTGGCATGAAAACCACTGTCTCATTCTACCCTTGTTCACCCATCAAGTTTTACTTCTGAAGTTGGAATGGTGGAATCCTCCGTTTGACGTCCGTGATCAGCTGCTCAAATTGTCCGTACCGGGGACACGGCTAAGTACTTAGTTTTACACTCTGCAGAGGTTGTGCACGTTCACCATTGTACCCATTCAACCCAAACTACCCTTTACACACTTATAGTGATAAGTAAAAGGAGAAGAATGAGACGAGATCTTTTAGAAGCATTTTCCCTCCCACTCTGGCTTGACCCGTTCCACCTAACACCCTCTACATCTGCTTGTCAAGCCGGAGAGAGTCCACGCAACATAGTTGATCAAGCCAGAGCTCATTGGCAATGGCTGCACTAGAAGCAATCGTCACTCGGAGTTATTCAGATTCCTCTGTTCCCTGGGTGGCCATCCACAAGTGCACATACTCCAGGAACCAAAGACATGGACCGGAGTAGCCACTCAACTTCGCCACTATATACAACCAATCCACCCAGGAGATTCATTAACGTAGTGGATGTACACTCTCACGTGAAAATCACCATGCTCACGGCCCTAAGTAGAATAGATATTCATCCTAGGCGACGACAACCATGAGCACAACCCTGAGTAGTCACTTAACATTTTGTAAAACTTTTCATCAATTGCATAGCATCAATATATCTACTAAGTATTATATAGGAACCTAGACACTGGAGTAAGGAATATCTACACAGGTCTAGCATAGCAATACTATCCTACACATGCTTACATAAAAATACACTAAGTAATGCATATAGAAAATAATAGGAAGTTTATGAGGTGTGCCACTTGCCTTTGTATGATGTCTTTTCTCACAACTCTTTTCAACGAACTTGGGTCTCTCCGTTCAGTCTAAACAATATAAACAAACAACAATCCAACGATCATAAAACAAAACAACACAACACATACAAACAAGTTTCTTAAACTTCTAAGGAAAACATGACATGCATGATATGCAATTTATTTCTAAGGACTAGAAATGCATGTCATGCCATGAAAAATCTTTTAAGTTAATGCAAGAAAATGTGTTGGTCAAAATGACTAAGGACTAAGGTTAGAAGTTGGATAAAATAACTTTTTTATAATTTATCTTGAATAAGCACTCTAATGACTTAGTCATGATGTGCATATCTACTTAGAGAAAATACTAAGTCTATTCTTCAAGGTGATCAACAATTATTAACAACTCTTCGTAAATTGGATACTAGGATCCAACAAACTTCAAGATGATAATATCATGATCAAAAATTGTTTAAGTCTAAAGTGAAAGACAAGATTAGGAAAGAGGGAAAAGATAGAAAGAAAGATGTAGTTGGTCTTCCAGGCTTCATCTCCAGACTTGTAATATTCTCCTTGGTGATGTCTTGATTGAATTCTTGGTAGACTTGAATAATCTTCAGACTTGATGATTTTTGTATCACCTAGGCTGGTCTTGGATTTACTTAGTCTTCATGAAGTCTCAGAGAAGGAGGGAGAAAAGAAAGAGATAGGGAGCAAGACTTAGAAAATATTTCTGATTGGTTTTCATGAACTTCTTCTTGATTTTTCTTCTTAGTGCTTCTACTCCTTGGAGATACTTCTGAAATTTTGTTTTGGCTAAGTCCTTCATTGGTCTTCTAGCTCCATGTTGAAAATTACTAAGTGTCTAAGTGTAGCACTTTACCAAAATGCTAAGTTGAAAATACTTCTAACTTAGAGAAAAATAATGAAGAGGTTTTCCTAGGAGGGATATAATTATATAATAAAATATGTTATGCATGAAGTGCAATTTTTAATCACAAGAAAGCATCAAAATAACTTTTGTGATTTATAAATATGCATGAATTTATAAATGCAATTTAATTAATTTATATTTTTGGAAAATATAATAAAAGGAATAATTATAAGATTAAAGTTTTTTATGATTAAATTTTTATAACAAAATTGTATAAATAGTGTTAATAGACAGAGGGCATTTAATTAAATTTATAGCAATTGGATTTATTGAAAAATAATATGTATGTTAAAGTTATGTTAAAATATTCAAACTATTCAATTTAAATATATAACTATCAATTCATTCAAATATTACTCAAAAAAATATTTAATAACAGAGGCATTATATTACAAATATTCTAAAGATTCTAAAACAATTTTATTTGAAAATTTTGGAATTATAGATTTAAAGTTACGACAAATATACTCAAATCTTTCATTTAAAATTTGAATATTTTAAACTTAGTCAAATTTGAATTTTGGCAGATCTAAAATATTCTACATGTCGAGGGCTTTCCAAAAATATAAAGTTTATTAAATTTGGATAAGTGGTTAAAAAGTTATGATAGATCTAAGTGGTAGGGGCTTTTCTGCAAAACTGCCATTTAAATTTAAATAGGAAATTTATTTTCCATGTGGCAGCTGAGTGGGCGCTGACTCTGCGCTGACTGTGCGGCTGACGTGGATAAGTGAAGCAATCTGGGCCGTAGGATTTAGATCTAACGGTGCTAAACAGATCGTACCGATTCAAATAAAACAATAGGTAGGAGCCGTTGGATCAAGATCCAACGGTCCAGATCTAACGACCAAACGCGGGCGGCGCTAGGTCACCGGAGACCTCGCCGGAGATGCACCCGCGGCGGCGACGCGGCGTTTTGCACGTTCTACGGTTCCCTGGGACGAATTGAACTCACCAGAGCATGCAGGAGGTCGTGGTTGACTCGGTGGCGAGGTGGCGGCGACCGAAGCGTCCTCTTCTTGCCGGAATGGCTCGCCGGAGTTGTGCGCGGCGGCGGAGAGCTTCGGGTGTGCACGGAGGTGAGGATGCGCTGTGATTTGAAACACAAAAACGTGTCAAACAGATGCGCAACATGGAAATACGACGAGAGGGAGATGAGAGAGGGTCCGGGGTCGACGGAGTTCACCGGAAACAAAGAAGTTCGCCGGCGGCCGTGGCGGAGTTCCGAGGACGAACTCGAGCAGCCTGGGGGCTCTTGGGCTAGGGTTTCTTGGGGAAAAGGGAGAGGAGGATCAGGGGATTAAATAGGGCTGGAGGCGGAACCAAATTCGCGCTAATCTCGCCTGATTTTGAGAGGGAATCGGGGAAGGAATCTCGGCCGTGATTTTCGTCTGAGGAAGAAGACGATGAAGTCAACGCTGACGCCAACATTTTTTTTTCTTTTTCTGATTTTCCAATTAATTCATATCTTTTGATTTAAGACTCCAAATTCATTCAAATAAATTTCTAAAAGTCTGTAAAAGCATTATCTTTGTGTTAAACCAGTTATGGGCATGTTTTGAACATTTTTGAAAAAATAATATTTTGAAATATTCATAAAATACAATTTTGCCTATTTTAGATTAACTTTGAAATTAGAGATTTAATAATTCATTTGAGGTTAAATAAAATTTATGAAATTACCCACTTTCAAATATGTTTGAATTCAAGTTATTTAAACTCATTTTCAAACACTAAAATCATTTTAGGCTTTAGTATAATACTAAATAACATAACATATACTATATGAAAATAAAAAGGGAAATTAATGTATTCATTTTAATTCAAAATAATTTGTGCACCATTATATTTTATATTAAGATAATTGAATTGAAACTTCATAACAACTTTGGAAAAGATTTTTGTTTTAATTCATTTCTTATTTAGAATATATTAAACCCCTCATGCTTTTAAAATAAATAAAAATCATTTAAGAAAATGAAATGTTTATTTGGATACTTCATTAATTTTAGTTTATGAAGTTTTAAAGTTATAAACTATAGGCTTATAATTTCCAAACTACATTTTAAACTCAGGTAAATGAATAATAATCTTTTGGCAATTAGACAATGTTTTCAATAGTTTAAAATACACTTGTAATTATTATTTTAACTTATTTATAGCTAAGCCTAAGTGGTTATAATCAATTACTTATAAGTAAGTTATTTACTTAAAATAAAATGGATTGTAGTTTGTAAAATATTTGTCAAATTTCAAATTAAGGTTTTTGAAATACAGTAGATAATAGAATGTTTAAACTGTGACATTTGAAATATTAAACTATTTCAATAAGTTTGAAGTCTGTCATAGTTGGTATTCTTATGCATTTAATATTTTATTTTAATCAAAACAAAAAGTTTTAAATTTTAGTAATTTTTGAACATTATAAAATGTTGGGATGTTACATGCATTTTTTGCGGGTACATCCAAACTCATGGGAGATCTTCATCTTGTTCTCCTACACATAAGACAAACATCTTCCTCAAAACTGCCACCATACCTACCTACTACAGCATTTCCATAGATGTTCTGAGATATATTGCCATGCAACATCCATCTTACATTACATGACTTTTTGTCATTCATTACTTATCTATTTCTTTGTGTGTTTCTATAAAGCAGATGTTTTGTTTGACCCATGTTACGTTAGAGCACTGCATAACCTGCTACACTGGCAGAGGCACCGTTGTCATATGCATTCTTATGGCACATTCATATTAGTTACTTATATCATCAGTATGTTGTTTTATCATCATTAGTGTGTTGTCATATATCATGTATCAAATTAGGATGCTTGCACCTAAAAGTGAAAAGAGCCATGGAGGCCATCAAAAAGAGAAACAAAAAAAGAAAAAAATAGAAAAAAGAGAAAAAGAAATGAAAGAAATAAAGAAATAAAAAAGGGGACAACATTACTATTCTTTATCACACACTTGTGCTTATGTTACAGCACCATATCCTCTATAGTCATCACTTGTGCTCATGTTATAGCACCATCACATTTGTGATCATCATTTGTGCCCATGTTTAGCACCTTTACTCCATATGAGAGAGTTTTCATGTCTTAGTTGCATAACTATGTGGGGAACTTTACACTATAGAACTTGGCTTGTATATTCCAATGATGAGCCTCCTCAAAAGTGCTCTAGGTCTTCGTAAACAAGCAAGTTGGATGCACCCCCACTAGTTCCATTGGAGAGCTTTCATATACTTATAGCTCATTGTGCATCCGTTGTATGGCAATCACTACTCCTTGCATAGCTTCGATTGTATGACTTTCTCTTGTCTAATGATCATCTATAGCTTTGTGAGCCTTTCTTCCGTTGGCCTTCCAAACCTCCATTAACATTCTCTTAGCCATAACATCATGGTGCCAGGAACCAACGTTGAACGCTTGCTTGTTTCTTTCGAAAAAATAATATATTGATCTTCTACGTGCATATTGCTATTACTTGACTTGATCCTTTCATAAAGTTGTCATGTTTGTTGGAAGCATTAGATGATTATATTGTTGTGCTTGAAGCTTAAATCATCTTTAATATCTACTTTGCACAGTTGATTGATATCTAGTACTATATCATTGAAAGCTTTGCTTGCTGCACCTAATTGTTTGTTCATTACTCATTTGATATCAATAGAAACTATAGCCCTTATTCATTTGATTTCAGTTTACATGCCTTAGAATGAATTACATGATCAAGATTGTGTTTAAGCATGTCACTTCAGAAATTATTCTTCTTTTATCGTTCTTGCCTACTCGGGACGAGTAGAACTAAGCTTGGGGATGTGGGATCAGCAGCCGGACGATTACGATGGGTCTCCTGCCATGGCGGTGTGGCATCCCAAGGAAAGACCAAGAGGTCTAGTGGAGCACACGGTGCCGAGGAGAACAAACCTACCGGGAGACCCCGATACAAGGGTGGTCATAGTGGAATGTTTTGATCGTGTTATCCGGACCCCCACATGCTGTCGTATGATGGGCCGTGGCAGACACGGTGGAAGGACCGATAGGTCTGGGCAAAGTGTACAACCTCTGCAGAGTGTAAATCTATTCGAATAGCCGCGTCCGCGGTCATGGACGGTAGGAAAGGCCACACTAGGCGCCTTGGAAAAAGAAGATGTTTTAAAAAGAAAAGTGTTTCGGTGGAATAAGGAGGTACCTGGGAGGTAAGGAATTTGGGTAAGGACGGTTGATCTCAGGAAGACAACCAGTCCGATCTCAAGTCAAGGGGTATCCCTATCCTAGTGTTTTGACGATCTTTTTAAAAAGAAAGTTTTCAGTACTTAGATATGTCCTTGCTATATCTAAGAGAAGAGAATTATATCTCTAAAAAATTTCTTCAACAAAGATATAGAGATGTCATACTCTCTATGTCTGAAAAATCATGGTATTCGAAAACTAAACCCTATAGTTGTATATTGGAGCCATCCTAGTTTTCGAAAATGTTTTCCTTGCATCTCCATGAAAACTAAACCGTAGAGGTGGTCTTGCGAGTACGTAAATGTACTCATATGGCTATGTCCCTGGATATTCAAACGTCCAGGTTACAATGAGAAGATATACGTCAACAAAAAGGAGTACGCCAACGACTACGCCAACTGAGTGTCCCGCTCAACTGCTTTGGGGGAATGCGTCCAGGAAGTGACGAGGGCCGATGCTAGCCGAATCTTCCGCTGTGCCTTAGTTAATTTTCGTCGTGTGTGACGATGATTGAAGACTTGGTCATGTGACCATTATTAATGCAAGTCTTGTTCTATTCGAGTTGTATGATGTAACTTTGTATACCATGTTGGTTATGTGATCCCGATGCACTGATCATTGGGATCGTGATCTGCTTACATAATGTGGGCATCTCGGACAGGTAGTCAGAGGGGTCCCCCACAGACTTGGTATCAGAGCCACCGTTGACCTTAGGAGACCTTAGTTAGCATGGTCGTTAGCTTAGGAAGGAAATGTTTTGTTAAAATCTATTTTTACAGGAAACTATTTTTATTCTAGGAAAGCCTAGTATGGTTTCCACTCCTCACCTATTCTCCAAAATGTCTTGACCTTACCTCTCTAATTTAAAGTATTGCAAAAGAATTTTTGTACTACCGCGTGTCCCTATTCAAAACTTGTTTAGACTTGACGATGGACCCCAAATTTGACACAAGTAACTAGTACCGAGAAGGAGAAGTTCAGTCTCAAGATGTCAACATACGACATCAAGGTGGTCGTAAAGTGAAGAAACAAGCTACAAAGCAACCCTTGCTTGCTGAAGCAGTGTCACTGTCAAGACTCCAACCCCAGTAATTTACTCCAGTTGCAACATTGACAGTCTCAAGTTTCCACCAGGAGCCCAAGCTGTAGAATGTAGGCTCCAACAAGTAGGAATGACCAACACCCATAGGACTTCTAGGAAATGACCCTTGGTTGGATTTTTTCTCCGACTAACACGATTATTGAGTGCCCTTTTTGTTATATGGGTGTCTTATGTGCCCCTTGGCTGGTATGCTTGTTGCTTGTGTGTGCCTTGTTTGTTTGCTTGTTGTTGATATGGTGTTCTCTTGTATCTTTAACAAGCACGCCTTGTAGGCAATACATATTAGGCACATACTTTAATTTTGTTTAATCTTGATTTCTCTAGACACAAATTTTTCTTACCTTTTCCCATAGATGTACCCTAATGCACTTATAAACTTGTCCTCGAAACTTCCTAAAGTGTTTTCCCTCTGATCAAAACTTTAACACGTGAGAGTTATCAACTACAAATGATACCGAAGCCGCAAAGAAAGCCCATCCCCGTAATGTGACTGACCTTGTGTAGTTTAATTAATTTTCGTATTACAAGTATACCATCACTAACTTAACGTATCTAACTTTAGAGTAACATCTAACACCACTGACTTGTTACTAACTATCCTCTTCAAGACCTACAAACCAAGATCAGAAGAAATGTGCCAATAGAAGTATCATTTACGGTTGGCAACACGGAGGACTCAAAGAACGCCAAGAGCCGCTACTTTTTGAAAATTACATGAAAACCTCGAGCCATGACGTGCAAAGAAGCTCGACGTCAACAACAATGGAGACAAACTGCACTGAAGATCATCTACATGAAGATGTACCTCTAAGCAAGAGTCATCAATTCCTTCTGTGCACCAACTTTATTAACTCAACTAACCCCGACTTGAGTTATATAGAAAGAAGTACTTATCTTTTAGGCTAAATTAGATTCGACTGACCTATGAAGACTGGTGTGAAGCATCATAAAGCCCAAGAACCAAGAAGTCTTCATCAACACTCTTCGTCGGCTAAACTGAAGATGGACACAATATGAGACACCATATCCAGCAAGACGCCAAGAACGACGAGAAGACCGAAGACAGTTGCACTTAGCACCACCTAACATCAAGCAAGTTTAGACGTCTTCAGTAGATCTTAGAACCTTTTGGCTTTTTATGAAAAGAAAGAGAGTCAAGTCTACGGATTTGACACCCCTGTGAGGCTTAAAAACTGTTTGCGCGTGTCTAACTGCTAACCCCTCAAGACGGCAATATCAGGACAAGTATCTACATTAGATCCCAAGCACCGTGGAGCTACGACCAAGATGAAGATCATCGTGATACCCGAGAGCAACAACACCTTGAAGTCGGCAATATCTTATAAAACCAACTCTAACCCTTCTAGTGTCTCGTTATTAAGGGGGAAGACATATGCTAGTTTTATTGGATTGTTTTGGCAATGGTTCTTTGTGCCCCAACACTGGAGTATTTGAAATCAACTCGACAAGAAGCATCCTCAGCCTCGACCAATAGGACGCCACCCTCAGCAAAGACCAAAGTGTTCCTGAAGAAATCAGACGCCTCATCGACAAGGAAACCTCATTCAAGAATCAACAACCTCGAAAGATTAAGAAATAACGAACCCCCTATCCTTGCACTCTCTTAAAACCCGTTTAGGAATCTCAGGACGAGATTCTTTTAAGGGGGGATGGTATGTTGAACGGCAGTTGACCACCTAGAGGGGGGGTGAATAGGTGGTGACCATTTTTTATATCTTTTTCAGTTTTAGGCTAGCGGAAAGTAAGTTGTCTATATGTGCGACTAGGTGATACAAGTGATAGACAACAAAGAAACTAAGCAAGTACAGGAACTGAAGATGCGGTAAAGGAGAGCGGAACAAGACAACCTTAGGAACTCGAAGACGGCGATTTTATCCTGAGTTCCACCACATAGGTGTACGTCTCATTGGAGGGGTGTAAGCTACAACAAAGGTTTTCTCAACGCCACAAAGGACTCACCCTATTCTCCTGTGAATTCGACCACAAAGGTGCAAATCCACGTTTCCACTAAGGACTCCTTTAAGGGCGGAGAAGGTCCCGTACAAATTCGTGAGGCACACACCCACAACTGAATTAGGGGCTCTCACAATGACCACAACAGGTCACTTCCACAAAGGAATCGACAAAGGATGAAAACACACAAGATTGAACCTACCTATCCACAAAGGAACCCTAGATTCGTTGCCCCTCAAGAAATAGAGGGGGGAAATCAAAACGCTTTGGTGGATTTGTAGATCGGTGGCTTCTCCCTCGGATCCCCAAGTATCAAATGATTTGAGTGGCTAGACTGGGAGATCCGGAAGAAACAATCTTCAACACACATGGAGGAGAGAGAAATCTGGAAGTTTAAACTGCTCGAGGTAGGTGGAGGGGTATTTATACCCCTCCCCAAATTCTGCATGTTGTACAGCCGCCAGCTCGGAAATCTCCGTGTTGAGGACCGGAGATCTCCGGACTCCGGATATCTCCGGTAGTATTTCCGGTTGCGCTGGGCTCAGGGTCAGTGCTGATTGATCTTCTAGACTTGGCAGAAAATCCTTTGTCACTCGGAGATCTCCGGACTGGGGCTCGGAAATCTCTGAGCGCCGGAAATCTCCTAGAGCATTTCCAGCTTAGCTTGACCTGGAGTCAGTGCGTTTATTCAAATTGGACTTAGTCGAAAAACTTCTGCCACTCAGAGATCTCCGGATTAGGGCTCGGAAATCTCCGAGCACCGGAAATCTCTGGGAGCATTTCCGGCTAAACATGATTTGCAATCAGTGCGCCCTGGAGTTTTTGACTTGGTGATTTTCTTGTTCAGCTCGGAGATCTCCGGACTGGGGACCGGAAATCTCCGGCTGGATTTCCTGATGAATAACCAAGTGATGCAGTACTGAAAACCAGGCAAATTAAGTGTTCACTCTTATCCACCAGCCTGTACTAGAACCAGCAGAGTTCATCACAAACATTAGAACACCTTTTGTGTTGTCATTAGTCACCAAAATATGGGAGTGCAAGGAATGCACTTTCAATCTCCCCCTTTTTGGCGAATGATGACAACACGAAAGGAGAACGGATTTGCAAAATATAGACGGAGCTCTCCCTAAGTATGTGCATTATTTTAAGACGTTTTTTAATACAAAATGCACATTCCTTAGGATCAACACTCCCCCTAGATTTTATAAACCACGCAAGCAAAATATACAGAAATACACAATAGTAGCAACTAACTTGAGTAACATAGTTATTACAATAAGAGGTTCAAAGGTACTCATGTCTCACACACATGACGAGATAAAACAATCAATAAGAGGGAGAACTTAAGACAAAACAAAAGGAAAACAACAAAGTGCTCCCAACCCATGCAAATCCCGTGAGTCCTAATTAGATTCTTCTCCCCCTTTGGCATCAAGATACCAAAAAGGGAGGAGTTTCCACTAACGTCACATGGCTCAAGAGTCGGAACCCTGCTCGGCCTCCTCATCCTCCTCCTCAGCATCATCATCATCGTACTCAAGATCACTGTCCTCGTGAACTGCATCATCCCAATCAAAGTTGAGGCCAACGGCATTCCAATCCTCGAACGTAATCACGGGCTTCAAAGGATGCTTCGGAGCAGGCATCTTCAAATGAGACATAATTTCCACTTGGCGCTTCATAATGCGATGATTCTGAGAGTAGATGGTGTAGTTCTCACTGTGTATGCAGCAGTTCTTATTCAGGACCTTCTCAATTGCTCGAGCAACCCATGGGCGACTCCTCTTTGTAGCTTTCTTGATGTTGGGCTTGGTAGGAACCCGAGATGGACCACCAAAAATATCATCCTGGGTGAATTCTTGGATGGAGGCTTGTTGTTGGACAACATGAGCAGATTTCTGGATTAGCAAGGCTGCCTTGTGGGGCTGACAACCAATAGCTGCATCAAAATCATCACCATCTTGCTCGGAGAGCTTGTAGAGCCTCTTGATGAGGATCATCACATAGGGAGATAGGGAGGAAGTTTCCTCTCAAAAACTGCTTGGTTCATCTCTTGGAAAATGAAGTCCAAAACATCCACCTTGTAAACTCCCTGCTCAACCTCATACTCCCTAAGATAGGCCGCATGAGCCTTGGCCATCAAGTTAACTAGAGCCCCGACAATATTGTCCGCATTTCCGGCAATGGGAGCAATGGTCCAACGGAACATGCGGAGACAGATTTCATAAGTGGGTAGAAGTCCATATTGAGAGGCAATTTTACCTCCGGGCTGGTATAGATCAGACATGACATGCTTGTTGTAGGACACGCCATGGACGTGCATGCGGGCACCAGCTGGTACAGAGAGTCCACTGAAAGGGCAGCCAAGAATCCGAGCAAACTCACGGAAAGAGGAGGTCAAGCGCTGCCTGCCAGACATCCAAGTCATCCCAATATCCTCAGAAGAGTCAAACACCATAGTAGCATAAAACTAACGGATAGGAGAGACATTGTAGCTGCACTCGGCCCTCATCGAGTGCTCCAAGCCCAGAAAGCGGCAAACCTGGACAGCTCCCCCAAAATAATCAGCCTTCTTCTTCAACTTGTCGAAATCAATCCACTTCATGGGGCAAATGGGCTTGTCAATGGAGAACTTTTGATATACTTCCCTATAGAGCCATGCCATCTCGGTGCAGAAGAACTTTGGATCATCAGATTCCACGTTGTAAGATAGCTTACTTCGCCACTTGCGAAAACTGCCTTTGTTGAAATCCTCAATGCGGAGCTCGGGCATCTTCTTCTTGCTTGGCCCTGTGGCTCTCTTGAGCAGAGCTGGTGACTCGGTGGGGGTGCTATCTTCACTCGAGGACCCGCTGGGAGGGCGAGAATGAACAGGTTTGCCCCTCCCTTGCTGAGCGATTTGCTTGACTCGGCCACGAGGAATGGAACCTGCAAACACACAGCAAAGAGAAGATACAAAGCATATGGGGTAAGCACTCATGTCCGAGAAGGCAAATGGAACGTACTAGAGAAGTAAGCAATCAAAGTTTTTGTCCTTAGCTGATTTAATTCTAAACTGGCCGGAGATTTCCGGTGTCCGGATATTTCTGAGTCAGGACCGGAGATTTCCGGTCTGCATGAAATTTGACATATTTGAACAAAATCTAAGAATGAAAAACAGATATGTGCACGTGGAAGGTAGAGCTTTCCTAGAGGAGCAATTCTACCAAAGGAAACAATTAACAACCTCCTAAATCGGCTAGGTTAAACGAAAACAAGTTTCGTCCTAGATTTGAAATACGAGGAGTTGCCGAAAGACATTGTGAAAAGCGTGCGGATGGAAACGAAGCCCTCGACGAGGAGAAGTAAATCCGAGAAGCATGCGAGAATCCCTCGGACGAACCACCCGCAGCAAAGATCGAAAGAAAGAGGAGTTTTTTGGAGGAGAGAGAGGATTAGGGTACGGGGTGGATGAACTGGCCGAACCGGCCAGTCCACCCGTGCCCTTATATAGACGGTCCATTTGAACCGGAGATTTCTGGACTGAGGCTCGGAGATTTCTGGGTGCCGGGAATTTCCGGGGCTATTTCGAATCGGATTCGCCTAAGGTCAGTGCCGAATCTGATTTGGACTTAGCCCTGGAAATTTTTGCACGCTCGGAGATGTCCGTACATCGGACCGGAGATTTCCAGACCCCGGAGATTTCCGGCTCTAATTCCGATTCAGCTTCGCCTAAGGTCAGTGCCAAAGTTGAAAAAGACTTAGGTGCTGAGAAATCGCAGGGGTCGGAGATTTTCGAGTCTCGGCCGGAAATTTCCGGGACTATTTCCGGTCTAAAATCATCACAGGCCAGTGCTGATTTTTGAACAGACTTAGTCTCAAAATTTTCTGGTAGACCGGAGATTTCCAAGTAAGGCTCGGAGATTTCCGTTCAACTCCAAAACTCCAGGAATAAGAAAAATCTATAAGAGGACATGAGTGGGGAAAAGCATGTTTGAAGATACTGAAAGGCTTGGGATAGATACACAAACTGAAGAAAGAAGACACACTCAAGTTGCAAGAAACATAAACCAAAAGAGAAGACCAACAAGAGTGTGTTTTCCCAAAAGAACCAAAGACAATACAAGTGAAGATCAAAAATTAAAACCAAATAACATCCAAAAACTTGAAGAAGAAGTGTTGGTGGCCGAAGCCACCGTGTATGAGTTGTAGCATGGCACCGCGAAGATATATCTTGGGTCCATAGCTACATCTCAACATTGACGCTCAGAAATTAGATTTAATTTGAAGTTTTAGCAATGATACATCACTATATGCATAATAGGGGGAGGAAGAATCCAATGTATTAGTAAAACACTGCCCCTAAGTCCATGCGTGCCTCTAGTTCTAATAAAGCCTTAAACGTTGGAGAGTGTGCAAGGATATCATGACAAGGCCCGAGAATCTATGATATTGAGCTCATTCCTCTAGTAGCAAAAGCGGGATTCATCAAGGGGCTTCGTGAATATGTCCGCCAATTGATCCCTTGTACTAACATATGATAGATCAATATCTCCTCGTGCCACATGATTGCGGATGAAATGTGGAGAATCTCAATGTGCTACGTCCTTGAATGTTGCACCGGATTGTATGAAATTTTGATGGCACTCTCATTATCACATAAAAGCGGCACTTTGTCCTAGAGGACACCACAATCCTTTAAAGTTTGCCACATCCAAAGAAGTTGAGTACACTCGCTTGCGACGGTGACGTACCCGGCTTCCGCCATGGATAATGAGATGCGATTTTGTTTCTTCGAGGACCAACTCACCAAAGATCTTCCAAGAAATTGACACGGCCCGGATGTAGACTTCCTATCATCAATGTCGCCCGCCCAATCGGAGTCGGTGTATCCACAAAGAGACGTGGTGCCATCTTTGGGGTACCACAACCCGAAACAAGGGGTATGAACCAAATATCTAGAGATTCTCTTCACGGCCATCAAATGACTTTCCATAGGAGCGGCTTGATAACGAGCACACACTCCAACGCTTAAAACGATATCGGGCCTAGACGCTCATAAGTAAAGAAGAGACCCAATCATAGAACGATACTCCTTTTGGTCTACATCTTTACCGTTGGGGTTGAGTTGGAGGTGGCACTTGGTTTGCATAGGAGTATGCACACCATTTAGTACAAGCAACTTGAACTTCTTGATCATATCTTGAATGTACTTTGCTTGAAAAATGAAAGTCCCTTCTCTCAATTGCTTGATCTCAAAACCGAGAAAGAACTTGAGTTCACCCATCATGGACAAATCGAACTTGTCAGTCATTAGATTGGAAAACTCATCATTGAACACACGGTTAGTAGAACCGAATATAATGTCATCGACATATAATTGACAAATAAAGAGTTCACCATTGACCTTTTTAGTAAAAAGAGTGGGATCGATTACCCCAACCTCAAATCCATGGTCTACCAAGAACTCTCTCAAGTGCTCGTACCATGCACGGGGGGCTTGTTTAAGGCCATAGAGAGCTTTGTCCAAGACATATACATGGTGAGGATGGTTGGGGTTCTCAAAGCCCAGGGGTTGTTTAACATACACAAGTTCTTGCAAAGGGCCATTAAGAAATGCACTTTTTACGTCCATTTGTTGCATTTTGAAACCATGATGAGATGCATAAGCGATGAGAATACGTATCGATTCGAGTCTTGCGACCGGCACGAAAGTTTCTCCGAAGTCGATACCATTTTCATCTTGCTTGTTCTTGAAGATCCACTTAGTGCCAATAATTTTGCGGCACTCCTTGGGCTTCTCAACTAGGCGCCACACTTTGTTGCGCTCGAAGTTGTTAAGCTCTTCATGCATAGCACCAATCCAATCGGGGTCTTCAAGAGCATCAAATACTTTCTTGGGCTCGACCATGGAAATGTGCGCTTGATGCTCACTAAAGTGAGCTAATTGACTTCGTGTGGAGACCCTTGGTCATATATCGCCAAAGACCTTGTCGAGAGATAATTCCCTTAGTTCCAATGACTTTGCAAAGCGAGCTTGACGACGAGTTTCAATTGCCGCCCTTGTTGTGGGGACAATCACTTCACCATTTTGATCCTTTGGATCCTCGTCTTGACTTTCTTGAGGGCCTTGATCATCATGAGAAGCTTCTTCATGTGGTGGGGAAGGCTGATCTTGCCCTTGAGTAGAACTTGGAGAAGTGGAGTTATCTTCGATAATCTTGGTGGGGGAGGCATGATCTTTTTGTTGATGAAGATCTTGTTGAGTCTCATCATGGGCTTCATCTTTAGAAGAAGTAGTTTGCTCTTGTTGATGAAGATCTTGAGATTGTTCTTGAGGGGATCCATCATTTGCTATGAGTGAGACACCTTGTGGCTCTTGTGACGGTGAGGTCTCCTTGATAGAAGAGCTTGAGCTTTCTTGAACAACTTATATATGAACTTAAATGGGGCGAAGAAAGCCCATTCACATCTTCTTAATGGCATCAAAAGGTTGTTCATCACCTACATCACAAACACCAACTTGCTCCACTTGGGAGCCGTCATTTTCATCGAATTCCACACTACAAGATTCTATGATAATCCTTGAGGATTTATCAAAGAGTCTATAAGTGTGGGACCCGCTACAATAGCCAACAAAAATCCCCTCAATTGATTTAGAGTGGAACTTACCCAACCGGATACCCTTGACAAGATAATAGCACTTACATCCAAACACTTGGAAGTAGCCAATGTTGGGTTTGCTGGCGGTAAGGATCTCATTTGGAGTCTTCTTCAAGCCCTTGCGGAAGTAGAGGCGGTTTGATGAGTGAAATGCGGTGGAAATAGCCTCCGCCCTAAAGTTGATGGGAGACTTGAACTTCGCCAACAAAGGTCTTGCCATGTCGATGAGAGTCTGGTTCTTCTTTTTGGCAACGCCATTTTGTTGAGGAGTGTATGCAGCGGAATATTGGTGACGAATGCCTTCTTCACTAAGAAAGTCGTTAAGGGTGTAGTTCTTGAATTCCGACGCATTGTCACTTCGAACAACCAATATGGGGAGGTCATGTTGGCGTTGAACCTCCTTTGAGAAGTCGATGAAGACTTGTTGAGTTTCATCCTTGGTCTTGAAGAAATAGACCCATGTATACCTTGAATAGTCATCAACAATCATGAGGCAATATTTCTTGCCCCCAAGACTTATCTCCAAAATTGGTCCAAATAGATCAACATGAAGGAGCTCCAAAATCCGGGACGAAGATATGATGGTCTTGCTTGGATGAGGAATATCATGCATCTTGCCTTCCACACAAGCTCTACAAACTCGATCCCTTGAAAAGAAAACATGATCTTTTAGTCCAAGGATGTGGCCACCCTTGTGAAGGCTTTGCAAAGTGCGCATGTTTACGTGGGCTAGTCGGCGATGCCAAAGCCAACCCACGTCGGCTTTTCCGAAGAGACACATGGCTTGAGTAGTGGTGGCTCCGGAGAAGTCCACCACATAAAGCTCATGCTCCACGTATCCCACGAAAGCCACTCTTAGCGACTTTCTCCACAAGAGGACCACAACGTCCTTGTCAAAGAAGGGAGATATCCCCAACTTTGTTAAGGCACGAACCGATAACAAATTATAGCCAAGAGATTCAACAAGCATTACATTGACAAGAGTAATGTCAGGGGCAACTACCAACTCTTTCCGTCGAGGACTCCTATCTCTTGATCGTTCCACTTCGATACGGCCCGGTTACCTTAGACCTTGATAACTCACCAAACGTCACGGTTACTTTATCTACATTAGCTTTCAACTCCATGACGAGTTCTTTGCTCCTGGTCATATGACTTGTACATCCACTATCAGTTATCCATTTTGAACCACCGGGAGCAATGTAACGACCCGGGATTTTTCCCAATTAGAAAATTGTTTGTTTTTCTTTTTTGCATCAACATGACATCATCATGCATCATTTGCATCTGTCAATCTTAATTTAAATTATTGCATTTAAATTCAACTCCATTTAAATTCTTTTCCACTTTTAAATCTAAATGCAAATCAATTTAATTTAAATGTGATATTTAAATTCTTTTCAAATATTCTAACTAATATATTAAATTGTATATTTTGAAACTATTTAATTTTGCTAAATGTTTCTATCTCTCTTCTTCTCTATTTTTCTTAAAAACACTAAAACAGAAAAGAATTAAAAAGAAAAAGAATAAAACCAGAGAGAGAAAAACATTTTTCCTGGCCCATCTCCAAAGCCCACCTCTGGCCCACTCTTCCTCCTCCCTTGTCTTCTTCCTCGCTTTACAGCGAGGCAGAGACAGAGCCCTGGCTGCCCCCACCTCAACCACCCCCTCCCCTCTACTTAGCCGGCCCCTCCTCCCAAACCCTAACCCTAGCCCTCTAGCCTCCCCTCTCAGCCGCCGCCGCCCCCCTTCCTTCTTCCTCCTCGGTTCTACCACCATTAAAACAACCGACCTCCACCTCACCACGGCGCCGCTGCTCGGGTGCCATCGGAGGGACGCGAAGGAGCTCCGAAGAACCGCCTCGCCAGCTACATCGCCTACGCGTAAGGAATTGGGGCGGGAGCTGCGGCACGCGTCGGCCTCGTCCTCGTCTCCACCACGGCCGGCGAAGCTCCACCGCCACAATTCCGGCCACCACGACTTCCCCGACACGAATAACTCCTCCGAGGACACCCACAGTGAGCTCCCGGTCCGTTTCGCTCTCTCCCCCACGCGAATTGCTGCTCGGAGCGCCGAACTCGTCCCCGCCACCTCCTCCGTTCCGCCATGGCCACCATGGAGAAATCTGGGCATGAACAAGAGTTCCCCCACCTCCCTCCTCGCCTCCGTGCTACCACACGCGCACACAACACATTCAGCACACACGCCGCGCCCCAACCCCGCCCACTCGTGGTCGACGCCGACGCCGGCGCTACCTTCTGCTCCGCCGTGCCCACGATCCGCTTCTGGTTCAGTTTCGTCAGGCCAGGGACTCATTGGGTGTTTAAAAAACGGTGTCTTGCTCGTTCTGTCAACAACACGCACTGGCTCTTCTGGCTAACACCACCGATCCTTCCGTCGCACGCCCGCGAGTCGAGTTCGAATCCCCCCGGAGCTCGTGGAATAAAAACCCCCTTTTCTCCTTTGTTCCTCCCACTGACATGCGGGCCCGCCTGTCATCGATAGCGGAGGCCAGCGAAGCACGTACCCGCCCGCGTGGCACCTGGACCCGCCTGTCATCCTCACTGGGTGGATCTGTGCGCGGTGCAAAAAGCCCAGATCCAGATCTAGATCTGGATATTTACACCGAGCCCCCTGCCTTTCTGGTTTCCACACAGAGGTCCCCATAGACTTTGTTTCCATCACAGACAGGTCCCTGTACTTTTCAGAAAGAACCCTAAAACTAAATTGTTAATAACTTTAATTCTTGCCCCCAAGACTTATCTCCGAAATTGGTCCAAATAGATCAACATGAAGGAGCTCCAAAATCTGGGACGAAGATATGATAGTCTTGCTTGGATGATGAATATCATGCATCTTGCCTTCCACACAAGCTCTACAAACTCGATCTCTTGAAAAGAAAACATGATCTTTTAGTCCAATGATGCGGCCACCCTTGTGAAGGCTTTGCAAAGTCCGCATGTTTACGTGGGCTAGTCGGCGATGCCAAAGCCAACCCACGTCGGCTTTTCCGAATAGACACATGGCTTGAGTAGTGGTGGCTCCGGAGAAGTCCACCACATAAAGCTCATGCTCCACGTATCCCACGAAAGCCACTCTTAGCGACTTGCTCCACAAGAGGACCACAACGTCCTTGTCAAAGAAGGGAGAGATCCCCAACTTTGTTAAGGCACGAACCGATAACAAATTATAGCCAAGAGATTCAACAAGCATTACATTGACAAGAGTAATGTCGGGGGCAACTACCAACTCTTTCCGTCGAGGACTCCTATCTCTTGATCGTTCCACTTCGATACGGCCCGGTTACCTTAGACCTTGATAACTCACCAAACGTCACGGTTACTTTATCTACATTAGGTTTCAACTCCATGACGAGTTCTTTGCTCCTGGTCATATGACTTGTACATCCACTATCAGTTATCCATTTTGAACCACCGGGAGCAATGTAACGACCCGGGATTTTTCCCAATTAGAAAATTGTTTGTTTTTCTTTTTTGCATCAACATGACATCATCATGCATCATTTGCATCTGTCAATCTTAATTTAAATTATTGCATTTAAATTCAACTCCATTTAAATTCTTTTCCACTTTTAAATCTAAATGCAAATCAATTTAATTTAAATGTGATATTTAAATTCTTTTCAAATATTCTAACTAATATATTAAATTGTATATTTTTAAACTATTTAATTTTGCTAAATGTTTCTATCTCTCTTCTTCTCTATTTTTCTTAAAAACACTAAAACAGAAAAGAATTAAACAGAAAAAGAATAAAACCAGAGAGAGAAAAACATTTTTCCTGGCCCATCTCCAAAGCCCACCTCTGGCCCACTCTTCCTCCTCCCTTGTCTTCTTCCTCGCTTTACAGCGAGGCAGAGACAGAGCCATGGCTGCCCCCACCTCAACCACCCCCTCCCCTCTACTTAGCCGGCCCCTCCTCCCAAACCCTAACCCTAGCCCTCTAGCCTCCCCTCTCAGTCGCCGCCGCCCCCTCTTCCTTCTTCCTCCTCGGTTCTACCACCATTAAAACAACCGACCTCCACCTCACCACGGCGCCGCTGCTCGGGTGCCAACGGAGGGACGCGAAGGAGCTCCGAAGAACCGCCTCGCCACCTACATCGCCTACGCGTAAGGAATTGGGGCGGGTGCTGCGGCACGCGTCGGCCTCGTCCTCGTCTCCACCACGGACGGCGAAGCTCCACCGCCACAATTCCGGCCACCACGACTTTCCCGACACGAATAACTCCTCCGAGGACACCCACAGTGAGCTCCCGGTCCGTTTCCCTCTCTCCCCCACGCGAATTGCTGCTCGGAGCGCCGAACTCGTCCCCGCCACCTCCTCCGTTCCGCCATGGCCACCATGGAGAAATCCGGGCACGAACAAGAGTTCCCCCACCTCCCTCCTCGCCTCCGTGCTACCACACGCGCACACAACACATTCAGCACACACGCCGCGCCCTAGCCCCGCCCACTCGTGGTCGACGCCGACGCCGGCGCTACCTTCTGCTCCGCCGTGCCCACGATCCGCTTCTGGTTCAGTTTCGTCAGGCCAGGGACTCATTGGGTGTTTAAAAAACGGTGTCTTGCTCGTTCTGTCAACAACACGCACTGGCTCTTCTGGCTAACACCACCGATCCTTCCGTCGCACGTCCGCGAGTCGAGTTCGAATCCCCCCGGATCTCGTGGAATAAAAACCCCCTTTTCTCCTTTGTTCCTCCCACTGACATGCGGGCCCGCCTGTCATCGACAGCGGAGGCCAGCGTAGCACGTACCCGCCCGCGTGGCGCCTGGACCCGCCTGTCATCCTCACTGGGTGGATCCGTGCGCGGTGCAAAAAGCCCAGATCCAGATCTAGATCTGGATATTTACACCGAGCCCCCTGCCTTTCTTGTTTCCACACAGAGGTCCCCATAGACTTTGTTTCCATCACAGACAGGTCCCTGTACTTTTCAGAAAGAACCCTAAAACTAAATTGTTAATAACTTTAATTCTGTAACTCCAAATTAAATAATCTTTATATGTTTTTGTATCCAAAAAATGCAAGGAATATTAATATGCCATTTGTATGCCATTTTGAATCTGTTATTTTAATTGCTTAGTGTATTTGTTAATTGCAACTAAATAATTAACCATGGAATGTGTGGGGTAATAAATATATAATGCCCTATTCCATTTAATTTGATTAGATCACCCATGCCATGTGTTGCCATGTTAACCAACATTTAATATTGCTGGTAAATAAATAACTTGCACCTAAATATTAATTGCCGAGGTTGCTTTCCCGCTTAATTTGAATTACCTAAATTGTACTGCATCTTGCCATGCAATGCATCATTCTCATATGATCATGCTGAATCTTTTGTCTAAGTTGTAAAATGCATCTTTTACGCTTTCCAGTGTTTGTTGCTTCTTCGCGGATACAACGTTCAGATGTGTAGGCAACGACAAGATCTGCTTCCATGCGGGATTCCAGGCAAGCAAAGTTTGCTTGTTTACCTATACATTGTCTTTCATTCCTGCCGTTGATCTCTGCTACCCTAGTATTCGATTCTTTATCGCGATCCCATCACATGTTATCCTGCAGCCGATACAGCTTTATCCCCACATCCCATCACCTGTTGTATGTTTATCTGTTAGCCTTGCGAGTCGTAGTGCATGCTTAGAATTGGTTGTGCGAGTCGTCAGTTGGTCTTTTATTTCATATGCCTAGCTTGATAGATTATTCTACCTTAATAAATTGTTATATTATATTGGGGTAATATAATTAAAAGATAAGGCACCGGCGGAAGGCCTTGCGAGGTGCTTTGTTCTGCTAAGTGTCGACCTAGGAACTGAGATCTTGCTCCCCTAATCCATGACTGAGCGCACTAACCACTTGTGGGAGGCCCTATCGAGCCCCCCTCGATTTTGACTGGAACTTCAACTTGTCCGGGAGCTACACCTAGTTCGTGTTTTCCATTTGTCTCATATGCATCGATACTAGTGTAGTATTTTACTTTGGCGGTGTGCCTTGTTACATGCATATAGGGCGAAGCCTGTTGGTGCGGAGGGGTGTGTCCTGCGGGAGTCCGCACCCTTTTGGCCGGGACCAGCATAGCTCCCGTGGCTCCTGGACTTGTTGCGGTGAAGGAAAAGAGTTGGGTTTAAAGGCCCTAATATTTTTGACTGGGTTGATCATGCGAGTATGGGTCCAGTAGTGCACCCCTGCAGGGTATAATCTTATCGATGAACCGCGTCCGCAGTTATGGACAACTTGGTGCGTTGCCGACTAATGAGATCTAGACAACTTACACCTAAATAATGTTAATTAATTAGATTAGTAATTGTAGAGTTACTTTCACAATAAATTATAACTAAAACTGTTCAACGTGTGAGTTTCCCGAATTGCTTCCTCATACTTGGTTGAGGGGGTTAATTCGAGAATGGGTTATGTTTGGTGTTAGTTGTAGATGTTTACTTTATGCGCTCTCTTATCCCTCTCTGATTAGACGGAAGTTGTAGCGTGTCTCTCTATGTTGCTAGTGCTGCTGCCGCTAAGTCCACCTCCCCTATATTTTGGGAGATGGTGTAGAAAGTAGGCAAGTCGGTTTTGCTTGCCAGGGAGTGCCCTGACCCTCTTTTGCGTTATGCTTTATGTGCTGTCAACAGGTTTGAAGTGAGACGACGTTAGCTTGGGAATCCCTCTGGCTTGGCTGGGCAGGGATATGGCGCCATCGCTTATCTTCAGGACTCTTAGTCCAATTTACATCTTATCTGTAGTCGGATACTATTTTGCTTCCGCTGTCATTTGAATCTTTGTATTATAATATTTGTATCTTGACTCGTTCGAGTCGTTGTTGTATTATCTATCTTCTGTTGTATTGGTGGATGTATCAGAACTATTGTAATGTTATCACAATTCCACCCAAATAATGCGCATGTTTCTGCGTGCACATTATGTCTGGTGGGCGACCTAAAATCGTTATTATGCGGATTTTTGCGGATGCGCTTACATCTACATAGTACCGATTTTCGGGCGTCACAAGCAAGGTCCTACAAGAGATCAATTCTTGCATTTAGCAACCCATTGCTTCACAATGGGTGCTTTATGGTTAGCGACAAGAGACTTAGGAACCCAGATAACATATGAAATAAAACCATAGTTTGGGTCCAATGTAACGAGCACAAACATTCCCATAATAATAGACATATAAAGCATATTTAGGATTGTTGTCCCCGGCGTGATCTTTACGAGTAGGCTTGCCCCTTGATGCATTCCTACTCGCAAGACCGTCCTTGGATTGAATGGAGTCGGCCTTCTTGGTTTGGATGGGGTTGACGCTCTTGGGAATACCCTTCTTGGCATTCATCTTCATGGGAGTCAGATATACAAGTCCTTCCTTCCCTTGTCGAGTATGAGGCTCCACGATGGGAGTCTCGACAACTTGCTTAGCCTTGAGAAGGATGATTTTGTATGTGGAGGCCTTAGCAATCTCATTCTTCAACCTAGCATTCTCCTTCACAAGATTAGCATTATCACAATAACAATTAGAGGTAGAGATGCTAGGAGGGTCAAGGTTAGTTTGCCGAGTTTAGAGTTGAGCATAAGACTCCTTTAGAAGAGCATGTTCACTCTCCAAAGCCTTGTGGGCTATGAAGAGCTTCTCCATCTCCTCAAAGAGTCTAACATGCCCAACCGCAAATTCGGCTTTATCTTGGTGAGCCACCTTGAATTTAGCAAAGTACATATCACGATCCTTAATGAGCTAAGCATGTGAGGAGTTATGAGTTTTCTCAATAGTTTCAAGTTGCTCCTCAAGACGAGCATGAGACTCTTCAACCTCCTCAAGAGAGGACTTCAAGTAAGATAGAGAAATAGCGTCTTCTCTTTCTATCTTACCCTTCTCTTCATTGAGATGCTCTAGCTCACCAATACGAGCCATGAGGGCACCAACATGTTTCTTGCTATCACCTTGCAAGTTAGTGATAAAAGAATCGAAGGCCACAAGCTCTTGCTTGATATGAAGGCTAGAAGCATCGTCAAGATTATTCATTTCATTCATGAGAGAGGAAGAGGATGAAGGTACCTCCGATGCCTTGGCCATAAGGCATCTTGAGATCTTGGTGATGGAGTTCTCATTTGGCGACGTGAATAGAGATGATGAAGAGCTTGTCGTAGTTGGACGAGTTCTTGTTGTTGATGAGGGAGTTCTTGTCGTTGATAAAGTAGCGGTAGGTGTTGATGTGGTGGCAAGTGCCTCCACTTCATTTGGCGTTTCTTCCTCCGACTCTTCATCATCGGTGGGGTACACCTCTTGGGTCAACAACACGATGCGAGGCTTCTTGTGAAGAGGCCTCTTCTTTCCATAGGCCTTCTTGGGAGGCATCTTGGCTTTGTCCTTGTGCACTAGACGTCCACCATGCTCTTCTCTCTTCTCATAAGGGCAATTGGCGACGAAATGGAACTTGCCTTGACAATTGTAACATGTCCTTGACTTGGAGGGTGAGACCCTATCGGCTTGAGGTGGACTCTTGTCGACTCGCATCTTGCCTCTTCAAGGGTTGTTCTAAAATGTGCGAGCCGCAAGAGCGAGATGATCGTTGTAAGCAAGCTTGAGTGCTTCCTCGGACATGGCGGCAAATCTTCCAAGATCATCATCGTTGTCTTCCTCCACGGTAGGCTTCAAGGCAAGGTTGGTTGTGCCTCTTTGCATTCCAAGAGCCCTTGCCCTTGCGTCTTGAGCATTCTTCGTGGCCACTTTGAATGCGGCCATCTCTTGCATCACCTCATTAGAAGTCATGAGATGGTAGTTGTGTCTTCCTTAAAGACTCTTGACGTCGGTTGGCTCACATGACATCATAGAGCTCACATACTTCCTCTTGATCCATGCATCATCAATATGAGAGGCACCAACTTCTCGAAAGCTTGTGGCTATGATCACCAATCTTCGATACATCATCTCATGGTCTTCACCATCAAGCTTGTAAAAGCCCTCGGCTTCATTGCTCAAAGAGTCATAGTGGTTCCTCCTCATGCTATTATTCCCAACGAACAACTCGCATAGAGCATCCCATGTTTGCTTGGCGGTGGTGAGGTGTTGGATGAGAGACATGTCCGTGTTCCCAACCGCCTTTTGGATCATGTAGAGAGCGGTGGCATCAAGTTGAGCTTCCACCACTTCTCTTCTTGTCAAATTGGTCGGATGATGCGGCTTGTATCCAACTTGAATGATGCGCCACAACTCGATTGAAGAGCTGCACACACGACACTTCGTCACATATTGCCATTGAGAGAATGTGTAATCTTTAAGCAATGGGGGATCACCCCTATGAGAAACTTGCGGATGAGGAATAATGGGATCGGGGGTATGGTATTGGGATGGGGGGGAGTGGCGTTGTAGCCTTTGGGCACTTCATCTTGGGAAGATGGAGTGTTTTGATGGTTTGAGGAACTACTAGCATCACCCTTCCCATCCAAAGGCAATTGCTTTCCCTTTATCAATTCGGGGTCCACATCGTGAGTAATGCCCGGAAGGACCGGAGGCTTTGAGGGCTATGCAAGAGAGGTTTCCTTGGATGTCTTGAGAGCCTCAAGCATATCATGAAACTTCTTGAACTCGGTTTGTATGGACGATGTCAACCTTTGTTTCCAAAGAATTGATATCAGCCATAGTGGCACCTTTCTCTTGCATTGCCGCCAAAGTCGCGGCGTCCGTTTTGGTAACCTCTTTCGGGTTAACTTGCATTGTCCAAGGTTGCTCTCAAGCGGTGAAGCTTTTAAGAGAAAACCTGTCTCTAATACAATTTGAACGGCAGTTGACCACCTAGAGGGGGGGGTGAATAGGTGGTGACCAATTTTTATATCTTTTTCAGTTTTAGGATAGCGGAAAGTAAGTTGTCTATATGTGCGACTTGGTCATACAAGTGATAGACAACAAAGAAACTAAGCAAGTACATGAACTAAAGATGCGGGAAAGGAGAGCGGAACAAGACAACCGTAGGAACTCGAAGACGGCGATTTTGTCCTGAGTTCCACCACATAGGTGTACGTCTTGTTGGAGGGGTGTGAGCTACCACGAAGGTTTTCTCAACAACACAAAGGCCTCACCCTATTCTCCTGCGAATTCGACCACAAAGGTGCGAATCCACGTTTACACTAAGGACTCCTTTAAGGGCGGAGAAGGTCCCGTACAAATTCGTGAGGCACACACCCACAACTGAACTGGGGGCTCTCACAATGACCACAACAGGTCACTTCCACAAAGGAATCCACAAAGGATGAAAACACACAAGATTGAACCTACCAATCCACAAAGGAACCCTAGATTTGTTGCCCCTCCAGAAATAGAGGGGGGAAATCAAAACGCTTCGGTGGAGTTGTAGATCGGTGGCTTCTCCCTCGGATCCCCAAGAATCAAATGATTTGAGTGGCTAGATTGGGAGATCCGGAAGAAACAAGCTTCAACACCAATGGAGGAGAGAGAAATCTGGAAGCTTAAACTGCTGGAGGTAGGTGGAGTGTTATTTATACCCCTCCCCAAATTCTGCCCGTTGTACAGCCGCCAGCTCGGAAATCTTCGGGTTGAGGACCGGAGATCTACGGACTCCAGATATCTCCGGTAGTATTTCCGGTTGCGCTGGGCTCAGGGTCAGTGCTGATTGATCTTCTAGACTTGGCAGAAAATCCTCTATCACTCGGAGATCTCCGGACTGGGGCTCGGAAATCTCCGAGCGCCGGAAATCTCCTAGAGCATTTCCGGCTTAGCTTGAGCTGGAGTCAGTGTGCATATTCAAATTTGACTTAGTCGAAAACTTCTGCCACTCGGAGATCTCCGGATCGGGGCTCAGAAATCTCCGAGCACCGGAAATCTCTGGGAGCATTTCCGGCTAAACATGATTTGCAATCAGTGCGCTCTGGAGTTCTTGACTTGGTGAATTTCTTGTTCAGCTCGGAGATGTCCGGACTGGGGACCGGAAATCTCCGGGATCCGGAAATCTCCTGCTGGATTTCCTGATGAATAACCAAGTGATACAGTACTGAAAACCAGGCAAATTAAGTGTTCACTCTTATCCACCAACCTGTACTAGAACCTGCACAGTTCATCACAAACATTCGAACACCTTTTGTGTTGTCATTAGTCACCAAAATATGGGAGTGCAAGGAATGCACTTTCAATAAGAGGTTCAAAGGTATTCATGTCTCACACACATGACGAGATAAAATAACCAATAAGAGGGAGCACTTTAGACAAAACGAAAGGAAAACAACGAAGTGCTCCCAACCCATGCAAATCCCGTGAGTCCTAATGAGATACTTCTCCCCCTTTGGCATCAAGATACCAAAAAGGGAGGAGTTTCCACTAACGTCCCATGGCTCAAGAGTCGGAACCCTGCTCGGCCTCCTCATCCTCCTCCTCAGCATCATCATCATCGTACTCAAGATCCCTGTCCTCGTGAACTGCATCATCCCAATCAAAGTTGAGGCCATCGGCTTTCCAATCCTTGAACGGAATCACGGGCTTCAAAGGATGCTTCGAAGCAGGCATCTTCAAATGAGACATTATTTCCTCTTGGCGCTTCATAATGCGATGATTCTGAGAGTAGATGGAGTAGTTCTCACTGTGTATGCAGCAGTTCATATTGAGGACCTTCTCAATTGTTCAAACAACCCATGGGCGACTCTTCTTTGCAGCTTTCTTGATGTTGGGATTGGTAGGAACCCGAGATGGACTACCAAAAATATCATCCTCGGTGAATTCTTGCATGGAGGCTTGTTGTTGGACAACATGAGCAGATTTCTGGATTAGCAAGGCTGCCTTGTGGGGCTGACAACCAATAGCTGCATCAAAATCATCACCATCTTGCTCGGAGAGCTTGTAGAGCCTCTTGATGAGCATCATCACATAGGGAGCATAGGGAGGAAGTTTTCTCTCAAAAACTGCTTGGTTCATCTCTTGGAAAATGAAGTCCAGAACATCCACCTTGTAAACTCCCTGCTCAACCTCATACTCCCCAGGATAGGCCGCATTTTCCTTGGCCATCAAGTTAACAAGAGCCCCGACAATATTGTCTGCATTGCCGGCAATGGGAGCAATGGTCCAACGGAACATGCGGCGCAAGATGTCATAAGTGGGTAGAAGTCAATATTGAGAGGCAATTTTAACTCTGGGATGGTATAGATCAGACATGACATGCTTGTTGGAGGACACGTCATGGACGTGCATGTGGGCACCAGCTGGTACAGAGAGTCCACTGAAAGGGCAGCCAAGAATCCGAGCAAACTCACGGAAAGAGGAGGTCAAGCGCTGCCTGCGAGACATCCAAGTCATCCCAATATCCTCTGAAGAGTCAAACACCACAGTAGCATAAAACTTATAGATAAGAGAGACATTGTAGCTGCACTCGGTCCTCATCAAGTGCTCCAAGCCCAGAACGCGACAAACCTGGACAACTTCCCCAAAATAATCATCCTTCTTTATCAACTTGTCGAAATCAATCCACTTCATGGGGCAAATGGGCTTGTCAATGGAGAACTTCTGATATACTTCCCTAAAGAGCCATGCCATCTCGGTGCATAAGAAGTTTGGATCATCAGATTCCACTTGTAAGATAGCTCACTTCGCCACTTGCGAAAACTGCCTTTGTTGAAATCCTCAATGCGGAGCTCGGGCCTCTTCTTCTTGCTTGGCCCTGTGGCTCTCTTGAGCAGAGCTGCAGACTCGGTGGGGGTGCTATCTTCACTCGAGGACCCGCTGGGAGGGCGAGAATGAACTGGTTTGCCCCTCCCTCGCTGAGCGATTTGCTTGACTCGGCCACGAGGAATGGAACCTGCAAACACACAGTAAAGAGAAGATATAAAGCATATGGGGTAAGCACTCATGTCCGAGAAGGCAAATGGAACGTACTAGAGAAGTTAAGAAATCAAAGTTTCTGTCCTTAGCTGATTTAATTCTGAACAGGCCAGAGATTTCAGGGTCTGACTCGGAGATTTCCGGCGTCCGGATATTTCCGAGTCAGGATCGGAGATTTCCGGTCTGCACGAAATTTGACAGATTTGAACAAAATTTAAGAATGAAAAACAGATATGTGCACGTGGAAGGTAGAGCATGCCTAGAGGAGCAATTCTACCAAAGGAAACAATTGACAACCTCCTAAATCGGCTAGGTTAAACGAAAACAAGTTTCGTCCTAGATTTGAAATACGAGGAGTTACCGGAAGACATTGCGAGAAGCGTGCAGATGAAAACGAAGCCCTCGACGAGAAGAAGTAGATCCGAGAAGCACGCGAGAATCCCTCAGGCGAACCACCCGCAGCAAAGATCGAAAGAAAGAGGAGTGTTTTGGAGATGAGAGACGATTAGAGCACGGGGTGGATGAACTGGCCGAACCGGCCAGTCCACCCGTGCCCTTATATAGACGCGCAATTTGAACCGGAGATTTCTCGACTGAGGCTCGGAGATTTCCGGGTGCCGGAAATTTCCGGGGCTATTTCCGAATCGGATTCGCCTGAGCTCAGTGCCGAATCTGATTTGGACTTAGCCCTGGAAATGTTTGCACGCTCGGAGATGTCCGGACATCGGACCGGAGATTTCCGGCTCTAATTCCGATTCAGCTTTGCCTGAGGTCAATGCCGAAGTTGAAAAAGACTTAGGTGCTGAGAAATCGCAGGGGTCGGAGATTTTCGAGCCTCGGCCGGAAATTTCCGAGACTATTTCCAGTAAAAAATCATCACAGGTGAGTGCTGATTTTTTAACAGACTTAGTCTCAAAATTTTCTGGTAGACCGGAGATTTCCGAGTAAGGCTCGGAGATTTCCGTTCAACTCCAAAACTCCAGGAATACGAAAAATCTATAAGAGGACATGAGTGGGGAAAAGCATGTTTGAAGATACAGAAAGGCTTAGGATAGATACACAAACTGAAGAAAGAAGGCACACTCAAGTTGCAAGAAACATAAACCAAAAGAGAAGACCAACAAGAGTGTGTTTTCCCAAAAGAACCAAATACAATGCAAGTGAAGATCAAAAATTAAAACCAAATAACATCCAAAAACTTCAAGACGAAGTGTTGGTGGCCGAAGCCACCGTGTATGAGTTGTAACATGGCACCGCGAAGATATCTTGGGTCCATAACTACATCTCAGCATGGACGCTCAGAAATTAGATTTAATTTGAAGTTTTAGCAATGATACATCACTATATGCATAATAGGGGGAGGAAGAATCCAATGTATTAGGAAAACACTCCCCCTAAGTCCATGCGTGCCTCTAGTTCTAATAAAGCCTTAAACGTTGGAGAGTGTGCAAGTATATCATGCCACGGCCTAAGAATCTATGATATTGAGCTCATTCCTCAAGTAGCAAAAGCGGGCTTCATCAAGGGGCTTCGTGAAGATATCCGCCAATTGATCCCTTGTACCAACATATGATAGATTAATATCTCCTCGTGCCACATGATCGCGGATGAAGTGATGGCGAATCTCAATGTGCTTGGTCCTTGAATGTTGCACCAGATTGTATGCAATTTTGATGGCACTCTCATTATCACATAAAAGCGGCACTTTGTCCTAGAGGACACCATAATCCTTTAAAGTGTGCCGCATCCAAAGAAGTTGAGTACACCCGCTTGCGACGGCGACGTACTCGGCTTCCGCCGTCGATAATGAGATGCAATTTTGTTTCTTCGAGGACCAACTCACCAAAGATCTTCCAAGAAATTGACACGACCCGTATGTAGACTTCCTATCATCAATGTCGCCCGCCCAATCAGAGCCGGTGTATCCACAAAGAGACATGGTGCCATCTTTGGGATACCACAACCCGAAACAAGGGGTATGAACCAAATATCTTAAGATTCTCTTCACGGCCATAAAATGACTTTCCATAAGCGTGGCTTGATAACGAGCACACACTCCAACGCTTAAAACGATATCGGGCCTAGACGCTCATAAGTAAAGAAAAGACCCAATCATAGAACGATACTCCTTTTCGTCTACCTCTTTACCGTTGGGGTTGAGTTGGAGGTGGCACTTGGTTTGCATAGGAGTAGGGACACCATTTAGTCCAAGCAACTTTAACTTCTTGATCATATCTTGAATGTACTTGGCTTGACAAATGAAAGTCCCTTCTCTCAGTTGCTTGATCTCAAAACCGAGAAAGAACTTGAGTTCACCCATCATGGACATCTCGAACTTGTCGGTCATTAGATTGGAAAACTCATCATTGAACACACGGTTAGTAGAACCAAAAATAATGTCATCGACATATAATTGACAAATGAAGAGTTCACCATTGACCTTTTTAGTAATAAGAGTGGGATCGATTACCCCAACCTCAAATCCATGGTCTACCAAGAACTCTCTCAAGTGCTCGTACCATGCACGGGGGGCTTGTTTAAGGCCATAGAGAGCTTTGTCCAAGACATAGACATGGTGAGGATGGTTGGGGTTCTCAAACCCCGGGGGTTGTTTAACATACACAAGTTCTTGCAAAGGGCCATTAAGAAATGCACTTTTTACGTCCATTTGTTGCAATTTGAAACCATGATGAGATGCATAAGCGATGAGAATACATATTGATTCAAGTCTTGCGACCGGCGTGAAAGTTTCTCTGAAGTCGATGCCTTCGACTTGAGAAAAAACTTGAGCCACCAACTGCGCCTTGTTCCTCACAACGAAACCATGTTCATCTTGCTTGTTCTTGAATATCCACTTAGTGCCAATAACGTTGCGGCACTCCTTGGGCTTCTCAACTAGGCGCCACACTTTGTTGCGCTCGAAGTTGTTAAGCTCTTCATGCATAGCACCAAGCCAATCGGGATCTTCAAGATCATCGAATACTTTCTTGGGCTCGACCATGGAAATGTGCGCTTGATGCTCACTAAAGTGAGCGAATTGACTTCGTGTGGAGACCCTTGCTCGTATATTGACAATGACCTTGACGAGAGATAATGCCCTTAGTTCCAATGACTTTGCAAAGCGAGCTTGACGACGAGTTTCAATTGCCGCCCTTGTTGTGGGGACAATCTCTTCACCATCTTGGTCCTTTGGATCCTCGTCTTGACCTTCTTGAGGGCCTTGATCATCATGAGAAGCTTCTTCATGTGGTGGGGAAGGATGATCTTTCCCTTGAGTAGAACTTGGAGAAGTGGAGTTATGTTCGATAATCTTGGTGGGAGAGGCATGATCTTTTTGTTGATGAAAATCTTGTTGAGTCTCATCATGGCTTCATCTTGCGAAGAAGTAGTTTTCTCTTGTTGAGGAAGATCTTGAGATTGTTCTTGAGGGGATTCATCATTTTGTATGGGTGAGCCACCTTGTGGCTCTTGTGACGGTGAATTCTCCTTGATAGAAGAGCTTGAGCTTTCTTGAACAACTTCTTGATGAACTTCAATGGGGCGAAGAAAGCCCACTCCCATCTTCTTAATGGGATCAAAAGGTTGTTCATCTCCTACATCACGCAAACCAACTTGCTCCACTTGGGAGCCATCATTTTAATCGAATTCCACACTACAAGATTCTATGATAATCCGGGAGGATTTATCAAAGACTCTATAAGTGTGGGACTCGCTACCATAGCAACCAAAAATCCCCTCAATTGATTTAGAATGGAACTTACCCAACTGGACACCCTTGACAAGATAATAGCACTTACATCCAAACACTCGGAAGTAGCCAATGTTGGGTTTGCTGCCAGTAAGGATCTCATATGGAGTCTTCTTCAAATCCTTGCGGAAGTAGAGGCGTTTTGATGAGTGACATGCGGTGGAAATAGCCTCCGCCCTGGGGGACTTGAACTCCGCCAACATATATCTTCCCATGTCGATGAGAGTCCGGTTCTTCTTTTCGGCAACGCCATTTTGTTGAGGAGTGTATGCAGCGGAATATTGGTGACAAATGACTTCTTCACTAAGAAAGTCGTTAAGGGCGTAGTTCTTGAATTCCGACGCATTGTCACTTCGAACAACCAATATGGGGAGGTCATGTTGGCGTTGAACCTCCATTGAGAAGTCGATGAAGACTTGTTGAGTTTCATCCTTGGTCTTGAAGAAATAGACCCATGTATACCTTTAATAATCATCAACAATCATGAGGCAATATTTCTTGCCCCCAAGACTTATCTCCGAAATTGGTCCAAATAGATCAACATGAAGGAGCTCCAAAATCTGGGACGAAGATATGATAGTCTTGCTTGGATGATGAATATCATGCATCTTGCCTTCCACACAAGCTCTACAAACTTGATCTCTTGAAAAGAAAACATGATCTTTTAGTCCAAGGATGTGGCCACCCTTGTGAAGGCTTTGCAAAGTCCGCATGTTTACGTGGGCTAGTCGGCGATGCCAAAGCCAACCCACGTCGGCTTTTCCGAATAGACACATGGCTTGAGTAGTGGTGGCTCCGGAGAAGTCCACCACATAAAGCTCATGATCCACGTATCCCACGAAAGCCACTCTTAGCGACTTGCTCCACAAGAGGACCACAACGTCCTTATCAAAGAAGGGAGAGATCCCCAACTTTGTTAAGGCATGAACCAATAACAAATTATAGCCAAGAGATTCAACAAGCATTACATTGACAAGAGTAATGTCGGGGGCAACTACCACTTCTTTCCGTCAAGGACTCCTATCTCTTGATCGTTCCACTTCGATACGGCCCGGTTACCTTAGGCCTTGATAAGTCACCAAACGTCACGGTTACTTGATCTACATTAGGTTTCAACTCCGTGACGAGTTCTTTGCTCCTGGTCATATGACTTGTACATCCACTATCAATTATCCATTTTGAACCACCGGGAGCAAGGTCCTACAAGAGATCAATTCTTGCATTTTGCAACCCATTGCTTCACAATGGGTGCTTTATGGTTAGCGACAAGAGACTTAGGAACCCAAATAACATATGAAATAAAACCATAGTAGGGTCCAATGTAACGAGCAGAAACATTCCCATAATAATCTACATATAAAGCTTATTTAGGTTTGTTGTCCCCTGCGTGATCTTTACGAGTAGGCTTGCCCCTTGAGGCATTCCTACTCGCAAGACCGTCCTTGGATTAAATGGAGTCGGCCTTCTTGGTTTGGATGGGGTTGACGCTCTTGGGAATACCCTTCTTGGCATTCATCTTCATGGGAGTCACATATCCAAGTCCTTCCTTCCCTTGTCGAGTGTGAGGCTCCACGATGGGAGTCTCCACAACTTGCTTACCCTTGAGAAGGATGATTTTGGATGTGGAGGCCTTAGCAATCTCATTCTTCAACCTAGCAATCTCCTTCACAAGATTAGCATTATCACAAGAACAATTAGAGGTAGAGATGCTAGGAGGGTCAAGGTTAGTTTGTCGAGTTTGGAGTTGAGCATAAGACTCCTTTAGAAGAGCATGTTCACTCTCCAAAGCCTTGTGGGCTATGACGAGCTTATCCATGTCCTCAATGAGTCTAACATGCCCAACCGCAAATTTGGCTTTATCTTGTTGAGCCACCTTGAATTTAGCAAAGTACATATCACGATCCTTAATGAGCTTAGCATGTGAGGAGTTATGAGTTTCCTCAATAGTTTCAAGTTGCTCCTCAAGACGAGCATGAGACTCTTCAACCTCCTTAAGGGAGGACTTGGAGTAAGATAGAGAAATAGCGTCTTCTCTTTCTATCTTACCCTTCTCTTCATTGAGATGCTCTAGCTCACCAATAAGAGCAATGAGGGCACCATCATGTTTCTTGCTATCAGCTTGCAAGTTAGTGATAAAAGAATCGAAGGCCACAAGCTCTTGCTTGAAATGAAGGCTAGAAGCATCATCAAGCTCATTCATTTCATTCATGAAAGAGGAATAGGATGAAGGTACCTCCGATGCCTTGGCCATAAGACATCTTGAGATCTTGGTGATGGAGTTCTCATTTGGCGACGTGAATATAGATGATGAAGAGCTTGTCGTAGTTGGAGGAGTTCTTGTTGTTGATGAGGGAGTTCTTGTCGTTGATGAGGGAGCGGTAGGTGTTGATGTGGTGGCAAGTGCCTCCACTTCATTTGGCGTTTCTTCCTCCGACTCTTCATCATCGGTGGGGTACTCCTCTTTGGTCAACAACACGATGGGAGGCTTCTTGTGAAGAGGCCTCTTCTTTCCATAGGCCTTCTTGGTAGGCATCTTGGCTTTGTCCTTGTGCACTAGACGTCCACCATGCTCTTCTCTCTTCTCATAAGGGCAATCGGCGACGAAATGGAACTTGTCTTGACAATTGTAACATTTCCTTGACTTGGAGGGTGAGACCCTATCGGCTTGAGGTGGACTCTTGTCGACTCGCATCTTGCCTCTTGAAGGGTTGTTCCAATATTTGCGAGCCGCAAGAGCGAGATGATCGTTGTAAGCAATCTTGAGTGCTTCCTTAGACATGGCGGCAAAGCTTCCAAGATCATCATCGTTGTCTTCCTCGACAGTAGCATTCAAGGCAATGTTGGTTGTGCCTCTTTGCATTCCAAGAGCACTTGCCCTTGCGTCTTGAGCATTCTTCGTGGCCACTTTGAATGCGGCCATCTCTTGCATCACCTCATTAGAAGTCATGAGATGGTAGTTGTGTCTTCCTTAAAGACTCTTGACGTTGGTTGGCTCACATGACACCATAGAGCTCACATACTTCCTATTGATCCATGCATCATCAATATGAGAGGCACCAACTTCTCGAAAGCTTTTGGCTACGGTCACCAATCTTCGATACATCATCTCATGGTCTTCAACATCAAGCTTGTAAAATCCCTCGGATTCATTGCTCAAAGAGTCATAGCGGTTCCTCCTCATGCTATCATTCCCAACGAACAACTCGGATAGAGCATCCCATGTCTCCTTGGCGGTGGTAAGGTGTTGGATGAGAGACATGTCCTTGTTCCCAACCGCCTTTTGGATCATGTAGAGAGCGGTGGCATCAAGTTGAGCTTCCACCACTTCTCTTCTTGTCAAGTTGGTCGGATCATGTGGCTTGTATCCAACTTGAATGATGTGCCACATCTCGATTGAAGAGCTGCACACATGAGACTTCATCACATATTGCCATTGAGAGAATGTGTAATCTTTAAGCAATGGGGGATCACCCCTATGAGAAACTTGCGGATGAGGAATAATGGGATCGAGGGTATGGTATTGGGATGGGGGAGGAGTGGCGTTGTAGCCTTTAGGCACTTCATCTTGGGAAGATGGAGTGTTTTGATGGTTTGAGGAACTACTAGCATCACCCTTCCCATCCAAAGGCAATTGCTTTCCCTTTATCAATTCGGGGTCCACATCGTGAGTAATGCCCGGAAGCACCGGAGGCTTTGAGGGCAATGCAAGAGAGGTTTCCTTGGATGTCTTGGGAGCCTCAAGCATATCATGAAACTTCCTGAACTCGGTTTGTATGGACGATGTCAACCTTTGTTTCCAAAGAGTTGATATCGGCCATAGTGGCACCTTTCTCTTGCATTGCTGCCAAAGTCGCGGCGTCCATTTCGGTAACCTCTTTTGGGTCAACTTGCATTGTCCAAGGTTGGTCTCAAGCGGTGAATCTTTTAAGAGACAACCTAGCTCTAATACATTTTGAACGGCAATTGACCACCTAGAGGGGGGGTGAATAGGTGGTGACCATTTTTTATATCTTTTTCAGTTTTAGGCTAGAGGAAAGTAAGTTGTCTATATGTGCGACTAGGTGATACAAGTGATAGACAACAAAGAAACTAAGCAAGAACAAGAACTGAAGATGCGGTAAAGGAGAGCGGAACAAGACAACCGTAGGAACTCGAAGACGGCGATTTTATCATGTTTTCCACCACATAGGTGTACGTCTCGTTGGAGGGGTGTGAGCTACCACAAATGTTTTCTCAACGCCACAAAGGACTCACCCTATTCTACTGTGAATTCGACCAAAAAGGTGCGAATCCACGTTTCAACTAAGGACTCCTTTAAGGGCGGAGAAGGTCCCGTACAAATTCCTGAGGCACACAACCACAACTGAATTGGAGGCTCTCACAATGACCACAACAGGTCACTTCCACAAAGGAATCCACAAAGGATGAAAACACACAAGATTGAACCTACCTATCCACAAAGGAACCCTAGATTCGTTGCCCCTCAAGAAATAGAGGGGGGAAATCAAAACGCTTCGGTGGAGTTGTAGATCGGTGGCTTCTCCCTCGGATCCCTTTTGACCTAATCTTTAGCCAAATACTGCACCTATATCTCCTCTAATCAACCCATCTTTTCTTTTGACTTTATGGTCAAATAATCGACTAATCCATATTTCTTTGGTGGCCTAGTCTAATCAGCTCAAATGACACCTTAACCTAAAACTAACATCCCCTCTCCTCCAACTCCTAATCTTGGTTGTGCTAGAACCAGCACACAACCCATGTACGTTTTGGTCATCAACCCTGCCCAACCCTAGCTCGAATATCTTTTGCTTATCTCTTGTAGTCATTTATGCAAACACCTGTTGGGCAGAATCAGTCGAGCACCACCCCCTCCACCCAATCCTTGCCCACGACCCCCTCTTGACCTCTCCTCGCGCCTGCTGCTCGGGCAGACGCTCCTCCACCACCCCGTGCAAGAACGTGAGCCCTCTCGCTCTCTGTTGCCCGGGAACGTACAAGGAACTCGTCTCGAACCCGGAGGTTCCGAGCATGCTCTCCTCCAATGGTGTCCTCTTACTCTACCTATTTTCGCGCCCTCTTGTTCCCCTCACCGCGAGCTACCTCTTGGACATCCTTTTATTCTCGCATGCGGACCGGGACCGCCGCGACCATACCGTGCCTGACGTAGACATCCTCGACGCCGCTGGCGAACCATAGCAAGATTGAGAGTTTTGAAGCCGTCCCCGGACAGCCCCCGACCTCCGCATGCACTTTTGGATCTCATGCGCACCGGTGATACACTGGGGGTGAGCTACCGAGGGTGCACCCTTCTTCTCTCTCTCCCTCCCGCCGGATTCCTCTCTCATTCCTGTCTCAAGGAAGGAGGCGACCAGGAGGCGTCGATCTTTGGATCAATGGCTATGTTTTGAAGTCCCTCGATCTGATCCTGGCCCTCCAATCGCAATCCAACGACGGCTTGCCGCCTCGCCGGCGCGTGCAGCGCACTGGGCCAGCCCAGCTTGCCCGCTCGGCCCATGGCCAGATCCAGCCCACATGTAGTTTTGTTTTTATTAATCTTTTCCGTGCAGATTTTTCCATAGAAATACAGGTGTAGCTTTTATTCTTTTCTGGTAGATCTGTACATGCAAATTAGTTGGATTTTTTTTTGTTCCTATGCGTTTTCTTAACCATGTGGCACTGGCATTTCTTTAAAAAGTGTTGGTATGTTCATGCTAGGCTGAATCTTGTAAAATGTTTCTTTTTCAGTATTTAATTAATAACTTGGGTTTTATAGATCCAAATCTTTCAAACTTTAATTCTATAGAAAGCTAGTGAGAATACCTACCTAGATATGTAATCAATGCATGCAGGAGATTTGACAAACTAGAGTTCCATTAAGTTTAAGTTTAAAAACAGTAGCTTTTTGATGATTTTTAATTAATTATTAAAGTGTATTATTTATCATATCTCGTTTGTTCATAATAGGTTTTTGTGTCATGCTATAACCGCATTAAGCGAAAACATTAATACGGGTGTGATGCGTAAACAACCAGGTCCCTAGTAGCCTCTACTAAGACTAGTTTCGTTGTGCGATTGATGATCGAGGTTTCCCGATCATGGGGCATGGCGCCGATCGGCAATGGGAGTCATATCGTTGGAGAACGATGTGATGGACATACCCAGATTTGGAGGACGTAGTAGTTACGCCTTTGACCGTGAGATCAACTCTTATTGTTATTCCTGGAAGATACTTTGATCGCACCAAACGTCGTATCTTATATAGTATGACAATAACGGTGATACTTTTGGGTATCGGAAAGGAGTAGTTGAGACGAGGGGTCAAGAGCGGGATTTGCCAGTCCGCATAGCAGGATAGATACTCTCGGGCCCACTCGGTGAGATCATGTCCAATGAGCTTGCAAGCATGTGACTAGGTCACGAAGACATGAGATCATGGACGAGTAGAAGATAGCGTTGTCGGTAACGAGGTCGAGATTAGGTATGGAGATATCTATGGAACGACGCTCGGACACGCTAAGTATCGCTATGGCAAAAGGTTTAAGACTTTGCGTTCAGGTTTGATAGATGAAAGTCATTTGTTATATCACAGGGATTAATTCATGGGGTCCAGGCCTACGAGTTAGTCGTTGATCATAGAGGAGTCTTGATCATACCTGTAATTATATCGAACCGCTAGGGTAACACACTTAAGGGGTTTCGACAAGACAACCGGAAAGGAAAGAGATCACCGGGAATGTCCCGGGAGGGGTTCGATGGAGATCGGGCAGCGACGAAAGAGTTTTCGGAGCTAGAATAAATTATATATAATATGTTTGATATTAATTAGTGCAATTGATATGCAAATATGATTATATATATTTATTTTCGAATTTATTAAGGCTGATTTTCCTAAATGGGCCTTCTGGTGGAAAGAAGGCCCATGGGGGGAAATTGTAGCGCCCCATCTTTTAAGTAAAGATGGAACACCTGTGTTATGTGCTAGTCCCTGGATCACTACCAGCAGCACAGTACAAAATATATAGTATCATTGCATAAGTATCAAATTACTACAACGAGATCCAAAAATAGCTAAGTATAGCTTTATTACAAAGTGCATAGTCATGAAGATTAGCTGAAAAGTTCAGAGTTCACAACGAAAGTAATAGCAATGAGCCTCCTCTTCTAGCATACGCCACAGGCAGACATGTTGGGTGTAGTATCGAGTCCAAACTCACTCCTCATCAGAATTACCTGCACATGTGAATATGCAGCCCCCGTAGGAGGTCAACACAATGAAGTATTGGCAAGTGACTATGGTGGATAATTTATGACACGTCTAATTCTATATGCATATTTGGCTTGGTGGAGTTGTAGGCTATTTTGCAGAAGGCCAGTTTTCTCCTATCTTTTGTAAAACAATTTTGTTTCTCAAAGACTTGGCACCAAGGGATGAAGCCCAAGTGCACCAACAATTCTTTCCTTAGTCAAATTTTACTTTATGAAAACTATGATGAGATTCTTCCGTCCATCCTTGTCCAGTTGCTCGAAGTAGTCCATCACCGGGGACACGGCTGAGTACTCAGATTGTCGACTCTGCAGAGGTTGTGCACTTTCACCTTGAGACTCAATTAACCCAAACATCCTATACACGCGGAGTGCATTAAGGAAAGGAGAGAATTGAGACAAGAACTTTCAGAAGAAGAATGCAACCATACTAGCAAGACCCGTTCCACCTACCAACTCTACATCTGCTTGTCACGCTGACAGGTTGCACTCTCACAACTTAGTAATTCTAGACAGAGCCCATTGTCAAAAGGCTGCACGGGGAGCTTCTAAACTTGGAGGGACTTAGAAATCTCTTTGTTCCTGGGTGGCCGTCCACAAGTGCACTTCTGGGTGACAACCACCATGCTCATGGCCCTAAGTAGAATAGACATTCATCCTAGGCAACGACAACCACAAGCATAGTCCCAAAAGCCACTCAACATAAACCAAACAACCAATTCCACCCAGGTGTGCATTTAAAGTTTAACACTTAGCAATATTTCTATAACATGGTAAGTAAACACTTTTTATAGCATAGCTAAGCATCTAATAAAAACTTTTGATGGCTGCATGGGAAGGGATGGCTACACACTACTAGGATATTTTCAAAGTGTAAACTAACTTAGCATTATAAGATAGTTCAAAATTCCCTATCATGCATACTACTCAAAATACACTACTAATGCATATAGAAAATATTGGGTAGATTTATGAATGTCACTTGCCTTGGTAACAAGAGGAACAAGCACAGCAAGAATAACAATCACAAGAAAGGCCTTCCTCCTCTTCACAATCTAGAAACAAACAATACATAAAGATAAATAAACACACAAACACAACACTTAAAACATCAAGACAAAAATATGTATGCATGCTTGATTTGCAATGAACTTAACAAGACAAAGTAATTACAATTCCTCTGTTATTAATGCATGAAATGCAATGATCAATATTTTAATATTTTATTTAATCATTTAAAATATTGAGCATAACATAGCAGTTTTAAGCCCTAAAACCAATTCTTTAATTCTATTATGAAAAGTTTCAAATAAAACTCAAGTTGCACTCTCTGGACAGAGGGCATTAATAAAATTCTAAAACAATTGGATTTATCTTGAAAGAATTTTTATTAATTAAGTTATAGATTTAATAGCCGAAAAGCTAAACAATTAAATTCCGCAATTTAAAATACATTAAAAAGACCAACTAATGAAACCATACTAAACTACACGGGCATAGCTTTACGTGGATATAAAATTCATCAAATTTGGATAAACAGATCAAAAGTTATGAACTTTGCAAGTTTCAATAGTTTTATGTTTTTAAAACAAATTTTCAGCCGAAATAGATAATTAACAGGCCACGCGGCGGGTTCTAATTGGACGATACCGGTTCGCCGTGGATCGGCACGGAAGCCGTCCGATCTAACTTAAATCGGACGCTCCAAAATAACGGAACGAAACGGTAAAAGAAGAAAAACAGTGCCCGTCCGATCTGGATCTAATGGTCCAGATCGCACTGGCCGGATGCGAGCGGCGCAGGTCGCCGGAGCTGCTCCCCGCGGCGGAGCCATTGCCGGAGATGCTCCACTACTCGCGAAAGGAGGATCGGCGGGGTCGTTTTCTCACCGATCGAAGCGTGACGGCGAGGCGGTCTTGATGGCGCGGCAGAGGCGGTCGTAGAAGTCCAATCCCTCCTCCAATGCTCGTCGAAGTTGGAGCAGCGGACGGCGGCAGCGGTTGCGGACGGATGCGTCGACACGCTGCGAAAACAGATGCACGGGTGTGTCAAAAACGTGCGCAAACTCGAAAGAGAACGAGGGGAGGGAAGGAGAGGGTCCGGGGTGGTCGTAGGGTTCCGTACGTCGAGCTCGACGGCGGCGGAACCGGCGAGATGCGAGCTCCGTCTGTGGGCAGCCCTGCGGCGATGGAGCTAGGGTTTTGGACGGAATCGAACGGCGGAATCGCGGGGTATAAATAGGGGGCGAAGGCACGGATCAAAACTGTTTCTAACGATCCGAATCGATCTCGAGTTGGGGATGAGTTCAGCGCCGGAAAATCCGTCGGGAGGTTGAAGAAGGCACGACGCCTGCGTGCGGGCCCCGCGCGTCAGAGAGAGAAGAGGCGAGGCGCGGGCTGGGCTGCTCGTGGGCCGATGGGAGCTGCGTGCGCGGTAGATAGGGCTCGGCCGGCCCGTTAAGAATCTTTTTAATTAAACTCTTTTTCTGTTTTAAAACTTTTCAAAACAATTTGATTTTTAAATCCTATCAAAACATTTCAAAAAAAATCATAAAAATATGTTTTGAAAAGCTAATTTAATTTAGAACTTTTTGATATCATTTTGCTAAATACATAAAATAATAAAATAATAAACCCCCTTAAGAGGAAGCTCGCCCTCGAGCTTCGGAAAGGTCAGCAAATAGGTGTGGGTGCTCTTCTCGGAGGTCATCCTCTCGTTCCCAGGTGGCTTCGTCCTCGGTGTGATGATTCCACTGGACTTTGCAAAACTTGATGGTTTTGGTACGGGTGACTCTTTCTGCTGTCTGTAATATCTTGATGGGCTTCTCTTCGTATGTCAGGTCACTCACTAATTGTACCTCCTCGAGGGGTATAGTATCCTTTAAAGGAACTCCCATCATCTCGGGATGACATTTCTTCAACTGACTGACATGGAACACATTATGAACAGCAGACAGAACTTCGGGTAATTCTAACTCATATGCCACTTCACCTTTGCGAGAAAGAATTTTGAATGGTCCAATGAATCGAGGTGCTAACTTTCCTTTGATTCCAAACCTTTTCACACCCCGAAGTGGTGACACTCTTAAATAGGTTCTATCACCCACTTCGTAGGTGACTTCTCTACGCTTGGAATCTGCGTAGCTTTTCTGGCGTGTCTGTGCTATTTTCAATCTGTCCTTAATTAGCCTGACTTTCTCTTCAGCATCCTGTATTATATCAGGTCCAAAGAAACTCCGTTCTCCTACACCACTCCACAACAGTGGGGTTGTGCATTTCTTTCCATATAAGGCTTCAAACGGTGCCATCTCAATGCTGGCTTGGTAACTGTTGTTGTAGGAGAACTCAACGTACGGTAAATTATCATCCCAACTAGATCCATAGTCGAGCGCACAAGCTCTTAACATATCCTCTAAAATCTGATTCACTCTTTTAGTCTGACCATCTATTTGCGGGTGGAAAGCCGTACTGAATTCCAATCTGGTTCCCAAAGATTCGTGCAACTGCTTCCAGAAATGAGAAGTGAACTGGGTCCCTCTATCAGACACGATACTCTTAGGAACGCCGTGAAGGCACACAATTCTCTTCATGTAAATATCGGCTAACTTTGCACTAGTATAAGTGGTCTTCACGGGTATGAAGTGAGCTATTTTGGTTAGGCGACAAACAATAACCCAAATAGAATCATAACCCGATCTGCTCCTTGGTAATCCGGTGATGAAGTCCATCCCAATAGAATCCCACTTCCAATCCGGTACTTTCAAAGGTTGTAAGAGCCCTGCTGGTTTCTGATGTTCTGCCTTTACTCGACTACATACATCGCACTTAGCGATGTATTCTGCTATTTCTCTTTTCAGATTATTCCACCAAAATCTCTCTTTCACATCCATATACATCTTGGTATTTCCCGGATGAATGGAATAAGGTGTCTCATGGGCTTCTTGCAGAATTAACTTCCTAATATCAGGATCATTGGCCACACATACACGTTTTTCAAACCACAAAATCCCTTGCTCATCCTCATGGAATCCTTTAGCTTTGCCTGCTCTTAGATTGACTTTGATCTCTTCTATTTCCTTGTCTCCTTTCTGAGCTTCACGTATCTTGTCCATCAAAGTGGTTGTACAACTAATGAGGTTACAAACCCTTCAGGTACTACTTCCAATCTGAGGTCCTTGAATGCCTTGCATAAATCCTCGGGTAATTCTCCTGCTGTAAGGCCATTCACATAAACTTTTCGACTCAGAGCATCTGCTACCACATTAGCTTTCCCCGGATGTTATTGGAGACTTAGGTCATAATATTTAATAAGTTCCAACCATCTTCTTTGTCTCATGTTCAATTCCTTCTGTGTAAATATGTATTTCAAACTTTTGTGGTCCGTGAATACCTCACATCTTTTTCCCATCAGGTAGGGTCTCCAAGTTTTCAGGGCATGCACTACTGATGCTAACTCGAGATCATGAGTTGGATAATTTGCTTCATGTTTCTTGAGTTGTCTAGAGGCATAAGATGCCACTCTGCCTTCCTGCATCAACACACTTCCCAAGCCTTGGCGTGAAGCATCACAATACACTTGGAATTCCTTCTCCAGATCAGGTAAGCATAGAACTGGGGCTGAAACCAGACGTTTCTTCAACTCCTGAAAACTGGCTTCGCATGCCTCAGTCCACTCAAATTTCTTCTCCTTCTTTAATAATTCCGTCAAGGCCTTGGCAATCTTGGAGAAGTTTTCAATGAATCGTCGGTAGTATCCTGCTAGGCCCAAAAAACTTCGTAATTCTCCAACATTCTTCGGCGGTTCCCAATTAGTTACAGTTGAAACTTTTTCAGGATCCACCGCTATACCTTCCTTGGACACCACATGGCCTAAAAATCCGACTTGTTCTAACCAAAACTCACACTTGTTGTACTTGGGATACAACTTATGTTCACGTAGTCTCTGCAATACTAGACGCAAGTGCTCTTCATGTTCTTTGTGACTCTTGGAGTAGATTAGAATATCATCTATGAACACTACCACAAACTTATCCAGAAAATCCATGAACACTTTATTCATCATATAAATGAAATAGGCTGGTGCATTGGTTAATCCAAACGGCATTACTGTGTACTCATAAGAGCCATATCTCGTAACAAATGCAGTCTTGGGTATATCCATTTCTCTAACTTTCATTTGGAGGTACCCCGATCGAAGATCGATCTTTGAGAAAACGCAAGCACCTTCCAATTGATCAAATAGTTCATTTATCTTGGGTAACGGGTACTTGTTTTTGATAGTTTGCTCGTTTATATCTCTATAATCCATGAATAGCCTCTGGGTTTGATCCTTCTTTTTAACAAATAAGACTGGTGCTCCCCATGGCGATGAACTTGGACGAATGAATCCTTTCTGGATATGCTCCTCCAGTTGCTTCTTGAGTTCTTTCAATTCATCGACGGCCATAGGATAAGGTCTTTTAGCTATTGGTCCTGTTCCCGGCTTCAGTTCGATGAGAAACTCTACATCTCTATCGGGTGGCATTCCCGGTAGTTCCTCCGGAAAAACATCTGGGTATTCCTTGACAATAAGCACATCACCAAGGCTAACCCCCTTAAGAGAATTTAGCCTAACCTTCTTAAGTTCGAAGGTTGATCTGAACTTAATCTTCCTTTTCTCTGGGGTGGTGAGGGTGATTGCTCTATTTGCACAGTCTATGATTCCTTCAAAACGAGTCATCTAATCCATTCCGATGATAACATCCAATCCTTGGGTTTCTAGGATGACTAAGTCTGTTGGAAAGGTGTGTTTTCCGATTTGCAAGTCTAACTGCCTACACCCGGAATTTACTATCATCTCCCCTCCAGGTGAACTTACCCTAATAGGTTTTCCTAGACTTTCCTCAGCTAACCCATGTTTGTTTACAAAAGCTCTTGATATGAATGAATGAGATGCTCCAGTATCAAATAAGACTAATGCTGGAAAGGAGTTGAGCAAGAACGTACCAATCACAGCATCAGGTTCATCATGAACTTCTTCCACATTGATGTGGTTCACTTGTCCCTTCTGGAAAGGATTGGGCTTGGAATTTTCATCAGCTTTCCTCTCTGGGCATTCCGTTGCATAATGTCATGTCTTCTTGCACTTGAAGCAAGTCACATTAGACAAGTCTTTCTTCCCTTCATAGTTAGGACGGTGATTACCATTCCCATGATTATGGCCATGGTGATGGTTTTCCCTGGATCCACCATTATTTCCATTGTGTCCTCCATTATTTCCTTTGTATCCTCCACTATTTCATTTGTATCCTCCATTGTGGTTATGACCATGATGTTTTTGGCCACTACCAGTGTTGGAGTGATTCCAGGGTTTATGGCTACTGACTTCAGAGGTGTGTTGTTTCTTATATGTCCCTTCAGAATGAACCTTACTTGCACTGAACTTCCTCTTCCTATTCTCTTCCTTTCTTATGTTGTTGTCCAGGGTGATAGCTTGATCCAGCAGAGCTTGATAGTTTGGAGTATATGCCATAGACAAAGGTATCTTCAGTTCTCCCCTAAGTCCATTGAGGAACTTTTCCTTCCTCTTTGCATCAGTATCAGTGTCCTCTGGTGCATACCTTGATAGCATACAGAAGTCATCCATATACTCCTTCAGAGTTCTACCTCCCTGCCTCAAGCTGCGAAATTCCTCTTTCTTCAGGTTCATTATACCTGAGGAGATGTGAGCATTCCGGAAACCTTCCTTGAACGCATCCCAAGTCATACCATCCAAAGGATGAGTCACTTGATAAGTCTCCCACCACAATGCTGCGGGTCCTTCCAACAGGTGTGCAGTGAACCTCACTTTTTCTGCCTCAGAACACTCACAAGTTACTAAGTCCTTGTTGACTGAACGGAGCCAATCATCCGCCACTATTGGTTCAGTAGCAGAGGAGAACTTATTAGGCCTAAACCTTAGGAATCTAGCAAGTCTGTCCACTGGAGGTGGTGGTGGAGGTGGCGGGTTGTTGTTGTTGTGGTTGTTGTTGTTGTTGTTGTTGGTTGCTGCAATGAATTGAGTCATCATATTCATCAACTGAGCTTGAGCGGCCATCAGTTGTTGCATGGCATCATCGTTGTTGGTATCACGACGAGGAGGCATCTGTAGGGTTTTCAGCATAGATGAGTGAAAGATAGACAGAACTAAGAGAAGAAAAATCCTACCCGTGCACAAAGCAACCAAGTCCACACAATCAACACTCAAAAGACAACTTAAAAAGAAAAAGTCTACTTAGCAAATCGAAACAAGTATTCTAAGTTGATTTAATAAAACCACAGAGTCTGCAAACCAATCATCCTAACATTGTCCCACCACAAGTTGGAGATCAATGTTTTTTTTAAAAGAACAACGAACTAAACGAGGGAGAACATGGTGGTCCAACTACTAAGTCTAAACTTCGTCCATGACGTCTCCTTCATCTTCTTCGACTTCCTCGATGGTGATGCCTTCCTTCGTAAGGATCTCCTTGTAGTCATTCACCTCCTTCTCCAAGGCCTCGTTCTTCTCCTGTAACATTGTCGTCTCACGGTGCAGAGTCTCGATCGCTTCCTTCTCCAGGACTTCAATCTTCTCTTGTAGCATTCTCTTCTCACGGCGTAGAGTCTCGATCAAATCTCGAACAGCTTCGAACTCAACGTCGTTGCTCAGAATTTCATCCTTCAAGGTCTTGATCTCCTTGTTCTTGTCTCTAATTCTCTTTTCTTGATTTTGGAACTTCTTCTCTTGAGCTCGGAATTTCTCCTCTTGAGCGTTGGCCACCTCTTCTTGGGCTTCAATCTTCTTTTGAGTCTCCTTGACTTGTGCCATTATTTCATCATTCTTCAACAGCTCGTTGCGCCTATCCTCTTCAAGTTGCCAGAGGTGAAGTTCTAAGTCTTGGAGATATGGGTACAAAGGTTCTGGTTTGTTTTTGTCTTCCTCGCTAACAAGGTAGGGTATCCCATGTTCGTCATGTTGGCCAAGGTTAGAAAAGTAGTGGTCTTTTAACTCTTCCTGGAATTGCCAGCAAAGACGTCCTATTAGCTCCTGTGTGACGAGATTCAGCCCTTTCTCCAAGGAGTCACTAATAGACTTGTACTGGATGTCTTCGGTCTTGGGTTCAGTCTGGCGCCCTTGTTGGAAAAGACGAATTCCCCATAAGTCTTCTTTGTTGAAGTGCTTCAGCTGGCTTGCCTTGATGATGGGTGTTGGAAGTGCCAACAGTTCTACCAACTCTAGAAGATATCTTCCAAAGCGCATGTCCTTGAAGTCCTCCGCGGTTTGATACATGAAGAACGACATCCTTAAGTGATAAAGGTAGAGTTTGTTAAAACAAGACACAAGGTAAGAAATACTAGTTGTGGTGTACTTAAGTACTTAGAGAAAAAGAAGTTATTTTCTAAAAGGTGATCAACACTATTATCAACTCTTTGTAAGTCGGATATTCACTATAATGAGAGAGACAGACACCCGGCCAGCCACTTATAATTGTGGAACAGGTCTCATGTACGCGGACATGTAAGGTTAGTCCCGGGCCGCTTCATCCCACTATGCCGCTAGGATCCAACATACTTCAAAGATGGTAATACTATGATCAAAAAAAGGCTTAACCAATCCTAAGGGCTCGAACCTACAGGCAACACTTAAGCTCTGATACCATTTTGTAGCGCCCCATCTTTTAAGTAAAGATGGAACACCTGTGTTATGTGCTAGTCCCTGGATCACTGCCAGCACCACAGTACAAAATATATAGTATCATTGCATGAGTATCAAATTACTACAACGAGATCCAAAAATAGCTAAGTATAGCAAGACTAGCTGAAAAGTTCAGAGTTCACAACGAAAGTAATAGCAATGAGCCTCCTCTTCTAGCATACGCCACAGGCAGACATGTTGGGTGTAGAATCGAGTCCAAACTCACTCCTCATCAGAATTACCTGCACATTTGAATATGCAGCCCCCGTAGGAGGTCAATACAATGAAGTATTGGCAAGTGACTATGGCGGATAATTTATGACAAGTCTAATTCTATATGCATATTTGGCTTGGTGGAGTTGTAGGCTATTTTGCAGAAGTCCAGTTTTCTCCTATCTTTTGTAAAACAATTTTGTTTCTCAAAGACTTGGCACCAAGGGATGAAGCCCAAGTGCACCAACAATTCTTTCCTTAGTCAAATTTTACTTTATGAAAACTATGATGAGATTCTTCCGTCCATCCTTGTCCAGTTGCTCGAAGTAGTCCATCACCGGGGACACGGCTGAGTACTCAGATTGTCGACTCTGCAGAGGTTGTGCACTTTCACCTTGAGACTCAATTAACCCAAACATCCTATACACGCGGAGTGCATTAAGGAAAGGAGAGAATGGAGACAAGAACTTTCAGAAGAAGAATGCAACCATACTAGCAAGACCCGTTCCACCTACCAACTCTACATCGGCTTGTCAAGCTGACAGGTTGCACTCTCACAACTTAGTAATTCTAGACAGAGCCCATTGTCAAAAGGCTGCACGGGAAGCTTCTAAACTTGGAGGGACTTAGAAATCTCTTTGTTCCTGGGTGGCCGTCCACAAGTGCGCTTCTGGGTGACAACCACCATGCTCATGGCCCTAAGTAGAATAGACATTCATCCTAGGCAACGACAACCACAAGCATAGTCCCAAAAGCCACTCAACATAAACCAAACAACCAATTCCACCCAGGTGTGCATTTAAAGTTTAACACTTAGCAATATTTCTATAACATGGTAAGTAAACACTTTTTATAGCATAGCTAAGCATCTAATAAAAACTTTTGATGGCTGCATGGGAAGGGATGGCTACACACTACTAGGATATTTTCAAAGTGTAAACTAACTTAGCATTATAAGATAGTTCAAAATTCCCTATCATGCATACTACTCAAAATACACTACTAATGCATATAGAAAATATTGGGTAGATTTATGAATGTCACTTGCCTTGGTAACAAGAGTAACAAGCACAGCAAGAATAACAATCACAAGAAAGGCCTTCCTCCTCTTCACAATCTAGAAACAAACAATACATAAAGATAAATAAACACACAAACACAACACTTAAAACATCAATACAAAAATATGTATGCAAGCTTGATTTGCAATGAACTTAACAAGACAAAGTAATTACAATTTTGTTTCCTCTGTTATTAATGCATGAAATGCAATGATCAATATTTTAATATTTTATTTAATCATTTAAAATATTGAGCATAACATAGCAGTTTTAAGCCCTAAAACCAATTCTTTAATTCTATTATGAAAAGTTTCAAATAAAACTCAAGTTGCACTCTCTGGACAGAGGGCATTAATAAAATTCTAAAACAATTGGATTTATCTGGAAAGAATTTTTATTAATTAAGTTATAGAATTAATAGCTGAAAAGCTAAACAATTAAATTCCGCATTTTAAAATACATTAAAAAGACCAACTAATGAAACCATGCTAAACTACACGGGCATAGCTTTACGTGGATATAAAATTCATCAAATTTGGATAAACAGATCAAAAGTTATGAATTTTGCAAGTTTCATTAGTTTTCTGTTTTTAAAACAAATTTTCAGCCGAAATAGATAATTAACAGGCCACGCGGCGCGATCTAATTGGACGATACCGGTTCGCCGCGGATCGTCACGGAAGCCGTCCGATCTAACTTAAATCGGACGCTCCAAAATAACGGAACGAAACGGTAAAAGAAGAAAAACAGTGCCCGTCCGATCTGGATCTAATGGTCCAGATCGCACTGGCCGGATGCGAGCGGCGCGGGTCGCCGGAGCTGCTCCCCGCGGCGGAGCCATTGCCGGAGATACTCCACTACTCGCGAAAGGAGGATCGGCGGGGTCGTTTTCTCACCGATCGAAGCGTGACGGCGAGGCGGTCTTGATGGCGCGGCAGAGGCGGTCGTAGAAGTCCAATCCCTCCTCCAATGCTTGTTGGAGTTGGAGCAGCGGACGGCGGCTGCGGTTGCGGGCGGATGCGTCGACACGCTGCGAAAACAGATGCACGGGCGTGTCAAAAACGTGCGCAAACTCGAAAGAGAACGAGGGGAGGGAAGGAGAGGGTCTGGGGTGGTCGTAGGGTTCCGTACGTCGAGCTCAACGGCGGCGGAACCGGCGAGATGCGAGCTCCGTCTATGGGCAGCCCTGCGGCGATGGAGCTAGGGTTTTGGGCGGAATCGAACGGTGGAATCGCGGGGTATAAATAGGGGGCGAAGGCACGGATCAAAACTGTTTCTAACGATCCGAATCGATATCGAGTTGGGGATGAGTTCGGCGCCGGAAAATCCGTCGGGAGGTTGAAGAAGGCACGACGCCTGCATGTGGGCCCCGCGCGTCAGAGAGAGAAGAGGCGAGGCGCGGGCTGGGCTGCTCGTGGGCCGATGGGAGCTGCGCGCGCGGTAGATACGGCTCGGCCGGCCCGTTAAGAATCTTTTTAATTAAACTCTTTTTCTGTTTTAAAACTTTTCAAAACAATTTGATTTTTAAATCCTATCAAAACATTTCAAAAAAAAATCATAAAAATATGTTTTGAAAAGCTAATTTAATTTAGAACTTTTTATAATCATTTTGCTAAATAAATAAAATAATAAAATACAGATTTTTATAAGGAGCTCAATTAGACCTCTTTATGGAAAACAACTTTATTTAAACTTATAATTAAAATTCAAATTATTCTTTATGTGATTTCAATGCCATGCCTATATGATGCATGATGCATGAATGCAAAGTTTTAAATTTTTTGAAATTTGGGATGTTACAGAAATCCCCAAGGGAATTCGGTTGGGGGGGGGCATGGCCGGCCTAGGTAGGCCAAAAGGGGCCCACCAGGGCCGGCGCACCTGCCCATGCCGCACCAGGCATGTGGGGGTTAGTACCACATTGCCTGGCTGGCAAGGTTGGCTCCCCCAGGAGCCTTTATATAGAGGGGCACCCCTGGCCTTTTAATTCACCAATTAATTCCCTAATTCTCTCTCTATTTCGTGATTCCCTTTGTTCGAGTTGCGCCGAGTTGAGAGGGGAATCCCTTCCACCATAGCCCGCTGCCGCGCTGCTGGTGTTCCGGTCCAAGTCTTCCGCTGCTCGTCCTGGACTGGAGCTTCGGAGGCCGTCGTCTCCACCGTACGTGTGTGACGCCCTGTGAGGTGTTGCGCTAGCGGTACTCGGAGGTCTGCTTCCTCTACACGACCTTGAGGTCGGCTTCGTCGGTCTTCATCGACAACGTTTGTGCGGGAACGTAATCCCGCTTTCGGGCTACAAGGGTATGTATTCTGATCTCCGTTCGTACTACTATATCTGCATAGAATAGATCTTGGCATGCTTTTAGGATATCGTTGGTAGAAAAAAAATTATTTTCTGCACACGATCCCCTTCAGTTATGTCCTTGTGGCTTTGTCTTGTATTTTGAGTGTTGTTCCTTTTCCTGTTTGCGATGTTAGATATGATCAGGAAGGAACTGGATGTGAGGAACAAACCTGAGGAACATCGAGATCAAGACCAATGACATATTGATGAGCCAGGCAAGCCCACCTCACCACTATATTGAATCCTATTATTTTATCATGCATGTTTTGTTTTCAAAATAAAATAATGCATGTTTTACTTCTGTTGTGGCACCTTGCCACCCGAAAACTATTTAACAAAATATTGTTTGGCCAAAGTTATCTACTAGAATATTATAGGTGTTACAAAATAAGTTTTCACTTGTTGAGCCTTGTTGTTGAAGGCTCCATCAAGAAGATTAAGATTTCTAGAAGTATACTCTTATTTTCGTACCTCAAAACTATAGGATGGGATCATGTTTGATAAAACTATTTTCCGGAAAAACCTGAGTTGCTGGGAGCAATCAGCGAGAAAGTAATATCTTATGAAAACCCGAGATGTTGGAGCATTCGGAGAAGTTGTGAAAACCCGAGCTGCTGGGGGCAGTCGGAGATGGAGGTTTAATTTCGAAGTCCCTGCTGCCGCCCGAACAATTAACCCGTGCAACCACACTACCTGGCATGGGTAGGGCTTAGCCGGAAGCTTGTCGGTTTTAGTATTGGGGTTCTCATACTATCTATGAGGGTTGGGCCCTCGAAGCCGGGTTGTCGTCCGGAAGAGACAATACACTGTTGGGGATCAGCAGCCGGACGATTACGGCGGGTCTCCTGCCGTGGCGGTGTGGCATCCCCAGGAAAGACCAAGAGGTCTAGTGGAGCACACGATGCCGATGAGAACAAACCTACCGGGAGACCCCGATACTAGGGTGGTCATAGTGGAAAGTTTTGATCGTGTTATCCGGACCCACACATGATGTCGTATGATGGGTCGTGGCAGACACGGCGGAAGGACCGATAGGTGTGGGAAAAAGTGTACAACCTCTGCAGAGTGTAAATCTATTCAAATAGCTGCGTCTGCGGTCATGGACGGTTGGAAAGGCCACACTGGGCGCCTTGGAGAAAGAAGATGTTTTAAAATGAAAAGTGTTTTGGTGGAATAAGGAGGTACCTGGGAGGTACGGAATTTGGGTAAGGAGGGTTGATCTCGGGGAGACAACCAGTCCGATCTCAAGTCAGGAAAAAGGGGTATCCCAATCCTAGTGTTTTGAAGATCTTTTGAAAAATAAAGTTTTTAGTAATTAGATATGTCCTTGCTATATCTAAGAGAAGAGAATTCTATCTATAAATTTTTTCTTCAACAAAGATATAGAGATGTCATACTCTCTATGTCTGAAAAATCATGGTATTCAAAAACTAAACCCTATAGCTGTATATAGGAGCCATCCTAGTTTTCGAAAATGTTTTGCTTGCATCTCCATGAAAACTAAGCCATAGAGGTGGTCTTGCGAGTACGTAATTGTACTCATATGGCTATGTCCCTGGATATTCAAACGTCCAGGTTACAGTGAGGAGATATACATCAAGAAGGAGTACGCCAACTACTATGCCAACTGAGTGTCCCGCTCAACTGCTTTGTGGGAATGCGTCAGGTCGTGACAAGGGCCGACGCTAGCCGAATCTTCCGCTGTGCCTTAGTTAATTTTCATCGTGTGCGACGATGATTGAAGACTTGGTCATGTGACCATTATTTATGTAGGTTTTGTTCTATTCGATTTGTATGATGTAACTTTGTATACAATGTTGGTTAAGTGATCGCGATGCACTCATCATTGGGATCGTGATCTGCTTACATAACGTGGGCATCTCTGACAGGTAGTCAGAGGGGTCCCCCACAGTGGTCAACATGATGCTTTGCTAAAAATGTATAATTTTAATCAAGATGAAGGTGAGAAATTGCCCAAAGCTTTGACACGCTTTTGTTGCATATTGAGAGGGAAGCCGAACCATGATTTGGAGAAAAATGATCTACTTGATATATTTTATAGTGGACTAACTGCTGAATCTAGGACATACCTGGATAGTTTGGCTAGTTGTGTTTTCAGGAAAAGGACTCCCGAAGAAGCTGAAGAATTATTGGCTACAATGTGCAAGAATAATGATGATTGGAATATTCCTGAACCTACTCCAACACCTCCACCAACACCAAAGAAGAGAGGTATGATTGAATTAAATGAAGAAACGATGAGGGAAGCTAAAAGATCTCTTCAAGAAAGTGGTATTATATCTGAAGATGTATTTACCTCCTATTGAAGAATTATGTAAGCCTATTCCCCCTCCAACGGTTATTGAGGTACACTCTCTCTAAAGGTTTGCTGATAGAGATATCCCTTACTCAAAACCTCTTGCTCAGTGCTTTGATGAATTTGATGATTTTATTGTTAAGTAATGGAATTTTAATTCGAGAATGGAGAATCATTTAATGAAAAATTCTCATGCTATTAGTGATTTACATGATATTGGTTATAGAACTGCTAATGATGTTAAAGTGCTCATTAAACACTTTCATATGTTTCAAACTCAAATAGATCAACTCACTAAAGTGCAAAAAGAATTTCTAGTAAACAACTATATTGCTAAAGAAAAACTTGTTTGTGAAGTAACAAGTAGAGGTGGTAAATCAACTCAAGATCCTTTGTATCCTGAAGGACATGATAAAAGAATTGAACAAGATTCTCAACGAGTGAATGAACCTAGTATTCCTTCTAAGAAAAAGAAAAGGAAAGATAAAACTGTTATAGAATCCTCTGAACTTGTTATTGACCCTAATAGTATATCTGTTTCTGATGCTGAAACTAAAATTGGTAATGAACACAACAATGATAATGCTAATAACAATGATAGAGATAAAAATCCCAATTCGGATCAGGAAGAAATAGAAGAAGAACCTGAAAAACATGCTAAAAATAAAAGTACACTAAAGAAGATTTTATTGCTTAGAAACATGGTAATGAAAGAGAACCTTGGGTCCACAAACCAATGCCTTTTCCTGCTAAGAAAATTAAATCTAAAGAGGAAGATCATTATAATAGATTTTGTGATTGGATGAAACCATTGTTCTTACAAATTCCTTTGACTGATGATATTAAGTTGCCTCCTTATTCTAAATATATGAAAGATATTGTGACTAACAAAAGGAAAACTCATAATGAGGAAATATCTACTATGCTTGCTAATTACTCTTTTAATGGTAAGGTTCCAAAGAAGCTTGGTGATCCAGGTATACCAACTATTCCTTGCTCTATCAAAAATAATTATGTTAAAACTGCTCTATGTGATGTTATGCCTTTGTCTCTTTACAAGAGACTTTATCTTGATAAGTTGATACCTACTAATATATCTTTACAGATGGCTGATAAATCAACTTCTATTCATGTTGGAATTTGTGAGGATGTTCCTGTCCAAATAACTACCAATTGTTTAATTATGACTAACTTTGTTGTTCTTGAAATGCCTGAACATGATAATATGTCTATTATTCTTGGAAGACCTTTTCTAAATACTGCAGGGGCTGTTATTGATTGCAATAAAGGAAAAGTTACTTTTAATGTTCATGACAAGGAGCATACTGTTTATTTTCCCAAGAAAGTTGATACAATGCCTGGAGTTAATACAATTGCCAATTTGAGGTCTATTATAGTGGGAAGTATTGATTGCCCATATAAAGAAGAATCCAAAACTCTCATGATTGGATCCATACCAATTCATTATAAGGTAACATGACTGTCTCATATGATTTAAAATCTTTCATGTCATATAAAATTCATTTGGTGGCAAGACTTGATCAACCTTGTTAACAAGTGCATTTTAAATGCATAAAGAGGCTAAACAATTTTCTCTCTCTCATCCTAGTTATACCTACTGTAATGTTACTTAGTTTGCAATGTTTAGTTGAAGTTTTTCTTAGAAAATAATTTTTCAGTATTGAATTTTATAATGCAAAATACCAGAAAATGAAAAAATAAAGTTTCTTAGAAAATTAAAAAAATTATATGAAAGAGAGGCCGCGCCAGCTGGTGGTGTGGGGTCCACAGCCCCCCCCCCCCCCCCACTTGCTCTCTCTCCTTCCCTGCCTTCTTCTTCCCCGAAAAATCACTTTTTGATAGCTCAAACTTGTGTTCTTACTGCTCATCTCCTGGGATTTCAATCTCCACATTCAGCCAATTTCTGCTGATGAAATTTGGTGCATCTCCTCTCCGGTATGTGACTCCTCCGAATATCCAAGTGGAATTTTGTTTAATAGTGTATATATGAAGTATTTTGCTGCTGTAGATATCTTGTTTAGTGAGTTTGAAGGCTTGTTCTAAGTTAAATAAACTAGTTTTGAGGCATGCTTAAGCCTCTAGCATGTCACTATAGTGGTTTCCCTTCATTTAGTTGGCTAAAAATCAATTTTTATGATGTTTGTTGAAAATTTCAGAAAAGAAAAATGCATAACCGTGACTTTGATGAGGTGTTTGAGGGACATTATCAGAGGAGGACAAGGCATCCAAGGGCTGCCACTTGTGTTAGGCAGTCCTACAACGAGGAGATCCTCGCACCGATGTTCAGAAATGAGGGGGATGCGGGAGAGCCACACGTCGCATGTCTCCCTTGTTATAATTACCTTCGTGATGCAGGTTTACTCGAGGACTTCCAAACTCTTGTTGAGAGAGTGGGCTTGACCTCCTACATGAGGGATGAGAGGCACAATACTATTGGCTTACTAAGACTTTTTCGTAGTCCTTCACTTTCAACACCGGGTCTTATGGGAAGGCTATTTCTTTCAAGATATATGATATGTCTTGTAGCCTAACCTTGCAGGAGTTTTGCGGGATAGTTGGTACAGAGGATGTCGGGACAACGGTGAGAATTGTCGTGAATCCCCCGGAGTTGGCACAAATATAACACCCCAATTCTCTTAGCATTAGTAATTGTGGTGTTAGCCTAGATTTCAAACCTTAGCAAAAAAATTCATGTGTGTAGAATTTTTGTAGCATGAGATATCTTATTTGCACTCTCTATGCTTGTTGTTTTCCACTAGCCTTCCCAGTTGATAGAAACACTAAAAAAACCACAACAACCAAAATACAACATAAAATATGGGGATCTTCATGCCTGTTAAAACTTAGCCAAACTAGAAGCCTTCATTAAGCAAGCCCTAAATGGTTTTTGGCATGCATCTAGCACATTTTGATCTAGGTCATATATAGTTTCATACGCTGCTCTAAGTTTTCACAAAGGAGCTTGTTTGCACATAAATCTCACTAGCTCTAGTAGCCATCAAAATAACATGACCATTTGGGTTATTCTTTTCCTTCTCACTAAAAGTTTTCTTTTCTTGAAGAGCTAAATGAGATGTTTAACTTGGGAATTTACAAATTAAGTAGTTTCTCTAAAATATGGTGAGTTTGGGAAATTGACTTATTTTTCTTTTGTGAGTAATGTTTGCATGTTTCAAATTTAGGGTTTGAAAATTTTGGTTTGAGGATTTTTACTCAAAACCCTCCACCCTCTCCCTCTCACTCATTTCCACTTCACCTACTGGGTCACCACATGTCATGGACTTGGGTCACCCCCCCCCCCCCCCCCCTCTCTCTTCTTCTTTTCTCTTTTCCTTCACCCAACCGGAGCACCCCTCCTCTCCTCCCACTGGCCAGGTCGAGTCATCCCGACCAGCACACCCTCTCTGTCCCCTCTCCACCGCCCCCCAAAGATCGGGTGGCACTTGTTATAGCCACCCCGAGCTTCCCCCCTTCTCATTTCTCCCCCTCCCAGTCACCTCCACATCCCACTCCTCTCCCCTCTGGCGAAAACCATCGAGCTCTCTCCCCCATTTGCTCTCGAGGAGAAGAAATTCCACTCCGTACCCGACGGCAAGAAACGGCTCTAGCCGACGTTCCTCTCCTCCGTTTCTCGCCATTGTTGGCTCTCTGTGACCCTCTGCTAGAGCTCCAACTCCTCCTCTCTTTCCTCGTTGCTCCAGGTGCTCAGATCCATCACATTCATCCACGACCCAAGCTCGGAGGAGACGCCATGGGGGCATGCAGAGCACCTCCCCGGCATTGCTTCGCGTAGGAACCTGCTGCCCTGCTTTTTCTCCGCCGAATACCACCCCTCGCTCGAGCTCTGGGCGTCCGAGGTGAGCTCCTCGTCGCGCCCCTCTTCTTCTCTCTCTTTCTTCTCTGTTTCTCTCTCGTGTCACCGGCGCGAGGAAGAAGAAAGATCCAGAGCCGTCCGATCTGAGATCGACGGCCCTGTTTGAATCCCCCCCTTCTAATCTCCACCGTTCGCTCCCGATCCGGCGGCCGCGCACCGCTTCGCCAGCGCGCGCGCAGCAACCGGGCCGGCCCAGCTCGCCCCCGCGGCCCATCGCCTGATCCGGCCGTGTTCGGCCTATTTTTCCTTTTATTCTTTTTTCTGTTATTTTTTCAGAGATTCTATAGTCTAGCTTTTAATATTTTGTGATAAATCAATATTAGCTAAAATGATGAGACTAATTTTGTAACATGCATGCACGTTTTCTTAACCATGTGGCGTTGGATTGGTTGCAAAATGTATTTTCCGTTGGGTGGTATAATAGATCTAGTCAAAAGAATTATTTTCACCATTTGTTTAATAACTTGGGATTGGTAAGTCCAAATCATTCAAACATGGATCCTCTGGAAAGCCAGTAAAAATGTCTATCTAGATTGGTAAGTCTTGCATGCAGGAGATTACTCTAGCAAAAGATATATTTAATCTAAGAATAACACCAGTAGGTGTTTAGTGATTTTAACTCTTAAATAAAAACACTTTTTGAGGTAAATCCAATTGGAAGTGTTAGATATGTGTAGGAGGTATCACATACTACAAATGTAGATTTTTCCAGTACGTATTTAACACTTGTTGATTAAATTTCCTTAAAACAGGAAGATGGTCTCTTGAAATGCATTTTTGTAATTTCAGAGATTAGTGCATGTCTAGTTTTGTTTGGTGGAGCCACCTCTGTCCATGAATTAATGTTGGGGATATTTTTGTGAAATAGCCCCAGGTTTTATCTAACTTACCCCACTGGTTTGGCATCAAAATACCCCATATTATTCCCTAGGCATAAATAATAGTCAGAAGTTTATGTTATCTTAAAACAAGGATAACTTGAGCTAGGAGTAGCCAAATTTGATGAACAAAATCTCCACTTAAAGAGAATACTCATATCTCACCAGAAAAGTTAATTATGCATACAGGGGATCTATACAACTGAATCTATCTTCTGTTTGAGCTAGACATCAGTAGCTATTAACAGATTTTTAATTCTTTTTTGGTGATAGATTTTCATGCTCAGCAAATTTTCAGATCTCCATATAGTAGTTAGGAGTATTATGGTAGAAAGGTTTTATTTTAGGAGCAGTACCTTAGGAGTTATGCCTTTTTCATGTAAACAGCCTTGATGACAATTTAAATGCATTAGTTGTATTTTCTGTTTTGTGGTGCTTGTTGTTTGTTAGTATACTTTAGATTGTTATCAACTCGCATTGTAGGATTTACACTAGTCTTGTTTGTTTTCATGTTACGGTAGAACCGCAATCCGAGGAGGAGCAGTACGAGGTAGCTGAGCACACCTACAGAGAAAAACAAGACCAGGGACAGTACTCTGAGCAAGGCAAGCCACCTCACCACTATAATGAATCCTATTATTTTGATCAAGCATGTTGTTTTCAAAACAAAATAATGCATGTTTTATTTCTTTTGTGGTAACTTGCCACCCGACAACTATTTTACAAAATATTGTTTGGCCAAAGTTATCTACTAGAATATTATAGGGGTTGCAAAAAGGAGTTTAGGTGGTGAGCCTTGTTGTTGAAGGCTCCATCAAAAGATTAAGTTTTCTAGTAGTGAACTCTTATTTCCTTACCTCGAAACTTTAGGATGGGAACCCATTTGATAAAACTGTTTTACGGAGGAAAACCCGAGTTGCTGGGAGCAATCGGCGAGCAAGTCTTTTAGTAAAACCTGAGTTGCTGGGAGCAATCGGATGTGTTTGCGAAAACCCGACATGCTGGGAGTAGTCGGAGGAGAAAGTGTTTTGGAAAACAAAGTGTGACCCTAGCTTCCGCCCGAACAATTAACCCGTGCAGCCACACTACCTGACATGGGTAGGGCTTAGCCGGAAGCTTGTCTGTTTTAGTGTTGGGGCTCTCATACTTTCTATGGGGGCTGGGCGCTCAAAGCCGGGTTGTCGTCCGGAAGAGAAAATACACTGCTGCGGATCAGCAGCCGGACGATTACGGCAGGTCACCTGACGTGGCGGTGTGGCGTCCCGAGGAAAGACCAAGAGGTCTAGTGGAGCACACGGTGCCGAGGAGAACAAACCTACCGGGAGGCCCCGATACTAGGGTGGTCATAGTGGAAAGATTTGATCGTGTTATCCGGACCCCCGCATGCAGTCGTATGACGGGCCGTGGAAGACACGGCGGAAGGACCGATTGGTGTGGGTAAATTGTGCAACCTCTGCAGAGTGTAAATCTATTCGAATAGCCGCGTCTGCGGTCATGGACGGTTGGAAAGGTCCCACTAGGCATGCTGGTTGTTTTATGGTTTTAAAAGAGAAATGTTTTCGGAGGAGAGCAAAGAGGCCGTGAAGTGGTACTTGGGAGGTACGGAATTTGGGTAAAGATGGTTGATCTCGGGGAGACAACCAGTCTGATCTCAAGTCAGGAAAAAGGGTTACCCCTATCCTAGTGTTTTGACAAAGTTTTACAAAAGAAAGTTTTGTACTTAGATATGTCCTTGCTATATCTAAGAGAAGAGAATTCTATCTCTAAATGTTTTCTTCAACAAAGATATAGAGATGTCGTAATCTCTATGTCGAAAAGCATTGTATTCGAAAACTAAGCCCTATAGTCGTATATAGCAGCTATCCCAGTTTTCGAAAAGTGTGTTCTTGCATTATCATGAAAACTTAAGCCTAGAGGTGGTCTTGCGAGTACGTAATTGTACTCATGTGGCTTTGTCCCTGGATATTCAAATGTCCAGATTACAATGAGGAGGCCTACATCGAGGAGGAGGTGTACGACGACGACTTCGCCACTTAGCTGTCACCGGCCAACTGCACTTGTGGGATCAGCACTCGGAGATGTTAAGAGCCGTCGCTAGCCACGAGCTTCCGCTATCTTAGTTAATTCCGTCCTGCGTGACGAGGTTTGTTGACTTTGGTCGTATGACTGTCTATGTGTTGTAAGACTTTTATTCGTACGACTTTAATGATGTAACTCTTTGATAACTATGTTGGTTATGTGATTGCGATGCACTGATCATTGGGATCGTGATCTTTTACATAACGTGGGCATCTCGGACTTGTTTCGAGGGGTCCTTACAGACTTGGTATCAGAGCCATCGTTGACCTTAGGAGACCCTAGCTAGGTTGGGCGTCGACGTCACGCAAAAATGTTTTTCCCAAAAATTTAGGAGAGTTACTTAAAATATGCAGAATATACTGCTACCCCTCCCCTCTGTTATTAATTACTGATAAATAGTATACTTGCATTAAAACTTATGTTTTTACCTGTTTAAAATTTTGCACACCGTTCACTAATTAAACCTCCATTTAAAATTTTGTGTAGATGAGCGGAGAGTTCTCGTCGTCGATTCAGTTGGGAGCTGTGCCAGACACCGGAGTGTCGCGTCTGTTCCAGGCAGACCTACTCCAGTTGACCCGGCACTTGAGGCGTCCGCTACCTGAGATAGGACGATGTCTACCCATGGTTGGGGACGAGATGTCCTAGACCGTGAGGTGCATCCTTCGAGGACCGCTGGTGCCACCCTTCGCCGAGGAGCTGATTGAGGATGCCCTTGCATCGACTCAGATGGGAGTGATCGTCACCGTGATGCAGAGAGCTCTTGCCCTCTTGGTGTGTGCTCACAGCGCCTAGCTGGGCGGCATGCGGTTTGAGTTTTACTCTGGCTTGGACGAGCAGAGTAACACTGTGCCGGCGCGACCCCACCCCACTTTCGGGAACCACTTGGCCGAGCTGGGACTCCTCGTCGAGTACACCCAGTCCCAGCTGGTCACTAGTCGTTTCAAGAGTGATCTTCACCGTCTGAACCACGACGGTGCTGAGGTGCGGATCTCGGCAGCTGAGCTGAGGATCGAGGATCTGGAGGCGCAACTCAAGGCATCTCAGGACAAGCTGGAGACCGTGGAGCTGAAGCTCAAGACCTCAGAGGAGCGTCTAGTGGAGTCCCAGGCAGAGCTCAAGAAGGAGCGCAAGGAGCGCCGTTTCGTCTCTGCGCGTTTCCAGGCTACTCGCTTCTACAAGTTCCATCTTGACGGTATGGTTGACATGCTCCGGTCGACCATTGATGACCGCGACGAGAGGATTAGCGAGCTGGAGAGCGAGGTGGAGGCGCTGAGCAAGGAGAACGATGATCTGCTGCCTGATGATGAGGGCCCTATGGAGGATATGGATATGGAGCCTGAGAGTGGGCAGGACGACGACGACCTTCGAGGCGAGGACGGTGAGGACTCGGGGGCTGTGATGTCCGAGGACGAGGGCCCCGACGAGCCACCTTTCGACAGTGACGCTGCCGTGGACGTGGAGTAGCTAGTTGCGTAGTACCTTTTGGGTTAGGACCGAACCATCGCGATAAGTGGGTGCGATTGTGTGGTCTAGTTAGCATGAGTGTGTGTTTGAATTATTGTAAGACTTTGTCAGTTCGGTGTTTTGCGGTTGTGAACTATGTGATGATGCTTTTGGAACCTTGTTATGGAGTGGATCTTGTCTTACTTTGAGAAATGTCTTGCTAAAATTTATATGCTGATGTGTCTGATTGATGAACCCTTTTTCCTAAAAACCTGTTTTAAAAAAATTCTAATAAGGTTATTAATGTGTGTTTTAATCTGAAATTCAGAATGGCTAGGGATCCACCACCCCCACCACCCGAGCCATCTATGGCTCAAGTGCTACGTCTTCTCCTGGAGGATCGTGAGGCAGCTCGCACTGAGAGGAATGCTAACCTTGCCACCCTGCAACATCTTGCTCAGATTGCCGTCAATCAGAATGGCGGCCAAGGGAATGAGGAACCCCGTTCCAAGCTGCATGATTTTCAGAACACCAACCCGCCAGTCTTCTCCAAAAGTGAAGTACCCCTGGATGCTGATGATTGGATCCGTACCCTCGAGAACAACCTGAGAGTCGCCCAAGTGGGTGACAACGAGAAGGTGGTCTACGCCACTCACTACCTCTCTGGGCCTGCCCGAGCATGGTGGGAGGCCATTCGTGCTCTGTTGCCACCAGAGGAAGTAGTGGCTTGGGCGGCTTTCAAGACCAAGTTCTTGAAGCGTTATGTGCCCTCCGGACTCGTCAGTATTATGCGAGAGAAGTTCCTGCAGCTCAAGCAAGGCGGGATGTCTGTGAGCGAGTACTTGGAGAAGTTCACTTCTTTAGCAAGGTATGCGCCCACCGATACCGATACCGAGGACAAGAAGAAGGAGAGGTTCCTGAACGGGCTTCATGATGAGATGCAGTGCATTCTGGTGGTGATGCCTTTCACCGACCTGGAGTCCCTGGCGGATGCTGCCATTATGATGGAGCACAAGCGCAAGGCTTCGTTTGACAACCGCAAGCGTCGCCAGCAGATGCAGCAAGGCAGCAGCAGCAGCCCAGCCGGGAGTTACCCCCGTCCACGCCCTTCACCTCCACCAAGGCCTTCTTATCCATCGTCAAGGCCTCCAACTTTTGTACCAAGACCCAGCTACTTCCCTCGCCCGCCTGCACCTCGCCCTGGAGGTGGTTCCAACCCCGGCCTCAACTTTAACAGGCCGCCTGCTCCGAAGCCCACAGGAGGATGTTTCACTTTTGGACAGCCAGGACATTTCTCGCGAGATTGTCCCACTAGACAGCCCACCGGTGGACGCCCTAGTGCGACAAAGATGAACCAAGGGCCACCCCGTCCACCTGGAGGCAAGAACCCGCACCCAAAGAAAGCAGCCCCTGTCACCCGAGGCCATCTGAATCATATCAGTGCAGAAGAAGCTCAGGAGGCGCCAGACCTGGTTATGGGTACGTTCCCTGTCAACTCCGTTCCTGCCTCAGTTTTGTTTGATTCAGGAGCTTTCCATTCTTTCGTTACGGAACCGTTTGTTAGAAAGAGTGGTATGGTTCCAACCTTGATGCATCGTCCTATGAGGGTGCAAATTCCGGGGGCCACAACCAAGGCCATTGTGTCTTGCAAGGAGACTCCTGTGGAAATCCAAGGAGCCCGATTCCATGCAGACTTGGTGGTATTAGGAAAGCAAGGGATAGAAGTGGTTTTAGGAATGAATTGGATGTCTGTAAACCGGGGAAAAATTGATTGCACTAACAAGTCTGTCACCCTAACCACCCCGGAAGGAGAGGAGATTATACATTACTCAACCCATTACCCCACCTCGAGTCATTGCCATAAGTGTGTAGCTGGAACCATTTTGGAAGAGGTACCGGTAGTATGCAATTACCCGGATGTTTTTCCCGAAGAGTTACCCGGTATGCCCCCTGATCGAGATATCGAGTTCATCATTGAGTTGGTACCCGGAAGTCCTATAGCTCAAAAACCTTACCGGATGAACCCCGAAGAGTTGGTGGAACTAAAGAAGCAGTTGGATGACATGCTTAGAAAAGGGATGATTCGCACTAGTGCGTCACCCTGGGGGTCACCAATCATTTTCGTGGATAAAAGGGACGGTACCACTCGCTTGTGTGTGGATTACCGTAAGTTAAATGATGTGACTATTAAAAACAAGTATCCTCTACCCAAAATTGAAGACCTGTTTGATCAGCTCAACGGAGCCAGAGTCTTCTCTAAGATCGATCTCCGCACCGGTTACCATCAGCTGAAAGTAAGAGAATCTGACATCCCTAAGACGGCTTTCATCACTCGTTATGGATTGTTTGAGTATACGGTGATGTCCTTCGGTCTAACTAATGCCCCTGCCTACTTCATGAACCTCATGAACAAGGTGTTCATGGAATACTTGGATAAGTTTGTAGTTGTCTTCATCGATGACATCCTGATTTATTCCAAGTCGGAAGAGGAGCACGAAGAGCATCTGAGATTGGTTCTCGGTACCCTACGAGAGCACCAGTTGTATGCTAAGTTCAGTAAGTGTCAGTTCTGGTTGAAAGAAGTAGGGTTTCTTGGCCATGTTATCTCAGCTGGAGGGATATCTGTAGATCCTACCCACATCAAATCCATCCTTGAATTCCCAACCCCCACCAACCAGACCGAAGTGAGATCCATCCTCGGATTAGCGGTTATTACCGCAAGTTTGTTGAGGGATTCTCAAGCATCGCAAAGCCTCTTACTCAACTACTGAAGAAGGATCAGAAGTTTGTTTGGACCGACAAATGTGAAGCCAGCTTCCAGGAACTGAAAAAGCGCCTTACTACCGCACCTATTTTAACCATGCCATATGTGACCAAATATTTTGTAGTTTATTGCGATGCCTCCAAACATTGACTTGGATGTGTCCTTATGCAAGAAGGCAAAGTGATTTCCTACTCGTCTCGACAACTCCGCAAGCATGAGCAGAATTACCCAACCCATGACCTAGAGCTTGTTGCAGTGGTTCATGCGCTCAAGACTTGGCGCCACTTTCTGATGGGCAACCGTTGCAAAATTTACACCGATCACAAGAGTCTGAAGTATATCTTCACCTAGAGGGATTTGAATATGAGGCAGCGGAGATGGATAGAGCTCATCAAGGATTATGATTTGGACATCCATTACCACCCTGGGAAAGCTAACGTCGTAGCTGATGCCCTTAGCCGTCAGCCGTGTTCACTCAACTCCATGATCAAGATTCGACAGCCAGAACTCTGGGAGGAGCTTGATAAGATGGGTATAGAAGTAGTCAGTTATGGGGCGGTCGATCAACTCTTGTTGCAACCCACCTTATGGGAGCAGATCACAAAAGCACAGAAGGGTCACGAAAGCATTGAGGGCATCAAAAGAAGATTGGACAAAGAGGAAGTCCCTGGGTTCACCATCGATTATGACGGTATTCTTTGGTACAAGGGACGCATCTGCGTACCGTCAGATCCTGTGTTGAAGCAGTTAATTATGAAGGAGGCCCACGAGACTTTGTATTCTATCCACCCCGGTGGAACCAAGATGTACCAGGATTTAAAACAGAATTTCTGGTGGCATGGCATGAAGCGCGAGATTGCACTCTTCGTCCAGAATTGCGACATCTGCCAACGGATCAAGGCAGAACACCAGCGACCCGTTGGATTACTCCAACCTCTCAGTTGCCCGAGTGGAAATGGGATGAGATCGGCATGGATTTTATCACTGGATTACCCCGATCCAATCGCGGGCATGATGCTATTTGGGTTATTGTGGATAGACTCACCAAGGTGGCACATTTTCTCCCAGTGAGCACTCGTCATCGATCTAATCAACTGGCGGATCTTTACATGTCGTGCATCGTCAGCCTTCATGGGATACCTAAGACTATCGTATCAGATCGGGGAACCCAATTCACTTCTTGATTTTGGACTAAGCTTCATGAGGAGCTCGGAACCAAACTCTTTTTCAGTACCGCATATCACCCTCAGACAGGAGGACAAACGGAAAGGGTCAACCAGATCTTAGAGGATATGCTTCGATCCTGTGTATTAGCTTATGGGGCCAAGTGGGAAAGTTGTTTGCCGTTTGCTGAGTTCTCGTACAACAACAGCTACCAAGCTAGTCTGAAGATGGCACCATTCGAGGCTTTGTACGGACGGAGGTGCCGTACTCCATTGAACTGGTCGCAAACAGGAGACAGCCAAATTTTTGGGGTTGACACCCTGAGGGAAGCAGAAGAGCAAGTTCAACTCATTCGCGACCGTCTTAAGGCCGCCCAATCCAGGCAGAAGAGTTACACCGATTCCAAGAGGCGTGAACTCAGCTTCAAGGAAGGTGATATGGTTTATTTGCGCGTTACACCACTCAAGGGAATGCAACGTTTCCATGTGAAGGGGAAGTTAGCACCAAGGTATATTGGTCCTTTTAGGGTGATCAGTCGAAGGGGAGAAGTATCTTATCAGCTAGACCTGCCACCCCATATGTTTGATTTTCATGACGTATTTCACGTTGTCTCTGCTCCGGAAGTGCCTGCAAGTTCCTGGTGGTACTCATTCTTATCAAGAGATAGATCATCGCACTATTCATATCAACCATGATCTCACCTACCGAGAACGACCACTCCGTGTTCTCGCTGAAGACGTCCGTCTGACTCGGAGACGGAAGATCAGATTCCTGAAGGTCCAATGGACCAACCATTCGGAGGAAGAAGCCACCTGGGAGCGTGAAGATTACTTGGAGCGTGAATTTCCTGGTTTCCTTTCTTCTTCAACTCTGGAATCTCGGGGACGAGATTCTCCTAAGGGGGGGAAGTTCTGTAACACCCCAATTCTCTTAGCATTAGTAATTGTGGTGTTAGCCTAGATTTTCAACCGTAGCAAAAACTTTCATGTGTGTAGAATTTGTGTAGCATGAGATATCTTGTTTGCACTCTCTATGCTTGCTGTTTTCCACTAGCCTTCCGAGTTGATAGAAACACTAAAAAAACCACAACAACCAAAATACAACATAAAATATGGGGATCTTCATGCATGTTAAAACTTAGCCAAACTAGAAGCCTTCATTAAGCAAACCCTAAATGGTTTTTGGCATGCATCTAGCACATTTTGATCTAGGTCATATATAGTTTCATACCCTGCTCTAAGTTTTCACAAAGGAGCTTGTTTGCACATAAATCTCACTAGCTCTAGTAGCCATCAAAATAACATGACCATTTGGGTTATTCTTTTCCTTCTCACTAAAAGTTTCTTTTCTTGAAGAGCTAAATGAGATGTTTAACTTGGGCATTTACAAATTAAGTAGTTTCTCTAAAATATAGTGAGTTTGGGAAATTGACTTATTTTTCTTTTGTGAATAATGTTTGCATGTTTCAAATTTAGGGTTTGAAAATTTTGGTTTGAGGATTTTTACTCAAAACCCTCCACCCTCTCCCTCTGACTCATTTCCACTTCACCTGCTGGAGAAGGAGAGCAGCACCCTCTTTCCTGGCCCCACATGTCATGGACTTGGGTCCCCCCCCTTCTCTCTTCTTCTTTTCTCTTTTCCTTCACCCAACCGGAGCACCCCTCCTCTCCTCCCACTGGCCAGGTCGAGTCATCCTGAGCAGCACCCTCTCTGTCCCCTCTCCACCGCCCCCCAGAGCCAGTAAGAACGAGGGAGACCCTCCCCTCCCTCTCTCCTGCCCGAGCCAAACCCTAGATCGGGTGGCACTTGTTATAGCCACCCCGAGCTTCCCCCCTTCTCATTTCTCCCCCTCCCAGTCACCTCCACATCCCACTCCTCTCCCCTCTGGCGAAAACCATCAAGCTCTCTCCCCCATTTGCTCTCGAGGAGAAGAAATTCCACTCGGTACCCGACGGCAAGAAACGGCTCTAGCCGACGTTCCTCTCCTCCGTTTCTCGCCATTATTGGCTCTCTGTGACCCTCTGCTAGAGCTCTAACTCCTCCTCTCTTTCCTCGTTGCTCCAGGTGCTCAGATCTGTCACATTCATCCACGACCCGAGCTCGGAGGAGACGCCATGGGGGCATGCAGAGGACCTCCCCGGCGTTGCTTCGCGTAGGAACCTGCTGCCCTGCTTCTTCTCCGCCGAATACCACCCCTCACTCGAGCTCTGGGCGTCCGAGGTGAGATCCTCTTCGCGCCCCACTTCTTCTCTCTCTTTCTTCTCTGTTTCTCTCTCGTGTCACCGGCGCGAGGAAGAAGAAAGATCCAGAGCCGTCCGATCTGAGATCGACGGCCCTGTTTGAATCCCCCCCTTCTAATATCCACCGTTCGCTCCCGATCTGGCGGCCGCGCACCGCTTCGCCAGCGCGCGCGCAGCGACCGGGCCGGCCCAGCTCGCCCCCGCGGCCCATCGCCTGATCCGGCCGTAGTCGGCCTGTTTTTCCTTTTATTCTTTTTTCTGTTATTTTTTCAGAGAATCTATAGTCTAGCTTTTAATCTTTTGTGGTAAATCAATATTAGCTAAAATGATGAGACTAATTTTGTAACATGCATGCACGTTTTCTTAACCATGTGGCGTTGGATTGGTTCCAAAATGTATTTTCTGTTGGGTGGTATAATAGATCTAGTCAAAAGTATTGTTTTCACCATTTGTTTAATAACTTGGGATTGATAAGTCCAAATCATGCAAACTTGGATCCTCGGGAAAGCCAGTAAAAATGTCTATCTAGATTGGTAAGTCTTGCATGCAGGAGATTACTCTAGCAAAAGATATATTTAATCTAAGAATAACACCAATAGGTGTTTAGTGATTTTTAACTATTAAATAAAAACACTTTTTTTAGGTAAATCCAATTGGAAGTGTTAGATAGGTGTTGGAGGTATCACATACTACAAATGTAGATTTTTCCAGTAAGTATTTAATACTTGTTGATTAAATTTCCTAAAAACAGGAAGATGGTCTCTTGAAATGCATTTTTGTAATTTCAGAGATTAGTGCATGTCTAGTTTTGTTTGGTGGAGCCACCTCTGTCCATGAATTAATGTTGGGGATCTTTTTTTGAAATAGCCCCAGGTTTTATCTAACTTACCCCACTGGTTAGACATCAAAATACCCCATATTATTCCCTAGGCATAAATAATAGTCAGAAGTTTATGTTATCTTAAATCAAGGATAACTTGAGCTAGGAGTAGCCAAATTTGATGAACAAAATCTCCACTTAAAGAGAAAACTCATATCTCACCAGAAAAGTTAATTATGCATACAGGGGATCTATACAACTGAATCTATCTTCTGTTTGAGCTTGACATCAGTAGCTATTAACAGATTTTTAGTTCTTGTTTGGTGATAGATTTTCATGCTCAGCAAATTTTCAGAGCTCCATCTAGTAGTTAGGAGTATTATGGTAGAAGGGTTTTATTTTAGGAGCAGTACCTTAGGAGTTATGCCTTTTTCATGTAAACAGCCCTTGATGACAATTTAAATGCATTAGTTGTATTTTCTGTTTTGTGGTACTTGTTGTTTGTTAGTATACTTTAGATTGTTATCAACTCGCATTGTAGGATTTACACTAGTCTTGTTTGTTTTCATGTTACGGTAGAACCACAATCCGAGGAGGAGCAGTACGAGGTAGCTGAGCACACCTACGGAGAAGAACAAGACCAGGGACAGTACTCTGAGCAAGGCAAGCCACCTCACCACTATAATGAATCCTATTATTTGTATCAAGCATGTTTTGTTTTCAAAATAAAATAATGCATGTTTTATTTCTTTTGTTGTAACTTGCCACCCGAAAACTATTTTACAAAATATTGTTTGGCCAAAGTTATCTACTAGAATACTATAGGGGTTGCAAAAAGGAGTTTAGGTGGTGAGCCTTGTTGTTGAAGGCTCCATCAAAAGATTAAGTTTTCTAGTAGTGAACTCTTATTTCCTTACCTCAAAACTTTAGGATGGGAACCCATTTGATAAAACTGTTTTACGGAGGAAAACCCGAGTTGCTGGGAGCAATCGGCGAGCAAGTCTTTTAGTAAAACCCGAGTTGCTGCGAGCAATCGGAGGTGTTTGCGAAAACCCGACCTGCTGGGAGTAGTCGGAGGAGAAAGTGTTTTGAAAAACAAAGTGTGACCCTAGCTGCCGCCCGAACAATTAACCCGTGCAGCCACACTACCTGACATGGGTAGGGCTTAGCCGGAAGCTTGTCTGTTTTAGTGTTGGGGCTCTCATACTTTCTATGGGGGCTAGGCCCTCAAAGCCGGGTTGTCGTCCGGAAGAGACAATACACTGCTGCGGATCAGCAGCCGGACGATTATGGCAGGTCTCCTGACGTGGCGGTGTGGCGTCCCAAGGAAAGACCAAGAGGTCTAGTGGAGCACACGGTGCCGAGGAGAACAAACCTACCGGGAGGCCCCGATACTAGGGTGGTCATAGTGGAAAGATCTGATCGTGTTATCCGGACCCCCGCATGCAGTCGTATGACGGGCCGTGGAAGACACGGCGGAAGGACCGATTGGTGTGGGTAAAGTGTGCAACCTCTGCAGAGTGTAAATCTATTCGAATAGCCGCGTCCACGGTCATGGACGGTTGGAAAGGTCCCACTAGGCATGCTGGTTATTTTATGGTTTTAAAAGAGAAATGTTTTCGGAGGAAAGCAAAGAGGCCGTGAAGTGGTACCTGGGAGGTACGGAATTTGGGTAAAGATGGTTGATCTCGGGGAGACAACCAGTCTGATCTCAAGTCAGGAAAAAGGGTTACCCCTATCCTAGTGTTTTGACAAAGTTTTACAAAAGAAAGTTTTGTACTTAGATATGTCCTTGCTATATCTAAGAGAAGAGAATTCTATCTCTAAATGTTTTCTTCAACAAAGATACAGAGATGTCGTAATCTCTATGTCGAAAAGCATTGTATTCGAAAACTAAGCCCTATAGTCGTATATAGCAGCTATCCCAGTTTTCGAAAAGTGTGTTCTTGCATTATCATGAAAACTTAAGCCAAGAGGTGGTCTTGTGAGTACGTAATTGTACTCATGTGGCTTTGTCCCTGGATATTCAAATGTCCAGATTACAATGAGGAGGCCTACATCGAGGAGGAGGTGTACGACGACGACTTCGCCACTTAGCTGTCACCGGTCAACTGCACTTGTGGGATCAGCGCTCGGAGATGTTAAGAGCCGTTGCTAGCCACGAGATTCCGCTATCTTAGTTAATTCCGTCCTGCGTGACGAGGTTTGTTGACTTTGGTCGTATGACCGTCTATGTGTTGTAAGACTTTTATTCGTACGACTTGAATGATGTAACTCTTTGATACCTATGTTGGTTATGTGATTCGCGATGCACTGATCATTGGGATCGTGATCTTTTACATAACGTGGGCATCTCGGACTTGTTTCGAGGGGTCCTTACAACAAACTTACCAGGAGGTGACCGACAATGATACCCGCTCCGCACAACGCGGCAAGATAAGGAACATCTAGTTCCCTGCTATCAAATATTGTGTCTACTATCTTACTACTAGTGTGCTTGGTAGGAAAAACACTAACAATGTTTCTAACTTGCAGCTTGCATTTCTTACGGGTACCCTTAAGGGTGAATTCCCGTATAACCTTGGCTCTTTGATTGTTCGCCGTTTAGCAGCTAGAGGCCCCATCTTTGGAGGCATTATTGGCCTACGTATTACTGAATTTTTGGGGCTGCCCATTGATCCTAATGATGTGCCAATTGAACCATGTTATCTTGGTGTTGCTGCAATGAAAGGTCATAAATTTTTTACTACCCGCTCCACTTTGGAGAACATTGTGTTTAAGGTTGTTTGTGCTGACGATCGTGAAAAGGAAGTCTCCTTGCCACAACCATCTTTGTTCAGTCTTGACAGGAGACCGTGGTCGTACTCGCTGGTAGAGTTGGAGGAGCAGTTGAGTGTACTTGGTTTTCACCAGTCGCATCGCAGGCAGGAGCCACCGCTGGAAGATTATAGTGGATACCACGTCGGCGCATCCTCGAGCTCCTATTACGGGGAAAGCTCTTCGGCATACCCCCCACAACATCGACGGATGGGCACATTGGCCTTGAGTTCCACTTGGGCCAAAATCCTAACCTTGGGGGGAGGTATACCGATGCACACTCATCTACACATCATTATCATTCGATTCTTTGTATATCCATGTTTCACTTTAGTTTTCTTTCTTTCATATTTATTTGTTTATGCTTTGTTTGCTTTCCATAAACCCCAAAATACCAAAACATTTTTTGTTATTTCTCTTGCTTGTTTGCTTTAGTATTTAGTATTAGTATGTTTAGTATTTATTTCAGTACAATATGCAAAAACATAAAAATATTTTGCTTTGTTGTGTGCTCTTTCGCGCAGGGACAGATTTCTGCTGTCCACCGTAAAATTCATAACTTTTTATAGGAATGTCGGAATGACCTGAAATTGCGTCTGCATATTCCTGGGATGTGTACGCAACTTTCATTAGTTTTGAGTTTTCTTATCTGGGCATGTTAAGGCCCTCGAAAAATTTGTCTTTGCTGGCTGTTCTGTTTTTAGTTTCCAAATCCGAAAACCCAAAAATATTTGTTGTTTCTCTTTGCTTTTGTAAAGTTTGTTTCAGAGGTCATTATCTTCAATTAATATATGGAGCTTGGTTATTATCTCATATCTTTTAAGCACACAAGTGATAAGTAAATTATGATGATCTATGACAATTTCGAGTTGGGTAAGCACATATACTCATTCATGTGAGCATGCTTAGATGGTTCGCATAAGGTATATGTCGATTGGTGGATGCTTTGTAGTTCGTGTTCTTTTATGATCGTTTCCAATTTATTTATGATGGATGTCTTGTCTCTTTGGATATTTGCTTGAATTGCTTTGCTCATAATAGAATATGACATTATGGTATCCTCCTCTGAATAATTCATTTGAATTGACTTGGCACATGCTTACACATGTTATGACTGAAAACAAAAAGTAAATTAAGCCTCGATGACATATTTTGACTCAGAGTTCTTGTATCTTTATTATGCCTCCGTAAATTCTATTTCGTCACAAGCATGATTATGACGGTTATTTTTCTTTTGAATTGTCGTTTTCCCATCTTTTGCTAGCCTCCACTTGTACTAAGCTGAGAAAATGCTTGTGCTTCCAAATCCCTGAAAACCAAGTTATTCCAAAGAGTCCACCATAAATACGTATACATGGAAATTTCAAACCATTCAAGTAAATTCGCATGTGCTACCTTTAAAACCTTCAAACACATCTCAATTTGTGCCACTGTTTTGAGCTCATGAGGAAGTGGTAGTTGGTCTTGTTATCTTCCATACTAATTAAGTAATTGACTTGCATGCTACATCTGCTCGTCAATAATTTTGCTAAGGGCTGGTTAGACCATTGTAATACCAAAAAAGGATTTGAGAAAATAAAAATAGGCACTCCTCCATAGTTTGAGATTGTTGGGCACCCGAGGATTCGGTTAGCCATGGTTTGTTAGCAAGGTGGGGAGGAGTGTCAAGCTATCAAAATATATGAATATAAAGATGCATATTACAAGTGCTTTGTTTTAAAAATAATCGGAACCGCTCTCAACTTGCTTAGTATGGAAGATAACAAGAACTCTATTGCCATTCGTTGACCTAACAACCACCACTCAAAACCAATTTAGCTTTGTTTTCAAAATGATAAGAAGCTCTAGCACATGTTGAATCCCTACTTCCCTCAATGAAAGGCATATCTTTTACTTTACTGTTGAGGCACCATCCTTCTTTGAGCACCTTCTTGAGAGCATAATTGTCATTCTTAGTGTAATGTGGTTTTCACTTAATATGTTACCCGCGGTGTAATCTAGAAGATTTTATCTTTGATATCCTTCTCTCTATTCTTCCCTTGAAACTCAGAGGTGTCTGGGCATTTATGTTTTGCTGTTACATTCGGGCAAGCGAGATACCACTTTATCATTATTAACTATATTAAGGCCGGACATGGTCACCGTGTGTGGAAATCATTCGGGCACTGCAGATGGCCGTTCCCTCCAATCGCGCCCTGCCACGTACGTGGGTTACTGTTGAAGAGCCCTTCAATAATGCACGCCAGCCTCCGCGCCGTTCGATCAAGATCCAACAGCCCGCAGAACCTTTTTCAGAAAAGACCCTACGGTGTACAAAAAATGCGAACCGGTCCTCCACTACATAAAACACGCTCTAACCCTAGAAATCAGATCGAACTTATTTCCCGTCTCTCCCCGGATCCGGCCTACCCCCACCGCCGCTCCGCACGCACGCCCCCGCTGCCCAGCTTCCCCGCGCCCCCTCAGCCTTCTCTCTTTCTCGTCTTCCTTCTCACTCCCCTGCTGCGCTCGGGGAAAAAATAAACTAATTTTCTTGCATGGCTGTCCCATATGGATCTCATGAATGGGTCTTCATGTTTTTATTGTACAAGATTTAATTTAAGTAAAATAACTATATTATTTGTTGGCTTCCTTTGACACACTGTATAAATAACTTGATAGTATTTTTTCACTGATTTTCCAGTCCCTTTCATATATTCTTCTTACCTGGTACGTAAGGTAGAAGGCCTGATTTTATACTTTGTCTCTCAGGTCACCAAGAGTTTTCAAATTCGAACTTTAGGGGAATAAAACCCAGCTACTGCGCAAGACAATTGTAGACTGAATTATACATGGTACTAAGCCATTTTTATGTTCTAAGACAGCCTGTTCTGACTAAAGTGCATACTTGACACTTGCAAGATATCCACTATGGATTGAGAAAAGGAACAGATCAACTAAACACTTTGTTGTCCTTCCTGTGTGACTCGAAAGTAATATTTTGAACATTGCAAGTTTATTATATGTAAATGTGTCTCTGGAAATTTGTAATGATGAGATTTTAACATTGTTGTTGATCCACAAATTTAAGCTAGATGTATGGTCTATTTCAGTATACAAATTACTTCAATGATTTTTGAGTGTACAATCATGTGATATTTTCCTGTAATTGTGTCTATGGAGAAATCCATATTTCCTTCATTATTTTTTGCACGCGCGAATTTTTGTGCCCATATAGTCCATCTTTTTAAAATTAATGCTCAGATAGTCCAATTATGTGCTTAATGATGTTCTTGTGCTTATACATTCCATATCGACTTGAGTTATATAATCTATAAATCAACTATGTGAAATTCCAGCCTTATACTTTTTAATCTTACTAGCCTTTGTAATTTTTGTGAATTGTAGCTTTCTATGTAAATCCTCTTTTGGTAATCTGTATACAATTCTACTATCTGAGTTGTAATTTTTGTCCGTGAATCCCTTTCTAAAAACCTAGGTTGTATGACCTTATATATTGCGTTTTAATGTTTGCTACATAGGCTGCAAATCTTATCTATAATATACTTAGTATTTCTCTTAAATATTCAATCTAATCTTTTTTTTTGAAAGGAATGCGGTAGGGGAAGCCCCTACAGCGGGTTTTTTATTTATTAAATAATAAGAACCCAAATCTGCGTCCATGAGGACTTGAACCTGGGTGGCTGGGTTGTACATAATATTAAATCTAATCAGCTCATATGTTAACACTTACTACTTCATATTATCTGTCTAAATGTTTGTTTTATATATAGACACCCTAAACCTCTCCCATAGATTTGTACAAAATTTTATACGGCTTACAGTACGACATTAATGTACAACTTTAAATGAGTACCTTTAATTCTAAAAAAAAATCTATATTGTAAAATTTAACATTCTTATAAGATGAATTCAAAGATACATTATTTCTTTTATTATGGCTCTCTCATACAATAAGTAAATATTTCAACTCAGAAATATTATCCAGGCGCTATTTAACCTTCAGATTGATAAGATTTGTTTTATCCAATTAACAAATATGACACTATCTGTTACACGAACTTTCTAACACTCGCCATGATTACAAAGGCGCGGTGTGCCGCCGCGCCCACTCTTCCTAGTACTTTCTTATGATCATTGTAATCCTGTGAATTGATATGTTTCATGTTATTTATTATCGGTATAATTGGCATCTTTTCATGGTTTACATAACTATTGGGTGACACCGTTTATATATGCTTTGTCATGAATAGTCTAAAATTTGTCCTCATAATGAGAATATTTAGATCATATGAGCAAATGAGTTCGTGAAAGTTCTTTTATCGCACTCAGTTGTTAACTGAATTGCTTGAGGACGAGCAATAAGCTAAGCTTGGGGGGAATTGATACGTCCAAAACGTATCTACTTTCCCGAACACTTTTGCTATTGTTTTAACTCTAATTTGTGTGTTTTGGATGCAACTAACACGGACTAACGTTGTTTTCAGCAGAATTACCCTAGTGTCTCCTTTTTATGCAGAAAATATCAACTTCGGAGAAAAAGCCCAAAAATCAACCAAAAGTTATTTTCCATCCGAGAGGGACCAGGAACCACGAAGACCAAGCGGAGAGGAGGCACGAGGCCTCCACACCACCTCCTGGCGCAGGTGAGCACTGGCTGCGCCAGCAGGCGATGTGGCCCACTCGGCCGCCTCCTCACGACCCCCTCGCGGCTACAAGACCCTCCTGACCTAAAAACGCTTGGGGATATAGCCACTTTTTCAGAGAACACCACCGTACGCTGCCGCCATCGCGAACCCTAGTTCGGGGACCAGAAGTCTCTGTTCCGGCACCCTGCCGGGACGGGGAATCGAAGGGGATCATCGCCATGGTCATCTCCACCGCCTCTCCATCAACCATCCATGTTTCCCCCTTCCATGAGTGATTAATTCATCGCTGTAGGCTTGAGGGGATGGTAGGGATTGGATGAGATCAATCGTGTAATAGCTGTAAGATTGTTAGGGCATAGTGTCTAGTATCCGTTATCGGTGTTTTACGTCATTGTTGCAACTTGTTATGCTTAATGCTTGACACTAGGGCCCGAGCGCCATGATTTCAGATCTGAACATGTTATTGAATCATGATGATAATTATTGTTCTGGATCATATCTATGAGTTGTATACACATATTATTGTCCGGAAGCGATGGCCCCAAAGTGACAGCAATTGGGATAACCGGAGTGAATGGGTATGATGTGAGGATCACAAGTATTCACGGAGTGTTAATGCTTTGCTCCGATACTTTATTAAAAGGAGTAACTTAACTGCCTGTAGTTTCCCTTGAGACCCCGCTGCAAACGGGCTGGCAGGACAAAAGATGATGTGCAAGTTTCTCATTGCGAGCACGCACAACTAAATTGGAATACATGCTTATGATTAGTTAATTCTTGGATGCTTTATATTATTTATCTGCAAATGCCCATGCTATTTTATTACATGAATTATCTTGTCCATGCAACGCCCGTACATCCGTCCCTATGCCTACAGTATTTTAATCCTGTTGTCTACTTCAATCACAATCGATGTCTCAATTCTCCTGTTACTGTTATTTCACTATTGTCTCTGCTATAAAACTGTTGCTACTGATAATCTTCCTCGAGCAAGTCTATTCAAAGGTGCAGCTGTTGATCTGACAAATCATCTGTTAAAGCTTATAAATATTCTTTGGCTCCCCTTGTGTCGAATCAATAAATTTGGGTTTTACTTCCCTTGAAGACTGTTGCGATCCTCTATACTTGTGGGTCATCACCTCCTTCCGAAACTCCCCAGTGGACTATTTGTATAGTCGGTTTTAGGTCAAGACGAAGCCACAGAGACGAAAACGGACGGCATCGAAGACACGAGGGCCAAACGAGCATGCCCCATGCGACCAGGGAATCTGTCCGTGTGGGCCCTACCCATTTGGTCATCAGACTTCCTTTTTCGCGGATCCTTGGCTCATACGTCTTCTTCCTTCCAAATATTGCCTCCCGTAAAATATTGCGTAATTTGGACGTCGTTTAAGTCCTTAAAAGTCAAAAAGATGGGAAAAGGGGTTTTCTGGTTCTCGGGGGTTAATTCCAAATAAATGGGGAAACTGTGAATTATCCCCTAAAATCATTATAAAACATAAATATAACCCATATATGATGCAAATAAGTTGAAATATCAAGTAATAAAGTGCAAAGTTCATGTATGCATTTTACATGCATCACACGTTCAGTCGTCGATGCGGCGGTCGGGTGTTGTAGATCATGCGCCGCTAGCACCGTGTCCCTAACGCCCTTTGTGAAGGACCACTCGTGGCAAAGGTGTTGCATCGTCTCCGTGTGGATGAGACACACCATGCAAATAGAGTCATGCGGCCATCCCCGGAGTGCCAAAATCTCGGTCGTACGGATCTTCTTATGTGCCACAATGACGAGGGTGTAACTCGGCAAATCCCAGGGTTGTCCACCCCGGGTTGATTGAGGGGGGAGAGAGATGAACGTTGGTGATCACGACGGCTGACAAGCAAGGCGTTTACCCAGGTTCAGGCTCCCGGAGGATAACACCCTACTTCCTGCTTGTCTGGTATTGATGGCGAGTAGTGGTTTCAATGGCGAGATGACGATCTCGCTAGGGTTTGTGGTGGCGGCTATCAGCGTGTCCTCCTGGACGAGAAACCCTTCTAGCCTTTATAGGTAGGCTAGGTCTCGGATGAACGGTGCCGATGGCAATTACAGGTATGGTAAGAGTCGTATGATCTAACCGACTAGGACTAGGCCACATGCTACCCCTATTGGGCTTTCCTTGGGCTTCCGCAGTCTTGGCGTGACCCAGGTAGCCTCATCGTGGGGTACTCGAAGAGTAGCCCCACGTCAGTAGCCCCCGAGTGCTTGGTCGAATCGTAGAGTCGGGCAGAGGACTCCTTCTTCCTGGGCACGCCGCCTGGTTGCTTGCCCTTGAGATTGGACTCGTTTTTTTCAGTCGAAGAGCCCGCTCCCGATAGGAGTAAGATTTGCAGTCGACTTATTGGAGTCGTGGCTTTTGTAGAACTTGCTTCTGTTCAGCCTGCTGGCTTACCGTCAGTTGATTCAGCTTGTGGGCTTACTTGGTCTTTTTGTCACCGATTGTATGCTTCGAGTTCTTGGATCAACACTGTGGCTTACTGATGTGATTTCAGCTATGAATTACTACTCGAATCATTTGTTCGAGTTCTCCCTCAGCTCTACGTCTTACCTAGGACATTTGCCTTGTTGACGTGAGCGATGACGCTTCGCAGCACGCCTCTGCGCCCGATGGGACGTGACGAAGCGGGCCCCACTGTCAGTGTTGACTGTAGTCAGTAGTTACCCGCTTATCTCTGACTTGGGCGCAAAAATTTCGTGACGTGATGATAGTGCATTGATCCTCGTGCGTAGTGGACGGAGTGGGCGGCGACGGTTAGTCTCTCCGTGCGACACGTGGACGGGTGGATGGAGCAGCGGGGAATAATTTCTTCGGGGACGCCCGAGATGGACTGTCTGCGCGGTATAAGTATTGTACTGCGGCGTGAAAACAGGTCATCTTCTCCAATTGCCGTTGCCTCCTTTTCCTGCGCCATTCTTGCCCCCTTTCTGAGCTCTTGCTTTTTGTCCTTCAACCTTCCGTGAGCTCCTAGAGCGATGGGGAAGTCGAAGGCCGCCGCCAGCGCCGCCGCCGCCGAAACGGGCGTGATGAAGAAACCCGACGGCGACTGGCAGAAGTCGTCGGTGAAGAAGACCGACTTTGAGGTCCTGCGCGCGCAGGGCCTGCTGCCGCCGGCGGACCAGGCAACGGTACGCGCCCTGGTAAGGAAGTGTATCCTGCTCCTCGCGACGGGGAGCACATTTGCTTCGTGGATTTCCTTCCACGGGGCTTCGGGTTCCCTCTCCACGATTTTGTTCGTGGTCTTTTGTATGCCTATGGGGTTCAGATTCACGATCTGACCCCCAATGGCGTCTTGAGCATCGCGAGCTTTATCGTGCTCTGCAAGTGCTTTATGGGGATTGCTCCCCACTGGGCTTTGTGGAAGTTGCTCTTCCTTGTCAGGAAGAATGTGGGGAAGAGCGGGTTGACATACCCGGTGGGCCGCTTCGGCATCCAAGTGCACGATGATACCTCGTACTTCAAGATGAAGAAGTCGGACTCCATCCAAGGGTGGCGGAAGAGGTGGTTCTACGTCAGCTGCGACCAGGAGGGTCTGCCTGACTTCAACGGCGAACGCGAGTTGCGGAAGACGCACGCGTGGGCGCACCCGCTCGCGGAGAAGGGGGCTGTTAAGCCACTGTTGAGCCTTCTCCGCAATCTGCTGAAGACTTTGGGGCTTGAGACGGGCGGCGTCCACATTATGGCCACCTTCTTCAGGCTCCGAGTCCAGCCACTCCGCGCTCGCCCCCACCCGATGTGGGAAGTTGAGGGCGCCGGCGACCCGCAACTTGACGATGAGGAGGTTGAGTTCAAGGTGAGGAGCATCACGAATCTCCGACCCGCAGACCCCTGCAACGTCAAGTGTCCCGTCGTCGTGTATGGAGCGACGAACTCTGTTCCTGAGGTAAGCTTCTACCTTTTTCTTCTTTTCCTTATTTGATTTCTTGATCTTCTGTTTCTTGATCCGTCTATCTTTATTGGTTACAGGGTCGCTCTTTCCTTGTCAGCCTTCCTTCGCTCCTGGAGAACAGGCCTCATGACGAGGCGAAGTTTGTGGAGGAGGAGGGTGACGATGAGGACATTCCTTCCGCCATCTCTCCGAGTGAAGAGGTGGAGGATGATGAGGATGAAGAGGAGCCGGCGCGGAAGAAGCAGAAGCGGCGAAGCGGCGACTCTGCGACTGTTTCGTCCCCTGTGAAGGGTGCAGCTACTGACTTGGAGGAGGGCGGCATGTCATCTTCGGGTGCCAGGTCCCGGGGCGACTGGGATGAGCCCTTGGCTGCACCTCCTGTCAGCTCTGCGCCACCGCGCGAGTTCACCCGGATGTCGTCCGTTTCCCGGGGAGCGACGATGACGTCGAGACCACCAGGTTAGTCGTGATTTTCTTTCTGTTGCGTCGAGTTATCTTCTTGACTTTGCAGGCTTCGAGTTGAACTTTATTGCATCTTGTGCCAGCTACCGTTCTAGCGGCATCGGCTCCCCTCCACGCGAAGTGGAGCACACGTCTGCTCCTTCGGCCGAGCTAACTGTGCGGGTGGCCGATGAGCATGCGCGGGCTGGTGGCTTCGTGGCGCCGAGTGATGCGGCCGCGGCGACATCGGCGGATGCTGATCTCCTGGACCATGTAAGTTCTTTTTCTTGTTCTGCCTTAGTTACATCGGGTGCGTGAAGAGTGCTCCCAATGGGAGTAGCCCCCGAAGGTGTGGGTGACTGGGATAATCGACCGCAACTTTATATATGCTTGCTTGCTTTGCAGCCATATTACCGCCAGCAGCTTGAGGCAGCCGCTGCCTTCGTTCGCCTGGAGAAGGAGAGGGATAAGCTGCGTACCTCCTTGGACTAGGCCACGAGGCGAGCTGCGGAGCTGGAGGAGAAGCTTCAGGCTCAGGCGGAGCTGGAGAAGGCATTGCGCGAGTCGCAGGAGCGCGAGCGTGCACGGGTCGTCGAGGAGAAGACCCAGGTCGACCGCCTACTCGCACTCGCCGGCGCCCTCGGAGGTAGGTCTTTCGGCTTGGTGCCTACTTTGTGTTCTTGTTTTGGCGTGAACTGATTTCTGATCTTCGCTCAGAGAAATGTGGAGGCGCTCCTCCGGAAGGCTCGTCCAGCGACGACGTCGACTTGGCAAGCGCGGTCGGGTTCCTCGATCGTGCCTGCGCGTATGCCTCCGTTGCGTTGCAGAAGTCGACGGCAGCGCTGCAGAAGTCGACCGGAGCACTGGCGACTGTGCATCGGAGCATCTTCCCCAGCGCGCCGCCACCAACTACCGTGGACGCTCTCGCGGCGCCGTTTCAAGATGACGTGACCACCCTCGCGGACTTCACTCGGACGCAGACGGTACGCGGCTCCGAGCTTACTTTCCAGCTTCTCCTTGGCCATCAAGTCGTGGGCGACTTCGAGAGAGTTGTCAGCGGCTTCCCTCGTCGGCCTGATGGCAAGACCGCGTCTCTTAGCGGGGTGAAGGCGCAGGCGGCTCAGCTGGCTGTGAAGCTTGTTGCCACCTTCGAGAGGGGGATCGCCAAGGCGACCAAGCGGCTGCTGCTCGGAGGAGTCGCTCCCGGTCGGAGTCTGTAGCGTAGGGGTCTGGTAGTGTAGGTCTTAGTAGTCTACTTTTGAGTCTGCAGTTTGTAATGACTTATATTTTTGCGGGTCTTCTGGCCTTGAATTATGTTTTCTGCTGAAGTATATATTCGTTCACTTCAAATCTGCCTTGGTTGAGAAGTCGCCTTTACTTTTCTATTTTGACACTGTCAATTCTTGGCAGACTTACATGGGCGAGACCACTTCAGTTGCTGCGACGACTGGCGCGGGTGATGAAGAAGGTTCTCCTTCGACTGAGCCTGTTCGCCGTCGTCGAACAACGTCGGCTCATGGGCGAAGCACGAACGACCAACGGTTGATCACCTATATGAGGAACAAGGTGATCGAACTCGAGGCGAATCTGAAGCATGCCGAGTTGGAGCTGGAACGCTTTAAGTCGCGCCCTGTTGCAGAGTTCTCTCAACACGAAGAATTCCGGCTTGGCGAGATTGATCTGATCAGTCGACAACTGCAAGGTTGGTAGTATTTTGTTTTTGACTTCCTCCTCCTTGCGATGTGTTGATTGCGATGTCTTGATACAGATGTGAACCCTGACTGGCAAGCTGAGCAGGCTCGGATTGATGAGCGGGTTGCCCGGGAGGCAACTGGCGATTCACACAAGGCGCGCCACTTTTGGTCGAACAGATCGAGAGGAAGGATCCTCGCGTGTATGCTTGATCGCACTTGGCGAGCTGCTTTTCTCCTGGAAGGTTGTAGGAAGACCGTCTGGCATATCCATCGCGTGTAATTCCCGCACAATGGGCAACCCCACGAGTTGGCCACATTGCTGGAGAGGTTCCGCGAAAGTGACGCGTTGAAGGAGGTTGTCGACGCCCAACTCGTTGTCGGGGCGAACGGGGCGTTGGCGTACGTCCGACTGCATCGGCCGAATCTTCCTTTGGCAAGGTTGCTAGGTGGCTTGCCTGAGGAGGATGACTACGCCGAGACCTTGCCAGCTGCGCGCTAGATGATTCAGCAGGTCCAAAGGCTGAGTGAGCGTCTCGTGAGGCCACTCGATACGCCGAAGGATGAGCCTGCAGAGTAGGGGTAGCAAGCTTCTGCTGTACATGATTAGTTCTAAAGGGCAAATTTGCCGAGTGTAAATACCAATGTATGTTAGGTGAGGTTGGGGGAGCCCCCGAGTAAGCAATTTGAAATTGTTTGCATTACTGTACGAATATCTATTGTGCATCCTCGAGTGGATCGAGTGCGACTTGGATATAAGTGCCTTGTGCGACGCGGACCCCCAAGTACATCGAGTGCGACGCAGTCCCCGAGTGGCGGATTGTGTTTTTGTCTTGGCCTGTATGGCGCAGCCCCCGAGTGCATCGGGTGGCGGCCTTGGATGAACTTATACCTGTGTGGCGCAGCTCCCGAGTGGATCGGGTGACGGCCTAGGGTTTTGTCACGGACCTGTATGGCGCATCCCCCGAGTGCTTCGAGTGGTGGTCTAGGTTTTCAAGTGATACCTTTAAAGCGCAGCCCCCGAGTGTGTCTGGCAGAGGCCTAGGATTTTTTGACTTGACCTGTACGGCGCAGACCCCGAGTGGTTCGAGTGGCGGCCTAGGATTTTGCGAGTAAGGCTTGTATGGCGCAGCCCCCGAGTGGTTCGAGTGGCGGCCTAGGACTTCAAGTGATACCTGTAAAGCACAGCCCCCGAGTGTGCCGGGCGGCGGCCTAGGATTTTTGACTTGACCTGTATGGCGCGGCTCCCGAGTGGATCGAGTAGCGGCCTAGGATTTTGTGAATAAGTCCTGTATGGCGCAGCCCCCGAGTGGTTCGAGTGGCCGCCTAGGCTTTTGATTTGACCTGTATGGCGCTGCCCCCGAGTGGTTCGAGTGGCGGCCTAGGTTAGTGATTGCTTTTTGACTGAAAAAGTAAAGGGGAGAGCTTGTTCCATAAATCGATTCTTGCGAGCAGGCCGCCTCGTTCAAACCCTTCCAGTCCCCTTAGGTACCCTGGTAAGGAAAAGAGTGCGTCTGAAACTTGCCGCCTTGACATGCTTGCTTTGGTATAATGATGGAGTCGACTAGGCGTAGAAACGACGAAGCTGTGTGACGTTCCATGGGTTGCTGCAGACTGCTCCCGTCTTCGAGTCCTTCAGGCGGTAAGCTCCGCCACCGATTGCTTCTGTCACAATGTACGGGCCCTCCCATGGGGAGGCGAGTTTGTGCACCTTCTTCGTCTGACTCGTCGTAGGCCACTACCCGTGGTGCGTCAAACTTGATGTCGCAGGGCAGGACCGCCTCTACGCCATACACCATGAAGAACGGTATGTACTGGGTGGACCTGTTTGGCGTGGTTCGCAGTCTCCAGAGTACTGATGGCAGTTCTTCCACCCATGCGCCCGCGGCGCGTCTCAGCGGTACTCGCAGGCGCTTCTTGATGCCGTTGCAGACTAGACCGTTGGCTTTCTTGACTTGCCCGTTGGACTGCGGGTGCGAGACAGATGCGTAGTTGAGCTTCATGCCTTGATCAGAGCAGAAGTCCTTGAATTCTTCGGCTGTAAAGTTCGAGCCGTTGTCCGTGATGATGCCGTTTGGTACCCCGAATCTGAAGATGATGGACCTGGTGAAGTTAACTGCTGATGATGCAGTCGAACTTGTGATAGGCACGGCTTCGATCCACTTGGTGAATTTGTCGACTGCGACCAGGAGATGAGTGTGTCCTCCGGGTGAGGATTTCTTGAGCGGGCCTACCATGTCCAGCCCCCATTGAGTGAAGGGCCAGGCTAGTGGTATTGTCTTTAGCGCGGACGCCGGCGCGTGTTGCTTGTTGGCGAACTCCTGGCATCCAGGACACTTCCTTACTAGATCTTCCGCGTCGTGCATAGCTGTTGGCCAGTAGAACCCGGCTCGTAGTGCTTTGGCCACCAAGGCTCGACTGCTGGCGTGATGCCCGCAAATACCGGCGTGAATATCGAGTAAAATGGCTTGGCCGTCGACTGGATCTACGCACCTTTATAGAATTCCCGAGATGCTTCTCTTGTAGAGCTCACCGTTGATGAGGGTGAAACTTTTGGAGCGCCGGATGATGCGCTTGGCTTCGACTGGGTCGGTTGGCAGCCTTTGGTGCAGCATGTCAGCTAGGTATGGGCTTGTCCATGTAGCTTCGACCAGCATGACTTCCATGGGCTCCTTTTCTTTGCTTGGCGGGTTGGCAGTGCTTGTTGAAGGTGTGGAGGAGACTGGTGCGGGTCGAAGCTTAATGGATCGCTGTGTGATGCGCTCGAGGAAGACGCCGGGTGGCACTGGTACCTTGTCTGACCCCATGTTGGCGAGGACGTCGGCTTCCTTGTTGCTCTCGCGGCCTATGTGCCGCAACTCACATCCGTCGAAGGTGCCCTCCAGCTTGTTGTATAGGTCTCTATAGGCGATCATGTTGTCGGCGATGGCGTCACAAGACTTCATAGTTTGATGTATGACGAGGTAGGAGTCTCCGTAGATCATGAGGTGAGTGGCGCCACAATTCTTGGCCATCCGCATGCCATGGATTAAGGCCTCGTACTCTGCTTCGTTGTTGGAGGGTGTTGGGAAGTCCATCTGCAGAACGTATTTCAGCTTGTCGCCTTTGGGGGAGATGAGGACGACTCCTGCCCCTGCCGCTCTGAACTTCTTGGAACCGTCGAAGTGCATTGTCCATGCGTTGGACAAGTCGGGGATATCTGGCAGCTGGGCTTCTATCCACTCGGTGGTGAACTCTGGAAGGACTTGGGCCTTGATTGACTTCGGGTGAGCGTACTTCAGCCCCCAGGGTCCTAGTTCGACAACCAACTTGGCGACTCGCCCTGTCGCGCGCTGGTTTGTGAGGATGTCTGCTAGCCCTGAGGAGCTAACCACCGTGATCGGGTGCTCGGAGAAGTAGTGCACGACCTTTCTTAAAGTCACGAAGACCCCGTAGGCCAGCTTCTGGTAGTGCAGGTAGTTTTGCTTGGACAGTGTTAGGACCTCGCTGAGGTAGTAGACTGGTCTTTGGACAGGATGACTGTGCCCTTCTTCTTCTCGTTCTGCTACCAGTACAGTGCTCACCACCCAGTTGGTTGCTGAGACGTAGAGGTAGAGCGGCTCGTTCTCCAATGGCGCCACCTGAACTGGGGAAGTCTTCAGGGTCTTTTTGAGTTGGTCGAATGCGTCTTGCGCTTCCTCTGTCCACTCGAACTTGTCCGTCTTCTTCATCAGTTGGTAGAAGGGCAGAGCCTTCTCACCCAACTTACTAATGAACCGGCTGAGAGTTGCGACTCGGCCGGCTAATCGTTGCACCTCGCGGAGTTTGGTTGGTGCTGGCATTGTGAGTATGTGTTGAACCTTCTCTGGATTTGCTTTGATTCCCCTTGCAGAGACGAGGTACCCTAGCAGTTCTCCGGCTGGCACGCCGAAAACGCACTTATCTGGGTTCAGCTTGATCTGGTACTCGTCGAGCGCAGCGAAGACCTTGCGTAGGTCGGCGACTAGGGTGTATTCCTTTCGGGTCGTGACGACGATGTCATCGACGTAGACCTGGACAATTTTCCCGATGAGCCCTTTGAGGCATGCTTGCATTGTACGCTGGTATGTGGCACCAGCGTTCTTCAACCCGAAGGGCATTGTCTAATAGCAAAAGACGCCGTCGGGTGTGATGAATGCAGTTTCTTCCTCGTCGACGTTCAGTCTGATCTGCTCGTAACCTGAGTAGGCGTCCAGGAAAGACAGGCGCTCTCACCTTGCTGTCGAGTCGATTATCTGGTCTATCCGCGGGAGCGGGAAGTGATCCTTGGGGCAACATTTGTTGACGGCAGTGAAGTCGACGCACATGCATAGTTTCTTCATCTTCTTCTTCTCTACTAGGACAGGGTTGGCGACCCAGTCCGAGTCCTTAATTTCTCGGATGAACTTGGCGTGCAGCAGTTGGTCGATTTCCATTGTGATCACGTCCCGTTTGGGTCCGGAGAAGCGTCGCATGGCTTGGTTGACGGGTCTGGCGTCCTTGTGAACTTTTAAGGAGTGCTCGGCGAGTTTCCTGGGTATTCCTGGCATGTCAGAGGGCTGCCATGCAAAGATTTTCTAGTTCTCACGTAGAAACTCGACGAGCACGCTTTCCTATGCGGGAGTCAGGCTTGACGATACTTTGACCGTCTTGCTGCTGTCAGTCGGATGGACTTGGTGGGTTGTTGTGTCGTCGTTTGTGTTGAAGGCGGCGTCCTTGCGGGGTGGGAAGACGGTCTTGTCGTTGTCGGCTGCTATTGCCTCGAAGTGCTCTTCGACCCCGAAGAACTCAGAGATCCTGCTGAACTTGCAGTCGCAGCTGTTGGAGCGGTCGAAGTCGCCCCGCACCGTAATTATGCCTTTGGGTCCGGGCAACTTGAGCATCAGGTAGGCGTAGTGAGGTACTGCCATGAACCTGGCGAAGGTTGGGCGCCCAAGTATAGCATGGTATTGCGACTTCCAGTCGATCGACTCTCTCCTGAAGTGCTCGGGTGTGCCGAGGATGACGTCGAGTGTGATTGTTCCCATGGGCGTGATTGCTTGCCCTGGTACTATGCCGTGGAAGGTGGTCTCAGACTCCGGCAATTTTTCTGTCGACTTGTTCATCCTTCTGAGAGTGTCGGCGAATTTGATATTAATGCCGCTGCCTCCATCCATGAATACCTTCTTCAGGTTGTAGTCTCCGATCAGGGCTTCAACTACTAGGGCAGCGTGCCCAGGTCGAGGTACATCCGACGGGTGGTCTGCCCTTGAGAATGTGATCGGTGTCTCTGACCCTCTCAGGTAGTTTGCTACTGCGCGTGGGCAGGTGGTGGCTTGGAGGACTTGGCGGGTGATGAGCTTTTGTACCCTGTTTAAAGGGCGTCCCTTCTGTATCATGTTGAGCTGTCCCCGCGCGGCAGGGTACGCGTCGTGTTCCATTGGTTGGGCTTCATGCTGCGGCTGCTGTTGGGGGAAAGCTCCTGCCGCTTGTGTTGGGGTGTTGTTCGCGGGTGATGCCTGAATGGCAAGCTGCGGGGCTTGCTGCAGTGCCTGCATAGGAGTGATGATATGCTGCATGGCCTCGTAGATCTTGCGTGCTTTACGGCAATCCTTCAACAAGTGGTTGGCGCCCCATTTGCCCGTTTCCGGGTTGCGGAACATGTGGTGCTTGCAAGGTTGCGCCAACTCCTCGGCTGGGGTCAACGCGCGTCTCCACTCGCGTTTCTGGCCTCCGTCATTGCGGTTAATGCTGCCGCCGCTGCGATTGTACTGTCCTGGGTCGGACTGTCGACCTTGATCACCGCTGCGACTGTATTGGCTACCTTGATCATAGTGGCGATTGCTATCGTGCGCGTTATCACGGGGGGTTTGATATCCCACCGCTACTAGCTCGATCGAGTCGAGGTTGGTAAAACGTGGTTTCTTCTTCTGGCGTCCATCCCGCCAGATACTTGTTCCAGCTTCGTTCTTCGGGGAGTTGTCACGGACGTAGTCCTCTCCTTCGGCCCACTGGTTGGCTATCTTCATGAGCTCGATCGTGGTTTTCGGCTGGAGCCTACCGAACTCTTCGTGGAGGTCGCGGCGGGAGACGCCATGCATGAATGCATCCATCACCCGGTCTTCTGAAACAGCTTCCATAGTGTTGCGAAGGAGTGTCCACCGTTGGATATATGATCGGAGCGACTCATCTCTTCCTTGCTTGCAGGTTTGCAACTCGATGTAGGTTGCCGGCCTCGCGTACGTTCCAAGGAAACTTTTGATGAAAGTATCTTGGAATTCCTCCCAGGTTCTGAAGGAGTCCTTAGGCTGGCTAGTGAGCCACCCGCTTGCTGAATCCGTGAGCATGAGCTGGATGTAATGCATTGCCGTGGTCGATGTTCCGCCTTGGCAGGTGCAGGCGATGAGGTAGTCTTCGAGCCAAAGGCGTGGGTCTTGTTTCCCATCATACTTGGGTGTTCCTGCCACTAGCTTGAAGCCTTTGGGCATGCGGGTGTCGCGGATGTTGAAGCTGAAGCATGCGGCGCCACACGGCTCGAAGTTGCGGTCGGCTTGATCGTCCAGGTTCGTCGTGTCAGTCGTACGTTGGGTGCGGTTGCGGTCCACCGTCCTTTGCACGATGACGTTGCGAAGGTCTTCGCCTGGTTGCGGCTGTCGTAGTGGCCTTGCTGCGGGGCCATCTAATGCTGCCGGCTCGGGGGCTTGGTGTTCTCGCTCCTCACGCGCCCGGTTACTTGGCACCTTGTTTGACAAGGCGTCCTCGATTGCCTTCATGGACATGATCTGCTGTTTGTGGAGAAGGGTGCGCGCGTCACCCTCCGGTGGCTGCGTGAGCCGCATGTATGTTTCGACTGCCATGATAGCGGCGTTGGCCGTTTTGGGGACGGATATCCCGTTTTCATCCTCGGTTACGAAGGATGAGTCGAGGTTGCGGGTGACCCTGGCTCGATCGGCTTCTGTCATAAGGGGCACGCGAGCTCTGTGTCGCCGCGCTCCTTGGTTGACTTCCGTGGAGGAGGTAAATGAATATGCGGCCCGTCTGGCGCTTGATGCGTCAGCCTCCCTCTTGCGTAGCAAGTACTGGACTGCCAGCTGATCCTCCTGAGGCGCGTCGGGTGGTGGAAACGTCTCGTCGTCGACGTGCTTCATAGCCCTTATCGCCATGTCGCGCGTGATGGTGAGTCGCGTCGCCTGGTCGGACATGACCACCTCCAGTGGATATGCGGGTTCGTCGTTGTCCTCTGGAGGCACTGTGCCAGCCATGAAGACTTGCACGGGGTAAACTTGGGTAGGGGCGTTTACGCTGCCGTTGCTGCTTCCATCATCCGAGCGTTGATCGGGATAAAAAATTGCTGCTACGTGATAGGCATCGTAGTCGTCATTGTGTCTCCTTCCCTGGAACCCTGCGATCTTTACCGCGGTCATGGAGCGCGACCTCGCAGTCGCCGGAGCGAGTGCGATTGGCTCGGGGAAGACTTGGTGAGTCCATGAAGATACGCGTGATGCGGCTGACGGTAGCGCGACCCTGGTCGCACGCGTAGATGCGGCCGACGCAGTCGAAGCTGGTGTAGACCTTGGTTTCGCCAGCGATGTGATCGAGACGGTCGAAGAAGACTCGATCCGCATGGCAGTCGCCGTGGCAGTTGACGTAGTCGACGTAGATGCGGATTGATCAGTCGAAGATGCTATCTTCACAGTCCCGGTAGATGCGATCTTCGCGGTAGATGACGGCGGGGGCAGCACGATGGTGGCAGATGCGGGTGTTGTCGCCGTGCATGGCGTGGTCGCCATGGACCTGAATATTCCGCGACTGTCTACGAAGCAGTGTATGGTACCAAAGGTGATGCATATACCTTCGTGCAGATCGGCGTACACCGAGCGGTGGGCCGGCGGGTGGAAGGTGTACTCGAAGGAGCCGAGGAGGATTGGCTCCTGGGTGGAGCAGACGTCGATCTTCTTTGTTGATGGAGCCGGTGCAACCATGATTCCAACGCTCGTTCTTCCCACAGACGGCGCCAATTTGACGAGGGTGTAACTCAGCAAATCCCAGGGTTGTCCACCCCGGGTTGATTGAGGGGGAGAGAGATGAACGTTGATGATCACGACGGCTAACAAGCAAGGCGTTTACCCAGGTTCAGGCTCCCGGAGGATAACACGCTACTTCCTGCTTGTCTGGTATTGATGGCTAGTAGTGGTTACAATGGCGAGATGACAATCTCGCTAGGATTTGTGGTGGCGGCTATCAGCGTGTCCTCCTGGACGAGCAACCCTCCTAGCCTTTATAGGTAGGCTAGGTCTCAGATGAACGGTGCCGATGGCAATTACAGGTATGGTAAGAGTCGTATGACCTAACCGATTAGGACTAGGCCACACAATACCCCTATTGGGCTTTCCTTGGGCTTACACAGTCTTGGCGTGACCCAGGTAGACTCATCGTGGGGTACTCGAAGAGTAGCCCCACGTCACACAAGCCATGCAAAGAACGTGCATTTTGGTTCGGCACGCGCTTTCCAAATCTTGTCCGTTTAGAAGAGGGGGGGTGTGGGGTGCGCCCCACCCCCAAGGTTGTACGCCGAGGCCTCCGTATACACCTTTGATGCCATCCACTTCCAAGTGTTTGTGTCTGGCCGCGGTAGCAGCTGAACCTCCTTGATGGTCGTCCACAAAAGAACGAAGGACTGGAGTTGGGCCATTGCGCTAATGTTCTGAAGATCTCAAATCCAGTTTCGTCCCTGAAGCTCCTTTGCCACCGATATGTGTTTGGCTATCACAAAGAGGGATGCGAAATTTGTGTTTAGGGGACCTCCATGGCACCACGAGTCATGCCAAAAAAGGCATTTCATCCTGTCCCCCAAAGTGATCGTCGTAGAGGCCCAGAAAAGGGTCATATCCACCACTGTCCAAGGTAAACATGCGCCGACCCATGGTATAGTGTCATCTGTCCATGCAACCCAAGCACATGGAAGGCATGGTGAACAACCGAACTTCTCTAGGCCGGAAACCCGAAAACCTCCTATCTTCGCCGACGTGCATACTGTGCTCCACTTGACAAGAAGGTGACTAGTAGTTTCCGGGTCCGTGTTGCCTTTCATCCAAATGAACCCCCTCCATATCTTATCAAATCTTGGTGTTACTAGCAAAATGCCCTTGCTACGGGTCATCGGGAAAAAAAGTATAATCCAATGAAATAATTGTCCTAAATTTAAAAGGATGTAAACGACATGACACATGGTTTTTGTTTATACATCGCTTAATATATATTCCCTCTCCAACTTCTTTCCTTTTTTTAAGGTTGCAAGCTAGTTATTATAAACATTACACAGGTTGAAGACTTGAAATACCTATAATCATCTGAAGTATTGTTCTGGTGCAGGACTATTTTTTAAATCGTAGAATGTCTATGCACATCCTTATTGCCCTCATATTGAGTCGATTTTTTAAGAAGTAAATACAAATTCAAAAATTTGACACCACATTATGGCCCCTAACATAGTATCTTTTATATACAAAAAAATGATAGCAATTATTAGCCTATTATATATATATGAGTAGGCATCAGTTTGTGTCTTTGCATAATGCCATTATATCTGCCCACGGTGTTACATACAAACCATTATACTACAAAATTATATCCATGTATTTGCCCAAGAAGATGATGTGAGCTGATCAAGTACAACTCCTTTTTTTTTTTAAATTGATCAAGTGTAACTCCTATGTACATTTAGTTGGATCGAACGGAGAAGTAACTACCTAGCTACAGAGATCAGACTTGGGCTTCTTATGTTTTCCTATCAATTGGGATCAGGCAGTTCCTACCAAAGTGGAGGAATAATGGTCGTCTCGAGCGTCATTTTCCTCCGGCCTCCTCCTCCCCACCCTCCTCGCCAGCTCCTCCTCCTCCTCGCCCAGATTCATCTTCGGTCCAAGCCCATCCAGCAACTCTGGCCACAAGGAGCAACAAGGAGCAGCATATTCGTCCATGGTCGTGCTCCTCTCTCTTCTCCATGAAGTGATCTGCTCTTCTCCGGCACACAACACATGAGTGATCCTACAAGAATTGTCTCTCTTCTCCATGTAGTGATCTGCTCTTCTCCGGCACACAACACAGGAGTGATCCTGCAACAATTGGAGATCAAAACAAGTCTCAAGTAAGCATAACTGCATTATGGTACTTTTGGAGCTCAACTGCAATCCACCCAAAGATGAGAAGAGTAGCATACCTGAAGGTGGGTAACTGGCCATGTCGATCATCCCGAAGAAGACGAGAACATTGATCATCATGTCGACAAGTTCCTTAAAAAAAGTTTAACCTGTTAAGCTGCTGGTACCCCTACATTAATTTTACTACACTTAAATTAAATGAAAAATTGCACTGCAAGTTTATTTGAGTACTCCTAAATTTTGCAGATAAGTTTAATGCAAGTATTTGTGCTCCAAATGTCGCATTCCTTCAGAACATGCTAGACAAGTTCTGTTCTTTTAGCCTCCAGGCAAGAAACAATTATATTCTCAACGTGATGGTGCAAAAAGTTGTTAAATGGATACCTGTGGTTTGAAAAATATATGATATTAGCCCTTTAAACATTGATGAACCAAAAGATCATAATATACCTACTCAAAGAACAAATCAATTGAGCGCTTTATTGCTGATTGGTTGATTAGCTCCTTTTCTGCAGTTTCACTACCAACTGTCAGCAAAACAGATATGAACTCCACAATCGGCAAAGAAGAAGATGGCATATCAAGGTTATTAACACAAGTGAGTAGGAGCATTACTAAGACACCATAGTTGCCAAAATAGAAACGCATGAAATGCTTAATATTGCTAATGTGTTTATATGGCGCTACAGAAAGAAGTTAAAGACATGTGGTATCTTTATAACACCAGGATTCGAACATGCGTGCATCTATTGCCTATGTCTAAACGCCAGGACCATACAAAAATTACAGTAAGTAATAGTTGAGTCTAGATAAGCCCATGCAACAAATTCTATTGAATTTTAAAACAATAAAAAATAGACCCGGACAAGAATGAAGGCTTTAATCCTAAGTGATAACAATTAGCTCTACAAGTTTAAAAATGAGAAAATGGTCAATTGTAAAAGAGATTTAAAATATCGAGCACCTTCAGCCGGTGATTTTCGAGAGAACGTAAACATCTCTAAGTTGTAGGCAACACATTTTCAGCAGCATAAGTATCCAATAAGTTCAGAAAATTACCTACAAAATATAGGTAACATTGTCCATCGTGTTTGAAGCCTCTCTTTACAGCGATCAGAGATATCCACCAAACTTACAAGTTCCTTTGCAGAAATACTCACCGGTCTACATTACCAATTGGCTATTGTGCTTCTTCAACATTCTCTACGCCGACCAAAATTGGAGCTAGAGGTTCTTCATTTTTCTGAACCCAGCCAGAAGTGTTCATTGAGTACAACAGAGTTACAACTCCCTCCTTGTGTTCCATTGTAGCAATATGAGGGAATATGTACTTGATCACGGTTATCTGGGCAAATCCTCAGACGGGGACGGAGCGTCCATGGGAGGAGATTAGTGGAACGTGAGCGAGCAGGACGTCCATTCCATCTCTAGCCACGGCAAGAGGGTAGCCGTCCAGATCCGTCGACTGGGCATCCCACGTGCAACAGCCTCCCGCTTCATCTTCTCTCCGGCGCCATCCTCCTCGCCTACCTCTTCTCCCCCTTCTGTTCAACGGCGACATCGACGTAGTCAGCGTAGACCAAACGACGGAGGAAGGGCACGCTGCTACGGACCTGCTCTCTATCATCGCCATGCCGGATATTGTTGCTCTGCGTGACCCACCCCTCCATCTCACCGCGTCCTACAGTCGTATGTCCTGATGCAGCTCGCGGAGTGTCGCACTATCGCTCTTCCTGCAGTCCGGTGGCGTGGTCGAGCTCGCGCCTTCCGAGACAGCCTCAAGGCGCATGAGAGAACCGCATCAGGAAAGCAACGGATCACCGTCGAGGAACGCGTTCCGGCTCCCCACGACCGTAAGGGCTTCAGCACGATGATGTGGATGGCGCGTCCGGCTCTCCGGCGGCCACGAGGGCTTCAAACGCGGTGTGCAAGTGGCGACTTCCCTTGGGGATTCCGCCGGCGCCGCTTCGTCCCCATCGGTCGCCAGGAGAAGGGAGGGGAGGTGTTGGATGGATAGGGTTGAGGGGTTAACTGCAAACGTGACGATGTTGTGGATCGTGGGTTGATTTTAAGTTTTTGAAGGGCCAAACCATAAAATTGCCACGACGTACCATCCTCACGGTAAGACATATTATATAGTAGAGATACGCAATGCATCAACTATTTCTATTGACAAATCATATTAAGTCATAGTCCTAGGGATGCCATCAAATTGGTAAGAAATTAATTAGCACATAGTTAAGTAAGCTAGTTCTAGGTAAAAAGAAAAAAAACCTGGAGAACTTTAATTTACCTTCATCAAATCTCTTTTCAAAACGTGACACCCTTCATTTCACTTACACATGGGTCCTATGGTTGCGCATGCTGCTAATAAACACGACAACTCCAAATATTGAAATCAACCTTTTATACGAGAGTTACAAAGTATATTCTTCATATTTTTTCAAATTAACCATTGCAAAACTTGAAGAGAATTTAATTTTACGTTTTCTGTAAAATATTATATAAATTTGTTAATACTAGATTTTTGTTTTGTTCGTTTATCAACCCTTCTAAACCAGGTTTGAATAGCGCTAGAGTTAGGGTTGCAAACGGACACATTTAACCGCTAAAATAGTGGTCAATGCAATATTAAATAATCTGTAAAAGATGTTACAACTAAATAAGTAAATATGCCTAATTTTGACGGCAGCAGGACGGATCGGGCGCCACTTTGCACCCTAGCAAGTCTAGTAGGCAAAAGCATGCTAAGCTAGTAAAGGCACGGCCGTATCATTAACCTCCACATGGTTGATGGCATCTTGCCCCTCTTAAATACTCAATATGCCCATAGGTTTTCATATAACGTTACGGCTCCTACACGAGCCCATAAAAAAAAAGGTCCACCATAGAAAAGAAAAGAAACGGCACGGATGGGACGAAAGAGTCTAATCAACGAAGCAGACAAGATTGGGTTTCAAAGTTTACTCTAGAACCACCACAAGTTTGACGTTAGTGTTTCTCATTTCGACGAACTATTTTTTAGCGGGAGGTAACGTTTCCGTCGATAGCGAGACGATTGTGTTGACTTCGTCAATCTCAAGACTTGACCCGACGGCTCAGTCGAGGTGCTAATAGGTGTAGGGTGTGCGTGTGTGTATTCATACGGCTGAGTGTATGTGTATGAACGCTTACGTTGTACTGTGTTTCTAAAAAAAATTACTCTAAAAGGCACCACCTTCAATTATGAAAATAAAAACCCGCTCTACTAATGTGCGCTATGTACTAGTTTACAATTGTTCAAAAATATTCTGTGATTTAATAGAATCATATTTTGGCAGATAAATAAATAGTGTGCCAGCAGTACCATGGATAGAGAAAAATATGCGGTACCCCTGCTTACTAACGAACCGACAAATCGGTGACGATACTGTCATCAAAACACGCATTAGTGGACCACAACAACACGCCGCATTGTGAGAGGACAAGAGAGAGCACGAGTAACAACATGACTGATTTAACAAAATCCTATGGTCAGGGTGGCGAGAATGTGATGAGATGGTGTGGGTAATGGCGTAGAAGGCAAGCCATATACCATGAGAAGAGTGCACATTGTTAGACAAAATGCATAATTTAAAATAATTGCACAATTATAAAGTTGAAAATCATACTATGTAGTTTGGGACTAAGACTAGACTTAAAAGTAAATAAAAATGGAGATTTTTTGATCCATAAGGAAATGTCCATCAATATATTGCATAAACGTTCACTAGGATTGAATTCCAAAAGAAAATATGAGATCTGTCAATATCAAAAGAAAGATCTCGGTGGAATAAATGTGCATAATTTTCATAAGCGTTACAGACGCAAGAAAAAAAAGAGGGATCGGAGGCAGAGAACGAGGCATAAAAAGCTACAAGGACAGCTATATATAAACACCTCGCAGGACATTAAAAAAAAGACAGACAGAATAGCAAAAGGAAAATAAATAACAAAAAGGAAGGAGAGAAATAGAATAGAGAGAGACACACAACAAGAAGGGAAGGAGAGGAAGAGGAGGAGGAGGTGGTGGTGGTGCCGTGGTATGGCCTTTGAGGTTGCCATGCCTCCCCCAAGATCCTAGGCTGCCAGCTCGCGACCCTTCCTCGGATCAACTGGTGCGCCCTCCCTCTGAATTCACCGTTCTTTCTCCGCCGCGCCGTGCCAAATTCTGCTCCATTTTGGTGCCCAATTGCTGCGGTTTCGATCGGTTCTTGGAGCCGGGCATTCTTGGTGCGTTGTCGTTCGTGTTTAGATCTGCCTCCCGGATCGCCGGCGCGCTAAAGATCGGATCTTGCCGCCGCCGCCGCCGCTCGTTTTCTTGATCCGATGGCTGCTGATTCGATCGGCCGGCGTAAGATCTGATGTGAAAGCTTCCGTCTTTGTGTTCGTTGCAGGGTGGAAGTACGAGGCCAAGCCGGACATGGAGGCAGACGCTGGGAAGCTGTTCATCGGTGGCATCTCGTGGGACACTAACGAGGACCGCCTCCGGGAGTACTTTGAGAAGTACGGAGAGGTGGTGGAGGCTGTCATCATGCGCGACCGGGCCACCGGCCGCGCCCGGGGCTTCGGGTTCATCGTGTTCTCCGATGCAGCAGTTGCAGAGCGTGTCATAATGGAGAAGCATATGATCGATGGCCGCATGGTACGTGCTCGCTGTTTGCTTACGTGCGTTATGTTCATGATGTGCTAGATCCATGCTTGTGCTAGATCCATGCTTGTTTATCGCTTTGTAGCTTCTTAGTAATTATTGTCATTGTTGTCATTGTGGAACATTCACAATGTTTGGATTATTTTGTCAGGTGGAGGCCAAGAAAGCTGTTCCCAGAGACGATCAGCAAGCTCTTAGCAAGAGTGGTGGCAGTGCTCATGGATCACCAGGGCCTAGTCGCACCAAGAAGATATTCGTCGGAGGTCTTGCATCCACCGTGACAGAGGCAGACTTCAGGACCTATTTTGAGTCGTTTGGCACCATCACTGATGTTGTTGTGATGTATGATCACAACACGCAGCGTCCTAGAGGGTTTGGGTTCATCACATATGATTCTGAAGATGCTGTGGACAAAGCATTATTCAAGACGTTCCATGAACTAAATGGCAAGATGGTTGAGGTAAAGAGGGCTGTTCCTAAGGAGTTATCACCTGGCCCTAGCATGCGCTCTCCTTCTGGTGGAATCAACTATGTAATGAATAGAGGCAATAGCTTTCTCAATGGCTACACCCAAGGTTACAGTCCCAGCCCGGTAGGTGGCTATGGAGTGAGGATGGATGCTAGGTTTGGGCTTCTATCGGGTGGTCGTAGTAGCTATCCTTCTTTTGGTGGTGGTTATGGAATTGGTATGAATTTTGACCCAGGGATGAACCAGGGCATTGGTGGTAGCTCGAACTTCAACAATAGTGTCCAGTATGGACGGCAGGTCAATCCATACTACAGTGGTAATTCGGGTAGATACAATAACAACATTAGCTATGGTGGAGTCAATGAGAACTCTGGCTCAGTGTTTAACTCGCTGGCTCGTAATCTATGGGGTAACTCGGGCATCAATTACTCTTCCAACTCCGCAAACTCGAATTCCTTCATGTCATCTGCAAATGGAGGCCTTGGTGGAATTGGGAACAACAATGTGAACTGGGGAACCCCTCCTGTGCTTTCTCAAGGCACTAACGCTGGCTCAGGCTACGGCAGTGGGAACTTTGGTTATGGATCCAGTGAAAACAACTTCAATCTTAGTCCCACTGCTTATGGAAGGAATGCTGGATCAGGTGGCGTCAATGCTTCACTCAACCAGTCAAGCAATGGATATGGGAGGAACTTTGGAGATTCGTCAGGAGCTGGCGGTGGCTCCATCTATGGAGACACAACTTGGAGATCTGGATCTGAACTTGATGGAACTAGCCCATTTGGATATGGGCTTGGGAATGCAGCTTCAGATGTTACAGCAAAGAGCGCAGCAGGTTACATGGGGCATTAACAAATAGAGGTTAGATATTTTTTTCCTTGTTCTTTGTGCTTCTCATTTTGTATTTTGACAGTGTTTAAAATACTAGTTCATGTACTAGCAGCATCAGGTAAACACCTTGAAAGTTCGAAACTGTCCGCTGAACTGTTGGTACTAATGTTTAGACAATGTAGCTTAAATCTGTAGCATTTCCTGTGCTGAAGCACTCACACTGTAGAGTGCCATTTCATGATGCTTAAGTTTCATATACAGAATATATTCAGTATGGAAAATACTAATGCTGGTCTTAGTTCTCCCAGGATAATGCTCAAGTGTACTTGTGACATTTGAATGTCCATGAATCTTGACAAGTATGGATGATTTAAACCTAGCAGCAGCATGATAAAGTAGTTACTGTCATTATGAACTAAAAAGATGGCATTAACATCCATTGAAAATATTAAGTGCCTACGTACTTCATGTTCCAACTGGTCCCTAAAAATGCTTTGAATATTTGTTTATGATCGATATTGCAAATTGAAATGAAATAGGCACATTAGTCTGACTGGATATAATAAGTTGCATCATATGTTATAGTATTATGATAAGTTTGCAGTTTGAACGATAATAAAATCAAGTATGGCCTTGTTATTCTTTGTGCTAAAGTAAACTGTTATACTGGCTAGTGGTTAGCCCTAGTTACGTGATTCTCCGCAGCCTTGATGAAATAATTGATGCACCTCACGTTTAATTATGGAAAACATAATAGACGAATAATTTATCTATAAAACATTGGTGATCCATTCAAACCCAGCTTTGACATCTATGTGTCGCATAAAAGCGGAATATTCTTCCAGTTCCCGTCCATAAGAAGAGGAATCTTGTACTGTGTCTCAAAAAATATTGGTCATCCATGAACTGTAGCCATGATGAAAGATGTACCTCATGTTTACGTATGAAAAATATAGTTATACCAGTAATATGCCCATCAAGGTGTACGAATACGTAAGTCTCAGCTCCAGTATACACTGAAGTTCAAAATTTTGTACTGCTCTTTTTAAATAATTTGAACTTTTGTTCCTTGCCCATTCTGTCCAATAAAAAGAACCTATTCTCATGCTATTATTGGTATCTATCCATTTTGCTGTCCATGGTGAATGAATATCTAGTATGTTCACTAGTAGAACTAAGGGCTACAGGACCAAGCTTAAGTTATCTATCACTTGTATGGTACTTCGGAATATCTGGGCCCCTTCATGGACTGATACTTAGTTCAATCTAGTGACACTGCTGGTTGACCGCTACTTCAGCTAAGATATAGTTGTTATGGTTGCTAGGGTTTGAGGGGGAAAGGAGAGAGAGCTGCGAGGGCGCGTTGGATCGCCGGCCGCGGGGATCCTGTCCCACGGCCGGGCAAGAGGGAGGTTTTTCCTCTGAATTCTTGCTTGATTAGATTGATACATCTCCGCTCCTTATATAGAGGGGTTTCCTTGACTCCCAAGTAAAGCTTACTTGACCCCTAAGTAAACCCTTAAGACTAATGGGCCCAGGCCCATTACTTACTCTAACCCTACACCCCACCTGGACACGCAACTCGTCCTCGAGCTGCAACCTAACAAGACTCCGACTCTTATATCGACCTAAGCCTTTTACATCTCGGCTTAGTGGATGGACCTGAAATAAGCTAACCCGAATGAGACTCCGACTCTTTATTTTTGACTCCGAATGATGTGGCAAGAATCCTCCGCGCGCCAAAATTGTGCGTGTGCAGCCCCCTGGATCCCAAGGACGCCATCGGGACCAAGGGAGCCCTCGCGGCGGCCGGCGGAGGAATGCCGTGGCACTACGCGGTGCGGTCCCGTCTGTGACACCATGTCTTCTCCCCGCTGGCTGACTGGCGATGTCGTAGACGTGGAGGTCGCTGCCCGCGGAGAAAACAGCGTGCCCGCCGCCCGTGGGGAAAATCGAGTGCCCAAGATCTCCCACACAGCGGACGAGAACAAGGTCCCGTGCGCCGTGAAGCGCAACTTGGAGGCGCTGCAGCTGGAAATCACGCATCTCCCGCACATGCCGACGCGCTAGGAGGCCGCGCGCAGCAGCCTGCAGTCTCACCGCCGCTGACACGTGGTGGGATGCAGTCGAGGACGGCGGCGCCGTGGTGACCGGCGCCGTGGTCGCGGCCGAGCACGGCAGCGATGGCTGTGCGGGGATCGGCGCCGGCGGCGACCGCTTGTGCTGCGACGCCCAAGCCGCCACCGCATCGATCTTCTCCCAGACTGGATGTCGAGGTGGGGCAAACGGCGCGGCCCTCGGTGGCGGGGACGGTGGGTGCAGGGCCGCTCGCAGCTCCGTGATCTCCAGGCGGATGGCCTGCAACGCCTCGATCAGAGAGAGGTCGAGCGGCGTAACGGCCGCCAGTGGTGCGTGGGCGGCGGCGTCCCACACCGGCGGCTGCTGCCCCTGTGGCAGCTGCTGGGAGGTGATGGTGGCCGCGCCAGTATAGGCGGCGGCGGTGGTGGTGGGGAGGCCGAGGGAATTCATCGAACCAAAGCGCTCTGATACTAGATGTTATGGTTGCTAGGGTTTGAGGGGGAAAGGAGAGAGAGCTGCGAGGGCGCGCTGGATCGCCGGCCGCGGGGATCCTGTCCCACGGCCGGGCAAGAGGGAGGGTTTTCCTCTGAATTCTTGCTTGATTAGATTGATACATCTCCGCTCCTTATATAGAGGGGTTTCCTTGACTCCCAAGTAAAGCTTACTTGACCCCTAAGTAAACCCTTAAGACTAATGGGCCCAGGCCCATTACTTACTCTAACAATAGTCCCAATGACTTATTTTGGTTACAATACTGGACCAATTTCTAAAAGTGTATCTCTAGAACTCGCTAGTCTGAATTATTACTTGTGCCGTCACTAACCATTGCATCATGTCTTGTGAACCCTTTTTGGCTTGATATACTAGTCTGAATTATTACTTGTGCCGTCACTAAAAGTATTAAATGACCTAGATTGTGTTATGCCCAACAGCTCTAGAACTCCTCACTGAAGATGCATTTGTATTTGGACAGTTCAACTGAGCTCCTTCTCTTAAAAGATGAACTGTTAATACATGTTCACTCGATGATTTTGGGCCAAGCATCATACCCACGTTGCATTTGTAGAGACCAATGCTCTATTTCTCTGGATGCCGCTTAACACTGCTGAGACATAAAAGACTCCATTGAACCAATTTGTTTGTGCTCTTTATCTTGCTTCAGGTATCGAACAGTGGTAACTTATCTCCTTGGCTCTGTGCAGGAATGACGCCGCCTAGGAATCTTTTTCACATACAACAATTCATATTTGGTTGAGGAGAGATCCGCAGCAGGTGCATAAGGTGCAAATTTTGAACTGCACATGATTTAAAGGCATGGGTTAGTTAATAGAGCTAACCAGGGAGTTGGTCGAAGAGATGAGATATATATCATCGGAGGAGGGCCTTTTAAGTGTATTTGCGTATGCAAGGTTTTGGGACTGTGGTTTCGGATTTCTACATCGAGTTTAGGTTTTGGCGTCCCTGGTTTTTTTTCCTGGTTGAGATGTGAATTAAGATTGCGGGATATATATGTCTGAAGAGTGTTCAGTTGTACGGCGGCGCTGCCCCCCCAATATAGACCCACCCTTTTTTTGGGTTTTTGTTCGTATAGTAGAAACTGCTGTAGTGTTCTTGGAACTTGTGTGCTAGCTCTTGTTATCAGGATCATAATTTACCCATTTTTTTGCTTCTTTTTCTTTATATCGTACTGAAGTGTATGTACCAGAGGTCTGGTCTGTGTTTTTCCTAGTGCAACTTTTGAGGGATGCCCCTCCAGGGTCCCAGGGAATAATAATGCTACAATATATATTCTAATTCATCTTGTGGCTTTAATTCTAAGTCTATTTTTTGTGTCCTGCTGGAATATCTGTACATTCTGATTCTCTCTGCAATTTGCCTGTGCACATGCTTATTTTTCTGCACCATATTCTTTCTTCTGGACCTGTCTGTCCTAGTGTGTGGTGTTAGATTCTTTTGCATAATTCTCCTCCATAGCCTTCGTTGTTTACTTCTGTTTGCTATATCAATTAATAGCCGAGTATGTGAGTTAAGTCTCTTGTCCTACTACAGAGAGGTGTAGTAGTATCTTTTGTTGTTTACTTGTGTTAGCTTTATCAGTTAACCACAACATCTCTCAAGGGATGGCACAGTCTAATGTAGAACCAGCACATAGTTGAAATTAGCAATAGATGATGATATCACAAGAAAACATCAACATTACAATGGGATCTTGAAGACTGGATGAATCTCATAGGAGTATAGGACCTGGTTGAAATGATATTTGATCATAGCAATACCATTCGAAACATAGGGGAATGAGCTCATTTTGTTTATGGAACGAGGGGTAGGCCCGAAGGACCTAGCTGCTATATTTCACCGGTGGGAATGAGCTCATTAAACACTAATCTAGCTTCAATGTAATCCCATACAAATTTGAACATCCACTTATTCTTTTGTTTCCACACTTCTTCACACGTCTTCCCTATGTCCTGTACTCACATCAAAACTGCAATGTCCTTCTGTTTCGCTATCCGAGATGATAAAGAACTTTCGGCACATTGATTTTAGTGGAATAGTTGCTGAATCTAGCTCGACATAGTCAATCACACAAAAGGAACAGCATCGCCCTTGTTCTGAAAACAATTTAACGGACCAATTCTTGTGAAATTTCATTGTTAGAAATAGAAATCTATGCATATTTTAGTATAACAAGAAATGGATGGCGCAGTCTGCAGAATAAAAGGTTAGCTGATAGAGTCATGATTTTACACATGTCACCATTTCGTTCTTTCACCGAACCTTTTCTGGAATGCAGCAATTTTGTCAGGCTTACTTTGTACATAAACCTGTCTATTGTACACTTGATTTTGATGGATACAGTTCAGAGTACTGTAATGCAACCTTAAATTTTGTATATTTTGCATATACTATTGTTTGTGTTTGCAATTCGTATGGTTAGTATAGAGTTCATGGTTTAAAATAGGATTTTCAGCATGTAGGTTTTATAATTAAATGTATTCCCTAATTGGGAGCATGCATAGTTTGTAGTTCAAATGAATGTGCTAAATTTTTTGTTTACGTAAATTATGTCACACACCTTCAAATTGTTTGTGCATCAAGAAGTATCTTGTTTAATTAGTAACTAGGCAATAAGGCGCGGCGATACGCCGCACCCGTGGGTTGTATATGTGATGATTGTAAGTACAACGTAAGAGCAAGTCCAGCAGTTCACCTAAAATGTCTTCCCTATATGTTCATGTAGTGGACTGCCCCTAAAATAATCTCCCCTAAAATATGTTCAACTCCAGCAGTTCCCCTAAAACATCTCCCCTATTTAATTTTTCTTTATCTATTTTTTTAATATTTTAAAAATATTGTATAACTAAAATGTAAAATCCAACGGCTACCTCTGTAACTGCTAACTTGTAGTGTCAAAAACTTGTCCATCACCAAAATCTGAAAAATAAACAAAAAACTCACGGATATCAGCATATTGCAGTGTCAAAAAGCTCACTAATATCGGGATAGGGGAGTCTTCCACCTCCCCTACCTGTAGGGGAGACGAGCGAGCAGAATCGGGGACGCCTATAAATCGGGGGAGCGTTGAGTGAACTGTTGGACGGTTGTTTTTGAGTTTTTTCCCCTAAAAACGTATAGGGGAGGGTTTGAGGGAACCGCTGGACTTGCTTTAACGTTACTAAAACATTGAATTTTTTTGAAATTCTTTTTTTGGAAAGAGGCGTTATTTTTTTATGTGTAGATGTAAGCATGCAAGAAGTAGAAGTAAATGAGAATAAGAGAAAAAGTGAAAGTAAAAGTGGAGTTGGCGCGGACATGCCGCCCCCGTGTAGTAAAGTAATTTCGAATATGGTAGTTGTAATGTTTGTAATTTTATGTGTTTTTACTTTTTTACGGTATTTAATATTTTGAATTGTAAAAATCTGAAATTTAATCAATTGGATCATTGGTTGTGTTTTTAAGACAGATGATTCCATTATTAAAAGGAGCATTGGTTATGTTTTTAAGACAAAGGGTTACATTGTTAAGAGGAATGCAAAATATGTTGTAATTATTTGTCTTGGAATTCTAAAACTATGTGCAAAGATGTGTTGTCTGGTTTCAATTTTTGTGTGTGAGAAACTTGATTTTCTCCTTGTAATTTTTGGAATAATGCTATATAAAGCTGTATTAGTACTTGCAATTATTATTTTCAAATTGTAGGAACATTCACAAACATGTGTTGGTTGTAAATATTATTGATTTTTAGTTTTTTTTGATTCTCCAGTTTTCTTTTGGCATTTTGGAATATATTTTTATCGTCAACTCATTATTTAATATACACAGAACTATATATTGTTTGGTAAGAATTTTTTTGCATTTTCCTGAGTTGTGGATTAGAAGTCATTATTAATGGATCAAGAACTATATAATGTTTGGTAATCATTTAAAAAAAATTATGTACACATGCATGTAAATGTGTTGGTTGTGAAGATTTTCTTTTTCTAGGAATTTTAGTTTTTTTTTGCATTTTTTGAGCTGTAGATAAGAAGTTATGAATTTTTTGAATTTAGCATTTTTCTGTTATTGTAAATCTGACGGGCGGGGCCTGCTCGTCAGCCAGAAACCGCTGACGTCAGCCCTGGACGTCAGTGGGCGGCGGACACGGGCGGCGGCGGTCGGCCCTCGACGACGCAACAGCGGGCGATGTCGACTCCTGGGAGTTCGGCTCGGGTGGAGGACGGCGAGGCGCATCTAAACGGAGGCGCGGCGCGCAAAACGGTGGTCCGAGCCGCCGCCGGCGACCATTCCCGCGGCACCGAAAAGGAAAAATGCCGGCGGCAAACTCCGGTGGAGCAGCGACGTCTCCGGCCGTCCGGGCATCATTCCTCCGGTGAGGAACCATCACAGAAACATGACAATAATCTGTGAACCAAACTCGCTGTTTTCAACCTGATTGAACTTTTTTTCTGAACCTATTTGTACTGCCGATCAAAAAGACAAATTCTAGACTATATTGTTGCTAGTGTACTGCCGCTGCCAGCCTGCCATGAACGGTGAAACATGCTCCTATTTTCACAATGAGAATTTATACTTCGCCTTGCTTAAGAACTGCACTTTGAAGGAATTAACAATGTACTGCATACTGTAGCTAATCATAGTATTTCCCGATGTCTGATTTTCTCTCTGTCCCGTACTGTAAAATAAAAGATCACATGCAACAAAACAGGCAGTACAAATTGTTAATAAGAGATGGGGAAATGACAGGGAGGAGCGCCAGAGGATCGGACACAAACGACGTCCGACGGTTCTTCTCCGGCGACAATTAACGATCGTACTACCTCGTCTAAGGATCTTGTTGTACTGCCTCGCATAGGGACTTGTACTGCCCGCATGGAACAAGCAGCGGCAGGCCGTGCGGCTCTTCTGGAAAAATGCCATGGTTCTCCAGGAGATGCAATCGATGAACAACAAATATCGAATCCTTATCCAAGGGAACTGAACTTGTAATCTTTGAAAGAACAGTGCCTAAATGATCTGATTCAGACTGCTGTCTACATAGCCAGACATCTATGCGTGGCTGCAGTTCTGGAGGCTGCGATGGGCAACAGCAATCTGTGGATTCCCCTATTTGGTATGGACGCCATGAACGGCTGCTTCGCGGCAAGCGGCGGCGGATGCTTGGAGCCGACTGGGCCGTCTTCCCTCGTCACGGTGCCAAGCACCAGCTCCTGTTCCCGCCACGGAAGAAGGCAACGCTAGAGAACCACATAAGGGTAGCACGGTCTCCTGCCGGCGGTGTGGAAGGTGAGGCCGGGGCTGAGCAGGGCCTCCTGGTGGCGGGGAAGGCCGAGCAGCGTGTAGGCCTGCCGGCGGCGAGGAAGAAGAGGGGTGTGGTGCGGCGGCTGGTGGCAGCGGGAAAGCAGTGCACAAGAGCGCTTGTGACGGAGGCCAGCAGGAGTCGGGAGAGCGGTCCAGCGCCGGATTCGTCGGAGATCACGATTGTGGGGACCGAAGGCGGCGGCGCTGTTCCTGCACGCGCTGCCCGGCCGCGGCAATCCAAGTGGGAAAAAAGTGACGAGGAGGTAGGGGATAAGGGGAATCGAACGGGACAGGCGGTGAGAACTCCCTCGTGCCAGCGACGTGGCGTCGATCGCTCGCCCGCCGGAGTAGAAGGTGGTTAGGCTGGGCCGGTGCCGTGGGCTCACAAAGGTTGAAGCGGGCACGGGCGGCGCACCTCCCCGGACCTTTGATTTGACCGGGGAGCTGAAGGGGTTACGGTGCAGAAAACAATAATTTTTCTAGCGATCGAAACCCTAACTAGCCAGGATCTATCTATCTAGTACATGCGATAACGGTGGCGGAACGGGTTACATTACCTCCATGTAGACCGATAGCGGGGATTACGCTCCCGCACAAGCGTTGACGATGAAGTCGTACGTAGCCGACCTCGAGGTCGTGGAGAACTTGCCGCGATGTCGGAGTCGATGACGCCGGGGGGTCGACGATGATCTGCGTCGACGGGCGTCGGGCGGAAGAAGGCAGAGCGCCAGCACCGGGGCTGGTGCGCCGGCAGCAGAGGGGGGGAGGCGCGGCGGCTGCAGAGGGCGAGACGACGTCGCCCAAGATCCTCAATAGAGTAGCCTCCGAGCACTCGCAAACATACGGAGCCTAGCGACAACTCCCGATCATTCAGATCCAGCTGAAATCGCAGGAGTAGATCTTTTCTGGAATCCCGCAGAGCAACGGCGCTCTGCGGTATGGCTTAGGTGGAGAGAGACCCCCTTCCTCAGCTCGGCGCGGCTCCAACTTGGGAACCACGAGATCGAGAGAGAAATGGGGAATTAATTGAATTTCCTGTGTATTAAATCAATTAATATGCCTTGCTATATAAAGGGGGAAGGGGGTGTGCCAACCCCCTTGGCTCCCCCATGTGGGACTAAAGGAGGAGGGGGGTGGTGCGCCCCACCATGGGCCGGCCGAACCTCCCATGGGGCCCACCCCCCCTTGTGGGGTGCGGCTCCCCCCTCTTGGGCCCTCTTAGGGCCCATGTAGGTGGGAGCCCCCTTTTTCCTTTATTTAATTAATATTAAATTAATATAAAAATCCCATTAATTAATAATTAATATATTTATATATAATTCAATATCCCATGACTCCGAAACTATTTCGGAATCACCCGAACAACTTTCGGACATTCCCGGAACCATTCCTCATCTCCCCGGAACTCCTTCCGGACCACCGGAACTCTTTCCGGATCATTTCTCTCTCTCCAACAAATTCCTATAATATTCCAGAACCTATCTCCTAGCGTCGCTAAGACCTTAAGTTTGTTACGCTACGGTTCGGGAACACTCCAGACATGGTCGAGACACTCCGCTCACCAATGATCGTCAGGGATACCTGGAAATATATGACGACCCCTGTGCATTCCACGAATATCGTCGTTGAACCATAAGTATGATATTCATTCCCTTTGTCTCTGCGATACTACCTTGTCCGAGATATGATCGTAGACACACTGATGCCTTTGCTGTATCTCGTTACCGACGAAGGTTATTAACTCGTCTGTGATATTACCATCTCCATGACCTAGTCACAAGCTGCGCAACTATATAGATGCAATATCACCGAGTGGGCCCAGAGTATCTTTCCATTACAAGAATGAACAAATCCCGCTCTTGATCCTTACGTTTGATGCTCTTTTGGAATACCCAAGATGGACACCGTTATTGTCATGCTATATAAGACACAACGTTTGATGCTCTCAAAGCACTCCTACGAAGCAACAATAAGTACGGTCTCACGGTCTAAGGAATAAGCTATCATACTCTTATCTATTGCAAATGACAAACATCGTAATACGATCTTATTGCAATACTTTGCGTATGTCCATCACCTTATTCTACTAACAAGATGACCCCATTGTCAACCGACGTCATTGTCCTTGATCGGGAATCTCGATCAACTGTTGCCCAATGGACTAGCTCATATAGAGGCTTGCTAGGGACCTGGTTGTCTATGTATCACACGTGTATTAATAATTCCGATTAATACAGTTATAGCATAATACACAAACCTACTATAAACTCATGAGATAACACAAGAAATACTACTTATTTATTTGCCTCTAGGGCATATCTCCTTCAGTCTCCCACTTGCACTAGAGTACAAATAAACTAGCCGCATTTTACTTTATCAGAATCCCTTATCAAATAAGAATCATTTGATAACGCTTGCTCGTGGAAAAGTGTTACTGCACAATCCATGATTGTACATGCTTCTGCGATTCACGGATATTAACTTGCTTGATATCACCATGTTGTTCAACAACATATATGCAAACACCGCAACTAAGTGAGACTACCGCTTCCCAGCGCTTACTCTGATTATACTAACCAGATAACTGCCCTGAAAAACACACTCAGTCATGCAGAGCCCCTTGTAACAATTACAAACTCGCGATATCTACATACTTTCACACCAATGTAGAAAACTTGAAATTCAAATGTCAATCCCTTAACTAACGCACTTCTACTTCCAGTAAATTCCAAATTTACTTTCATAACTGCTCTTTATTCCAAGAACATCGGTTATATTTCATCGAGCAGATAATATGGTTTCTGTATGATGTCTAATATTACATAATAGACCCACATGTCATACAACCATTACTTTCACGCATCATTACTCTTAATGATCAATTGGATTACAAAGGACCATCCTTTTGATTCTATTCTGACTCCTCAGATATAATCCAAAACAACTCGACTAACTATTTAAAAATTCCCGTTCTATTTCAAAATAGACACTGTCTTTCAAATAGTTTTACAACTTCATCCTTCTTATCTATTCTACTGGTAGAATTTCACAATGTGTCATTTACACAAGATGAATTCGGCTCCCACTCAAATTATGTCTCCACATATTTGAGAACACACGCTCCCACTCAAAAACGTGTCATCCACATATTTGAGTTCCTGAGCTCCCACTCAAAAATATGTTCTTCACATATTTCTCCTGAGTGAACTAACTATGACTCCCACTTAAATCGACATTTTGGTCAAACCAAAATCATTGATCTACTATCAATTCGAATTTAATACAAACTACAGTATTACAAATCCCTCAGACTTCAAGCATGTCTACATAAATGTAGTCAACAAATTTGATCTTGTCCAAGACACATTTCTTGACAAGACATGCTACCGCGTCTTTCTTATAGTCACATTTCCATATAACACTTTATATGACGATTAAACAATCTTATTCCTCTAATAAGAATTGCAGCAACAATTACTCTCTTAATTCTCTTAAACGTAACTTGGATTTCCAGGCTGAAAAGCCTTTGTTCGTATTTCGATACTTTCTCAACTTTCTTTGTATTCATAAAGTGCACCTTGATCTGTCAACAAGATCTGTAATACTCAATACAGTGATGTGACCCGACATCAATATTAAATATAACAACACTTTACTTAGAAGTTTCTTTTATGAAAATATTATGATCTTTATGAAGAGGATTGCAAGCAGAAAACAATTTTTTAGTCTCCCTCACTCTTAATCACTTAACTTTCATTAGCAGACATATACTCTTTGGAACACCTTCCAACATAAGTCTGACACTTTATTCCAAACTTCTAATTCCAATCCATAAACCATAATTCGAAAAATCATATTTTCCTCGGAATTACATAGACAACAAACTAAGTTTTGTTTCTATTTGGTTTTGGAATACACTCTCATCCAATGCGAGCAACCTACAAAGAACCACTCATGTATATTCCGAATTATCGCATAATCATATACATGTCGACACTACTGTCGATCCTACGAATTCTCGTTGAGAAAAATATCTATCTTCTAAAGTGGACATCGACTATAATGTTTCGAACATATTAGGAGATTCTAAGACTGATTCTGACAGACCACACTTTATTTAAAATAGAGTATGATTATAATTCCCCACATGTCTCCACACATGACATTATAATATTGTGAAACGAATTTCCACAAGTCTTTTGTGTTGAAACCATAATTCAAAAATATTGTCCTTTGATCGAATTTTGTGAATACAATATTCACTAATCTTTCTTCTGAAAAACCCCATTTGATCTATTATCAAATCAATTTCAGACTCCATAATTTATCGGGCAAATACTCCTATTTACCAAAATCATAGAAGAATTCGGATCAAGCAAAACACCATTGATTAATCATTAAAAATGACTCTCAATCAATTTCCTCTAGTATTGCAACTTCAATACTGCATTTCAAACTTAATCAATTTCGGCACTCGAAATACTTAAATGGACCAAAAATTATCCATTACTTCTTTCACTGCCTTTATGACTAAATTCGATGGTGTTTGTTCTTTGGACACATAATTTTATCATTCCCGCTATAAATGTATATCATACGCATAATGTAATTGAGATGTGATGCAAATTACTCATAATATGAAACAACTGCTTTGCTTCATAACACAAAACAACTGATGTGTTCTATATGAATAATTATGTCTTGCAACATTCAAGACACCAAACTAGATCACACTCTCACTATTACAAAATGTCTTATCAAAAACTATTGATGATAACTAATATGATATCTCGAGGGCGTGAGCACTACTGGCCATTAACTTGCCATCACTTGTGCACTGTCACGTCACCCTTCGCCACATACTTGTGATAATCAGGGACTGTTTCACAAACAGAACAATTATCAAACACTTTTCATCAAGTATGAGAAGAATACATTTATATCTTCGTATATCAAATATACCCATAGCGTCGAAGAACTCTTCTTCGATGAATCAACTTTTAGAGATTTGAACTTGTTCACGAACGTGAAGAAGCTCACCGTGTCTCTATAGCATATTCACGCACATGCTATTCACAGCTAGGAGGTAAAGCACAATCTCTATTGCACTGGAGTTCGCTATCTAGAAATCGTAGATATTCGTAAGCCTGAAGTAGATGTCACACAACTTCTTCAACTGAGTCCCCAGACAGGTATGCTCCCCATGTGAATGGTCCGGAACTTTCTAAGCTGTGTGAACTTCTCAAGACTCAATTCATCTTTGAAGTGACCTCTGATCGCATCAATCACGACATATGGCTCCATGTGTTGAAACAACTTTCAACTCAGGTGCTAGGCATATGCTCATGACGATCGTCACTTCCATGAAAACATCATGATTCTTACGGAACTCATCATCTTGCTCCTTGCTATCAGAATCATCTGGTCTAACTCCTAACTAATGTTCTAGCACATATAGGATGTTGTTGTGTTTGGAGAATGTTTCTAAAACCAATGTACCAGCTGATGAAGTTGGACCCGTCGGCTTCCAAGGTAGAATCCGAGCTCTTGAAGAAGTAACCGAAGTGTAGTTTCGTAGTCTCCAGATGTGATCGCAAAAGAGGTAAGATAAGTTTATAATATATAGGTGAGTTTTAGTTCTATAATCTCATTATCAAAAACACACCACACCAAGATTATTATCCCTAAAAATAATAATGGCGATTACACGACCCTCATCCACCACACTACCCCCGATCATCACGGCCGGCAGCACAGCTTCAAAGGTGGACATAACATGTCGATCACAACAACTCTGTGACTCGTGCTCGATCTTTCGATCTTCCCGTGTTCCGAGGCCATACCTCTGAGTATGCTAGGCTCGCCAATCAAACCTCGAAGACCCTGCGCGTGCAACATGGCTTACACCCACTGTATGCGAACGACGAGATGTGTGACACCCGATCATCACGGCCTGCCTCATAACGTAGAACTTTCTTGGTGGTGCGCAACGAGGGAGAACACAATTTTGGTATTTTGTTAGGGATCATCCTATTTATGATGCTACCGTTGTATATCTAGCATATAAGCAATCAATAGGATGCACACACAACAGCACACAATAATGATGCAATGAAGTGCGATGTGACACGGTCGATGCGCCTGGACCTTCATGGCGCCATGTGCCTGGCCCCCGGCGCCCCGGCATGGCTCCGAGTCTACAGAGCCCTCCATTGCCTCCGACAGTACGAGTAATATCAAAACTTACCGTAACCATGTCACATAAAATAACGCCTCTGCAAAACAAAGTTAGACGCCTCTAGCTTTATTTAGTTTTGCAAGTTTTACGTGGCAAATAGGCTTATTCGTAAGAGAATCGCTTCCCTACCTACGAACTTTGTACCACAACGTCGATCGTATAATTGCATGTTTAAGCATCCCTTTCGGGCCCTCCATTGAAAATGCTTTGCCGACTAGAGAGAGAGAAACAGACACCCGTCAGCCACAGATACGGTGCAAGCCGTATGTCAGTAGTGGAACCAGTCTCGCGTAAGCGTACGCGTAAAGTCGGTCCGGGCCGCTTCATCAACTCAATACCGAAGGCATCGCAAGTGCACGCTAGAGGGTAGCAAATATAAGAAAGACGCCCTCATTCAACATGAGTTCTAACCGTACCAGCAGTACTACGCATAGATCGGCTCTGATACCACTGAAGGGGTTACGGTGCAGAAAACAATAATTTTTCTAGCTATCGAAACCCTAACTAGCCATGATCTATCTATCTAGTACATGCGATAACGGTGGCGGAACGGGTTACATTACCTCCATGTAGACCTAGCGGGGATTACGCTCCCGCACAAGCGTTGACGATGAAGTCGTACGTAGCCGACCTCGAGGTCGCGGAGAACTTGCCGCGATGTCGGAGTCAATGACGCCGGGGTGTCGACGATGATCTGCGTCGACGGGCGTCGGGCGGAAGAAGGCAGAGCGCCAGCACCGGGGCTGGTGCGCCGGCAGCAGAGGGGGGGGAGGCGCAGCGGCTGCAGGGGGCGAGACGACGTCGCCCAAGCTCCTCAATAGAGTAGCCTCCGAGCACTCGCAAACATACGGAGCCTAGCGACAACTCCCGGTCATTCAGATCCAGCTGAAATCGCAGGAGTAGATCTTTTCTGGAATCCCGCAGAGCAACGGCGCTCTGCGGTATGGCTTAGGTGGAGAGAGACCCCCTTACTCAGCTCGGCGCGGCTCCAACTTGGGAACCACGAGATCGAGAGAGAAATTGGGAATTAATTGAATTTCCTGTGTATTAAATCAATTAATATGCCTTGCTATATAAAGGGGGAAGGGGGTGTGCCAACGCCCTTGGCTCCCCCATGTGGGGCTAAAGGAGGAGGGGGGTGGTGCGCCCCACCATGGGCCGGCCGAACCTCCCATGGGCCCCACCCCCCTTGTGGGCTGCGGCTCCCCCCTCTTGGGCCCTCTTAGGGCCCATGTAGGTGGGAGCCCCCTTTTTCCTTTATTTAATTAATATAAAAATCCCATTAATTCATAATTAATATATTTATATATAATTCAATATCCCATGACTCCGAAACTATTTCGGAATCACCCGAACAACTTTCGGACATTCCCGGAACCATTCCTCATCTCCCCGGAACTCCTTCCGGACCACCGGAACTCTTTCCGGATCATTTCTCTCTCTCCAACAAACTCCTATAATATTCCAGAACCTATCTCCTAGCGTCGCTAAGACCTTAAGTTTGTTACGCTACGGTTCGGGAACACTCCAGACATGGTCGAGACACTCCGCTCACCAATGATCGTCAGGGATACCTGGAAATATATGACGACCCCTGTGCATTCCACGAATATTGTCGTTAAACCATAAGTATGATATTCATTCCCTTTGTCTCTGCGATACTACCTTGTCCGAGATATGATCGTAGACACACCGATGCCTTTGCTGTATCTCGTTACCGACGAAGGTTATTAACTCGTCTGTGATATTACCATCTCCATGACCTAGTCACAAGCTGCGCAGCTATATAGATGCAATATCACCGAGTGGGCCCAGAGTATCTTTCCATTACAAGAATGAACAAATCCCGCTCTTGATCCTTACGTCTCGATGCTCTTTCGGAATACCCAAGATGGACACCGTTATTGTCATGCTATATAAGACACAACGTTTGATGCTCTCAAAGCACTCCTACGAAGCAACAATAAGTACGGTCTCACGGTCTAAGGAATAAGCTATCATACTCTTATCTATTGCAAATGACAAACATCGTAATACGATCTTATTGCAATACTTTGCGTATGTCCATCACCTTATTCTACTAACAAGATGACCCCATTGTCAACCGACGTCATTGTCCTTGATCGGGAATCTCGATCAACTGTTGCCCAATGGACTAGCTCATATAGAGGCTTGCTAGGGACCTGGTTGTCTATGTATCACACGTGTATTAATAATTCCGATTAATACAGTTATAGCATAATACACAAACCTACTATAAACTCATGAGATAACACAATAAATACTACTTATTTATTTGCCTCTAGGGCATATCTCCTTCAGGAGCCTCGCAGCGGCGGCGGCGCACAACAGCGGCGGCGGCGGCGATATCACCATCGCGAGAGAGAGGAAGGAGAAGGGGGGCAACTGCTGGGTCGTTTTGCAGAAAAGTATGCGGGGTTTTCCGATATTGCAAAGAGGTACCTCCCTGTTTTGGAATGTGGACTGCGGGGCGGCGTTCTGATTTGCCAAGCGTTTTTGTGTAAAGTAGCCACGGTGACCGGTGGGAACCGGCTCGGCCGGATGTTGACCGGATGACGTGTCGTGACCTGATTGGTGGAGAGGACGGAGCTACAGTAACACGCGTTTTGCCCCCCAAAACTTGCAACCTCGTCCGTCTGTTGCGCAGATCGTACGGTCCAAAAGAAAAGGGCGACGTGGATGGCTGAATGGAGCGTGAATCCATCCAACTTTCATATATAGGTATATATATGTAGAGTGGACATTTTCCTGTGATTGCACACTACACCCTATTAAAACACAGTAGACGCATGCTTCTCCTTAGAAGTATCATGGGAATCAAACATTTTGAAAACCGTATTATTTTCATACACCCTACAAAACACAATAGTCATTAGATGTGAAAGAGAGTTCAAAGATATCATTTTATACTTATTCTGAGTTACTAATTGCAGCAAAAAAAAACTCTTACCAAGAAAGTATTCCTTTTAAATTTATTGTTATCTTTTTACTCGTGAACATACTCGTTAGGATAAAAGCAAACACCGCATGTTGTTTTTTTGTTTGGTGGTGTCAAAGAATCTTTGATATTTTGTGTATGTTTCGTTAGTGATTGATGGCGCAAGTGGAGGATTGAAGACCGTAATGTCGCCTTAGGTTTCATATAAGTTGAACATATCGTGACCGAAATTCTATATATGTGGGTGTGTTTTGCGGGTATATGCGATTGATGAAGTCGTCAACTAAATTTGGACTAGATTTGAATCTGGCTAATTTTCCAGACCAAATCTTTATAATGTTTCAACCATGAGTACTGTAGTGTAGCCTTAAGTTTTATATATTTTGCATATATTGTTGTGTGTGTTTAAAATTATTGTGGCCTTCATGCGGCTACCATCGAATAATTTATGAATATGATTTTTGAATTTATTGGTGTATGGGTAACCTTTCTGATAATCATATTTTATATTTGTGTTAAGCCTTTAACTGGAGAAACCATTTAGTTGGTTGCAGATGAACATGCATATTTCAATGGTGGTGCATATATAGCGCTATTTGACTCCCTGTGAGTAGAATAGTTATTCTACACCCACCCCGTATCTTTTGAACCGTAAAGTATTTTTACGTCATGTAAATTTTGCCATACTTCGTAAGTTTATAGGAACGTAAGAAAATATTAACATACGTAAAAATTTATTTATGTGGCATATAAAAAATATTACGTAAAATACGCATTTTTACCTATTTTTACACTGTTATAACTTATATACTGTATTTCTTATGTATATTTTTTAGTTATGGGGCAAAATAAATATAATTATTTGGATCATAAACATATTTTTTTAATAAAAAAAAATGTAAAAACTTTCGGGTGCAAAATAATTTATTCTGCACCTGGGTGCAGAATAGGGTTTCGATATATATATATATATGTGGGAAATAGTGGGATGCCCATGGTGATAGCTGCGCACCAGCATCCAACCATCCATACGCGATATTGAGTGAACTTCGCCGGAGACATTGCAACCTCATAGTTAACAGACATTCGACGGAGCTTGCTATCAACGTCGTAACGAGAGAACGAATTCTTACACACGTCTTTCACGCAACTAGACCGCTAGCCGATGACCATGCTTTTTTGTATACGGAAAATGAGATTCACGGTGCCACCGTGTAGTGGAGAGAAATCATGCTAGCCATAACTCATCAACACCGTCGGGTGGAGAGAAATCATGCTAGCCAGAATTATACATCAACACCGTGTTGTGGAGAGAACACATGCTGGCTAGTACTTATCACCACCGTGGTGTGGAGTGAAATAATGCGAGCCAAAACTAGACATCACCATGGTGGTGTGGAGAGAAAACACGCAGTGCACAACTTGATGTGTGATGGACGGTAGCGTTATTTCACGGTCCCCATAGTTGATTTGTGATGGACGGTCGCGTGTTTTCATGGACACCGGTTGGCATCATTATCATGGGAAGCTTGGTAGCCCATGCCTGCGTAAATGATGTCATGCACCGAGTATATGACATGGGAACGGCTTACGGAGCATTTAACGCCTCCGTGAAAGAAACTTCTCTGCCCGCTCGTCGTTCCAATGCGCTTCTTATCAGACTTAATTTACTCTCTGTATCCTACGGTAGCTACCATATGCGCAGCTATCCCTGTGGGCAGGAAATCCGCGTTGATATATATATATATATATATATATATATATAGGGTAGCGCTATTTGACTCCCTCGGAGTAGAATAATTATTCTACACCCACCCCATATCTTTTGAACCATAAAGAATTTTTACGTCACGTAAATTTTGCCATACTTCGTAAGTTAATAGGAATATAAGAAAATATTAACATGACGTAAAAATTTATTTATGTGGCATATAAAATATATTATGTAAAATACGAATTTTTACCTATTTTTACACTATTATGACTTATATATTGCATTTCTTATGTAGATTTTTTAGTTATGGGGCAAAATAAATGTAATTATTTGGATCATAAACATATTTTCTTTTATAAAAACCAATGTAAAAACTCTCAGGTGCAAAATAATTTATCCTGCACCTGGGTGCAGAATAGGGTTTCCCTATATATATATATATAGGGAAACCCTATTCTGCACCCAGGTGCAGGATAAATTATTTTGCACCCGTGAAACTTCCTGCAAACAATTAATCAAGCACTCCATGAGCATAATAATTAGCTACTATTTCTAGCGCGGAACCAAACTAAATAGAAAATTATAGATAGCAAATTCAACCTCCAACAACACAATAGTTTCATCCATAATTTTCGCATAGCTGTAACGAAGGCCAGCAGCCCACAACTGTTCTCTAGCGCGGAACCAACCAAAATCTATTAATGCGGAGATCAAAGCTGTAACGACAACCAGCATCCCACAACTATTCTCTACACCATGAGGATGCAAGCCAAAACCGGAGGAAGTCACCCGTGAATAAGTAAAAATGATTAGACAAAGGAAAGAATTGACGGATCATTCAAATGACAGAACATGAGCATCGTATCAGAATACCAGAGAAACTTCATCTAGAAAATCATTCTCAATCCCGCACACGTAGAACCGAGGATCTCTTCCAACTCCTTCGTGTCATCTTTGAATAAGCGAGAGATATCGCATTCATTTCTGAATAGGTGACATCTCTCGGTTCGTGAAATTTGCTCGACAGGAGGGCTGGCTTGCAACATCCGTCAATCTGTTTAAACTCTGATCAAAGAGAGGAAGACATTCAGAAAACTTGTAAACTACTCAATGTGTAAGAAAACGAACACAAACGAGCATTCCCGTGTGTTGCGCAAAAGTTTTTGTAGCATTGTGCTTGTTAGTCACTTCAACATTGAAGAAATGAAAATCTTCATTCCAAGTGAATTTGACAACATCGCACTCCTCGATGCCGTAGCCTTTATATAGTGCTCTCCACTGCGTTCTGCAGATGTCCGTGTACATATGGATTTTCAGGCTACCACTTAGCGTATTAACGAGATATGTCCCATCTGTGTCATCAATTACACACTTATCCAGGTAAAAGAAGTACTGGTCTCCGTTCGGACACCTAGCCTCCATCCAGTTCTTATGAGGGCCAATTGCCTGGTTCTGATCTAGAAGATATCTTAAAGGGCATGGCAGAATCTACATGTAATACCAAATCGGAGAAACTATGAAGACACTCATTGAAGGAAAAACAAATGACATTCCCTCGAATTTGAAAGGCAATACTTACAATGGCCGTTTTGTAACCGTGTTCAACCGGGACTTTGAAAGTATTGGAATGACGAGTTAGTGTGCGACAGAAAGTTGCTTCGTGAAGGCACATAGCACAGTGATCGACGGCATCGCTATCGCTATCGGAATCCTATTTTAACAAATGAAATTTAGAACCAGATAAACAGCCGGAACCGGGGTTTTCCCCATTCCGCAAGCCAAATAGAAAATCAAATCTACTCACATATAATGCACCGGGCAGTTTTAGAAATTTATGGCGACTCTCCTCTCGTGTGTCTCCTATGGCGACTCTAGGGCGATCTAGGGTTTCCCACCACCACATCGACGAATGGCACCCGCCACCGTCGACCACCACCCCACCATGTCCCCTGGTTTTCTCCGCGCTCCTCGGTGCTGGTGATGGAAGGCTACTTTCACCATCGACGTCACCTCTTCGTCTCGCTCTCGCTTTGAAGGTTTCATCTGGCTAGATCACAAGGTTAGGAAGATTTTTCCCCTAGATGCAAATGGTTTCATCATTGATCAACGCCCTCTTGTCGTGCGTGAATGGATCCAATCTGGATCCGAGATCTCCTTTCTTAGTCATCGGGCTTTGCTCCGGGATCGGATCTCCCTTGTCAAAGGAGTTTTCTGTGTGCATGGTAAACCCATTTTCATTGATTCTTCTGCTGGGACATGTCGCGCATCTGAGGATCAAACCATAGATCTTGCCACTATGCTTGTCCATACGGCCAGGGTTTTAGATCTGGATTTCTCCAGGTGTTCTGCGTTTGCTAAGGAGGTTAAGAGGTTATTTCATGTCAATGTTCATCCTTCTGTACGCTCAAGAGGATTTAAAATGGTCATTTCTTTTGGTAGAGCTACATTTAGGCTTAACGCAGATACAGTTGGCCTTGCATTAGAATCTGTCATTGGAGGGGTTTCTGTGGAGATTTAAATGTCGTTCAGCTGAGTGATAGGGTTTTATCCTTCATGGTTTCTTCTCAGCAAGTTGGTTTTCATATTTTACGCCTGTATGAATAACACTGCCCCCAGTTCAAGTGTTATTTTCATCTATGGGGATATGGCGGACCCAACTGGAAAAATGAGTTCAGGCTTTGGAATCGGGATTGTGAGTCCGAATGGACAAGGATTACTCCTCGTAAGGCCAACCATGCAGGCAAAGTTCATGCTAGTAAGCAACAATATCGTGTGAACAAGAACTCTGTTGTGATCGGTCCGACACCAACTCCACTGGCGTTGCAAAATTCAGAGACTGACGCTCCCAGGACTGCACTTGTAGGGCTTTCTTCGTCAGAGATCTCCTTTCCTCAAATTCAGTTCGGTTCCTTTGAACCGGCTGTTACGGAAGTCCAGCAGTCATCGCCGGTTTTGGCGGGGCAACCTAGTTTGAATCCTGAGCCTATTGGGCCTATGGGAATGGGACTAGATTCTTCCGCTGAGCAGGACCCGGCCTTTATTAAGATGATTGACCAAATGGCGGCCCGTGTCTGGAAATGCTCGAACTGCTTGACTAATAGGCATGAAACAAAGGACTGTGTGGGCCGGCCGCGTTGTTGGGCCTGCTCTAACTCCGGCCATATTAGAAAAAATAGTCCAGGGCTAAATGGGTCAATGGAAGCCGAAAACATCATTACGTCCTGTCTTGTCAACCGTAGAGGCAACGGTGACCGAGGAGATTTTCATTGCGGATTCCCCTGCTTCCACAAAACTCTTGCCTTCTGCAATCTCCCCTGTTTCACCGTCGCCACAAATCCCATCTACAATGGCGAACTTCCCCGTTGACCCTGCGCGGGTCATCCCGCTTGGCATGGTGATAGATGCGTCATCGAGCCACGGCCTCCTTCCGAAGAGATTGACGGGCTGCTGGATGATATCGCTAACCACATCGCCAACCAGAATCACTGGGAGGTAATAAGTTTCTCTGAAAGTGCGCTCGGAGTTGGCCTCTTTCGCCTCCGTGATCAGGTTACTAGAGATCTGCTAGTCTCCCAGCCGGCTGTTCCGATTGGCAATGGTCGCCTCTTTTCTTTTGCTCAACATGATGAGGGGCCAAATTTTAGGATGGCTAATTACACTAGAGTTGGTTGGATAATGTTGCTGAATCTGCCAATGGATTATCGTAATGATGAGTTCTTGCGTGAGATGGTAGCTAAGTTTGGCAAGCTACGTAGTTGGCACAGAGATGACCCCTCCCCTGTTCATACTCTGATTAAGGTTGCCTATCAAGGGGCAAGAGTTATCCCAAGATCAGTAGTTGTTCGTGAGGCACAGAGGTTTGGAGGTCTGGTTGCCTCCTGGACAGTGCCAATTTTTATTCTGAAGAGCGAGCAGGCAGGTATAGTGCCAGGTGATGAATCTCCTGAACCTGACAATGGTATCCCACAACCTCCTCCTGGTGTGGCCAATGTACAAGACCTGAATACAGATGCATGGGTACCAATGCGAGACCAAGATGCACCAGTCTGGGGTGAATAGCACGAGGAACAAGCTGCTGATAATGCTGACCTGCCGGAAGTAATCCCTCAGCCACCTATTGTCGAGCAGGTTCAGTCCTCCATTACTGTCCAGTTCTCTGGTGGTTCTATTGGCTCTGTCCAGTTTGAACAAGCTGAAGGCCCAGAGATGATCATTGAGGTTCCATTGGTGCAACCTGTCGTACAACCTGATCAACAAGTTGTTGCTGCACCCATTGTTGTTAATGATGAAGAAGAGGCTGAATCTGATGGGGAAGATCCTATCATTGACCTGGCTGAAGATGATGTCCCAGAAGAAAACCTCTTGGCAGTTGTGCCTTTTGTGCCTTTGGTGCAACCTGAAGTTGAACTGAACCAGGATCTGTCTCCTACTATTCTTCTCCTACACCTTGTTTCTGCTTGGTTGGGGTACTATGCTAGGAACCAGTTCAGCTATATGTTCTCGCAGTTGAAGGAGGCTCCAGCTCTCACCTTTGACCTTGAACCCCGTGTTCTTTTCCCTGCCATCCAGTTTGAGCCAGATCATGCACCCTCAGGTAGGAAGAGATCTAGGACGAGAAAGGAGATCCTGATAGTTGATACCCCAGTACGCCGTTCAACTCGCAGCTTTGTGAAGAACAGGGGTTTCAAGCTGGTACCGGTGCAGGACACACCTGAACCAAGGAAGAAGCCTCGTTCCTCAAAGCCTTGTTCTGAAGATTGCTCAGCAGCTGGAACTCCTATTGCCATGCTGCAGAAGGCGGGAAGCTTCTTGAAATTGAAGAGGCTGATTTAACGATGGAGAAGCTTACCGCAACTCCTAGCAAGCCCACCAGCCCAATGGTCTCTGATGACGAATAAGGCCCATTAAGATTTTATTGGGGTGGGCCTTGTTATGCCCTTTTATTGCTATCTCTGTGGTCTTTATGTAACTATATTTTGCTACTGCACTATCTTTTATCCTCTTATTTGCTATGGTTGTAATACTCTGTATGAGTGGGATCTTGCAAACCTGATGATGATCTATTGTCAGCTATGGTGGTCAATTACATTGGACACCTTTGAGTCTTTTAACAGGGTTTTTAATGGATAATACACCACATAATTTCATGGACTAGTTGGTGTTTGATTGGAATGTTCGAGGATTACATGATAAAGATAAGAGAAATATTGTCTATCAAAAAATAGATGAAAGTACTGCTGCTGTAGTTTGTCTACAGGAAACAAAATGTGAAATTTTTGATCATTCTTTCATAAGAAGTTTCTGTCCTAAAAGGTTTGACCAATTTGTGTTCTCCCCCTCTGTGGGAGCCTCTGGTGGACTTATTGTGCTTTGCAACAGTGCGGTTTTTAAAGGAGAACTCCTAGAGATTCACAAATCCGCAATTAGAGTCAATTTCACCTCTACACACAATAAATATTCCTGGGATCTGAAAAATGTTTATGGCCCTTGCACGGGTGTAACGCCCCGGGATTTTATCCCCTTTAAATTTTGTGTGTTTTCTTTTTGCATCGTCATAGCATCGCATCGCATCGCATTAATTTAATTTGTTGCATTTAAATTAAATTTCCATAAGTAAATTCAAATGCATTTCAATTTAATTAAAAATGTGTTATTTTCAAATCTTTTAAAAATGTTAAAAATTAGTTTATTAAATTGTCATTTTAAAACTAAAAATATTTTGTATAAGATTCGTGTTCAAATTCCTTTTCGTTTTTGTTTTAAAAATATAAAACCGAAAAGAATAAAAGGGAGACAAATAAGGCCCAAAGCCCACCTAAGCCAAACCCTAGGTTTCCCCTGGAAAAATTCTTTCCCACCCCCTGAAAATTTGCAGCCACCCTCCTCCTTTTTCTGCGATTTTGCAAAAGGTCCTTCCACCCCTTTTTCTTTCTTTTTCCCCCTCCTTTCTTTCTTTTTCCTTTTTCTTTTCTCTTTTCTCTTTTTTCCTTCTTCCTCTTCCTCCCGAGCCCGCACCAACCACCGAGCCGTGTTCCTCTCCCCTGCTCCCGAGCGCCTCCCTGCTCCCACTCCGCACTGGCCCTGCCGCCGCCTGTTCCTCCACGCCGCGGCCTCCCCCTGCTCCGTGCTCGGCCGCCGCCGTCGCCCGCGCCGTCGCCGCCGCATGCGCTCGCTGCGCCGCGCGCCGCGCCTCGGCCCGCACGCGCCATGGCCGCGCCCCTGTGCCTCCTGCGCCGCGCCACTGCGCCTCCAGCCGAGCGCCGCCAGCCGCCGCGCCGCGTCCTTCGCCCCACGTCTGCCGCCTCCGGCCGCTCCTTGTCTCCGCGCCCGCCACCGCCCGCGTGCGCGCCTGCTGTCCGCGCGCCCCGGCCTGCTCCGCCCGCGCTTCGCCGCCCGCTGCTTCTACACGTCGCCGCTGCACGCACGCCGCCAGCCGCGGCCGCGTGCCCGCCGTCGTGCGTCGCCGCTCCGGTTGCTCCGCACCCGCGGACCCGTGCGCCTCCACGCCGCCGCCCCGCGCGCCCACCGCGCGCTGCAGCGCGCCGTCCCCGATGCCTCCTCTTTCCAGCCGCGTGCACGCCGCCGCCGACGCCCGCCAGTTGTTCGACACAATGCCCGCAAGAACTTCGGCGTCGCTTTTGTGTCCGGATTGTCCACCCTTCGAGGTGTTGCTACATGCGCGTGCGCGTCATCTTCTGGTGTCCGATTGTCGTGCTCCTACGTGCCACGACTTCCCGCCCACTTCCACGATACCTGCAAACGACGATGCCCCGGTTCCGCGACGGCTAATTCCCCGACGACGACTTCTTCCTGTACGGACCGAACACGTCGGTTTCGAACCCTGTCTCTCCCGATCCAACGTGCGAACCCCAAACCCTAACCCTACACCTATTTAATTAAATGTCATCTATCTTGTGCATATCGCATCATAATTGCATGGTTTGCATCTTGGGTTTGCGGGTGTAGCAAATCACCTAAATAATAATTATGGAATGTATGGGGTAATAAATATATAATATCCTATTCCATTTAATTTATTTAGATCACTCATGCCATGTGTTGCCATGCTAACCAACATTTAATATTGCTTGTAAATAAATAACTTGCACCTAAATATTAATTGTCGGAATCCCGGTTCCGCTTAATTCGTATTAAGTGCATCTCGCAATGCATCTTGCCATGCCATGCATCATTCTCATATGATCATGCTGGATCTTTTGCCGTAGTGGTAAAGTGCATCTTGTACGCTTTCCAGTGTTTGTTGCTTCTTCGCGGATACGACGTTGAGATGTGTGAGAAACGACAAGATCTGCTTCCTTGCGGGATTCCAGGCAAGCAAAATTTTCTTGTTTACCTATACATTGTCTTTCATTCCTGCCGTTCATCTCTGCTATCCTAGTATTCGATTCTTGAATTGCGATTCCATCACATGTTTATCCTGCAACCTATACAGCTTTATCCCCACATCCCATCGCATGTTGTTTGTTTATCTGTTGGCCTTGCGAGTCGTAGCGCATGCTTAGACTTGACTGTGCGAGTCGTCTGTTGGTCTTATGTTTCATCCGCTTAGTATGATAGATTGTTCTACTTTAATAAAATGCTATCTTGTATTGGGGTATTATAATTAAAAGATAAGGCACTAGGCGGAAGGCCTTGCGAGGTGCTTTGTTCTGCTCAGTGTCGACCTAGGAACTGAGATTTTGTCCTCGGATCCAATTTTGAGCGCACTAACCACTTGTGGGAGGCCCTATGGAGCCCCCCTCGACTTTGAACGGATCTACAGCTTGTCCATGTCCCACAACTAGTTCGGGTTTTCCATTTGCTCATATCCATGTGCATGATGATGATGATTGATGAGAGGTTACTTGATACGGGGGGTCATATAGGGGTGGTGCGCGCGAAGCGGACAGTTCCTACTGTGGTTTGAGCCGCATGGCGCGCAGACACAAACTAATGAGTCCGCAATTGAGATTCGGCCGGACTCTTGACGCGGGTAACAACTCATATGGGTGGCACTTGGACTTGCTGTAGTGAAGGAATAAGTCGTGTTGAGAAGCCCTGATGCTTGCTTGGGTTGATCATGCGAGTATGGGTACAGTAGTGCACCCCTGCAGAGTATAATCTTATCGATGAGCCGTGTCCACGGTTATGGACGACTTTGGTGATGATGCTGGCTAACAAGATCTAGACAACTTGCACGTAATTAATGTTAATTAATTTGACTAGTAATATAGAATTACTTTCACAATAAATTATAATTAAAACTGTTCAACGTGTGAGTTTCCCGAATTGCTTCCTCATATTTGGTTGAGGGGGTTAATTCGAGAATAGGTTATGTTTGGTGTTAGTTGTAGTTGTTTACTTATGCGCTCTCTTATCCCTCTCTGATTAGACGAAAGTTGTAGCGTGTCTCTTTAGGTTGCTAGTGCTGCTGCCGCTAAGTCCACCTCCCCTATATTTTGGGAGATGGTGTAGAAAGTAGGCAAGTCGGTTTTGCTTGCCAGGGAGTGCCCTGACCCTCTTTTGGGATGTGCTTTATGTGCAGTCAACAGGTTTGAAGTCAGACGACGTTAGCTTGGGAATCCCTCCGGCTTGGCTGGGCAGGGATATGGCGCCATTGCTTATCTTCAGGACTCTTAGTCCAATTTGCATCTTATCCGTAGTCGGATACTATTCTGCTTCCGCTGTCTTTTGAATCTTTGTATTGTATTATTTGTATCTTGACTCGTTCGAGTCGTTGTTGTAATTATATCTTCTGTTGTATTTGTGGATGTATCGGAACTGTTGTAATGTTATCACAATTCCACCCACATAATGCGCATGTTTCGGAGTGCACATTATGTCTGGTGGGCGACCTAAAATCGTTATTATGCGGATTTCGGCGTGATCGCTTAAATCTACATAGTACCGATTTTAGGGCGTCACAACGGGTTTGGAATGGGATAATTTTGGTACTTGCTTATATAATCTGGATATACCTTCTCAGGAAAACTGGCTTATTCTTAGGGTCTTTAATTTCATTCGTTCAGTTGAAAACATGAATAGGCCTGGGGAAAATATGAATGATATCTTCATCTTCAATGATATTATCAGCCATCTGGGATTACAGGAGATACCAGTTAAAGGGCGAACATACACTTGCTCTAATATGCAAGAGGAGCCTTTACTTGAACAACTGGATTGGTTCTTTACTAGCAGTTCTTGGATTTTGAAATACCCAAACACTACTGTAGCTCCTCTACCCAGACCCACATCGGATCATGTGCCTTTGTTGGTTCGTATTTCTACTAGAATACCCAAAGCAAAGATTTTAAGATTTGAAAACCACTGGGTAAAGCAGGCAGGTTTCATGGATGTGGTTTGCCAAGTTTGGAATCAACATGTCAGAGCAAGTATCCTTGTGGGTGTCATATCTGCAAAACTTAAGTTGTTGAGGCATGTCCTTAAAAAAGGGGGGAAACTCTGTCACATATTAAAGAATTGATTGGGAAATGTAATATGGTGATATTGTTTTTTTGATCAATTAGAAGATGATAGAGGTTTATCTACTCCAGAGTTTAATTTCAGGAATATTGTGAAAGTGCATCTTAAACACCTCACTGGAGTTTAGTCTTATTACTGGAAACAAAGGTGTACTGTCAGATGGGTTAAACTGAATGGAGAAAATACCAAATATTTCCATGCTAGAGCTACAGAGATATTTCAGCACAACTCCATATCGTCAATTAATGATTCAGATGGTAATCCTGTCACAGAACATGAGGAAAAGACTTTTTCTTTCTGGCAGTGTTATAAGAACAGAATGGGTATATCTTGTCAGTTGAACAGCCGTTTGAATATGTCAGATTTTATACAACCAGTTGGTAATCTACAGGAGTTGGGGGAACCTTTTAAAAAGGAGGAAATTGAGAATGTGGTAAAATTCCTTAAGCCTGACAAAGCACCTGGTCCAGATGGTTTCACAGGACTTTCATTAAGCAGTGCTGGCCCATCATAAAGGGAGATTTTTTAATATGTGTGATGCATTCACCAAGGGACAGTGTTCTTTGCAAAATATAAATGGATCATTTATAACTCTGGTGCCAAAAAAGCAAAACCCTGAGACAGTTAATGATTTCAGGCCTATATCACTCACAAATACTTGTCTGAAATTTCTTACAAAGATCTTAGCAAACAGAGTACAGAAGGTTATTACCAGATGTGTTCATGCCAATCAATATGCCTTCATTAAGAATAGAACAATTCGAGATTGCTTAGCCTGGAGCTCTGAATATCTCCACCAGTGTAAACAATCTAAGAGGAAGGTGGTGTTTTTCAAAATTGATTTTGAAAATGCTTTTGATACAATTGAACATGAGGCCATCCTTAAAATCCTTGAAAGGAAAGGTCCCCCCCCAAGGTTATTCAATGGGTTAAAGAAATTTAATCATCTGGGACATCCTCAGTTTTACCGAATGGGATTCCAGGGAAACAATTTCACTACATAAGGGGTGTGCGGCAAGGAGATCCTTTGTCACCATTGTTATATGTCCTTGGAGGTGACCTTCTGCAGAGTAGTGTGAATCAGGCTCTGGCTGAGGGGAAACTTACATTACCCTGTTTTACTGAGTGGAATAATCTTACTATTGAGTGGACTTCAGATACCTTCGCTGGGAGTCTTCTACATGCAAAGAAGGAATTCTCAGGACCCTGTTTTACTGAGATTGTTATTCTTACCTGCTGGAATATTTGGAAGCAGCGTAATGGGTGGATATTCAAAAACACTAGACCATCCTTTAAGGGATGGAAGGCCACTTTTGTATATGATATCTCTTTGCTTAAGCATAGAGTTAAGGCCTCAGTTGTGCCTAGCTTAGATACTTGGATAAGTAGTTTTGTAAATAGGTAAGTGAATAGGTAAGTCAGGTTTCTGATCCTTCAGCCCAAGGCTGAATGTTGTAAATAACTGTATATCCTTTTCTGTCCGTGCAATAAAAGGCTGTGGGGGTCTCCCCAGTAGTATTTCCCTTAAAAAACATATAATGCACCAAACAGGAAAATGAAATATGTAAAGAAGATGGCACTGACAATCAAAATGGGGTTTATGGATTGCAGCTGGAACCGTCTATCGGGTTATGACTCCCAAGAATCGGGGGTAGTCACTTCCTGAAGTGTAGTTCGGAAAGGGGATTGAACGCGGAGGTCTAAACCCTCAAGTGGCTCCGCGACGTTGCTCGCCGGACCCAAAGAATACACACACGACAGAGGAAAACATCGGCCTTTACCCAGGTTCACGGTCCTCGTGGGGAGGTAAAACCGCTACTCCTGCTTGTCTGTATTAGATGTGGAAGGTTACAGTACAGTGGAGCTTGCCGGAGGCCCCCTTGAGGCAGTTCTTGCCTGGGGAGGGAAGCGATGGTCTTCTTCCTCCTCCGGCCAGAGGCTATCCTAACAAGTGTTGCTAGGGTTTACAAGGGCTTGTAGCACTCAAAGGGCCAACCCCCGCTACGCTGGATATGTCCTCCCTTTTATAGGCGCCTCTGGCCTTCTCCTTCGGCTTGGCCATCAAGGTGGCTCCCACATTCCAGGGGCAGGGTGGAGCACGAGTCCACCACTCTCTCCTCGTCCATGGACTCGGTCCATTGTTGATAAAGGTGGACACGGTGGCCGACCGGCGGCCGACCGCGCTGTACTGCCCGCAAAGGGGGCAGTCTCTGAGGTGGAGCCCACGATGACGTTCTCCGTTGGAGAGTTGCGCCGTCCACCCGCTTTATCGCCAGAGAATACGGTCCTCGCAGCTGCGCAGCAGGCGGAGCTGCTTTATTGTCCCCCTTATCACCAAAACGGCAACGGGGGTGCTTGCGTCACCACGTGGGCGTGGCAGATGCCATGTGCGTCTCGCCGTACTTCCTTGGCCGCAATGTTTCCCTTCAGGCGCGGGGAGGCCTGAGGGGGGATTCACGCGGGACTCCCTCGAGGCGAGCTGGTGCCTCAGGAGGGTCCCCTGAGGCGAGGGATCCTGTGAGGCATTCGTTTCCTCTTCAGGCCCTCGAGGGGAGTTGCCTCTCGAGGGTCCCGCCAGGCGGGCACGCCTGGTCCTTAGTCGATTCGTCCGTCTGGCCCGCGTGCGAGGCCTGGGGGGAATAGGCTCTCCATACCCCAGTTCCCACTGGGCCGACAGTAGCCCCCGGGCCCATGATGGGCACGACTGAGCTCATGGGCTTAGGCGAAGCGTGGGCCCTTAGTGCCCAGCCGGCCCGAGCCACGAGGCAGTTGGACGAATAACGGTCTCGCACGATGCGGGGCGTAGGTTGTGGGGGGTCCCACCACGTCCCGGTAACTGCTCCTCGTGGTGACATAAAGACCGAGCGAGGCGGCAGGGAGCCGTTACCGTTTCCAAATCTTCTCGCAGAAATTTCCGCTCTACAGAGTTCTCCGCCTCCGCTCTCTCCTGCGAATCTCCGTTCTCCAACTCCTCCAAGCTTCTGCGACGATGAGCCCTCTCAAGAGCAAGGGCAAGGCCGCAGCGGGATCTTCCTCCCAGGCCGAGGTCCCTGAAACCGTCGTGGGCGCGGCGCTACTGGGCGTGCGCGTCAACGAGAAGGCGCTTGCCAAGGTCCGATGTCTGGTGGCAGACATGACGAACGAGCATGGCGCCACTGCCCTGAAGCCCACGGCGCACAGGAAGCGCCCGCGCGGGTTCTTCCCTATCTACCAGCATTGCCTGGCTTTTGGACTGGTGCCGCCCTTCTCGCCGTTCTTGGAGGCGGTGCTGGCGTTCTACCAGGTGCAGCTGCTGCACCTGCACCCCAACTCCGTCCTCATCCTCGCCTACTTTGCCTACCTTTGCGAGGCGTACCTGGGCCTGGAGCCCACGGTGGGGCTGTTCTGGTGCTTCTACGCGCTCCGTAACACGGCGAAGAACGAGCGCTCGGGGTGCGTCTCATTCCGCATCGTCGACGGCATGGGGAGCGTCTACATCCCCATGTCCTGGAGCGAGGGCAAGGCCATCACCTCGGTGACAAAGAAAGTGGACGACTTCCGCCAGAAGTGGTTCTTTGTTGGGGTGGAGCGTCCCCGCGCCTTCCTCGAGGTCCCCGATGAGCCCCCGGTGAAAAACTCCCATTGGGGCAAGGCCACCTTCGACGGCGCCAGGAACGTGAGCTTGATGGGGCGCCTGAGCTTCCTCCGCGAGGAGGGCCTCACGGGGCAGACGATCGTCACGGACTTCGTGATGCGCCGCATTGCACCTCTCCAGGTGCACTCGGTCCCCATGTGGATGTACTCAGGGCCGAAGGACAAGATGCGGCTTCACGTCGAGGACAACGACAGGGCCACCGTCGACAATATCCTCTCCGCGCTCTTCGTGGACAACGACAGGGCTTCAGGAGCCGACCCAGGTGAGGAGGAGGCCGCGACTGGGGAGGTTTCTTCTTCAAGGGCTAGGCCATTTACTGACGAGATTTGCGACATCTCGTCAGGTGATGAAGACGCCTTCGTGGTGGCGCCCTCGCGCCTCGTGGAGGAGGAGGCTGAGGAGGAAGAGGCCTCAGCGGCGGAGGCCTCTCCGGGAAGGTGCGGGCCTCGCACCAAAGCCGCCGTGGACCACTTGGGGGCGAGACCGTCTGACGTCCCCTCCAACAGGAAAGCGGAGGCGCCACCGGCGAGGCCTGCTTCCAAGCCCTTCCCCTCATGGTGCTCGCCATGCCTGGCGTGGGTCGATGCTGGTGCCCCCCTTTCAGGTTTAGTGCCCGTTATCTTGGATGATTCGTCTTTTAGCTTTCTCTTTTGCTTTACTTTTTCCTGAATTCTCTTCTTGGCCTCTCGCCAGTGACCTTGTACCTGCGAAGCGTCGCCGGCTTTGTAAGGCATCTGAGGTGTAGGGCGCCATGACGGGGGCCGCGGCTGATGAGGCCCCGATCCTGCGGAGGCGGCCTCCACGAGCCCCCTTGAGGGGGCACCTCCAGCGGAGGCGGCTATACCCCAGGTGGGGGCAGCAGGGCCTCAGGTGGAGGAGGGCACGGTACGCCCAGAGGCTCCCACACCGTCCCCGAGCCTCTGGTGGTAGAAGGCTCGGACGAGATAATTCCCGGGCCGCCTCGCGCTCCTACTCCTCCTCGCGCGGCTACACCTCCACGCGAGGTCACTCCACCGCGCGAAACAACGCCGCCGCACCAGCTGACACCTCCGCGTGTGCCTACCCCACAACCTGCGGCCACTGCTCCCGTGCTGCCTGCGAAAGCACACGAGGCAGCAGTAGGCACATACGGTGCTGCTGGGGGAGAAGCTTCCTCGCCTCCTCGTCGAGCTCTAAATGCGGAACGTCCCGCAGCTGCAGGGCCGGAAGAGGATACCGGCGCGGGCGCGAGCGAAGCTCAGGCTAGCCCCCAAGCTTTCCCCGAGGCTGGGCCCGCGAGTCCAGTCGTTGGGGCTGGGCCCTCCACGAGCCAGGAGTTTGTCCTCCGCGGCTGGGACTGGAGCGCGGGGCACCGCGAGGTCGCCTTAGGCCTCGTGAGGGAATCCTTGGAGGGCTTGGAGGCCCACCTCGCCCTCGGGGACATATGGCTCGCTCAACGGCAGGAGGAGCTGGCAAAGTCATGGTCATCCTTCCACGCAGCGGTCGAGGCGCGCCGACTGGAGGATGTGGCGCTGCAAGCCGCGCGCGAGGAGGCCGCCCGCTTTGCCAAGTTGGTCTGCGAGGGGGCCATTCGCAACGACGCGGAGCTCCTTGCGCCCCTCCAAGAGGAACGTGACGCCGTAGAAGAGCTCTTGCGACAGGCCAAGGCCGAGCACGAGGCGATGGAGGGCTCGCTGGTGCAGAAGCGCCGCGAGTTGGGGCAGCTGGAGACCCAGCTGCTCTCCGCCCACCAGGCCGCGAAGGCCGCTCTGGAGGAGGACCGCAAGGGTTTTTCCAAGCGGGAGCGGCAGCTGACCCTCAAGGAGAAAGAGCTGCAAAAACGCGAGGAGCAGCGCCTCCAGGCGGATAAGGACCTGGTCGCCCAACGCGAGGCCCTTGAGGAGCGCGAGGGAAACCTGGCCAAGGCGACCGCGAAGTACGACGAAAACGTTGCTGCCCAGAAGATACTTTACGAGCGCGTCGAGCGGCGTTTCGCCGAGAAGAAAAAAGAGGCCGATGATGCCCTCGTGGAGCGCGAGAAGCAATTCCGCAATTCCGCCTCAAGCGCGCCAAGGAAGGCCGTCGCCGAGCGGAGGAGGCTCGCACCGAGGCAGTCCAGAACCTCAACTCCTTGGCCAAGGACGTGGAGGAGCAAGTGGTCCCGGCGATGCAGCGGGCGGCGGAGGCCTCGGACTCTGCCACTGCGGCTCACGTGCTCTCGAAGCAGCGTGAACGCATGTTTGAGGCGTTGGTCGCCCGAGGAAACGAGCTCGCCGCGCAGCTCGGCGCAGACGCGCCGCACACCGACGTTCGAGGCCGTGGTGATGCTGCCATGTACTTGGTCTACTTTGACCAGCTCTTCGAGGCGCTCGAGGGTCCCGTCGCCGAGCTTCGCGAGATGATCGAAGACGAGAGCCGGCAGCTCCTGGGGGTGGTTGTTGATCGCATCTTCACCAACCTCAAGCTCCTCACGCCAGGCTTCGACCTCTCCTCTGTCACAGAAGCTGCTCAAGGCGAGGACGCGTGGCAGGTCTTCGGTTCCCTTCGTGAGCAAGTCGACGCCTTCTGCAACCGCTTCAGGTGCGCGGAGGCCGCGGCTTAAGATAGCGAGGAGGAGGCCTGCTCTGCCGAGGCCGAAGAGGGTGCCACAGAGGAGGCCCCAGGTGGCGCTGCTTCCAGCTGAGCCTTTCCTTATTGCGCCTGCGAGCGCCTGTATCTGAAACAGTTGCGTGTTTAGACTCCTTAAGAGCTTTGGCCTGTAATATACTCTTTATCGCTGTTTAATTCGAGCTTGTTTGCCCCCCGTGAGGTCTCTTTGGACTCAACTTCATGTCTATTTGTTCTCTGCGTCGGTAGGTCCCATCTCTTCGTGCCATGAATCCGCCACTTCGGTATGCAGGAGCAATGACTCCGCAAGGCCGGGGGGAGTTTAGGCCTAGGAGAGGTAAGAGCCCTGAGTCGCGATGCTCAAGCGCCCCCCTTAGACGCGCGAGTAGTCCATGAAGCTTAAGGTAAAGCGAAGTCGCTTGAGGGGCAAACGCGCGCTAGGGAGAGAAAAAACACTCTTAAAGCGTGGGTGCGAGACTTAGCTTCTTGAGGTTTTCGCCCTGCGAAGGCTTATCGCCTAGCGAGGTTGCCCACTTGAGGGGTCGCTCCTGAGGAGGCTTTTCACCTGGCGAGGTTGCCCACTTGAGGGGTCGCTCCTGTGTGCCTCTTTAGGCTTGTGGGGGATTTTTTCCAGCATATGTTAGAGGGGCGAACCCAAACGCTGGAACACGGCTCAAGGGGCTCGTGCGCGCTTATAGGTCCCCTCAGGCGTTCCTTGCGAGGAGAGTAAGTACCAAGGTCCTCTGTAAAGATGCCGTGTTTGTGGGATCTTACCCTCCAGCCAGAGCTCGAACTCTTGGATTTTGCAGTGCTGCTGGTGTGTCATTTGAGCCACTGGCACCGTACTCAGCCTCCGCTCGCGAGGTATGACTATGGAGAGATATAAGCGCACACTCCACAGAGTAATGCGATAATAAAACTCACTAAATACATTTTAAATCGGCGCCGATGCGCTAAGTTCACTTAGGAACGAGATTGAGCCATTAAACATGGTGTTGCTAAGCTAATGTTTCGACCATGTCGAGGCATGGGGACCACCTATTAGTGGCGGCGACTCTCGACGGCCTGAGGTGGCCGTTTTAATTGAGAGCTCGGAGGGTTTTCCCTCGAGTGAAGCCTTTGGTGCTTGGAGGTTTAAGCCGTTGGCTTTTAACCCCTAGAGACATGGATGCTTTGAGGTTTTAGCCGTAGGCTTCCTCTTCCGCTCGCGGTCTCGACGTGACAATGATCACGGGCGTGACAATGATCACGTTTACGTTTTGTTCCTATAGGAGACAAAAATTTTGGGGAGGTTTAAGCCGTGAGCTTTTAACCTCTAGAGACTATGACGCTTGGAGGTTGAGCCGTAGGCTGCCTCGTCTGCTAGGAGTCTCGACGTGACGATGATCACGGGCGTGGCAATGACCACGTTTGCGTTTGTTCTTTTAGGAGACAAAGCACGTTTTTTGAGGTTTAAGCCGTGAGCGTTTTAACCTCGAGAGACTATGACGCTTGGAGGTTGAGCCGTAGGCTGCCTTGTCTGCTAGGAGTCTCGACGTGACAATGATCACGGGCGTGGCAATGACCACGTTTGCATTTGCTCCTTTAGGAGACAAAGCACGTTTTTGGAGGTTTAAGCCATTAGCATTTTAACCTCTAGAGACACAAATGCTTGGAGGTTGAGCCGTAGGCTTCCTCTTCCGCTTGAAATCTCGACGTGACAATGATCACGGGTGTGACGATGATCACTTTTTTAATTTTGTTCCTTGTGGATACAAAGATTTTGTGAGGTTTAAGCCTTGAGCTTTTAACCTTTGGAGACAAAAAGTGCTTGGAGGTTGAGCCGTGGGCTGCCTCTTTCGCTAAATGCCTTGACGTGACTATGATCACGGGTAGAAGTTGCGTAGGTGCATGATGTTCCATGGATTCTTGACGGGGACGCCGTCTTGAGTCTCGAGGCGAGCCGTGCCGGGCCTGGCGATGTGGGTGACCCTGTAGGGGCCTTCCCACATCGAGGACAGCTTGTGGAGGCCTTCCCTGGAGAGGATTCGCCTGAGGACGAGATCGCCTGCCTCCAGGGTGCGCGAGCGCACGTTGCGGCTGTGGTAGCGCCTCAGGTCCTGAAGGTCCTGGCAGCTGCGCAGCAGGCGGAGCTGCTTTATTGTCCCCCTTATCACCAAAACGGCAACGGGGGTGCTTGCGTCACCACGTAGGCGTGGCAGAGGCCATGTGCGTCTCGCCGTACTTCCTTGGCCGCAACGTTTCCCTTCAGGCGCGGGGAGGCCTGAGGGGGGATTCCTGCGGGACTCCCTCGAGGCGAGCTGGTGCCTCAGGAGGGTCCCCTGAGGCGAGGGATCCCGTGAGGCCTTCGTTTCCTCTTCAGGCCCTCGAGGGGAGTTGCCTCTCGAGGGTCCCGCTAGGCTGGGACGCCTGGTCCTCAGTCGATTCGTCCGTCTGGCCCGCGTGCGAGGCCTGGGCGGAATGGGCTCTCCATACCCCAGTTCCCACTGGGCCGACACCGTCGGCGACCAAAAAACCTCAAACAGTGAGGGCGGCCGTACAATGGCGTGGGCGATGGAGCTCCTTGCTTGTCCCTCCTTCTCGACGGGCGACCGGAGACTGGCCGGGGACGGAAATGGCGATGACGATGGAGCTCCTTTGCGCCTTCAATCACCATGCTCTTCGCCCTCAATCCAACTCCTATTTCTCTGTTTTGCTCTGTTCTTGGGGGTTCATCGGAGGTTCTATGGACGGCAGCAGTGAGCCAGGGAAGAAATCCACGTGGGCCCCATCAGCGGTCTCCCTTGATTAAACAAGTGCCATGGCCAAAGCCGACCCCAAGTGCCGACCCCCCGAAATCCCAACCGAGCCGCACACTAGCCGACCCCACAAAATTCAAACCGAGCCGCGCCTGGCCGACCCCACCAGTCAGGCCAAAGGAGGTTGACCAGACGGAAGCAGAGCGTTTGCGCGATATGCGAGCCAGCCAGGGCACATACGAGAGAAACAATGCGAGTATGGCACAGATAGATAAAACTGATGTAGGTAAGGCACAAAACCAATTGCCCCGTAATTCAAAACTTATTATCCCTATTTTGTGTCAATTTTTATTAGCTCATGAGGAAGTATGTGGTGTTACGGATATCAACCTTGTCATTTGCTTTTAGATAGACTTTCACCAACCGGACTAGTGGCATATACATCCGCTTATCCATTAACTTGCAAAAAGAGCTGGCAAATGGGGTGCCCAGTCCCAATTAATTACAACTTTAACCGCTGCATTTTCTTCACATTTTTGACCTGATCTAATCAGCGAAGCAATGATACTAGTTCCAAACTACATGTGTAAACAAAAGAGAAAACATGGATGATATGCCCTTGGGTAGAAATAACGTCCTTCAATGGGAGCCGCTCTTAAGTCTGGTTGACAAGGGGGGTAGAGTGCCCATTACCATCCGTTGACAATGACAAACACCACTCAAAAACTTACTTTTATGCTCTCTAGATAATAAGAAGCTCTAGCAAATGCTTGTATCCCTGCTTCCCTCTGCGAAGGGTCTATCTTCCCCGACATCGCCAACCTCTTCACCGACGACATGGGCGACAACGGGACCTCCAGTGGTGCGGCTGCCGAAGCACTGTACGTGTTCTTGATCTTCCTATATGATATTTCGCTAGAGTTTCTTACTTGTAGTATGTGCTCTAGATTGCATCTATTTATCTACTGTTTTTGTAGATCATATGATTAGTTTAATCTATATTATTCTAGTCATGAATTCTTCACTGTTTTCATGAATTAAATCATATGCTAAATTGTATATGAAAGGGATCGCAGGCAGAAAACAAAGATTTTCCTAACAACGATAGCCTTAAACTAGCCAAGATCTATACTATGCAGATATAGAAGTACAACGGAGATCGGAATGCATACCCTCGTAGACCGAAAGCGGGATTACGATCCGACACAAACGTTGAGGATGAAGACCGATGAAGCCGACCTCAAGGTCGTGTAGTGGAAGTAGACCTCCCAGCACCTCTAGCGCAGCACCTCGCAGGGCGTTACACACGTACGGTGAAGACGACAACCTCCAAAGCTCCAGTCAAGGACGAGCAACGGAAGACTTGGAACGGAACACCAGCAGCGTGGCAGCGGGCTATGGTGGAGAGACCTCCTCTCTTCACGGCGCAACTCCGACAAAGTGAATCACGAAATCGAGAGAGAAACGAGAAATTAATTGGTAAATGAAAAGGCCAGGGGTGCCCCTTCTTATATAGGCTCCCGGGTGGAGCCAACTTGCCAGCCAGGAAATGTAGTGCCCCAACTTTTATTAAAGATGGAACACATGTGTTAAGTTCTAGTCACTAGATCACTGCCAGCACCACAGTACAAAATATAAAGTGTCATTGCATAATTATCAAATTACTACAACGAGATCCAAAAATAGCTAAGTATAGCTTTATTACAAAGTGCATAGCCATGAAGGCTAGCTAGAATATTCAGAGTTCACAACGAAAGCAAATAACAATGAGCCTCATCTTCAAGCATGCGCCACAGCAGGCATGTTGGATGTAGACTCGAGTCCAAACTTATTCTTCATCTGAAGTACATTTACATTTGAACATGCAGCCCCCGAAGGAGGTCAATACCACGAAGTATTGGCAAGTGACTATGGTGGATAATAAACGACAAGTCTAATTCTACATGCATATCTGGCTTGGTGGACTTGGAGGCTATTTTTGCAGAAAGCTAGTTTTCTCCTATCTTTTGTAAAACACTTTTGTTTTTCAAAGACTTGGCACCAAGGGATGAATCCCAAGTGCACCAACAATTCTTTCCTTGGTCAAATTTTACTTCATGAAAACGGTTTTGAGATTCTTCCGTCCATCCTTTTCCAGCTGCTCGAAGTAGTCCATCACCGGGGACACGGCTAAGTACACAGATTGTCGACTCTGCAGAGGATGTGCACTTTCACCTTTAGACTCAATTAAACTAGACATCATATACACGCGGAGTGCATTAAGGAAAGGAGAGAATTGAGACAAGAACTTTCAGAAGAAAAATTCAACCATACTAGCAAGACCCGTTCCACCTACGAACTCTACATCTGCTTGTTAAGCTGACAGGTTGAACTCTCACAACTTAATTGTTCTATACAAATCCCATTGTCAAAAGGTTGCACGGGAAGCATCTAAACTTGGAGGGACTTTGAAATCTCTTTGTTCTTGGGTGGACATCCACAAGTGCACATTTGGGTGACTACCACCATGCTCATGGCCCTAAGTAGAATAGAAATTCATCCTAGGAGACGACAACCACAAGCATAGTATCAAATAGCCACTCAACATAAACCATACCAACCAATGCATCCAGGTGTCCATTTTATGTTTAACACTTAGAAATATTTTCATAACATGGAATGTAAACAATTTTATATCATTGCTAAGCATCTAATAAAACTTTTTACTTGGCTACATGGTAGAGGATGGCTACACACTACTAAGAATTTTGCAAAGCATATAGCTAACTTAGCATAATAAAATAATACAAAATTTTCCTATCATGCACGCTACTCAAAATATTCTACTAATGCATTTAGGAAAATATTGAGTAGTTCATGAATGTCACTTGCCTTGGTAACAGGAGGAGCAAGCATAACAAGAATAACAATCACAAGCAAGTCCTTCCTCCTCTTCACAATCTAGCACAAGATATACATAGAATAAATAAATACACACACATTACAACACTTAAAGCACCAAAACATAAACATGTATGCATGCATAATGTGCTATGAGTAAAGCAATACACACTTATTAACATTTTATACTTTCTGTTATTAAATGCATGAAATATAATTTCTAGGAATTTCTTACTTTAATTATTAATTAAATATTTGGAAAAAAATAGTTAAAATAAAGTTCTACAACTACAAACTTTCATTCTTTTATGAAAAAGTTTTAGAATAAAACAAGTTGAACTTTCTGGTCAGAGGACAATAATGCAAATCTAGAACAATTAAATTTATTAGAAAAGCATTTTTATTATTTAAGTTATGAATTTAAATAGCCGAAATAATATTCTGTTAATTAGACTAATTAAAATTTATCAAAAGGAAAAACAAATGATGCAGAAATAAACTACACGAGCAGGGCTATCCGTGGATATAAAAATTATCAACTTTGGACATACAGATCAAAATATATGAATTTTCCAAGTTTTACATATTTCTGTTTTTATTTACTAAATTCTGCCGAACAATAGAAATAGGAAGGCCTACGTGGCGATCTGTGATTCGCCCGTACCGCTTCGCGCGAATCGTGAACGTTATCCGTCCGATCTAAACAAAAATGGACGCACCAGATCTAAACTAGTCACCGACGAGGATAGGCGGCGCCGGCATGCCGGAAAAACTCCGGCTGCGGCGGAGCCATCGCCAGCGTCGAGCTCTACGGCTAGCAGAAGGGAAACAGAGAGGGATTTTATTACCGATCGATGCGAGCCGACGAGGCGAACTCGATGGCGAGGCAGAGGCTGTCGCGGTGGTCTGCTACCCCCCTGGTTGCTCGCCGGAGTAGAATTGTGGACGGCGGCGCCGGGTCGCGGATGGATGTGTCGATCTGGTGCACGAACCGAGACGGCAAAAAGTCCGTTAGATGCGCACGAGAAAAAGAAGAAGTAGAGGGAGGTTAGAGAGGCACAGGAGGGTTGCAATTTACCAGTGCACGAAGATTGGCTGTGGCGGGAATGGCGAGAAGGCGAGCTCGCAATGGGCAGCCTGGAGGCGATTTTGTTAGGGTTTTCTGGGGCAAAAGGGAGGCGGCAATGCGGGGTATAAGTAGGGGTGCTCCCGGGAAACAAATCGCGGTAATATCGCGTTGATTTGATTCGATTTCGGAACGATCTCCCGACGGGAATCGCGGACGGAGGTTGAAGATCACCTGATAGGTGGGTCCCACCTGTCAGCGTGAGAAGGGGGAAGTGCGGGCTGCTGTTGGGCTGTTCCTGGGCCGATACGCAACATGCGAGCGACAGGGAGAAAATGGGCCGGCTTGGTTTATTCCTCTGCTCTATTTTTTTGTCAAAACAATTTATGTTTTAAAACTCTAATATCAAAAATGATTTTTAAACTCAACTTAAACATTTCAGAAAAATTTATAAAAATATGTTTTAGAAAGGTTATTGAAATTAGAACTTTTTAGAAGTATTTAGACAAATAAATATAATAAGAAATGTTATGAGGAGTTCAAGTACACCTCTTTTATGGGAGATAAATTATTCAAACTTATAATTAAATTTTAATTTATTCGATTTGTGATTTAAATGCAATGACTATATGATGAATGCTGCATGAATGCGAAGTTTTATTTTTTTGAAAAATTTGGGATGTTACAGACTAACCCCCTTAAGAGGAAGCTCGCCCTCAAGCTTCGGAAAGGTCAGCAAATAGGTTAGGATTGTCTTCTCAAAGGTCATCTTCTTGTTCCCAAGTGGCTTCTTCCTCGGTGTGATGATTCCGCTGAACCTTGCAGAATTTGATGGTTTTGGTACGGGTGACTCTTTCTGCTATCTGTAATACCTTGATGGGCTTCTCTTCATAGGTCAGGTCACTCTCCAATTGTACTTCCTTGAGGGGTACAGTATCCTTCGAAGGAACTCCCATCATCTCGGGATGACATTTCTTCAACTGACCGACATGGAACACATTATGGACAACATACAGAACTTCTGGCAGTTCTAACTCATATGCCACTTTGAATGGTCCAATGAACCGTGGTGCTAACTTTCCTTTGTTCCCAAATATTTTTACACCCTGGAGAGGTGACACTCTAAGATAGGCTCTATCACCCACCTCGTAGGTAACTTCTCTACGCTTGGAATCGGCGTAGCTTTTCTGTCGTGACTGTGCTATCTTCAATCTATCTTTTTTCAGCATCCTGGATTAGATCAGGTACAAAGAAACTCCGTTCTCCTACACCAGTCCACAACAATGGGGTAGTGCATTTCTTTCCATATAAAGCTTCAAATGGTACCATCTCAATGCTGGCTTGGTAACTGTTATTGTAGGAGAACTCAACGTAAGGTAGATTATCATCCCAGCTAGATCTATAATCGAGCGCACAAGCTCTTAACATATCTTCTAAAATCTGATTTACTCTTTCAGTCTGACCATCTGTTTGCGGGTGAAAAGTCATACTAAATTCCAATCTGGTTCCCATTGATTCATGCAACTGCTTCCAGAAATGAGATGTGAACTGGGTTCCTCTATCAGACACGATACTCTTAGGAACGCCATGAAGGCACACAATTCTCTTCATGTAAATATCAGCAAACTTAGCACTTGTATAAGTGGTCTTCACGGGTATAAAGTGAGCTATTTTTGGTAGATGGCAAACAATATCCCAAATAGAATCATAACCCGATTTGGTCCTTGGTAATCCTGTGATGAAATCCATTCCAATAGAGTCCCACTTCCAGTCTGGCACTTTGAAAGGTTGGAAAAGTCCTGCTTTTCCGCTTTTACTCGACTGCATACATCACACTTTGAGATATATTCTGCTATCTCCCTCTTTAGATTATTCCACCGAAATCTTTCCTTCACATCCATATACATCTTGGTATTTCCTGGATGAATGGAATAAAGTGTCTCATGGGCTTCTTGCGGAATTAACTTCCTAAGATCAGGGTCATTGGCCACACACACACGTTTTTCAAACCACAAAATTCCTTGCTCATGTTCATGGAATCCCTTAGCTTTTCCTGCTCTCAGATTGACTTTGATTTCTTCTATTTCCTTGTCTCCCTTCTGAGCTTCACGTATTTTGTCCATCAAAGTTGGTTGTATTACTAATGAGGCTACAAAACCTTCTGGTACTACTTCCAATCTGAGGTCCTTGAATGACTTGCATAAATCCTTGGGTATTTCTCCTGCTGTGAGGCCATTCACATATACCTTACGACTCAGGGCATCTGCTACTACATTAGCCTTTCCCGGATGGTATTGGAGACTTAGATTATAATCTTTGATAAGTTCCAACCATCTTCTCTGCCTCATGTTCAATTCCTTCTGAGTAAAAATATACTTCAAACTTCTGTGGTTAGTGAATACTTCACATCTTTTTCCCATCAGATAGGGTCTCCATGTCTTCAGGGCATGTACTACTGAGGCTAACTCGAGATCGTGAGTAGGATAATTTGCTTCATGTTTCTTGAGTTGTCTAGAGGCATAAGATGCCACTCTGCCTTCCTGCATCAATACACTTCCCAGGCCTTGACGTGAAGCATCACAATACACATGGAATTCCTTTTCTAAATCAGGTAAGCATAGAACTGAGGCTGAAACTAGACATTTCTTCAATTCCTGAAAACTGGCTTCACATGCCTCATTCCACTCAAACTTCTTCTCCTTCTTCAATAATTCCATCAAGGCCTTGGCAATCTTGGAAAAGTTTTCAATGAATCTTCGGTAGTATCCTGCTAGACCAAGAAAACTCCATAATTCTCCCACAGTCTCTGGCGGCCCCCAATTAGTTACAGCTGAAACTTTTTCAGGATCCATCGCTATACCCACCTTGGACACCACATGGCCTAGAAATCCGACTTGTTCTAACCAAAACTCACATTTGCTGTATTTGGCATACAACTTATGTTCACGTAATCCCTGCAATACCAGACGCAAATGCTCTTCATGTTCCTTGTGGCTCTTGGAGTAGATTAAAATATCATCGATGAAAACTACCACAAACTTATCTAGAAAATCCATGAACACTTTATTCATCATATTCATGAAATAGGCTGGAGCATTGGTTAATCCAAATGGCATTACTGTGTACTCATAGGAGCCATATCTCGTAACAAATGCAGTCTTGGGTGTATCCATTTCTCTAACTTTCATTTGGAGGTACCCTGATCGAAGATCGATCTTTGAGAAAACACAAGCACCTTCCAGTTGATCAAATAGTTCATTAATCTTGGGTAACAGGTACTTGTTTTTGATAGTTTGCTCATTTATATCCCTGTAGTCCATGACTAGCCTCTGGGTTTGATCTTTCTTTTTAACAAACAAGACTGGTGCTCCCCATGGCGATGGACTTGGACAAATAAATCATTTCTGAATATGTTCCTCCAGTTGCTTCTTGAGCTCTTTCAGTTCATCAACGGCCATAGGATATGGTCTTTTAGCGATTGGTCCACTACCCGATTTCAGTTCGATGAGGAACTCTACATCTCTATCGGGTGGCATTCCCGGTTGTTCTTCTGGGAAAACATCTGGGTATTCCTTGACAATAAGCACATCACCAAGGCTAACCCCCTTAAGATAATTTAGCCTAAGTTTCTTAATTTCGAAGGTTGATCTTAACTTGATCTTCTTTTTCTCTGGGGTGGTGAGGGTGATAACATCCAAGTCTATGATTGCTCTATTTTCACAGTCTGTTGGATAACTGTACTTACCAATTTTTAAGTCTAACTGTCTACACCCAGAATTTACTATGATCTCTCCTCTAGGTGAACTTACTCTAGTAGGTTTTCCTAGACTTTCCTCAGCTAGCCCATGTTTATTTACAAAAGCTCTTGATATGAATGAATGTGATGCTCCAGTATCAAATAAGACTAATGCTGGAAAGGAATTGAGCAAGAACGTACCAATCACATCATCAGGTTCATCATGAACTTCTTCCACATTGATGTGGTTCAATTGTCCCTTCTGGAAATGATTGGGTTTGAAATTTTCATCAGCCTTTCTCTCTGGGCAGTCCGTTGCATAATGCCCCATCTTCTTGCACTTGAAGCAAGTCACATCACCCAATTCTCTCTTCCCTTCATGGTTAGGACGGTGATGACCATTTCCATGATTATGTCCATGGTGATGGTTTCCCTTGAATCCTCCATTATTTCCTTTGTATCCTCCATTGTTTCCTTTGTATCCTCCATTGTTTCCTTTGTATCCTCCATTGTTTCCTTTGTATCCTCCGTTATGGTTATGACCATGATGTTTTTGGCTACTACCGTTGTTGGAGTGATTCCATGGTTTATGCCCACTGCCTTCAGAGGTGTGTTGTCTCTTGTGTATTCCCTCAGAATGAACCTTACTTGCACTGAACTTACTCTTCATGTTCTCTTCCTTTCTTATGTTTTTGTCCAAAGTGATTGCTTGATCCAACAGAGCTTGATAGTTAGGAGCATAGGCAACAAACAAGGGTATCTTCAGTTCTCCCTTAAGTCCATTGAGGAATTTTTCCTTCCTCTTAGCATCGGTGTCAATGTCTTCTGGTGCATACCTGGATAACATACATAAGTCATCCATATACTCCTTCAGAGTTCTACCTCCCTGCCTCAAGCTGCGAAATTCTTCTTTCTTCAGGTTCATTATGCCAGAGGAAATGTGAGCATTGCGAAAACCCTCCTTGAAAGCATCCCAAGTCATGCCCTCTAGAGGACGAGTCACTTGGTAAGTCTCCCACCACAGTACAACGGGTCCTTCCAGCAGGTGTGCAGTGAATCTCACCTTCTCAGCCTCAGAACACTCACAAGTCACTAAGTCCTTGTTGACTGAGCGAAGCCAGTCATCGGCCACTATAGGTTCAGTAGGAGAGGAGAACTTATTAGGCCTAAGCCTTAGGAATCTAGCAAGTCTGTCCACTTGAGGTGGTGGTGGTGGCGGGTTGTGGTTGTTGTTGTTGTTGGTTGCTGCAATGAACTGAGTCATCATAGTCATCAGCTGAGCTTGAGCGGCCATCAGTTGCTGCATGGCATCATTGTTGTCGGGATCACGACGAGGAGGCATATGTGGGGTTTTTCAGCATGGATGAGTAAAAGATAGATAGAACTAAAGAAGGAAAATCCTACGGTGCACAAAACAACCAAGTCAAGCAATCAACAAACAATAAACAACTTAAAACTTTACTTCCTTAGTAATTCGAAAAAGGCATTCTAGGTAGATTAAATAAAACGACAAAGTCTGCAAACACGAACATTCTAACATTGTCACACCACAAGTTGGAGATCAATGTTTTAAAAACGACGAGCTAAATGAGGATATAACATGGTGGTCCAACTACTAAGTCTAAACTTCGTCCATGACGTCTCCTTCATATTCGCCGACCTCCTCGATGGTGATGCATTCCTTCATGAGGATCTCCTTGTAGTCGTTCACCTCCTTCTCCAAAGCTTCATTCTTCTCCTGTAGCATTGTCTTCTCACGCCGCAGAGTCTCGATCGCTTCCTTCTATAGGGCTTCGATCTTCACTTGTAGCATCCTCTTCTCACGGCGTAGAGTCTCGATCAGATCTCGATCAGCTTCGAACTCGATGTTGTTGCTCATGATTTCATCCTTCAAGTTTTTGATCTCCTTGTTCTTGTCTCTAATTCTCTTCTCTTGATTTTGGAACTTCTTCTCTTGAGCCCGGAATTTCTCCTCCTGAGCGTTGGCCACTTCTTCTTGGGCGTCAATCTTCTTTTGAGTCTCCTTAACTTGGGCCATTATTTCATCATTCTTCAGCGGCCCATCGCGCCTATCCTCTTCTAGTAGGCAGAGGTGAATTTCTAAGTCTTGAAGATAAGAGTGCAAGGGATCTGGTTTGTTTTTGTCTTCCTCATTTGCAAGGTAGGGAATCCCATCTTCATCACGTGGGCCTAGGATAGAAAAGTAATGGTCCTTTAACTCCTCCTGGAATTGCCCACAAAGACGTCCTATTAGCTCTTGCGTGACGAGATTAAGTCCTTTCTCCAAGGAGACACTAATCGACTTGTACTGGATGTCTTCGGTCTTGGGTTCAGTCTGGCGCCCGAATTGCATGATGCGAACTCCCCATAAGCCATCCTTGTTGAAGTGCTTCAGCGGACTTGCCTTTATGATGGGTGTTGGAAGCGCCAGTAGTTCCACAACCTCCAGAAGATATCTTCCAAAACGCATGTTCTTGAACTCCTCCACGGTTTGATACTTGAAGAACGACATCCTTAAGTTATAAGAGTAAAAGTTGTTAAAACATAATACATAAGGTAATAAGTACTAGTAATGATGTAAATAAGTACCTTATTCTACAAGGTGATCAACACTATTATCAACTCTTTGTAAATTGGATATTCACTATAGTGAGAGAGACAGACACCCGGCCATCCACTTATATTGTGGAACAAGTCTCATGTACGCGGACATGTAAGGTTAGTCCTGAGCCGCTTCATCTCACTATGCCGCTAGGATCCAACATACTTCAAAGATAGTAATATTATGATCAAAAAGGGGCTTAACCAATCCTAAGGGCTTTAACCTACATGCAACACTTTGCTCTGATACCATTTTGTAGTGCCCCAACTTTTATTAAAGATGGAACACCTGTGTTAAGTGCTAGTCCCTGGATCACTGCCAGCACCACAGTACAAAATATAAAGTATCATAGCATAAGTATCAAATTACTACAACGAGATCCAAAAATAGCTAAGTATAGCTTTATTACAAAGTGCATATCCATGAAGGCTAGCTAGAATATTCAGAGTTCATGTAGCACCCCAACTTTTATTAAAGTTGGAACACCTGTGTTATGTGGTAGTCCCTGGATCACTGCCAGCACCACAGTACAAAATATAAAGTACCATTGCATAAGTATTAAAATTACTACAACGAGATCCGAAATTCATAGCCAAGTATGGCTTTATTACAAGTTGCATAGCCATGAAGGCTAGCTAAAGTTCAGAGTTCACACGAAAGCGAGAATAACATTGAGCCTCATCTTCAAGCATGCGCCACAGGAAGTCATGTTGGGAGTAGACTCGAGCCAAACTCATTCAGCATCAGAATTACCTGCACATTTGAATATGCAGCCCCCGAAGGAGGTCAATACAATAATGTATTGGCAAGTGACTATGGTGGATATAAAACGACAATTCTATTCTATATGCATATTTGGCTTGGTGGAGTTGTAGGCTATTTTGCAGAAAGCAAGTTTTCTCCTATCTTTTGTAAAACACTTTTGTTTCTCAAAGACTTGGCACCAAGGGATGAAGCCCAAGTGCACCAACAATTCTTTCCTTAGTCAAAATTTTACTTCATAAAAACGGTGTTGAGATTCTTCCGTCCATCCTTGTCCAGCTGCTCGAAGTAGTCCATCACCGGGGACACGGCTAACTACTCAGATTGTCGACTCTGCAGAGGTCGTGCACTTTCACCTTTAGACTCAATTAGCCCGAAAATCCTATACACACGGAGTGTATTGAGGAAAGGAGAGAATTGAGACAAGAACTTTCAGAACAAGGATGCAACCATACTAGCAAGACCCGTTCCACCTACCAACTCTACATCTGCTTGTCAAGCTGACAGGTTGCACCCTCACAACTTAATTATTCTAGACAGAGCCCATTGTCAAAAGGCTGCACGGAAAGCTTCTAAACTTGGAGGGACTTGGTAATCTCTTTGTTCCTGGGTGGCCGTCCACAAGTGCACTTCTGGGTAACAAACACCATACTCATGGCCCTAAGTAGAATAGACATTCATCCTAGGCGACGACAACCACAAGCATAGTCCCAAAAGCCACTCAACATAAACCAAACAACCAATTCCACCCAGAAGTGTATTTTAATTTTCAACACTTAGAAGCATGTCTATAACATGGTATACATTTCCATAGCATAGCTAAGCAACTACTAAAAACTTTTCATGGCTGCTTAGGATAAGGGGGTGGCTACACACTACTAGGATATTTGTAAAAATATAACCAATCTTAGCATTATAAAAATAAATCCAAAAATTCCTATCATGCATACTACTCAAAATATACTACTTATGCATATAGAAAAGATGGGATAAAATATGAAGGTCACTTGCCTTGGTAACAGGAGGCACAAGCACAGCAAGAATAACAATCACAAGCAAGTCCTTCCTCCTCTTCACAATCTAACAACAAGCAATACAAAATAATTAAATACAATATGCAACACTTAAAACTCCAAGCATAAATATGTATGCATGAATGATATGCTATGATAATAGGACACACTTATTAATAATTTTTATTTTCTGTCATTAAATGAATCAAATATAATTTCTAGGTATTTCTTATTTTATTTATCAATTAAATAATTTTAAAATAATATAGTAAAACTTTGATTTCTATAATTACAACTTTTATTGTTTTATGAAATCTTCAACTAAGCCATTTATTAATATTTCTGGACAGAGGGAGATAATACAATCCTAAAACAATTAAATTTATTTCTAAATCATTTTTATTATTTAAGTTATTATTTTAATGGCCGAAATACTCCTCTGATAATTATACAATTTATAATTTGTCAAAGGGAAAAACAAATGATGTAGAAATAAACTACATGAGCAGGGCTTTCCAATGACATAAAGTTTATAAATTTTGGACTTACAGATTAAAAGTTATGAATTTTGCAAGTTTTAATAGTTTTCTGTTTTAATTTATAAATTTTATTCAAAATGGAAAAAGAATCGGCCACGCGGCGCGATCTGATTCGTCCGTACCTATTCGACGCGGATCGGCAGCGAGAGCCGTCCGATCTCCTTAATAACGAGCGCTCGGGATTAAATGGATCTAGATCCGTTGGATCTAGATCCAACGGTCCGAAAACGGAGGCCACGCGCGGGCGGCGCGGTTCGCCGGAAAAAAACTTCCGACCACGGCGGCACCACGGCCGGCAATGCACGCACTTGCGTCCTAGGGACCTACGGGATGAATGGGTCTTACCGAGACGTGGAGAAGATCGATGCGGGGACGGTGGCGAGGTGGCGATCTCCGGCGTGAACTCCTCCTCGTGTAATCGCTCGCCGGAGTAGCACGAGGCGGCGGTTCTCCTCGGGCGAGCACGGACACGGCGTTGCACTGCGGAAACGAGTTCAAAACCGTGTCAAAAAGCTTCACAAGGGAAAGTTAAAGCGAGAGGGAGCAACGAGACGACACGGGGTGGCTAGGTTTGCGCGCACGACGAGGTTCTCACCGACGGCGACGGCGGAAGAGCGGGGTCTCTAGCGGCCAGCCCAGGGGCTCTTTGGAGGCGGTGTTTGGGGCAAAACACGGAGGAGCTCGGGGGCTTTTAGTAGGGGAAAACGGCGAGGTAAATGGAGTAGTAAATCGCCGCATTCAAACGAAATCGAATCAGGCGTTTTCGGTCGGAGACGTGGGCGTGATTTGTGGACGAACGACTCCGCGGGGGAGATGACAGGTGGGTCCCACCTGTCAGCGACTGCAAGCGAGAGCGCGGGGCGTTGGGCCGCTGGCAGGCCGTTGCGCTACGCGTGCGCGGCAGATAGCCAACGGGCCGGCCCGTTTTCCTTTTCTTTTTAAATGAAAATAATATCTGTTTTTAAATACTGATTTCAAATATGATTTTTAAACCTATTCAAAACTTTTCAGAAAAATTCATAAAAATATGTTTTGGAAAGGTTATTAAAAATGGGACTTTTTGACATTATACTTGCCCATAAATAAATTTATAACATTTTATTTATTTAAGGAGTTTCAAGTAACCACTTTATGGAATTATAGATTATTTAAATAATTAAATATATAATTTGAAGTTTTTATTTAATATTTTTGTGATGTAGTTTTATGCCTAATGATGAATGATGCATGAATGCAAAGTTTTAAATTTTTGCAAAATTTCGGATGTTACAGTTCACAACGAAAGCAAATACCAATGAGCCTCATCTTCAAGCATGCGCCACAGGCAGACATGTTGGGTGTAGACTCGAGTCCAAACTTATTCTTCATCTGAAGTACCTGCACATTTGAATATGCAGCCCCCGAAGGAGGTAAATACCACGAAGTATTGGCAAGTGACTATGGTGGATAATAAACGACAAGTCTAATTCTACATGCATATTTGGCTTGGTGGACTTGTAGGCTATTTTTGCAGAAAGCTAGTTTTCTCCTATCTTTTGTAAAACACTTTTGTTTTTCAAAGACTTGGCACCAAGGGATGAATCCCAAGTGCACCAACAATTCTTTCCTTGGTCAAATTTTACTTCATGAAAACGGTTTTGAGATTCTTCCGTCCATCCTTTTCCAGCTGCTCGAAGTAGTCCATCACCGGGGACATGGCTAAGTACACAGATTGTCGACTCTGCAGAGGTTGTGCACTTTCACCTTTAGACTCAATTAAACTAGACATCATATACACGCGGAGTGCATTAATGAATGGAGAGAATTGAGACAAGAACTTTCAGAAGAAAAATTCAACCATACTAGCAAGACCCGTTCCACCTACAAACTTTACATCTGCTTGTCAAGCTGACAGGTTGAACTCTCACAACTTAATTGTTCTAGATAAAGCCCATTGTCAAAAGGCTGCACGGGAAGCATCTAAACTTGGAGGGACTTTGAAATCTCTTTGTTCCTGGGTGGCCATCCACAAGTGCACTTTTGGGTGACAACCACCATGCTCATGGTCCTGAGTAGAATATAAATTCATCCTAGGCGACGACAACCACAAGCATAGTCCCAAATAACCACTCAACATAAACCATACCAACCAATCCACCCAAGTGTGCATTTTAAGTTTAACACTTTGAAATATTTCCATAACATGGCATGTAAACAATTTTGTAGCATTGGTAAGCATCTAATAAAACTTTTTATTTGGTTGCATGGTAGAGGATGGATACACACTACTAGGAATTTTGCAAAGCATATAGCTAACTTAGCATAATAAAATAATTCAAAATTTTCCTATCATGCATACTACTCAAAATATTCTACTAATGCATTTAGGAAAATATTGGGTAGTTCATGAATGTCACTTGCCTTGGTAACAGGAGGAGCAAGCACAACAAGAATAACAATCACAAGCAAGTCCTTCCTCCTCTTCACAATCTATCACAAGCAATACATAGAATAAATAAATACACACACATTACAACACTTAAAGCACCAAAACATAAACATGTATGCATGCATGATGTGCTATGAGTAAAGCAAGACACACTTATTAACATTTTATACTTTATGCTATTAAATGCATGAAATACAATTTCCAGGAATTTCTTATTTTAATTATCAATTAAATATTGGAAAACAAAAATGTAAAAATAAAGTTCTACAACTACAAACTTTTATTTTTTTATGATTTTTTTTTCAAATAAAACTCAAGTTGAACTTTATGGTCAGAGGACAATAAAGCAAATCTAAAACAATTAAATTTATTAGAAAAGCATTTTTATTATTTAAGTTATGAATTCAAATAGCCGAAATACTATTCTGATAATTACACGAATTAAAAGTTATCAAAAGGAAAAAAAAACAAATGATTCAGAAATGAACTACACGAGCAGGGCTATCCGTGGATATAAAAATTATGAAATTTGGACTTACAAATCAAAAGATATGAATTTTCCAAGTTTTACATATTTTCTGTTTTTATTTACAAAATTCTGCCGAAAAATAGAAATAGGAAGGGCTATGTGGCGATCTGTGATTCGCCCGTACCGCTTCGCGCGGATCGTGAACGTTATCCGTCCGATCTACAAAAAATGGACGCACCGGATCTAAACTAATCACCGACGAGGACGGGCGGCATCGGCGTGCCGGAAAAACTCCGGCCGCGGCGGAGCCATCGCCGCCGTCGAGCTCTACGACTAGCAGAAGGGAAACAGAGAGGGATTTGATTACCGATCGATGCCAGGCGACGAGGCAAACTCAATGGCGAGGCAGAGGCTGTCACGGTGGTCTGCTACGCCCCTGGTTGCTCGCCGGAGTAGAAAGCCGGACGACAACGTCGGGTCGCGGATGGATAAGTCGATCTGGTGCACGAACCGAGACGACAGCAAGTCCGTTAGATGTGCACGAGAAAAAAAAGAAGCAGAGGGAGGTTAGAGAGGCACGGGAGGGTTGCAATTTACCAGTGCACGAAGATTGGCGGCGGTGGGAATGGCGAGACGGCGAGCTCGCGACGCGCAACCTGGAGGCGATTTTGTTAGGGTTTTCTAGGGCAAAAGGGAGGCGGCGATGCGGGGTATAAGTAGGGGCGCTCCCGGGAAACAAATCGCGGTAATATCGCGTTGATTTTATCCGATTTCAGATCAATCTCCCGACGGGAATCACGGACGGAGGTTGAAGATCACCTGACAGGTGGGTCCCACCTGTCAGCGTGAGAAGGGGCAAGCGCGGGCTGCTGTTGGGCTGTTCCTGGGCCGATACGCAACGCGCGAGCGACAGGGAGAAAATGGGCCGGCTCGGTTTATTTCTCTCCTCTATTTTTTTATCAAAACAATTTCTGTTTTAAAACTCTAATATCAAAAATGATTTTTAAACTCAAATAAAACATTTCAGAAAAATTTATAAAAATATGTTTTAGAAAGGTTATTTAAATTAGAATTTTTTAAAAGTATTTAGACAAATAAATAAAATAATAAATGTTATGAGGAGTTCAAATACACCTCTCTTATGGGAGATAAATTATTCAAACTTATAAGTAAATTTTAATTTATTCTATTTGTGATTTAAATGCCATGACTATATGATGAATGATGCATGAATGCGAAGTTTTAATTTTTTGAAAAATTTGGGATGTTACAGGAAATGTGAGACAATTCCCACATGCCTGGTGCGGCACTGGCTGGTGGCCGGCCCTAGGTGGGCCCCATTTGTCCCAGCTAGGCTGGCCATCCCTCCCCCACCGAATTCCCTAGGGGAATTTTCTTCCCATGGTCCTTCTTTCCACATAAAGGCCCATTTAGGGAAATCAGTCTAAATAAATTCGAAAATAAATATGTAAAATCATATTTAATCATTAATTACACTAATCAATGTCAAACATATTATATATAATTTATTCTTGCTCCGAAAACTAGTTAGTCGCTGCCCGATCTCTATCGGACCATTCCCGAGACGTTCCTGGTGATCTCTTTCCTTTCCGGTTGTCTTGTCGAAACCCCTTAAGTGTGTTACCCTAGCGGTTCGATATAATAACAGACATGATCGAGACCCCTCTCGGATCAATGATTAACTCGTAAGTCTGGACCCCATGAATTAACCCCTGTGATATAACGAATGACTATCATCTATCAAATCTGGACGTCGAGTCTTAAACCTTTTGCCATAGCGATACTTAGTGTGTCCGAGACTCGCTCATGGATATCTCTATACCCAGCAAGATCTCGTTACCGACAACACTATCTTCTACTCGTCTATGATTTCATGTCTCCGTAACCTAGTCACATGCTTGCAAGCTAATTAGACATAATCTCACCGAGTGGGCCCGAGAGTATCTATCCTACTATGCGGACTGGCAAATCACGCTCTTGACCCCTCGTCTCAACTAGCCCTTTCTGATACCCAAAAGTATCACCCTTGTTGTCACACTATATAAGATATGACGTTTGGTGCGACCAAAGTATCTTCCAGGAATAAGAATAATAGTTGATCTCATGGTCGAAGGCGTAATGACCACGTCCTACAAATATGGGAATGTCCATCACATCGTTCTACCAACGATATGACTTGATTGCCAACTGACGCCATGTCACATGATTGGGAAATGTAGCGCCCCAACTTTATTAAAGTTGGAACACCTGTGTTATGTGCTAGACCCTGGATCACTGCAAGCACCACAGTACAAAATATAAGGTACCAATGCATAAGTATTAAAATTGCTACAACGAGATCCAAAAATAATAGCCAAGTATGGCTTTATTACAAGTTGCATAGCCATGAAGGCTAGCTAAAGTTCAGAGTTCACAACGAAAGCGAAATAACATGGAGCCTCATCTTCAAGCATGCGCCACAGGCAGGCATGTTGGATGTAGACTCGAGTCCAACTCATTCAGCATCAGAATTACCTGCACATTTGAATATGCAGCCCCCGAAGGAGGTCAATACAATGATGTATTGGCAAGTGACTATGGTGGATATATAATAACAAGTCTAAAGTCTATATGCATATTTGGATTGGTGGGGTTGGAGGCTATTTGCAGAAAGCAAGTTTTCTCCTATCATTTTGTAAAACACTTTTATTTCTCAAGACTTGGCACCAAGGGATAAAGCCCAAGTGCACCAACAGTTCTTTCCTTAGTCAAATTTTACTTTATGAAAACAGTGTTGAGATTCTTCCGTCCATCCTTGTCCAGTTGCTCGAAGTAGTCCATTTCCGGGGACACGGCTGAGTACTCAGATTGTCGACTCTGCAGAGGTTGTGCACTTTCACCTTTAGACTCAATTAGCCCGAAAATCCTATACACACGGAGTGTATTGAGGAAAGGAGAGAATTGAGACAAGAAATTTTAGAAGAAGGATGCAACCATACTAGCAAGACCCGTTCCACCTACCATCTCTACATCTGTTTGTCAAGCTGACAGGTTGCACCCTCACAACTTAATTATTCTAGACAGAGCCCATAGTCAAAAGGCTGCACGGGAACCTTCTAAACTTGAAGGGACTTGGTAATCTCTTCGTTCCTGGGTGGCCGTCCACAAGTGCGCTTCTGGGTAACAAACACCATACTCATGGCCATGAGTAGAATAGACATTCATCCTACGCGACGAAAACCACAAGCATAGTCCCAAAAGCCACTCAACATAAACCAAACAACCAATTCCACCCAGATGTGTATTTAAACTTTTAACACTTAGAAACATTTCCAAAACAGGGTAAACATTTTTATAGCATAGCTAAGCAACTAATGAAACTTTTCATGGCTGCATAGGAGAAGGGGTGGCTACACACTACTAGGATATTTGTAAAATACAAACTAACTTAGTATTATAGAATAAATCCAAAATCCTATCATGCACACTACTAAAAATATACTATTTATGCATATAGAAAATATGGGATATAGTATGAATGTCACTTGCCTTGGTAACAGGAGGAACAAGCACATCAAGAATAACAATCACAAGCAAGTCCTTCCTCTTCTTCACAATCTAGCACAAACAATGAATAAAATAAATACCAACACAAAACCATCCCAACACCAAACAAAATCATGTATGCATGAATGATATGCTATGATAATAGGACACACTTATTAATAATTTTTATTTTCTGTCATTAAATGAATGAAATATAATTTCTAGGTATTTCTTATTTTATTTATCAATTAAATAATTTTAAAATAATATAGTAAAACTTTGATTTCTATAATTACAACTATTATTGTTTTATGAAATCTCCAATTAAGCCATTTATTAATATTGCTGGACAGATGGAAATAATACAATCCTAAAACAAGTAAATTTATTTCTAAATCATTTTTATTATTTAAGTTATTATTTTAATGGCCGAAATACTCCTCTGATAATTATACAATTTATAATTTGTCAAAGGGAAACACAAATGATGTAGAAATAAACTACATGAGCAGGGATTTCCAATGACATAAAGTTTATCAATTTTGGACTTACAGATTAAAAGTTATGAATTTTGCAAGTTTTAATAGTTTTCTGTTTTAATTTCTAAATTTTATTCGAAATAGAAAAAGGATTGGCCACGCGGCGCGATCTGATTCGCCCGTACCGGTTCGACGTGGATCGCGATCTAGAGCCGTTAGATCTAAATGAAAACAGACGCGCCAGATTAATCACAGAGATGAAAATTAAGATTAAAACAGATCCATTGGATCTAGATCCAACGGTCTAGGACGCGTTGACCTAACGCGTGCGGCGCGAGTCACCGGAGACGCGGGGGGCGCGACGGAGCCATTGACGGCGTTTGCGCTTACGGAGTTCTACGACTCTAGGAGAAAAACGGAGCTCACCGGGGGATGCGTGACGTCGAGGGGAAGGCAGTGGCGTGGTGGCGATGACCGGAGCGTCCTCGTCTCCCCGGAAGAGCTCGCCGGAGTTGCGCGCGGCGACGGTTCTTCTCGGTCGTGGACGGAGGCGGGGTTTCGCTGCAAAAACACACGCCCCACCGTGTCAAATCGATGCGCACGGCTAACATGAATCGAAAGGGGGTGGAGAGGAGGTCCGAGGGGGCCGGAGTTGCTCGGGCGGCGGAGTTCTTACCGACGGTGACGGCGGACTCGCGAGAGCTCGAGCGGGCAGCCTAGGGGCTCTCGGGAGAAGTGGTTTGGGGCAATCGGACGAGAGCGGGGAGGGCTATTAGTAGGAAGAGGATGCGAGATAAATGGGGCAGTAAATCGTCCATAATCGTGCGTATCAAATCGGCATTTTCGGTCGGGGTCGGGGGCGTGATTTGGGGACGAACGTTTCCGCGGGGGTGATGACAGGTGGGTCCCACCTGTCAGCGACTGCGAGCGAGAGAGAAGGGCGCTGGGCCGCTGGCGGGCTGATACGCTACGCGTGCGCGGCAGATAGCCAACGGGCCGACCCGATTTCCTTTTCTTTTTGAATGAAATTAATATCTGTTTTTAGATACTGATTTCAAATATGATTTTTAAACCTATTAAAAACATTTCAGAAAAATTCATAAAATTATGTTTTGGAAAGGTTATTAAAAATGGGACTTTTTGACATTATACTTGCCCATAAATAAATTGATAACATTTTATTTATTTAAGGAGTTTCAAGTAAACACTTTATGGAATTATAGATAATTTAAATATATAATTTGAAGTTTTTTATTTAATATTTTTGTGATGTAGTTTTATGCCTAATGATGAATGATGCATAAATGCAAAGTTTTAAATTTTTGCAAAATTTGGGATGTTACAGACTAACCCCCTTAAGAGGAAGCTCGCCCTCGAGCTTCGGAAAGGTCAGCAAATAGGTGTGGATGGTCTTCTCGGAGGTCATCCTCTCGTTCCCAGGTGGCTTCTTCGTCGGTGTGATGATTCCATTGGACTTTACAAAACTTGATGATTTTGGTACGGGTGACTCTTTCTGCGGTCTGCAATATCTTGATGGGTTTCTCTTCGTAGGTCAGGTCACTCTCCAATTGTACTTCTTCGAGGGGTACAATATCCTTTAAGGGAACTCCCATCATCTCGGGGTGACATTTCTTCAGTTGACTGACATGGAACACATTATGAACCGCAGACAGGGCTTCTGGTAGTTCTAACTCATATGCCACTTCACCTTTGCGAGAAAGAATTTTGAATGGTCCGATGAATCGAGGTGCTAGATTTCCTTTAATTCCAAACCTCTTTACACCCCTGAGTGGTGACACTCTGAGATAGGTTCTATCACCCACCTCGTAGGCGACTTCTCTACATTTAGAATCCGCGTAGCTTTTCTGGCGTGACTGTGCTATCTTTAATCTATCTTTAATTAATGTGACCTTCTCTTCAGCTTCTTGGATTATAGCAGGTCCAAAGAACTTCGTTCTCCTACACCACTCCACAACAATGGGGTTGTGCATTTCTTCCCATATAAAGCCTCAAATGGTGCCATCTCAATGCTAGCTTGGTAACTGTTATTGTAGGAGAACTCGGCATAGGGTAGATTGTCATCCCAACTAGACCCATAATCAAGCGCACAAGCTCTTAACATATCCTCTAAAATCTGATTTACTCTTTCAGTTTGACCATCTGTTTGCGGGTGAAATGTTGTACTGAATTCCAATCTGCTTCCAAAAATGGGATGTGAACTGGGTCCCTCTATCGAACACGATACTCTTGGGAATGCCGTGTAGGAACACAATTCTCTTCATGTAAATATCGGCTAGCTTTGCGCTGGTATAGGTGGTCTTCACGAGTATAAAGTGAGCTATTTTGGTTAAGCGACAAACAATAACCCAAATAGAATCATACCTGATCTGGTCCTTGGTAACCCGGTGATGAAATCCATCCCGATAGAATCCCACTTCCAGTCCGGTACCTTCAAAGGTTGCAAAAGTCCTACTGGTTTCTGATTCTCAGCCTTTACTCGACTGCATACATCGCACTTAGCGATATATTCTGCTATCTCTCTTTTCAGATTGTTCCACCAAAATCTCTCCTTCACATCCATATACATTTTGGTATTTCCTGGATGAATGGAATAAGGTGTTTCATGGGCTTCTTGCAGAATTAACTTCCTAAGATCAGGATCATTTGCCACACATACAGGTTTTTCAAACCACAAGGTTCCTTGCTCATCTTTATGAAATCCCTTGGCTTTTCATGCTCTCAGATTGACTTTGATTTCTTCAATATCTTTGTCTCCCTTCTGAGCTTCACGTATCTTGTCCATCAAATTTGGTTGTACTACTAACGAGGCTACAAAACCATCTGGTACCACTTCCAATCGGCGGTCCTTGAATGCCTTGCATAAATTCTCAGGTATCTCTCCAGCCGTGAGGCCATTCACATAAACCTTACGGCTCAGGGCATCAGCTACTACATTAGCCTTTCCAGGATGGTATTGAAGACTTAGATCATAATCCTTGATAAGTTCTAACCATCTTCTCTGCCTCATGTTCAATTCTTTCTGAGTGAAAATATACTTCAAACTTTTGTGGTCAGTGAACACTTCACATCTTTTTCCCATTAGGTAGGGTCTCCAAGTTTTCAGGGCATGTACCACTAAGGCTAACTCGAAATCATGAGTGGGATAATTTGTTTCATGTTTCTTGAGCTGTGTAGAGGCATAAGATGCCACTCTGCCTTCTTGCATCAACACACTTCCCAGGCCTTGGCGTGAAGCATCACAGTATACTTGGAATTCTTTCTCTAAATCAGGTAAGCATAGAACTGGGGCTGAAACTAGACGTTTCTTCAACTCCTGAAAACTGGCTTCGCATGCGTCAGTCCACTCAAATTTCTTCTCCTTCTTTAATAATTCAGTCAGTGCCTTGGTAATTTTGGAAAAGTTTTCTATAAATCTTCGGTAGTATCCTGCTAGACCAAGAAAACTTCCTAATTCTCCAACATTCTTTGGTGGCTCCCAATTGGTTACAGCTGAAACGTTTTCAGGATCCACTGCTATACCCTCCTTGGATATTATGTGTCCTAGGAATGCGGCTTGTTCCAACCAAAATTCACACTTGCTGAATTTGGCATATAACTTATGTTCACGTAGTCTCTGCAATACTAGGCGCAAATGCTCTTCATGTTCTTTGTGACGCTCGGAGTAGATCGGAATGTCATCTATGAACACTACCACAAACTTGTCTAGAAAATCCATGAACACTTTATTCATCATATTCATGAAATAAGCTGGAGCATTGGTTTATCCAAATGGCATTACTGTGTACTCATAAGAGCCATATCTTGTAACAAACGCTGTCTTTGGTATATCCATTTCTCTAACCTTCACTTGGAGATAACCTGATCGAAGATCAATCTTGGAGAAGACACATGCACCTTTCAGTTGATCAAATAATTCGTTTATCTTGGGTAACGGATACTTGTTCTTGATGGTGTGTTCATTTATATCCCTGTAGTCCGTGACTAGTCTCTGGGTTTGATCTTTCTTTTTGACACATAGAACTGGCGCTCCCCAGGGCGAAGAACTTGGACGGATAAATCCTTTCAGAAGGTGTTCTTCCAGTTGCTTCTTGAGTTCTTTCAGTTCATCGACGGCCATAGGGTAAGGTCTCTTAGCTATTGGTCCGGTACCCGGTTTCATTTCAATGAGAAATTCCACATCTCTATCGGGTGGCATTCCCGGTAATTCTTCTGGGAATACATCTGGGTACTCTTGGACAATCAGCACATCACCAAGGCTAAGCCCCTTAAGAGAATTTAGCCTAACTTTCTTAAGTTCGAAAGTTGATCTGAATTTAATCTTTTGTTTTTCTGGGGTGGTGTTGGTGATAGCTCTATTTGCACAGTCTATGATCACTTCAAAACAGGTCATCCAATCCATTCCGATGATAACATCCAAACCTAGGGTTTCTAGGATGACTAAGAGTGCTGTGAAAAGATATTTTCCAATCCTTAAATCTATCTGCCTACATCCCGAATTTACTATCATCTCACCCCCAGGTGAACTCACTCTAATAGGTTTTCCTAAGCTTTCCTCGGCTAGCCCATGCTTGTTTACAAAAGATCTTGATATGAATGAATGCGATGCTCCAGTATCAAATAGGACTAATGCAGGAAAGGAATTGAGCATGAACTTACCAATCACAGCATCAGGTTCATCATGACCTTTTTCCACATTGATGTGATTTACTTGCCCCTTCTGGAAAGGATTGGGCTTGGAATTTTCATCAACCTTCCTCTCTGGGCATTCAAATGCATAATGTCCCGTCTTCTTGCACTTGAAGCAAGTCACATTAGACAAGTCTTTCTTCCCTTCATAGTTAGGACGGGGATTACCATTCCCATGATTTTGGCCATGGTGATGGTTTCCCTTGAACCCACCATTATTTCCTTTGTATCCTCCATTGTGGTTATGACCATGATGCTTTTGGCCACTACCACTGTTGGAGTAGTTCCAGGGTTTATGGCCACTGACTTCAGAGGTGTGTGGTTTCTTGTGTGTCCCTTCAGAGTTACCTTTACTTGCACCGAACTTCCTCTTCCTATTATCTTCCTTTCTTATGTTATTGTCCAGAGTGATTGCTTGATCCAGCAGAATTTGATAGTTAGGAGCATATGCCACAGACAAGGGTATCTTCAGTTCTCCCCTAAGTCCATTAAGGAATTTGTTCTTCCTCTTAGCATCAGTGTCGATGTCCTCTCGTGCATACCTTGATAGCATACAGAAGTCATTCATATACTCCTTCAGAGTTCCTTCTTCAGATTCATTATGCCAGAGGAGATGTGAGCATTGCGGAAACCATCCTTGAACGCATCCCAAGTCATGCCCTCCAAGGGATGGGTCACTTGATAGGTCTCGCACCACATGGCAGCAGGTCCTTCCAATAGGTGTGCAGTGAACCTCACCTTTTCTGCCTCAGAACACTCACAGGTTACTAAGTCCTTGGTTACCGAACGGAGCCAGTCATCCGCCACTATTGGTTCAGTAGCAGAGGAGAACTTATTAGGTCTAAGCCTGAGAAATCTTGCAAGTCTGTCCATTGGAGGTGGTGGTGGGGGGTGGTTGTTATTGTTGTTATTGTTTTTGTTGTTGGTTGCTGCAATGAACTGGGTCATCATAGTCATCAGTTGGGCTTGAGCTGCCATCAGCTGTTGCATAGCTTCGTTGTTGTCGGTATCACGACGTGGAGGCATCTGTGGGGTTTTAGCATGGATGAGTAAAAGATAGATAGAACTATAAGGAGGAATCCTACCCATGCACAACACAATCAAGTCAAGCACACATCAACAACACACCACTTATAAAACAATCAACAAATAAATCAAAACCTTTGGCTTAAGGAAAGCGATATAAAAGTTTGGAAAACAAACTCACGAGGTTCCGAGGATACAAGGGAAAGTACTGCCTTACCACAAGTTGGTAGGTCAATACAAAGCTAAGATAACGATGAGGTGTATGATAAATGGTGGTCTCACTAACTAACTACTAGACCATGACATCTTCTTCCTCTTCAATTTCCTGAATCTCGATCCCTTCATTGGCGAGTACATCCTTGAGTTCCTTTACTTCTTTCTCTAGGGAAGAGTTCTTTTCTTGCGGCTCCCTCTTCTCAGTACGAAGCCTTTTGATCAAGTCACTATCAGTCTCGAACTCGACTTCATTGCTCTCAAGTTCTGCCTTTTGTTCCCTGATAGTCTTGTTCTTCTCTTGAACTCTTTTCTCCTGCCTCCTGTACTTCTCCTCTTGTGCAGCGAACCTCTCTTCTTGTGCCTTAGTCACTCCTCTTGAGCCTTCACCTTCTCTTCGTTCTCCTTAAGTAAGGCACATAGCTCATCGTTCTTCAGGAGCTCGGTGCGTCGATCTTCATATAGTTCAGTGACAAGGATTTCCAGCTCCTAGAAATAAAGACTAAGGGGTTTTGCCTTGCCTCTTTCTCCGACATCATACAGGTAAGGTTCTCCATCCTCGTTTCTCCTTCCAAACAAAATGGAGTAATGGCCCCTCAACTATGTGCTGTAGCGTCCGCAGAGGCGCCCAATCAAATCTTGCATGACTAGATTGAGTCCTTTATCTTTGGAGTCGCTAACCATTTTGACCTCCAATGGGGGCTCTTCTCCACGTCCTGCCTGAGTTGCTTTTATTCCCCAGCAACCCTCTTTGTTAAACTTCTTCAGGATGAAGCCCTTGACTTGGGGTAGTGGTAACCCCATCTTCTCGCCGATGTCGAAAAGGTAACAGCCAAAACGAGTGTTCTCGAAGTCCTCCGCGGTGGTGAAGTGGAAACTCGTCATCCTTTAGGTAGAAAGAAAGGAATTAAAACAAGAATTGCATAAGATAAGGGAGTACTAGTCATGGTATGTATTATTAATTTAGAAGGATACTAAGTCAAAATCTTAAGGTGATCAACAGATATTAACAACTCTTCGTAAATTGGATTTTCACTATAGTGAGAGAGACAGACACCCGGCTAGCCACTTATATTGTGGAACATGTCTCATGTACGCGGACATGTAAGGTTTGTCCCTGGCCGCTTCATCCCACTATGCCGCTAGAATCCAACATACTTCAAAGATGGTAACATAATGACCAAAAGGGGCTTAACCAATCCTAGGGGCTCGAACCTACAGGCAACACATCGCTCTGATACCATTTTGTAGCGCCCCAACTTTTATTAAAGTTGGAACACCTGTGTTATGTGCTAGTCCCTGGATCACTGCCAGCACCACAGTACAAAATATAAGGTACCAATGCATAAGTATTAAAATTGCTACAACGAGATCCAAAAATAATAGCCAAGTATGGCTTTATTACAAGTTGCCTAGCCATGAAGGCTAGCTAAAGTTCAGAGTTCACAACGAAAGCGAAATAACATGGAGCCTCATCTTCAAGCATGCGCCACAGGCAGACATGTTGGGTGTAGACTCGAGTCCAACTCATTCAGCATCAGAATTACCTGCACATTTGAATATGCAGCCCCCGAAGGAGGTCAATACAATGATCTATTGGCAAGTGACTATGGTGGATATATAATGACAAGTCTAAAGTCTATATGCATATTTGGCTTGGTGGGGTTGGAGGCTATTTGCAGAAAGCAAGTTTTCTCCTATCATTTTGCAAAACACTTTTATTTCTCAAGACTTGGCACCAAGGGATAAAACCCAAGTGCACCAACAGTTCTTTCCTTAGTCAAATTTTACTTTATGAAAACAGTGTTGAGATTCTTCCGTCCATCCTTGTCCAGTTGCTCGAAGTAGTCCATTTCCGGGGACACGGCTGAGTACTCAGATTGTTGACTCTGCAGAGGTTGTGCACTTTCACCTTTAGACTCAATTAGCCCGAAAATCCTATACACAAGGAGTGTATTGAGGAAAGGAGAGAATTGAGACAAGAACTTTCAGAAGAAGGATGCAACCATACTAGCAAGACCCGTTCCACCTACCATCTCTACATCTGCTTGTCCAGCTGACAGGTTGCACCCTCACAACTTAATTATTCTAGACAGAGTCCATTGTCAAAAGGCTGCACGGGAAGCTTCTAAACTTGGAGGGACTTGGTAATCTCTTCGATCGTGGGTGGCCGTCCACAAGTGCGCTTCTGGGTAACAAACACCATACTCATGGCCCTAAGTAGAATAGACATTCATCCTAGGCGACGACAACCACAAGCATAGTCCCAAAAGCCACTCAACATAAACCAAACAACCAATTCCACCCAGATGTGTATTTAAACTTTTAACACTTAGAAACATTTCCAAAACAGGGTAAACATTTTTATAGCATAGCTAAGCAACTAATGAAGCTTTTCATGGCTGCATAGGAGAAGGGGTGGCTACACACTACTAGGATATTTGTAAAATACAAACTAAGTTAGCATTATAGAATAAATCCAAAATCCTATCATGCACACTACTCAAAATATACTAATTATGCATATAGAAAATATGGGATATAGTATGAATGTCACTTGCCTTGGTAACAGGAGGAACAAGCACAGCAAGAATAACAATCACAAGCAAGTCCTTCCTCTTCTTCACAATCTAGCACAAACAATTAATAAAATAAATACCAACACAAAACCATCCCAACACCAAACAAAATCATGTATGCATGAATGATATGCTATGATAATAGGACACACTTATTAATAATTTTTATTTTTTGTCATTAAATGAATGAAGTATAATTTCTAGGTATTTCTTATTTTATTTATCAATTAAATAATTTTAAAATAATACAGTAAAACTTTGATTTCTATAATTACAACTATTATTGTTTTATGAAATCTTCCATTAAGCCATTTATTAATATTTCTGGACAGAGGGAAATAATACAATCCTAAAACAAGTAAATTTATTTCTAAATCATTTTTATTATTTAAGTTATTATTTTAATGGCCGAAATACTCCTCTGATAATTATAAAATTTATAATTTGTCAAAGGGAAAAACAAATGATGTAGAAATAAACTACATGAGCAGGGCTTTCCAATGACATAAAGTTTATCAATTTTGGACTTACAGATTAAAAGTTATGAATTTTGCAAGTTTTAATAGTTTTCTGTTTTAATTCTAAATTTTATTCGAAATAGAAAAAAGATCGGCCACGCGGCGCGATCTGATTCGCCCGTATCGGTTCGACGTGGATCGCGATCTAGAGCCGTTAGATCTAAATGAAAACGGACGGGCCAGATTAATCGCAGAGACAAAAAATTAAATTTAAAACGGATCTGTTGGATCTAGATCCAACGGTCCAGGACGCGTTGACCTAACGCGGGAGGCGCGAGTCGCTGGAGACGTGGGGGGGGGGGGGGGGGCGCGACTGAGCCATTGCCGGCGTTTGCGCTTACGGAGTTCTACGGCTCTAGGAGAAAAATGGAGCTCACCGGGGGATGCGTGACGTCGAGGGGAAGGCAGTGGCGCGGTGTCGATGACCGGAGCGTCCTCGTCTCCCCGGAAGAGCTCGCCGGAGTTGCGCGCGGCGATGGTTCTTCTCGGTCGTGGACGGAGGCGGGGTTTCGCTGCAAAAACACACGCCCCACCGTGTCAAATCGATGCGCACGGCTAACATGAATCGAAAGGGGGTGGAGAGGAGGTCTGAGGGGGCCGGAGTTGCTCGGGCGGCGGAGTTCTTACCGACGACGACGGCGGATTCGCGAGAGCTCGAGCGGGCAGCCTAGGGGCTCTTGGGAGGAGTGGTTTGTGGCAATCAGACGAGAGCGGGGAGGGCTATTAGTAGGGAGAGGATGCGAGATAAATGGGGCAGTAAATCGTCCATAATCGTGCGAATCAAATCAGCGTTTTTGGTCGGGGTCTGGGGCGTGATTTGGGGACGAACGTTTGCGCGGGGGTGATGAAAGGTGGGTCCCACCTGTCAGCGACTGCGAGCGAGAGAGGGGCGCTGGGCCGCTGGCGGGCTGATACGCTACGCGTGCGCGGCAGATAGCCAACGGGCCGGCCCGATTTCCTTTTCTTTTTAAATGAAATTAATATATGTTTTTAGATACTGATTTCAAATAGGATTTTTAAACCTATTCAAAACATTTCAGAAAAATTCATAAAAACATGTTTTGGAAAGGTTATTAAAAATAGGACTTTTTGACATTATACTTGCCCATAAATAAATTGATAACATTTTATTTATTTAAGGAGTTTCAAGTAAACACTTTATGGAATTATAGATTATTTAAATATATCATTTGAAGTTTTTTATTTAATATTTGTGTGATGTAGTTTTATGCCTAATGATGAATGATGCATGAATGCAAAGTTTTAAATTTTTGCAAAATTTGGGATGTTACAGGAAACCTCGATCATCAATCGCACAATGAACTTGTCTTAGTAGAGGCTACTAGGGACCTGTTTGTTATGTATCACACGTGTATTAATGTTTCCGCTTAATCCAGTTATAGCATGACACAAAACGTATTATGAACAAATGAGATCTGATAAATAAATCATTTTATTAATTGCCTCTAGGGCATATCTCCTTCAGTCTCCCACTTGCACTAGAGTACAAATTAATCTAGATTACTACTTGGTCAAAGCTTAACACCCATAGCTCCTTGGTGCTTTTCATGCTTATATAGCGGAAGATGCTTCATCAGGGGATCTACCACATTTAGATCCATATGCACTTTGCAAATCTTCACATCGCCTCCCTGTACATACTGTCGTATCACATGGAAGCATCGGAGAATGTGTTTGGCGGTTGAGTGAGACCTTGGTTCCTTCGCGTTAGCAATAGCACCCGTATTGTCGCAGAAGAGGATCACGGGGTCTTGCGCGCTTGGGAACACTCCAAGTTCAATGATGAACTTCCTCAACCACACAGCTTCATTCGCGGCTTCGCAAGCAGTGATGTACTCCGACTCCATTGTAGATTTCGCGACGATGGGTTGCTTCCCACTTATCCAGCACACGACGCCTCCATTCACCTTGAACACATAACCTGTCTGTGACTTAGAGTCATCGGGGTCTGACCAGAAACTTGCATCAACGTAACCTGTTATGCTAAGTTCTTCATCACAACCACCATAGACAAGGAACATTTTGTTTGTCTTCTTGAGATACTTAAGAATGCTCTTAACAACAATCTAATATTCTGTAGCGCCCCATCTTTAAATAAAGATGGAACACCTGTGTTATGTGCTAGTCCCTGGATCACTGCTAGCACCACAGTACAAAATATATAGTATCATTGCATAAGTATCAAAATACTACATCGAGATCCAAAAATAGCCAAGCATGGCTTTATTACAAAGTGCATAGTCATGAAGACTAACTAAAATATTCAGAGTTCACAACGAAAATAAAAGCAATGGGCCTTCTCTTCTAGCATACGCCACGAGCAGACATGTTGGGTGTAGAATCGAGTCCAAACTTACTCCTCATCAGAATTACCTGCACATTTGAATATGCAGCCCCCGAAGGAGGTCTATACAATGAAGTAGTGGCAAGTGACTATGGTGGATAAATTATGACAAGTCTAATTCTATATGCATATTTGGCTTGGTGGAGTTTGTAGGCTTTTTTGCAGAAAGCCAGTTTTCTCCTATCTTTTGTAAAACACTTTTGTATCTCAAAGACTTGGCACCAAGGGATGAAGCCCAAGTGCACCAATAATTCTTTCCTTAGTCAAATTTTACTTTACGAAAACCATGTTGAGATTCTTCCGTCCATCCTTGTCCAGTTGCTCGAAGTTGCCCATCACCGGGGACACGGCTGAGTACTCAGTTTGTCGACTCTGCAGAGGTTGTGCACTTTCACCTTAAGACTCAATTTGTCCGAGAAATCCTATACACGCGGAGTGTATTATGGAAAGGAGAGAACTGAGACAAGAACTTTCAGAAGAAGAATGCAACCATACTAGCAAGACCCGTTCCACCTATCAACTCTACATCTGCTTGTCAAGCTGACAGGTTGCACTCTCACAACTTAGTAGTTCTAGACAGAGCCCATTGTCAAAAGGCTGCACGGGAAGCTTCTAAACTTGGAGGGACTTAGTAATCTCTTTGTTCCTGGGTGGCCGTCCACAAGTGTAATTCTGGGTGACAACCACCATACTCATGGCCCTAAGTAGAATAGAAATTCATCCTAGGCAAAGACAACCACAAGCATGGTCCCAAAAGCCACTCAACATAAACCAAACAACCAATTCCACCCAGAAGTGCATTCAAAGTTTTAACACTTAGCAATAATTCTATAACATGATAAGTAAACTCCTTTATAGCATAGCTAAGCATCTAATAAAACTTTTGGTGGCTGCATGGGGAGGGATGGCTACTCACTACTAGGATATTTTCAAAGTGTAAACTAACTTAACATTATAAGATAGTATCAAAATTTCCCTATCATGCATACTACTCAAAACTCTACTAATAATGCATATAGAAAACATAGGATAGATTATGAATGTCACTTGCCTTGGTAACAAAGGGAACAAGCACAGCAAGAATAACAATCACAATGACCTTCCTCCTCTTCACAATCTAGAGACAAATAATAACACTCAATAAACAAACAAGCATAACACTTAGAATATCAATACAAAAATATGTATGCATGCTTAATACGCAATGAACTTAACAAGACCAATTAATTACTATTTTAAATTCTCTGTTATTCATGCATGAAAATGCAATGATCAATATTTTAATATTTTATTTAATCATTTAAAATATTGAGTATATTAGTAGTTTTAAGTTCTAAAAACAATTTCTTTTAAGTCTATTTTGAGAAGTTTCGAATAAAACTCATGTTGCACTTTCTGGACAGAGGGCATTATAACTCTCTAAAACAACTGGATTTATTTGGAGAGAAAATTTATTAATTAAGTTATAGATTTAATATCCGAAAGTTAAACAATTTAATTTCGCCATTTAATATGCACTAAAAGGATAAACTAATGAAACCATATTAAACTACACGAGCAGAGCTTCACGTGGATATAAAATTCATCAAATTTGGATGAACATATCAAAAGATATGATTTTTACAAGTTTGTGTTGATTTCTGTTTTTAAAACAATTTCTCTGCGAAAATAGAAAATAGAAACGCCACGCGGCGCGCTCTGATAGGGCGATACCGGTTCGCCGCGGATCGGCGCGACAGCCGTCCGATCTAATTTAAATCGCATGCTCCAGATCCACCCGATCTAGATCCATTGGATCTAGATCCGACAGCCAGGATTAGAAGGGGGCAGACGAGCGGCGCGGTTCGCCGGCGATCCTGTGCCCGCGGCGGCGCCATCGTCGGCAACGCTTGACCTCGTGTTCTACGGCTAAGGGGAGAGGGAAACACGTACCACTGGACGCGGATTGTCGTGGCGAACTTGATGGCGTGGCAGACGCGGTCGAGATGGCCCTTCTCCTCCTCTGCGAGCTCGTCGGAGATGCGCGGCGGACGGCGGCGTCGGTCGTCGCAGGATCAGCCGCCCTGGTGCACAAGAGAACGCCGGAGCAAGTCCATTAGACGCGTACGGAGACGGGGAGGCGCAGAGGGGGTGTGGGGATGAAGCTCGGGTGCTGGACTCACCGGAAAGATGCAAAGTACGGCGGCGGCAATGTCGGCGATGAACTCGCGATTTTGGTGAGTTTCGGTTAGGGTTTTGGACGCGGGAGACGGCGGCGGAGGGGGGGTTTATATGGGGACGTAGGGGACCGATTAAACCGCGAGTTAACAACGGATTTTGATCCGATTCGATATAGGGTTCGGTAGAAATCGTGTTCTTCACGATGAAGGAGATGACGTGCGGGCCCCGGCTGGCAGCGAGAGAGGGAGTGAGGTGGGCTGGTCGCAGGCCGTTAGCTCGTGCGCGCGCGGCGGATAGCGAGGGAAAGAAGTGGGCTTCGGCCCAGTTGGGTCGTCTCCTCCCTTTTTTTTTAACAAAACATTTTCTGATTTAAAACCTTTAATTCAAATTTGATTTTTAAAACTTATCAAAACATTTCAGAAAAATTCATAAAAATATGTTTTGAAAAGCTAATTTAATTTATGATTTTTTGATATCATTTTGTTAAATAAATAAAATAATTAAATACAGATTTGTATGAGGAGCTCAAATAAACCTCTTTAATGAAAACAATTCTATTTAACATTATAATTAAAATTCAATTTACTCCTTATGTGATTTCAATGCCATACTTTTATGATGCATGATGCATGAATGCAAAGTTTTAAATTTTTGAGAAATTTGGGATGTTACAGACTAACCCCCTTAAGAAGAAGCTCGCCCTCGAGCTTCGGAAAGGTCAGCAAATAGGTGTGGGTGGTCTTCTCGGAGGTCATCCTCTCGTTCCCAGGTGGCTTCGTCTTCGGTGTGATGATTCCACTGGACCTTGCAAAACCTGATGGTTTTGGTACGGGTGACTCTTTCTGCTGTCTGTAATATCTTGATGGGCTTCTCTTCGTATGTCAGGTCACTCTCCAATCGTACCTCCTCGAGGGGTACAGTATCCTTTAAGGGAACTCCCATCATCTCGGGATGACATTTCTTCAACTGACTGACATGGAACACATTATGAACAGCAGACAGTACTTCAGGTAGTTCTAACTCATATGCCACTTCACCTTTGCGAGAGAGAATCTTGAATGGTCCAATGAATCGAGGTGCTAACTTTCCTTTGATTCCAAACCTTTTCACACCCCGAAGTGGTGACACCCTTAAATAGGTTCTATCTCCTACTTCATAGGTGACTTCTCTACGCTTGGAATCTGCATAGCTTTTCTGGCGTGATTGTGCTATTTTCAATCTGTCCTTAATCAGCCCGACTTTCTCTTCGGCATCCTGTATTATATCAGGCCCAAAGAAACTCCGTTCTCCTACACCACTCCACAACAGTGGGGTTGTGCATTTCTTTCCATATAAAGCTTCAAACGGTGCCATCTCAATGCTAACTTGGTAACTATTGTTGTAGGAGAACTCAGCGTATGGCAAATTATCATCCCAACTAGATCCATAGTCAAGCGCACAAGCTCTTAACATATCTTCTAAAATCTGATTCACTCTTTCAGTCTGACCATCTGTTTGCGGGTGGAAAGCCGTACTGAATTCCAATCTGGTTCCCAAAGATTCATGCAACTGGTTCCAGAAATGAGAAGTGAACTGGGTCCCCCTATCGGACACGATACTCTTAGGAACGCCGTGAAGGCACACAATTCTCTTCATGTAAATATCGGCTAGCTTTGCACTAGTATAAGTGGTCTTCACGGGTATGAAGTGAGCTATTTTGGTTAGGCGACAAACAATAACCCAAATAGAATCATAACCCGATCTGGTCCTTGGTAATCCAGTGATGAAGTCCATCCCAATTGAATCCCACTTCCAATCCGGTACTTTCAAAGGTTGTAAGAGTCCTGCTGGTTTCTGATGTTCTGCCTTTACCCGACTACATACATCTCACTTGGCGATGTATTCTGCTATTTCTCTCTTCAGATTATTCCACCAAAATCTCTCTTTCACATCCTTATACATCTTTGTATTTCCCGGATGAATTGAATAAGGTGTTTCATGAGCTTCTTGCAGAATTAACTTCCTAAGGTCAGGGTCATTGGCCACACATACCCGTTTTTCAAACCACAAAATTCCCTGCTCATCCTCATGAAATCCCTTAGCTTTTCCAGCTCTTAAATTGACTTTGATCTCTTCTATTTCCTTGTCTCCTTTCTGAGCTTCACGTATCTTGTCCATCAAAGTGGGCTGTACCACTAATGAGGTTACAAACCCTTCAGGTACTACTTCCAACCTGAGGTCCTTAAATGCCTTACATAAATCCTCGGGTAATTCTCCGGCTGTAAGGCCATTCACATACACCTTACGACTAAGAGCATCTGCTACCACATTAGCTTTTCCCGGATGGTATTGAAGACTTAGATCATAATCCTTAATAAGTTCCAGCCATCTTCTTTGCCTCATATTCAATTCCTTCTGTGTAAATATGTACTTCAAACTTTTGTGGTCCGTGAATACCTCACATCCTTTTCCCATCAGGTAGGGTCTCCAAGTTTTCAGGGCATGCACTACTGATGCTAACTCGAGATCATGAGTTGGATAGTTTGCTTCATGTTTCTTGAGTTGTCTAGAGGCATAAGATGCCACTCTGCCTTCCTGCATCAACACACTTCCCAAACCTTGGCGTGAAGCATCACAGTATACTTGGAATTCTTTCTCCAAATCAGGTAAGCATAGAACTGGGGCTGAAACCAGACGTTTCTTCAACTCCTGAAAACTGGCTTCGCATGCCTCTGTCCACTCAAATTTCTTCTCCTTCTTTAGTAATTCCGTCAAGGCCTTGGCAATCTTGGAGAAGTTTTCTATGAATCATCGGTAGTATCCTGCTAGACCCAGAAAACTTCGTAATTCACCAACATTCTTCGGCGGTTCCCAATTAGTTACAACTGAAACCTTTTCAGGATCCACCGCTATACCTTCCTTGGACACCACATGGCCTAAAAATCGGACTTGTTCTAACCAAAACTCACACTTGCTGTACTTGGCATACAACTCATGTTCACGTAGTCTCTGCAATACCTGACGCAAGTGCTCTTCATGTTCTTGGTGACTCTTGGAATAGATTAGAATATCATCTATGAACACGACCACAAACTTATCCAGAAAATCCATGAACACTTTATTCATCATATTCATGAAATAAGCTGGTGCATTGGTTAATCCAAAAGGCATTACTGTGTACTCATAAGAGCCATATCTCGTAACAAATGCAGTTTTGGGTATATCCATTTCTCTAACTTTCATTTGGAGGTACCCCGATCGAAGATCGATCTTTGAGAAAACACAAGCACCTTCCAGTTGATCAAATAGTTCATTTATCTTGGGTAACGGGTACTTGTTTTTGATAGTTTGCTCGTTTATATCTCTGTAATCCGTGACTAGCCTCTGGGTTTGATCCTTCTTTTTAACAAATAAGACTGGTGCTCCCCATGGCGATGAACTTGGACGAATGAATCCATTCTGGATATGTTCCTCTAATTGCTTCTTGAGCTCTTTCAATTCATCGACGGCCATAGGATAAGGTCTTTTTGCTATTGGCCCTGTTCCCGGCTTAAGTTCGATGAGAAACTCTACATCTCTATCGGGTGGCATTCCCGGTAGTTCCTCCGGAAAAACATCTGGGTATTCCTTGACGATAAGCACATCACCAAGGCTAACCCCCTTAAGAGAATTTAGCCTAACCTTCTTAAGTTCGAAAGTTGATCGGAACTTAATCTTCCTTTTCTCTGGGGTAGTGAGGGTGATTGCTCTATTCGCACAATCTATGATTCCTTCAAAACGAGTCATCCAATCCATTCCGATGATAACATCCAATCCTTGAGTTTCTAGGATGACTAAGTCTGTTGGGAAGGTGTGTTTTCCAATTTGCAAGTCTAACTGCCTACACCCGGAATTTACTAGCATCTCTCCTCCAGGTGAACTTACCCTAATAGGTTTTCCTAGACTTTCCTCAGCTAACCCATGTTTGTTAACAAAAGCTCTTGATATGAATGAATGAGATGCTCCAGTATCAAATAAAACTAATGCTGGAAAGGAGTTGAGCAAGAACGTACCAATCACAGCATCAGGTTCATCATGAACTTCTTCCACATTGATGTGGTTCACTTGTCCCTTCTGGAAAGGATTGGGCTTGGAATTTTCATCAGCTTTCTTCTCTGGGCAATCAGTTGCATAATGTCCTGTCTTCTTGCATTTGTAGCAGGTCACATGAGACAAGTCTTTCTTCCCTTCATGGTTAGGATGGTGATTACCATTCCCATGATTATGACCATGATGATGGTTTCCCCTGGATCCAACATTATTTCCATTGTATCCTCCATTGCTTCCTTTGTTCCCTCCATTGTGGTTATGACCATGATGTTTTTGGCCACTACCAGTGTTGGAGTGATTCCAGGGTTTATGACTACTGACTTCAGAGGTGTGTTTCTTATATGTCCCTTCAGAATGAACCTTACTTGCGCTGAACTTCCTCTTCCTATTCTCTTCCTTTCTTATGTTGTTGTCCAACGTGATAGGTTGATCCGGCAGAGCTTGATAGTTTGGAGTATATGCCACAGACAAAGGTATCTTCAGTTCTCCCTTAAGTCCATTGAGGAACTTTTCCTTCCGCTTTGCATCAGTATCGATGTCCTCTGGTGCATACCTTGATAGCATACAGAAGTCATCCATATACTCCTTCAGAGTTCTACCTCCTTGCCTCAAGCTGCGAAATTCACCTTTCTTCAGGTTCATTATACCTGAGGAGATGTGAGCATTCCGAAAGCCTTCCTTGAACGCATCCCAAGTCATGCCGTCCAAAGGATGAGTCACTTGATAATTTTCCCACCACAATGCTGCGGGTCCTTCCAACAGGTGTGCAGTGAACCTCACTTTTTCTGCCTCAGAACATTCACAAGTTACTAAGTCCTTGTTGACTGAACGGAGCCAATCATCCGCCACTATTGGTTCAGTAGCAGAGGAGAACTTATTAGGCCTAAGCCTTAGGAACCTAGCAAGTCTGTCCACTGGGGGTGGGGGTGGAGGTGGCGGGTTGTTGTTGTTGTGGTTGTTGTTGTTGTTGTTGGTTGCTGCAATGAACTGAGTCATCATATTCATCAACTGAGATTGATCGGCCATCAGTTGTTGCATGACGTCGTCGTTGCTGGTATCACGACCAGGAGGCATCTGTAGGGTTTTTCAGCATAGATGAGTGAAAGATAGACAGAACTAAGAGAAGAAAAATCCTACCCATGCACAAAGTAACCAAGTCAACACAAACAACTCTCATAAGACAACTTAAAAAGACAAGTCTACTTAGCAAACAAAACAAGTAGTCTAAATTGATTTAATAAAACAACAGAGTCTGCAAACCAAACAATTCTATCATTGTCACACCACAAGTTGGAGATCAATGTTTTAAAAAGAACGACGAACTAAACGAGGGAGAACATGGTGGTCCAACTACTAAGTCTAAACTTCGTCCATGACGTCTCCTTCATCTTCCTCCACTTCCTCGATGGTGATGCCTTCCTTCGTAAGGATCTCCTTGTAGTCATTCACCTCCTTCTCCAAGGCCTCATTCTTCTCCTGTAACATTGTCATCTCACGGTGCAGAGTCTCGATTGCTTCTTTCTCCAGGACTTCAATCTTCTCTTGTAGTATTCTCTTCTCACGGCGTAGAGTCTCGATCAAATCTCGATCAGCTTCGAACTCGATGTCGTTGCTCTGGATTTCATCCTTCAAGGTCCTGATCTCCTTGTTCTTATCTCTAATTCTCTTTTCTTGACTTTGGAACTTCTTCTCTTGAGCTCGGAACTTCTCCTCTTGATCGTTGGCCACCTCTTCTTGGGCTTCAATCTTCTTTTGAGTCTCCTTGACTTGTGCCATTATTTCATCATTCTTCAACAACTCATTGCGTCTATCTTCTTCTAGTTGCCAGAGGTGAAGTTCTAAGTCTTGGAGATATGGGTACAAAGCTTCTGGTTTGTTTTTGTCTTCCTCGCTAATACAGTAAGGAATCCCATGTTCGTCACGTTGGCCAAGGTGAGCAAAGTAGTGGTCTTTTAACTCTTCTTGGTATTGCAAGCAAAGATGTCCTATTAGCTCCTGCGTGACGAGATTCAGCCCTTTCTCCAAGGAGTCACTAATCGACTTGTACTGGATGTCTTCGGTCTTGGGTTCAGTCTGGCGCCCTTGTTGGTAAAGGCGAATTCCCCATACGTCTTCTTTGTTGAAGTGCTTCAGCTGGCTTGCCTTGATGATGGGTGTTGGAAGTGCCAACAGTTCTACCAACTCTAGAAGATATCTTCCAAAGCGCATGTCCTTGAAGTCCTCCGCGGTTTGATACATGAAGAACGACATCCTTAAGTGATAAAGGTAGAGTTTATTAACACAAGACAAAGGTAAGATATACTAATTATGGTGTACTTAAGTACTTAGAGAAAAGGAAGTTCTTTTCTATCCGGTGATCAATACTATTATCAACTCTTTTGTAAGTCGGATATTCACTATAGTGAGAGAGACAGACACCCGGCCAGCCACTTATAATTGTGGAACAGGTCTCATGTACGCGGACATGTAAGGTTAGTCCCGGGCCGCTTCATCCCACTATGCCGTTAGGATCCAACATACTTCAAAGATGGTAATATTATGATAAAAAAGGAGGCTTAACCAATCCTAAGGGCTCGAACCTACAGGCAACACTTTAGCTCTGATACCATTTTGTAGCGCCCCATCTTTAAATAAAGATGGAACACCTGTGTTATGTGCTAGTCCCTGGATCACTGCTAGCACCACAGTACAAAATATATAGTATCATTGCATAAGTATCAAAATACTACATCGAGATCCAAAAATAGCCAAGTATGGCTTTATTACAAAGTGCATAGTCATGAAGACTAGCTAAAATATTCAGAGTTCACAACGAAAATAAAAGCAATGGGCCTTCTCTTCTAGCATACGCCACGAGCAGACATGTTGGGTGTAGAATCGAGTCCAAACTTACTCCTCATCAGAATTACCTGCACATTTGAATATGCAGCCCCCGAAGGAGGTCAATACAATGAAGTATTGGCAAGTGACTATGGTTTATAAATTATGACAAGTCTAATTCTATATGCATATTTGGCTTGGTGGAGTTGTAGGCTATTTTGCAGAAAGCCAGTTTTCTCCTATCTTTTGTAAAACACTTTTGTATCTCAAAGACTTGGCACCAAGGGATGAAGCCCAAGTGCACCAATAATTCTTTCCTTAGTCAAATTTTACTTTACGAAAACCATGTTGAGATTCTTCCGTCCATCCTTGTCCAGTTGCTCGAAGTTGTCCATCACCGGGGACACGGCTGAGTACTCAGTTTGTCGACTCTGCAGAGGTTGTGCACTTTCACCTTAAGACTCAATTTGTCCGAGAAATCCTATACACGCGGAGTGTATTATGGAAAGGAGAGAATTGAGACAAGAACTTTCAGAAGAAGAATGCAACCATACTAGCAAGACCCGTTCCACCTATCAACTCTACATCTGCTTGTCAAGCTGACAGGTTGCACTCTCACAACTTAGTAGTTCTTGACAGAGCCCATTGTCAAAAGGCTGCACGGGAAGCTTCTAAACTTGGAGGGACTTAGTAATCTCTTTGTTCCTGGGTGGCCGTCCACAAGTGTAATTCTGGGTGACAACCACCATACTCATGGCCCTAAGTAGAATAGAAATTCATCCTAGGCAAAGACAACCACAAGCATGGTCCCAAAAGCCACTCAACATAAACCAAACAACCAATTCCACCCAGAAGTGCATTCAAAGTTTTAACACTTAGCAATAATTCTATAACATGATAAGTAAACTCCTTTATAGCATAGCTAAGCATCTAATAAAACTTTTGGTGGCTGCATGGGGAGGGATGGCTACTCACTACTAGGATATTTTCAAAGTGTAAACTAACTTAACATTATAAGATAGTATCAAAATTTCCCTATCATGCATACTACTCAAAACTCTACTAATAATGCATATAGAAAACATAGGATAGATTATGAATGTCACTTGCCTTGGTAACAAAGGGAACAAGCACAGCAAGAATAACAATCACAAGGACCTTCCTCCTCTTCACAATCTAGAGACAAATAATAACACTCAATAAACACACAAGCATAACACTTAGAATATCAATACAAAAATATGTATGCATGCTTAATATGCAATGAACTTAACAAGACCAATTAATTACTATTTTAAATTCTCTGTTATTCATGCATGAAAATGCAATGATCAATATTTTAATATTTTATTTAATCATTTAAAATATTGAGTATATTAGTAGTTTTATGTTCTAAAACCAATTTCTTTTAAGTCTATTTTGAGAAGTTTCAAATAAAACTCATGTTGCACTCTCTGGACAGAGGGCATTAATAACTCTCTAAAACAACTGGATTTATTTGGAGAGAAAATTTATTAATTAAGTTATAGATTTAATATCCGAAAGTTAAACAATTTAATTTCGCCATTTAATATGTACTAAAAGGATAAACTAATGAAACCATATTAAACTACACGAGCAGAGCTTCACGTGAATATAAAATTCATCAAATTTGGATGAACAGATCAAAAGATATGATTTTTACAAGTTTGTGTTGATTTCTGTTTTTAAAACAATTTCTCTGCGAAAATAGAAAATAGAAACGCCACGCGGCGCGCTCTGATTGGGCCGTCCGATCTAATTTAAATCGCACGCTCCAGAGCCACCCTATCTAGATCCATTGGATCTAGATCCGACGGCCAGGATCAGAAGGGGGCAGACGAGCGGCGCGGTTCGCCGGCGATCCCGTGCCCGCGGCGGCGCCATCGTCGGCAACGCTTGACCTCGTGTTCTACGGCTAAGGGGAGAGGGAAACACGTACCACTGGACGCGGATTGTCGTGGCGAACTTGATGGCGTGGCAGACGCGGTCGAGATGGCCCTTCTCCTCCTCTGCGAGCTCGTCGGAGATGCGCGGCGGACGGCGGCGTCGGTCGTCGCAGGATCAGCCGACCTGGTGCACAAGAGAACGCCGGAGCAAGTCCATTAGACGCGTACGGAGACGGGGAGGCGCAGAGGGGGTGTGGGGATGAAGCTCGGGTGCTGGACTCACCGGAAAGATGCAAAGTACGGCGGCGGCAATGTCGGCGATGAACTCGCGATTTTGGTGAGTTTCGGTTAGGGTTTTGGACGCGGGAGACGGCGGCGGAGGGGGGGTTTATATGGGGACGTAGGGGACCGATTAAACCGCGAGTTAACAACGGATTTTGATCCGATTCGATATAGGGTTCGGTAGAAATCGTGTTCTTCACGATGAAGGAGATGACGTGCGGGCCCCGGCTGGCAGCGAAAGAGGGAGTGAGGTGGGCTGGTCGCAGGCCGTTAGCTCGTGCGCGCGCGGCGGATAGCGAGGGAAAGAAGTGGGCTTCGGCCCAGTTGGGTCGTCTCCTCCCTTTTTTTTTAACAAAACATTTTCTGATTTAAAACCTTTAATTCAAATTTGATTTTTAAAACTTATCAAAACATTTCAGAAAAATTCATAAAAATATGTTTTGAAAAGCTAATTTAATTTATGACTTTTTGATATCATTTTGTTAAATAAATAAAATAATAAAATACAGATTTGTATGAGGAGCTCAAATAAACCTCTTTAATGAAAACAATTCTATTTAACATTATAATTAAAATTCAATTTACTCCTTATGTGATTTCAATGCCATACTTTTATGATGCATGATGCATGAATGCAAAGTTTTAAATTTTTTGAGAAATTTGGGATGTTACATATTCCATTCATTGATTAATTTGGAAACGACTCGTCAAACTAAGAGCCAATGCTACATCAGGTCTAGTACTTAACATTGCATACATAATCGATCCTATGGCTGAAGCATAAGGATGTTTAGTCATTTTGGCCTTACCTTGTTCTGTTACCGGACACTGTGCCTTTTGCAATGTTTATTCTTGATAACCGGCAGAGAACTTTCTTTGCCGTCTCCATACCGAAACGCTTCAGTATTTTATCAAGATAAGTACTTTGACTCAACGCTAATAGACGTCTTGATCTATCACGATAGATTTTAATGCCTAAGACGTATGCAGCTTCTCCTAAGTCCTTCATGGAAAATTTAGTGTTTAAATAATTTTTCACGCTATTCAGAAGTTCCACATTATTCCCAATCAGCAATATATCATCTACATAAAGTGCTAAGAATACAACCGAGCTCCCACTCATTTTCTTATAAATGCAGGTCTCTTCCAAATTTTGGACAAATCCAAAACCTTCGATCACCTCATCAAAGCGAAGATTCCAGCTCTGAGATGCTAGCTTGCTTCAATCCATAGATGGAACGTTGAAGCTTGCATACTTTGTTAGCATTTTCTGGATCGACAAAACCTTCCGGTTGTACCATATACAACTCTTCTTCAATGTTGCCATTCAGGAACGATGTTTTAACATCCATCTGTCATATTTAATAATCGTAATATGCAGCAACTGCTAACAAAATCCGAATAGACTTTAGCATCACTACCGGTGAAAAATTTCATCGTAGTCAATCCCATGAACCTGTCGGAAACCTTTTGCGACAAGCCGAGCTTTATAGACGGTCACATTACCGTCAGCATCAGTCTTCTTCTTAAAGATTCATTTATTCTCGACGGCCTTATGCCCTTCGGGAATCTCCATCCAAGTGCATACTTTGTTATCATACATGGATCCTATTTCGGATTTCATGGCTTCTAGCTATTTCTCGGACTCTAGACTCGCCATTGCCTCCTTGTAGTTCGTAGGTTCGTCCTTTCAATTAACATGACTGTTCAAACTAGGTTGCCATACCATTCTAGTGCGATACGAGATCTACCTGACCTACGAGGTAGAACAGTGTCCTCGACAGTTTCTCCCACTCCATCTATGGAGGTCGTTTTTGGAACAGCTTCCGTTGCGTCACTCGGAATTTCGAGTTCAGGATCAACAATCTCATCGAGGTCTACCTTCCTCCCACTTACTCCTTTCGCGAGAAACTCCTTCTCAAGAAAGGTACCGGTCTTCACGACAAACGTTTTGCCCTCAGCTTTGTTGTAGAAGGTGTATCCTACGGTTTCCCGTGGATATGGATATCCTACAAAGACGACTTTCTCCGATTTTGGTTCGAGTTTGTCGGGCTGTAGTTTCTTAACATATGCCTCACAACCCCAGACCTTCAGAAACGATAACTTAGGCTTCTTGCCATACTATAACTCATACGTTGTCGTTTCTACAGATTTGGACGGAGCCCTATTTAAAATGAATGCGGTTGTTTCTAACGCATAACCCCAGAAGGATATGGGCAGATCGGTAAGAGACATCATAGACGAGACGACATCTAATAGAGTACGATTACGTCGCTCGGACACGCCATTACGTTGCGGTGTTCCGGCATGCGTAAGTTGTGGCACGATGCCACATGCCTTCAAATGTGTGCCAAACTAAAACACAATGATCGGATCGGAGGTGCTTGGTTTTCTCGTTAAGATGATTTTCAACTTCACGTTGAAATTCTTTGAACTTTTCAAATGTTTCTTACTTGTGTTTTATCAAATAGATATAACCGTATATACTCAAGTCATTGGTGAAGGTTACAAAGTAACAATAACCATTGCGTGTCGGCACGCTCATTGGTCCACACACATTTGTATGTATGACTCCCAACAAGTCCGACACCCGTACAACGAAACCTTTGAACTGTGTCCTGGTCATCTTGCCCATGAGGCATGGTTCCCACGTATCTAGGGATCCAAAATCCAACGAGTCCAAAAGTCCAACGGCATGAAGTTTCTTCATGCGCTTTACACCAATATGACTGAGACGGCAATGCCACATATACATGGCGGTATCATCACTAAGTTTAATCCTCTTTGCATCTATGTTATGGATGTGAGTACTACGATCGTGATTCAACAAGAATAAACCATTACTCTCGGGAGAATTAACATACAAGATATCATTCATCAAAATAGCACATCCTCTTGATACTGATTTAAATGAATAACCTTCTTGTAACAGGCAAGACCCACTGATAATGTTTACACTCAAGGACGGTACAAAATAACATTTATTTAAAACAGAAACTAATCCCGATGGTCGATGTAGAGGGAGTGTGCCGACAACCACCACGTCAACTCTTGATCCGTTGCCGACGCGCATCGTCACCTCGTCCTTAGCTAGGCGCCATTTATTCCGCAACTCCTCCTGAGAGTTACAAATATGAGAAACAGAACTAGTATCAAATACCCAAGTGTTGCTACAGGCGGATGTAAGCTACACATGTATAACATGTATATCGAATATACCTTTCTCTTTGGCGACTATCTTGGCAGCTTTCTTGTCCTCTAGGTACTTGGGGCAGTTGCGCTTCCAGTGACCATCTCCCTTGTAGTAGAAGCATTCCACGTCAGCTTTGGGACCAAACTTGTTAGTCTTAGGCTTGGGAACATGCTTGCCATCCTTCTTGGACTTCCAGTTCCTCTTTCCCTTGCCACCGGATTTCTTAAAATCAACGGTCTTGTTGACCATCAACAGCGTGTGCTCCTTCTTGATTTCCACCTCAGCAGTCTTGAGCATCACGAACACTTCACCCAGGGACTTAGCCATGCCCTGCATGTTGTAGTTCCTGACGAAGCCTTTGTAGCTAGGGGGCAACGATTGCAGCACCCTATCAATCGCCAGCTCATCAGGAATCTTGCATTCTAGAGCATTCAGGCGTTGAACGTAGCCAGACATCTTGACCACGTGCTCGCTCACACTGCTATGCTCCTCAATCTTGGCCGAGAAGAAAAGCTCAGAAGCTTCATATCTCACTGCCTTAGCCTGCGACGCAAAGACAAGCTTGAGATTAGAAATTTTCTCGAAGGCACTCATCTTCTCAAAACGCTTATGCAGGTCGGCTTCCATGGCGTAGAGCATGCCCCTCTAGACAAAGGAGGAATCCTCCGATTTGGTCTGGAAGACCTTCTTCTCATCATCAGAGGCGTCATCCGCGGGAGGGTCTCCTATGGTGGCTTCAATGACGTAAGCCACCCTATGGGGAGTGAGAAGGATCCTCAGGTTGCGGAACCAGGCCATGAAGTTAGACCCATTGGTCTTAAGCTTTTCATTCTCAAGGAACAGACCTTGGTTAAACGAGGGGCGAGACATCTACAATGAAATTTGCAACAACATAAGACTTTGTTCATAATAATTTGAGTTATAGTATTTTAGAAAATAACTATTAGAATCCCACTCAAACGAACATCCCTTCTAGTCGTTTCAACTATTACACGACTGAACGGGAATCCGGCACCTAGAGGGGGGGGGGGGTGAATAGGTGCTATTACAAATTTTATGTATTTTTAAATTTAGTCTCAACACAAAGGTAAATTCTCTAGATATGCAACTACGGTGAATTTACCTAAATGACAAGCTAAGCAATAACAAGGTAGACTAGAGTACAAGACAAGCAAGTAAGGGAGTAAGGATAAGAGGAACCAAGTGAAGCACGCGGAGACGAAGATGCAATCCCGAGTGCCGCCGAAGGGTGTACGTCTCGTTGGAGTGGTGTGCGCTACCACAACAGGTTAGCCGCAATGCAACAAAGGCTCACCTTCTTCTCCGATGAACTCACCCACAAAGGTTGCGAGTTCACCTTCCACTATTGATCCCCTTTTAGGGCGGAGATCGAATCCCTTACAAATGCTTGAGGCACTCACCCACAACTTAATTGGGGGCTCTCAAGATTACCACAAAAGGTCAAGGACCACAAAAGGTCAACGCAACCAAGATTACAACAATGGTGAACTAGGTTTTCCCACCGGAAACCCTAGCCACGAAATCCCCAAGTGAATGGGGAAGAAATGCAAATTGCTTCGGTGAAGGTGTAGATCCGGGCCTTCTCCTCCAATCCTCCAAAGATCAACGGATTTGGGTGGGGGGATTGGGAGATCTTGATGATTTGATCTTTCAAGAAATGTAGGAGAGAGAAAATCAGAGAGCTAGCTGTTCTTGAGTGAGTGAGGGGGTATTTATAGCCCCTCCCCAATTCTGACTGTTGCTTGTGTCGACCACCCGGAAATTCCGATATAAGTCACAACCGGAAATTCCGGTTGCTCGGAATTTCCGGAGAATTGAAATTTCCGACAGGAATTTCAGGCTGGAGTCAGAACCTTTTCGGCTTCTTTCCTTAGCAGTTTTCTTCAATGTTCTTCAAGGTGCACTCGGAAATTCCGGTGAATGGAAATTTCCGAGCACAATTTCCGGTTGAAATTAGAACACTTCTTATTCTTCACTTAGCCGTTTCTGTGAACTCTTCTGGGTGCAATCGGAAATTCCGCTAGATGGAAATTTCCGATCACAATTTGCGGTCCTAGTCAGAACACTTCCTCAATCTTGACTTAGTCGTTTCTGGGATGTTGATGTTGGTCCACTCGGAAATTCCGGTAAAGTGAAATTTCTGAGTACAATTTCCGGTTGAGATCAGAACCATTTCACAAACTTGACTTAGCAATTTTCTGTGAAGTTCTGGTGAACCGGAAATTCCGGCCCTGGAAATTTCCAGCTCAAATATTCCGTATCCTGGAACAATTCCAGAACCACTTCTTCTTCGCATTTTTGGCTTTGATGCATATGAACTTAAATCACACACAAGCTGAAATACTTAGCATTCTATTAGTACATCATAAGTATTGTTAACTAACACACAAAACACTAGGGATTAAGAAATGTTCTTTGAATCTTCCCCTTTTTGGTGTTAGATGACAATACCAAGATTTGCAAAGAAAATATGAATGCTATATCATGTTCTAGATAAAATGGCTCCCCCTCAGCATGTGCATACATTACAAACAGGACACAAATGGATAGGAGCAATATTGCAAAAAGTAGCACATGATATTAATCAAGAGGTAAGGAAACAATACACAAAGCTATGGTAGTAGAGATTTGATAGAATTTCATACCTTGTGTATATGTATAATATGAAGAGAATGCCAACACAATAGGCTTGAAGTCTCATCCAAAGATAGAAAAGATAGCATAGGATTGTCTCATTACACACACAATGTTCACAAATAGTCAAAACAACTAAGATGAAAGATAAATGGTAAACACACAAGCTTGTGTCCGAACCCATGCAAATCCCCGAAGTGGCTACTAGAGCAACTTCTCTCCCTTTGGCATCGAAACGCCAAAAAGGAAGAAGATCGATGCTACGTCCCATGACAGCCATCAATCAGAAGGGGTGTCCTCATCATCCATCTCCTCCTCATCATCATCAACATAATCATCACCAGAAGTATCCTCATAAGACTGACCCGTGGAGTAGGAGCTGCCACCAAGGTCACTTTGAATCTAAGACCACGGAGCCATGGAACCCTGGTTCCACTGAGCATAAGAGAGAGGAGGAGTGAGAGCAGCAGAGCCAGACGCGTGGTGAAGAATCAACTGCTGATCATGAGCTAGCTGGCGGTGATCCTTGTAGGTTGTGTATTGTTCCTTGCGAGTATCAATGTTCATGCAGAGAACGTTGTGCTGGAACTACTTCAGTTTCTTCATCTTCCCGGAGGTGGAGGGAGCATGAGATGGGGCAGCAGTCCTGCGAGCATCTCCCATGAAGGAGCCATCCCTGGTGGACTGAGAGGTGGGCACATTCGGAGGCACAGCCACGGTCTTAATCTCATATAGCTTCTTGAAGTCATGAACCTCTGACTCATCATCACTGAAAGTATGCTCTGGGAACTTGGACTTGATGAGCTTCATGATGTAAGGAGCATAGGGAATAGTGCCTGTAGAAGTCATGGCTTCAAACATCTCATTATGGAGATATTCCATCACATCAACACTCCAATCCGCTGTCTCATCGGTGCTCATAGCAATGGTGTGGGCATGGAGGAGCAAGTTGCAAAGAGGAGACACCACATTGTCTTTATTGCAACCACTTGGAGCAATGTTCTCCCGGAAGATGCGCAAAAGAATATCATAGAGAGGGAGCAAGTTCCGAGCAAGACCAGGGGTTGCACCCCTACCATAGAGATGTGCGGTATCCTTCTTGTTGAGCCGGTAGGAGTGGTGCATGCGGTAACCTTGAGGATTGTCTCCATCAAACTTGTAACCCAATACCTTGGCGAACTCATACCAGTCAGACTCGCAGTAAGTGTCACCTGTCATCCACTTGATGGTTTTCTTAGAGTCACCCTTCATCACAATAGTGGCAAAGAACTTCATCACAAGCTGAGAGTTGTAGTTACACCGAGTGACCACAAGCCTTTCCAAACCCATGGTCTTGACAATATGAATAGCCTCAGCAAAAGTGGCCTTGGACTGAAGAGCACAAAGGTTGTATGGCTGCATCTTGCGAGTAGGCTTGGACAGAGTATAATAGACGTCATTAAGGATGTATTCTTGCTCAATGCACCAAAAGATGCGATCATCCATAGTCTCATCCCTTGGCCTGAGATACCAATCTCCCTGACGGAACTGAGAGTAGTCAACAACCGACATCTCAGTATACGGCTGACGAGCAGTGGGAGGTGGGGTGACATCCTTCCTTTTCTTGGACTTGGGCTTGCTAGCGAGAACTTTCTTTGGCCTTGGTTTGCTTGAGGAGGAGGCTGCAGGCCCTTTAGCACGGACCTTCCGAATGACAGACCTTGAGAGCCTCCCACTCTCCTCCGCAAGAGTAGGGCTCCCACTCGAATCACCTGTGAATATAGCAAAGATAGGTAGCAAAACATGAGTACACACAAGCCAGGAGTGCATACATACATTTGAGAGGCATTAGGTTGATCACATATAGCTAAACATTAGGAAATCTTAAAACTGCAGTTTTCAGGTTCAGACTAGAAATTCCGGTCTGTCGAATCAGTGCATATTTTGAGATTAGATATGTCTAAAACTAGATCGATCCAACAAAATGCGAAACTAATGTACATACATAGCAGGGAATGACACTAGGAACAACCTCTACCAAGCAATTTCAAAACAAATAACCCAACATCTAGATTCAAGTGCAAGCACCTAGGGTTAGGGAAGAGTGGAGTTACCCTAGTCCATTGAGGACATTGCTTGGAGGAGAAGTTTCCCGGGACGAAGGAGAACCAGATCCGGCCGAGGGGAGAGATCCCCGGCGGTTGGAAAGCTCCGGAAGAGCTTGGGGCGGCTGGGGCGGCGGTTTTGGAGAGAGGAGAGTCGGGGGTGGAAGAGGAACTGTTTCCAGTTCTTCACCCCGAGCCTCATATTTTTTAGACATACCGCCCGACCGGAAATTCCGAGCGTGACTTACACCGGAAATTCCGGGAGTAATGTCGCACCGGAAATTCCGAGTGACAGGAAATTCCGATCCACAGGGGAGCCAGAAATTCCGACCAGCCGAACCAAACTCACAGATTTCAAACGGATGACTTGTGTGCAATAGAGAGAAATGTTTTCAGGGGAGAAAAGTCTTAGGATAGATTTCGAAACTGTCATTGGTACACCATACTCATCTTACAACAACCAAATCGATTCATAAAGCGCCAAGTTGAGTAGGTTTCCCACATGCATGAATCCGAAAGCAATAAATCAACAATAAGCTCCAAATAAAACCAACTCTTCAAAGAGGAGAGGGCGGTGGCCGAAGCCACCATGTAGGAGTGTACATGTCACCGCGAAGATATATCTTGGGTACATAACCAATACTCGTCGTTTTAGCTCATTAGTCATAAGAATGAATATAGAGATAAAAGAACACTTGCTATCGGCATAATGGGGGGAGGGATGGTCCAATTTATTAGGACCACACTCCCCCTATGTCCATGCCTACATCTAAAAAAGATAAGATGCAATTACGTCCTAGGTGAGTGTGCAAGCGATCAAGCTAAGGACCTCGAATAAATGATATTGAGCTCATTTCTCAAAAAGTAAAACCTTCCTTCCTCAAGGGGCTTCGTGAAGATATCCGCCAATTGATCCCTTGTGCCCACATATGATAAGTCAATATCTCCTCAGGCCACATGATCCCTTATGAAATGGTGGCGGATCTCAATATGCTTGGTTCTTAAATGTTGCACTAGGTTGTAGGCAATCTTGATGGCACTTTCATTGTCACATAGAAGAGGCACTTTGTCGCAATCGAATCCGTACTCCTTTAAAGTTTGCCTCATCCATAGCAATTGTGTGCAACAACTTGCTGCGGCAACATACTCGGCTTCGGCGGTGGATAGAGGTATACAATTTTGTTCTTAGAAGACCAACTTAACAAGGACCTCCCAATAAATTGACAAGCACCGGAGGTTGACTTCCTATCATCATGATCTCCCGCCCAATCGGAATCCGTGAACCCACATAACGAGAAATGTGCATCCCTGGGGTACCACAATCCATAGGTTGGGTATAAGACAAATATCTAAAGATTCTCTTGACCGCCATGTCATGGCTTTCCTTAGGAGCCGCTTGATATCTTGCACACACTCCTACGGCAAGCACTATATCCGATCTAGATGCACAAAGGTAGAGAAGAGATCCAATCATGGAGCAATATACCTTTTGATCAACATCCTTACCCTTGGGGTCAAGCTCAAGGTGGCATTTGGTTTGCATTGGGGTATAGGCACCCTTGAGCTCAAGCAACCCATACTTCTTGAGCATGTCTTGAATGTACTTTGCTTGGTTGATGAACGTTCCTTCCTTCAATTGCTTGATCTCGAATCCGAGGAAGAACTTCATCTCACCCATCATAGACATCTCAAGCCTGTCAGTCATAAGCTTGGGGAATTCTTCGTTAAATGCTTTGTTAGTAGACCCAAATATAATATCATCCACATATAATTGACAAATGAAAAGCTCTCCATTTACTTTCTTAGTAAAAAGGGTGGAGTCGATTTCCCCAACTTAGAACCCACGGTCTACAAGTAGTTCTCTAAGATGCTCATACCACGCACGTGGGGCTTGTTTAAGGCCATAGAGTGCCTTATCCAACTTGTAGACATGGTTCGGATACTTGAGGTCCTCACACCCCGGTGGTTGCTTAACATAAACAAGTTCATTTAGTGGACCATTAAGAAAAGCGGATTTAACATCCATTTGTTGCAACTTAAAGTTATGGTGAGAGGCATAGGCAAGAAGAATACGAATTGATTCAAGTTGAGCCACGGGCGCATAGGTTTCTCCAAAGTCAATTCCTTCAATTTGCGAGTAACCTTGAGCCACCAATCTTGCCTTGTTCCTCACCACTATGCCATGTTCATCTTGCTTGTTCTTGAATATCCACTTGCTGCCGATAACATTCCGGCAACCTTTGGGTCTTTCCACCAACTTCCACACCTTGTTGCGCTCGAAATTGTTGAGTTCTTCGTGCATAGCATCAAACCAATCTTTATCTTCAAGAGCTTCAAAGACTTTCTTGGGTTCCACCATGGAGATGTGAGCTTGATGTTCACTAAAGCTTGCAAGTTGTCTTTGGGTAGAGACCTTGCTTCTTACATCACCAAGCACCTTGTCGAGAGATAGAGCTCTCAATTCTTGTGAGGTGCCAACCCTATTCAAGCGGCGGATCTCGATTTCCCTCCTTGTGGTGGGAGGGATCGCTTGATCATCTTGATCATTCATGTCTTCGCCTTGACTGATTTGATGGCCTTGATCAACCAGAGTAGTGACGTCCAGAGGTGGGGGAGAAGGTTGATCTTGGCCTTGCTGCGAGCTGCCACCGGGAATGTCAACAAAACCGGATATTCCGAGTTCATTATGGACCGGAAATTCTGAGTCACCAGAATTTCCGACTCCAGTTTGAACCGGATTTTCCGGCCCTCCGGAAATTCCTGGAGCAGCTGGAGGTTCTTGTGCTTCTTCTTGGCTTGGCGTGTTGGGCACGGTGTTGTTGTTGGATGTTTTTGTGTTGGGGTAGCCACCACTTGCGTAGAGCTTGATACTTGTTGAGCAACCTCATAATAGACTTCGACGGGGCGGTGGACGCCCAACCCCATCCTTCGGATAGCATCTTGAGGTTTATCATCACCTACATAGGAAACACCACTTTGCTCCAAAAGGGAGCCGTCATTCTCATCGAATACCACACTACAAGTTTCTATGATAATGCGCGAGGCCTTGTCATAGACTCTATAAGTATGGGATTCGGCACCGTAACCAACAGTATTCCCTTCAAGAGACTTAGAATCAAACTTGCCTAAACGAACACCTTTGATGAGATAGAAACACTTACAACCAAAAACTCGGAAGTACGAGATGTTGGGCTTGTTCCCAGTAAGCACTTCATAAGGTGTCTTCATGAGTCCTTTGCGAAAGAAGAGCTGGTTGGACGAATGGCAAGCGGTATTGACGGCTTCAGCCCAAAAATTGTGAGGGGACTTGAACTCGGCCATCATCGATCTTGCCATCTCAATAAGTGTGCGGTTCTTCCTTTCGGCTACACCATTTTGTTGGGGAGTATAAGCAGCGGAATATTGATGACGAATCCCTTCTTCACTAAGGAACTCGTTCAATGTGTAGTTCTTGAACTCGGAACAATTGTCATTTCTTATCAACAAGATTGGGACATTGACGAGGGTGTAACTCGGCAAATCCCAGGGTTGTGCACCCCGGGTTGATTGAGGGGGAGAGAGAGGAGCGTTGGTGATCACGACGATTGACAAGCAAGGTTTTACCCAGGTTCAGACTCCCGGAGGATAACACCCTACTCCTGCTTGTCTATTATTGATGGCGAGCTGCGATTACAATGGCGGCGAGATTGCGATCTCGCTAGGGTTTGTGGTGGTGGATGTTGGCGTGTCCTCTAGGATGGGCAACCCTCCTGGCTTTATAGGTAGCCAGGTCTCGGGTGGTCGGTATCGACAGCAATTACAGATATGGAAGGTTATGAGACCTAACCGACTTGGACTAGGATACGTGGTACCCCGAGTGGGCCTTCTGTGGGCCTCCGTGTGGCGCGGCCTAGGTAGCCTCATCGTGGGCTAGTCGAAAGGTAGCCCCACGTCAGACATTATGTTGACGTTGAGCTTCATTGGAGAAGTCGATGATAGTTTGTTGAGTCTCCACCTTCGACTTGAAGAAGAAAACCCATGTGTATCTTGAAAAGTCATCAACAATCACCAAGCAATATTTCTTGCCACCAATACTAGCTTCCGGAATGGGACCAAAGAGGTCAACATGGAGAAGCTCCAAAACCCTCGTTGATGAAATGATGGTCTTGCTTGGATGGTGGATGTCATGCATTTTTCCTTCAACACAAGCCCTACACATTCGATCCTTCGAGAAAGAAACATGGTCTTTTAGTCCTAGGATATGGCCACCCTTTTTGAGACTTTGCAAAGTCCTTATATTGACATGGGCTAGTCGGGGATGCCATAACCAACCCAAGTCTGCCTTAGCGAATAAGCAAATTGCATGCAAAGTGGTGACTCCGGAGAAGTCAACCACATATAGCCCATTCTCAACGTACTCAACGAAAGACACTTTGAGAGACTTGCTCCGCATAAGGATAACCATTTCCTTTTCGAAGATAACGGTATAACCCAAACAAGTTAAGGAATGTACCGAGATCAAGTTGAAACCTAGGGACTCGACAAGTAAGACATTCAAAAGTGTGATGTCCGGTGCCACTACCACCTTGCCGAGCCCTATAACCTTAGACTTTGAACTTTCACCATATGTAACGGTCATTTGATCATCATTAGGCTTCAACTCCTTTACAATCTATTTGCTTACGGTCATATGACTAGTGCATCCACTATCAATTATCCATTTCAATCCTCCAGAAGCAAGGCCCTACACACAATCAATTCTTTGATTTAGGTACCCATTTTTCAATGGGTGCCTTTTGGTTAGCAACAAAGGTATTTGGGACCAAAATAGCATATTCAATATAACCATCAAAAGGACCAATGTATCTAGCATAGACAACCCCATTATAATCAACATATAAAGCATAATTGGGGTTAGATATGCCCGCAAAGTCATCACGAGTGGGAGTGCCCCTTGTGGCATTTCCACCCGCAGTGTCATATTTCTTGGCTTGTGCGGGCTTGGCCTTCTTCTTGATCTTCTTCTTCTCCTTAGCAACATAGCCTAGACCTTCCTTACCCTTGTGGGGCACTCGCTCATGAAGAGGAGTAGTGAGTGTCCCCTTACCTTTATCAAGAGAGGTCTTGGGCTCGGTTGCCATGGAGGGAACAAACAAAACCCTAGCTTTATCCTTGACACCATTTACATTAGTATTAAAAGGAGTAGAAGTGCTAGGTTTCTCAAGAGCAGATATTCGAGTTTGGAGTTGATCACGAGACTTGAGGAGACATTCGTGATCACTTGTCAATACCTTGTGAGTATTTTCAAGTGACTCGAAGTCTTCGCAAAGTCTAGCATGAGCAACTACAAGCTCGGACTATTCATTTTGCACAATTTTACATTTAGCAAAGTAAAGATCACGATCCTTAGTCATCTTAGCAAGTTGCTCCTTGAGGAGAGCATGAGCTTCTTGTTCATCTTCAAGGGAGGATTGGAGAGTGTAGCGTACCTGCACTTTAAATAAGGCATATACCTGTTTATAGTGCAAATCCCTGGATCGATTCGTTTGCACACACAGTTTACGATGTAATATCACAACAAAGTATCAATTTTATTACATCGATGATCTAGACTTACAAAATATTCGATACAAGTTGCATAACATAAAGCTAGCATTGAAAAAGTACACAGCGGAAATACAATAGCAGTGGGTCTCCAACAACTTCATGTTGCCACAGGCGAAAACATGTTGGTTGTAGACTCGAAACCTTTAAACGAAACCTCACTCGTCATCTAAACAATCTGCAATAAGAAAAATATTGCAACAACGTGGGTCAGATTCCATTAAAAATGGAGTCTGGCAAGTGACACTATGGTGGACACTTAATGGAATAACTCTATAGCCTATATGCATATTTGGCTGGTGGAGTTCAAGGCTATTTTGCATAAAGCCAATTTTTCCTATCTCTTTGGAAAACACTTTCTTCAAATCAAGACAAGTATGGCATGAAAACCATAAATCTCATCTTCCCTTGTTCACCCATCAAGTTTTATTTCTGAAGTTGGAATGGTGGAATACTCCGTTGACGTCCGTGATCAGCTGCTCAAATTGTCCGTACCAG